>CM068878.1:12610833-14026666 GCA_035149815.1 Branchiostoma lanceolatum | reverse complement strand
CATGGTCACTATGGGATTCTTGTCACGAGTTTCCCTCCCTTTCTAAACACAAAGTCACTTCAAACCCCGTTCCAAACCAGTTCCTTACAAAGTGCCCTCCCAAAGCACAATATCAAATGCAAATCACGCAGCTGCAAAAAACTAACGCCCGAACACCAAAGCAAATCAACACGTGTGCAGACGGCGTCCAAAAAGGAATAAACCAAAAATTCAAGAATTCCAACAAATAACAACTGCCACCTTACCGTAATCTCCACCCACACCTTTACCTTAGTTAAATCTGTCGCTCTAACGGAGTGGACGGAATCCTTCGCTCCCTCGGCACCAGTGCTAGTGAAAACCGCATCCCCTGTGGTGCCGATGGCGCCCACCGCCGCAGCGTCAACGTAGCCGAGGAAACCGGCGGCGGCGTCCGCCGCACCCGCTGCACACTCTTCGGCATCTGCTGTCTGGACCATTATGTCTGGACGGCTCGGGTCTCGGTGGCCATACTGTAACTTCAATATCAAAAGAACATCAACGTCAGAAACACGGATGATCCAAAACACCTAAGACCCACTCGAGCAGTCCTCCGCCATGCCGGCACACACCGAACATGGTCACTATGGGATTCTTGTCACGAGTTTCCCTCCCTTCTCAGATAAATACTTCAACCACGTACCAAACCCATTCCTCACAAAGTGCCCTCCCCACGCACAATATCAAATGCAAATCACACATGTGCAAAAGACAAAAAAGCTGACGCCAGACACACACCTACACAAATGCAAATCAGCACGTGTGCAGACGGCGTCCGAAAAAGTATAAAACAAAACTTCAAGAAAACGCAACAAAACAAGAGTCACTTTACCGCACTCTCCACCCAAACGCTGTACTTAGAGGCTTCACAGCAAGACACAGGGTTCTAGTTTCTGTCGGTGTTCGAATTCCGACCTTCAAACGTGACGAAACATCGTTCGCTTCCCGACGCAGTCACGGACGACCACACCGAGTGCCTGGCCCGCATGGCTTGCCGCATCTGTCGCCGTATCCTGGCGGCCTGTTTCCCCTCAGTGGCCGCCGTTAATCTCGGTCCAGAAGAACTTGCCCGGCCGCCCGGCACACATCCCCCGCAACAAACACTCTTCACAACGGCAAAACGCGTTCATGCAGCCGTGAACTGCGAGGACCTGGTCGTGACTTCACTCGCGACCTCCGGCGGCGCGGACGAATCCAACAAGAGGCAGATACTAGGTGAACTTCCGCTGTACTTATATGGTAGTGAGAATCATGTGATTCAGGATCATCCAATCAGCGCGCAGTGAAGATAGGGTTACTGTTGTATATGCCCGGAATATTTGCATATATACCGTGATATGAATTATAATGTACACAGTGACGCAAAACAATTCAAAGAAAGACAATAGTCCTGTATTTTTTTTCTTTATTTTTGAAAATGGTCAATAGACTTTTATTATACATTTTTTGTACCAATCTTCTACTGTAATTCACTTTATCTTCACGGTAGCAAAATTTCACAGTGTAAGGAAAATGGACATTTTTACAGAACTTTAACTTCACGGTGGCGGCAAGTGATTTACAGAACGGATGTGTGAAGGAATCATAAATATTTACAACAGTTTTTTTTTACGGTGATGATAAGTTCACGGTACAGAGGTGACCGCAAAAGCAATGAACATAAAGTTACAGTGAAAGAAGCATGGATTACTGTATTAGTTAACCCTTTTGCTGCTAAGGGAAGTTTTGGGCCAGTTTGGGTAACACATTTGTATTGGCTTTGGTAGAACAAAAGTTAACGTGATCATAGACTGTACATCCATATTTCTTCTTGAATTCTCTTCAATTTTCATGTAACGGTTCCTAATCTTTGACATCTATTGATCGAGTTAATATTGATCACACAGATGTTGAGGTGTTGTTCAAATACATCTTAATTTGTTCCAGAAGGTTGAACGTTATTTATAGCTTTAAGCCTTATAAGCTGGAACAGAAATAACCCTGCGGCAAAGCTTTTACAGGTGTGTTTAAGAGATTACGCCGTCCTAGAATTGTATCTTAAGATATGGTTAAAAATAGCTGGAATAGATAGATGGGTAGATTTCTTTCTTCATTTCCGTGTATGATACATAGATGGATTTGATAAGCGTTTGCATTAATATTCTGATGGTAAGATTTATATCATATCTTTGTATATCAATATTTTCTTGAAAGAATTTGATATCTTTTTCTCCATGAGTTTTCAATTTTAGGAAGTTAGAATAATTTGATGGCATATCTAGTGCTTTGACATAAATATTTTCGTAGTGGTTTTGTAGTTTGAATCATGGTTGTTTTGAACATTTAGGTACAGTTTTAGCAAATCTATTATCATGTTTATTTATATAATTTCAAATCGATAGATTAAGATGAATGTTGTTAGTGAAATTATTCATTTATTGGGTCCTTTTTTCCGTTGGACTGCATATGCTTCGTTAAATCAACATCCTTATGAATTATGCATTTCAATATTTGTAAACAACACTAAATCAGGCTATCTGAACATGTTTAACTTATCATATTTTGATTTTAAATGCCATCTATGAACATGTATAATTGTGAAGAAGTATTTCACAAAGGGATTTTCTATATCTGAATTACATGATTATAAATTGAACGCAGGCAAAGTACTATAAAAGACGGTCAGGATAATTGTATGTACATGAATTTACATGTAATTAACCCTTTTTCACCTTGTTCAATGACACGCACGAGTAACTTGTTGCATAACATTTGTTATGTAAAGGGATAACTGCATGATCTTAAATTCTTTCAAGGTCTTAAAATTGTCTCTCTGGCTTTAAATTTAAAGAAGATTGATGGCATTCTTGAAAAACTGATTATTGACATTCTTGGCTCAACTCCTTTGAAGTAAATTCTGGATAAGAATTGTCTGTAAGTCTTGTATGTTTGCCTTGGGTTTTAAAGATGTCTTTTGACAGAATGTCAAACTGATGTGTAGTAAGCATTGTTGACACTTGGTTGATCCTTCTTGACTTTCGGTAAACATCTCAGAGAATCTCCCGTAAGTCTTAGCTATATTTTTTCCTGGTTTTCAAGACGTCTTCTTGCAGTATACTGTAAATGCAGAAATGTTTGGGGGGATTTAATTTCGCGATTGGGAGAAAATAGAGTGTTTGCGGTGGTTTTAAGTTTGCGTTTAAAACATAAATTAGCAGCGCTACAGTCACACAATGGAACGGCTTTTCGCGGCGGTTTTAAGTTCACAGTAAAGAGTTCACCGCGAAAGCCGTGAACGTAAAACTACCGCTAACATTTCTGCATTAATTTTACAGTAACTGATCAGTGATGTGTAGAAAGTATTATTGACATTGGTTGATCCATATGCCAAATCTTGACTTTCTCTAAACGTCTCAAAATTGTCTGTAAGTCTTAGCTGTTCTTCTTGGTTTCTCAAGAAGTCATCTGAGAAAATAGCTGATCTTAGTGATGTGTAGAAAGCATTATTGACACTTGGTTGATCCATACACCCCTGTGCCCTCTAGCCAAATTTGACTTTCCATCTCAAAATTGTCTGTAAGTCATAGATGTTCTTCCTGGTTTCTCAAGAAGTCTTCTGACAAAATTGCTGATCTTAGCGATGTGTAGAAAGCATTATTGACACTTGGTTGATCCATACACCCCTGTGCCCTCTAGCCAAATTTGACTTTCCATCTCAAAATTGTCTGTAAGTCATAGATGTTCTTCCTGGTTTCTCAAGAAGTCTTCTGACAAAATTGCTGATCTTAGCGATGTGTAGAAAGCATTATTGACATTTGGTTGATCCAAGGAGGTTTGGTTGATCCATATGCCAAATCTTGACTTTCTCTAAACGTCTCAAAATTGTCCGCAAGTCTTAGCTGTTCATCCTGGTTTCTCAAGAAGTCTTCTAACAAAATAGCTGATCTTAGTGATGTGTAGAAAGCATTATTGACACTTGGTTGATCCATACACCCCTGTGCCCTCCAACCAAATGCCTGGGTCCTCCACTGGTATAACAACAACGGCCATGTTTTGTCCCGGCACCCATATGTCAGCATTCATCGCTAGGAGACCCAAGACGTTCACCGTAATATTTTGACTCCCAAGACCTGGCCGCGTCTTAGTGGGGGTCCAGGGGCTCCTTGAAGAACTCCAGCTTTTCCTTTAAGAAGTCAGGCTGTTCGTAAGTGTAAACAGGTTTAAGATGCAGTCGTCTTGAAGATTTTTAAGGTTACATCTTCTTCAGGTATCATTTTTTTTGCTAACCATTTTCTGTGTATGGTTTTGAAGTGATAAATGATCATGATATGTAGTAAGACATAATCTTTGAATATCCATTTTTAAAGACTTTGTTATTGACATTTTCACATAGCAAACTTGTAGTTTAAGCCTTGATAATATTTTGGATTGTTCATACCTAATATATATATGTTGGTACATGATTTCTATTCTTGGATCTAGTTTTCAACAAAAAGAGTTCACAAGGTAAAATCTGTTTGGGTTTAGAGAGAGCCAAGTATGCACTATCTTTGGCACGGATTAATGTATTGAAAAGGTCGTAGAAAGTCAGGAAAAACAGATGTCTTTTCCTTCCGTTGAAGGCTGTGGGCTTAAATCGTTGTTTCAGGAATGCCATGGAATTTTCAGTACTTTAGAAGAGGGGTCGACATGTAGGAAGTTTTGACATTGAGTGTTCCAAGAATTGGACGGGATTTTTTATGGTTTAGAAAAGGTACATGTACTGTATGAAGTTTAGAAATTGAGGGTCCAAGGAATGCCATGGAATTTTCAACACTTGCTTTAGAAGAGGGGTCGACATGTATGGAGTTTTGACATTGTGTGTTCCAAGAATTGGATGAGATTTTTTATGGTTTAGAAAAGGTACATGTATGGAGTTAGAAATTGAATGTTCAAGGAATGCCATGGAATTTTCAGTGCTTAGAAGAGGGGGCGGCATTCATGAAGTTTTGACATTGAGTGTTCCAAGAATTGGCTGGGATTTCTAATGGTTTAGGAAAGGTACAGTACATGTATGAAGTTTAGAAATTGAGTGGTTAGGAATGCCATGGAATTTTCAGTGCTTTAGAAGAGGGGGCGACATGTATGAAATTTTGACATTGAGTGTTCCAAGAATTGGATGGGATTTTTTATGGTTTAGGAAAGGTACATGTATGAAGTTTGGAAATTGAGTGCCCAAGGAATGCTATGGGATTTTCAGTGCTTTAGAAGAGGGGTTGACATGTATGAAGTTTTTAAATTGAGTGTTCCAAGCATTGGATGGGATTTTTTATGGTTAAAGAAAAGGTACATGTATGAAGTTTAGAAATTAAGCGTCCAAGGAATGACATGGAATTTTCAGTGCTTTAGAAGAGGGGTCGACATGTAGGAAGTTTTGAAATTGAGTGTTCCAAGAATTGGTTGGAATTTTTAATGGTTTATGAAAGGTACATGTATGGAGTTAGAAATTGAGTTGTCAAGGAATGCCATGGAATTTTCAACTTGCTGAAGAGGGGTCAACATATATGACAATAAAGTGTTCCAAGAATTGGATGGGATTTTAGAAAAGTTATATGACTCGTATCAAGTTTAAGAATTGAGTGTCGAAGGAATGCCATGGAATTTTCATTGCTTTCAAAGAGGACTACTCAGTTCAGGAATTTTGCAATTTCAGAATTATAATCCTTTGAAGAATTTTCAATTTTGCTGACAAAATTTTGACCCAAATAGTATACATTTTCTGTTACTTTCTGCATTGTGCAATTTGTGGGTAAAATCTTGCAAAATTGCATGAAAGCATAACATTAGAAATCTGCATTTTACTGTATAGTCAGTGTTGTATGATAGTTACCAATTATTTGATCAAAGTATGACTTCATTTGCAACAAAAAGAAAACCCATATTGACCTCCTTTTTTCACTTCTTTGAAGTATAATAAGCTATTTCTACCGAGAACATGAATGCATATTCATACTTGCAAATACTTTGATGTTTATTAAGCATGTTTATGCATCTTTTCCATGTCTAGAAAATATTCTGATATTCAGATAACCCTTTCTAGGCCTTGTAAAATTTAGCTGTTACAGTACGTACTTGGTATTCGAGATTATGTCTTCCAAAAGCAATTTTATCAAATAACAGATTTTCTTCATGTGAAAAGCTGTATGTAACAAGAAATAAGTTAGATTTTCAACAGTGATTATAATATGGTAGAGACTTTTAACAATTATTGTTTTTTTTACATCCAACCAATTGTCTTTTTTGCAGTTAATTATCATCTTTGTTTGCTGTGATATAGCCTTCATTAACATTAATCCGCCAGGATACATAAATCTGCCTCTTTGAAAAACAGTGGGTTTGAGAGATCTCTAGTGCAGCAATGTAGATATACAGGAGTGCATTATACAGCTGCAGGGTGCGTTGGTTTGGAGATCGGTTTGGACGTATCTTTTCCGGGTGGCAGAATTATGTACCCTGGTGAAATTATGTTAGTAGATGTTATATATTTTGAACCTCAGTCAGCAAAAATATTGATGAAAATTTTCTTTATTTTCAAGTCCCGTAAAAAAGCTATTTCAGGTTGTCCAAGTTTTCATTTATGGGGCAGGATTTACATATCTAGTATTCTACTAAGTTTTTTAAAAACTTTGTTTAGGAACAGATACTTAGACATTCTTAACTGGACATATATGGCTAGATATGTTCATGTATACAGGTATACACAGCCCTTATAATAGAGTAGAGATACAAAGGTGTGTCAAACTCAAAAAGTCCATTGTTTGTTGTGCCACCCTGTATCAAAAAGATTAAAAGGCGGGTGTTGAAATGCCAAGAATAGCTCAAACAATGACAGGCATTCTTCCATTGTCACCTGTGCGGACTTGTTTGCTGAAGCTCCACGCGTCTGTTGTCTCAGGTGTGCCTTCTCGGAGATTACCTCGGTCTATTTTTAGACTTTAAAGCCACGGTTGGCGCTTCATTAAGATCTCACTGCGTAGCGTCGGCTCAATTTGTTCCTGTTTAAAACTGATGGGTATCTGAAAGCTGGTATGTAATTGCAGGTTTGGGGAAAGGTTTCTTGCCATGATGAGTTGGCAGATTTTCCGCATTATCTCCTTGTAGCATCTTCAATTGTTATTTAAATTTGAAGACAATGACACAATAGAGGTTGAAGTTATGTCACTACAAAAGGTGATAGGTCAAAGCAAATTGGTCGGTTGTTTCTGAAAATTCAAACAAATTTGTAAATAAATCATAAAAGGGCAGAGATTTATCTGCCAAGTTGAGGGTTCCGCTAAATTTTTTCATAGATTTGAAATTTGATACTTTGCTGGGGCGTGCTAGGGAAATTGCATCAGAATGATGATTGTTGAGATAGGGTTTTGGGGTGAAGGTCCTACAGGTCAGAAATGTAAAGCAAGCGATGTCATAACAAACTGGTTCAAAGGCAGGATAAACAAAGTTTTTTGGGGGTTGACGGTAAAGTTGCTCCTAGTGTTATGGTTTGAAAATACTGTAATTCTCTTTGTCTTCACAGTAGCAAAATTTCATGGAAAATGGATATTTTCACTGAACTTTAACTTCACGATGGCGGCAAGTGATTTACAGATGTGTGAAGGAATCATGAATAATAACAACATGTTTTTCACAGTGATGATACATGTAAGTTCACGGTACAGAGGTGACCGTGAAAACGGTGAACATAAAGTTAGGCCACACCAACTTAATCTTATGGATGACATCCGCGCGCGCATTGATTTTCGCCTGTTGTCAAAAAAAAAAAAAAAAAATCACCTCCTCCAAGGCTACACAGAACTCCGGAACTTGCCGACTTAATCTAGCTGCAAAAGGCTAGCATTGTGTCGGCTTATCGGAAAACTGGGGGCGTATGTGGATTGGTATGCCATCGATGTTGGCTAGGGGGATTTTGCGTTTGCACAGTTGTACGAGAGGATCGCGGCGGCCAGCGAGTATCGCCCAGACAATTTCAAACACGACCTATCCATAGTGGCTCTCACACATTTCTTTTGCAACAATGAGAGACATGGGAGAGGAATTGAGGGATTGGCAGAGGGATTTGTGAGCGTAAACCCATGATGGAATGCTTAATATGGAGTTCAATGCCATGTATGTTGAAACTGCCCTTCTGGGTGTCATGAGTATTCTCATCACAGTCATATATCATCCCAAGGACATTATATAGGAAGGACTGAGCACAGAGTCAGTCCCCCGCTGCGCGCTATTGTACAGACCCGCCAAACCCCGCCGCGATCTATTGTTTCCGCCCTCCGGCGGCGCTCCTTTGTTCTCCCCCGTTCAATTCGTGTCTTCCCGCCAAAACCCTGCAAATGAGCCCGATCATGACGTCACGCGCTCCGATGCTGGCCGAACACGGCCCGAACCTACCCGAACTACGGGCGAGATGCCTGTAGTTTCCGCGGTTTTCCTTATTTGGGAAGCAAAGGTGACGTGTGCAAACAGCAGCAGCTTCTGGGGAAGACGCTGGCGGCCATTTTGGTATGTGTTCGGGCGCTGTAGGGTGAAGATTGGTGAGTTTACAGGCTTTTTCGTGGAAATCTCTTAAAGTTTTTGACTGTAAAACATGTAAGAACATTCAAAGATTTATGCTGCTAAAACATAGTTACATCATTATTTGTGTATAAGTAAACACTTTTTTTTAAATCTGCAAACGCTTTTGTTTACATTATTGTACAGTTTACTACAGATCGCTAGCGATTTTTTTCTGATCGTTGAGCAAGAACATTCCTCAATTTTTTTTACAAATTCCGTAGATGGCCTTGCACGGTGAGCCAACAAAGTGGACATGTCCGTATTTCGGGGGTTGTTTGCAAAGTCAAGCCGTTTGTTATGCCAGCACTTGCACGGGCAAGGACATTGCACGGGGAACATGTCCTGGCATCCTTATCTTTGTTGATATAACATGAAGGTTCCCAATCTTATCGACTCCCGATCTTTGTGCTTTTTTGCAGATTGCAAACTTCCGTGGAAGGGGCATGACCACCAGAGCGACGTCCCACGATACAGCGCTGCCGAAAATACAACGTAGAAGATAAATAAAGATTTACGCATCAAATTGTTTGTTGGAACCAACCTCCAAAATTCTGTTTTTAGTACAATGTAACACTACCTGTAAATATTGAATAAATACATGGATTTCTTGAATTCATAAATCTCTAGTGTGATAGTTTCTTCTTCAATTTTCTAGTCGGTATTCTAGCTTGACGCAAGTGTTTTTGCCTGACGGTAGCGATGAAGAAAGATCCCCCTCCCCACAGTTCGGTTACGCCAGACTATTGTTGCAGCAATATGTAACTCAAAAATACAGATCGTTTAGAAAACTAACTTATAAATACACTACACAAGGATATTGTGTTGTGTTGCTTGATCTTGTGCTTGGTGAAGACGGCTCTTTTATAAACTTGTTTAAATCACACAACATGCAAGTGAAGGTGGTAGCTTTGTCGACATTTTTGTGTGGTTTTTGGGTCTTCCACTGTCTTCCAGCTTCCCCGTTTTTTGACGATCGTCTCGAAAATCACTCAAAAACAAAGTCACCTTCGCCTGGTCTGGTCATTCTGAATTTGTGTTACAATGGTGGGCCGCTTGGAATACATGCAAATCTGGGGGTGATTCGTATGTAGGTGTTAATTATTTTTACAACCATGAACCGAAGGTTCTTGAATAGGGACTGACTCAGTGCTCAGTCCTTCCTATATAATGTCCTTGATCATCCACAGTCCTTGGAGCCAAATACCTTCTAATAGTCTGCTATGATGAACAAGACAACCTACATGTACTACGGCAAGAAAGCCAGACAAAAACGCCTAAAAACACGCCAAAAACCTGCCGGACCCACTCCTCTGGTTGGAGAGTACCTACATGTACCTCCTACAAATAAACTGTGTTCTGTGGTTCAATTCGCAATACCAGCTTTGTACTAGTAGCCCTGTGGTTTAGCAGCATTTTTTTTGCAGGATTTTTCTTTTTTTCGCCCGCGCGCATTAGTTTTGGGGTCTCCAGAGGATGTCATCCATAAAATCAAGTTGGTGTGGCCTTACAGCGAAAGAAAAAAAAATTACAGTATGCTTTAGAAGAAAATTCTGTCGAATTTTTCTATTTGTATCAGAAATATATATACATATAGAAGTCGTTTTATATATTATCATCAGGGTTCTAACTAGCTTGAAATGTTTTTCCATCATCCCAATTCCCATTGACGGAAAGATCCTAAAAAGAGTCTTATTTTTTTTCTGTCAATGTACAAACTTCTCTTTGATTTAATTCAAATTTGGACATTTCTACATCTTTACTCATGGATTTTTGTCTGTCAAGGTTGACAAAATGGTCTTAAAAATTTTCTATCATATCAAAGTTCTGTCAAATGATGGAATAACGGCTGGCTAAAACCTTGATACATATATTTTTATTGTTCATATATTTGTAGGATTATCAAAAGGGGCTTATTGTGACGTATTATCCATATTATGCCAACAGGAAGGTTGAAATATCCGTAAGCATATAAATTACATATATGTATGCAGTTCAACAATAGCTGATACTAATCTACAACAAAAAGATGGGGGGGGTGCATAATTAGTCTCTACCAGACTAACTACACCAGCTTTAGGGAGAATACTGTAATTCACTTTATCTTCACGGACCAAAATTTCACAGTGTAAGGAAAATGGACATTTTCACTGAACTTAAAGTTTAACTTCACGGTAGTGGCAAGTGATGTACAGAATGGATGTGTGAAAGAATCATAAATGATAACAACACGGTGATCATAAGGGTGTACAGAGAACTGTTATTATTTATGATTCTTTCACACATCCGTTCTGTAAATCATTTGCCACCACTGTGAAGTTAAAGTTCAGTGAAAATGTCCACTTTCCTTACACCCTGAAATTTTGCTGCCGTGAAGATAAAGTGAATAACAGTAATACATAGTTGCCCAAAGCTCCTCTATTGATGGTGACTTTTATAAATGCAGAAATGTTTGCGGTGGTTTTATGTTCGCAGTTTTCGCAGTGACCATTTTACTGTAAACTTAAAACTACCGCGAACATTTTTGTCCAATACTGTAGCAGTATGTGACTGTAACGCTGCTGAAAAACTTAAAACTACCTAAAAGTAAAACACTCCATTTTCGCCTTAAAGAACGCGAAATGAAAACCATGCAAACCTAAATGTATTTACAGTATTGAATGTGATCGCTGCATGAAACCTGCTTCAACTGGTGCTTCCTGGTTTAGACAATGGCGTGACGTCAAAACAGGTCACTGATATGTGACCCATTAATGTCAACAGGGGGCATTGTAGGTCGTTGACCCATTTGACCCTAGCACAGGTGGTGAGGTCTGTTACTGACAAGAGTTCCATGTGGTCAAGCTTTCAAGCAAGGTCATCAACAGTGGTAGGTTTTCATTGGTTGAAAGATTGATTGAGTTAGTCAAACCTGTATTATATAATCTTTGCTTGCTAACTTGTTGCTTGTAAATACTTGATACTGTATCGTTGTACACAAAAATGCCCTGCAGGTCAAAGTATACACCTCTGATTTAGGTGTGGCAGTTGTTCAGGTATCCATTTACCTTACGGTACCGGTTACAAACACACATGTCCTTTGAAATGGAGTGGTTGGTTTGTAACACACGCGTGGAATGGTAGTTGTCCGCTAGCTGTATGTTGTTCGACGATAATAATGTCTAGAGTGCGCAAACGAAGGAAAATCCCCACAACAGTATGTGGGCGTACTGTGACGTCATTCGTTGACACACTCAAAGAAAAGGGTTTTATTTCAGCGAGGTTGCTAAGCCAATGCCTTTCAATACAGTGTTTACAGGTTCTATATACGTCATATAAAGGTAAATTGTTCGACTATGTTACTGCTAAAGGACTTGTCCGATATTTGACACAATCGAAGAAAGGGTTTTTTTCACACAGAGGTTGCTATTAGCCGTGCCTTTCAATAGCGTGTTTACAGGTAGTGTGTTTTATTCTTATATGTCATACAAAGGTAAATTGTTTGACTGTTATAGCTACTGTGCAGGGCCTACATGTACATTTTTTTACTCTTTTAGGACTTTTGAATATGTCCGATATTTGACACAATAAAAGAAAGGGGTTTTATTCGACAGAGGTTGCAAAGCCATGCCTTACAATAGAGTGTTTATATTTAGCGTGTTTTATTCTTATACGTCATACAAAGGTAAATTGTTTGACTATGTTATACTATAGCTACTGTGCACAGGCTACATTATTTACTCTTTCAGGACTAATGAATATGTTTGATAGAAGATTTCTGTAAATCTTACAACTTTTGTACTTTCATGTTTTTTTGTGGTGACAAAACTTGATATATAGTTTTCATGTACAGAGCATACATTTTTTTAGCTGGTAAATCTTTTTCCTACTAGGAATCCTAGATTGAAAATTTTATTTAGATTTGCATGTTGCGGGTTTACATTTTTGTCTCGTCATGATCGTAGAAATTCCTTTTTCAAAATAATCTTGGAATTTCTAATTTTCACAGAATGCACCTCATGTAGATGTTTTACCTAATATTGCCTTTGTTACATATACTGCTACTAGTTAAAGGAAACCCAAGCAATATAAGGGCCTGAAAATCAGATTTTAAAGGTCAATTTATTTAGTCATTTCTTACATGATTAGTTCAAACAACACTATCACAATGTATAGCGACGTCCATCATGCAAAAATATGATATCGTTGTGATATAAAAACTCACTGAAAATCTTTGCCAGGGTTTTTGTAGGCTTGAGAAACTATTAAGAGAATCATTATAATATTGTACTTGCACGTTTTTGCACGTTTTTAAAATGCTCAAACTCAAAGTTATTACGCAAATGTGCTAAATAGTGTTAGTAAATGTCACTACCATAGATATTTCAGCATTTTTTATTTCCATATTTTGGGCCCTAATATTGCTTTGGTTGCCTTTAAGTTTAAAGTGCTGCCATGTAAAGTGCTGTCATAAGAACGGATGTTGTGACTGTTTGACTTCGTTAGCAGACCAACAGGTAAACAGTGATTTCCTGCCTGATGGACAGGTTTATTAATCATTGTCATGCTAATTAGACTAATTAGGAGTAGACCACAAAGGATGCACTGTTGGAAAATAAAATATTTTGGGGTGAAGGTTGTACAGGACAATTGATAGATCTTTCGGGGGGTACTTTTTTGTTAAAAAGGGATTGTGATGTTGCCGTTTTTGACTTGAAAATAATACAATATACGCACAAGTTTTTCCCTCCTCAGCTCTCATATATAATTTTTCAAAACTTTATCAAACTTATTTTGTTTACGAAAGTTGAAACAATCCTTTCGTAAATACTGTACTTTCTCTTGCCCCAAATACGTCACTATACTGTCACTATGTTCTTCCATTGCCTATTGTCGTCATGTATATAGTTAATCCCACCCCCCTTGTTACAATCCGGTCCCCTCTATTACCCCTCTGGTTATTACAGTTGACGTCATCACGCCAATGACTACAATTTGAGTACAAAGCCTGAAGAACTTGCGACGGTTCAGTTTGTGTGATAATCATGCTATTACGAAACCTTTTCTTCTCTAAAATTAGTTTTTTGACGTCCATTCTTTTTCTCGTCCAAGGATAATTTGCTTAAAAGTAGTCTTGTGGTAAGTCACGCGTAAGTCTTTGAAAAATAGTTTGTTTGTGAGATCTTTATGTAGTACCCTCCAGGTATGCATAGTTTAGATATACAGGAGTGTGTTATACAGGGGGATGTTGGGTTGGAGATCTGTTTGGACGTATATTTTCAGTGTGGTGGGATTATGTACCCTGGTGGGATTATGTTAGTTATTGTACTGTAGATGTTAGTTTAATTAATTCTATGTGAAACGAGGGAGGGATATTTGCTTGGGGTCATGACTACTACAGCACAGGAGGTCATGTTTTAGTTTACTTGTGTGAATCTGTTTGTTTGTCTGTTTTTGTACAGGGCTACACATTAAGGTCTGAGGGTTTTGCATAATTTCTTCTTTTTTTTATAGATAGATGACAAGGGAATTCGAAAAAGTGATTCAATTTTAGATTAGTAATAGTTCATAATATCAAGCCTGAATTTTTCAAGCCTTCAAAATTACACTGCAGTCCATTTTTTTAAGGTCAATTACGAGCTGTGCTTTTTGTACTTTGGAATGCATTTTTGCTAACAATCTAGTCCCAAAGCCTCTTTGAGGCCGTAGGGGAAGTGGAAATGTTATCCACTGTGTCTTGGGCATGGTATTGGAAGACAAAGCTTACTTCCACTGCCTTTTTCCACCCCAACCGAAGTCAGGTACCCATTTTTACACCTGGGTGGAGTGAGGAAAGTCTTAATAAGTACACAGCGTCTATGTAGTCAGGAATGCCAGGAATCAAACCTGCGACCTCTCGATTTGCCCTTTCCCAAGGGCACAACATGGTGGCATGTCAGGGGACTCAAACCCTGGTTCTCTGGGCCATACATCCTAACTGTTACGCCTACACAACGCGTACAGAATAAGAAAAAACAAGTAAGAGAAGGGACCATGTGTAATCAGGTGTTTTGACTTGTTTTGAAAATATGCTAATAGGTTTCAACTGTCTGACCCCAATTCCTTTGTTTATAAACAGTTCAATTATTTCCAAAGGGTCAATGGACTGACCTAGATGAAACGTAAAGCAGTCGTAACACGACAGGAAAATAGCTCGCGTGATGAGTCTGCGTGATTTAAAAGACGTTTTCGGACCGATTACGGCCATTGACCTCTTGACTGCTGCGCGATTTATAGAGATCGGCCGATGTTCGTAACTGTCACTGCTTGTCCAATGTTATAGGTGGATTTTCAGACATAAGGTACTGTAAATGCAGAAATGTTTGCGGTGGGTTTATGTTCGCGGTTTTCGCGGTGAACTCTTCAGCGGGAACTCAAAACCACCACGATACTTTTTGCCCGCCTATGACTGTAGCAAGCAGTACTATTGTTTCAAACGCAAACTTAAAACCACCGCAAACATGCCATTTTCTTCCTACCGCAAATCAAATCCCCACAAAATTAAATGTATTTGCACTACTCATCTCTGGTGATTTTGGAAATTCTGACTGGATGTAACGTTATTTCTGGTGTCAAAAACAGTTAATCACTTCAAGTGTTGTGACTGTGATATTTGAACAAGGTGAAAACAAGTAGCGTTTTGTACACTAGGTGCTCAAGATGTCACTTGTTGAAAGTGTTTGTGTCCCTTTGACCTACAAGTCATGCATAAAACAAACATATTAATGTTCGCTATCCTTTGTTTGGTACCTGAGGAAAAAGCTCCTTCCTGTCGAAGTAGCAAAGGGGGTTTTCTCAGAAGGTTATGTTGTTATCCCTTAAAGGAGGTTAACTTTGATTAATTCCCCTCAAATGTAGATGGTTTCACAGTGGTTTCACAGCCTTGTTGTCATTGGTTGCCAGCAATTTCAAACGGAATCGGGATGTTCCAACTGATTTTGAAATGAAGTAAAACCTGACCAAGAAGACCACTCAGGGAAGTGTTAGAATCTGGTCTATATGGACAGGTGGTCACTATGGACAGGATTTCTTAAAGCTTGTGTCGATTGGAAAATTATCTGAGAGACCACCAAAAAGTTGTTATAATGGCCAGGTGGTCCTTATGTAGAGGTGGTCACCTATAGGTTTGACTGTATATCAATGGCCAGGTGGTCCTTATGTAGAGGTGGTCCCTTGCACAAATTTCACTGCACATGATCATTTTGTGTTGATCTTCAAGAGTGCCCAGTTTGTACCTTGAAAAGCTGCTATTTTGCTAAAATTTTATAAATTTATGAAAATCATAAGACCAGTATATTATAAGACTGGTGTTTTCAAACAATATCAAAACATGCTGGTTTCCTATTGTTTACTTTCATTGGTAATTTTATCATTGATTTGTATAATTCTTGAATGAATTATACAGTATAGCTATTGTGAGTTATGGGACCAGTACTAAATTAGACCTACTTGGCAGCAGCCACAGGCTTTGTCATACGCTGCTTATTATTCCTTGTCTCACCGTTTGTTTGTTCTTGTGTTTTTTTCAGGAAGAAACCCCGTTAGCGCCTTGGTAGACTTTCACCATTCTCGAGTCTCCACCGGAATAATTCTTCAACGTTTCAAAGGAGTTCTGGACCCTCTTCAGTTGTGAAAAGACTTGGACTGTACTGTGCGGTTGTTTTGCTGTAGCTAGCACACTTTGCGGTGCATGTGGTAGTTAGCAGACGTTACGCTGGCATTCCTTGAAATTGAACCTGACCACAGTAGTTAGCAAAGCCGAACTGGACACCACAACGTCGCGAACGGTCGTGGAGTAGTTAGCGAAACTGGAGCAACCATCTTGTAACCGTTAGAGGAAACGTTGTTAAATCAATTCATCGGACACAAGCGAGTAAGCCTGGACTTAAACTGGCCGCCGTTTCGGAGTTCAAAGAAGATCTACACCTCTACCCTGGCTTGTTAAACTAATAAAACGAGAGACGGAAAATCTTGGCTGACCTGGCATAATGGAAGGCCCAGAACATCCAGGTAAGGTTTTTGTTTGTGTTTTTTATACTCATCTGTTTTAGATTTATATTCTACTTAATGATATAAGAAGACATGTGAAACTTAAAGTGGAATGTTTGTTTGAACAATTCCTAATTTACTTTGACACTGTCAGCTGCTGTGATTAATTTTTAGGGTTCTCCTAAAACTTTTCAACTTTGATCTAATTTTGGGCTTTTGGGCTTAATAGAAATGTAAAAGCAAAATGTTTGTTTGAACAATTCCTAATTTATTTTGACAACTTGTGGGTTGTGATGATTTTTAGCATTTCTTCTTCTATTTTGATAGTTGTTCGCTTTTTAGCTTCGTTCTAATTTTGGACTTATGGGCTTAATAGAAATGTAAAAATAAAATGTTTGAACGATTCCTAATTTATGTTCATGCTGTCTGTCATTATGATTTTAGAAGCTCTCGTATTTTGATAGTTGTTAACTTTTTAACTTTGTTCTCATTTTGTAGTTTGGGGCTTAATACAATAATAGAAATTTTAAACTAAAAGCAGAATGTTTGTTTCAACAATTCCTAATTTATTTAGACACTGTCGGTTGTGATAATTTTTAGCAGTTCCTCTCCTATTTTGATACTTGTTATTACTTTTGAACTTTGTGCTTTTGACATTAATAGAAATTTAAAAGCAGAATGTTTGTTTGAACAATTCCTAATTTATTTTGACACTGTTGGTTGTGATGAGTTTTAGAGGTTCTCCTATTTTGATAGTTGTTGACTTTTAAACTTTGTACTAATTTTTGGCTTTTGGGCTTAATAGAAAAGTAGAATGTTTGTTTGAACAATTCCTAATTTATTTTGACACTGTCGGTTGTGATAATTTTTAGTAGTTCTTCTCCTATTTTGATAGTTGTTAACTTTTTAACTTTGTTCTAATTTTGGGCTTGTGGGCTTAGGAGGAATTTAAAAATAGAATTGTTTGAATTATTCGTAATTTATTTTGACACTGTCGGTCGTGATGATTTTTAGCGGTTCTTCTCCTATTTTGATAGTTGTTAACATTTTAACTTATACTAATTCTGAGCTTTTGGGCTTTATAGAAATGTAAAAATAGAATGTTTGTTTGAACAATTCCTGATTTATTTTGACACTGTCTATTCTGATGATTTTTAGTGATTCTTCTATTTTGATAGTTGTTAACTTTTTAACTTTATACTAATTTTGAGCTTTTGGGCTTAATAGAAAATTTAATGTAAAAATAGAAAGTTTGTTTAAACAATTTCTAATTTATTTTGACAGTGTCGGTTGTGATGATTTTTAGTGGTTCTTCTCCTATTTTTAAAGTCGTCAGCTTTTAAACATTGTTCTAATTTTGGGCTTAACACGTTACTATATATAATACTACTAACGTGTGTATTTTGCGTCTAAATAATTTTAACTAAAATTAGATTTTATTTTCACTTCCTGCATGTTATGAATTGAGTAATTCATAATCTTTGATTTTCGTTATATTGAATTGGTCTGATCTAAATTGATACCTTGCATGTCTAACCATGATTTGTTCAACACTAATGCCTGCATGTTTTTTGTTCATTTGACCCCCCTTCCCCTTTAAAAGGGTCAAATGTTCGTTTTCTGGCCCCGGCAGGCGAGCCCGGACCGCGAATCATTCCCGAGGGGATGGTGATTGACGGCCGAGAGCAGCAGGTTTGTTTGTTTATTTGTTTGTTTATTGAGGATCACCATTAGTAATATATTACTAATAATTATTTTCCTGGAGTCCTTATATAGAAAGGTATATTAAATATTGTACAGTGTACATACATTCAAATTTAGATATAACAAACTTAACATCACAGTCAAACTAGAGAGCCCAAATTTATGTCACTTCTTGCAAGAGCTGTCTACAATGTACCAAGCAAAAATTGTGACCATAGCTTCTCCAGAACACAAGATATCAGTACCATAGAAATCAGCTAGAGGGCCCGAAATTTAACCATTTGGAGGTCTCCCCAAGACCTACCCACATGCAAAATATCAAAACAATCCAATCAGGCATTCTCAAGATATCGTATACATAGACACTCACACATGACCACTTAAGAAAACATTTTAACCTTCTTGGCAACTGTAGCTAGCCACGCCTACAATTATTTGATAGGTAAGATAAAGCAGTCATCCTCAATTGAGGTGAAGCATATTCTTTATTCTTTATTAAAAATTGCAACAAGACAATACATAGTGGAGCGCCAGGCAGCCAAGCTGATGTTGCGGACCACTTAACATTACAATTACATTGAAAACAACAATAAAATACTAGAGACAATTCAGTATACAATTTAAAGTAATGCATTTAAGTGCACATTTTAAAGGTGTCTCAGCTGGAAGCAAATCTTTTCGTTGTTTCAATATATGTATGCAGTGCCCCAGACAGTTATTTGTTTATCTCAAAGTTGTGGGCTTATTTTAAAGTTATTACTTTTTCAAGTACATGTAGCTCCATGTAATAGCTAGTATAGTGCAATGGGGCTTTGTTACGACTCGCGTTTTTAGCCAAGCAAAATTACACAAATGAAAATTTTGATACAACGAATTAGGATTTCAATAAGGTGCACCAAACCAGTGCACTTGTTCTCAAAAATGAATTTCAAGCACTCATTATATGATTTAATATGTAATAATCACAAGGTAAGCGCGGGAGGCGAGGTGGAAGACCGTTTGAACTACATCAAGCAGCAGCAGGCTCTACAACGGGAACTCCTCCACCAGCACTTCAGGCAACAGGAGGAGCAGCTCGCCCGGCAACACCAGGCGGAACTGCAGCAACATCTGCACCTGCAGAAGGTAAAACAAAAAATGTCAAATTCTGGAAAGTTTGTATATTCAGAGATTAAAAAATAAACAATTCTCATCCAAACTTCATGCATGTCACAATTTTTTGTAACATTATTCGCTTAATTTTTAAAGACTTTAGAAACTCTATTGACACTTTTAATCAAATTTTTAGATGAATTATCTGAAATGAAATTTCTCATATATGAAAATTCCAGAATTTGACACTTATTTGTTATTCTAGAAGTTTAATTTATTTCTACTATCAAATCCTAACTGTGTGCTTATTTGTAGAAGAATTAAGAAGGAAAGTTCTTAACTTACTTTCTGAATTGCTACCGTTTAAACATATTTTCTTTAACTTCGACAGAACTGCTATGGGTTGGGGCTTAAAGTAAGTTTCCATGCTGTTTTCTATAGTTGTGTTGCTCACTTTAACATTCATTTCTGTTGAGTTTTGTAGTGACTTATTCTTACACCACTCATGTATTTGTTCCTATATAATTGCTTTACACACTTCTTGAACTATGTTAATACACTAACAAAAGTTACTCATTGACAAAAGTGTACAAAAAGCCATGCCATCCAATAAGATGACACTGGCAAAAACTTCAGTTTTGGGGTCTTCAGTCTGATTTCAAATCGTTACATTTTATGCATTCCATTCCTTTGTGATACAATGTAAGGTAGTTGCGGACAGGACAAAAAATTGTGACAATGCCCAATTTAACCCTTGAGCTTAACAGTCAGATCCATTTGGTTATGTTTATTGAAAGTAAGTTGAAGAATGTAAGTCAAGTTTGAGACTTTTCTTTGTGTATTTGTGTATCAGTGTGCAATAGTGTCTTCTTGGTTTCTGTGGAGTTTTTTTTCCTAAATATGATTGAAAGTTATTTCAGTTCCACAGCTAAGCTGCTTATTGTTGAGTTCGCAACTAAAGCAAACTGTAGTAACACGCAATGGAAGGTAGAACAAATGGCTCCGCCCCTGAGGTGTCGGCAAAAATATAACCAGGAACTAAAAATGCCACATAATGTCAATATTTACCCATTTCCCTAACCTTTGCCCTACTCAATGTAAAATTTGAATGCAGAATTTAACCAACAAAATAGCATACAGTCTCTGATAGATAAAAGAGCCGTTCGAAAACAGCAAAGATTCAGAACAAGTCACAGAATTTTGGGCTTTCCATACGCTTCTTTCTGTTAGAAGGACACATCACTTAAGGACATGTATGGTCATCAGGATTGGTGTATTTTCTGCAGTTACAGTTAAGCCTGCCAGAGAAGACCACTCGGACCTGGTAAAATCTGGTCTTTGTGGACAGGTGGTCGTCTATACAAGTACAATGTCATTGAAGTAGAAATTAAAGATTCTTAATTTTTGTGTCAGTGGGAAAAACTATCTAAGGGACCACCATAAGTGGTCATATTGACCAGGTGATCCTTTTCTAGAGGTGGTCACTTGTAAGTTGTTTGGACCAGCGAAGTAAATTTTTTTTCTTTTTTTTTTCGCTCCAGCTGGAGTTGTTACGGCAACACTTCCGTCAGCAGGAAGAAGACCTGGCCAGACAGCACCAGAGTGAGCTACAGACACAGCTGCACCTACAGAAGGTAGCTGTCATCTCAAGAAGGGTAGGAGACATAGGGAAACAAAACAAGTAGAAATAGGCTAGGAAGAATGCCTTTTGTGGCCATGGCTCGTACAGTTAGCTATACTCGTATGTCTTTGGTATAAGCCTACCAGAGTTTGAGCCTGGGCCCCCACTTCTGAATGCAAAGCAAAATTTTACCCCATATACATGTAGGCTCCTACAATAGTTAGTTTTTTCAAACACAAATCTTAAAATTTCTGTTAGCAGGGAACAAGCTTTATGCCTCAGTCATGATCCCAAAACAACTACCCGGCACGGCATCGGTTTGGAAATGTGACCTCATTCTGCAATATTAGCAGTCTGTGAAGCAAGGGTCAAGAAAGATAGATACATGTAGATGAAATAAGATTTAACTCGTAGAATAAGAAGTCTAGGTGGCTCACATTTTGATTGGCAGAGTTAGGAATGTTGCTTGTTTACTATTGAAAATATGTTATAAGTCATGAATTTTGGGACATTGTTTCGTCACGTTATACATATACCTGACATTTTTGATTGAGGTCTAGATTTGCAAATATTACGTAATGAAGTTAATGATGTCTTGAATAGTTTTTCATTATTTTTCCACATGCAAAATTATTATTATAGTTGGGAACTTACGATAGACATTTTCTTTTTCCACAGCCAGAGAACATGTCACCTATGGGAATGAGGGTAAGTGCTACTACTGTAGGATAAAAAAAAAAAATCAAATTCAGAATCTGTAACAGGGCTGTCTCCAGCTTTACATTTTTCCGGCGCACTCATTGTTTGGGAGCCCATGTTGTTGATTTTTGCTTTCAAATCGGTCATAATTTTAAACTTAAGCCATGTTGATTTGATTATATGGATGATATCTTCCGGGGACCCAAAAACTGATGCAAGCATACAAATAAAAGAAAAATCTGACCCCAAAAAGTTTGCTTATAATGAAATCTATGTGGTCAAGAAGGATGAACAAAACTAAACACACAGAGTATGCTATACTGAGGTCTTTCTTAATTGTTGTTCTTTCATACTTTTTTGAATTCGGAATTGACTTTGGCATTCTATGACTTCGAAAATATGTTTTTGCAATTTACAGCATATATTTTTTTCATTTTGCTGTGAAACGAACGAAAATTGATGCCCGCGCAGATGTTAATAAAAAAAATCAACATGGCCTAAAAAAAAAGGATAATGGTTAACTGTACAAATTCACACTTGCAATCACCTTAAGGATAAGGCAATTGTTATTGAATATTAAGTATTGTTTTGTTTTGAGAGTCCATTCCACATCACTGAGTGGGTCTTGATAATTTATAATCACAAAATTTTGAAAAAAATATGTAAATCACAAATATTCCTTTAAAAATTTTAAAATTGAGAAACTACTTGCATAAAGATTTTTTTTTCAAATTTTAGATAATTGTGAAGTATTTGATTGGTTTAATTCAGAAATTGTAATTACTACTATGTACAACAGTTTTCAAATGATACATTTGGGCTATTATCCCTATAACAATAGGTGCTAATCCAGCCCTACTGTTTACATTCTATTTTTAGATTGGACTGATGGATTCTCGTGGCTCTTATGTGGTAAGCCACCTACATTGTACATCTCCTTGACAAATCGATTACGAATTAAAGATTTGGAAATTTCATTAGAAAAAAACATAACCCTCTGGTTTTGTAAAAAAAAAAGTAATCTTCAAAGGTAATAATGACAACAAATATCCACAAGGTTACTTGGAATGGACTCTACACTGGAGAAGTCATATTAAAAGCGAATAATTGTTACAGGTAGTAAAGGGATTTTCCAATCTGTCTTTTGAAAGTTTTGTTTCTTTTTTTTGCCAAAGTCCTGTAGTAACTTACATATTATAAATCAATCAGACTTTGTCAACTTTATAATCTATTTTTACATTTGGTTTATAATTTTGGAACTTTGAAATGATATATTTTTAAGTTTTTGGAATGCTAATGCAGATATTTCGCCACTTTTATATTCTATAGGAAATAATATTCTTGTTCTGTGTGGGTATGACCCTACCGGGATCTGAACCCATGACCTCCCGAATGCAAAGGGAGCACTTCGTTGTACCAGGACTTTTTTAAACTAACTGTTCTGTGTTTATTTTTACAGCTGCAGGCCTTGAGAGAACAGCAGGAGTTGGCACAGGCCAGGGGAAAACTCCAAGAAAAACAGTCAGAACGACAAAAACAACTCCTGGCCGGGAAGAAAAAAGAAAACAGTAAATATTTCACTTCTGAACAAACTGTATACTATAATTCCCTTGGCTAGTACCGAGGTTAATGCTTCAAAACAAAAAGGATGAGACTGATGTATTCTAAAAAGGAAAAATTGTTGAGTGCTTTTCTTCAGTGAGAATAAAATGTTTGGTGAGGGAAATTTACTTGGCACAGGAATAAATTCAAGCATTTAGGATGCATCCATACTAACTTAAAGGTACATTTTGTATATTTCTACACAACCTAAACTCTGGAACTACATGTAAACTGGACCTAAAAATGTTTAGGTTCAAGTCCAAAAGAAATTAAACATCAGGAACCAAGTCCAAACTTGCAAAAAACTACCTCTCGCTTATACTCTCCTTTTTGTTCTAAGCCTTTAAAAGCTTCCATAGATCATGAAATTTGCACTGGAAAAAGACGAAACATTGCTGTTTTGATTTGTGGTTATGATTTTGCATATGATTGTATGTTTTTGAAATTGTATGTCAACTCAAGGAGGTGGAATTTCACATATGCCATGGGTTCAGGTCCGGACTTAAAAGTCCGAACCTGAACCCCTGGATTTGAATCCTGACCTGAACCTAAACATGAGTTTAGGAACACATCACTACCTCAAGCAGAATCATGTAATAGGATTCTTAAGCTTCTACATTGTAGGTTGTAACATTGTGGTATTCTGAGTGTACTGAGTGTTTCTTGTCTGTCCTCAGGTGCAATGGCCTCCACGGAGGTGAAGGAGAAGTTGCAGACGTTCATCCTGAGTAAGAAGCAGCGGGAGGCGGCCGCCAACAGCCTCCACCAGTCTACACCACTCAGCATGGCACACTGGTAGGACACTTCTTCATTCATTAAGCCCCTATCTCACTGGACCCGCGGCACACTGGCGGCGTTGCTGTGTCCTAAACTGGATTTGTGTTACCTTTGACTTTATAATTGGAGTACATGTGTATAATGCAAAACAAACAAGTATGACTAAAAAGACAACAAAACACACAAAGCATAAAAAGATTAGTTTTTTATCGTGAAATTCGCTGAGCGCGCTGTAAAATTCGCTCCGTCGCAGCATTAGTTTGCCAGCGTGCCACGGGTCCATTAAGATAGGGGCTTAAGTTATCAGAAATCTTTCCGAAATTTGTCTAACTGAAGTTGCTTGCCAATGAGTAACTTTTACCTTGTGTAGCTTATTACCTGCAGATGTTTAACCTTTGTTGACATGATGACAACCTCAGAAAGCTGGTCCTTTTGAATTTGAGGAGTCATTTTACAAATGTTGACACCATGTTTGAAGATAACCTGGTATCCATCCTATAATAGCTTGGGTTCAATTCTTTGATCGCCTGGCTGTAACATTTAAATAGTGTAGAATCTGTTAAAGAAGAATTAGATGACTGTCATTTCAATATTTGCTTAGACTATAAGCATAAGAGGTCTGATCTGCTCTTAGTTGCACAGTCCTCTAAAACAGCACAGTGACGTGGATTGCTGCCCAATATACTGCTTCTGAGAAATATCCAATACCACAAATAATCATTGAGAAATAGGGACAGGTGCCAGACTATTTTGCATGGAGGCAATCACAGAAATGGACTGGAGCTACAATAGGATGGATTCCAGGCTAGTTTGAATCCGTACATTTTATGTTAACGCTACAGCCGTATTTTATACGTCAAGTTGAAAAAAAGTTTATTGACTGTTTTCCAGGCCACATGGTTCCCTGGGTCACATGCCCATGTCAGGTGACCTGGCGGCAGCGGCGGCGTACAAGGGTCACCCGATGTTGGGTACTTACGGGAGCAACGCTGACTTCCCACTCAGAAAAACAGGTAGGACTGGAAAATACTTCGTGTCTAAGCCCAGGGTATGAACTTCAAGTTACTCTTTAGATTCTCAGTTTGATACCGACTATAGTGCTGCATACCTAAACCCCGGACCTGAATTGGACTTGTATAAACGTTTTTTTTCAAAATCCAAATGAAAACTAAATGTCTGGAAACCCGGCCGGACTTGGAAAAAATAACTCTCACTTATATATTCTCCTTTTTGTTCTAATTAAACCATCTTAAACCTTCCTTAGATCGTGAAATTTGCACTGGAAAAAGTATGAAAACATTGCTGTTTTGTATATGTTACTGAACTGACTACTGACTGTATGGAATTTTGCATGTAGAGTTTTCAAATTTATGCCAATATGCAATCTTATATTTCAATCATTTTTAGCACACTTATGCCATGGGTTCAGGCCTGAATCTCTAGACCTGAATCCGGACCTGAACCTGAACATGAGTTTAGGTACAGCACTAATACTGACGTCATGTTTTGGGGACTGACAACATGTTTTTGTTACACATGAGTTTTTTCTCCATTTCAGCTTCCGAGCCAAACCTGAAGGTTAGATCGCGCTTGAAACAAAAGGTAGCGGAGCGAAGAAGCAGCCCGCTTTTACGCAGGCGCGACGGCATCGGCGGCAGCTTTAAGACCAGAAAACCCTTATCAAGTGAGCACCCGACTGTTCCCTACAATGTACATGCATTGGGTAAATGTTTACGACGTTATTAAACTTTTAAAACTTGACGCTGGTGCTTTGGGAATAATGATAATGCTTTTGCTTGGTGCTGGTTAGCTTTCAGAAGACAGAAAAAGCTTTTTTGCGATTAATTTTTATGAGATTTTAAAGCAGTAACAGTTTTAAACAATTTTCTATCAGGTGGCATAGTGCGATAATTGCTTAGTATTGATAAAATTTGTTTTTGTATGGGTGCCATACATGTATGTGATTGACTGTTATAGCTTGTAAAATAGCAATGTTGTAAAGTATGAATTTTGTCAACTTGAAAATCTTTCTCTTCTTTACCACAGTACTACAAAAATTGGCCTTGTGGCTAACAGAACAGTTAACCTTTAGCACACTGAACCATGCACTGAAGTAGCCGTTTGGCACCCAATTCCATATTGGTTACTGAGTTAGGCAGCAGGGAGAAGGTTAAGAGGGTGTGCATGTTGGTGGCTTCCTACGTATTAGGCTAAATTAAGGCAGGCAATCCGAAATGGTGCCACATTCCTACATACATTTGTATTAAGTGAAAATGAATAGCTACACTTACAAGCTACTGAAAATTAAGATAGCATGCTTATGCCTTACGGAAAAGGGCAATATGCAGACCCCATGCAATTTTTCGGTCAGATGAAAATAGATTTAAATGACACAAACGTGTTCGAAGTGCGCGATGACGTGGCATTTGTGTATAAAATCCCCCCTATGACCAAATCAGTTTGTGTGGTTCAATTGGTCTATTGTATTTTTCCACATGATATTGTCTGTAACACTGTTATGTTTTTGTGTTTGTACACAGTTGATCTCTCCCCCACGGGTGTGGACACGTCGTCCTGTAAGAGTGCCCCGGGGTCGGGACCGAGCTCACCCAGGAGTAGTCACAGCAACATGGTCATAGCTGGCAACCACGAGGTACGGAACTGTGGAGTTTAAAAAAATCTGAAATTTTAAGTTTGTGGTTTTATCTATCACAGTGAACATAATGCTCTGCCTTCCATTGTGTTAAACACGCAGACACTGCAAAAGTAGTTGTAACCTCACTCCCTTAATTTCACTTGATTTTAGTAAGAAACAAAATACAGTCAAACCTGGCACAGGCAACCACCTGCTGTCAGAGGACATATTGAAACAGTCCCGTCCATTTTTACATAGTTAAGACCCTCTCCCAAGCAACCACCTGTCTTCCCCAACCAGCAACCACTTTTTTCAGTTCCAAATGGGTCTTCACCCTCCCCTGAACAACCAAAATTGATTGACGGCAGCATCTAACCCAGCAGTGTCCTCTTCAAAATGAGGATTTCTGCAAGCTCTGGCACTCATTCAATTTCAACAGCCATTTATGAAATTTCAAACCAGAATCAGAAACAATTTTTATACACACTGTATTCTTCACAATACCATGTAACACTACAAACTGACTGTAAAGATAGATTACAGTTAAAATCTGTTAATGCATCTTTTTGTGTCATCAGTTAAAATCAGTGTGAAGCACCTAAATACTGCACAAAGTACAAATTGAGCCAGTTCGATGTGCCTACATCTAGCACATTTGCCACCAAGAACCATAAAAAAAAAAATGAATGCATTCTTGTTAGCAGGAAGCTGGAGTCCAGCCTGGTGTCATACCGGGGAGAATGGTAGGCGGAAATGCGGCAGACTTCACCCTGTACACCTCCCCATCTCTACCCAACATCTCTCTGGGACTCGCCAACTCTTCAAGTTCTGCTGACACCACTCAGACGGTGAGACTACAGTAGTTTTTGTACCTTTTTTTTGCGACCATAGAAGCGTCGCGGTGGCATCACAGTGGCAAGGTCCAGACAGAACCCAGAAATCCTGGGTTCAAATCCGGAGGTCCCTGATTTGTCTCGTTCATGTTGTGCCCTTGGGAAAGGCCTTTTACATGACTTTTCTCACTAGCTTCAGTTAGGGATGTCTCTTAGATAGGACATTAAATAGAGGTCCCATGTTTGAGGAGAGTCACACCTCGAGCGCGTTTAAGAACCTGCCACACACCACCGTGACGTTACATCATAGGGTGTTTGATTGAATTTATTCAGATCCACAATGTATAAGCTTGTAACGAAAGCTACTCTTCCTGTGGTCATTCAAGATACATCATAGTGCACCTAAGTTTATGGGTTAGATGCACTTTCAAAAATGAATTTCTAACCCTGTGAGTTATATTGCCTTCCTACTCCTACAGGGAGAGAAAGTTGTGCAGTCGGCGTTGTCCCGCGAGGCAGAGTTGCGTGCCATGGCGGCGGCACGGCTCGGCCAACCGCTGACGGGTCACATGATCCCCACCCAATCGGGCCTGGCGCACCTGGCCATGCATGGCGGGATGGAGTCGGAACTGAACCAGTCGTTTCCGCCCGGGAACCCCAACCTCCTCCACGCCCGCATGAAGGCCCTGGAACAGCAGGGCATCCCTCCAGTCACAGTCCAGCACCTCCTAGCAGGTAGCCGTTGCAGTTCCCTCTAAACCTGCTAGATGGCAGCAATGACAGTGCTATTAGTGTTGATCAGATATTAGTACAGTTACTGTATTAGTATTAGTGTTAAGTATATGCAGCATGAAGGCCCTGGATCAGCAGGGCATCCCTCCTGTAACCATCCAGCACCTCTTAGCAGGTAGTCGTTGCAGTTCCTTCTCAAATTGCTAGATGGCAGTCATGACTGTCAAAGTACCATTGGTGTTGGTTAGATTTTCAAATGTTTAGTATATGTTGGAATGAAGGCCTTGGAACAGCAGGGCATCCCTCCAGTCAGGGTCTAGCACCTCCTAGCAGGTAGTCGTTGCAATTCTGTCTGAAACTGCTAGATGGCAGCCATGACTGGTTGGTGTTGGTCAGATATTAAAATGTTCAGTATTTGCTGGGATGAAGGCCCTGGAACAGCAGGGCATCCCTCCAGTCCAGCATCTCCTAGCAGGTAGTCGTTGCAGTTCCTTCTGAACCTGCTAGATGGCAGCCACGACTGGTTGGTGTTGGTCAGATATTAAAATGTTCAGTATTTGCTGGGATGAAGGGCCAGGAACAGCAGGGCATCCCTCCAGTAACAACAGTCCAGCATCTCCAAGCAGGTAGTTATTGCAGTTCCTTCTAAACCTGCTAGATGGCAGCCATGACTAACAGCCATAATAAAAACTAACATAACCTCTCTTATTACAGGAGCGAGACATGGCGAGTTGGCGGGGCCCGCGTCAACGGTAGCGATGATAGCGACGACGATGTCCACGGGAGTGTCGAGGCCCGACAACCAGCCGCCCAATGCAATACCACGCCGTCTACATCCGTAAGTAACTTCTTAAGAAAGAAAGAAAAGTGAAACTTAACAAGGGGACGGTATGGAAACAGAGAGCTGGGAGTAGAACTAAAAAGTACTGCACCTTTAGGTATGCACAGTTTAGAAATAGATATACAGGAGTATTACTGTAAATGAATTTAAGTTCACATGGTTTTTGCTTCACGCTAAAGTGAAAATGGAGTGTTCGCGGTGGTTTTAAGTTTGCGGCAGCGCTACAGTCACGTACTGCTATTGTATTGGACAGAAATTTTTGCGACGGTTTTAAGCTCGCAGTGAAACGGTCGCCGCGAATACCGCGAACATAAAACCACCGCGAACATTTCTGCATTTTCAGTATACTATAGGACGTTGTATTGGAGATCTGTTTGGACGTATCTTTTCAGGGTGGCAGAATTATGTACCCTGGTGAAATTATGTACAAAGTAGATGTTAGATGGATCGATGTATATTCAAATTTTTTTCTCTCCGTGCAGAACTCTGGTTCGGACCAAGTCGGCGCCCCTGCCCGGGTCACACATGCACCTACAGCAGCAGGTGCTCCACTCGCAGCACTACATGCAGGCGCTGCTCAGACAGGTGGGTACGCAGGTGCTCATGTCATTATCATCATCATGGCAGGTGTTATGTACTGCTAATGATATTACTCACAACAGAGCATGCATGTTTTTGGCATTGCTTTGGCAAGTTTGTGTGAAGTGCTGTGTACCTAAACTCTGGACCTGAACTCAAACATAAACGTCTGGAAACATCCAATAACTATCTCTCACTTGTATTCTCCTTTTTTGTTCTAAACCATCTGAAATGTTCCATAGATCACAAAATTTGCCCTGGAAAAGGATGAAAACATTGCTGTTTTGCTGTTTTTGTGTCTACTGAATTAGTAGACACAAAAACAGCAATGTTTTCATCCTTTTCCAGGGCAAATAAATACTACTGAGCTTTTGTGTTTACTGACTGTATGTAATTTTGCATTTTTACAACTCGCCTGTAAATTTTTGGCCAACATGCAATTTTATATGTAACGAAAAAAAGTATTCCTTAGCACACTTACATTGTATGCCATGGGTTCAAGTCAGAACTTATAAGTAATTATTTTGATAATTACTCTACTTCCTTTGATATATGTACTTCTTGACCTGACAGCATGTTGTGAACAAGCAGCAGCAATGGGGACAAAGCTAAACAGTTACTGTAGTTGGTTCTTGTAGTTGTGGAACAGCCTCCTCATTGTTTTGATACTAACTCCACTTCCTATACTACTTCTTACGTACCACAGCATGTTGTGAACAAGCAGCAGCTTGGCAACGGGGACATCGCTAAGCAGCCCCGCCCGGAGCCACACCCGGAGGAGACGGAGGAGGAGTTGAAGGAGCACACGCAGGTCACCGTCAAACAGGAGCCGCTTGACAGCGACGAGGAAAACGAAGAGGTCAGGGGTCATGCTTGACCTATACTTATAGGAGCTACTACAGTAAAATGCAGAAATATTTGCGGTGGTTTCATATTCACAGTTTTTGGGGGAACTCTTAACTGCGAACTTAAAACTACCGCGAAAAGCCATTCCATCGTGTGACTGTAGCGCTACTATAATTGTTCTAAACACAAACTCAAAACTACCGCAAACACTCCATTTTCTCCTTACCGCAAAATTAGATCCCATGAACATTTCTGCATTCAATTTGTAGAACTAAAGTACTTGATTTGCCTATTAATGACTTTTACATATGGCAGTTGCATGATAATTCAAAGCGGCTAAACATCATTGATTCTCTGTGTGTTACCTATAATCTGCAGTTCTTTTGTTCCTCACTAGGAGGCAGTATTGATCCATCACATTATTTCACCCTGAAATGAACTTTGTATCTGCTAAACATCAGTTGTGATGAAATGTATGATTATGATCTGTTCTTCTTGGATTATCATTTATTGTATTGTCTATTTCAATTGTTTCGTAGGAGGAATCCTGCCGGCAGTTAGATATGAATATTGATGGTGAGTAGTTTACCTTATGTTTCATATCAGAGTGATGTTATTTTCAGATTTCTTCTGTGGTAAACAGTAGAAGATATTGGAATAGCAAATTGTTTTTCTTGCAGAGTTACAATGTACTTGCTATTGTAAATGTTGAAGAAATCCTAACTTGCCCTATTTTATTTTTTACTTACAGGCACTAGTGCCCACAGACCACTGTCCAGAGCACAGTCATCTCCAGCAACGTACAACTCTGTCAAGTCTGTCTTTACCACAGGTAAGAATCTAAAAGAAAGCAGGCCCTAATGTACAGTAATTTTGTATAATGTTGTGCCTTTGGGAAAGCCTTTGCCAATTCCCTTTTACATGTAGGTGAAAATGAGTTCTTAGCTTCTTTAATTGGACAACAGGAGATATGCCATGGTTGAGTCATATATTAAATGTTTTATGATATATCTACAATATATGTTTTTAACCTATACAATTGTATCTCAATTTCAAGAGTATAATGTTATAAGCTGAAAAAAGCAGCTTGAGTAACTGTTGTTAGGGGAAAATTTGTGATGATTGTTAAAGGGAATGTTCTTTAAGCATCCTTAGAGGGTTAGTTAACATGATGATGTTCTTGTCTGCCCTCCCCCTCCAGGAGCTGTGTACGACCCCCTTATGCTGAAGCACTCCTGCAGCTGTTAAGGGGAAAGTTCATTAAGCATCAATAGAGGATAAGTTAACATGATGTTTCCATCTGCCCCCTCCCTCCCCAGGAGTTGTGTACGACCCCCTGATGCTGAAGCACTCCTGCAGCTGCGGCAACAACAGCTACCACCCGGAACACTCCGGCCGCATCCAGAGTGTCTGGTCCAGACTACAGGAGACGGGGCTAGTCAACAGATGTGAGGTAAAGAGCCTTAGACTAAATCCTGGCATGGTGACCTTGTGATCGGGGTTACATGTTGGGTCTCAAGCTGAAAGTCCTGGGTTTGAGACCCTAGCAGTCCCAGTATTGTACCCTTCGGAAGTCACTTTCAGTTTACACAGACGTGGTTGAATATACATTAAGTACTACCTAGCTTCGTTTACGGACATTCTCTCAGATAGCATGTCAAGACTGAGATCCTATTCACACTCTGGTTGTTGGATAGACTTGTTAAATCATTGCATCAGTAGCTGCAGTAGCTATTGGTTACAGAGTTTGGCAGCCGGGAGAAGGTTAACAGAAATGTTTCTTCTTCTTTCAGAGAGTACGATCAAGAAAAGCAACTATAGATGAGTTAAAAACCTGTCATAGGTAAGTACAATTCTGTAGCAGTTATATGCAGTATTTCAATTTGAAGTTCTTTTGTTAATAGATTCCATACCTGAGCACCTTGCAGTGGCAAGTTTTTTCATGTACACTTTTATCTAAATGAGTTACACATAGCTATCAAAGTATTACATTTTTTTAGGATACATTTTTTTAGGATACACTTAGTCAGACTCTATAGACTGAATTGGTATTCTAAGACTTCTAATATGTCTTTTAAACCAAGTACATTTTTGCACACATTACATGTAAAAGTTGTAAAACTTTTGAGAAGAGAAAAATAACCATTGGCTTCATCTGAATATGATCCTATAGATGTGTGATGTAGACTTGTCTTTAAGTTATTACCTTCACAAAGAAGGTTATGTTTTTGGGATGATTTTGTGTTTATGTCTGTGTCTGTGGACAGCATAACTATAGAAACTGTGATATTTGTTTGGTGGGTAGGATTCGCAGCAGAACTTCCAGTTTTGATACCTTTTTCTTCTTTTTCCCATGTTGTTCTTCAGTGAGCAGCATGTGTATTTATATGGGACCAATCCACTACATCGGCAGAAACAAGACAGCAAGAAACTGGGTCAGCTTCTCATATTGATAGTTGTAGGAAAGTTTTTTGATAGACTGTCTCTCACAATCATGTATCTTAACTAGGCTATGGGATATATTGTACATCTCTTTGTGGGGTTTGTTAGTATGTTTCGTATATTTTTTTGCGTATACAGGTAGTTGATAGTTGAAATAGCCTTAGGTACATGTATGTTGCTGCCTACTGAATGAAATTTATATATCAAAATTTTGACAGGTGACCCTTGATGTGTACATTGTTTCTTAAGTTTGCTCTTTCTCTGTATAGCTGGAAGTCTGCAAAAGAGTTTCAAGTATCTTCCGTGTGGGGGACTGGGGGTAAGTCTTCTCTTCATCAAAACTTATAGGCTATATTTACTATAGATATTTTCCCTGGATAGTTTATACGTTGAAAATCCTAGAATAAGACTTCGATATATGTTATACAAGTGTAAATGTTATGACACACAATGTAGGATGTTACAAATGCTACAATCATAATTATTCTGTTTCACAATGTTGGAAATTGAAGTGCCTCTGGAACTAGATTGAGCTGTGAGTTCAATCCCGGCTGTGTCACTCACCCGACATGCACGCTACCAGAAAGGGTCGCAGTCATTAGGACGGGACGTTAAGCCGTGGTCCCCTCTTCACTGTGCTTGTCGAAAAAACCTAGGGGAATTTTCCCGGTACAATAAACCTGTAAATACTATATATAGCATCTGTCTGTTCTGTCACGACCAGTGGAAGAGTAGCTCTTCAGTAAGCTAAACTGAGAGATCACTTTCACTTTGATTCACTTCTCTAAATGTGGTTCCAACGTTGTGTAGGTTGATGCAGACACGATCTGGAACGAGCTTCACTCCCCCAGCGCCCTGCGCATGGCGGCGGGCTGCGTCATAGAACTGGCTTTCAAGGTCGCACAGGGAGAGCTCAAGGTCAGTGTAATACACAAGGTCATGTATCCAAGGTCAAAAAATTGTGATCGATTTTGAGCAATAGCTACATTGAGGGTCAATCATTTTTGGAGGGAACACAAGATTAATGTTGTTTGGGAACTCTTTTATACAACTTTACTAAGATTTAGTAAATTTACTATTTTCTGATGCATAAAGAAATAGATACTGTAAATCTTCAAATCTTCCCAGTAATTTTATTTCTACAGTATTTGTGGTGGAATCATGACACTGTACTTCATAATTGTTTTAACCACAAACGTAAAATACAGCAGAAACCTTCCTCCCCCTCTTACCGCAAAATTAAGTCCCTGCAAAAGTATCTGAACTTACAGTAATTGTTCAATTTGCATGTTTTTCAGAATGGCTTTGCTGTGGTCAGACCTCCAGGCCACCATGCTGAGATTGACCAGGCTATGTAAGTGTCTCATTTTTATTTACCTTCGCCAAGAAGGTTATGTTTTAGGTTCCATTTTTTAGTGTGTGTGCGTCTGTTGATAGCATAACCTGTGAGAAGCTGTGGATGGATCCTTATGATATTTGATAGATGGGTATGGGATTGGAAAACTGAAGGTCAAGTTCAATAATGGGCCCTCTAGTGGCTATCTAAGGTACTGCAGCAGAACTTCCGGTTTTTATATCTCATGTTTTTCACATGATTTTAGATGCAGATATCAAAACTAATTTGTGTACTTAAGAATGCAATGAATTTCCTACTAAATATTCTTGCCAATTATACATGCAGTGCTGTCATTTTTCATATTTTTCTGATCTGACATCTTTCTTTTTTTGCAGGGGATTCTGTTTCTTCAACTCAATCGCAGTCACAGCAAGGCTTTTAGTACAAAGATTGAAGTTGAACAAAGTGCTAATAATTGACTGGGTAGGTGTGCATACATGTGCACAATGTTATGACTTGTACTGTATCTTCCTAAAAAGCATTTCTCTTCCTATAGAGTATGTTGAGACCAATGAAACATGTTATGTGAAGGGAATATGTACAGTAACTTTATTTTATAGCAAATGCAAAATATCTCCCCCATCTCCAAAAGTTATACTGTTGACCAACTTGAAGTAAAATTCCCTTTATAGCATCATACTATTTCATTAACATAAAATTCTGATGATTTTTTATGGGAAAAACATTACTTTTACTTTGTAAGATCACATTTCCATATGATTGTAATGTAAAATATCTATGTTTTGATATCTGGCCATATGCATAAAGAAATTGTCTTCACACTTTGCCCTGCTTTTTGAAAGTCAAAGTTGTCAATGATACATGTCTAGTGAGTTGTGTTTGATGAGCCTGCCCCCCTCCCCAAGTGTTCAATGTTACACGAGTTATTAATGCTTTATGATCCTGCCCCCCTCCCCACACCACAGGACGTGCATCATGGGAACGGCACGCAGCACATGTTCTACGAGGACGGGCAGGTGTTGTACATCTCCCTGCACCGCTGGGACAGCGGAAACTTCTTCCCAGGAACAGGCGCCCCCGACGAGGTGAGTCGGTACTGCAGGCACATTCAGTAGAAATAGATTTCCTTTTTACTGAAACGGCAAGAAAGCGGGCTAGGGCATGATATTGGAAGATGGGGCCCATCCCTCTCCTTCCACTGCCTTTTACCTCCCCAACTGAAGTCAGGTACCCATTTTTACACCTGGGTAGAGCGAGAGGAAAGTGCCTTTCCCAAGGACGCAGAGTGCAAGGAATCAAACCCTTGACTCCTCGATCTCGTGTCTGCTAGTCTAGCCACACGGCCATTCCACGCCACTATGTATCATGTTTTTTGCCATTTCATCTGTTTAACCAGGAAATATATATCACCTGCTGGCGTTTTTTAAAAATCCCTGGCGTTAGAACCTGGACATGAAATAAGATCAATCGTTTGATGATGATAACAAAACGGTTGAAGTTAATATGTTCAGGAACTGAGGAAGTAATGGAAAAACATGATTGTCCTCTGCAGTGTGGGAACGGGGCAGGTCTGGGCAGAAACGTCAACGTGTCCTTCTCTGGAGGGTTGGATCCACCCATGGGGGATGCCGAGTACATGGCAGCATTTAGGTGAGGTTATCTATGAGGTAAAATGGAATAGGATGGGTATATTCATGTACATGTAGCAGTTGACGTAATGATATATAATATATATTATAATATATTATTACGTCAACTGCTACATGTACATGAATATACCCATCCTATTAAATATACATGTATGTATTGAGATGAAGCTGTAAACAGCTACCAGCCTAAGGGTTTTTTTCCAGAAAGGGGAAAAGGGACACCATTGCAACTTGTTTCTAGAAAAACCTGTGGCTACCTAGCAGGAAACAACCTGTTTTAAGTACGCAGAAGCTTATGATACATGTAAGAACAATGAGAAATCCTATGACTTCAGAAATTTAAGAAAGCATGGTATTTGCTTTGAAACAAGTTTTAACTGTAATTTCCAACACAAAAATTGGACTTACCCAAATTTTAGACTGTATGATGCCAGTCTTTGTCACGGAATGGGCAATCCACCGCTGGGATGACGTCACGTTATGCAGATAAGACACGTACAAGACTCTGTGAGCAGTGGATCATAAGTAGCGGAATATTAAGTAGCGATATTTGCTGTATATTTTGGTGCTGCACTGTGTACTGTGAACCAGTAACACCTAGCTTCAGTATTGGTGTTGAATACATGCATGTATGTTGTTGCTGTTTTTGCCGATGAAGGTTAGACATCCAGGTAATAGGATACGCCAAATAACAGTTACTCACAAACTCTCTGGAGAGTCACTTAGTGGATGCTACTTGAAACGTCTGACCTTTTCCAAAATCATATCCAGTTGCTTGTGTAACTGTTATTTGGCGAAACTTTGCTATTTGATTTATCATTATTGATCTTGGACTTTGATTTCCGCAGAACCGTTGTGATGCCGATCGCGGTGGAGTTCTCGCCCGACCTGGTGCTCGTGTCTGCGGGCTTCGACACCGCCGAAGGCCACGCCCCACAACTGGGTGGCTACAAGGTCACGCCCAAATGTAAGTCACTTTTGTTATGCGTCCAATAAAGTGATGGAGTTGAAGATATACTACTTGCTAGCTACTCACAAATGTTTAGAAAAGAAACAGTGATACCGATACATTTACCAACTTAGAAGATGTTTGAAATAGACTTGAAATTCCAGCAAATAATTTTTTACTCAGCATGTTTATAATAATAAGACCAAAGGCTACTTCAAGGTTAAAAGTCAAATGAATAGAACTGAAACCGCATCTTTTCTCCCTGAGTCAGAAACATCAATGCCATCACTGACATTGAGAACTAACAGATAGATGAATAATGTTTGTTGTTCGATTGCTATTTGCATGCAGCACAGCAAAGATCTTTACTTTTAACTGGTTTATTTTTATTTTCATCTTATGTTATTTTATTTGATAACACATTATCAACACACTTGAGAGTGTTCAACATTTTTAGCCCCAGGGCTAAATTCCAGTGTACTCTACAAAACATACCGAAACCGAATTGCACTAATAGCCAGCGAAAAAGCGTCATGCTTCGTCTGAGGTTCAACTGCTTAACCTTTAACATTATGTTATTGTGAATAATAAACCAGTGGTTATTCTGTTTCTCAGGTTTTGGTCACATGACCAAACAGCTGATGAGTGTTGCAGGAGGGCGAGTTGTGCTGGCACTGGAGGGAGGGTACGTCAGGTCACATGTCCTTATAAGGAGCATGCTTGCATATGAATGTATGAATGCACAGGGCTCAAAATACATTTTCCGGTCAACTTGCACTGGTGCAGATGAAAAAAAAATTTACTTGCATCAAAAAGAAATCGCTCACACACCCAACGTTTTGCATACTCAGGAAAGTAAGATGCCCCTATTCCATAAGATGGCAGCTTTTAATTTGCTTGGTTTAAGGCCAGTCTAAATGTGTCCCAAAAGCGTAAAAATGGATTGCATACAAGTTCAAAAGGGATACAAAATGTTGCTAAATTCTTAATGTGTAATTTGTTTGAGCACCGATTCTTCATTTGGAGTGAAAATGTAGAATCTGCCGAAATATCAAGCTTTCAAATGATATTTAATGCAATGCATTTGATAAATAATTCACAGACTGAGAGATTTGATCAACCGAAATAAAGTTTGCAAAGTTTTTGTGCCAAGTTTATGTAGGCTATCTGCTGAGTATGATATAATAAGGTAACAGGTGTTGTGGCACTCTGTATTTTGAAATTGTAATGTTTTGCCGTTCCTTATACTATAGCTAAATGTACATTTTCAATGCTTTTAATGAAAATTCCCTTTCTGTAGGTATGATCTTGCAGCTATCTGTGACTGCTCAGAGATGTGTGTACAAGCACTGCTTGGGGATGAGGTAAGTAGTATAATGTAATGCACATGTCGATTTCCAAAGCCACATACATATAGAATACAGTACAATAGAGTTCCGTATCACCCGAGGTACCAGCCTGAACATAATCCTACCTGTAGGAGGGCTGGGACTGAGGATGATGCAAAATACACTGTGTTTGTATTTCAATGCGAAATGTGCCGGAAGTTGAGAGAATTTGATGTCTTTCAAGTTGAAACAAAAAAGTTGAACCGCAATTCCAACATCCGAATCTTGTGTTCAAAGTTTTGATAGCGGTGCAATCATTCAAATAATTCTAGAAAAGCCCGTATGATACTGTCTAGTAAAAGCCTGTCTGTTCACCCAAAAGATTACCCTGTTTGGAACACCCGTATCAAACTGTTTTATAATAGACAAATTTGAATGACACAAACTGATTTCGTCAAAGGAGGGATTTTACTGAAAAACTATCTATGTGATCGTGTCATTTGAAGGCGTTCAAGAAATGTTGTTCGTACATGTGCGATGACATGGCAGTTTGTGAGTAAAATCCCCCCTATGATGACATCAGTCTGTGTCGTTCAAATTCATCCGTTAGCATTGAACTCTGCCTGATGCATATTTATCGAAAGACCTGTGTTTGCCTCCAATCCACAGTTGCCGCCTTTGCCAAAGGAAATCATTGAGCAGCCGCCCAACAAAAATGCAGTCACCTCTTTGGAGGAAACCATTCGCCTGCAGTCGCCCCATTGGTCCTCGCTGTCGCGTTACGCCAGCACGGTAGGGTACTCGTTGTACGAAGCCTACGAGAGGGAGAAAGAAGAGGCCGACACCGTCAGCGCGCTCGCGTCGCTCAGTGTGGCGTCGGCGCCGGGAGTTGGGATGTCTGCCAACAGGTTTGTTTGTTTGTTTGTGCCTTTATTTACATGTAAGTTGTACAGTCGAAATACTCCATTCAGCCATCTATTCGGTTTGCTATACTTACGTCCCTGATTCAGACTTTGATTAACTGATGTTCCCATGTCATAGTGTAATTTACTGTAAATGCAGAAATGTTTGCGGTAATTTAATTTCGCGGTATGGGGATGATGGAGTGTTTGCTGTGGTTTTGAGTTTGCGTTTGAAACAAGAGTAGCACTACAGTGACACAATGGAACGGCTTTTTGCGATGGTTTTAAGTTTGCGGTAAAGATTTCACCCCAAAAACTGCAAACATATGACCACCGCGAACATTTCTGCACTAAATTTTACAGTAACACAATATACTTCAAAATTTCTTACTGTTAATTTATATTTACGGCTTTGTGCTGAATATACCCTGCTACAGAAACAGCTAGAAAACTTACTGCCATACAAATGTATGTGCCACTAGGAACTACATTGTGTACAAGGGTTCAAACAAAGGTTATGTCTTATGTTGCAGGGCCGAGGCGGCGGAGCCTATGGAGGAGGACAGTGCGGCCGCCTGAACGTTGCGCGCCCGACGGTGCGTTCGTAGGTTTTGGGTCGGACCCGACTTCCAGTTGGCCCGCCATCCCCCCCGCCCCTGGGGAGACGACGTCTCTTAGAGACTCCAGGAGTCGTGGGAGCTCCTATGTGTATTTGCTGAACCATGCCACAGTGTGTCCCGTGCCCAGACGTACTCTAAGACTTAGTGTACAAACTGTACAGAACGGTGCAGTGTCTTTGTATCTGTTTTTTCGTGGTCGGTCATAACGTATTATAATAGTCCTTTCTACTCATGACGAAAAATAACTTTGTACCAAGTGGTTTCTTCCGTTTTTACCCGTGGGTCGTTCCGTGTGCGTTACAAGTCGTAGAATATCTGGTAGCGGTGGTGACTACGCCATAGCTCGTAACCTGGTGTCGTTGAAAAATGTATACTTTTCTCAATTAATGTCGACAAATTTCCTTCTTATTTTTATGAATTTATTATATATACAAGAATGATACTTATGATTGTAATGGGGCAGTGGTAAGCAGGCATCGGTTTTGAGAGCAATACTGTAGATCTGACGACGATGTTTTATTGGCCAGAGGGAACAGGCAATTTCTGTGGTGACTGTTCTGCCGAAGGACATCAGTTTTGCTCTATGCTAGCTGAGGGATGGAATTTTTTCGATGGTGGCTCGATGTAAATGTTTGACTACTTTGCCAACTAATCCACAGGGCGTGTCGTTGCTAGGGAAACTGGATTATTTGGTTAATCCGACAGATTTTACGAATGGCTTTTAGCGAAGAGTGACTTACGTGTAGGATGTCGACGTCTATTGTTGGTCGAAAAGAAAAGCGATGACTTAAGTTGTTCTGGTGTACATATCTTGCTTTTCATGAGAAAGTTTGGCAAAGATGCACCCAGTGCAGTGGGTGGAGGAAGGAATGTATGATACGTCCGATATATCATTTACATACTTCCCTCCCACTCCTATGCCTTTATTTTTGAGATGTGAGTTTAAATTGATATGTGTAGTGTACAACGTGTACCTGTATCTGTTGATAGTGTACAGCGTCAAAATTGTATATGAAATGTCGTGCCTAATGCCGTTAGGAACATGTATATGTAGCCCAGTGCTTGTGGTAGGGCCTCTGTTGGTGCCAATGAGAGCACGACGGCCGGCCTCTAGCTGCTTCCTAGATGTTGTCTGTGTTGATGACGTCAATGCCCCAACGAACAGGGTTGCCCCCCTCCCCCTTGCCACACACAGCTGTCACTTTGAACAACCAAGGGATAGCTCAAAAACGTTTCTCTGTTATACTACCTAAAATGTCTTTCCCTATTTTTTCTTATGAAGAGAAAGATTTTCTTGTATAAAGGAATTAAAGATTTCTGGTTTCATTTTTATCAGCTGTTGCAGCAAAAATTTTCCAATACCTTCATGTGTTTGGTCAATAGGAAATTCCAACTACAGTGTTGCCAAATTTGTGAATAAGATGCCAGATTTATGATACTGATACAAGTTGAGAGTCAAGCCAAACTATGCTTTCTTATCATGATAGCTTTCTTAACTTCTATTACGGTAAACCTTAAAGCTAATCCAAACCTGTACCATTCACAAGAAAATCTTACCCAAAATGTCCATGGAAATTTCTAGCTTGCGAACGAAAGGTTACACTAAAAACGTACTTACTGAGAGGGACGAAATGTCTCTGCCTAAATTTGAGTTTTAACCTTTAGCACACTGAAGTAGCAGTTTGGCACCCAATTTCCTATTGGTTACAGAGTTAGGCAGCAGGAAAAAGGGTAAAGAGACTTATTCTTAATTCATGATAAAAGATAACCAACAAGACTTAAAAGAGAACACAAAATAAGAGTTAGGCAGCAGGGAGAAGATTAAGCCATTGCGTCATATGATTTCTCGACACAGGGATCATTTCCCACCATATTTGGGCACCCATGTTCGTTGTAGGTTGCGAAATTCGCACACATCGTGGTTGAGCTTAAAGCACTGTTTCTCAGTGCCATGTGTTGTGGCATAGCAGACGGTTTAACTGTAAGAACATTCCCTGTAACCAGTGCTATTAACAATGTATGTAAAAGACCTCTGTTACAAAATTGTACTTACTTTCGAATCAGCAAGTTCCGTCAACGTCCTGAAATGCTAAAAAATGGTGCTTGTGTCATAATGAAAAAATAATAATTGGCCTTTGAAATCAGAATCTATTTTGAAAGAAGATGACATAGCAAAAGAGTAGACTACTTAATTTGTAGGACCTATACCAGACATTGTGAATACCTGGATGGATTCTTGTCAATTTTATTTTTTACCACATCATACTGCTTATCTTTGTTATCCATTGATAAGAGAATAAAATATGGTTACAGGATTTAAATGGAAATATGAAAGCATCATGTACAAAACATAAAAGTCAAATCATGCAGACACTTTTCACAGCTACTTTGCCATCTCATATGGTCTTAAAAGAGCATCATTTTAGAGACCTAATGATTTCCAAGCGAGCGTATTGTTTTTGCTCTGTTTATTGTTCTTTTAGTTGGAAGGTTGTTTTTTTCTAATCTTTTCCAATATTTGATTGAGAACTCCAATTCTCAACATTTACCAGACAGATGACGAGTAGATAAAAATACAATCTTATGTTTACAGGACATATGAAAAGAGCTGAAACAAAACATTTGCATGTGTCTCATTTGCATACTTGGGAAAACTTGAATGGAGTCTGACCAAACAACATGTCTGCTGGAATATTTATGTCAAAGGTTAGAGTTCAGAGGTCAGGCACATTATGTACAAACCATGTCATACAGCATTATATCCAGGAGGATGCCACAACACTAAATATAGGGCTTGACATTTGTCCCATTATGAATCACCCAAAATTTCCCTTCTATATTTTTTCCTATTAAAAGCTGGAAACCTGTGGAAAAACTGTGCAAGCAGAAATGATGTTTGATAGTATGTATAAGTATTATTTTTCGCTGGGCCAAAAGATGCCTCGGGCATAAGGTCTATTTACTTAATGACTGTTTTATTTGGACCGCAGACGAATCTCAAGCCCTACAAGCAGAGCGTTATGTAGTGCTGTCGTAGGCTTGGCTTTTGTGGAGTCTTTAGCAGGGGAGTCACTGGCAATGTAAAGTTCTGTGGTATACGAAGCAATGTAACCATCATTCCATGAAGTTGCTTTTTGCAGTTGCAGTATGAATCAAAACTATGTAGGAAGGATGGAACGTAACTGTTGTTTTTGATTGGACTGGTGCTTGTGTTGGAATTATACGTTCCTATACAGCTACAAATATGGAGCGATTTTGTTGAACTGACAAGAATAAAATTCTTCCAGGAGTGGCCGTTAACATCGTCTCTTGTTTTGTATTGTGTGTATGTAACATCTACTAATAACATAATTCCACAAGGGTACATAATTCTGCCACCCTGAAAAGATACATCCAAACAGATCTCCAACCCAACGTCCCCCAGTATAATGCACTCCTGTATATCTTAGCTGTGCATACCTGTGAGTGCTGCACAAGAGATCTATTCTAAAACACTGTTTTTCAAAGTGGCAGATTATATACAATAATGTACCTGGCAGATTAATGTTAATGCAGGTTATACCTGAGGATGGCTATTGAGGAATTTTCCTGCGAATTCGAAGGAATCAAGGAGTTAGTGAGCTTTGAATTTGGAAAATTCCTCGAAATCCATGCATCCTCTGGAAAGACAGATCGAAAAGCCCTAATCATACTGAATGGGAAATGTCAAAGAATGACGTCACATATTGTGACCTTACAATAGATTAATTCAATTAGCAGGGAAGTCACTGTCAGTATGGTGCAATGCTTACAAATGAAAGGAGAGCCCTGAGCTATGACGGACTTACGTAAGTGTAAATTTGACTTTTGGGGTATATTTAGCAATATTTGAAAGTATAGTAGACTTTTCAATTTTTAAGTTTATCCTCCCTTAAAGTTTGTTAAGTTCAGACAGTGTAAGGAATTAATGACATCCGTAATTCTCATTTGAATTGTAAGGAGGACTGCCCTGTAGGACAGTAGGAAATCCAATGTGCTAATTTTCATATTTTAGCACTTTACTATGTAAAATATCAGCACAGATCAACTTTATATGTGTTAAACTAAGTTTTAAAGGCATTTGCACAACACTGTCTGCCTCTATTGTGGATTATGTTCAGAGACAACCATGCAAACCCCTAGCTAGACCCGCAACTGTTTTCTAACGGCACACTTTCAAACAACATTACATTTGATGTCGAACGCGACACTAGAAATGCTTGATAAATCATATACAAGGTAAAAACCCCAATCTGTTCATTGTAGTTGATGGTGTTCAGCACCAAGGACAGGCATGCTTAATTGGTTATGTACTGCAGTCAGTGCCAAGGACACGATAGTACTGCGTCAAAAGCCACACTAGAAATGCTTACCTCCCTTGATAAATCATATACAAGAAAAAAAAAACCCAGTCTGTTCATTGTAGTTGATGGCGTTCAGCACCAAGGACAGGCATGCTTTATTGGCAATGTACTGTAGTCATTGCCAAGGACAGGATAGTACTGCGTCCAAAGCCACACTAGAAATGCTTGCCTCCCTTGATAAATCATATACAAGAAAAACAACCCAGTCTGTTCATGGTAGTTGATGGCGTTCAGCACCAAGGACAGGCATGTTTTATTGGTAATGTACTGTAGTCATTGCCTAGGACAGGATAGTACTGCGTCAAAAGCCACACTAGAAACGCTTGCCTCCCTTGATAAATCATATACAAGGAAAAATAACCCAGTCTGTTCATGGTAGTTGATGGCGTTCAGCACCAAGGTCAGGCATGCTTTATTGGTAATGTACTGTAGTCATTGCCAAGGACAGGATAGTACTGCGTCAAAAGCCACACTAGAAATGCTTGCCTCCCTTGATAAATCATATACAAGAAAAACAGCCCAGTCTGTTCATGGTAGTTGATGGCGTTCAGCACCAAGGACAGGCATGCTTTATTGACAATGTACTGTAGTCATTGCCAAGGACAGGATAGTTCTGCGTCAAAAGCCACACTAGAAATGCTTGCCTCCCTTGATAAATCATATACAAGGAAAAATAACCCAGTCTGTTCATTGTAGTTGATGGCGTTCAGCACCAAGGACAGGCATGCTTTATTGGTAATGTACTGTAGTCAGTGCCAAGGACAGGATAGTACTGCGTCAAAAGCCACACTAGAAATGCTTGCCTCCCTTGATAAATCATATACAAGGAAAAACTAGAGTTCCACGAACACATATCTTCGCCGAATAATCAGGGGATTATACCAATAGTCAAGAGACTTGAAGTTTGGTGGCTGTGTTCAGTTATTCTCGTTTAGGATATTTTGACAAAATGTCACTGCAGATCAAGAGCAAGCTGCTAGGGGGCCCAAAGCTACAACAATTCTACTTACATCACAAGCTTCCTGACACCAAAGGATCAAGACCATAGCACGTTCAGTTCTGCTGAAGTACCAGGGTCACATACCAGGGGCCCAAAATCGACCCTGACCTTCGTCTTCTCAATACCTGCCCACATAGTCATACTCGTACCAAGTATCGTCATAATCCATCCAACTTGATCCATCCATTCTTGAGTTATGCTGACTACAAAAATCCGGGACCACAAACATCGCACACAACCACAGACGTTAACGGCGATGCTGAGACCGTGTCAGATGATGATCACTTTGAGGGGTTTTTCAAACCAGAGTGACAGTGAAAGTGAGAGTGACCAGCAGACAAAGTATCGCACTAAAGATCAGACAGACTCTCTAGTCCTGCGTACTGATGAACGTTACCCCCCTGCTCGCACAATAGGATAGTCCGTGTACTTTGCCCCTCTCCTGTCTCCTGTGCACCTCACGTTGGTAACATAATTTACCGGGCTCGTTAGTCCTGACTCCTGCTGGACACAACAAACCAGTGCCTCAGAAACGCATGTGGTAGCTGAAACATTGATTCTTTGAATGATTCCCTTAGCCATCAGATCATTGGTGGAGGAATCTCTAATTTCTTCCATGGTCACCCAAGACGTGTTGCCAAGGAAGGACAATTTCTCGGTGACGGCAGTTCCCCTCCCGGGCGTTAGGTAGGGATGATAGGGTGGGAGGAATTCCGAACTTTGACCTCGTATGAAGACTAAATTGGAAGACAAGTTCGTTGTTGCGTTCTTTTGGTGGCTGAATGAAGTAGTGTTTCCCTATCAGGTACGACGTCAGGACCATCTGGTTGACGATAGTCCCTCACAGGGCCTGACCTTTCCTGTGTTTGTTGATTTAGCTCCGTCCCAGCGGGAGAGTAGTTTGGACGGTGGTAGTGAGATCACCAGAGAGCATCAATCTAATTTACACAGGCCTGCTGACAAGCAGGTGTTGTCCTTGAATATAGGTCAACAAAAGGTACTTAAACGCAATCTTAAACAAGCCTATTTCACCACTTAATTAGACCCTGATTACAATTTCATATGTCTATATTTGTTAATCATTACCTCAATAACCTACCTGTCCAAAGCAATGCAAATTCATCAAACCCTACCCGAGTTATTCACCTCCAAAGGTAACATCAAAAAAGCCCACTGCAGTTCTAAGCAAGCCACTAGGGGGTCTAAACTTACATCAGTTACTACCTGCCCCAAGAGCTGTACACCACTTAAAAATCATTACCATAGCACTTGCATGAAATTTGACTACAAGCTTTTGGCGGATTGATAAACTTTCCTCATTTATTATGCAAATTATCGTCTTATTTGCATGACAAGTATTCAATTATGTAAAGCATCACCGAAACTTTCCACATGCCATAGATTATGATAATCCGTCAATCCCTGCTGAAGTTATTCGTCTCCAAAGGTATTAACAAAAACGCCAACTGCAGTTCCAAACGAGCAGCTAGGGGGCCATAATTCACACCACTCACTTGCCGTCCCAGAAGCTATATACTACCTAAAAATCATGAACCTGACGCCTCCAGAAAATTTGGCCTCAAACGTTGAAGCTCCGCTGCAGTACCTCATATACCCGCTAGGAGGCCCATTATTGAACTTGACCTTCCTCTTTGACACCCCTAACTATCCACTAAATATCATGCAGAACCGTCAACAGCTCCTCGAGTTATGCTGGCGACATACAAACTCTCACACACACAAAGCCTGCTGCAGTACTGTAGGAAAGCGCCAGATGAATCAATTTTAAACTTGACCTCCGTTTTCACAATCTCTTCCTACCTACCAAAAATCATTGAGATTCATCAACGTTTCCGTCACTTTTTTTGCTTACATACAAACACAGAAAAATTAAAAGTCCGCTGCAGTACTGTTGGAAAACGCCAGGTAAACGATTTTTGAACTTGACCTTCCTTTGCACAACCACTACACACCTACCAAATATCATGAAGATCTATTAAAGGTTTCCCGAGTTATGCTCTTGACATACATACAGACCCACACAACATCCGGCTCAACCGAAAACATAATCTACTCCGAGTTCCTCGGCGTAGATAATAACCCAGTCTGTTCATGGTAGTTGATGGCGTTCAGCACCAAGGACAGGCATGCCTTATTGGCAAAGTGCTGTAGTCAGTGCCATGGACAGGATAGAACTGCGTTAATCTATTTTATGTTGACCATTCGCCCCATTATATTATGTTACAATCAATTCTCTATCTGGTTATAACTATTATTTTTGATAATGAAAGCCTATTGGAGATTCCAAATTCACGCAATGTACAAGACTGGTAGATTTCCCTAAATACTATGGTGTCTTGTGTTATAATCTTGTGGTAACAAATTAGTTTAGCTACAAATTTGGTGGTAATTCCAATTCTATAGTCTAAAGTATAAAGTAAGTAGTTTTATTTTACATAACTTTAAGCATATGGGATTTGACGTCCTTCCCCAAGTAGTTTGTTGCCGTACAACTGTAATTCCCAGCGTCCTCTAGGTATGCAGACTTGATGACGAGAGTTCCGTCGGCACCGACGTCATATCCGGGAAATGCGGGGACGTCATGAGAGAGAAACATCCCCTTTGGAGTGGACCAGAATACCATGGCAACGGGGCAGCTGTGCACAGCGCATCTAGTTAGAATATAGAACTCGGGATTGGATTGTTGCCTATGAGAAGTATTCATTAGAATGTTATGAAATTCAGACGAGTTTTACGGAATATTTCCAACTTTTACGGAATTCATACGATCCACTACTAAGAAACATGGAAATGTTACGAATTTCATACGAATTTTACTAATACTGAGGATCGTATATGCATTCCGTAAAACTCGTATGAATTCCGTAAAATTGGTTACAGTGTGTTTCTTAGTAGTGGGTTTGCATAATTGATGAGGAAAACGTTATGAAATAACCCGCTTTATATTATAGCACTGTCGACATATCAAACATCTAACACTTGTAACAGGAATTTTGAAACGAGAGCAACATCAATAGATATGTCAACCATGCAAGCTTTCAAAATAAAGTAATAATCACAGTGGTTCATGGTGGAAAACCATACTCATAACTATGTTTTAGATGCAATAGTTACATCATATTGAAGTGCTATGAAATATGTCATCCATACAATGAACATAGTTTGGCCTAAAACGAAAGACTTACCTCAATGTAGCCGACTGAGAATACTTTGTCTGGTTGTCACTCCCACCCATGTCGACAGATGGCGCTGCTTGATGGTCGCAGTTGCAGGTCAGATTCGCCAAGGGTATATCCAACAGGTTATAACCTTTATATTGCTCTGGCGCTGAACATGTAATGTTAACTAGGTCCTTGAGCTTTGCCGAGTGCAAGTCCGAGGCAAAACCTTGCATTTGGCAGTCACAGATCCACTGGTTTTCTTCCAGGTTAAGTTTCTCTGAGAATGTTGTCTTGTTAAACGTGTCTTTCGCCAGCCATGTTAGTTTGTTTCCGGCAATGTTCAAGGTCTCCATATAGTCAAGATTATAGAATGCTTGACTGTCCATCAACTCGATCTTGCTGTTGCTTAGGTCTAGGTTGGTTAGACCTGTCACATTTTTGAAGGACTGGTATGGTAATTGCACAATTGGGTTTTCTGAAAGGTCTAATCTTGCCAACTTTGGCAAGCTTTTGAGGCACTCGGGAATTTTTGTCAGTAGATTTTTTCCTAGCTGCACTTTCGTCAGGTTAAGCGAACAGGCGAAATCTTCTTCGTGAGTTGAGTTGATTCGATTTTGGTTAAGGTTAAGGATTTGGATTTGACTGACAGGACAAAGTGCTTTTGTTGGAATAGATGTGAGGTCATTTCTCTCTAACCATAATTCGATCAAATTGTCGAGGCCAATCAAAACATCTGATTCTAAACCGTAGTTCTTTATGGCAGATATGTTGGAGATATCTAGCTTTAACAATGACCCAAGGTATTTAAACTGCGAGGGTGCAAGGGTCTGTATGGGGTTGCTGGATATGTCCATAGTGTAGACTTGTTTTAAGTCATTCATGTCCGAAGGAACGCTTGTTAAACGGTTGTTGTTTACCCAAACATCAGACAGATACGGCATGCCTTTGAGTGACAGCTGCGTCAGACGATTGTTGCTCAAGTTGATCTGTGCAAGATCTCCCAAGTCTTGTAACGCACTCTCCGTTTCCTCAAGGTTGTTACTACTTACGTCAAAGGTGTGAAGACTTCTTAGATCTTTAAAAGTGCCATTTTTGATGACACGAATTGCATTGTTGCTAAGAGTGAGGGAAACCATCTGTTCTAACCCCTCAAAGACACCATCGACGGATTCCAGCATGTTATGGTCCAGCGTAAGAAACGATAGTAAAGACTGCGAGCTAAATGCACCTTGGTCGATATGTACCAACATATTGCTTCCGAGAAAAAGGCTATATAGTTTGGAGCTTCCAGAAAACACGTCTTTTCCTATGGTCTTGATGCGATTGTTCGAAAGATCAAGCATCGAAAGTTGAGTAAGGTTGGCGAAACATTTTGGCTCTAGGTCGGTTATGCCACTATGGTCCATGAGTATTTGCCAGAGGCGGTTGCTTCTCTTGAACAGAGCACTTGATATTACCGACAGACTGTTGTTTTGTCCGTAGAAATATGTGAGGTTATGGAGGGCGTTGAATACGGTAGGGTCGATCATTGCTAGCGAGAGATTGCGGTTGTTGTTTAGAGAGAGGGAGGTCATATTTTCAAGTCCTTGGAACGCGCCTTCTTCTATGGCAGTGATCTTGTTGTCTCCCAGACCTAGAGCTAGGAATATGACAGATATGAATGTATGTCACAAAATGTTATGAAATATGACGAGTTGATTATCATTCTATAGCCTCATCTCTGCCTGGCTGGACATCTTTGTTGCCTATATTTCTTATTTTTTATATTGTATGACTGTTGCAGTTTCCCAGATGACGGCTTTCAGAAACCTGGTACATGCATAACCAAAAAGGCAGATACTGTGAATGTACAATCAGAAAATAGTACACACAATACGCCCAAAACGGTAATGGACAGTTACACTGACACGTTTGTCAATGGGCAGCATTTATTTCATTGACTGCTAGAGGTCGCTCTTACATACGCAGCAAAAAAGAGTAGGCGATTATGGATTGCCCGAAATGTGTAATGTTATCTGACATTATAGAGCTAGTAGAAATCCTTCTGATTTGCCATGAGCGTTGTTTTGCTCTCCCGTTGTCCGATTTATGCATTTTACGGCCTTTGATACTCGAGAATAAAAGTACCAAAAGACAGAGAATAATTTGCATGATATAAGCAAGCAGTCCCACACTTAAGCCTAGGTTACACATAGCCGAACATGGCCTCCCGACTCTCCCCCGACCATGGTTGGAGTGATTCGGGAGTGATTCGGGAGCTAGCTCGGTTGGCGTTCGGCCGAGTCGGCTGGCGTTCGGCTGAGTCGGCTGGTGTTCGGCTGCGCCAGCCGAATGTTTTGAAAATTTCAAAACATTCGGCTCTGGACGGAGGGTCTGAAATGGGTCGGCTGGTGATCGGCTGGTGTTCGGCGCGGTTGGCTAGTGCTCGGCTGGTATTCGGGATTGAGTCAGTAGTAAAATTAGAACCTTAACCACGCCAGAAACACTACTGACTTACTCCCAACTAGTTTCCAACCTACCCATAACTCACCCCAAGGCCGTAGACAAAACTCTGCTAACTAATTCTCAACCAAGTGACTACTATCGGAACGTGGGCGAATCACCCCCGACCTTCACACGACCAAAAACAAAGAAGAACACTAAAAGCAGTATTAAAGCTAGCCATGATCCGAATTCGATCTCTCGGTGATGTTAACAATATAATAGAATGGATTATTTCAATTAAAACCGAAAATGACCCCTCTTTTGAAAGTCACTGAATATGTCCATTTAAATTCGTGAGAGGGTTTGCAATCGGTCGGGGTTTAGTCAGGAGAGATTCGGCAGTCTGCGGCTAGAGGTCGGGATGGTTGGGAGTAAGCTAGAAAGCATTCGGGGCCCATTCGGGAGTAATTCGTGTACTGGTTAGGAGATGATCGGCGCATCTTCGGCACATGTTCGGCGCCAAAGATAGGCGTGGCCCAAAAACTGGTCAGACTGCTCCCGAACTACCGCCGACCTGAGTCGGCTAGCGTTCGGGAGCCATGTTCGGCTATGTGTAACCTAGGCTTAAGGAGACACCCTGATGATTGGGAATCAGGATCAATCACTTACCTTGTAAGTTGTGTAGGTAGTGAAAATCCCCCTTTCTTATAGTAGTGATAGAGGTGGATCCGATGTCTAAAAACCTGGTGTCTGCGGGAATATTCTTCGGTATCTCCTGTAATAGTTGAAATGTGGCTTTTTACTTCTGGTGAAGAAGTACGTTCAACGTCAATTGTCAACATCATCATCATCATCATCAACAACAACATCATAACCATCATTACCATCAACATCATCATCATCACCGTCAAGAACAACATCATAGCCATCATTACCATCAATTTCATCACCATCAACATCATTACCAGCATCGTCATCATCATCACATGCGTCAGTAACATCATCATCATCACCGTCAAGAACAACATCATAAACATTATAACCATCGACATCATCATCATCAGCATCATCATCATCGACATCATCATCATCGTCATCATCATCACCATCATCATCAACATCATCGAAAACATCAACAACATCATCAATATCCTCACCACCATCATCAACAGCAACAACATCAACACCATCATCACTGTCACCATCCTCTTAATTTTACTCATAGGCCACCCCAACTTCATTTCTTGGTTTTAGGTTAGATAATAAAAACGGGCAGGAAAAATACACCCGATGGTAAACCAAAGTTAACATACTATTAGCCTGCACGGGAGTTAACGTGACAGACTTGTTTGTAAACAGCAAGTTGATAAGTATAAATGATTGATGACACTAAATCATATACTCAAAAGCTCTAACCACATGCACAAACAAAGCACAAGTCAAGTCAATCTTCCCAATTCCAGGGTTACCCTAACATTGCCACATTAGAAGAAAATAATAACAGAGATCTACTAATGTAACATTGAAAGTTCCCGAGTTATGCACACTTCAGATTCTCGTAAAGACCTCGATAACAATTTTTTGTGTGTGATGGTCTTACTTAGAGGAGTTGTGAGGGTAACATCTGCTAACATAATTCCACCAGAGTACATGATTCCGCAACCCTAAAAAGATACGTCCAAATAGATCACCAAATCAACGTCCCCCAGTGTAATGCACTCCGGTATTTATAAACTAGGCATACCTGGGGGTGTTGCGCTAGAGATCTCTCAAAAACTTTTCAAAGTGGGGTTTTTATGCCACCCGGCGGATTAATGTTAATGGCGGTTCGACGTTAGACTACAGTATAAGTATGGAGGTTGGGGTACAAACCGTTATAGAGGCACCGGTACAGGAAACTCTCTTGTCGGGTTCGTCACAGTAACATCCGACCGGGCAAGCAGCCGTTCTCCCCGTACAGGCTACCAGGATAGCCGAGAAGCAAAGTATGGCTAGACAATCCATCCTCAGTTTAGGATAACGCACACACAGAACCATTGGGAGCTCAGTGCTAAAAATACGAAGCCGTTCCCTTGCTGTTTGATTGTTTCAATGTATAACAGTCTGGTCAGTGCCACTCTAAACTAGTCAATAGGGTGTATAGTCCATCGCCCAGAGCACAAAGTGCAAATCTACTGAGTGTGAGTTCTTTATCTAAGAGCAAAGTCCACTAATAAGGCAACAAAAAAGTCGCTGACATGCCAAATAAAGAAAATCTGTATTCCATTTTGTCATTTGGAATGTCACTTTGCTTTAATTCTTTTATAGCAAGTAACGTATAAATTCATTTATTTCGTACATTTTCTCTAGCGAAAGAACTATATGTAGTAGTGAGTATAATTATGTATACCTTTGTGCTAAGGGTCAGCGACCTCAGTGGGTCACCTGAGGGTCATCAGTGGGTACCTAAAGCCCCCCGTCACAAATAAGAAATTTAGCTCGGCCGACGTGTTGGCGAGCTTGAAATGTGCATTTTCGGCCTAGTATGGCCGACGTCTTGTCGATTACGCGGGCGTCGGGCGATTTTTAGAAATCAAAGTTGATCCAAATATTGGCGTTTTACCAGATTATTTAATTCTGACTTCGTCCATGTCCAAGAGATGGCACCATCTCATGGGGGATTTATAGTTTTTAGTGTTCGACGGACGTCACCCGAGATTTTCATTGGAAAATACGGTCGACGCTCGGGCGATTTTGAAATTCGGCGAGCTTCGGGCGATCTACCAATTCGGCCGACGCTCGCATGAATTGTGACGCCGGCTTTATCACGTCGCTGGAACGTAATGCGTATACGGCAATTAGCCTGCTATTTAAACCTATTATAACTGCCGAATCTCTTTTGTTCTCTTTGGTCAACGTTGCATCGGAGTATAGTAACAGCCGCTGCATAGTATATGTCTTTGGACACAACTAAATGAACCTATATGCGAGATATTAACCTTAAATACAGGACCGTAAATGTTTACGGATCCCTAAGTTTCGGCGACGTGTTGGGTAACTTCAATTTCACCATTCTACAGTTGCACTGATTCAATATCTCAACTTAATTTGACGATATGACGATACTATTTGGCTTTAGATTATCCTGAGATTGAGAAACCCTGTCACCTGAGAGGCTAGATAATATACACTGACTCTTCTAAAGGAAACTAGGAGATGTGGCATTCACTGGTCGCCGTTTGCACCCTCCTTCAGCCGGGTCGAATCACTCGGCAACAAAGCCTCCAGCATCGACCCTGCTCTTCTGACTCCATGTTCTGGCCTAAGGTTTTAGGTATTGGTGACGTTACTGACAGTTGCTCATGAATAATCAATGAGCTAGCCTTATTTGGCGCAAACAGCCGTTATTTTGTTCTGAATCCAAAGTAGCGATGTAAGACGTATCCTGATTGGCTCATAGCCTAGCGACCTTTGCGGATTTCCACAAGACGAGCTTGTGGCAATTCTCTGACTGGCTGAAAGCTGTTGGTGGTGACGTCACCAATACCTAAGGAGGCTTTGTTACCGAGTGATTCGACGCTGCTAGAGCAGGGTGTCGTTTTGATGAACTTGGGTTGTGCTCCCAGCTATATCATTATCAACAAGAATTGATGACACATGCTAGGATGTCACCATGTCTTTTTAATATTTTTTGAAGCAGCGATAAGGGCTAGAACGTTTGGATGAACGACGAGTAGTAATCTTTTTTTTTTACCACGAGGCCATGTTGATTTGATTACATAGATGCCATCCGCGCGCGCATCAATTTTCGTCCGTTTCCAAAAAAAGATAGTTTAAGGCCATACTGTAAGTCGTAAAAAACAGCTGCCAAATAAGAATATACGTGCTGTAAATTGCATAGAAATGAATACTAATGTCACAGAATGCCAAAGTCAATTCCAAAGTTAAAGAAGAAGTTTTGAAAGAACAAAAATGCAGAATCTTTATTTCGGTATACTATACTGTGAGTTCAGCCTTCCTGACCACGTAGATTTCATAATAAAGACAATTTTTGTTGCCAAACTCTTTGTTTATTCGCACGCTCGCATCAGTTTTGCAGTTCCCAAAGGATGTCATCCATATAATCAAATCAACATGGCCTGGGGTGAAGAGATCTATGCACACTCCGCCAGCTGTAGGTGCGTGCACAAAATACGTACCTTTGTCTGAAAAGAGCGGAGCTTATGTCAACTAGATTACAAACCGTCCTTTGAAAATGAGCAATCTAGTCATTTGCTCAAAACTCACGTAACCCGTGTTCATAACGAATAACTGGTTCCAATGTACAAATTCAAGCCTGGCATTTCGTAACAATTATCAAACGACGCAATGACCTTCATGTAACATTTTAAAGATGAGTATGTACGTAACTAATTGTTTTGCCGGAAACAAGTACCCGGCACACGAACTAATACTTTGCAGACGTCAGGCTACCACTGCTGTAAATGTGTTTGAAGTTTATGAAGGCGTTGCTGTAAATAATTGTGCATTTATAATTACCTTCGCCGAGAAGGTTATGTTTTTGTCAACGTTCGTGTGTGTGTGTGTCTGTGAACACGATAACGATTACATGTCCTTACTGTATATGTTAATTAAGTTAATAACTGCATAATTTCGTCTGTTTTCTTTATGCTTGTGCTTCTGACTAACGATAACCCAAACCACCTACCCCCCACCCCACCCCCGCCAATGGTGGTGCGGTCCAGCTGGGCCCTTCGCATAATTGCACCAGCCGGATAATTGCACCAAAACCGCTGTGAAGAGTGCTCTGTTTCGCACAAAAACATATCAGAATATGCTTTGTGCTTTCTTTTTCCAGCATTTTTAGTTTTGCAGGGCAGTTTTAATCTTCCAGAAATGGGAGAAGGGTCTTCCACCGCCTTTTACCTCAACAACCGAAGTCAGATACCCATCTTTGCACCTGGGTGGAGTGAGGAAAGTCGTGTGAAGTGACTTGCAGGACAGCACTTCACCTCTCTGGGCATTCATGGCTACCTCTTCAGACAACCACTACAACCTCCGCAGGGGAAGACGCCACCAATCAACGCTCAGCAAAAGCAAAAGACATTCAATGTCCTTCATACCACGAGCCCTAAGACTTTACTTCAGTAACGACTCTCAATAGCCCACGCATCGAATATCTAGCACCTGAATTTAAGCTAAAATTGTAACAGAACTTTCTGTCGATTTTGCAGATTGTTACCGTACATGTATATACATTATTTATTTGTTTTGTTTGTACATACCTGGTAAACCGCATCAAGGCGTAACACACCAGGCTTGTACTTAGGAGTACAAGCTGCATATCCGGACAGATTATATGATCCACACACACCGGGAAGGACCCCTACTCTTTTCGTTAATGTGCTGAGTTTTTTAACGCGCTTGGGGTGTGGCTCTCCTCAAACACGGGACCTCCATTTAACGTCCTATCCGAGGGACGTCCCTAACCGAAGCTAGGTACTCATTTTCACCTGAGTAAAGTGGGGAAATTCGTGTAAAATGCCTTTCAAGGGCATAACGTCAACGGGACAAATCAAGGAACCCCGGATTGAGACTTCCCCCAGACTGACCACTCGTAGCGAACACTTATTACTTTTTTTTAATGCTCACTGGTTACGTAACAACCCAGCCTGTAGCTGGACGACTCCAAGAGGACGAGTCCTCTCTCATGACGTCACTGAGTATCCCGGATATGACGTAAAACAGGACGGAACTCTCGTCATCGCGGTGGTTGTTACTGAGGATGCTGGGTACTACAGCTGCACAGCGGTCAACGTTTTGGGAAAAGATATGAACAGGCTCACTAGCTAGAAGTTATGTAAGTATCGGAATGTAAGTATCACTATATAAGTACATATAAAAAAAAAACATGAAAATTTTCAAATTTTTACCGATAAGTTCGATATCATATATATTTAGTACGCTCTCTTCCCCATAAAGAATAAAACAAAAATTTTAATCAAGAAAAGAAGAAATATACTTATGCTCATTGAAACATACTCAATGTTGGTAAACAAATATTTTTCACATTCATTAACCGACCAACGGAAACGCCCAAACTTTGTCTGAACAAAGTAGACACTGTTACACACTGTTGGTCTGCAACCCAAAATCAGTTCGGGTCATAAACTACTGCCGTAAAAAGGTCAAACAGATGTTTACGTGCACGACAGGGGACCAGGGTAGCGTGTGTATCTCACAAGGGTAGGCAATCTTCCAAAGGCGAAAGGTAACGTTACGCCCAACTTGACCTGGCCATCTGCGCAATAATCAATGACATTTGACTTCATGCAGACGGAACAAAAGCACTACTGACGGCAAGACACTGTGTAACGCACTTGTCAAGTTCCTAATTTGGTAGAAACAATTTGCCCTGTAGGCGCTAGGCACTGGAGCGTTACATTCTAAGCATCTCCCAACACGTATACAGCAAGGAGGTTACCCGCGCGGCAAAAGTAAAAATTTGTTTCCACGGATTTGACTGAAAAAGGTGGAAATACTAGGAAGTTTCTTTTGACCAACTTGTGTGAATAATTCGTTGTATGAACTTTCAAAACTAAGGCAAACAAAGAGAGAGAGAGGGGGGGGGAGAGAGGGGGCGAGAGAGAGGGAGAAACAGAGCTGACGTACGGCGGAAAAGCCCCCTAGGCGTAAACAGGACCCGTCTGGCCATTGTCATGTAAATAGAGACATTGGTCGAGACGTGAACTGTCTACGGGCCAGGAGCCTTCACCTTTGGTACTGCATTTGCCTGTGTATATGTATACGTATGTATGTATGTCTGTCTGTCTGTCTGTCTGTCTGTCTGTCTGTCTGTGTGTGTGTGTGTGTGTGTGTGTGTGTGTAAAATTGGGAGTTTATGGAAGATGAACACAGCGGATGGCTTCCTCGAAGTGAGATTTGTGCATTTTCAGAAAGTGCCCAATAATCTACTGTATGTTCTTCGAGCCGAGAGAGTTTGCCAAGGAGAGTTAACCGTTCGTTGATTTTATGAATCTAGAGTAGAGCAATGGAATAAAAACTAGAGTTCCAAGACCTCATACCTTCGCCAATTGATTTTAACCTTTATGACTGACGAATTAGGAGTGTTTCTCATCAATTATAAATCAGCACCCAAATAACAAAAGTTGTCCAAAGTATGAACTTATCAAAGAAGGTTATGCTCACATTTATCATACATTATGTAAATGAGGTCTTTATTAGCATAATTTGATTCAACGATGTTCACATAACTTCAAAATGACACAAGTATGAAATCGCTGTCATTTACCAGTATTGTATAATAGTTGTCCCATTAATCATGCCAATTTGGTCTTCATTTGCATATTTTCTATCTATAAACATTCCTCTCTTTCTAAGTTACAAATGTCGCATATTTTAATAGTCACATCATGGATTACAGCGAGTTTTTAAGATTTCCTTACTAATTTTGCAAATTAGAGTCTGATTTGCATAATTGCTGTCTAATCATCACGTAAGCAATATACATACCAAAAATCATGACCATCCATCAAGCCCATCTTGAGTTATAGTATTTACTCATTTATTATGCAAATGAGGTCTCATTTGCATAGTTGATATCTATTAATATTTATCTCTTCCTCAGTACATATGCCACATGTTTGAGAGTCCTACCATGGAATTTGGCTGATGTATATACTTTCCTCATTAATTATGCAAATTGGATACTGATTTGCATAATACGTATGTAATCAGGTAAATCATCACTCAAGCTATCCACTTACCAAAAAGCATGACCATCCATCAAGCCCTTCTTGAGTTATTCCCTTTCACAGTCTGAAGCAAAACCTGCTCCCGCAGTTCCAGAAAAAGGCGCTAAGGGGCCAAAACCTATACCACTTACTCTCTGTCCAAAGAGCTATCTACCATTCAAAAATTAGTACCATAGCATGTCCAGAACATGAGATATCAAAACAGGAAGTTCCGCTGCAGTACCGTAACAAGCCGCTGGGGCCCCAAAATCTAATCATTTTCAGATCTCACCAAGACCTACCAACATACCAAATATCAAGACAATCCATCCAGTCTTTCTTCAGTTATTCTGGTCTTCTACATACAAACAAACATACATACAAACGCTACCCTCTGCATAACCTTCACCTTCTTGGCGAAGGTAATAACTGGGGGACTGATGTCGATTCGCACTGGCGCCCGCGGCCACACGTCGGGCTGTTGCGCAAGCCTCGTTACGAATCGTTGCATGAGCGCTTATTAGCCCGTCCCAGTGAGCATTGAAAAATACATAAATCAAATGCGACCAATCGAATCACGTGAATCTCATTGAAACTCAGATTCGTATCAGCCATTTCCCGACAAATCGCTTTCTAACTTGCGTTATCGACTACATCTGACCAAACAAACTTGCCAGTGAGATGGTGGAAGGTGTCAGCTTCTGGAAGATGTTTTCAGATTGACAATTTTGGCACTTAGGAAGTAATTGAATCCGGCCGCCCGCGATTTAACGTTTAGAGAAAAGTAGTAGAAACTAGAAGTAAAATCGTGGGCGGATTCAATCACTTCCAAATTTCCAAAATTGTCAATCTGAAAACATCTTTTGGAAGCTGACACCTTCCACCATCTCTCTGGCGAGATTGTTTGGTCAGATGTAGTCGTTAACGCAAGTTAGAAAGCGATTTGTCGGGAAATGGCTGATACGAATCTGAGTCTCAATGCGATTCACGTGAATCGATAGCACACCGCAGTAAGCATTAAAAAGTACATTATTCAAATGCAGTCACTTGTGCAATGGACATAAACGTAGGCCTTGGGGTTTATTTAATAAAGATGGGGTGTGATATCTGTACAGTATTTGTAAGATCAGCTGCTTGCATCGTAATTTTTTCAATTCTACTTCATTTCTTCTCTTCATCTTGCAACTGTCGGCCACATTGAACATGAATGAAATATATGTCGACTTTCAAAATCAACGACAATGTTTTCCTCTTTTCAACAACACCCCTCGGTTTTTATACATAATGGTACGTGCCGCCGCCTATCTGGAGGCGTCTCTTCACTGAAGTCACAGAGTCAACTTCAGAACGGGGACTTGACACAACGTGACAAGATGCGACAATTTATCGTGACTGCGTGTCTGCTGGGCTCCCTGGCGGTGGCTTCGGCTCAGGTAGGTTCCCTATTTTATTTTTCCTTATCATGTAGCTTCTTGTAGTTTTTAGTTTCTTTTTATTGAAATAATGATGAGAGGAACAGAAATTGAGTAATGGCGCGCTCAAGTTTACAAAACTACCGCGTCTGGGGTTCGAATCCTGTCATGTCACCGATCTTGTGCGTGCCCTTGGCAAAGGCACGCTACACGACTTTTCTCCCAGGTGCAAAAATGGGTACCTGACTTCGGTTGTTGAGGTAAAAGGCGGTGGAAGACCCTTCTCCCATTTCTGGAAGATTAAAATTGCCCTGCAAAACTAAATAAGTGTGGCAATTAAAAATTATTGCCATAGCGAAGGCGTCTGGATTGATCTTACTTCACTGTAAGGAAAGTACCAACGTAGCACTCTAGATCTTAGTTCTGCCATAAAATATAAAACGCACTAGTCTTAGATATCATGTAACTCGAGGAGTTCCTAGCATATACGGAAAGGCCGGAGTACACTCCCGTTGTAGTGTCTTTTTTCTCTGGCATTGTATTGGATAGGTGGAGTGAGAAACTAGGCCGGAAGTTTAGAAAATCGGTTTGCTCGGGCTCCTATATGATCGTTTTGGTTGTCATTCTAGCTCTGTAGGATGTGTTTTCGAGGAGCTACTGTTGTTTTTCCGACACCGCACCCCTCCCCGTGAAGCGTTCAGTGTAGACTGCCCAAGCGGTAACCCAAGTTATTTATCTTTCCGTTCAAAACTTTGCCTTTCTTTATAGGCTTGAATCTCCTCAAGCTTTGGTTTTCACAGAGGTTTCTTGGTGGGAGGCATGATGTTCAGCACGTTCTTGTGATATATGATAGATCAACTGGGATGTGCAAACCCTTTTCAAAGCTAGAATACTAGATTCGGTGAGCTCCCTGACACACTCCCGACAGTACGAAATCGGACACCGCGTAAAAGTAGGTCATCTGTCATCGACAGCTGAGCGCCTGGATGCCAGACGTGCTAATGAGGTATCAAGTGACAGGAGGGCATCCACAGAGTTGGCCAGACGGATTCCTGAAATTCCGGTGGAATTCTGGGAATTCTTGCAAATCGGGCGTAAGATATACTATTAAGCTCGCCCCTAAGGCTCCGCTAAATAAGCTGTAAAAAGAAAGCACAAAACATATTCTGACATATTTCTGTGCGAAGAAGAGCACTCTTCACCATTCCATACATGCGTATAAAGAGGGAAAACGGGCAGTTGAGTGGCCCTGCCTATTTTACACTTTGAATTTATGTTTTGAGGATAGTCCCGGGCGGGTCACGGGTCGTGTCGTCAGCATAAAGAGAGACGCAGACAGCTTGCTGTACTCAACAAAAATTGGTCTCTAAATGTACACTGTCTTTACTGTGGATGCGTTTAAGTTCGCGGGGACTTGATTTCGCGTTAAGGATGACATGGGGTGTTGTCAGCGGTTTTAGGTTCGCGGCAGCGCTATATTCACATACTGCTGCAATTATAAAAGACCGGCGTCTTTACGTACATCAAGTCGCAGTTTCAGATCTAGTCGGAAACCGCACAGCGACTAGGCAAGGGCTACAGACGCGTGGACGGACATAGCAGTCGCTTTTGACGGTGCGGTGCTGACGTGATCATCTGTCACATTCTTTTATGGCAGAGCTGAATCCACGTCCTAGAAACTTCTTACATTCACCCGAAGGATGTATATATACGCTCTGCTATAAGGAGAATGATCTGTCACTGATCTAAGTCATCGTACCATATTTACCCACTTGATACGTAGTACAGTACATTGTACACTGTACAGTAATTCACTACAATGATGTACACAGTCTAATCTGTCCAAACATGACAGGGGCCTCTCTGGCGCTTACTGATTTCACTCACTGTGTCCTGAGATGTCTATCCTGAGAATTTGAAATTTACTGTTCTAATACAGAAACGTGGCCCTAACAAGAGGTGGAATCTACGGTGTTACCGCACTGTACCTGTGTAACGAAAGCTTTCTAACATCTAAATGCGTGCTAATAATTTCATACAGCACACCAAGGTTTATAAACTATTCACCTCCTGTATGATACAGTGTACTACCGGTCCAGCTGGGCAATTTTGCATTATTGCACGATGCAGCCGAATAATTGCACCAAATACGCTGACAAATGGGATGTGCAGTTAAGCGGATTCCACTGTACTTTTATATGATAAAAACAAGCTAATTTTCCTGTCCACCGAATGTTCATGATTTATGTCGAGAATTGTCTATCATTTTATACATAAAAACAGGCGCCTGTCTGGTCTTGCTGACATCAAAGGTCATTTAACAATTGTGCACGTAGTCAGGTTAGAATTGTTCACCCCTATGATTATAGCTCGAGGAGGGGTAATCCTGTACAAACTTGCTAGTCGATCTTCTTAAACACCCGACCGTGAGCCCCCAGGCATCTCCGCGGTACCGGGAGAGTTACTCGCCCGCCGATGTCTCTTGGCACACTCGGTAATTTTCGAAAAAAAAATGTCATGTTTCGCAGCACTTTTCCGATTTCATTGAAATTCTATTGATGTTTTGAGCCGCAAAGCGTCGCGCGCCCTGACGTAAAACTCAGGGGGGTTTGACCGATGACAACATGGTAACCTGACGTGCGCTCTTGTAAAAGACACTAATTTTGTTCCTCCTTGGCAACATTAATCCGAATTGATATAGCAAATGCGCTGACAGTGACTGTAATTTCTGATCTGACATGGTCGCGTCCAGTACCAACCAAACCAATTACCCCACCCCATCCTACCAATGTCATTGAAATGAAGTCAAACCTGTCTGGTCGCTCTGGACCTTATTGTGAGTCAGACGATTGGAATCTCGAAGTTTCACCTCTGACCATTGGCCTTCGGCCACGGCTCCGCGGACTCAAACAATAGCGAGTTTTTCGCAGAGCAGTTGCGTTATGCTTAGGTCACATTTCCAATCCGGGGCCCGGCCGGGGTGTCGGCGAAAACGAAAAATAAAAAATGCATATCAAGAAAATACACAATTTGTAGTTAGGAGTGATTTTTAACGTTTTTTGTCTTTTGTTGTCTTTTATATCATATTTTTCGTTCCCGGAAGCTGCCCGGCCGGGCCCCCGGGTTGGAAATGTGACCTAAGCATAAGACATCCTGACCGATAGTTATGCAAATACTCCCAACGGCCCCCGGTCGTCCTATAGCCGGCGTCACAAATCCTGCGAGCGTCGGCCGAATTTGTAGATCGCCCGAAGCTCGCCGAATTTCAAAATCGCCCGAGCGTCGACCGATTTTCCACGGAAAATCTCGGGTGACGTCTGTTGAACACTAAAAACAAAAATATCCCCCATGAGATGGTACCATCTCTTGGACATGGACGAAGTCAGTATCGACTAACCTGGTAAAAGGCAAATATTTGGATCAACCCTGATTTCTAAAAATCGCCCGAAGCCCGCGTAATCGACAGGACGTCGGCCGTACTTCGGCTGAAAATGCCCATTTGGAGCTCGCCAAGACGTCGGCCGAGCTGAATTTCTTATTTGTGACGGGGGCTTAAGCGCTACAGCCGCTCTGATCGAGCTAACTTCGCTCAGTGTGCCTCGCTTCGCGAGGAATTAGCTCCGCGCCTTTGGCCCCGTCGGACATGACGACGGGAGTCGTTCGCTTGTAGATTGGACCATTTTGAAATCAGCCTACGCTTTACAATGAATCTAAGGATTACGCTTTACGTTGCAGAAATGTAACTGCCTACGGTTTACATAGAATGAAAGCGACCAATTACACATTTGTACGCGTTACGGCTAATGTACTGATTACGAATTACGTTGATTTTGGGCGCCTGCCTACGGATTACGAAGACGTGACGAAAAAGGCTTCTTTAAGCCTAACGAAAAAGGGCATGCAGGCCCTCGGATAGGGTGCGGGGCTTTACCTACCTTTTTACTACCACTAGGGGTCGGAAATGAGTTAAAAATCAAACGCTGAAACACTTTAATTTTTGACGGATTCTGACTAGGAAACGCATGGATTGGGCATTGCGGGCTGCAACGATTGTCGGATAGTCTACGCCGAGCGTACGCGTTTTTTCTATGCGGTTTCGAATTCGGGCGGTCCTTACCCTGGGAGTCCAGACACCGTATATCGGCGCACCACCGAGCACCACACGCGCGCCCAAGCTTTCCCGGCCCACCCTCCCGCTGCCCCCGAAGACCGACCCCGCCCCACTCTCCGCTGTAAACCCAAGCTCCGCTAGCCGAATACGGCCGAATACGGCTAGCGGTGCTTGGGTTAACAGCGGATAGTGGGGCGGGGTCGGTCTTCGGGGGCAGCGGGAGGGTGAGCCGGGAAAGCTTGGGCGCGCGTGCGGTGCTTCGTTGCGCGCCGATATACGGTGTCTGGACTCCCAGGGTAGGCGGTCCGAGATTCCCTTCGCTAGTGCGCTGCGGCGGACATTTTGGTACTCAACAAATCCTGGGTCGCCTGACTTGTCCCGTTGATGTTGTGCCCTTCGAAAAGGCACTTAACACGAATTTCCTTACTTAATTCAGGGGAAAATAAGTATCGAGCTTCGGTTAGGGACGTCCCTCGGATAGAACAGAGGTCCCTTGTTTGAGGAGAGCCGCACCTAAAACGTAAAAGAACCCATCACACCTATAGAAAAGAATAGGGATCATTTCCGGTCTGAGTGGATCAAACAAATCTGTCCAGGTATGTTAGGCTTTTACCGTTCAGTACAAATGCCATGAGGCTGTTAACCGGGTAGACAATACAGAGAAATGACAGAACAAACCGTCTACAAAGATCTACGACGAAATTTTCCGCTAGCCCGCGGGCTTAGACCGACAACCATCGGGCCTCCTTTGCAATCCAACCCGCCTACAATGTCGCAGACCACGGTATTTCGCCTATAGGGATTTACATGGTTAAGGACCCCAAAGTGAGAAGCTTCGACGCTTCCCAAATATATAGTAGGGTGCACAATCAAGATGCAAGATTTTGATATGGTTGACTTCAGGGTTCAATCTACAAAATATGTGAAAACGAGCTTAAATTTGCCGGCTCATTCTCTTTTAAAAGCCACTTTGATGTGACCTGCAGCCGACGCACAGTAGTCGGGTGGTAACAATATTCAGGCGCGAATCCAAGCCGACCGAACAAACATCGTAATCCAACTCATACGATCGTACATACTCAAAACTGACGCATTCCTCTACCATTCACAGCAGTTTCCGCCTCGGTAACGTGCAAAGAAGAAAAACTACGGCCTTTTCAAGCAATGCGACGCACTACTTCATACCCGAACTACTACTAGTATTGTCCACGGGGGATTTGGAGGGAGGGGGTGGGAATCATACAGCCACAGAATAACCTAATTTTCCTGTTCACCCAATGTTCATAATTGAGCTTGAAGGCAACCATTACAATGGTTATCAAATACAGTCGCCTTTGTCTAGTCTTGCAGACCTTATAGGTTAAACCATTTAAATCCTACTTTGAACAGGTTACTGTCGCGAGAGATTGTCTTACCGTCAATAGTGCTTTTGTTCCGAATGCAAGGCGCCAAAGGTTATTTCTCTTGTTGAATAATTGTGCACGGAGCCAGGTTTAAATTGCTGGCTCCTGTGATTATAGCTCGGGAAGGGTTCATGTTGGAAAAACTTGCTAGTCTTCTTAAACACCCAACCGTGAGCCCCCAGTGATCTCGGCGGTACTGGGAGAGTTAATCGTCCGCCGATGTCTCTTGGCGCGCTCCGGTTAGTCTCTAACAGACTAACTACGCCGGTAGAATATTTGTCAGGGTTTCGTTTGCAGGCTCCTATACGCGGGCGAAATGTGATCTTCACCATGGATTGACTCTACTGGCTAATTATTCATTATTCTGACGATTTCTACGATCCATACGCCCATAGGAGGGCTTGGTGTAGGCTACATTCCGGTAAAACTCGGGTTCTGGGGCGGGTTCAGTGATAGGCGCTCAGACGGGCGTCGGGACGGGTCGGGACGCCTTTGCGGTCTATCGCCCGCCGATGTCCATTGGCGCACTCCGGTAATTTGTACAGGGCGTGAATCAGTTACCCCGGACATGGATAGAACCAGAAAAACATGGCTACTTTTCTTTCAGAATAACAGTAAGTTTTAAAAAAGGGACTAGGTGGGACTGAGCTGTTATAAAAAACTACTGAGACGTAGCAGGCTGCTTATTTTAGGCCGAAAAATAACATTCAAATCAAAATGAACACAAAGTCAGGTAAATAGTCACTCCCAAAATGTATATATTTTTTTCCAAACAACAGTTGAAAAATATTACTGCGTTCTAGTGGATGGACTGAATTCTTCTCGAAAACCCCATGATTGTAAACTGTGACATTTTTTTGCATATGTTAATTGTTTTTGAGTGTTACTGTTAGCAATTTTGGGATGTCATTTAACAGGCTGGGACCAAGCTTGAGTGTGAACTATCATACTATGTAGTGTGGGGGTAAAGAGTACCTTTTCCGGCAACCTGTTCGTTGAATGGTGCATTGTTGTCCATGTCAAAGTTCAAGATTCCTTAGCTTCACCCGGACCAATCAAACCACGTGAATCGCATTGAAACTCAGATTCGTATCAGCCATGACCCGACAAATCACTTTCTAACTTGCGTTAACGACTACATCTGACCAAACAAACTCGCCAGTGAGATGGTGGAAGTTGTCAGCTTCCAAAAGATGTTTTCAGATTGACAATTTTGGCACTTCGGAAGAGATTGAATCCGCCCGCGATTTAACTTCTAGTTTCTACTTCTTTTCTCTAAACGTTAAATCGCGGGCGGATTCAAGTGCCAAAATTGTCAATCTGAAAACATCTTTTGGGAGCTGACAACTTCCACCATCTCACTGGCGAATTTGTTTGGTCAGATGTAGTCGTTAAACCAAGTTAGAAAGCGATTTGTCGGGTCATGGCTGATACGAATCTGAGTTTCAATGCGATTCACGTGGTTTGATTGGTCGGGGTGAGCTTGTAACAGACCCAACTTGCTTTGAAGTTTTAGCAACCTTCTGGTGTCCTTTCAGATAACTCCAGTGACCAACAGCGCCTTCTACCCGTATGGACCCGGTACTGCAGACGTTCTGGACGGTGCTGCTGATGACGGCACATCCGGAGCACTCAGTCTCAGCACCCCATTTCCATTCTTCGGAACAAACTTCAACGAACTTTACGTAAGTCCCTTTGGCTACACCCTCAAATCAGTCCGAGCAATATGCTTAAACCACAACAACAACCTGGATTTTCAATATATACTTGTTTGCTCGAGTTTTGCAGTTTTTGCTGTTGTTATTTTGACCTTGAGGAAGAAGATTTGTCTCCGGTGTTGTTTTGTGCTTTTCTATTTGTAGCATCATTTCAAACATGCATATACAAAATTTATGCCTGACGTACCTGCGAACCGTCCTTCTAGTTATGTTAGTGCTAGTCCGGCGTCAACCAATCAGATTCTCTTCCCTCTGTTATGTTAGGGAAGGGTACCAGCCAATCACGGCTGGTCAGCGCTAACACAGGGAGAAGGACAGGTCGTAGGCCGGTACGCCAGGGTCGTTGCTTGACACATATAAGCGGTTAGCCTGGCATGAGAGGATGTGTCGAGAATGCTACTGGAGTTGAAGGTTTTCTTTTGTGAATAGTTCCTCTTTGCCCCCCCCCCCCAGGTGAACACCAATGGGGACATCTCCTTTGGGGGTGAGGTAACAGGCTTCACACCAACTCCGTTTCCGGTGACCGGTAACAGGGTTATCGCCGCCTACTTCACCGACATCAAGACGAGCAATGGCGGCCGTAGCGGGTACATTTACCGTCGGGAAACAACTGATGTCGCTATATTGGCCAGAGCAACCACGGACATCCAGACAGCCTTTCCCGCAAAGTTTGGAGACTTCGTGGCGACCTGGGTCTACGTCGCAACCTGGCACGAAGTTGGACTCTATGGAGCGAGCGGAGATGGTCAAAATCTTGTAAGTCCAATAAAATCAGAGTTCCAGACCACTCTGAGAGATCGCCTTACAGGGCTTTAACCCTTATTCTCCAATTGCAAACAAATGTTGGGATTGAAGACCTTAACGTTTTTCTGTCTGCCTGACTTCTATGGCAATCTGTGTGGGTAGCTGTCATAGAAGGCAAAAGTCACAAAACGTTACGATTTTCCATTCTAACATCTGCTTGCAGACTACTTACAGCTAGTAGATGGCATATCAAGTAAAAATGTCATTCCCTTAGGCCCCCATTCCACTAGACGGCGATCGAGTTATCTCCTCTCCGCCAATCAAAATCACCACCAAAGCATGTCCAGAACAACAGATATCAAACCGCAAGTTCGGCTGCCATACCATAGAAAGCCACTAGGGGCTATTATGAAAGTTAATGTTTCTTCCCCCCCTATCTACCCTCCAAATATGATCAGGATCACACACACACACACACACACACACACACACACACACACACACACACACAGCACTTAAAACATAAGTTTGTCGAAAATGTCGTAAATAATCATAACTATATACTTTTGTATGCCACTCCTCTAGCGAAACACATTTCAACTGGTGCTGATTACGGATGGCTGCAAGTCCTTCACCCTGTTTAACTACGACAAGATCCAGTTCTTACAAGGAAGCACCAACGGCGGAAGTGGGGTGACTGGTACAGGGCCGAACCCAGCACAGGTATGACAACCGCACTGACTCTTAAGTTTTCTTCCAATGCGTGATGGTCAATAACAGGAGAAGGGTGAATACTTGGCGCCGGCACACACATGTATGTTAATTGAATGATACAATCAATATTGTTGAATAGAGTAGAAGAAATTATGTATCTTGGCGTCATACGGTGTTAAGTGTGTGGTCTGCTCATGCTGTTCCACTATCATGCAATGCTGCGTGTTAAGATTAAAGCTTTTCTACACGATGTCATTGTGCCATCGTTTCAAGGAAAGCCACAGAACACTTCTTATGACAAGCAAAGTACATATGGCCTTGAAAAGACACAAGCAAAATTCACAAGGACTGACTTGTCTCTTGCTCAAAGGTGGGGGTCAATGGGGGAGATGGAATCCACTACACGCTGCATCCGTATTCGAACACCGTGGATCTGTACAACCTGCCGACATGGGTTGATCCGGAGCCGGCCGTGCCTGGGCCTCCTGGACGCTGGTACCGGAGGACTGACCTGGCTACCACCGGCGATGGCCCACCGTTAGGTACGATAGTTATATCCTTTGTTGTTGGGAAAATCTTACAGTAATATTGTACATTTATATGTGTGTAGGGTGGCGGGCACTCTGTCCGTGAATGAACACAAATATATAAACACAAACACATTGTTATATTTTTTTCATGCAGTCTTTTATTTTTGTTGGAAAAACTTTGCAGGACAAAGAATCTTTTGATCATCTCGATGTGTACGTACACATTTGTACACTGGGCAAAAGAAACTGCGATTTAGTCCTATCGGCTTTACAGTAGACGGCCGTATTTCATAGTCGAAATTGAGTTACTACAACGTATTGATTGAAGGGTGGAGGGAATGTGTTCTCTTTTGACTGATTTCTTTCCCTCCTCATTTACATTGTAGCCTGCGCATCCTCGTGGCGCACGCGCGGTGACATCTGCCTCAAGCTGCACTCGCGCCCCCGTGATTATGTTACTGCAAAAGCCCGATGCGCTGAATACGGGGCGAGAATCTTCAACATCCGCAGCCAGGCTGACAACGAGTGGCTGATCGGACATCTCACACGCTACCTAAGGTAAGGGGAAACTCATATGCATCCCCCAATGTCAGGACAAGCCTCTTGTATATGTCAAGCAGCGTTTTTGGCGTTCCGGCCTGTGATCCGTCGTTTATCGCTGGTACGTTAGCGTCGGCCAACCGTCAGCCAATCAGATACTCAACCTCCTGTTGTTGGAGGGAAGACTGCCAGCCAGTCAGCCAATCAGATACTGAACCTCGTGACCTAATGGCCTGTTATTGGAAGGAAGGCTACCAGCCAGTCAGCCAATCAGATACTCAACCTCCTGATATTGGAGGGAAGGCTACCAGCCAATCACGTTGCGTCTTGACCGTGGACGGCGATGTGATTGGCCAGTGACGGGTAGCCAGCGCTAACGCAGCTGAAAGACGTACGGATCGTAGGCTGCTACTACAGGGTAGTTGCTGACATATGCAAGCAGCTGAAATGGCATGAGAGCGCGGGGGGGGATCTTCATTGACACATTTTGATTGCAATAGGTATGGGACTTATCCTTAGCCAGCACTGCACGAAATGGCCTCGGATCCTGACGTATCCTGACGTATCCTGCCGTATCCTGACGTATCCTGCCGTGATCCGGAACCTAAGATCCGGAAGAATCCGAACGGATCCTGGGCCGTATATTTCTCGGCAGGCTAATGGGCATCCAAATATTGAGACTCAAGGTACCACTTGCATATTTGAGTTGTGTAAGTACGTACTTACACAAGTTGTGTAAGTGGTATCTGGAGTCACAATATTTGGATGCGCATTAGCCTACCGAGAAATATACGGCCCCGGATCCGTTCGGATTCTTTCGGATCTTAGGTTCCGGATCACGTCAGGATACTTCAGGATCTGAGGACGAGCGCAGTGCAGGTAACAATGATGACACCTATTTCTTGTCATCATCTTTTACACCTTGCATCCCTGTTGCTATCTTGTTGTGACACTTCGCGAGTGTTGATAATGTTAGTAACATTGTATCGTTGATCATAGTCGTACGGGGAAAGGGCGCGGTCTGTGGACCGGTCTGACAGATGAGGAGACGGAGGGCACATTCGCGTGGGAGGACGGCACCGCATTTGATGAAAACGGTTACACCAACTGGGCTACACCAGCTCCCGCCATTAACGACGAGTGAGCCAACACATAACTTGATTACATAGATAAAGCTGGTTTCTCACCGGACTGCGGCACTGCAACCGCTTATCGATAAAAACGCTCTGTGTGTTTTGTTGATGATATTACCATTATAAAGTCAAGGGTAACAAGATTACAATTTAGGTCGCAACGAGGCCGCAAGCGTGCCGCAATCCAGTGAGATATCCGCTTAAGTCTTTCAGCAATTTACTCTAGCAATGCGAAGAAAAACGTTACGATTTTGCCTTTGTACATCTGCTTGAATTGGAGATCAAATTTCACCTACAATATCTTCTCTATTATGTACATTAAATCTGCTGCTATATAGTATCATAGCAACGACTACATTCTTACCAGGTATTTTCATTTAGTCAATTTATCTCGATCAAGCATCACTGATATTAGATATTAGATGTTAGTATATGTTTTTGGCAAGCTTTTCCTTTGCCCCAAAGCTGCTCTTCTGTGAGCCATAGGCACTCACTCAATAATGTCATAAAAATCTGAATATCTTAAAACATTTTAGCTAATAATTATGTTTCACTGATCGAGATATGCAAATGCACGGTAAAAACACACACAACCAAATTTTCATACATTCATGTGTGATACAGTTTTTGACACTGAACAAGAATTTAAACTTTATTGTGACAATTAGTATTTTTGCTTGATATATTTTCCAGGGTCATGGGTTGTGTCTACATGGACAAAGGTTTCGGTTGGCAGTGGTTCATCACGAAATGCGAGGGCCGAAAACAGAGGCATGCCTTCATCTGCGTAAAGGACCCTGTCCCCGCGCCGGAACCCGCTTGCCCCTGATGAATTTCATGAGTTGTTTTGTCTTGTATAGGTTAAAGCTTTTTTTACTAGCATCCATTGGCAATAGGGGTGGATACCGGTTCGCCGCACCTGATTCGGACCTTTATAACATTCAAGAACCAAGTCCCAAAAACCTGAAAGCCAAAAACCTGAGTTCAAAAAACCTGAACAAAGTACAAATATATGTTTCTATTTTGTTTGATAAAAAGTGTTTTGAGTCTCCCCTCTGACAAAAAAAGGCATTTAAAATAAGTGCAACATTCAAATATCAAACACTGGTTTGTCTTGAAAGTCTTCTCACCAAGAAACTTTTATAGTCGTGCGTGTCAGTATTGATTCTCTATGCTTAATATTGGTCTAATAAAACAAAACATCAACTGGACAGGATCAGGTCCAGGTTCAGATCCGGACCTGAACCTAAATCTCTGGACCTAAACTTGGACTTGGACCTCATTAAGCCAAACCGGTATCCACTCCTAATTAGCAGGTGATATGTTGATTCAATGCAGAATCTTGATTATGGGACCAGTAGATGTTCATTAAATAAATACAGCTGTACTGTCACTGATGGTCTGTGGACAACGCAAACTTATGTGTAAATCGGGCCTATGTTTGATAAGCCAGCATTCTTAGTTGAGACTCGGGCCCAGTTTACACATTTTCCAAGCACACACGAAGCACACTCAGCCGAATTTACCCTGGGGTCCAGGCTGTTTATCGGGCCTTTTAGCCGGTTCCCTTTAGCCGGTACCTTGTAGTCAGTTCCTTCGGCGGCACAGAGACCCCAGCCCGCAGAACCCTAATTAGCGCGCCGGGGGATTTCTAGCCGGGGAATTGACCGGCCCTACTAAAAGGGGCGCGGTTCACTCACACGGGCTACAACTCCCCGGAGCGTTGATTTAGACCGGGCGGGCAGACTGTTCTTGGGCCGCCGAGGCAAATCGCTAGCGACCCGGTACTAGTCTGGCGCCCAGGGTAAGCCGAATTCTGACTTAGCTGTTATTTTTTCAACATCTGCAAGATGCTGCATTGAATCAACATATCACTTGCCAATGGATGTTGGTAAGATAGCCTTCAACCTGCGAGCTAAGGATGATAAAAACCAACCTTAATCTTTGCTCTCTAGCAATCAGCATAATTATACTCCTTATTCCATCCAGACAACTCAAAGTCTTGCAATTTTTCCGTCCCTAAATCGTTATATTTCCTTCTCCCTTTTAAAATGTTGATTTGCCTTTTGGAGTAAATTGATGACATTTGAAATTGATAGGTCCAAAAATATGAAATCCTTTACCAAACACCATGTATTGAATATAGTTGGCATTAGTTGTGAATCTTAGGCCATGTTGATTTGATTATATGGATGCCATCCGCCTGCGCATCGATTTTCGTCCGTTTCCAAAAATTAAAAAAACAACGTTTTTGGCCTTACTGAATATCGTAAAAAGCAGCTTCAAAATTAGTAAATACATGCTGTAAATTGCAAAAAAACACTTTGAAAAACGGGGAATAATGGCAAACAATGTCAAGTCAATTCCAAAGTCAAATAAGACGTTTTGAAAGAACAAAAATAAGGAACCTTATATTTCGGTATACCATATTCTGTGTGTTTAGTTTTGTTCATCCTCCCTGACCACTTATATTTTATGATGAAAGCATAAGTTTTTGGGGTACACAGAGGATGTCATCCATATCAACAAAGCCTTATTACTATTACCAGATATGTATCTAGTACTAGTAGTCCTACTTGTGCTTAGCTAATCAAATATAACGTTGCCATTGACTTTGCAAGGCCAGATAGGTCTTGAAACAATTTAACTATTGCTGACTACTACTCCGTTTCAAAATCTCGGATGCAATAGCCTAGTTGATAGAGTGGTCGGTTTGCTGAATTTAACTCCTGCATGCGGGATGATACCAAAGTGGTTTAAAATGGTTACATACAGTTTCCTGCTGAAAATATGGTGACCTCGAGCGAAACAAATTTTTTATTAGTCTTAACATAAAAATTTCTGCACAGTGTTTTATGGTGTGATGCATTGTATTACTAATAAGAGATAACATGTAATATTAGGCACAATATGTTATGTTCCTAAATTCTGAACATAGCATGTTTGTGACTAATATCATGTGAATCAGAAACATTGTTTGGCTTATTAATTCATGAAATCCATGAAGTAGTATCTGATTAAGGGTTCACAGATATTTTCTCATGTTACTATTAGTGCATGCAAATACTTACCATTGTTATATAAATATTCTGCAGAAGGTTTCAATGTGTAACGGTGTATCATATCAAAAAAGGGGTTACTTGATAATAGCTACCAATATGTTATGTCAAAAAATGTTACATATTTGACGGCAGATCAATGGCTAAAGCTGTGACATATTCAATGTTTTGGGTTTCAGATTTGCTGAATTTCATTTTTATCCAGAATTGAAAACAACAACAACAACAGCACCATTTTGTTTGTTAAATTCTTTGGCTGACAATCATCATGTGTGAAAAGCCCCTTCCCTCCCCCAAAATCAACATTTTTGCAAAAAAGTTCAGGAGAAAATTTATGTTCTCATTGGTTGTAGAAATTTTACTAATAAGAAAAATATTCATATACTAATATCACGTATACGACCATTGAGTATTATTTTTGTCGCCTATTTGTGCTATTGATCGCTTCAAAGAAGAACAAAACAAGTACCTACAAATTCAGTTGGTCTTACCTGATTATAATTCACCAATACCAAATACAGCTACCCAACAAGCATAGTTTAGGTCAAAACCTGCCATACATGCTGTAATGGTGACAGCATTATTGCACAACAATTGTATAATGAAACGTTGGAAAACTCTAGTATACATTTCTTTTAGCTGATAACAATATCACATTCTTGTGCCATTTGGAACCTCCACCCAAATAAATTGGGAAAATCTTAGTTTTTGAAATGCTCATAGAAAAAAGTCGAGTCAAGACTTTTCAACTATCTTGACAAAAATCATTTCTAGTATACTTGCCATTGAAACCGTATGGAAAAGATTGTCCTTTCTGTAAAGGTAACACGATTGGAAATGTTCCAAGGATGATAAACATTATAAACCAACTCTAAAATTTGACCTAAAAGGATATTGTGCTTTATGGATGGATTGACCAACTGAAAGTTTTTATCCTACACTAAATTTTGAGACGTTTTGCATTTTCGAAATAACTACAAAATAAAATTCAACACAGACAAGCATACTCGACTTTTTGTCTATCTATGAAAGCCTTTGGATCATAAAAAGAAATTAGATAATTCAATCAGAATGTGATATAATACTATTTCCAACTGATTTCTTAAGATTCTGTTCTCTAGATATGTCACACATCAAAACAAATAGCAGATAACAGGCCCCAGTATAATTTCGGACAAACATTTTAATTCTGAAAAACTTTAATCATTTGGAAATAGATTAAACCAGCATTAATTGATATGATATATCAAAGGATAATGAATATGTATGTTGTAATTAGACGTGTCCATTAACAAAGCCAACTATGTAGAATACTATCAGATTTCTGAATTCTGAGAACCTGAGTCAGAATTCTGACAGAAATTTTACAGAATTGACAGAATTCTTGCAGAATTCTGTAACCTGAGCCAGAATTCTGGAGACGTCTGATTAATTACAAGAAAAATATGATCAAGAAAAAAATCACCTAACAAGATTAAACTAAGGGGAAAAATTGTAATGATCACTGACTATATGTACCTGGGAATTAAACCGTAGTACATGCAGCCAAAGCATCAAATTAAGACATTATGGTCCAGCTCCAATTCCTGAAGATGAAGTGTGACTTATCGTCTTACTTTCTTTTAGCAAAGTAGTTACCTCTGTTGTCATTTCATGTCTTTATTTCAGTCTTTGACAATAGATGTTATGAAAAAACAAACTTTTGTTTGTCTTCTTTCGAGCAGTTGAATAATATAAGTCAGGTTTTCAATCCGATCTTGCTCATACAAGCTAGCACAGGCTATTCTAACTACAAAAGGTATGGTTCACGTATCACAAATCCCGACGTTACTCATAATAGAAGACCTTTTTTGCGTACTATGGGCATCACTAATTCCAGAATACTCTTAGTAAGCCTTCATTATTACAGTCTTAGTACAGAAAGACAAGGATGAAAGTGTTAAGAACCATATACGTGCAACTACGACATGGGAGCTAAGTAATGGCACAAAAATGAAAACATCTACAGTGGTAGTCTACACAATTCCGAGATAATGCATGATGTGAATACAAAGTGACTTACAGAGTGGTGGTCGTATTAACTGCTAAGCGTCATTGCTAAGTGTGTGTGTGTGTGTGTGTGTGTGTGTGTGTGTGTGTGTGTGTGAGTTTGTTCTTTTTTGTGGCCAGTGGTGCAAAAGGGTTTTACAAGTCCAATGTTTTTTTGTTCACATTACAAGTCTAATCAGATGAAAAACAATAGTTATCATGATAATGCAATAAACTAACTTTAAGACATTCCTTTTTATACTCCATGCCATCTCTACCAGGCAACTGCTAGTACATGTAACCTTTAAATTTGTTACACGTGAAATTTGAATTATTCAGTCTGTGTATGCACATTATGCCCTAGGATCTTTACATGCGATGACTCAAACCTACCATGAACAAATGAAAAACTACCCGTGTGACGCAGATGATGACCTAATTGACATCGTAAACACAAGGAGAATTGCAACCTGTATGGTATGCCTAAACACCTCACCCAAACTCATCCGAACTCATCCTACCTTACCCGGGTCTAATTTCTGTGTATATTGTATATGCAAAGATGAATGCAAAACAAGCACTCTTTACCAGTTTTCTAAAGTTTCTCCGCTCGTTTCCAAGATCAAAAAAAAAAAATCCTGTCCGCCATATTGGATCGTCGTTGTTGGGGTCCGCATGGGGAAATTCTTCATACCTTCTTTCTTTTGTTCGACAGACGACGGGATGAGAAGATGATAAATGCATGCTGTTGGTTCATAGAGTATAGCATAGCACATTTTTATCGCAATCTACTCATAGTAACTGTACCCAAAGTGTTTTTCAGCCTCAAATACAAGCCCGAATTCATTGTGTCCACCGACCTGTGTATACACATTACGCGGATAACCATTACAAGATATGACAAACGATAAATACTGGAAATAATTACGAAGGCAGTTTTATAGTTAATTACGTACTGTTTGTGAACGTGAATGTTTCTTTCTTTATATCTTGTGGTCAGCTGAGCCTTTCGTTTGGAGCAGAGTTTACACGGGACACTACTATAAGTCATGAAATAGCGACCAAGAAGCTGCGAACCGTAACAAGTTTCTCTTCTCTTGTTCGTTACGAAGGTCATACTCTGTAACCTAACCTAGGCGCCTGGGTATTTCAGAAACATATATGGACGTTAAAACATCGTTGTCATGTCGTCAAATTAAGTCGAGTTATGGGGGGCATATGCTTCCCAAAGTGAAAGATCTAGCATAAACAGACAAGCTGCTAGGGGGCCTAAATTCTAACCATTTTCAGGTCTTAAGAAGACCTACTTACATACTAAATATCAAGACAATTTATCCAAACATTCTTGAGTTATCGTGTTTGCTGGCACACACACACACACACACACACACACACACACACACACACACACACACACACACACACACACAAACACACACACACACACACACACACACACACACACACACACACACACACAGACACTCACACACACACACACACACACACACACACATACACACACACACACACACGCACATAAACACACACACACACACAAACACACACACAGACACACACACACAGACACACAGACACACACACACACACGAAAACACAACCTTCTCGGTGAACGTAATTATAAATGCACAATCATTTAAAGCAACGCCCGCACAAACTTCAAACAAATTTACAGCAGTTGTCCCCGGGCGGTCTGACGTCTGCAAAGCGTTAGGTCGTGTACAGGGTAGTTATTTCCAGCAAGACAATTAGGTACTCATATCTAAAATGTTACATGAAAATCATTGCGTCGTCTGCAGATCTGATAATTGTTACAAAATGACAGGCTTGAATTTGTACATTGAAACCAGTTACTCGTTGTTAATACGGGTTATGATCAAATGACCGGTTTGGCCATTTTGAAAGGTTAAGGACGGTTCGTAATCTAGTTGACATAAACTCCGCTGTTTTCAGACAAAGGTGTTTTGTGCACTCATGTACAGTTTGTGGGGTATTTTTTCTCCTCAGTGTAAAAAACATGATAGATAACTAATGGACCTACTGAGGTCAATGAGAACAAAGGTTAACATTACTCTTACAGTTTTTTTTGCTGGAGAAAATGTTCGAAACAAATGAATTAATACATAATTATTGACAACGAATAATCTTAAAGCGACATGTTAAGTGACCTACCTTATCCTTTATGAGCTTCAAAGTAGGTGAACTACTATCGCGCCGGACTTTGGTCTACAGAAAACGTACACAAGTCACATACCTTGTTTACCATAATCTGATAAGATGTCAGAGGTCAACATACACTGCCTTACACAGTACACTAAGTTACATTCAGTAGCTTTACAGGATATTGGAATAAGGTTGAAGAAGATCAAAAGATATTTGTTTTTTCCTCTAATAAGCTGTGTTCTAAGTCGCACTAATTTCTAGCTTGTGAATCTGTTCAGCCTTCCCAAGGTAGTTGGCCGCCGTGCAAGTGTAGTTCCCAGCATCCTCAGCAATGGCAGACTTGATGACGAGAGTTCCGTCGTCTTGTACGTCATATCCGGGATACTCGGTGAGGTGAGGAGAGATCACAAACCCCCTCGGGGTGGTCCAGAACAGGTGCGCTGTCGGGCAGCTGTGCACTGCACACCTTGGCGTAAGAAAATAGAAAATGAAGATGAAATGCAAATGTAACTCCTGTCCTGATAGTTTGCCTTGCTACTGAGGCATACACATTGCAGAAGCCTTTATTGATACATATGAATTCTATTTTTTTCACTTTAAGAATCATACATATAGGTTTAGGAATCATATATATAGTTACCTCAGTTTAGCTGTGTGGCCAACGGTTGTCTTGTTGTCACTCCCTGATGTGTCGACAGAGGGCACCCCTTGATGGTCACAGTCGCAGGTGAGGTTTGCTAAAGGAATGTCTCCCAAATTTCGACCTTTATACTTTTCTGGGCCAGAGCAGTGGATATTAGTGATAACTGACTGACCGGGGACGTTAACGGCCTGTGAAAACGGTTTCATCTGACAATCACAGTACCAAGGATTTCCCAGGTCCGCGTAAAGGTAAAACGGAAAGGCGCGGTCATATTTCAAAAGATCTCCTGGCAGCCATGTTAGATTGTTGTTGGTAACGTCGATAGAATGCACACTTTTCAGACCGTGAAACGCAGCGGGATCAATGACTGACAATTTGGCATTACTTAGGCGCAAGCTGGTAAGCGTTGTCGAGTTCCCGAACGACCAATCAGGGATGTGTACAAGAGGATTTCCCAAGAGGTCAAGTTGGGTCAAATTTGTGAACGGACGAAGGGCTTTCTCGGGCACCTTTGCCAACATGTTATCGGCTAGCTGCAAGTTGGATACGTTGGACACAGAAACAAAATCGTTTTCTTCAAGAGTCGCTATCTTGTTATGGCTAAGGCTAAGAATTTGAATCTGCTTTACTGCGGAAAGTGCCTGAGAGGGTACCTTGTTTAGCCTATTGCTTTCTACCCTAAGTTCCACCAAACTATGGAGCCCAGACAGGGCGTCAGGTGCAAGCCCGCCATCTTGGATTGCAGATATGTTGGAAATGTCCAGCTTGAGAAGGGAGTTAAGAGATGCGAATTGTTCCTCGGGTAGACTTTGGATGGGGTTATTAGAAATATCCAGAATCCGGGCATGTTTGATCACGTCCAGCCTTTCGGGAATGGACTGTAGAAGGTTGTTACTTACTGAGATGTCTGTTAATAAAGGCATGCCCTCGAACGACAGTTCGGTCAGACGGTTGTTGTTCAAATGTAGGCTTCCCAAAGATTGAAGATTCCTCAATGTACCGCCCGTGTCTTCTAGTCCATTGTTACTCAAATCAAGTGCTTTAAGATTAGCGAGATCATTAAAGTCTTCCTGGTCAAGAGAACGTATCGTATTGTCATTGAGCGTCAATGTTAGCAGATTCAGTAGGCCAAGCAAAGCTCTACGAACAGACTCAAGCATATTATGATCTAGAATGAGGGAAACCATGTCTATTTGAGTTTGGAACGCTTCTGGCTCAATAGATTTTATCTGACTGTTGCTCAGGTTTAGACTCTTGATATTGGAGCTCCACGTGAATATGTCGTCGCCTATATTGTCTATTTGGTTCTTGCTAAGATCTACGATCAGAAGGTTCTTCAGGTTGGAAAAAGAATCAGTCTTCAGCTTTGTCACACCTGAATTCTTTAGGTATACCCCTTTCAAGTTTTGGTTTTCTGCAAAGAACTTGGTGGGTATGATTCCTAGTCTGTTATCTTTAGCAACGAAGTTGGTCAAATTTTGGATGTCTTTTAGAATTGAAGGGTCAACTTTGGTTAGAGACAGTCCTGGGTTGCTTGAGAGTGAGAGCAGTGACATGTTGGTGAGGCCCTCAAAAGCACCGGGTTCGATTGTTGTTAACTGATTCCCGTCCAAAAGCAATCCTATTCAATGAGACACAACACATTTGTCAGTAAAAATGGCTTCAATGACTTGAGACGTGAGGAAATTGTTTCCAATCGATAGTGCCTCCTGTTTAGACTTAATTTATCTGGAGGTACATGGGCACTAAGCCATATACATACAATTCCCATGCATGCTTGTCTGAAATTGTAAACATATCCAGAACGTTTGTTTGTGTTTTATAGACTAGTGCATAAAGCTTCATGTTAATTTTTTCACATATATGCTTTGAGGATTGCAATGGGCCAAAAGCATCATTGCCATTTACAATGCGAAACTTAACGAGTCAGAACTATACAGCAGAAAAAAATTTAAATTTACGTAATGCGTTTATAATGAGGAAATCAGTCTGAAACAGGCGTCCCTACGCCACCCACATAAAATCTTAGAACTACTCACATAATCTAATATGTACATGTAGACATCTCGTGATGACTGATGCGGAACGTACAGACAGAGAGAGAAAGCGCAGATGGGAAAAAGAGAATGAAGGAAAGGGAAAGAGAGATGAAGAATGAGAAAGAGGGAGTTACTTTCAGTAATAGTGAATTTACCTGTCAGATTGTGTAGCTCGCTGAAGACTTCCTTTGGTATCACCGAGATGTCTGTATACTCAACAACTAGATAAACTGTATCCACTGGGACATTCTTGGGAATATCCTGTTGACGAATATGTAGATAGGAAGGCGTTGTAGTTTAACAATGTCTTTTAATTCCTTCTTATTGGCAGCATTCATGACAAGTACATCGTGAGAATTACCCCTATTGTATTGGTTTACATACTATAATGTATCCATTTTAACACTGCAGAGGGAAAAAAGGTCGAAGGTAAGGGATTGTAATGTCAATACAGTGGCCATTTAGGCATTAAAGCTGATAAGAGACCCTGAATATAATCTAACATTAGCTTTGATGAAATAGGCATAGGGTAGGCACAGTTTTATGATCGAGCTTACTTTTATGGATCGCTTACATTTTTGAAAGTCCTTGGGATCTGTAGATGTCCAAAAATTGATAATCAATTACATAAAGGTATGCTATAATTTGAGTTACAACTGTATCACATGGCTGAATCAGAAATGGCAATCAAAACAAGCTAAGGTGAAGGGAAGGTCTACGATCTAATAAACACGGTAGAAGAGACGGGCTAGATTCTTAGTATATCTCTTTCAATTAATTCAAGAAATACAATACGTCTACAAATCCCTCCTCTATTGACCGTGTTAACATTCCAGCATGCTGTATATTAAATTATCATAAAAAGGCAAGAAAATCGAACAATAATTGTTTCTACAGGGAAAAGTAACGACCAGTATACCGTTATTTCACCGGTACAGATGACACCATGAGGACCCAACTCTCCGCAATAGCAGTTTCTGGGGCATGGGTACCACCCAGAAACCCCGTACAGGATACACAGCAGAAATATGACGTGAATCTCCATCTCTTAGAGAAACAGTAAGCAAAGATGTTGTTGATTAACTTGTGTAAACAGCAAGACTCCATGCTGGTGAATTAGGCAAACTGTAAGCATTAAGGTATTTCCTCAAATCGCCTTTTTAGGCAAACATTTGGCACCACACACCACAAGGCTCAATGATAAAATGCGAGTCCAGTAATATTGTTATCAATTTTATTCTATTTTTTTGGATCCCGTGAATCCATTTCATTTGCTTTTGATTAGACATGTGATATGTGGTAAATAACGTGGAGTCAACAAAAATCTCCACACTATATAAATGTAATAGGAATGTCAAATCAAGATAGCCTTCCGAACATATCGTTACCAGCTATGTTCTATAATCTTACAGACATGTATGTCTAACAGGACGAATTATACAAGAAGTGCTAACCTTACCATTATAGTATTTATATTGATATAAGCATTTCTTACCGTCTACATACAAAACTCTTTACATAATTATTCAAATGTATTTGCAAAAACCAGTTATGAAGAAGGGGGTAGAGCGACCTACCTTACTATGAATGTGATTCGAAGTAGGTAAAAGGTGAACTCCTATTGCATATACTCTGGTCCAAAATGTACACAAGTCACCTGGTATGATACCATTGTTTACCATGATCTGACTAACAGGTCAGAGTCCAACGTACACTGCCTTACACAGGAGTCAGTTACCTTCGGTAGTTTTACGGGACTAAGGTTAAAGAAGTTCAAGAGATTTTTGTTTTCTCGATCTACTCTAATAAGCTGTCCTACTTAAATTTCTAGCTTGTGAATCTGTTCAGCCTTCCCAAGGTAGTTGGCCGCCGTACAAGTGTAGTTCCCGGCATCCTCAGCAATGGCGGACATGATGACGAGAGTTCCGTCGTCTTGTACGTCATATCCGGGATACTCGGTGAGGTGGGGAGAAATCACAAACCCTCTCGGGGTGGTCCAGAACAGGTGCGCTGTCGGACAGCTGCTGACTGCACATCTTGGGGTAAGAATATATAAAAAGAAGATGAAATGAGATGCAAATACAAATATGCCTCCTGTCCTGATAGTTTGCCTTGCTACTGAGGTATACACATTGCAGAAGCCTTTATTGATACATATGGATTCTATATTTTTTTACTTTAAGAATCACATATATAGTTATAAGAATCATATGTATATATATAGTTACCTCAGTTTAGCTGTGTCGCCAACAGCTGTCTTGTTGTCACTCCCTGATGTGTCGACAGAGGGCGCCTCTTGATGGTCACAGTCGCAGGTGAGGTTTGCCAAAGGAATGTCTTCCAAATTTCGACCTTTATACTTTTCAGGCCCAGAGCAGTGGATATTTGTGATAACTGACTGACCGGGGACGTTAACGGCCTGTGAAAACGGTTTCATCTGACAATCACAGTACCAAGGATTTCCCAGGTCCGCATAAAGGTAAAACGGAAAGGCGCGGTCATATTTCAAAAGATCTCCTGGCAGCCATGTTAGATTGTTGTTGGTAACGTCGATAGAATGCACACTTTTCAGACCGTGGAACGCAGCGGGGTCAATGACCGACAATTTGGTATTACTTAAGCGCAAGCTTGTAAGCGTTGTCGAGTTTCCGAACGACCAATCAGGGATGTGTACCAGAGGATTTCCCAAGAGGTCAAGTTGGGTCAAATTTGCAAACGGACGAAGGGCTTTATCGGACACCTTTGCCAACATGTTATCGGCAAGCTGCAAGTTGGATACGTCGGACACAGAAACAAAATCGTTTTCTTCAAGAGTCGCTATCTTGTTATGGCTGAGGCTGAGAATTTGAATCTGCTTTACTGCGGACAGTGCTTTAGAGGGTACCTTGTTTAGCCCATTGCTTTCTACCCTAAGTTCAACCAAACTATGGAGCCCACACAGGGCGTCTGGTACAAGTCCGCCATCTTGGATTGCAGATATGTTGGAAATGTCCAGCTTGAGAAGGGAGTTAAGAGATGCGAATTGTTCCCCGGGTAGACTCTGGATGGGGTTGTTAGAAATATCCAGAATACGGACATTTTTCATCACGTCCAGCCTTTCAGGCATGGAATGCAGACGGTTGTTACTTACTGAGATGTCTGTCAATAAAGGCATACCATCGAACGACAGTTTGGTCAGACGGTTGTTGTTCAAATTTAGGCTTCCCAAAGATTGAAGATTCCTCAATGTACCGCCCGTGTCTTCTAGTCCATTGTTACTCAAATCAAGTGCTTTAAGATTAGCGAGATCATTAAAGTCTTCCTGGTCAAGAGAACGTATCGTATTGTCATTGAGCGTCAATGTTAGCAGATGCAGTAGGCCAAGCAAAGCTCTACGAACAGACTCAAGCATATTATGGTCTAGAATGAGGGAAACCATGTCTACTTGAGTTTGGAACGCTTCTGGCTCAATAGATTTTATCTGACTGTTGCTCAGGTTTAGACTCTTGATATTGGAGCTCCACGTGAATATGTCGGCGCCTATATTGTCTATTTGGTTCTTGCTAAGATCCACGATCATAAGGTTCTTCAGGTTGGAAAAAGAATCAGTCTTCAGCTTTGTCACACCGGAATTCTTTAGGTATACCCCTTTCAAGTTTTGGTTTTCTGCAAAGAACTTGGTGGGTATGATTCCTAGTCTGTTATCTTTAGCAACGAAGTTGGTCAAATTCTAAATGTTTTTCAGAATTGAAGGGTCAACTTTGGTTAGAGACAGTCCTGGGTTGCTTGAGACTGAGAGCAGTGACATGTTGGTGAGGCCCTCAAAAGCACCTGGTTCAATGGTTTTTAGCTGATTCCCGTCCAAAAGCAATCCTATTGAATGAGACACAACACATACACTTGTCAGTAAAAATGGCTTCAATGACTTGAGACGTGAGGAAATTGTTTCCAATTGATAGTGCCTCCTGTTTAGACTTAATTTATCTGGAGGTACATGGGCACTAAGCCATATACATACAATTCCCATGCATGCTTGTCTGAAATTGTAAACATATCCAGAACGCTTGTTTGTGTTTTATAGACTAGTGCATAAAGCTAGGTGTTAATTTTTTCACTTTTATGTTTTGAGAACTGCAATGGGCCAAAAGCATCATTGCCATTTACAATGCGAAACTTAACGAGTCAGAACTATACAGCAGAAAAAAATTTAAATTTACTTAATGCGTTTATAATGAGGAAATCAGTCTGAAACAGGCGTCCCTACACCACCCACATAAAATCTTAGAACTACTCACATAATCTAATATGTACATGTAGACATCTCGTTTTGACTGATGCGGAACGTACAGACAGAGAGAGAAAGCGCAGATGTGAAAAATAGAATGAAGGAAAGGGAAAGAGAGATGAAGAATGAGAAAAAGGGAGTAACATTGGCAATAGCAGTGTATTTACCTGTAAGCTTGTGCAACTCGCTGCAGACTCCCTTTGGTATCACTGAGATGTTTGTATACTCAACAACTAAATACACTGTATCAGCTGGGACATTCTTGGGAATATCCTGTCAACGAATATGTAGATAAGTTGGCGTTGTAGTTTACCAATATTACTTGATATCTTGTTATTGACATCAACCATTTCAAGTACATCGAATAAATTAGTTTACATACTACATATATGATATATTCATTTTAAAGCTGCAGGGGGAAATAAGGTCGAAGGTAAGGTACTGTTATGTTGATATATTGGCTATGTAGGCATTACAGCTGATAATCTATGAGACCCTGAAGATAATCTAACTTTATCTTTCATGAAGTAGGCATAGGCTAGGGTAGTTACAGTTTTATCATTTGGCTTACTTTTATGGATCGCGTACATTTTTGAAAGTCCTTGGCATACATAGATCTCCAAAATTGATAATGAATTACATACATGTATGCTATTATTTGAGTTATAACTGTATCGCATGGCTGAATCAGAATGGGCCCTCAGAACAAGCTAAGGTGAAGGGAGGGTCTACAATCTAAAACAGAGTAGAAGAGACGGGTAAGTAGTAGTCCACTGTTTTCTGCTGCTGCAGGAGTTGAAAGATCCTGCAGCCGCATTCGATCTTCCTAGTATATATCTTTCAATTAATTCAAGAAATACAATACGTCTACAAATCCCTCCTCTGTTGACCGTATCAACATTCCAGCATGCTGTATATTAGATTATCATAAAAAGGCAAGAAAATTGAACAATAATTGTTTCAACAGGGAAAAGTAACGAACAGTATACCGTTATTTCACCGGTACAGATGACACCATGAGGACCCAACTCCCCGCAATAGCAGTTCCTGGGGCATGGATACCGCCCAGAAACCCCGTACAGGACACACAGCAGAACAATGACGCGAATCTCCATATCTTGGAGAAACAGTAAGCAAAGATGTTGTTGATTAACTTGTGTAAACAGCAAGACTCCATGTTGGTGAATTAGGCAAACTGTAAGCTTTAAGGTATTTACTCAAATCGCCTTTTTAGGCAAACATTTGGCACCACACACCACAAGGCTCAAGATAAAATGCGAGTCCAGTAATGTTGTTATCAATTTTATTCTATTTTTTTGGATCCCGTGAATCCATTTCATTTGCTTTTGATTAGACATGTGATATGTGGTAAACAACGAGGAGTCAACAATCTCCACACAATATAAATGTAATAGGTATGTTAAATCAAGATAGTAGTAGCCTTCCGAACATATCGTTACCGGCAATGTTCTTTAATCTTACAGAAATGTATCTCTGACAGGACGAATTATACAGGAAGTGCTAACCTTGTCATTATACATTTGTATTGATATAAGAATTTCTTACCGTCTACCTACAAAGCTCTTTACATAAACATCTAATTGAGTGTTATTCAAATGTATTTGCAATAACCAGTTATGAAAAAGGGGGTAAAGCGACATACCTTACTATAAATGTGCTTCGAAGTAGGTAAAAGGTGAACTCCTATTGCATAGACTTTGGTCCAAAATGTACACCATTCACCTGGTATGATACCTTTGTTTACCATGGTCTGACTAACAGGTCAGAGTCCAACGTACACTGTCTTACACAGTAGTCAGTTACCTTCGGTAGTGTTACGGGACTAAGGTTGAAGAAGATCAAGAGATTTTGTTTTCTCAATCTACTCTAATAAGCTGTCCCACTAATCTCTAGCTTGTGAATCTGTTCAGCCTTCCCAAGGTAGTTGGCCGCCGTACAAGTGTAGTTCCCGGCATCCTCAGCGATGGCGGACATGATGACGAGAGTTCCGTCGTCTTGTACGTCATATCCGTAATACTCGGTGAGGTGGGGAGAAATCACAAACCCTCTCGGGGTGGTCCAGAACAGGTGCGCTGTCGGACAGCTGCTCACCGCACATCTTGGCGTACGAAAATATAAAAAGAAGATGAAATGAAATGCAAACACAAATATACCTCCTGTCCTGATAGTTTGCCTTGCTACTGAGGCATACGCATTGCAGAAGCCTTTATTGATACATACGAATTCTAATTTTTTTACCTTAAGAATCATACATATAGTTATAGGCATCATATATATAGTTACCTCAGTTTAGCTGTGTGGCCAACGGTTGTCTTGTTGTCACTCCCGGATGTGTCGACAGAGGGCGCCTCTTGGTGGTCACAGTCGCAGGTGAGGTTTGCTAAAGGAATGTCTCCCAAATTTCGACCTTTGTACTTTTCTGGGCCAGAGCAGTGGATATTAGTGATAACTGACTGACCAGGAACGTTAACGGCCTGTGAAAATGGTTTCATTTGGCAATCGCAGTACCAAGGATTTCCCTGGTCCGCATAAAGGTAAAACGGAAAGGCGCGGTCATATTTCAAAAGATCTCCTGGCAGCCATGTTAGATTGTTGTTGGTAACGTCGATAGAATGCACACTTTTCAGACCGTGGAACGAAGCGGGATCAATGACTGACAATTTGGCATTACCTAAGTGCAAGCTGGTAAGCGTTGTCGAGTTTCCGAACGACCAATCAGCGATGTGTACACGAGGATTTCCCGAGAGGTCAAGTTGGGTCAAGTTTGTGAACGGACGAAGGGCTTTCTCGGGCACCTTTGCCAACATGTTATCGGCAAGCTGCAAATTAGATACGTTAGAAACAGAAACAAAGGCGTTTTCATCAAGAGTCGCTATCTTGTTATGGCTAAGGCTTAGAATTTGAATCTGCTTTACTGCGGAAAGGGCCTGAGAGGGTACTTTGTTCAGCCCGTTGCTTTCTACCCTAAGTTCAACCAAACTATGGAGCCCGGACAGGGCGTCCGGTACAAGTCCGCCATCTTGGATTGCAGATATGTTCGAAATGTCCAGCTTGAGAAGGGAGTTAAGAGATGCGAATTGTTCCCCGGGTAGACTCTGGATGGGGTTATTAGAAATATCCAGAAGCCGGGCATGTTTGATCACGTCCATCCTTTCAGGTATAGTCTGTAGAAGGTTGTTACTTACTGAGATGTCTGTTAATAAAGGCATACCATCGAACGACAGCTTGGTCAGACGGTTGTTGTTCAAATTTAGGCTTCCCAAAGATTGAAGATTCCTCAATGTACCGCCCGTGTCTTCTAGTCTATTGTTACTCAAATCAAGCGCTTTGAGATTAGCGAGATCTTGAAAGTCTTCCTGGTCAAGAGAACGTATCGTATTGTCATTGAGCGTCAATGTTAGCAGATTCAGTAGGCCAAGCAAAGCTCTGCGAACAGATTCAAGCATATTATGATCTAGAATGAGGGAAACCATGTCTATTTGAGTTTGGAACGCTTCTGGCTCAATAGATTTTATCTGACTGTTGCTCAGGTTTAGACTCTTGATATTGGAGCTCCACGTGAATATGTCAACGCCTATATTGTCTATTTGGTTCTTGCTAAGATCCACGATCATAAGGTTCTTCAGATCGGAAAAAGAGGCAGTCTGCAGTTTTGTCACACCGGCATTCTTCAAATATACCTCTTGCAAGTTTTGGTTTTCTGCAAAGAACTTGGTGGGTATGATTCCTAGTCTGTTATCTTTAGCAACGAAGTTGGTCAAATTTTGAATGTCTTTTAGAATTGAAGGGTCAACTTTGGTTAGAGAAAGTCCTGGGTTGCTTGAAAGTGAGAGCAGTGACATGTTGGTGAGGCCCTCAAAAGCACCGGGTTCGATGGTGGTTAACTGATTCCCGTCCAGAAGTAATCCTGTTGAATGGGACACAAAGCACTTTTCAATAAAGTTCGGCTTCCTTGTTTGTATTTCATAGACAAGCACGTAAAGCATCAGGTTTATTTCATCTGCATGTAGGTATTGGGGATTGCAATGGGCCAAAGGCACAGTGCTAATGTGAGCATTATTGCCATTTACAATGCGAAACTTATAATTAGCGAGCCAGAACTATAACGTTGCAGTAGAAAATTTGTTTTAAATTTACGTAATGCGTTTATAATGAGGAAATCAGTCTGAAACAGGCGTCCCTACACCATCCACATAACATATAAGAATTATACTCACATAATCTAATATGTACATGTAGACATCTCGTTTTGACAGATGCGGAACGTACAGACACAAAGAGATGGCGCAGATGAGAAGAAGAGAATGAAGGAAAGGGAAAGAGAGATGAAGAATAAGAAAGAGGGAGTAACATTAGCAATAGTAGTGTCTTTACCTGTAAGCTTGTGCAACTCGCTGAAGACTCCCTTTGGTATCACTGAGATGTTTGTATACTCGACAACTAAGTACACTGTATCCACTGGGACATTCTTGGGAAAATCCTGTTAACGAATATGTAGATAAGTTGGCCTTGTTGTTTACTAATGTTGCTTAGTATCTTGTTATTGACATCAATCATGCAAGTACATCGTATGAATTAGTTTACATACTACATACTACATGTATAATGTATTCATTTTAAAGCTGCAGGGGGAAATAAGGTCAAAGGTAAGGTACGGTTATGTTAATACAGTGGCTATGTAGGGATTAAAGCTGATAAGGTATGAGACCCTGAAGATAATTTAACCTTACCTTTGATGAAATAGGCATAGGCTAGTGTAGACACAGTTTTATGGTTGGGCTCACTTTTACGGATCGTTTACATTTTTGTGATTCCTGGAGATCTGTAAATCTCGAAAAATTGATGATAAAATCAGATGAATTACATACAGGTATGCTATAATTTGAGTTACAACTGCATCACATGGCTGAATCAGAAAGGGCCCTCAACACAAGCTTATGTGAAGGGAAGGTCTATCATCTAAAACACTGTAAAGCAACGGGTAGGATTATTAGTATATATTTGTCAATTAATTCAGGAAATTGAATACGTCGACAAATCCCTCCTCTGTTTGCTGTATCAACATTCCAGCATGCTGTATATCAAATTATCATAAAAAGGCAAGAAAATCGAACAATAATTGTTTCTACAGGGAAAAGTAACGAACTGTATACCGTTATTTCACCGGTACAGATGACACCATGAGGACCCAACTCCCCGCAATAGCAGTTTCTGGGGCATGGATACCGCCCAGAAACCCCGTACAGGAAACACAGCAGAAATATGACGCGAATCGCCATCTCTTAGAGAAACAGTAAGCAAAGATGTTGTTGATTAACTTGTGTAAACAGCAAGACTCCATGCTGGTGTATTAGTCAAACTGTAAGCATTAAGGTATTTACACAAATTGCCTTTTTAGGCAAACGTTTGGCACCACACACCACAAGGTTCAATGATAAAATGCGAGTCCAGTAATGTTGTTATCAATTTTATTCTATTTTTTTTTGGATCCCGTGAATCCATTTCATTTGCTTTTGCTTTTGATTAGACATGTGATATGTGGTAAACAACGTGGGGTCAACAATCCCCACACAATATAAATGTAATAGGTATGTTAAATCAAGATAGCCTTCCGAACATATCGTTACCAGCCATGTTCTCTAATCTTACAGAAATGTATCTCTGACAGGACGAATTATACAGGAAGTGCTAACCTTGTCATTATACATTTGTATTGATATAAGCATTTCTTACCGTCTACCTACAAAGCTCATATCTAATTGAGTGTTATTCAAATGTATTTGCAAAAAACAGTTATGAAGAAGGGGGTAGAGCGACCTACCTTACTATGAATGTGATTCGAAGTAGGTAAAAGGTGAACTCCTATTGCATAGACTCTGGTCCAAAATGTACACGAGTCACCTGGTATGATACCATTGTTTACCATAATCTGACTAACAGGTCAGAGTCCAACGTACACTGCCTTACACAGTAGTCAGTTACCTTCGGTAGTTTTACGGGACTAAGGTTGAAGAAGTTCAAGAGATTTTTGTTTTCTCGATCTACTCTAATAAGCTGTCCTACTTAAATTTCTAGCTTGTGAATCTGTTCAGCCTTCCCAAGGTAGTTGGCCGCCGTGCAAGTGTAGTTCCCGGCATCCTCAGCAATGGCGGACATGATGACGAGAGTTCCGTCATCTTGTACGTCATATCCGGGATACTCGGTGAGGTGAGGAGAGATCACAAACCCCCGCGGGGTGGTCCAGAACAGGTGCGCTGTCGGGCAGCTGCTCACTGCACATCTTGGGGTAAGAAAATATAAAAAGAAGATGAAATGAGATGCAAATACAAATATGCCTCCTGTCCTGATAGTTTGCCTTGCTACTGAGGTATACACATTACAGAAGCCTTTATTGATGCATATGGATTCTATATTTTTTTACTTTAAGAATCATATATATAGTTATAAGAATCATATATACATATAGCTACCTCAGTTTAGCTGTGTGGCCAACGGTTGTCTTGTTGTCACTCCCGGATGTGTCGACAGAGGGCGCCTCTTGATGGTCACAGTCGCAGGTGAGGTTTGCCAAAGGAATGTCTCCCAGATTTCGACCTTTATACTTTTCTGGGCCAGAGCAGTGGATATTAGTGATAACTGACTGACCAGGAACGTTAACGGCCTGTGAAAACGGTTTCATTTGGCAATCACAGTACCAAGGATTTCCCAGGTCCGCGTAAAGGTAAAACGGAAAGGCGCGGTCATATTTCAACAGATCTCCTGGCAGCCATGTTAGATTGTTGTTGGTAACGTCGATAGAATGCACACTTTTCAGACCGTGAAACGCAGCGGGATCAATGACTGACAATTTGGCATTACTTAAGCGCAAGCTGGTAAGCGTTGTCGAGTTTCCGAAGGACCAATCAGGGATGTGTACCAGAGGATTTCCCGAGAGGTCAAGTTGGGTCAAGTTTGTGAACGGACGAAGGGCTTTCTCGGGCACCTTTGCCAACATGATATCGGCTAGCTGCAAGTTGGACACGTTAGAAACAGAAACAAAATCGTTTTCATTGAGACTCGCTATCTTGTTATGGCTAAGACTGAGAATTTGAATCTGCTTTACTGCGGAAAGTGCCTGAGAGGGAACTTTGTTTAGTTCGTTGCTTTCTACCCTAAGTTCCACCAAACTATGGAGCCCGGACAGGGCGTCTGGTACAAGTCCGCCATCTTGGATTGCAGATATATTCGAAATGTCCAGCTTGAGAAGGGAGTTAAGAGATACGAATTGTGCCCCGGGTAGACTTTGGATGGGGTTGTTAGAAATATCCAGAATCCGGGCATGTTTGATTACGTCCAGCCTTTCGGGAATGGACTGTAGAAGGTTGTTACTTACTGAGATATCTGTTAATAAAGGCATACCATCGAACGACAGCTTGGTCAGACGGTTGTTGTTCAAATTTAGGATTCCCAGTGATCGAAGATTAATCAATGTGCCACCCGTGTTTTCAAGTTCATTGTTGCTCAAGTCAAGTGAATTTAGCATCACTAGATCCTTAAAGTCGTCTTCATTAAGGGAAACAATGGCATTGCCATGAAGGTCTAGTGTTAGCAAATTTTTAAGGCCAAACAAAGCGCTTCGAACAGATACCAGCTTATTTTGGTCTAGCATGAGGAAAAGCATTTCTTCTTGAGTTTCGAACGCGCGTGGCTCAACAGATTTTACCTGACTGTTGCTCAACAGTAAGGTCTGAAGGTTAGAGCTTCCACTAAATACTTTGGCGCCTATATTATCAATTTGATTCCCACTGAGATCAACTATGAAAAGATTTTCCAGATTTGAAAGGCAGCCTGGTTGAAGTTCCAACAGGCCTGCACTTTGGAGACCAACTTCTCTCAAGTTTTTGTTTTCTGAAAAGAAATTGGCTGGGAGAGTTTCGAATTTATTCTTCTCAGCAAGGAACCTAGTCAGATTTTTAATGTCTTCCAGAATTGTAGGGTCAACTTTGGTTAGAGACAGTCCTGGGTTGCTGGAGAGTGAGAGCAGTGACATGTTGGTGAGGCCCTCAAAAGCACCTGGTTCAATCGTTGATAATTGATTCTGGTCCAGAATCAAACCTGTAGGAATGAAACATGATGAGTAGTCAGTATGACAATAACTTTATAGCAAAATCATGCCCGAATTGTCATTTCAAACAAATCAAAGCAAAGCAAAACACTTGTGTACAAAGTTTGTACTTATAACAGAGAAGGGAAATGAATATATGATATTAATGAATTGATTTGTTTCAGAGCAAAACTACAGCTGGTCTAAATTAATTTCTACTTGATAAGCTACTTGAGGGGTTTGCTATCATAAAATGGCTGGCAACTACAAGCTTATTCGATCACTAATTCTTGGATAATTTCACAGTAAATAAGATAACCTCTGATAACTTATTCTGGACCTCTGACCTACACTCCCTGTCACTGTGCGGTTTAACGCCACTAAGATTTTATTTAAAAATAAGGACACCCACAAACACACTCAAGTAAACAAACGAACCGATTACAGTATACCTACGTTTGATTATTTTGAAATTGTAAACTCTACCATACCAGCTTTTATCATTTTCCACACTAGTATGGCATTTTCATTTCTTAAGATTAAGGTTTGTTTACCTATAAGTTTGTGCAGATTCCTGAAGATTCCTTTTGGTATTGTTGTGATCTTTGTTCCCTCCACATCTAGGTAGACTGCATTAGGTGGGATATTCTTTGGAAAGTGCTGTTGAAAAAGATGCAATATCATCAGCTTTACGTTCATTTAACATGATCAATCTACTACAGTTACTATCCAATACAACACGGGGTGAGTGACATTTGGCAAAACGCTTCAGCATAATTGACAAACTTATTTAGACAACATTGTTTGGCGGCTAGAATTACGAGAAAATGGGAAGAGAAAAATAGGAGAAAAAAACGTTATTCAACATCAGGAAAGAAAAACATACCAAGAATCCTAAAAAGATCCTTTCAGCCCTTTCTGAGTTGTTTCTAAGATTCCAACAAAAAATACGCTCGCAAGATATGATATATTCTAAATATGATTACAATGACAATAAAGTTGTTGCTGACCATGTACAGCATGGGCTACATGCATTGAATTGGATATCAAGAAAAAAAGAACACTATGGTTTGCTTCATCTATGATTTACTTCATCCTTATCTCTTCTTAAAACAAGTGTAAACAGATTTTTTTTTCTTTGCTTACATCGTAACTAGGTGCTGACATTAAACATACAAAATGTCCTCCCTTGTTTTAAACATGTACATATCGTTGGTCTAGAAGTAACAAGAGAACTACTGCACGTCTTTTTTTTATATAAGAAGAAACAAAAACTAGAGTTAAATATGTGTGCTACATATTTCCTTTAGTTTCAGTCACATTTTACAAAATACAAATAAACAAAATAATAATACAATAAGGCAACACATAGACCATGGATCAAAAGCAAAAGTATGACACAACAAAGAAATGAAAGAGTAATGAAGAATCAACATATAACCAGCCAACGAATACAATATTTCCTTTAGGTTTGCTATGTTAGTTTAGCGATTGCGGGGTCTTTTTGTAGATATGAATTGGTATTGAATTTTTCTTTTTATTTGAGTTGAATTTGTGATAGTTGTGTGCCGATTTGTTAAAAAAAAAAGAGAACGCTAGCTACCACAAAAAAACAGCCCCCTCCCACTGAAATGGTATGGCTACCCTGTGACGTCACAAAATCAAGATGGCGGCCACCAAACATGCCAACGGGTCCAACAAAGGTTTTGCTACGCAAACCTGTAAATACATACCGTCATGTCCTCTCCACCACAAGCGATCCCATGGGGTCCCAGCTCGCCACACTCGCACTCGGGTGGACAGGGATACCAGGCAAAGCAGCCGACAACGGCACACAGCAGGATGATCACGTAAGCATTCATCTAATAGGGAAATGAAATCAACCCCTGCAGTTTCAAGAAAGTCGCCATGGGGCCCAAACCTTCACCACTTACTCCCTGCCCCAAGAGCTTAGTTTACCACTCAAAAATAACGAACACAGCATCATTTTATCCAGAACACGAGATATCAAAACTGGATTTTGCCCTGCAGCACCTTAGAAAGACGTTAGGGGACCAAATTGACCAATTATCAAACTTGACCTTCGTTTTCCCGACCCAACCAACCTACCAAATATTATTACGATTTATCCACAACGTCTTGAGTTGTGATGTCCACACATATACTAGACACACACGCCCCCCCCACACACACACTCACACACACACACACACACACAAACACACACACACACACACACACACACACACACACACACACACACACACAAACATAAACCATAACCTTCTTTACAATGGTAATAAATTACTGTTTGAAACAGATTATGCTGTTGGACTGGCCTACCAAAGCTCGCTTATTTGGCCTCGTTCTCGAGGGTGACACATTGGTAACTGGGTCACTAATAAGGTGACACCCAAACAGTTATCTACAAGGCCCACAATTGTTGACTTTACAGCTAAAAATGAGATAAATGAATTTTGGACACGACCATGCATTGGGATCTAAATATTGTTTTATCCCAATCTTCCATTACTTACTTCTTAGACCCAGTTCTTGGATCCTATATTCTATTCAATATCGTAATATATGCATGCAACACTGAAGTGGGGAGGGGGGTATGTAGCATATGTTAAACGCTCATTTGTATTACATGTTTTCTCTACAAAAAGGCAACAATAATGATTCAAATTCAGAAAGAATGAAGGTTCTTGAATTCCTATTCTAATTCAAAAGTTCATTAACCTGGGGAGGGAACCCCATAGCAACGCATAATGTCTGTGAAAATTTAAAAAAAAGAAGACGAAAGCTAGCATGTTGAAGTCAAGTGGTCACCTGTATAGCTTGGGCACCCAGATATTGTTTCCGCTATATGATGTAAGTTACCTCTTTTTGCGGTGCCTTGTATAAGCTAAAGTACATGATATTGGAATCTCTACAGAGAATCAACCAGTTGGCAATGTGACAGATCTAGAGTTTCTCTTACGACGTATCAAACAACCTACCGTGATCGTAAGGTGTCCAGAGGTTGAAGAAAGGTGGCGCACTGCTGCCGTGGACGGACTTTGATCCTCAAAATGTGCCCACACGTACGGAGGTCAGCAAATAGAGCATTGTTTACCACGAGCAAATGGATTTTATAGTGCTCTATTTTCGTACTGCAGTTCTTCTTCTTCTTCATTTCTTCCTGTGTGCTTTATTGCTCCTTTGGGAGAGCATTGAAGTGGACATATTCACAAAGGGGATGCCATGTCACTTAACATGTGGTATAGAAATCCTGCTCTAAGAATAGATTATATTGCTATGCTATATGTTTGTCATTGCATTTCGAACTCATATTTGCTATCTTTTTGAGGGCAGGTGAACGAGCCTGCCAGGGGGTATTCCATCATCCAACACGTCTAGTCTACCGGTGTCCATTGGGGCACTAAAAACCATTCACATCTATCGTATCATATCTATAGGAAACTGTCTTTTTTCCGTCTCTACTTCTGTGCGTTGCACAAAGTTCTCTACAGTTCTTGTGTGTTTTACTTTCAATCTTCATTGTCCCTTTCCCTGCAACTCATTTATTTTCTTCTTCTTCTCTCTTCGTCTTAGAAGTAAGTAACGATTGGCATCACATATGGGTCCAGGATAAGATATCAGACATTTCGTCTATTTCAATATCATTGTACAAGAGTAAAAAGTAAGAAATGAATTTGCAAAGATTCTATCGATGTCAGAAAAATGATTGTCAGAAATGAAAAATGTGATATTCAGGCTAAATGTCTCTAAGTAACGAAATCAAGAGCTAAAATGCCTAAATTGTTTTTACTCTTACTTGCATGTGCCTTCTGTGTGTGCTTTTCTACTTAACTCTGTATTTGCATTATCTAAATCCACCCCCCCCCCACACACACACAGCCCATGATTTGTTCATACGTGTTTTTGAGGCTCAGCCTATTTTGCAAACTTCTTCCATGGCAGTTAATTCAACTTTACTTACAGGTAACGAAACAACGAAATCATTTGTCTATCGATATTATAAAAATAATGATCCGAAAAGAGAAACTTCAATGTTGACGTACACACCAGAGGCCACCCCTACAGGGGGCAATAAACTGCCTTTTATCCGAACAATATGATATGATATGATTGAGAGTGCTATGATTCAGGAAAGATGTCTCAATTTAGTGACATCGTGAGCCAAAATAATTGTTATCGTGTTCATAGTTATCTGTTTGTTTTTCTGGAGTATCCTAAATTTGCACACTTTCAATAGATACTTTTGTGACTTTTTCTAGGGGTTAACCAGTGTCATTTAGATATATATATACCATGTCCCCTCACTTCTGATACCCTCACTTCAGTTACATACAGTGCACATTCGTATCATCAAGACTTTATAGTATCAAGGACATTTCATGGAATGTCCTTGGTATTATGCACAACGCCTGAATTATTCATAGTCTTTTTTGTAACATGTGCTTTTCTCCCACTATACCCTTCACAAAGGAGGGCGTAGATCATGATTCAGCTCTTTTGTAGCACTACCATTAGTATGATTAAAGCTATTTCGAATTATTTATCTCTGTGAGTATCAATGTTTGTATAGAAGCTTGCTGTATATCATGCTTTATTGAAAAAGATTAATCCCGACAGTCCGATAACTTGCATATAGATGTATATGTTTTGTGAGGCTCAGCTACGTACATGGCAAAATTCTTTCATGACTGTGAAATATCCGGTATTATGAATACGGCGCATTGAATATACATAGGTGTTCTTTTACAGCAATTGCTCTCTTCCCCACTTCTAGCATACAAAAGCAGGGTGTAGATAGTGAATCCGTTCTTTTGTAGAACTACCATTAGTATGATTACAGCTATTTTCAATTAGTTACCTCAGTGAGTATCAAGGCTTGTAATGGGTTGTGCATTATAGTGTGCTTTATTCAAAAAGACAATTTCATCACCTATCACGTCATTGTTGGATGATGAAACATGGTTAATTGTGGGCGAAAAATGTATTTTTTTCACATATCTTCGGCAGAAACTATCAGATATTTTTTTAAATCCTAAAAGGCAAATTTTTATCATACTCCTAGTCGATAAAAAAATGAACATTGGAGATTTCAGGTGATATTTGAGGCATATCTTATTAGATGTTTGGCTAAATAGAATGCCTTTCTGAATCCAAAATACCATTAGTATGATTACAGCTATTTTGAATTATCTACCTCAGTGAGTATCAATGTTTGTAATGGAGTGTGCTTTATATAGTGTGCTTTATCTTAAAAGACTATTCTATAACCCATGAGAGGCCCATAAATACTCATCACAGCAGGGAGATGCCGCAACAGGTAAGAGAATAAACTCCACTTGTCTTGAATGAATGACTTATTGCTAAATTAATCTGCCGGGTTGCATAAATCGGCCAATTTGTAAAACATTGAGTTTGCGAGTTTGCAACACCCGCCAGGTATGCACAGTTTAGATATACAGGAGTGCTGGGGGATGTTGGTTTGGAGATTTGTTGTTTGGACGTATCTTTTCAGGGACGCGGAATTATGTACCCTGGTGAAATTATGTTAATAGATGCTACCGTTGTATACGGTATTATGTGTAAAAACTTTTGCTTCATGTCATAAATTTTATGGTGACCGTTGGATAGACAAAAACGGGAACTGTCACAATGGTCGTTGCTGTCTGCCAGGTTATCAATAATGTTTCTGGGTTTTATAATATGACAATGTGTCTTATATAGCAACCGAAATCCAACAATGCAGATCTTATGATTAGCCTTTTTCAATGGGAGATAAGGCATTAAAAAAATCATAATGTGCAAAGGCATCGCTTTTCTCTATGGTGACATATCCTTTTTCGAGGGGAAGGGGCGTAATGACCTTCAGAATCTTTAGGCCGGCTCCCTCTCAAAGACCGCCGGGCCCCTTTTCGATCCCTCCCGCCGACAACATCCAGATTTCCCCCCAACGAGTATGCCTCCCCAACGGGGTCATTTTATCAGCGAGTAGGGCTGAATGTTGGGGTAAAACCTAGCTCACAGGATAGAGCTTTTGTCCCCGTGTTCTCAAGGATTAGAAAAAAAAATTTAAATAATTTCCTATAACGAATATGCCTCTTCATGGGGGATGACTGGGTGTTGGGGGCAAAAATTTGAAGAAAAAAAATCATTGTTGCTCCCAGGGTAAGGTACATGGAGTAAAATGGACGAATTTGCGTAATTATGAATAGTTCAGCTTTGTTTGATGCTGTAATATTTTACTAACATTTTCATATTCTAGTTTTTTTCGCTAAAAATGCTATAAAAAGACTGAACTCTGTGCTAATATAATTCATTATGAACAAGGATCTTGTCTTATTCTTGTCGGTTATTTTAACAGATCCAAAGATCACTCTCCATAAGGATACATATCTAACTGACCTGAACAGCCATATCATTACATATGCATGTTTAGCTGTTTTAAGCATTGTGCCAAATATGGTTAACCAAGGGCCGCATATACATGCGACAAAGCTTTAACTCTATTTTTGATAATAGAGTAAATTAGATTTTTTATATGTAATATGCACCTGATGCTATATGGACAGTTCATCCATATTGTTAGAATTCATTTTTGTTAAATGGCAGATTATCTTTAAATGGCAATTTCCAACAGAACTGGATTTATCCGAATATAAATACTGAATATGCATATCTGAAATGACCTCGCCACAGTTCTGGGAGAATGACCTCGCTTGACCGCAATTTTCATCGTTCTCAGAACTATAGTCATCTCATCATAAATTATGCATATGTAGGGGTAAAGCTTTTGCTCGAAATGAAATGAGTAAACCACTGTGCTGTGCTTCTTTTGTCGAAAGCCATTTGTATGATTGCTGCGCTGTTACGAATCATTCATCATCAATGGGTCCATGACAAACCCATATACTGTAAATGCTTTTAAGTTCGCGTGGTTTTTATTTCGCGCTAAGTCGGAAATGGAGTGTTCGCGGTAGTTTTGAGCTTGCGGCAGCGCTATAGTCACATACTGTTACAGTATTGTACAAAAATGTTCGCGGTGGTTTTAAGCTTGCGGCAGCGCTATAGTCACATACTGTTACAGTATTGTACAAAAATGTTCGCGGTGGTTTTAAGCTTGCGGCAGCGCTATAGTCACATACTACTTCAGTATTGGACAAAAATGTTCGAGGTTGTTTTAACTTCGCGGTGAGGCGGTCACCGCGAAAACCGCGAACATAAAACCACCGCGAACATTTCTGCATTTACAGTATTCGCTATTACTCTAGAAAATTAAGCCACGACACGCACTTTTCTCACCATGAGTTTGTCAATCAAGTTTTGCAAATTTCCTTTTACAAAAGTCCCTTTTTACAGACATTTTCCTTTTGGAGATCATGAAGAAAGGTGTGTGTTGTTTGGACCCGAGAAATGTGTTTCTTTTTTAAACTTAAGTTGTACAATGAATGATGTCATTGCAAGATATGTCACATGTTTAAGCCTCATTCCCACATTTTGGGTCCAGTTATTTAACTGTAGCATTTTTGACATACATGATTTCTTGTTTGTTTGCTATTACACATATTCTGCACCATGTAGATCGAAGTTGCCACCGACAAGGTTGTCACTAGTATTCCACACACTAGACATCATTGCATTTCACGTTGTATTATTTTTATGATTATCTTTTAGCAGTAACTATTTGGTAGATCTTAGATAAAGCAATTGTAACAAGCTTTATATTTGTTTATATTTGCTGTGGAATTGCAAGCTCATGCATAATTCAAAACCTATTTTTGAAGAAAATTCTAAACAAAATTGAACATCGATACTAAGCTCCAGAAATAGTGTTTGTTCAGTACCAAGTCATCTGTCTGGCAACTTGTACGTCTAGGAAATTAGATACAAATTGCGTACATTCCCCATACCATAAATCAACATATATCATTTGTAGCGTGCGTAGTCCAGTGGTTAGCGATCTTGCCTCTGGAACTAGAAGCCCCGGGTTCGATCCCGGCTGTACATGTGTCGCTCACCCGACATGCACGCTACCGGAAAGGGTCCAAGTCCTTAGGACGGGACGTTAAGCCGTGGTCCACTGTTCATTGTGCTTGTCGAAAAGAGCTAGGGGAATTTCACCGTACCTGTAAATACTGTACATAGCGTCTGTCTTCTCTGTCAAGACCAGTGGAGGATTACCTCATCTGTCCATTGAGTTCATTTGAGCTAAACTGGTTCGAGATCACTTTCCTTTCCTTTCCTATCTGACCGCAGAGGACAATCAATTTATCGGCGACTGCATTTTAGCAGATAAAACTACTACATCCGTTTAAATGGATTGTCTTTGTTTCTTAAAGGAAGGCGGCGCACTGTAGTAGACTGGTGCCAAGACACTCGCTCGGTCAACTCATATCTTCTGAACGTAATGGTCAAGATGCTTCTCCAAATATCAGGTAAGACATCACGTGCAGTTCTTTGTCCTTAATGCTATTACGTGTACTTCTATGTCCTTAAATGTGATCTATTAAGTGTACTTCCTTGCTTTTGTAAGAATAATGCTTTGATATAGCACACACAGATGATAATATGACCTTCGCTTTTTTATGGTCTTCCTTGGGCCAAGAATCAATATATTTTTTCTCCAAGTCAGCTAAAATCGATGTAGATCTTTCGCTACTCACAACATGATAATCGTTTAGCATTAATTTCTGCTGTAATTGTCTTGGAAGTATATTGTTCATAAAAGGGAATGCTCTTCTCAAACACAGACCCTTGCCGCTTTGTTTAAACATTTAGTAAATGAATGCCAGATGTTTTGACTTTTAACACATTTATGTTATATATTTTTTTACTAAACAGCGTTGCTATTGGGTGCAGTAGTCTTGTTGAGTGCTGGTTCCTCCCCATGTCGCGATGCTGCTGATAGTGTGTTGACGTGTGAGAATGCCAGAGGACACAGTGACAAGACTTGCACATTGTGTCAACGAACGGCTAGCGATGACACTACGTTTTGCTCGGGTATGCCTTTATTTATGGATAATAATAACCGTTTTTGTACATTCATGCATAAAAATACAAAAGTAGTAGTAAAGTACATATTGTGACAGGACTCCCAATACAAATATAGAGCATGGGTTCTAAAGATATTCCCCTTTTTTTCTCACCTGGGATAGTTAAGACGGGCTTGCTTTAAGTAGAATGGTCAAAACGCAGAAAAAATAATCTTAATATTTCAAAGAACACAAAGAATTTTAGGAGATCTTCCTCATGAAAGACGATGTACAATGCAGAACATTTTCCAACAGCATCTAGGATAAAGACCACACTAGTTCAATACGCTTATATAAGCAAGTGCTACTGGAAAGAATTTACAAATTAAGAAAAAATAACTTTTATGCACAAAGAGAAGGGAACTCATGACATTTGTATGGATTGAAATATTTCATATTTCACTCCATACCGCTGGATTGAAATATATTGTATATTGTTTTTGTCATGTTTCTTCCCCTGCTCCTTCTGCTGCCAAATGTTCAAATGGACTCGTTTTTTTTATTAAATTTTGGGGCCAAATCAATGACCCACGTGTAGAAGACCTACTTGGAGATAAAGTAATACCTCATTTTTTAATTCTTTTTTTTTTTTAAATAAATTTTATTCACAATATATATCAATGTTACAGAAAGGTATGTTGGTATCTTACAAGCATAATTACACTTGTTACAGTGTTTGCACCAAAGACTATATCTGTTACTGTACATATGCTGGCAGGATGGTTTAAGATTAAACCACATATCAACTGAAGATGCTGGTTTTGTCCATAGAAATAATTTACATTATAGTAATATACAGTTTTTAAAAAAACATATTTACAGTGCGTTATACATTGTGTGCTATATAAGGTTATCAGTTGTTTGTTTCCCGTTTACTCCACAATTTAAAGTAAATTACACATTCACAACATAAAACAGTGTAACTAAAAGGCAGTCAAAAACTCAAACTAAGAAACTAAAACGTACCTCATACATGCATAAAATATCATAACAAATTCAGTTTCTTGTTTACAAAAGTCACCTCATTTCTTACACAGGAAGTGGAAAGCGTAAGTACGTCAGCCTGGGTTGCTGGAGGGACACTGGAAACCTCGCCATTCCATCCCTCGAGGGGACAGATCCACGCGTAGATGGCAACTACCGTTGGCGTCGGTACTCCACAGAGAAGTGCTACCAGGTGGCACTTTCTCGTGGCTTTACCGTGTTTGCTATACAGCATAGCGGCTGGTGTTTAGGGTCTGCTGATGCCCAAAACACCTATCAAAAATACGGGCCTTCCACAGGTTGTGCAGCGAACGGCGAAGGCGGGTTATGGGCAAGTGAAGTCTACCAGATTACAGGTCAGCCTCCAGTCAATGGTGCAGATACGAGTACACGAAGGCAGTGAAGTTGTAAACATAAGTGGGGTGAATTTACAAAGATCGCCCTGAAAATTGGTTTTAATTATGGGGATACAGTTGATGGTATTGTGGCCAGCTTTAGGATATGGTTACTTGTGGTATATTTCTCTATGGTTGCTTCATAGATCGATGAACGAGTTTCATAGAACATAATTTTAACAAGACACCATATGCTCACATGTACATATGGTGTTATTGGGGCAAGCCACCATATGCTCACATGTACATATGATGATATTCGGGCCAGTTTTGGAATGTTTTATATTTCTTTAGGGTATCTGAGATCGTGTTTCTTAGAACATATTGTAACAACAAGACACTGAATGTTCACACGACCATAGGATGGTTTTGTGCCCAGCTTTTGAATGTGGTACACTTTTTTTAATGATTTTTTAGAGTTTCTTAGAGCTTAAGTCATAATTCACCTCAGAGTCTTAACTTCGGATAGATCAAGTCCTTGCTCAAGAAGAACGCATCAGTGGTAGTTTCTTAGGTGACATTGCTAGCCCCTAGAGTTTAAAAAAATATTTACCGTGACGTTATCGGCGCAAAGCATTTTACATTTTATGTGTCCTAAGTATTTCTTTGACGAGTATCAATGAATACATATACATTGTACGTACAGAAAAAAATATTAAGTTATTTCTTCCGTAGATGAGCTAGCCCACTGGCTCAACATCTCGAATAACTGGTTGAAGGATTACGGAATACGTCCGTCTAGATCTCATCCAATAGCAGCCCTCGACTGTTCGACTGACACCTATTGGTTAGCTGGAGACCTTGATCGCCAAGAGCATGAATCTCATTGGATGGTTCTTGATATGCAGACTCCTCACACGATATACCAGGTCAGTATCACAAGCGAAGGCTCAACCAGAAACGATGTCGGTAGCTTCATCCTTGAGGCTTCACTAGCTGATGACCCGTACGCGTGGGCAATTGTCAAGGAGTCAGACTCAGTAACAACTGGGACCAGCAAACCACAACTCTTCGGAGGATCTGAAGGAACGGGACGGTTTTGGAAGATCACATTTGCAACCGCCACCGGATGGCAGCCTACAGTAGTGGACGTTTGTTTCTTCGGCCACAAAGGTAAGTACAAAATATAGCAATGCTTCCCATGGGTTACGCTAATCAATGCTAAACATTACATAATACGAAATGAGTCAAGCGCGCAACTGAATATATGAGTCAAATGTATCTACTTTATCTTTCATCGGTAACTGGGAATAAGCATGAAGACAATGGCAACTCGTATATAAATGAGTCTCCAAAATCATATGTTAGACCTGTTGGATCAAGGACACTACTGTTGTGTTAGGGGGGAGGGGGGCAAGACGTTGTCCCAATGTACCGGAGAGTTCAACACGAAGGCCCCCTTTCCATTGGTTATTGGGCACTTTTGAAAGCGAGGTTGCAATAGGTTTCCATTTGGCCAATCGGCATTTATGTTGCTTTGTCATTGCTATAATTTTCAAATGATGATTATTGTCTGATAGGTCGATATCAAGATTATTTTTGTAAGCGATATCTAGTTATAGCATTCTATGTGTCTAGTTTGCATTGAAAGAATATCTTGTGTACTAAAATGCATTTCCATTTCTGCTTATTACAGCTTGTGCAACGGGTGATTGTGACTTTACCGGCAATCAACAAAACGTCTCCGATGAGACAACGACTGGACAACCCTGCCACGTCTCTGTGGACATTCATGAGGGCGTTCGCAGGTACGAAAATATATTAAGATATTATAGATAATGTTTACTTAATTTGAATTTTTTTTCGTTATTCATGTTTCAACTGATAATTTTGTTATTTGTGTTTCATTTTAAGCTTGTATTGACCATCTAATGTTTTGTAGACTAAAACCCATTGAAAGCAAGCTTATTCAAAGCTTTCGAAGGGGCCACCCAGTAACGTAGAAATGATAGCCTCCGTTGCAGGCTTTCCCACTAGCGATTTTCAACTTATCGGGTCCAGGTTCTTTGGCTGGGGGCCTGTTACAGGATCCCAAGCAGATACGGGGCGTCAAGCAGATACGGCCAAGATACAGCCAAAAGAACCTGGACCCTAGATCGCTAGTGGGAAAGCCTGCAACTGAGGCGGATAGATGAGGCGTTTATGTTACGTTGAACTGCAGTATTGGCAACCCTCTTCAAGTACGGCGTAGCGGCAACGTTACTCTCCACTCCATTGTGACGTATGAATGTCAAAGTGCTTTCCAGGTAAGTGTGGTTCCTTCAATGTGATTTTTTTCCCATACTTAAATTGACATTTTTATTGTCACCACTGCTCTATAGAACGTGTGACCTTGAAGGTAAAGTGTAGTTTGCTTTGCATAAAGCAAATAATTTCCGAGTCCGTTGAAGTTATTGGGTACAAATATGTCTACGTCATCAAAATGGCGGCAGCAGAGCAGCGAGGGATGGCAGGTCGTCCACATTTTCTTCTTTTGTGTGTGCTCTATGCAACCTTGCAGTTGGCAGAGCATTTCAGTATCATCTGATGCCCAAAATTGTCGTCATGTCTCAAAGCAAGTCGAGTGACATCATACATTGAGGGTATCAAGATAGGCAACCGCCAATCGTCGTGTTTGACAACATAACGATGATTTTTGGCTTCAGATGATCCTAAAATAATGTTTGATTGATTGATTGATTGATTGATTGATTGATTGATTGATTGATTGAACAGGTGGCATCTTTGTGGTCCGTCAATCTGGTCGGTGGACAGGCCTACAAATACCTTTACCCTGACAGTCTGCACCTCTACATTCCCGCGGGAACCATGCCTCTGGGGGTCCTCTTGGTACAGGTACGATGTGTTGCTTACTTGTCAATGAAGCAGGCAAGTGATGACCGCCATTTTGGTGTCCCTATTTGCATTTCAATGGATTGTAGCTTATTGCTTTTTGGTGTTTTATTAACAATCTTAAATCTTATCATTCTTGTTTTCTCTTCATTGAGCTATACACATTTATCAGGTACCATTTCAAATTGTCAAAAGATATCTAGATTTTCAAAAAAAACTCTTGAGCTATGATTCACTGAAATGCAAATAGGGACACCGACATGGTGGTGGACACTTTGCTTAGTAAGTAAGTTAAAATCCTTCCCACGAAGATCGCTAGCCTACCGCTGACCAAATGTCTGGAAAAGCCTACAGCCAGACACACTTACGGCTCCGAATCTGACTTCCTTTAAGAGACTCTTGAAGTAACGGAAATGAACAAAACGAACAGACACGGACCATGAACCAGCTTTCGCCCTACTATATGTTGTATGTTGTAGAAATTGTATATTGTTGTACCATAAATATGTAATGATATATGTTGATAGGGTTATTAGGACTCAAATGAATGTGTATCTCTGTTATATTGTATCTGACCCTTACCTCTTCCCCCATGACCTCAATGAAAAGCGGTCTGCGTGCCGATTTGAGCTTATGAATAAACAAAGGTTCAAACAAACAAACAAACAAACAAACAAACGCCTTTTAGTGTATCTCTGCGCCATCTCTGTTTTAAAGCCCTTGTTATGAGCCACACAGTTTTGTAAGAACTACAGCAGGAGGCTATTTCTCTCATGACCATATTAGGGCTGGTCCATATTATAATTTGCTTTGAATCAACAGCTTCGTGTGACTATGAACGTTACCGAGATCTCACACGTCAGCGTTGGAACTGCCCAGACGTATGTGGAGTTTCTGCCGCTCCCCCTTGTTGCTTCACTCGGCAATGCAGAGAGGACTGTCGGTCCTGCAGACGAGTTCTGGGTGAACGCTGTTGAGAACTCATGGGACCCCGAGGGTTTACTATCCAGTAGCGACTTCAGCTACAGCTGGACGTGCGAAGTCGTGTACCTTCCACGACCCAAACGTAAGTTTTTTTTATTTATTTGTATATTCATCATTATCATCATCATCAAGTCGTGACACGTTCACGAGCGTTCATGGCCCTTCTCCGTCCCACCCTATCTTCCATTGCACTGGGTAGGTCCTTCAACGCGCAGTTTGCATCCTGACACAGTTGATGTATGTAGGTACTGCATGGTCTTCCTAAAGGTGCATGTCCATGGTTTGGAGCCCAAAGGAGAACATCGCTGATTATCTCCCCTTTGCTCCTACACAAATGACCAGCGAAGCGTAACCTTCTCTCGCGGATGACTTGAGATATGAGGGGTAGGTCCCCATATAGTAGGTCCTTTGTAGGATGCTCTTTCCAAGATATATTCAGGGCAGCATGAAGAAACTTAGTGTATAGGTGCCGTGCAGCTTTTTCTCATTGCAGTGTATTACAGCAACTCAATAACATGTTTTCATTGAACCTTTACATATCACGTATCCAAACCCTTCCCATTCTTAACTCCATAACCTTGCTATTTCACAGCATACATCTGCTTCGAGGTGAGAAATAACATTTTGATCTATAACGGCACTCGGTACAAAGTTTTCACGGAAGCCAAAACAGCCACAGATGCGGCGTATGAATGTGCAAAGGAAGCCGGCTACCTGGCTTCTCCGAATGACGAAGAAGAGTGGGCAGCTATTTCACTTCTAAATGACTGTGTTGATGGTAGGTTTGTCTTTTGTTTGATTAATTAGTTGGAGAAATTAGTCAGGATTCTATGAAGGATCGTATGTTTCGTAGAAGTGGATCATATGTTTTCCGTAAGGATCTCGAATGAATATCGTAAGGATCGTATGGTTCTTGGACGCGGATCGTATGAATTCCGTAAGGATCGTATGTATTCCTTAAGAATCGTATGGATACCTATGCGCCCCTGTAGATGATTTCATTCTTGCTTTTAATGACTTTTCAACATTTTTTCTTCTTATGAAGGCGACAAAGATCGGACAATTGGAGTCATGGACGTCGATGGCGATGGCCAATGGTCTCTTTCGGACGGAAACACTGTCACTTGGTCTGTTTGGGCACCTGGATACCCATCGAGCCCCGCTACTGACGCTTGTGTTAAAGTAACACCCAATGGCTGGTCCGACGCAGTGAGCTGCAATGACATAAATGCGTTCATCTGCGAGCTGCCCATACGTAAGACCAAAAACTACCACTATAGAATTCCTATAAGCTTTATACGTGTACCACAACCTTGCATCTATTTTAGCAGGTATCGTGGTAACACCTGGCATCTGGTCCAAACTTTTTAACCAGCTGGCCTCTATTTAGCCATCTCTTGAAAGCAGAGCCCCTATCGCTCGATTCGTTAGCTCGCTTGCGTAGGGGCCCTAGGCCTGCTCTTTAGCCCGGCAGACACGGTTCTGGTGACGTTACTGACAGTTGCTCATGAATAATTGATGAGCTATCCTTATTTGGCACAGTTTGGCGGTTAATTTGTTCTGAACCTAAAGCAACGATGTGAGACGTGACCTGATTGGTTGATAGCTTCCCAGCGTCCTTTGCGCTTTTGCTAGAGATGAGATTTAGCAAACCCTCTGATTGGCTGAAGCTGTTTTGGTGGCGACGGCGCCAGAACCGTGTCTACCGGGGCTAAAGAGCAGGGCCCCTACGCGAGCGAGCTAACGAATCGATCGATAGGGGCTCTGCTTTCAGGAGGGTGGCCTCTATACAACTCGTGAGCTCGAGCTCAGGACTTAATATAACATACATAACATAACATAGTGTTCGGATAAGAGGCATATTACTTAATAAGATCCGCGTCTAAAGCTTAGTGTTCAGAGTTTGTGATGAGACTTATGACTTAGGTGTTTTGGTCCAATATATGTATTGTCAAACTGCATAAACAATGTACTTGTATTGATAATACAGTTCCTTGTTACACAACTAAAAGGATATACCTGCCAACTTTTCAGTAATTCTTCTGTTACCTTCCTCATCTCAGGGCAATATTTATCAGTTCTAATTCCCATCGCTAGGTGGCGCTGCAGTGAAAAGAATGTGATCCCAAACGTGACCAAGCATGTATCCCCCCTCATAACTCGACCGGAGTATAGATGTTTCTTTCCATTCAAATACCAGCATGATAAAACTATGCACGGATCCAATATATGCGCATTGATATGCACCAACATTATGGGTATTTCAAGACATTGTTTTTATGCTTTTAAAAGGCGATGACTGTCACGTGAATGGGGACTACTCTGGATCAGTTAGCCACACTGTTTCAGGAATTACCTGTCAGAGGCACGTATTGTCATTTTATGATGTGATATTTCGATTATTACCTTCGTCAAGAAGGTTCTATTTCAATGCGTGTCTGTGTGTCTGTTAGTGAAGACGATGAGTCGAGAACGCCTGGATGGATTGTTGTCGTATTTGGTGTGTTGGTGTGTATGTGGGAAATCTCAAGATGATTAGATTTTGGGCGAACTACTTTTGCAAAATTTAACGAGAAAATTTAAAAAAATGTGTTATATTGTATGATCAGTCTGTATACTAGCTGGGATGTGTTGGCGGTGTTGTTTGGAGGGGTCAAGGGTAAGTTCTAGGGGTGCTTAGTTTTTAGGTGGGAGGCCGGAAACGTAGTTGCTGGGATAAATTGGCTTGTCACTCAGCTGTAGGCAGTGGCATGAGGTACTAGTTGCTTATATAGCACATATCAAAGATGAAATAAGTGAAAGATAATAAGATCATTCTATAAATGTGCAAGAGTGGCCGATAGCTTGCAAGCTTATATATGTTGACCACCCAGGTAACTATATATATGATATATAAATGTAATTAAGTAATAAATATTACATAATGAAAATATTAATTCAAAGAATGAAATTAAACATAAGTGAAACTTAAACACAGACATAAATATTAACAGAAGAGTTTACAAGTAATAAATATGAAATAAGACAATACCAAAATACTAGTAACAACAAGATAATACAAGGAAAATGTACTAATAGTTTAAGTAACCGATGTATAGAGAAACGTGTGAACATGCAACTGAAATTGCATGTGATGCGCTTCCTTCCATTTTGGTACCTATCAACACCACTTACGTTACTTTCCTTCATACGTTGATGAAGGTTAGATATCCAGGTAATAAGATGCGCCAAAAATAGTTACTCAAGCAACTGGATAATATTTCTGAAACAGTCAGACGTTTCAGTGCCTGAAAGTTCAACGCGTAGACCTCATTTCCTGTTTAGGGCGGGATTGTACATCCTCTCATATATTGCTTCTGGTTACTTTCCTTCCTTTGACAGATGGAGATCTTTAAGACCTCATAGTCATACAAGGCTCGGAGCTGGGCCTGACAACCACTGCCGAGACCCGACCGGAACAGGCCAACCGTGGTGCTTCACTACGGACCCAAGTGTAAGACAGGAACCTTGTCCGGTGCCCAGTTGTGGTAAGTAAGGATACTTATTAACAATTTTTCAAGACAACCATTTCCTAATGCGACCGCCATTTTGAAATGTGCTCTCGCGAGAGGTCAGTCCGGCAAGAACGGACGTGAGCTTGTCTGGTGCCCAGTTGTGGTTAGTTAGGATACTTATTAACAATTTTTCAAGACAACCATTTCCGAATACCAGCGCCATTTTGAAATGTGCTCTCGCGAGAACGGACGAGAGCTTGCAGTGCCAGTGCTCTCGCGAGAACGGACGAGAGCTTGCAATGCCAGTGCTCTCGCGAGAACTTAGTCCGGTGAAAAAATGAGTGGACTTGCACTAGAGCAAGGCCGGGGGCAGATCAGATTCCCCTGAGATTGTCCAAACCATTGTGTAGGCTACAATATCTAATCTAGATCCTTGAGCGTTGAGTTATTACAGAATCAACACAGAGTAATGGCGGAGAACACCGCGATGACGACACATTAAAACGTTCTATAGGGGACACAGCACCGTGGAATTCAATAGACCTAAATGGGAGCTGCTATATGAAAATTCTATTTTGTTGTCGTTTCAAGCTAACTACGGGGACGGGCGATCGACATGCGATGTCTTTCTTGGTGAACAAAAGAGTGATACAGATCCAGAAGGAGGGCGATTACACTTCGACGACAATGATAACCGAAAGCTGAGTGGTAAATTCAAAATCAGTGCAGTCGTAACGGCTGAGGGGAGACTTCCTGCCTACACCTCTGTGATCATTCACACGACGGCAAGAAATAACGGCACTAAAGAACTGCACCTCCAGTAGGTGGTCTATGTATTTCTTCATTCGTCAAGTTACAGTTACTCAAGCAACTTGATAAGATTTTGGAAACAGCCAGACGTTTCAAGTAGCATCCACTACTTTTCGTCACTCTGAGGAAGATTTCTCGAACATTAGGTTTTAACCATGAACTATAAATTGATATGCAAATAAAGGTACATTTTTAGATAGTTCAACAGGGAAACAACTTAGACAAAGTCAAGACAAGGTTGATGTGAAAGAGACAATAGCTCCTACTGTTTTGATATGGGAGATTAACTGGTTCGCGGGCAAGGTTGGGTCCCAAGTGCCAGACAGTCTGATCCACAGCCCTCCTCAAGTTGCTTGAGTAACTGTTATTTGGCGTATCGTATTATATAGATGTCTAATCTTTATCCACGCATTTATTTATTCATTCATTCATTTTGAGTTACCACATTTATGCAGGGAGTGGAGTAGCAGGTACACTGGGAACCACACTGTTTATCGGGTCCTTTAGCCGGTTCCTTCCAGCCGGTTCCTTCGGGGGCCCAGAGCTCCAAGCCCGCCGATACAAATTAGCGTACTGGTGGAGTTCTAGCCCGAGAGTTGACCGGTCCTTACAAAGGGGCGCGGTCCACTCTCCGGGCTACAACTCCCCGAAGGGTAAATCTAGATCAAGCGGGCTGACTGTCTTGGGCCGCCGAAGGGAATCGCTAGCGGCCCGGTCCTAGTCTGGGCTCCCAGGTGTCAACTGACTGTTAGCCAATCTATATCAATATCTGTATCTATCTCTATCTCTCTCTCTCTCTCTCTCTCTCTCTCTCTCTCTCTCTCTCTCTCTCTCTCTCTCTCTCTATCTCTCTATCTCTCTCTCTCTCTCTATCTATCTATATCTATCTATCTATCTATCTATCTATCTATCTATCTATCTATCTATCTCTATCTATCTATCTATCTATCTATCTATCTATCTATCTATCTATCTATCTCTCTCTCTCTCTATATATATATATATATATATATCCTTCTATATATATGTGTATATATCCTTCTATATATATGTATATATTTATATATATATCTTAATTTATCATAATACATACATTTATCCAACATGGGTAGTGCATCTTAATTATATCAATCAATCAATCAATCATTTACTTTGTTTTAAAAAAATCGATCGATTGATCAATCTATCAATAAATCAAATTTTAGCTAGCTAAGTCACTGGCTCGATCAATCAATCAATCAATCAATCAACCAATCGGTCAACCAATCAATCAGATCAAATGAAATGAAATCAATTTATCGTTCAATGTGTCGATCAATTGATCGATCAAGCTAGCTAGCAGCTAGCTGCCTGCCTGATAAAAACATCATAATACATACACTAATCATGTTACATACATTTATCACACATATGTCATACATATCACTTGTAAGCCGTGTGTTCATCAGATTTATCATGCCGCCTGCTCTCCACGCTGAAATACTTGTCCTGTGTGTTACAGGTGTAAGGAGAATTGCAAGCCGGAACACTTTGACCCAGACATGAAACTGAAACTCTATTCACCGTCAAAATACGAGCGGTTTCTTTTCTTACTGATATTGATACCGATATTCGCCGATACACAGACGCAATGGATCCTCACAGAATCTCCACCTGAGTTTCAGGGCTCTCTTTCCGGAGATGACATACTAACGGAGACGAAAACAACGTTGATTGTGGGTCCTGGTGTGTTCACGGTACGTGTCCTAATATCAATCCGCGATAGCAAAAGGCCAAACTATGCTGTTCACCTTTCGCTAATGTCTATTTTTTCGTCATGGGATGGAAGCAACTTCAAAACGTCAAATCTGTGTAGAACATCATTTGCCATTAAAAACCATTTTGATGAATATAGTCATTAACATGTCATTGAGAGCAACGCAACTTGAATATGGGTAAATCGCACCGACAGACTTGCTTAGAATCTACGGCTGAAGATATACATACAGAAATGGAACGTCCGATGTGAAAAAAAGAGGAAACAATAGACAACAAGAGTATCTGTGGAGGGGAGGAGAAACTGACATCTACAATATATAATAAACAAACAAACAGTAAACAATGACAACGATAGTGGATTGATAGTAATCAGTTTTGGGAACGTTGTGTTCGTGATAGGTACATTTGGCTAAAATTACTAGAATATTCTCAAATCAGTGACTTTAGAAAGGTAACAAAACACGTACCTCAAAATTTGCGTCTATTGTACGTCTTGATCACGGAGTGACCTAGTCTCGCGAGAGTGACCTAGTCTCGCGAGAGTGACCTAGTCTCGCGAGAGTGACCTAGTCTCGCGAGAGTGACCTAGTCTCGCGAGAGTGACCTAGTCTCGCGAGAGCACGAGACTAGGTCGAGACTTGTGTAGATCTTTGGCTTCCCCGGCCTCCTTGCGGAGCAGGGGTAAGTAGGACTTGGAAGGCTCCCAACCTTGCGGTTGAATCTCTTCAACTATACATTTGGTTAGTTAAAATTAATTAGTAAGAGAGAAATCCCATCACTTTATTCAGACTCCAGGATACTACACGATCAGGTTGGAAAGCTATTGGTGGCCTGATGATACTAGGATCGCAGCCTGGCGTTTCCGAGTTCTTCCCGATCCAGTCCCCATGGCCATCCGATACAACACCTCTTTGGAAATACCTCCTGATACCTGCACTGCCGTTCCGTTGACCGAGGCATTCAAATTTTGCATCAAGTGTAAAGGTATTGGTCTCGAAAAGATATTGGTTTTCTCAAATACATTAAATTAGCAATGAGTGAGCTACCTTGTCCCCCTCCCCCAACGTCTAGGCCAGGTACTAGAGATGCTATTGTAAGTAGTTAGGTAGAGACTGGGTGATGCAGTTATATATGACTCAACAAATAGAATTTATCCGTCAATGTTTTAGTAGCATGTAGCATAAGACCATGTGTCTTTAATGTAAATTATACATATATAGTAGTCATTCTGCTATCTTTCTCTGGGCAATGGTGATAAGTTCAACTTGCCGCTAGGTGGCGTGGCAGTGAACGGAATACGGTCCCAAATATGACTAAGCTTGTATCCCCCCTCCCCTATGTTAGAATCTCAGCCCGAAAGCAGAAATGAAAAAAAAGGTCTTGTTTAGTTGCTATGTCACTATTCGAAACAGGTGGATAATTACAGTGGTATAGATTATTATGAATAATAATAAATTTTATTGCAAGCCTGTAGGCTAATTGCAAGTACATGTAACAGGGAGAGGACAGACAGACTGTGATGAACACTATAACATATGGCTGATCTGATATTAATTACTGACACTAAGTTCTAACTTGTTGGGTTAGACTTCTAATAATGATGATAATAACGGTTGAGCTGCTCTGCATTTCTTACGTCAGCATTTTGCCAGAGAACTGTAATCATTAAAACATGTTACCCAAGTTCAACACACAACAAAATGATACTTTTGTCTGCAGAGTTTTACGATGTGAACGGACCTGTCCAAATGGAGATAAAGTACGAGTTTATTCCCGAAGAAGTTGAAATGGCAACGGTTAAGTTTCCTGGAGACGATGCTCCTACAGACATCTTCGTCATTTTGGTTGTATATTCGGGATGGGTAAGGCAATTCTATCGTTAACTCAGATAAAAGATTCTTACATTTCATCACCAATACAAAGCCGGCGATCGAATAATGTAAGATTTGATCCTAAAATTAAGCATCTTTAAAACAGTTTTGGATGTCTCTTAGAATGTCTTTTATGTTTCTTAGCGTTTATAACAGCAAAAAGAATGTCGAACTAAACACGCTAGACCTACTCACCTACTGAACAGATTTGACTAATGTTTTACATTTTGCTAGGTTGGGTACTCGCCGGTAATCGAGATACCTCCAGGATATGTTGCTATAACACCGCGGGTGTTCAGCACTGATGGTAGAAGTACCACTCTCCGACTACCCCCGGTTCAGGTGAGGAAAATGTCGTTCCGGCTGATGTTTTTCAGTTGCACTGGATTGTCAACGTGTTGTCGTCAATAGCCCCCCCCCCTCACTGAGATGCAACTAGTTGGCGACTAGTTGCAACTGACAGTCGCCATCTAGTTTCGCACAGTTGCCAAGTAGTTTCAACGCGGTTTCCAATGGACGCCAATTCGTCTTCTGCAGTGGTGATTTTTTTTACAGTTAAAAATGTTTAAAAAGTGGTAAATGGACGCGAACTAGCTTCCAACTAGTTTCCAACTAGTTGCGAACTAGTTGCGAACTAGTTTCCAATAGTGGCCTCCAATTTGGGACCATTAGTCGCCAATAGGTCCCCATCAGTCACCAAAAGTTGCAATTTGATTTTGATTAAAGGTAATGAGTCAGTTTCAATGTTTGTTTGCTCTAATGAATCTATAAACAGATGTCATTATATATACACGATACAAAACACACAATATAGTGAAATATTGTATATCGTTCGTGTCGGTTTTGGTAATTTCTGCCACTGCAAAAACGTTACGCTTATATTTCATTATATGTTAATCATGTTGCGCCAAGTATCATAAGTGAACAACATCCTTTCATCCCTGTTGATCTTTTTTATGCGTTTTAGTCATTTTACATTGGTTTTTGATTCAGTAGCAACACTGTGGTTTCCGATACCCTGCTCAGTAGGGCTTCATTTGCAAATGCGTCGTGCGTCAGTGTGAGTGCCAGGGGAAACTCGTCGAAAACTTGCCGACTCGTCGCCACTTTTAGTCACCAAATAGTTGCATCTCAGTGAGAGGAACACAAGGAAATCATTCACTCTTTTTCGACCGTGTTCTTCGGTCCGTGTTATCTGAAATTCGACCCACCTTCCTCACGCGCCCTGATCGTCGGGACGTGTGACGTCATGAGGGGGGTCAAAGGTGCCCGGAAGTCGATACCTTGCACCGATACCTGATGCCTGTTATTGTTCTTTTAAATGCATAATTGGTGTTCTTAGAAACAATCAAACAAACAATCAATCAATCAATCAATCAGTCAACCAATAACATGATCAATGAATTCATTATCGATCAATCAATCAATCAATCAATGATTAAAGAGACTAAGAAATTTATAATTCAATCAATCAATCAGAATCCAAAATAAACATTGCAGTCAATGATAAGATTGTGCCAACGTGAACATTGCATTTGAATTACCTTACCCTTTAGGCGATTTACAATGATTATCTATTGCGTGAAATTGATATCAACGTTCGTAAGATTAAAACTTGAGAATTTGAATGAGTTCATAGTAATTACAGTGTGGAGAACAAATATGAGATCTTGTTTTGAATGCAGTAGCTCGAAGTATCTATGTGCATAGTTGAGCCAGAAAGACTTGACTGCTGTGTCAAGCAACTACCTCCAAGACAAATTGGTTTCCACTATTTTATCCTTAACACTATCCAAATGTCGCGTCAAACTTTTTAAAACGTATTTTTTTTCAGATACGGCCTCCTACCTTTGAACAGCTGGAAGAGGTTATAGAAGGGTTATACAACAAGGACAATGGCCTGCTCTTCATTCATCAACAACAAGGCGCAACGGAGCAGGCCTTTATGGACTCTGTCATTCCTCCTAAAGCACTGGCCTCTTTAGCCGACCGGGGAGCAGACATAACAAAGGTGTAAATACGCTTCATGTCATCGACTACTACCAACAAATGCAAATATTTTTTCTTATCATTTTATTGATCTCAGGAAACGATATTGATATTCAAATTACACTTTTTTTCCATTTCCATGTGCCATAAAGTTTCCTGCGGTGACATAATATCAATTTGATGTACTTTGATTATATGAAGCAAGTCATTATACTTCTTTCTTATGATGTATTTTTATTTATTTATTTATTGGTTCAGCATGTACATGCCAGGGTTGCCCAACTAGCCGGAGGCTATTACTAACTTAAAGGTCGAACCCATGTGCGGTTATAGGACTTAAGGTTTTGAACCACTCACACCGAGGCATGCCCCTACTCTTTTTCGAAAGGTGTGGTGGGTTCCTTTACGTGCGCAGGGTGTGGCTCTCCTCAAACACGGGACCTCCATTTAACGTCCTATCCGAGGGACGTGATGTATTTATAGTGTAAATGATATTTTCCGTTGATTTGTGCCCAGTTCCAGGGCCACCGAAACGGCTGTTGTGGTCATATGTGTACCATGGTAAAATAACAAAGAAAAAAAAAGAAATAGATGAATAATATTATATACATTGAGCCTTGTAGAACTCGGCCATACTTAATGTAATTATTCACAAACTCCTCGTGTTGCTAACTCCCACATTACAATTTATGATCACATATTTATCATATCAGCATACTATTGCCTCTTGTATCTGAAGATATCATTTATCTATCTATCAACGTTGCATTTGTAGTTGGTGGACGTTACCATTGAGGCAATGGCGGAAGTAGAGGCGGATGTAGACGACTATGTCGAGGTGATGGGCGTGGCTTCTGCAATAACACTTGTAACAGCACACCCGGAACAAGTGTCTGCAAAATCCCAGGTTATACTGTTTTATTCGATCTCCGTCCTTTACATCTTTGAAATACTGAACAGAAATGTTCGCGGTCGTTTTATGTTCGTGGTTTTCGCGGTGAATTCGAACTCTTGACCGCGAATTTTGAACCACCGCGAAAAGTTCCATTGTGTGACTGTAGCGCTACTAATGTTTCAAACGCAAACCTCAAAACAACCGCAATCGCTCAATTTTCTCCATACCATGAAATTAAGTCCCCGCGATAATTTTTGCATTTTCAGCACACATTCAATTTGTTTACAAATTATGGCTACTTTGGGGGCTGTCTTGTTGGTGTACACGGTGTCTCTGAACTTTCTAAGGAATTGTAATAATACATGTTATATATGTCCACAAATTTGTATATGGAAACCTTTAACAATGCACTTCAAGATATGGGTAGTAATACGTCAATTCGGAATTTGTAATGTTGGAATACAGTTTGATTATCAAATGTAAATGAACTTTGCTGACAAAGAGGAGAAAAGATAACGTAATTAAAATGGTTAACATGGCTTTTGTATGCCTTTGATAAGGTGCAAGCCGCATCCACTCTCAAGGCACTGACAGAAACAGTAAGAGAACTGGCGACGGCAGATCCAGTAAACGGTACTCGGCTGCTTCCTCTGGATCATCTAAACAGAGCGGCAGGGACTGTAATTACAGGTGAACAGACTAAGCCATTTTACATTTCCAAGTGCGCATGCGTAGCGTATTGCATCATGGTCTAGGTCAAAGTTCAACATTCATTAGCTTCTAAACAATGCCTATTTGTTAATCCATTTTAAACACGACAGAAGGCTTAAAGATCAAACAAAATGAGTGTAGTCCCCGCTCTGTAAGCTCCAAAGGTATGCTGTGCATTAAATGTAGCATCATGCTTTTCTCTACCACACTTTATTAGTTACCGTATGACTACATCACAAGTATTGCAATGCATTCTTACGCTCACAGGAGTTGCACATCTTCTCAAAGCCTCCGAGGAAATGTCTTTATCTGAACGGCAAGGAGGAAACAGCTTCTCTGCCAACTTAGCAGCGGTAAGTCAATTTAGATGTCTTGCTGCAGATTTTAAACCTCCCAGACACTTCCTTTGGAAATACATGGAATGCAAACGCAGATTTTAGGCCCCATGACAGTTTTTTTTCTAAAAACTGCAATTGCGTCCGTTTTGAAATGTGAAAGGAGAACTTGAACATAAACTCCAACATGCTGATTTTCCAAATAACATTTTGAGTGCAGGTTATTTCCATGTATTCTGAGAATATCCTTTTACAGTATCTTATGATATATGATAAAAATCATGATTTAGGAAGTAAATACGTGTTTATGTTTGGTGAAAACCATGATACTCATTGCCACGGATGTATGATTTAGAATCAACTTGAAATATTTGGATTACCGTTCAGCATCTCGATCGCTTTCCATAAACTATATAAATGTATATGAATAATACATTTTTCCTCTGTTTTTCATAGAACAAGGCTGCTACGACCATCGCTTTCCAGGCTCTAGACACCTTAGGTGACATCATACTGAATGTGTCGATGACTGAGTCGCCAGATGAAGACGTATTCGCGGATTACAACACTTCCAATGTATGGCAAATCAATTACATTAAGGGTTAATAACCAGCCCGATATGTTAATGTTGACATAAAGCCTGGTCAGTGATCTATAATCATCGAATAAAACTCCGAGTGAGCAATGCTTTGATGTATAACCAATAGGAATGGAGGCTTTTGATTGGTCCACACAAGCTGACTGACGTCTGCACTAGCATTATACTACAAAACTAGTACTGTGTAGCGACTCGCCAATAAGAGTGTAGTAGACGTATTGTTCTTTTGAGTTATTTTTAGGTGCAAGTGATGTTGTCTTAGTAAGTACAAAGGTAACATATTACGGTGACAGAAATATTGCTGACTAGAGGGTAAAGTGTCCTGTCAGATAATCAGAGGTATAGAGCGTTTTTATTCACTTAGCATGTCAGTGACGCAGGCAGGTGTTAGTCACCATGTTGGTGTCCCTATTTGCATTCCAATGATTTGCAGCTGAAGCCCACAGAGCATTTTTGCTTCATAGGCATGTCTTCTTTGAGCTGTACACATTCAATATTTGGCATTTGAGAGGGCCAGCACATTTTCGAATCTCCGAAAACGATTCAGCTGTGATTCTCGTAAATGCAAATTGGGACGCCAATATGGCGGGGGACACAGCTAGCGATGACATCATGTTAAAACTATCTATTTCCTGTCAGGTGCACATAAGGTTTCAACAGCAAAACGCAAGTGACCCTGAGGGAAACGTGTACATGGTTGAGGGAATAAGTGACTCCTCTATTCGTGTGCCATCGATATCATCACTGGTTGGGGACAAGTGTACAGAGAAAGTACAAATACAGGTAACCTCATTCACTCGAAGTCATGTTGCTTGTATACCTTCACCTAGTCCCATCCTCATCTTGAGGGTCAGGGACCATGGTGTCTTCTGGCATGAGCTTCCTCCATCCTTTCCTGTCCCTCGCCCTCTGAGTACAGTCTGCAAGTGACCTGCCAGTCCAGTCCCTGATGTCATCTCCTGCGTGGCCTCCCTCTGCTTCTGTTTAACAGATCTTCCCTTGCAGGATGTGGGTTGAGATGTTCTGGGCTCGTGTGACGTGGCCAAAATACTGAAGCTTCCTTCTCTTTACCATACCTTAGTCATAGAGTAATCATAACGGTTTCTTTTAAACATTTTCCACCTTTCTTGAGATCCATTCCTTCATAAGATACCTGCATTGCCTCTTTGATGTGCTAAAACTGTCAAAGAAATAGAATAAAAAGACTATTTTTTATACAACCAGGAGATTTATTCCACCGACGTTTCGGTGACCATCTGTCACCTTCTTCAAGGAAATTCTGACTGGTTCACATGGCAATGTTTGGGACCGCATAGTGATGTCATCCCCTGGCTGTGATTGTACATATGCAAATACTTTGCGTTTGGGAATGCATCTCATTATCATGTATAAGCAGCGTCACCTGTGCTGAATTGCTATGTGAACCAGTCAGAATCGCCTTGAAGAAGGTGACAGAGGGTCACCGAAACGTCGGTGCAATAAATCTCTTGGTTGTGTAAAAATAGTATTTTCAGTGACTTACCAACCTGATGAAACTATTCACAAATGTCAAACTATAGAAATAGTTCCAAGGTAGTAACCATATATTTCAAAATTGATGTTTTGCTTGAATACTTACTTACCTTATGTCATGAAATTATTGATGTAAATATTCAAATTCTGCAGTTTTTTGAGGCCAATTTCAACCCATTTGAGTACTCCAATAATTCCGAAGGCATCCAGTCAGACGTTGTTGGGCTTCATGTCAGATGCGGGGATGAAATAATTCCCGTTTCCAATCTGGCGGAGCCAATCGACATCCTCGCACGAAGAAGGGGTGGAGACCTCAGCAATTTGACGTACACCTTTAACGCATTAGTCGAATTGGGGAATTTGACGGTATGTAGATTCAACTCTGTTGTATTGTTTTGTCATTAGGTTGTTTTGATTGTATATATGGATGACATCCGCGCGCGAATCAATTTTGGTCCGATTTTAGCATGAGAAAAAAAAGTTTTTGGCCATACTGTAAATCGTACATATCACCTGCAAAATGATCAACTATTTGCCGTAAATTGGAACAATAAAAAAAAAAACGATTCTAATAATGGTTGAATGCCAAAAACAATTCTAACGTCAAAGAAAAAGACGTGAATAAAAAAAAAGAATCTATGATTTACTGTCCCATACTTTTTGCGTTTAATCATATCTGTTTAACCTTCCTGACCATGTAGATTTCATGTAGATTTCTAGATGTCATCCATATAATCAAATCAACATGGCATTATAAACTTCGGGGAAAGCAAAGCATTTTGTTATGATATCGTAAAACTCGATTTCATGTACTACTTTTCAAGCATGGCACAGAAAACAACTAACTGATTGGCATGTACAACTACAAAACAGAACAAAGTAAACAATAGATTGTGTTGTATAGATACAGCAACAAAGCAGAAAATGTGTTTTCATTTACCAACATGTTCTTTTTTTTAGCAATTCTAAAGTTGTTTTTTGCTATAATCTATTCTTCGTTTTTATCTCTTTTATCTCAACAGGTATTTCAATTATACGCCAAGAGGAGATTTTCATCACTAGGGTTCAGCGTAGACGTAAACAGCGTCAGCCGTTCAGTCTCTTTGCAGCCCGTCACACTGTTCCTGAATAAGCACAGCCCGCCGACTTCAGATGAACACGGGTGGTCCGGGTCCCTGCCAGTACCGGATGACCAGCTGTTTACTCTAATTACGGGGGTTAACGGTACGAACATGACCTCTAACCCTTACCAGTGGCTTCTATCCGAGGAGGAGGTTGACATCACCGAGGAAGATGTGGAGAGGTTTACAAAGTTTTACATTGGTATGGTATAATCTAGTAACATTTCTGGAAAGTATAGGTATCATAGCCTAGGTGCTATATTATTACTACCAGGGCTGTTACACTAGCTAGCCTAAAAATCACGGCAGCGAGTGTAGGAGCCTCGGTATTAATCGGATGGCACATTGGCTATGAGTTTAAAGGCTGTACAAAACGAAAATACTGGTATAGAAATTAGAAGGCGCGATTAAAGATTGCAATGCGTAGACAAAGTTATGGCGCTGAAAATAAATAGACCTTCGAGAGGGGGCGAATGGCGAAGAAAAGGGTGCAATGTAGAGATTTGAAATATAGGCTATGCCGGGAATATCAAGAAGTGGCTAGTTTGGATTTTACTTTTTTTCGGCGATCCATTTTTAAGGGTAAGAGGGCGCTTGTATGAGAGCTTAGCACCCCTGTTTGGAAAGGAAACAAAACAAGCAACAACAAAATCAGTACAACGACATGCAGCAATAACAGCAAAAGGTGACTTTCAATGTGTTTTATGACAGGAGTACAATTTGGTACTGATCTGGACCTGGGCAGTGGAGAGATTGTCAACTTTACTCTGCAAGTATTCGAGACTTCCTGCGTCTATTTTGCTGAGAATAACACCCACCTCTGGCAAAGCGACGGTTGCAAGGTAAGCCTTTGCCTTCAAACGCATGCTGCATAAGCAGAATGTATCAAACGGTGAAATATGGTTGGTAGTTGATAGCGTGCCCCGTCCCGGTCTTAGGATATCATCTTCTAGATTCATATAATTCACTTTGCCCTTTTGCTGTTAATCGACCTTCTCTTTTAACAATGTGCATTGATGAATATGTATACTAAATAGACATGTTCTTTTATTCACAACCACGTATGTACACGAGCCGACGTTTCGATGACTGTCTGTCATCTTCATCAGGGCAATACTGACTAGTTCACAGTGCACTGAAGCTAGGTGTTACTGCTAACAATGCAGTCCCAAACATTAAGTATTGTTACATTAATATACACTGTTAAGCAATGAGCTTTGGGGACTGCATTGTTAGCAGTAACGCCTACCTTCAGTGCACTGTGAGCCAGTCAGTATTGCCCTGATGAAGATGGCAGGCATTCATCGAAACGTCGGCTCGTGCACATACTTGGTTGTGAATATAATAAAAGAACCATAGCTTGCTATTCAGTCATTCATTAACCTGAAGAAATTATTCAAAGAATATGATTGTATACTTTCAGGTCGGGTTGATATCAAGTCCTACCCACATCCACTGCCGTTGTGACCACCTGACCAAGTTTGCTGGTTTTGTGGCGCCAAACCCACTAAATATTCCGGAGCTTCTTACCGGTGCCGGTGGTTCACTTCTCGTCATCAATGGTATTTAAGAAAAATATGTTGCGTTTTCATAAGCAATAGGATATCATAACATAACGGGAGAAATAGAAGATTATATTCAGCGTAGTCTCGTGCAAACTTGTTTTATATGCACTTTACTTTTGTGCTTTCTTCTTAATAATTCTTTTCTATGTATTTTAGTCATGTGTTTTGTGTACGCCTTCATATTTTAGTCTTCATATTTTTTCGAATTTTAGTCGTTAACGTCTCAATGTGCTTTGTGAAAGTTCGTATTGAATTTTGTACATTGGTCAGTTACCAGGGCTAACCCCTTGTCATAGATTTTGGCTAGTTGGGTAGCCTTGGCTGTACTTTTTTGACAGACAAATAAGTAAAATAAACAAGGCATATTTCAGATGCTATGCTTTGTTCATTTTCTTTTATGTTTTGATCCAGAAAACCCTGTGGGACTCGCCCTGGTACTTGCAGTGTTCGCCTCCTACCTGTTTGGCCTCCTCTGTGTGAGGAAAGCAGATAGAAAGGACCTTACAAAGGTAGGCAACGGTGTACATAGATTTCTACTTTTGTATCGCAGGTTGAAATAGTCAAATAGGTCTCCTGTCAGGAAAAAGAGTCAGGATCTGGTACAGTACTTAATGTTATTTTTCAAAAAGTTATACGTGTGGACGTTGATGAAGGTTAGATATCCAGGTAGTAAGATACGCCAAAAATAGTTACTCGACAAGCAACTGGATAGAATTTTCAAAAATTTATCCAGTTGCTTGAGTAACTATTTTTGGCGTATACGTGTGAACAATTGCACGGAAGTTTTAAGGTGACTTAACGGTCTTTATGAGGATATATCAATCTTAATGTCCGAGTGCTAAATTGTTAAAAATTACCATCTATGAGTTGGGATCACCCATTCTTAGTCTTGAAAGATAATGTACACTAGTGGTTTAGTTTGTTCAGGTACAGGCACAGAAGTTACTCGGGTCCGGTCTTAAACAATATATCTGAGCAATTTTTACATGATACACTTAGTGCAAGGCCCTAGTCATCTAATATACGTTCAATGTAAAGAAGACCTTAATTTTAGAAATAGATAAACCAGTTGCTGCCTTAAAGGCCTAAGGTTAACTTGTAAACTCACACAAATATGTACTAGCCATAAAAAGATGTACCTCCAAATTAAAGCCCTCTCAATGATAACTTCAAAGCCAGGTCAACACGCGTACGAAACCGAAGCAATATCAAGGCCCGAAAATTGGATTTTGAAAGTCTGAAAATTCATTTTGTGATTTATTTACGGAAATACGCAAAGCAGTGTTGGTAAATCTCACCAGCATGAAGATTTCACCATTTTTTTTATTTCAATTCTTTCCCTAACATTGCTTTGGTTGCCTTTGATAATTTTATGTATGTTCCGCAATGGTGTTGAGGGCTGTAGTGACCAGTTATCATTTTCTTTGTCCAAAAAAAAGGTAGGACTTTGGCTCCTACCTGGCCACAGACTTAATCCCAGAAAGGACTGTCAGTATGTGGTGACTGTGTACACGGGATTGCGTGGCAACGCTGGAACAACAGCTGATGTAAGTATTCTGTAACCGTAAGGCCATGTTGATTTGATTATATGAATGACATCCGCGCGCGCATCAAATTCCGTCCGTTTAAAAAATAAAAGAAGTTTTTGACCATACTGTAAATCGTACAAAGCAGCTTCAAAATGAGCAAATATATGCCGTAAATTGGGAAAAAATGATATTTGAGGAGAATGGATAGTAACATCGTTGACTGCCAAGGTTAATTCCAAAGTCAAATAATCTATGGAAGAATAAAAATGAAAAAATCTATTACTTGGTATACAATACCCTGTGTTTTTAGTCATTTACATGGTTTTCATGATGAATGTAACTTTTTTTTGCCAAACTTTTTTTATTCGCACAATCGCATTAGTTTTGGGGTTCCCAAGGGATGACATCCATATAATCAAATCAGCATGGCCTAAGGCATTATTACTTGGTACTGACTTTAAAGGCAAAGCCTGTGTTTCTCCACAGACATTTTACGGATCCCTTTGCATGCTCGGAGACACAGAACACTTTTGTACTATAGGTAGCCCAAAGCAAACAACGGAATTATCGTGGCAACATGGCAACGTGGCAACGTGGCGCATGCGCACTCTGTGCCGTCTGGTCTTTTTTGTCATGGTGATAAGTTTGATTGTTTTCCTCCCTTCCCACAGCGCCTGTGTCTCCCAGCATGTAATGCGATCCGTGCAAATGCCTATCCTAGTTTGTTATTGGAACATAACTTTTATTTTGGATGAATGGGACCATGTACCTTTTGAAATATAATATTCTATGTATACATGACTGACAAATCTGTTGTGACATCAATTATGCAAGGCATGCTTTCCATCACATTTCTATACCATTGTTCTCCAATTTAATGAAATTACATTTTCGCTTCGGTTTGCTATGGATTGCCTGATGCTACAACTATTAATTCAGCGTAAGAACTGCAAGTTTTTTCGAATGGTATGTCTAATAAGAAATGATATGTCATATTTCAGATTTCCATCTCCTTGTGGGGCTTTACTGAATGCAGCCCCCCAATCGTACTCAGAGACCCGAAGCGGTTTCTGTTTGAACGTGGTAGCGTGGATTCTTTCCTGGTCTCCACAGAACAGCCTATGGGGACTCTGACTCATCTGCGGGTGTGGCATAACAACGCCGGGTATAGCCCAGCATGGTTAGAAAAGAGATACGTTATTTAAGAGCGATGTTTCGCCCTTTTAGTTAAAAATACAATAAAATATTTTTGTCCCAGAAGGAGGTGTAAATGGCGATGTTATGATCAATTGTTTATTCCGAGGTAATATATTTATAATAGCAACGTAGCAGGCCTTATGTAGTATTACCATTTTTTAACCTAACAACATCAATAGCAGGACGTCAATATTATCATGATTACATGTAGGCTCCTGATTGGTCGATGCCCTTCGGTTATATGATAATGATAGGTGATAATGCAAATCCATGCTCTAAGGCTACATTCAAGTGACATAAAAGTAAGCTAAGTGCACATAAACCTACATACATAAACCTACAGTAACATAAAACGAGGAGACTAATCTACGCTAAGATTGTGTGTTCATTATTGAAATTCAATATTAAGACCCAAGGAATTGTGTAATAATGGCGATGTCTGCGATTGGCAGGTTCCTCAGTCAAGTGGTTGTAGTCAACAGAGGGACAAACGAAACAACACATTTCTTGGCAAACAGGTATCTGAAGTCTCTAACAAGTGGACATTTACAACTTTGAATTGCGTTTGTGTAACATTATACAGTACGTATAGAGTTCTTACCTGAATGCAATTGTCAATACAGATGACTAAATGGTTTGTAGCTTCCTCCGTCTCTACTTGGGGATGATTGTAGGATCCTGAATTATGTAGATTCTCATTTAAATGGTTTGCCTTGCAGGTGGTTTTCTGTCGATGAGGATGAAGGCAAGATTGACCACATTATCCCCTCAGCTCCTCCAGAAGAAATGAGAAAGTTTCGCAATGTATTTTGGGCCAGAAGCTACAGGTAGTCATCACAAGTTTCCTCATATCATTTGACAAGTCTAGTCTTTTTTTAATTTCATATAAAATAATTAAATATAAGAGTAAACACTCTATAGAGGTTCTCTTGTTCTCAAGTAGAAAAATGCACTGCATAAGATTGTACAAAACATATTTCCTTATTTCATACCTAAGTACAGTGGAGAATTCATATCTCTATTGCAACTAGAACATATCTGTTCTTTCATCTCTACTATTACTGAAACGAGAAGAGAAGTTAAATCTCTCTAATGTTAGTTTATTTTGTACCTGGAAACTTTCAACATGTTTGATACGACCTGTACTTAGCCAAGTATGGCAAAAAATGCAATAAATGTATTCATCCATTCATTCATTCGTCTATTTGATAACTCGTGATTCTAAATTACACAATCAGGGACATGAGTGACGACCACCTGTGGTTCTCTGTTGCTCTCCGCCCGGCCCGGAGCCCCTTCACCCGTGTCCAGCGCCTGTCCTGCTGCCTGACGCTGCTCTACAGCACCATGATCACCAACATCATGTTCTTCGGCCGCGGGGACGACTTTGATCCTCCCGAGCCAATCAGAGTCGCTGGCGTGGAGATCAGTCCTCCTATTTCTCTCCCGGAGGTAAGAATTATTGAGTACAGAAATAGGACTTGAGACGTCAGTTCGTAATGCCCATCCTTAGGCAAAGGCCACGAACTAGATCCCTCTATCGGAAGCGGCCCTGGACAAGTGCATGGTTTTGTGTGTGTGTGCTTATTTCTGCGTATGAAAGATGTAAGGGATGGTGAGTCACGTGTTGAAGTTATACCCGAGAGCCGAAGTTTTTTTTAATTTGAAGATAAAATTCTGAAATAAATAATTTTAATTTGTCATGAATGGCATAACATCTTATCAATTATTTATAAAACATGTTCTGTTTTGGTATTTCAGTTGATGATCGGCATACAGAGTTCACTTATAATTCTTCCGGTCAATCTTTTAGTCGCTCTTTTCTTCCGCTACTCGGGGGCAAGTATAGCAACAGCGAGCGGCACTGAGGATGGTACGGCCGTGAGAGAAAACTGTAATGTTGCGGCACATGGCATGCCACCGTCGGAGAAGACTGGGATCAGGCACAAGTCAAGAAAAGATGAAAATGAGCAAGGCAGTTCTAAGAAGAAGTTTTCTCTTCCCTGGTGGGGTGCTTATCTGGGTAAGTAGTGAATCGTTTCATGTCAAGGGGTACAACCCACGTCATCAAAATGTCACCTGCTGATTACTGTAAATGCAGAAACGTTCGCGGCGATTTAATTTAGCGGTAGGGAGAAAATTTAGTGTTCGCGGTGGTTTTGAGTTCGCATTTGAAACAATACTTTAGTAGAGCTACAGTCACACAATGGAACGGCTTTTTGCGGTGATTAAACCACTTTTGGAATTACAGTATTGTCGTCGTGTCGTCAAATTTCGTTAAATGATACCCCCAATGTCATCACGTTTTAACATCTGCGCTCCGTATCTCTCGAATATATTTGACGAAATATCGATAACATTTGACGTCAGATAATCTCGAAATAGTAGTACAACGTACAAACAAATTTCAAGGTAGTTTGTACTGCAGCCGCCATGCATCAGACATTGATGCATGTGAACGATTGATTAATTGTACTCATGTATTTCATCCACATAGATTTTATCTATGTTAGATTTGATAAATGTCTAGAGGTACTAGGTGGCTATCTACACACCTCAATAGAAAGCCCTTTTAGTACAAACATAACATTCTGATAAACCTATACATTGCAGGTTGGCTGCTTGTCTGGTCCGCTAGCTTCGTTGCTTCCTTCTTCACGGTTCTGTACTCGTTGAGTTTTGGTCGGGCGAAGGCGGAGGCCTGGGCTGTGACCTTCGTGACCTCATTCTTTACCGACATTCTCCTGTTGCAACCCGTCAAGCTGGTCCTGGTGGCGATTGTGTTTGCCTTGCTGTTCAGGGTACGGTTGTGTGATGGACTTTGCCAATAATCTTTCGTTTTCGGTGATGTAAATCTTTGTGCATTTTTTTGTTTGTTAGTGGGTTGACAGCATAAGTTGTTTGAATGTATTTCTATGATATAAGGTATGGAGACATCAAAGGGTAATTTCGATTATGAGCCCCGAACGACTCTAAATGGCGATGGCAACCCTAGATAGCTGCTGACTTCTATTTGTTTGTGGGTTGACAGTACAAATTTAGAATCTTTTGATGGATATTTACGATATGTAGTATGGCATCAGAAAGACGAAACTCGATCATGGGCACCTTGCGACTCTGTATGGTATTGCAGCAGAATAACAGAATGATGATACCCCCCCCCCCCCCCCATCACTGGACCCTCGGTACGCTGGCGGCATCGCTGTGTCGTAAAGTGGATTTGTGTTACCCTTGAATTTATAATGGGAATGTCATTAAAAACGTTCAAGTATGACCTAAAAGAAAAAAAACACAAAGATTAAAACAGATTCGTTTTTTGTCGATGAAATTCGTGGAGTGCTTTGTCAATTCGATCGGTCGCAGCGACGCCGCCTGCGTGCCACTTGTCCAGTGAGAGGGGGGCTTTACCATCAATATCTACTGACTACGTTTACCCTTGTTTTGAAAACACAGAAACCTGCGGAGGACGAGGACCCACCGGCCTCACCTGTAGCGGATGATGAGGAATATTTGCATAACGACAATGAAGTAATGTTTTGTGGTCTCTTACAAATAGCAGTTCAGCTAGTTAACTTCTTACACATGATAAGGCCAATTTTCTGTTATACATTTCTCTAGATAATCTACAAGCAGTCATTTTGCAGTGAGCTGACTTTTTACCCTTGTTAAGTAGATATGTGTATGCACATTCTAAATCTAACTTAGAGACTAATATGAGGGATAAAACGTTGCCGAGACAGCCTGCGTTTTCCAGACTATGAGATATCCCTTTTCCGAGTGGATGTAATGATCAATGTTGTGTTAGACTCGTAGTCAGCTTTTTATTTATTTTTCCAGCAGGCCCGTGATAGCAGGTCTGTATGGAACAGCGCAACTGGTTGGATGAGGTATATGGGAATAAAACGTGCATCACAGTATATTGAGGTTGGTATTCAATTCCTTTCATCCTGACCTCGTTCTGCTCGAGGCGTCTGTTACTTTAGGGTTGCTCTACGGTGTCAAGCCAAATTTCTGAGCTCACCAAATACGTGAGAGGTCAGCTACTGCACCTGAGCACGACACTTTAGGGGGGGGGGGTTCCAGTAGAGGAGTACTCTAAGTGAGAGGAGTACTCTAAGTGCAAAACATTCATGGGACGTTGTAATTTTCAAGCATAAGTCTAACCGTAACTCTAACTCTAGCCCAAAACTCCTTCACTAATCTTAACCCTACCCCTAATCTTAACCCTAATCCTGCCCCCATCGACCCCATCCCTAACTCCTTCACAGCTGCTTCTTTCACGTATACCATTGGAATCGCCCCCCCCCCCAAAGTGTCATGCTCAGGTGTAGTACTTGTCTCTCGCGTATTTGGCAGCTCAAGGATTTGGCTCCACGCCGGGATTCAACCTACGTCATCAAAATGGTGGTGGTGGTGGGGAATCAGCGCTCGGTGGAATGTAGTTGATATCCATGTCGCCATTCAGCAACTGCTCTCCATTTGTATCAACTTATATTAAAGTCATGAGGATATTGTTAGGCTTCCGATGATCCAGAGATACTCTGCCACCTGAAAGGCTTTTGGTTAGTTTACATACGGATCTCTCTAAAGGTGGATAATAAAAAAAAAACTGTGGACGATTGCCTAGCTCTTTCTGATTGACTGCCGCCATGTTGATGACGTATGATGTATCCCGTCATGCTTTGCTTGAGGCGTCTCTTCCTTATTGTTGATTATACAATATCCATTGTCGTTTTGGGCTCGTATTGAAAGGAACATTTCATATCGTTTTGGACTGATAGTCTCCAGACGAAAGGTCTACATCGCCACCAGACGAGTCAGTCTTGGCCGCGTTAAGGGCCAAGAGCGCAGAGAAACGCAAACGTCGTGCTGCTGTGCTGGAGGTGGTCGTGTTTAGCCTGTTCGTGACGGTGATCATGCTCACGGCGTACGGAGAGAGAAGCCCGCTGGCCTTCCACATGACACAGAACGTGAAGGAACACATCATGGGAGGGGAGAACAATATTCCAGATGTAAGGAATGAAGTAATTTTCATAAAAAATTAGTGTTTGTACCTTTCTGTTGAACACAAAAAAAGACAACGTCTTAAAGAATGTTTGGCAGTATCCCTCGGTCATTATCAGAAGTCGATACCTGCCGCCATCTTTGTTCAACGTGGTGTGATTGGCCCTGATGCACAATCTGGTCTCATGTTAATGTTTCGACCTTCCAACCTTGCTTAATAACAGCGTAAAATGAGCTAACACAGTACAGCCATTGCTAGCACAGCCACAACGAAAACCTTGATGTAGTTATTTTGTATTTTGAATACTGAAAAAGATTAAATTCCCAGTATCATCTGTTGAAAATTACATATTGATATATCAATGATATAAATAATGCCAACAGTCAGCAGTCTTTACAGACTAAGGAAGGAGGAAGAATACCTACGTCATGAACATTTAATTGAGTTTATCATACACAACTTCCAAACCTTTGGTAGTCCGACTGCAAACTTCCTTAGGATAGTAATTACTGTGATCTCATTTCTCACCGCTAGGAGACGCTGCGGGAAGAATACTTCATTACCAAAAACGTTTGTGGGAAATTTTCCTCAGGTTGTGCATGAATATCTTTAAATATCAATTTGTTCATCAATCATAAAGTATGAACGGTGAACTTGATTCGTCTTTTAGATTACGGACATCCCATCATTCTGGGAATGGGTAGAAGGCGATCTGATTCCAGCGACACACTCAGAAGAATGGTACAACGGAGAAACCAGCTTCGACGACTCGGTACTACCGGACATGTTAACTCATCAACTCGGCAAGACACAGCTCAGACAAGTCCGGCTACCACCAGGTAAGAGGATATCGACAGTCCTTTGTATGAGACCGGTGCAATAACCTAGCGGGTGGGATGTTCCCTTTACATTCGGAGAGCCGTAGCCTTCAGGCCAGATACCACAGTCAGACTTGCCAATAGATAGGAAGCTATGCTTTAAAGCACTGAAACAAGGGCTCAGAAAAGTACTCACCTTACTTGCAAGCCCCAAAATTCATTATGCACCAGAAAGCCACAACTGTCTACTTTAGAATCATGCAAAGAAAACAAATAGTTGACCACCTTGATCTCTCGGGACAGCTGACGGCTGGAACAGTCCACTCAGGGCATGTGAAACCAAACCACTAAGATATCTCCTTAAGCCAACTAAACTACTGTAACGTACAAATTTTGACCAAACTGGGAGAGCTTAGACCCTACCTGTTCCTTCTAGCTCAAAATTCTCCAAAATGCAACAAAATATTTAAGAAGAAAATGGTTTTCAAAAGTTTAGTGTAGGGACTAAAGTTGTGTTCCCATTTTCTGCACTCCACCGCGCAACGCAACTATGGCGTCTGCCCTACACCGGACATTCCTACGTATGGATCGTACAAATCTTTAAAAAAAGAAGGAACAATTGGCCAGGAGAGCCAGTCCACGACTTCGCCTGCAAATGATAGCCTATTGTGGCCAAACCCTCCTGGCAAATCTTCTACCTATAGCCGGCGTAGTTAGTCTGGTAGAGAGAATAGGGAAGTCTTACGGGTTCAAGTCCCGATCAGGTCATAGCAATAAAAAAAAAAATGTGGGTGGTATAATATGAGTAGTTTTTTGTAAAATGATGGTCGAGTTTGACCATACCCCCTTACGGCTTTCTAGTTTATGCAGCAGAATTTCCGGTTTTGATATGTTACGGATTTGCTATGGTCATGACTTTTAGGGGGCAGATTTATCTTGGGCTAAGAAAGATTCCACATCCATGTTTTTTAGCGCATTTGGGTCTTCTCTATTGGGGACACGACAAGAGAGTAGGGATTGATGAATTATCAGATATCTTTAATGAATATAAATCTAACATCACTTATATACTTTCAGGCAAACTGTGTCATATAGCCGAAAAATTGCAAACCTTACTGCCACGTTGCACCACCGGTTTTTCCAACCTCAAAGCCGATACAACAGACTACATCGAGGTAAATTTAGAAATTCAGTTAACTTGAATTTACTTATAGATTATTTTACTGCTGTCCCATAATGCCAGATGGTATGTATTTTTCTGTAAACTTCTTGAATCTTAATATCATCGTAATTTAATCTTTACCACAGGACTGGGTTCCACACAACGACACCTTCAACTATACGGAACCAGTTGTATGTTCAACAAATGGGGAGTGTCTTCTGGGAAATACCACATGGAAATATACATTTTCTTCACTCAGCGACAGTAAGTCTAAACGTTACTTTTTTCTAGTATAAGCTTATACCCTTTTGATGTCATAATTCTCTTAATTTACTGTAACTAGAACTGTACGAAAGGAATCATTTTTCTGTCATCACATATATCTTGGGAACAAAATTTTAGTCTATGTAGCATATGTACATAAACAGATGGCTTCCAAATTTGCTATCTCACAGTTAGAAGTGTGCAGGTGTACGCGAGATGCATTATGGGCAACTTCAAAGTTCAAGATCCATCTTAAAAAACTCTAGACATTTTTGCAACGTATTGATGCCGTATTTTTTGGGGGTGACGGTCAATGAAAATTAGAATAGCCCACTGTACTTTGTACAGAGGTCAAGAAACATGGTTGTTAAGGGATCTTGAACTTTGACCTAGACCACAATGCATCTCGGTTGCAATTGCGCAGTCGTAACTGTGAGATGACTTATTACTTGTTTTCTAGGCTTTCCGTACTTCCTTAAACATGGCACATACCTCAGCGGCGGTTACGCAACAACACTAGGAAGGACCCAGGGAGGGAGTGCAGCGATGGCGACGTTCTTACAGCAGCACAACTGGCTGGACGGGCGAACCCGCGCCGTCTTCGTGGAGTTGATCCTCTACAACCCACATGCCAACCTCTTCTCCGTGGTAACCATAGTGGTAGAGTTCACTCAACTTGGAGCTGCCTTCACAACTGGAGACATTGTGTCTCTAAGGCTGATCCAGCAAGACGCCTTCCTCCTTCTTGCCTTGCGAGTTTTGATGGCGATTTTCTTGGTGTTCTTTGCTGTAAAACAAGGTGAGTTAAAGAATGTTTTCAACCAGATTTTCCATTGTGTTTCCTTGCGATAAAGTTTATTATCAATAGAAACTATTCCATTTAAGTTAGAATTCAAGTCAGAACACATTTTTGGGTAACTTTCAGTCAAGAGTATTGATGGCGATTTTCTTGGTGTTCTTTATTTAAAACAAGGTGAAATAAAGCATTGTATTTTCTTTAAGCTTTAGCTTTTGATAATTATTTCTATGTCCATCTTTCCTTAAAGTCAGACTTTAAATAAGAAATCTTTCTTTAAAACTTTCAGTCAAAAATATCCTCGCTCGTCCGATCCAATACCTGAGTGAGTTCTGGAGCTGGGTGGAGCTCCTTGTCGTTGTCGTCGGTTTCTCAACACTTGGCGTCTACTTCAAAGCCCAGTACATAATCGATGAAACAGCTGATCAGCGAGCGTCGCCCGTTTTTGAACTCTACAAAAATGCAGTCAACTGGTATGGAGTCTACACGTATCTACTCGGATTTCTCATCTGTTGCGTTACACTGAAGTTCATCCAGCTTCTGCGGTTCAACTCGCATGTTTTGTCTCTGTCTATGACACTCAGGAACTCCTTCAAACCCGTTGTACAATTCTGCGTCATAGCTGGCATCGTTCTTATGGGCTTCACACAGATGGGTAATCTTCTGTTTGGCACCAAACTGCAGGGTTATGAGGACATATTGTCTAGTATAGTCAGTTTGTGCACCATGATGTTAGGAGCTTTTGATTTTGATGCTATAGTTGAGGGACACAGGATGCTTGGTCCACTGATGTTCTTTTCGTACCAAGTCATGATGCAGTTCATATTACTGAGTATGTTCATGACCATAGTCATGGATGTGTATGCAGAGGAGAGTCAGGATCCAAACATTGATGATTTACGGATAGTTTCCTTTATCAGGGATACAACTTCAGGAGCTGTTGGTAAAGCAAGTCGTACTATTTTAACTGCCAGAAACTTTCGGAACAAGATGAATAAAAATACGGCTGAAGTACAAACTCCTGATCCAAACAAAAACCAGGGCAAAATTGCATGTATGCTTTGGGAACTGAATGATTCCAGAATTGTTTAGGTTCAATTAAAGCAGATCAATGTATTCGATAAAGATATTACATACTATTGATAGGCATAATTCTGTTTTATAGATTCATACGTAACTTTTGAGTATTTTGACTTTGTGTGGTGTTAAAATAAGGCAATATGTCATTGCCAAATATTTGATGTTGTAACGTATATCTGATAGCTAAGAGGCATGAAATATATTATACGTTACTCTCTGTACATTACTGTTGAATTTACATTTTACGGTAGGGAATAGGCATTTTATCATTATATCCATTGCCCGATATTGTTCTTCAATCTACAGCACGACTTTGTTCATTTTGCAGCTTTTTTTGTACGATTTGGAGTAAGATTCCAAAGTTGGTGTTTTTTAACGGACGAAAACTGATGCGAGTGCGAATGCTTTCCATATGATCAAGCCAGTTGTCCTTACAGTAGTTAAGTGGGCATTCGATCGATTTTAAGAGGGATTTGATAAGTGAACATGTTATATTAATGTAATTATACGTACTAATGTACTACGTTTTTAACTACTTATATCACGTATTTTCCATATCAACTGTAATTGTGTAATTGTAAATGTTATTAGTACTAAGTTGAAAATTGTTCCAGGTGATTGTACATATGTAAATACTTTGCGTTTGGGATTGCATCTCATTAATATGTATAAGCAGCAACGCCTGTGCTGCATTGCTATGTGAACCAGTCAGAATTGCCTTGAAGAAGGTGCCAGATGGTCACCGAAACGTCGATGGAATAAATCTCTTGGTTGAGTCTTTTTTATTCAGTTACTTACCAACCTGATGAGACTATTCACGTAATTGCTATTTGGTTGTTAAATTTGATGTATATCTAGTACTAGGTTAGGGAAATCCATACTAAGCCACTGTGGCTTTCCTTTGTCCTCCAGCACGTTTTCTTTTATTGTTCTTGTATGTCATGTGAATGATTATGATATACCAAAATGAATAAATCAAATCAAACCAATTGACTGAGGTGAGTGTGACTTTTGTGTCTCTCTAAATTCCCGAATACCCAGTGAATTATTCTAGCACCATCTCTCCATAAAAGAAGGCAAAGAGACATATACCGAGTACAATATAATTTATTCATTTGGTGCAAGAGACATATAAAATCCACAACGACGTCTATCTACACTTGAGATCGCATATATACAGCATTGAATATCAAATACCCTTTAACGGCACAATATAGGCCTGTCTAAAGAGACCTCACCGTACCTGATATATAACTTAAGAATGTACAACGATACATTAAAGACAATACTGTACAGATACATCCTGAACAAGAGAAGTGACGTTTAAACCATTTAAAGGCATCAAAATCATGCTTACGACATATCTTAGATTAATCAGGCTATTATATATAAACGTTGGTATTTCCTTTTACAGTCTTATGCGAGGGGAAATGTGGAACTAGAATGGAGAATCAAACTCTTGCAAATGTATGATTTGTTATTAACAAGACTAGAATAAACATAGGATTTTTATGAAGCAATGATGCTCTGTTTGTAAACAAGTAAAATGCCAGTCTTGCTATTGAGGCACTTTTTGAAAACCAAAATCTTACTGAAATTGTTAGCAGAAAATAAACCAAATTAAAAAGACATGGCATCCAAACAGGTTTAAGCCATAAGGAACATGTATGTTTGTTATCAAGCTATTTTTTTAAACGGTGAAAGTATCGTTTGGCAGTGATCTGAATAGGTTATCATGAAAATAAAACAATATTAACAATATCGTGATGCATAAAGCTGATGACTGAATGTCAGAATTGCATAAAAACTCATATGCATTACTACCTAAAGTTACGGTAAAGTTGACTTTTGTGCCATCCCTAGTACCCTCTTCAAGGGGACTGACCCACTACGTCATGGCCACGTGACTCTAGTAACGGGTCATAGAAACCGACTTCAGGGGACCTTCGGCCCATAGTCAGAGTCGAGTGTCCGTAAGGTAACGCGTTCACAGTAAAAACGCATCTACGCAGATCGACTGAATTTTTATAATTCATTTTAGGATTAAAGTTGGTAACAATGTTAAATTTGCTGTAATTTGCCTACGTTTCTATGGTTATTGTGTACACCTTGTGTGATTTGCCATGTGTGGTAGTTAATCAGCAATAGGAAAAAATACTTGTAGATATAGAATGCCGAAGAAGAAAGCATGTACAGTAATTCAGGACATCTCTTCACGTTATAGACTTATCTAATAGTTACTGTATCGAATTACGTGTCTGTACATGATTAGACGCACCCGAGCGTTATATAAGCATTTTTAGTAACGTTTATATCTTGCTTTAGACATTGCGAGACCATGTACAAGCAAAAGTAGACGGTGCAAGTTCAAGGCCAGGACCTTACAAACTTTCTAACAAAGTGTCTTTGGAATATTTTACCCACATACCACATGACAAACAGAAGAGAAAAATGTGCTAAGATAAATGAAACTTTTCTCAAGATGGGACGAGAAAAAATGGCATAGGGAATTTGGGGAGGGGGGCAATAATGAAAATTAAGGCACCGAATACTTTACAGATAAAGACATAAAGATATAGAATGGTAATAGTTATGGCAGTATCCCCGTTAAATATACAAAATATCTCAGAGCTAGATATCTAGTGCGCATACATTTCGACCTATGTTGACGATGTCCCAAACCACTTCAATAACCAGTATGCCGTAGGGAGGGTTTGGCATCCCATGTAGCCATGCTTCAGCTCGTGGTCCGAATATGGCGGTATGACGTCACAGGGGGCTCCAAATATGGTGGTGTTGACGACTCCTGGGGCGCCCTCTGCCATGTCCACTTGGGATGATATCCAGTAGCGGGAAAACTACAGAAAGACACAAAATCATAAAGAAACGTTAAGAAAAAAATGCATTTCCGCCGGAGTTTAGTCTGAGCACAGCACGTCAATCAATTTCCGTGCTTTGCAAACGATCTGGAAACCTCATCCCATCGTAGATAGCGGTTGTATCAACAGTCGTACTCTATTGCGTGATTTTTGCGCCTGTGTAGTTCAATGTATAACCGCTAGGGAGCGTTGGGAAGCTGTTAAGTTTTTACCTTGTGTATCCTGCCGATGCATTCCGTGTGCGAGGCGTTCACCCATCTCATCGTAAACTCGGTGTTCCACGAGTATTCGTTCGCCTTGCTGCTGACGAAGATGGCGACGTTCGTGTGTCTTCGTGACGCCCGAAGTTTGTCGACGAAGGAACCCGAGTAGCTTTGATCCACAAAGACGAAGACTCGTCGGGCCAGGCAGTTCTCTACGTCCTCCAGAAATTCGGACACCTTGTAGGACTCAGACTTCGAAGCCTGAAACAGATAGACGGTGTCTGATAAGCTTGACATGAAATATGTTATCTTTCTACACTACAGTTGCGTTTCTAGATGTCCAAAAACCGTCAAAAGAACGGTATTAAATCGGTGACCCTGACCCCATATACTGTACCTATTGTAAATGTGGGCCATTGTGGGGTGCATTTCATCTCATGATTGAAAGGGGGCGCTTCTACCATTTCATTAGAAATGCAGCTGATGCTCACATGTGTACAGCCAGGAAAGGCTATTATCGTGTAGACTATGGTGCTAACTGCCAAGCATGCACACGTCGTTCTAAAGGATGGGGGCTCAAATGTCTCCCTCCCAACTTTTCTGCTAGTATCTAAGACACCAGAATCGTACATGTTCATTTGCATCATCGTCTTCGATGTGAGATGATATCATATTATTATTTCGAAATTGATTATCCCTATTCTTGATAGCTATACTGAGGCAGAATGAAAATCAAACGTTTGAAACATTTCTTGCACGTTTCTTTAAAGGAAAGCTACACAAAAAATTGAAAATACTTCTATGCTATGCTTGATATATTCCAAAGTCAAATTCTTACTTCAAGTTGTTTCACCGTGGTTGTTTCACATAAGTCCGTCATAGTTCTGGGATTTTACACAGTTTGCAACTTATGCCGTGCTGACGCCTTCTCGCCTGATAATTGAATTATATGACGTCAGTGTTTCAAATTTTTCCCCTGATGATTGAATTTTAGAACACTGACGTCATATAATACAATCATCAGGTGAAAAATTTGAAACACTGACGTCATATAATTCAATTATCAGGTGAGAAGGCGTCAGCACGGCATAAATTGCAAACTGTGGAAAATCCCAGAACTATGACGGACTTATGTGAAACAACTTGAAGTAAGAATTTGACTTTGGAATATATTAAGCATAGCATAGAAGGATTTTCAATTTTTTGTGTAGCTTTCCTTTAAGCCACGAAAATGGCGTCCACTAAATGACGTCATGGTCACGTGAATGCAAAAAATCGTACCTGTCCGTCGCCATCTTTGTCCCAGAGAAGCATCTCGTCGTCGTTGGTTGCGGGACTGTTCAGGTAGATGACGAGCGTCTCCACGCAGGTGGGGTGACGACAGGTGTTGACGATGAAGTTACGGATGGACAGTTTGTGTGTGGCTGGATACGCTTCCACCGGAGATTCACCCACTGTGAAAACAGCCGATTCTATAGCTAAAGCGATTTCAGAACGTTGGAAGTCAGATTTTCACATTCAATTTTTTAATTATTTCTATACATAGTTTAAATTAAACTATGCCATTGCATATCGACCTTCATGGAGCAATTAGATACGATGTCGTTGTGCGGTGAGAACTCATGATCAGTAGATCAAATGTGATCAGTAAAAGTTACATCAAATGTTGCACATAGCTCACCCCCTGTCTCTATTAACCTTTTGCGTACTGAAGTAGCCGATTGGAACTCGACTCCCTATTGGTTACCATGGTACAGAGTTAGGCAACGGGGAAAAGGTTAAGGGATGGTTGTGGGACCCTGATTCTGAAATCTTGGGTCAATCTGAAAATACATTTTCTATCATTGTCCCTGGCAACTTTTAGAACTTGAAGGAGTCCTAAACCCCAGAAGGCGGTGTTATTTTCCACTAGATTATGTATCAATTAATACATAATCAACCGACTTTTAACAGAATTCTGCTTGTGGTTAATTTCACATGGTGTGTTTTTTAAAACAATATGATACTCATTAAACCCGTGCAGACCCTACCCATGTATTCCCTATACGGAAACATACATCATTAATCGTGGATATTTTCGGCATAAATGAGGGTGGTCAAGCACAATAAGGCCAATTGTTAATAAGATATAAAAGAACACAAAGCAAGACGAGTTTTTCTTAACCCCCATGACATTCTTTTTATAATCTATAACTTTTGTCAGGCCTTGTCAGGCACACTGTATTAGGCCATAGGCTGAGGTTGTTTGATTGAATTAATCAGAAAATAGAGGGTCACCTGGGGAATTCGGTAGAATACTGAATGCTTTTTGATGCGCACGGTACTAGTGGGTACTTTATCGTATACTGTAAAAAATATCCATTTTTACTCCTAAACTATCATCTATTGGAAAATAACTCCCCCCTCTGGAGTTTAGGACTCCTTTAACAATGTTACCGGCATCGAGCTCAAAACAGATATGCTGCTTTGTGAATTTGTGATTGCTTGGTTTGTAAGAATCGGAGGACTTTGATATTCTGCTATGCTCATTCATATCAAATTCATTTGATCATGTCCTCCACAAAAGAGCCGATCGGGGATCAAGTGACGATCCGGCTTGCTCGGTATGTCGGCCTCCGATAAGCATTAGTTTGACATAATTGGATCATTATCGGATTGCCATTTCAATCCCATAAACAAAGGCAGACCGACACATGTCAGCGCTCAATTAAAACCAGCGGGCCGCTGGCAAGGATTTCCCGGTATGTCCGATGAATAGTAGGAGGGAGAGGGGGGTAACATTACGGTCTATCGGACTGATAGAATAATGTTATTCTATAATCATAGCATTCTCTCAAGGAAATAAGAGCGTATCCTTGATTTAACAGATATTCGTATAAACTGGAAGACAGTTACGTTGTGCTGTACTTAGGCAAGACCTTGAATTAAGTACCTTTGGAAAAGTCTGCTCAAATAAAGAAATCGCTACTTGATGTGGTTGCAGTGTCGTTGAGTATATCTGTGCATTTTGAATTATGTGGCTGTACTTTACCCAAAGGGATAGGGAAGCATAATAAAAAGTTTTCTTTAGACACGGAGAAGTCTAGGCAACTTTCGTTTTGTAGGCATCAATTCGGCATCTAGATCGTTTTGTAGCGACAGAAACTTATCTAAAATTTTATCCGATTTTAGTTGGTGGTCTAGGACGACCGTCGGCTCAACTATGTCCCCATAGGCGGCGGTACTAATCACGTGATTATAGACTTGTGCAGTGTTAATCTGCGAAAATACGGTCCCACGTCAACTACCGTCCAACGCTCGGTAGCAAAGCCCGGTAGTCAGCTGTAGGACCCCCTCCGGCCGTTTCGGCAAGCCGTGTTTGTTTTTTTCTGATCCCGGGCCGCAGGTGTTAGACCGTCAGGGTCGGCAGATGCAACCGGCTACGGGTTGAAAGGGTGTCGGGGGCCTTTTGAAATTCATCCAACGAAAACTCGGAAATCATCAGAGCAACAAGAAAGGCCCTTAACGAAGAAAGATAAAGAAATAATGATAAAAAGAGGAAAATTAATGAATGAAAGAAAGAAAACATTCTGTTTTGCACATATTCCGTATTGGAAAAATTATACAATTACAAGATTAGAAAGTTATTTTTTGTGTGTATTGAAACATATAACGTTACAGCACTGTCTGTCTTAAAAACTACATCGTTGTCTAAAGTACTATTATAATTAGACATAAAGAACAACAAGTAAACAAAAGCTCAAACGGTGGTATCTTTTTTTTTGCCCATAGGCGTACTTACAACTATTTTTTTTACTCTACAAATACTGCGGCTTCATGCCTAAATAGCGCCGAATCCCCCCAAGTGCGTTAGCGCATGGCGGGCTCGTTCACCCACCGCATCAAAACAAATACACCGCATCAGAGAAAACATCCCCGCTCTATTGACTCAACCTCTCGCCCCGGCTATCGGCTTTCTACCGGGCCGTCCTTCATCATGTGGACGGTCGTTTGATCCTCCACGCAGGGGAGCTGTCCTTCCTTTGTCCGTTAGCAGCGCGACGCTTTCTAACACTAAGAAAAGATATACTTTACAGATCATACAAAACACGTTTCAACCGCGCTTTGCTAGCAAAACAGTGTTTGTACATGTGGTTTAAGAATCACTCGGTAAAGGAAACGTTTATGTGAGATAAATGGTGTTAAAACACTCAGTTGGCGACCAAGAAAAAGATCACAAATCTACATGTAAGAAATGACCTTTCTACCAAGCACTCACATGTGTGTGTATGGGTTTAATGTCCTCGTTTAGATGTTAAGTGTTTGGCCATCTATATCGTCATGTTGCCAATCTCTGTTTCAGCTCTAGGGGCCCATCCGCGTTGTTTTTCTCTATGAAATTAATAAATAAGTTTGGGGACATTATATTGGTATGGGACTTGGAGTTGCAGAGAACTAGAAAGAAGCAGTTCGACCCACATACGAAAAAGAGTACTACTATAGTCAGATCAAGTACGCATCACTGTCTCGAGGATATATCCTTCCGCGTATTTTATTACTGTCTCAACTCAAGACTTAATTGTATGCTCTTGTCATATCTAAGATATGACATTTATTCATTCATTCATTTATTCACGTTGAAACAACAAGTAACGTATATAATTTGGACAAAGGCTGTTACTAATCTCCAAGCATATGTTTGCAGGCCAAATCGTAATTTTTTTGCTATATCTTTTCTCATTTCCAAACAGCGTTGAAAAGAGTAGATAGAGAAACGTAGCGATTTTACCTTCCAACAACATATGCTTGGAGATTATACCCCCCCCCCCCCCGGGATATACTTAGCAATGCGTTACTTCGATGTCCTAGATTCTGGCGGTTACCCGTTGTGGAAGAGTGTGTTTATTATATCAAGGACACATCGGTACAAACCTGGGTGACTTACGATCAAAGGGGAACGTGTTCTTAAGAAGTAGCCGCCTTTCGTTTGCGTAACGTATTTGTAAACTTACCTTCATCCCTGACATGAAAGATGTCGCTTGGCGATATGCTTCCCTGAAATCCCTTTTTACTACCGCGGTTTCACCGTTATAGACGTCTGTGCTTTGAAGGCGTGAACACATTTTATACAACAATGAAGTGTTTTGATACTATTATTTCTAGCTATAGCTCCGAAAAACCAAGTACGATGAAAGAAATTCGTATCTTTGTGATGCTGTTTCGGTCCTGACGTTTGCTGATGAAACAAAGCTAGCTTCATGGTTTGTTGCCTTGTTGTAATTACCCGATAGACACAATGTCTATAACTGGTGTTTGTTGTGGGGAAAACTTTAAGTAGCTCGCCGACAGTAGACGATACCCTTAAACTGACTGGAGTTGAACGGAAAGGAAAACATCATTTGTGCAACGCTCGCTTTAGCTTCACAAGGAAACAACGCTGCCTGGGTCCTATACACAAAACGAAGGTTTGCCCTCGACACTTTAGCCCAAGTGGCACGTGTTCTAACAACAAACGTCGGTCAACTTGAAAGACTGGCGACTTGTCCTGAGTCGAGACAGCTTGGTTTAACACACGTCATGTCTTCTCAAACGACAGCTGGTATTCTTCCCTCAGAAGACAGGGGGAAGAGGGAATGTTAAGGAGGCGTTGTACTTCAATGGGCTATGTTGATTTTCTGCCAAATGCCGGCCTTTGATGGAGCTAACGCGAGAAGCGGGTGTTATACACTGTTCTAGTGATAGAGGAGTGCCTTTGGCGTCGTCCGGTGACGGTCTCTAACCACACGTGGGTCTCATTACCAAACTCAAACTCCCCCAAAGTACACGGAATGTTGATGGGAAGCTTCCTCTTGACAAGAACGCCTTTCCGTCTTGTATTTCTTCTTATTACAAGACTGCTCGGGTTTCTTAAAAGCTAGTAAAAATGCTCGAGGAATAAGCAAGCCAGAGTGTTACTGGATTGCTATTTACAATTCTATAACCGTGATGATCCCTTTTATATTCCTTCTTTTCTACTATTCCTGACCAAGTGAAAACAATCTATTATTGAAATCAAAGAACCCACAAACTACAAGATACCTTGGTAAATTCGTCTTCCACTGCCTGAAAGAAATGAGTTAAACCCAACAATATTAGTAGCACCAATGCACCATATACATTTAAGCATGTAGCATAATATTAGATGCAACTGCAACCCAATAAGCGTTTTGTATTACTTCTACCGTTAGTCCACAGTTAACACTGTTAAAATGTACACAATTTGCAGTCAATTTTATCTACATATTTTGTACACTCTGTTCCGGCAGTTTCCGATTCCAGCCCAATGATCGTCACGAATTCAAAGTTGAAAAATCAGTATATCTCCCAAAACCAAAAACACCGGCATTAAAAGGAAAACAAGTTTGAAACATTATGTGTTTTTTAAAACCTTTTATTAACTTCGCCAACTTGCCATATGATGTTGCAAATAAGATTCTAAAATAGCCTAAATTGACAATATCAATATGGTTTTTTAATGGTGGCATTTCTCCCTGGCCCCTATTTTCATGAGGTAAACGACAGACGACTCACTAGTTTCATCCATAGGTTAAAAAGTCCTTTAAATTTGATGAGCGGAGTGATATATTCTTAATTATTCACACTTTAACTCAGGCCAACCGTAACGTATCCCTCCGCAACAGTCCAAGTAGGACTTCTTTGTGTAGAGATCCATTTTCATTTTTGGTAGGTTTATTTTTGGGTACAGTATTTGTGTAATGCTTTTATACCACCGCCATTTTCTCGCCAACAGTGAAAAGAGTGCCACCGACAACGCTATACGTTTAAAATTTAACGTTTTCATTTCCTCAACCAATGAGGTTATGATTTCGGCATCGTCGGTAGGCTTTGTGATTAGCATATAGACATTTACCTCAACAACGGAGATTCTAACTGCTATATTTGGCATGTGGTTATGGGACTTGCTGACAATTTGGTCTAGGAGTACAATAGGCTGTAGAGGAATACAATTGGGAATCTTCTGTGGGAAATAGTATGATAAAAATGATCTAGTGAATAATGAAGGCTGACAAGAGGGGTCATGTGGGCGTACTTCAGGGTTTAAGAGCTGAGGAAAGCTGGCGAAATTTCTTGGTCATAGGGATGTCCTTGCACCTGTCCTATCTGTCCCAGTGGTGACTTAACCCTGATATTGCTAAGGGCGAAATATTCTAACATAATGTACAAAATAACAGTTACTCAAGCAACTGGATATGATTTGGGTTTCAAGTAGCATCCACAACTTTTCGTCCGTGACACTGAGCAAGATTTGTCGATTTGCACGTTTTCAACCACGAACTATGAATTGATATTCACAACTTAATTGCTGACATCTTTAAAAGGCATATTGCACTTCGTTTGATGCTTGGGTAGGCAAATAAAGATATGACAAAAACAGATGCCTTATGAAAGTATATGCATAAAGTGAATGTAAGGAGAACTTAACAAAAGATTCTGGCGCGATAACTGTCTTTTGTCCCTGTATTAGAAACAAAGGAAATAAAGAATATCAGCTGTCGTCTTCTTTCTCTCTTTTAATAGCATTTCACTTCGGATGAGCGGTGCCATATAAATGTGTTGTGTCATTACACAGTATGTTTGGAGGGTGCAGTTGGCCTGAACTAGATCCCACAAGATTGATTGCCAAGGCCGAAAGTATCCATTCCCTCCTAGCTACGCCCGAATACACAGCCCCCCTCCCCAATCCTTCTCCACCCACCCTTGATGAAAGAGATCCCATAGGCATCCTCATTAGCGGCATGATGCCTCACCAACCTTGAGGAACTCTATTTAGGCTCACTGGCAACCTTAAGAGAACAGGATATCTCTAATTCCCTACCAGCAGGCACTGGTGGGTGTTTGTAGCTGACCTGCGGGGGATGTCAAGCAGTAAAGACGCCCCGATTCTTAACTCACGTCCCGTCAAGACTACTAACAACTTACTCTTTAGATCCCTAACTCTTCAGAGTGGCACCGAGAAAGACGTCGTTATATTTCTACAGCCGTCTTGCCATTTTCGAGAAGGACATGAGATTTATGGAAGTCAATTCTCTGTTGTTTAGAAGGCGGTTTCTGTTACTAGATTATAAAGTGGTGTCTTTTTCAACATGCAGATCAAAGGTCTCTCTATGGTGGCTTGTCACATCAGGCAGGTGCTGTGAGGGACATAGGGGGGCGTTATTGAGGGTGCTCCCCGACATCTCTGGCAGACGATCTCGCGCCAGAATTAGCAGACGCCGGGCGCCTGTGCCTAATGATGCTTTAATGTCCCAAATTCGTCCTCCCCATGCCCCCTTTTGCCTGTGTGCTAATACTCAGACTCCTGTCTACATGACACAGAGTGCCCCTGGCGGGGACTGCGCATGTATCTGTGTGAATCGGTCGGTTGTTGGCGTCGTCTGGCCACGTGGCCGCAGCCGAACCCCGCCGGGACTTGTTTTGAAGACATACCGACACTTCAACTGGCATTTTTCTCCTAACGTAAATTGCAATTAGTGGGAAAAACATATTTTGTACATTACAAGTAACAGATGCCTGGTTTCTGATAACGAAAGAACCGTTTGAAACAGAAATTCTCTTGTGACGTATGTCCCGAATGCGTGTCCAATTCTACGTGTCTTTGTGGTGCTGTTGCCGGCTGCGATCGCGGTACGACGTAAAGAATTGACAGAGTGCTGAACAAATTTCACAGATAAAAAGCGACTCTTTTTAAGCTTAGTGTGTTTTTCTTTTCTTTTAATGTCATACTTATACATTTTGCATGATATCCCAATCATGAAATCAAGGGTTACACAAATTCAAGTGACGTCGCAGAGAGAGCGAAGTGTGATTGCCGTCAAGTGGAATGGGGGCCTTATCCGAAGGGGTCTCTGTTGTGTATAAGAATCATTCGTCTGCATATTTGCTGTCGTTGACCAGTCACATGCAGGGCCAAAGGAAAGCCTTAGTCCACAAGGAGGTTACGTTTGCACGTTTATATATTTGTAACCTGGTCATGGATATGACACAAACCTTCTTTGAGGGTATTTAATGATTTTTGGTTCGTAGGTAACGTTAGATCTTGTCACAAGCCGGTGGTCAGGTGATCAAATCTTTGGACGAATCTGTTGAGGACTATTCGTGGGAACTGATGACGGTTTGGCAAATTGGGAGCTAGAACATTATCTGGTAAAGGCAGAGCTTGGAGAGTCAAGTCTAATGTGAGTGCCTCTTTGTTAGATAATATCAAAATGGAGACTCTGGTGGTATATCTTTGCATGGAGAACGCAAGAAAACAAATAAGAAATACGATTTTGAAAATAAAATAAAAAAAACTTACGGTCAATATCCCCATCACTGCCGTAGAACGTCGTGATGCTGCTCCGTTTGAATCCGTACCGCCGCAGCATCCCGTACCAAGCCTTCACCGCGGCTTCCCTCTGCTGGTCCCGGCCCACCTGAGGGTTCCACCCGCTGCCCACGATCACGGCCCGGTCGCACGTCTCCCACGGGCGACAGAATCCTCTCAATGCTCCCTCCCCCTTGCGGAACTTCTCGCATCTTCTTGTATTCTCCGTGAGCTCGCAGCGAGGGATTTCGTAGCGGACGATGTCGGGTTGGGGCGGGCACGCGGCGAAACCGTCGATGTGGTCCAGGCAACGGAGTTGCTGCTTTTTCTCCGCGTCGTTGACGAGGCGGACCTTCGGGAGGAAGTTGATCTCGCACCGACGGGCAAAGTTTCGTCTCCGGAGGTTCCGTTGGAGAGCGTTTCGACATCTGTTCTTCAGCGATAGCGTCAGGCATTCTCTGTCCCCTGTTGAAAAAAAAGTCAATATGTTTGTTTGTTTGTTTATTTATTTACACAGGAAGAAAATCTATAATACATAATACGATGAACAATGTATAAAAACAGGTGAAGGAGGAGGGGGAAAGCGTATCTAGCTTAAAATAGGCCCTCCTCCTCTAAAATCAAAATTGATTATAATCGATAACTGATGTAGTAAAGTAATACATAGAATATGATAACGATAGAATATAATAATTGAAAAAAAATGAGGGTGGAAATCAAGATCAGATAAAAACCGCACGCTTGGTACGTTTATTAAGGTTAGACATCCAGGTAGACAATATCTTAAGACAATTAGATGAAGACTCGGAGTGATGGATGTCAATCGAAACGAACGGAACTTATCTCCGAATCCTATTCAGTTTTAGAGATTGAATTATCTCAAAATATCAGTTTGTCGGTGTTTAATAAGCTCACCAGTGTAATTTAATTACACCAATCCTCGTTTAACTCAATTATAATACTTTCAACACAACAAAATCTAACCTTAACATTTTACCGTCTCTACGGCGGTCTTCAGGATAGATGACCCACGGTCTCGTTAGGTCACGTGACCTAAGCGGGCCAACTACATTGAATACGTTCGGCGGAAAGACGACCCAATGTTTGAACGTTATGTGAGTGTCTTTGATTATTCCATTAAAATCCTCTCATTATTCCTTTCAAATCCTCTCAAAAACGCAGGAAATGCCGTTTCAGAAGGTTCAATTTTCTAAATTTGGGAAAAGCCTGACCCCCTCCCCCTTCTGTACTTTTCTGTGTGAAATAATAATAAACTGAACATCATGCCTGCATATTTGCCAAGTACAACCCGTGAAAGCTCCGTTTTGTGTTCATTGAATGCCGCCATGTTTACAGCTCACGCCCGTGTTATAACGCTATTGTCCCGCGGCATGGGTATTGATCGTGTATGTTATGATAGCTCAAGACGAAGCCGGATATTCCTTAAAGATCAAATAAACAGACTGGGATTCGCATTGCCCCGCCAAAGACCCTTGTTAGAGTGTGGGTGGAAGTAGTGTATGACAAGTAGTTTTCACAGCAGTCTGCAAGCGAAGTTTGAATATTTCTTGCAGTGCACAAAGGCCATTTTTTGTAACAGTATAAACCCATTGACATTAATCCACTGATTACATAAATCCGCCACTTTGGAAAACAGTGAGTTTGCGATTGAGAGATCTCTAGTGCAGTACCACAGGTAGTTTAGATATAAAGGAGTGGGGGACGTTGGGTTGGATATCTGTTTGGACGTATTTTTCAGGGTGGCGGAATTATGTACCCTGGTGGAATTATATTCGTAGATGTAAGACGCAATGACTGAAAATGTAGGATATGTTGCTACTTTAAGTTCACTTGCTAATTGTCTGAGTCTAAACTTGTTAGGGTTGATCTTTTATGTAGTTAGTACCCTTTATTGCTACCTTACGTGCCATTTCCTGATATAGATAAATGAAAAGACTTCCGAAACGCACACACATACACATACACAAAAAACAAACGGTGTTCGAACCATGACTCGGCCCTGGGCCTTTCAGCTCAATTCATGGTCATTGTGGGCAGCCCTGGAACCTGTTGATGCTTGGGCTTGGCCCGATGGCATCTCTTTCACACACACACACACACACACACACACACACACACACACACACACACACACACACACAGTCGAACAGATACACCGACAACAATACCTCCTTCACTCTTTACGAAGGTAATGAGATGTGCACGTGCTGTTAGGTCGTGTTGTGTGCTCAACATGTGCAGCAGCTCATCACATTTCCAGCGACACAACACAGATCCAAAGACTATCCCTAGTTTATAAACATCTGTCGGAAAACTTCAAACAAAATTTCAAAGAAACACCAACCATCTATTGTTGACAATAGGATCAAATCCACGAAAGAACCTTGTGTTGGTCTTTCAATAAGGAGATTTTACGGATGGTATTCTTTTATACAATGATGGACAATGGTAGCTTTATAGAGACAATACACTTGTGTTCAAATTGTTTATAATTCTATTGTTCCAAAAATTCCACCCGTAGTCAAGTATGACCTCTGTGTATAGTTGAAAACCCGTGGCAATCCCCACACTTCGTAGAGCATACGTAAAAGTGTACCGAGTTGAGTAACTTAATAAGTTAAAGCAGTGCCGATACAAGGTAGCATTGTTAGCATTTCACCACCATAGTAACACACAGCATTCAAGACACAGAAAATGAGATTCAAATATATATTTGTTTCAAAGTATGATTACCGATATTGCCCAAAAGTTAAGCTTCTTTTGGCTTTAAAAAAGTTTTCAAGCAATAAAATGATTTGGGCAACAATTTTTGTTTCCGGTATTCGTAATCTAATACGTTATATGTAAACTTATATGAGTATTATACAGAATAGTAAGGTTCTTTTATTCAGAACCAAGTATTTTACAACCTTTTGAAATACTTGGTTGTGAATAAAAAGAAGCTTGTTATTCAGTCATTCGCCAACCTGATGAAATTATTCACGGATGTAAGTATTATATGTATGTATTGTATATTATATGTATTATATGTATTGTATGTATTATATGTATTGTATGTATATTGTATGTATTGTATGTATTATACTGTATGTATTCCTTTGTTTATGTGACAAAGCATGAAAAGACTATTTATAGCATTAATTATAGAGGTATCAAATAATTCATTCTATGATTCTATTGTGTTAGAATTAGCTACAGTTGTCATCTTAGTTTGTTCGGGTACAGGAAAAGGTATACCTGAGTCTGACGTTCAGGTCCGGGCTTGTACCTGGACAATTCTACAGGTACAGGTACACTAGACATTCAGGTACAGGTACCAGCCTAGGTGTATGCGCAGCCCCAGTGTTTGGACGTGTTTAAGTGAGTGCGGCGATATGAAAATAACAATTTTACAGGTGCAGGTATAGGTACAGGTACTAGCCTAGGTATACACAGATCCAGTGTTTGGAGGTGTTGGAGTGCGTGCGGCGATATGAAAAGGTTATTTCTCAGTGACCTGTTCAGGTCCGAGCCTATGAATTGTTCAGGTACAGGTACACTAGACGTTTAGCTACAGGTACACACAGGTATACACAGGCCCAGTGTTTGGAGGTGTTAGAGTGCGTGTGGCGATATGAAAAGTTTATTTCTAAGTGACCTGTTTTGGTCCAAGCCTGTCAATTGTTCAGGAACGGTACAGGTACACTAGACGTTCAGCTACAGGTACACACAGGTATACACAGCTCCAGTATTTGGAGGTGTTGGAGTGCGCGCGGCGATATGAAAAGGTTATTTCTCAGTGATCTGTTCAGGTCCGAGCCTGTCAATTGTTCAGGTACAGGTACACTAGACGTTTAGCTACAGGTACACACAGGTATACACAGCTCCAGTATTTGGAGGTGTTGGAGTGCGCGCGGCGATATGAAAAGGTTATTTCTCAGTGATCTGTTCAGGTCCGAGACTGTCAATTGTTCAGGTACAGGTACACTAGACGTTCAGCTACAGGTACACACAGGTATACACAGTCCCAGTGTTTGGAGGTGTTAGAGTGCGCGCGGCGATATGAAAAGGTTATTTCTCAGTGACCTGTGGAGTCACAGTTAAGTATGGCGAGAGAGCTGGTGCCAGCATCAAAAGTATCGGTTTCAGAGCCGTGGCTAAGCGAGCATGTCCACGCCACTGGTGCGGTAAGGCTACAGGACACCGGCCGTATTCTTCTCTCTCAGTCCTTACCTGTTCAAGATGCCTAAAGCAATTCATTGGTTCTCGTCACCTATCGTGTGCTGTGTGCATTGCAGTATTGCACTACAGTAGTGCGTGTCTGTAACGGCGCGGTCACAATGGCCGTCGTGCGATTTTGGATGTCGTACAATTTTCAAACAGGCTATGGCAGAACCAACACACGACAAGGATCTAAAACAGCCTTTCCTACGACAAGACGACTGTATGTTATACGACACATGCCCGGCTTATTCAAGAATGCCCTAAATTCACTATATATCTGCTTCTGTATCTATGTAGCCTGTATAACCGTCCTTCGAAGAATAAACACGACCATCGTACGTCGAATGGCGGGCCCTAAAATCAGGTCAAGTCAAAGTTTATTGCACAACGATTGTAACAGGTACAATGTAAGGCAAATATAAAATACAACTGCCTACTTATATCAAAGTACTAAAACTACAGGGAGGTTCTATGCTATACAATGGTTACGTTCTAGGCTGTACAAAACTACAATGCTCTATTTCAATAAATGATGGCTCTCCGTATGTATACCTCGTGTGATAAAGGTACATTAGGTGTCAAAAAAGCTCTTTGGAGAGTTGATCTAAGCACAGTGTTCAATTTGCATGCAGGGCAAACATGCTGCTATGTTTGCAGGGCCTAATCCGTAGTACCACGGTCCGGGGGACCTGAAAACTTCGGGTACGTTTCAAAAGATGTCACTCTGTTGTCTGCCTCTAATTCCTCTACGTAACGAAGTCCTGTATGTCTAGCCCTGATTGGTCATGTCAACACGTTATTCAAGCCTCGCACACACACCCTTTCATGTTCTCTTAGCTGTGTCAACAGCAGATTATTTGAAGATTGCTGATTCACACGTCGGGCCGGAGATGGGCGGGAAAACACACTGGTACTGACCGCGAAGGGGGAGGGGGGCGGTACGGGGCTTTACAATTTCTGTTGGTTTTGGAACAGTAAAGCCTTTACACGTGTTAGGGGGTAAATTAAACATCCTTTCAGTGAAGCCCAAGAAAGATTTTCCATTGAACCACGTTTGAAAGCGTGCAGAATATACAAGAAATATGTTATTTCGACTCTTGGAAAGATAGGACTAAAACTAATTGTGGTGATGGCGCACGTAATTGAAATTAAACTTTTGGTTTTGGATTAACAAATACTCGAAAAAATTGTATCGTATGAACGACATCCCCTCTGACACAAAACCCAATGTGACAGGGCAAGAAATGCAATAATTCCTTATGTCTAATATATAAAAGATGATGTCTCGATTTAGAAACCAAAATGCCAAAACCCAAGAGAACGCTGTGTTACAGTCTAACGTATTTTGAACTAAGAAATAAGTAAAGGTAACGCATTAAAAAACATACTGCTTTTCCGATAGCCGTACAGTGCAATACAGCGTCGCTATAGTTCGCAACCAACAACAACTAAAGGTATCTGGGTTACTTGGAAAAAGTTCAAGGTTTCTTATTCTGGTCCGGAAAAAGCCAGAGTCAAAGCATGCGTAGATGTAATCCATATTATCACGTTTATTTGGACCAAAAAGTCTTTGTACTGCCAAAAATTGTATTCGGACAAAGTTGGACAAAAACCTTCCGCTAACCAATGTAATCACACGTACTAACACCGGAAATGAGAGGAGAGAGTGAAATGTATACAGATTACTGCATCAGTGTCTGGATGGTAGCTACTAATCTTCATTCTCCAAGTAGATGTCGGAGTGGAAAATCATATTGTTATCTGACAAGCCGGCTTTAAGGCAATACTACATAGTCAACCACTGCTAGAAAATCACACCAGTACCGCGGTAACAAAACGTCCCAACACCTGCTTGGAGAAAAGGTTAAAGAAAATGTCATTGCTGGTCATTTTAGATCAACGGTTTGAGTGATGATTTCCTAAGGGAAAAGGCAATGATATTTACATTGCAATCTACCTATTTTGTTTCTGAAGTGTGATTCAATTTCGATTCAACCCCAACTTATTCACATTAACACTATAGCTAGGGAGGGTGTTTGATTGAATGTTAGGTAGAGGACATTTATAGGAACACTGAGGCGCTATCAGAACGAATGCCGTAACTTGCGCGAATACTAGTATATATCTATACGTCGATGTTTGTAAGACGTCCAGGGAATACGATATCACTGACGAAAGACAGCGGATGCTGTCTGAAACGTCTAACTGTTTCAAAAGCTTATCCAGTTGCTTGAGTAATAGTCTTTTGACGTATATGTATATCTTTTCGTAGTCTTCAAATACCACGAGGTACCACCGAATATTTGACAAAAGTGTGACAAATTATTGTGGGATAATTTAAAAGCAAGCAAATATTTTGAACTCACAAAACATTCAAAAGTAACACAGCACACGGCCATAGTGTTATGAATAGGAGTGGGTCATATTTGCGATAGGATTACTTATGTTGTTCCTTGCCTGGTCAAGCCTTACTGAAACTTCACTGTGCACACAGAAAAGTACACCAAATTTCTTTTCCATTTCATCCTTTTCCTGCCATATATCTTTAGGAAAACGAAACTTATACAACAACCAAATACCACTACGCGCATAAGCGTATATGTCGTTAACTGTTCTAACGAAGCAGTTTGTTATAGTTTAGTCCAATGTAAGTACATTTGTAACCAACTTACGCGGGATTTGTCTACAGACATTGTACAAACATAGTATCACGCTCTCATACTGGGGTCAGTGACCTGATTAAAAAAGCACAAACTCTTCCGAACTCCTTGGTTCCAGGACCTACATACCCCCAAGGAAATTCATGTTGCTCGGGGTCTTTTGCTTTGGTTATGCTAGGGTCACATTTCCAATCCGGGGCTCGGCCGGGCAGTATTGGGAACGAAAATTATGATATAAAAGACAACAAAACCACAAAACGTACTAAAAGGTAATTAAGAGCAAAGCTTGTGCAAATTTACTGACATATACTTTCATTTTTCTGTTTCCGCAAACAGCCCGGCCGGGCCCCGGTTAGGAAATGTGACCCTATCATAACATGTTCAAAGCGGGGCCCGGTCGGGTAACTTGCGGGAACGAATAAAAATAGGATAAAGAAGACAACAAAATCCACAAATCGTGAAAAAAGATCACTCCTTACCATAAATCATGTATATCATTGATATGCATTCTTTATTCTTTGTTTTGTCAAAAGGCCCGGTCGGGCCCCGGGTTGAAAATGTGGCCCTGGCATAACTCAAGACCGGGACTGAGTATACATTTCGTTTGGGGCATGTTGGGCCTTAATGCTTGGGTCACATTTTCAATCCGGGGCCCGACCGGGCAGTGTTTGGGAACAAAAAGTATGATATAAAAGACAACAAAACACACAAAATATACCAAAAATTATTCAAGAGTATAGCTTCTGCATATTTATTTACATACATTTTAATTGTTCGTTTACGCAAACAGCCCGGCCGGGTCCCGGCTGGGAAATGTGACCCAAGCATAAGCCGAGGAGATGGCCTTTGGAAACAGTCTGAAATCCAGACTAACAGTCTAAGTTCCACAGATCTAGAAACACCCTTTTCCAAGAACCCGCAGCGTTAAGCTATTCTGTTCTAAACTTAGCAGGACTAAACCATTTCCTGTCCCTAACAGGAGCGTTGCCCTGTGTCGATTAAAGTTCAAGTCTTTACTTGGCACAGAGGTCGGCAGATACAAATAGGTAGATTTTCTAGCAAATTGTGTCATTAGGTCTAACATGATATTCGTGTCAACAGATAAAGGCGTTGATTCCGTCCAACACAGAGTTCCGGAACTACAGATTTCTCAAGAAGGAAAAGATGGAAGAAATAACAAAGAAAGAATGAAAGAAAGAAAACGAGAAAGACGGAAAGACCAATGAAAAAAGAAGCTAAAAACGAAAAAAAGCGAAATAGAAAAGAAAAGGGACGATTTTTCTAAGTTAAGTATGCATAGACTTCGTATGGTGCAAACTGTATTAGGTATGCACAGACGCAAGGAGTTAAGAATCAATACAGTTTGCTGTCTCAAGTTCGCACTTCACGCCTTTATGCCGAGGTCTACAGTAGCTATTAATAGAAAAAGGCTTCCTGTGATAATTGGTTTAAAGTTGTTGAGTTTTTAGACGGAAGTGTCTTACATCCTGTAACCGGGATACGGGAAGCCTTGGCTTTCGACAGTAAGCACTACGCGACCGTGCCCACACCTCTGACAAAACAAGGTAACTACTGGTCACGCTATTATCTTGTACAGAGTCGTAAGTCTTAAGTATCCGTTAGCATCCGTCGTGAGATCGTCGTGCGATCCTTGTACGACCGTCGTACGATCGTCGTGCGATTGTAATCTGAGGGTATTCTTGAGGTAGTCGCGCATGTTTTCGTACAAGCTTCAGCTGCCTTGTTACATGTCTTGGAAAGTGCTGTCTTTGTCGGCGGTTAGTTTTTTCAGAGCCTGTTTGAAAATTCTATATTAAAATCGTACGACGGATATGACTCCGCAATTGCGAAGTCCCTTTTTTGTTTACGTATACTCTTATTTTCTGAAAAGATCGATATGATAGACCTTCCAATAGAATATCCTTTTCCACTGTATGTTGTACGAATCGCCCACGACAGTCGCAAGAATGCCCTGCCGTCCGGTGAACTAGTCGGAGGGCACGTGACAAGGGTGCTAAATTCGCTAAAATCCTGTGCTATAGCGACTTCCTTGTTCGTCTAAGACAAAACACAACCCGGGGCTTAAGTGAGAACTCGAAGACACCGCATACGGACACAGACGATCGTTTTGTATATAGAGACATAATAACTTTTCCCTCTTACAGGATACACAACGATTAAGAAAAGAAGACGTTGATGATTCAAACAGAGTTCTTAGAACTCAAAGACAACGTAAACGGACACAGACGATCGTACTGTATATAGAGACATAATTCGTTGTCTCTCCTAAAAGATAAACAACGAATCAAGAAAAGAAGACGTCGCTGATTCAAACTCGAAGACACCGCATACGGACAAATACGATCACTTTCTATATAGGGACATAATTACTTGTCCCTTTTACAGGATACACAACGAATCAAGACAAGAAGACCGATTCAAACCGAGTTCTTGGAAAACAGGATGACTCCCCCGCTGTTTCCCCATTTCCGAGGCACCTGCTTTCAAAAATAGATCTTAAATCTCGACATTTAATTTGTCGCGTGTGTTTTTAAACCCACACAAATGTGGGCGCTAACCCAAGAAGTCGAAAAGCTTAGAGTTACGATTCATGCTTTAAGCTATTATTGTTCGACCGTCCTCCACTCGAGGAGTTGAGATTACCATGTTTAGAAATTGCCTCATCGTATTAACCTACCCTAGCTGTTGGTTTTGTAGGAGGCTTATATGACAACTTTAGTCTTGTTAGAAATGACAAACATATCCGGTCCTTCCTGAAAGAGCGGAAATAAGCTTTCAAACAAGTGGTATAGAGAGGTTTGAGCTCTGACCTTGTCAAGAAGTTGACTGTGCGCTTTTGGTCCATGTATGGGGGAGGGCCCGGAGGGGGGAGGGTCATAGCAGCTGAGAAGGTTGGGGTGGGGATGGAAGTTTGCGATGACGTAAGGCGAAAGCATACATGGGGCATCATAAAGTATTAGCGAGGGGGGGTAGTTTAGGAGTACTACGTCGTCCAAGTAATTTCAATTCTACCTCCTTAAATCTTTTTATACATATAACTTGCAGTGGCTTCAGATACAAACTCTCAAATCACGTTAACCAACACACAGGAATCGTGTTTGAATTGCATGTAAACTCGCCGTAAAACTTTGGGTGTCCTAATACTGAGTCATTTACGTGATTTAGGATGGTGACGTGAAGCCGGCGGCGTCAAACCTCTGCACGTAAAAGAACCCAACACACTTATCGAGAAGAGGAGGGGTGACCCGGTGTACTTGGCCAAAAACGCGAGCCGTGGCGAAGCCGCATTGCACTACCACTTGCAACTTCAAAAAGCACCATGTTTCACCTCAAATAGGGATAACTGCTTTACCTTCAGCCCCCATCTCACTGGACCCGCGGCACGTTGGCCACGTTGCTGCGTTCTAAATTGGATTTTTGTTACCCTTGACTTTATAATGTGGATATCATGCAAAACGTACGTACAAAAGTATGACCAAAATGACAACAAAACACAATAAAACAATCTTTTTTTATCGGTAAAGCTTCTTAAGTGCTTTGTCAAGTCACCCGGTCGCAACAAGTTCGCCAATGTTCGTACCGTGGGTCCAGTGAGATAGGGGATTTTTACTTTTCCCTGACAGCCGAAGCAGGTGTCTCATGTCGCTCGAAAGTTGCCCCGGGAGGCGCCACACCAGGCCGACCCCTGTCCGCCCACGTGCCCTGTTATTTCCCACTCATAACGTCATTCACAGGAGAAAGGTTTTCACTCTAACCGCTCGCGTCATCGGCATGCAACAACAATGTCGCACTCCAACACTCGGAATGAACTGAAAAAAGCCCTAAATTGGCAAAACCATTCTACCGAAAAATATATATATGAACTTAAGGTTTTCACTCTAACCGCTGATGTCATCGGCATGCAACAACAATGTCGCAGACCAACACTCGGAACGCAAGAAAAGAACTGAAAATAGCCCCAAATTGGCAAAACCATTCTACTGAAAAATATTTGCCAGAGAAACCGTGGTGTGACGGCATTAAACCTATGCTCTAACCGCTCACGTCATCGGCATGCAACAACAATGTCGCACTCCAACACTCGGAACGCAAGAAAAAAACTGAAAATAGCCCCAAATTGGCAAAACCATTCTACTGAAAAATATTTGTCAGAGAAACCGTGGTGTGACGGCATTAAACCTATGCTCTAACCGCTCGCGTCATCGGCATGCAACAACAATGTCGCACTCCAACACTCGGAACGCCAGAAAAAAACTGAAAATAGCCCCAAATTGGCAAAACCATTCTACTGAAAAATATTTGCCAGAGAAACCGTGGTGTGACGGCATTAAACCTATGCTCTAACCGCTCGCGTCATCGGCATGCAACAACAATGTCGCACTCCAACACTAGGAACGCCAGAAAAAAACTGAAAATAGCCCCAAATTGGCAAAACCATTCTTGTGAAAACCTTTTGCCAGGGAACCCGTGGTGTAAAGGCATTAAACCCATGAACTTAGTAACGTTTTCACTTTAATCGGCATGCCACAACAATGTCGCACTCCAACACTTGGCATGCAAGAAAAGAACTTAAAAAATCCAAAAATTGGCAAAACCATTCTACTGAAAAATATTTGCCAGAGAAACCGTGGTGTGATGGTATTGAAACTATGCCATGAAGAAATACCAGAGTCTCAGACTCTGCCATACTCAATAGAAAGTGCGGTGATGTAAACTACGCACAAAAAGTTCGGAAACTTAACTTTGGTCGATCATATCTCCGTTGTTTCTTGATCAATTTCAATGATTTATATGTCATTGAAAAGCTTTTGTGATTTTCTTTCCCATGATACTTAACTTATTATTGTTGTAAATTAATACAACGAGCACCAGACCTGCTTATGCGAGCGAGTTTCATAAAAAAAGTGCCCAAATTACCTTACTAATGTAAAACGCTCAATTCAGTATTTTGTCTTCTGCTGGTAGCACGTGGCTTTTGTACGAGGGTAATATGGAACTTGAATCAACAAAACACATTAATATGAAAGCCAAGTGTAGTCTTCATCCAAAGAAAAAATGCGTAAAGGAGCCTCAGTTATGATGAGGGTGGCTTAATACTGAGTACACACGCCAAGCGCTGTCACCACAGCCCGGCACATCCTCCTCATGCTTGTCATCAGTTTTGTTACGCGGTCCCTGGCTATTCTTCCACAAGGAGTCGTCGCAGGTCGACCAGTGTTGCTCTGTTGATCACAACTGCTTGCACAGCTCGCCCAAGCTGATCAGTGATCACAGAGTCTGAGACTGTGTTCAATTGTGTTGAGATCTGGGCTGCAGGAGGGGCATTCTATCCTCTGTATTCCTGCATACTGGAGGTGGTCTGAAATGACTCTCATTCTGTATGGACGTGCACTTTCATCTTGCAGAATGGCACCCAGTCTCATAATCATATTGCAGAGGTAAGGATCTTGGAAATGTGACTGGATGGAGGAAGCTGTCTCTTTATCGACACATCGAAGTTGCTTAGGATGATTAGCCTGTTTTTTTCCGCTGGCAGTTAGCGTTGTACTGCCTCACACTATAACACTGACCCCAACAAACAGTCAGTCAATCTGTGCAACAGTCAGCATAGGGTTCTCCTCGCCGCCCCAACACTTTCTTTTACCCATCCAACAGTCGAAGTAAACCTTCTCTTATCTGTAGCTGTGAACATAACATTTCACCACACACTGTTCCATTCACGATTTGGACGACACCACCACTAATGGGTTTGGCGCTGCGCTAGGTGTTTGACACTATTATGGAAATTTGGGCACTTTTTTTCTACAACCCACTCGTGTAAGCAGGCCTGGTGCTCACTCCATCAGATTGCAATTATAATGAGTAGGGTATCATAGGAAAGGAAATTACACAGGCTTTCCAACGATACATAATACATTGAAATTGATAAAAAAAACAATGGAAATATGATCAATCAAAGTAAAGTTTCCAAACTTTTTGTGCGTAGTTTATTATAGCTATCATAAAAAACCTTGTCACAAACGTCAAGACTAATTAGAACTAGGCATCACATTCGGTCCACGATACTCAACTGTGCCAAAGATTCTATAGCTTTTAGAGAAGGCTCTAGTATTAGTTGATCTATTGGTATTACAATAATGTCATTTTTGCCGTGGTTTGTTTATTAACCTCCGTACAGGAGATATTGTTTTCAGTATGTCCGTGTGTTAGTCTGTGTGTCTGCATACACTCTGTGTTTCTGCATAGAGTCAAGAAGCCATTGATGAATTGTGATGGCATTTGGTATGTTGATAAGTTTTGAGTGGACTAAGGTCAAGGTCAATTTTGGGCCTCCTGCGGCTTCCCCCGGTACTGCAGTCGAATTTCCTGTTGCTGTACCCTCTGTTATCGCAACAGTTGCACTAGCTATTATAATCACAGCAACAATAAGAAAACAACCAATCTTTCTACATAAAAATGAGTCAAAGTAATACCGGATCTTTGTCTGAAGCAACTCTATGGCATGTGCTTTTTGGCTACGCTCGAGCGATTAGTACATTGAGGAAATTAATGATAGGGTATGACAAAACTAGAGTTTATAATCGATATGAATGAATAACCAAGAAAGACTCATATGCCTTACAACGATCATGTTATCCCAGCAGCCACTATAGTAGCTTGGGTATAGACGTTTAATACTAATATAAGTTGCAGTTGGCAAGACTAAATCTTTTCCTAGCCTCCACCAGGCCTTCCTACGGGGGTATATTGATCGCAGAATTCGGCAAAAAGAGGAATAATTGACAAGAAGAATCAGTCCAGGGTAAGGTTAACATTTCCCCCTGCGCCTGCAACTGAAACCCTGTGGAGGCGAAACTCCACCGGAAAATATGCTCCCGATAGCCGGCGTAGTTAGTTTGTGAAGACTATTCCTTTCCCCTGTACCTTCAAAAATTGTCCAGTCGTGGAAGGCCTAGGGATGATATGATCAAGGGTTGGACAGTGTTAATATACATCTCGTGTAATATATCGTAACGAGCTCGCACACAGTCTCAAGTCGCGCCAGAACTAGCCAGGCAAGTCGCCACACCGGCACAGTGATGATAGACACGTCAAGATGGCGGTGTCAAACCCAATAACCGGTAGAAATTGTGATGTGTAACAGCGCAGCCAAAAAAAAGGAGGTAGGGGTACTGTTTCACGAGTGCTTTAAAAATGCTCCCTTTGTTTTTGAAGAGAATAACTTATGGGTTGCTCTCAAAGTTTTTAACGTGTAAGGAACGTATATAATTACATTTTCTGGGTTAGGATCCATATAAAGGTTTATCTTGAATGGATCTTGAACAGTGTGTGATAGAGAGATACGAGGACCGAGTTCGTGTGTGCAATCATTGTAGAGTCAGTGGCATTAGAATTATGTCAAATAAAGTAACGTGCTAGTATGATGTAAAACGCTTTTTTGACGTAAACTTGAAACCATCTTCAGCTCATCTTTATACTTGTCACAGAAGCATGGTTTCTGGTCTCATTCTTAAACTAGAGTTCCACGACCTCATACCTTCGCCAAATGATTTTAACCTTTATGACTGACGTATTGGGAGTGTCTCTCATTAATTATAAATCATACTAGTTGATCGTCTTCACCCAAATAACAGACGTTGTCCAAAGTATAAGCTTAACAAAGAAGGTTATGCTAACATCATCAATTATGCAAATGAGGTCTGTATCAGCATAATTTGATTCAACTATGTACACCTTCACATAACTTCTAAATGCCACAACTATGAAATTGCCATCATTTACCTGTATGGAATTAACGTAGTTACTCATTAATTATGCAAATTAGGCCTACAATTGCATATTTTCTATCTATAAACATCCCTCTCTTCCTCAGTTGCAAATGTCACATATTTGAATAGTCATATCATGGAACACAGCAGGGTTTTTAAATTATGTCACCAATTATGCAAATTAGAATCTGATTTGCATAATTATCGTCCAATCATACAAAGTATCACGTCAGCTATCTACATACCAAAAGTCATGACCATCCATCAAGCCCATCTTGAGTTATAGTATTTTCTTATTAATTCTGCGAATGAGTCCTCATTTGCATAGTTGATATCTATTAATATTTCTCTCTTCCTCAGATACATATGTCACATGTTTGAGAGTCCTACCATGGAATTTGGCGGCTGTGTAAACTTTCCTCATTAATTATGCAAATTAGATAATAATTTGCATAATAAGTATCTATAATCATGTACATCATCACTCAAGCTATCTACTTTCCAAAATTCATGACCATCCATCAAGCCCTTCTTGAGTTATTACCTTTCAAAGTCTGAACCAAAACCTGCTCCTGCAGTTCCAAAAAAGCCGCTAGGGGGCCAAAACCTATACCACTTACTCTCTGTCCAAAGAGCTATCTACCACTCAAAAATCAGTTCCATAGCTTGTCCAGAACACGAGATAACAAAACAGGAAGTTCTGCTGCAGTACCGTAACAAGCCGCTAGGGGACCCAAAATCTAATCATTTCCTAGTCTCATCAAGACCTACCCACCTACTAAATGTCAAGACAATCCATCCAAGCCTTCTCGAGTTATTCTGCTTCTTTACATACACACACACACACACACAAACGCTACCCTCTGCATAACCTTCTCGGCGAAGGTAAAAAAACCCACCTCCAATCCAGTTATTGCGCAAAAGAAACATGGTCAACCACCAGAGGGCACAAAATCGACCTTGACCTTTGTCTTCCAACACCTACCCACATACCAAATATCATTACAATCGATTCAAAGGTTCTCGCTGACCATGAATACCCGGAAACACAAACACACAGACAGACAGACCAAATCCTATACCTCCATTTTCTATTTCTTTTACGAATACGTAATCAAACTTTAAAGTGGAAGAATACGTTACGATTCCTGGTAACATTTTCAAGATGTACTAGTATTTTGCAGCAACAAAAAAAGTAGTTGTCAGTACGGGGGGCAAGGAGGGCCACATATCTTCCGGCTCTTGAGTGTCAGAGAATTTGTCTGAACGCGTGGGACTGCATTTTTCATGCAGCCTTGTCATTTCACACACCAGGCTGTCAGCAGCATTCCGCCGATCTTGACCCCTTGGCACTTACATAGTTGCGTTTGGGCGAAGAGAGATGGCACACCATTGGACAGTTCTCGGACTTTCTCGCGAGATGTGACATGTTCCGCGGGAATTTAGTTCGTTGCCATGGAAACCTTGGATTCGGTGTACCGTCTCTTCAACCTAATTTTCAAGCCGGTGTTAGACTACGGCTTGTTGTGTAAGTCTCTTTACCCATTTTTAGAAAAAAAAAACTGAACTTCTCGCAACTTCTCGCGAGATATGTTCCACAAGAATCCAAAGTCGTTGTCATGGAAACCTAGGGGTGGCGCACTCTTTTAATCTTTAGGGACACAGATTGCTTTGCAAGTATTATTTGTGCCAGCCAGTAGAGAGACACTCTCGGGATTTCACGCGAGATTTGCTCCGCGAGGATCCAGCACCGTCGTCATGGAAACCATGGAGCGGAGTACCATCTCTTCTACATAGTCTCCAAGCAGATGCGTGGATACGGCTTGTCTCTTTACTAGCCACGAAAGAGCCACAGAAAACGCCACAAATAGACTAGCAGGAACCATACATCTGGCATGATATACCTAACCCTAGATCGCTTACCCAAGAGGAGAAGACAGGAGTATTAAGTAAAACTTACGTGGCAAAACTACTCGAAAAATATCGGTCCTTTGTATATATATCTAGTTGCTTGATAATTGTAAAGAGAAATCATCAATCTTCCTTTTTTCAAAACCAGGAATATCGTGACATGTTGACGGTCATAATAGATAAGATCACCATTTTCGATAACCGAGATTAACATACTAACAGGACATCCGTGTTTAGGACTACACACTCTTTTATTTTGAATCGTGCCTGCGCCGGTTTATACAAATATGGACGTCTCTTGATTTCAATTTTCTCTTTTAAATTCGCAAGTTCTTGGCTCTAATACTTAACCTTCTGTATGCTTCGTTTTAATACATCAAATTTCTAAAGAACACAACAGTGAGAAGGGTAAAATGCTGACTACGCCGCAGGTGTATCTCTCTCTAAGTCTTCTTAAATATCATCCCGTTCCACGCTTATACCATCAACAACAGTTACATTGTCCTCTGTTTGTTTGGACAACTCCGGTAGCTGATAAAAACGTGTCAGAAACTTTGAAGATTTGTTTTCTCTTTGAGCACCGCCGGTGGACCGGCGGTACAGTGTGTACATTTATCACCGGACCTCTCTGACCCCAAATAGTCGCAGCACAGCTGGCTGATGAAGAGTCGGTGACAGATGGTACTGGTATCGACCGTACGGGCACAGTGTCCGTCGGATCGATTCCCATCCACACAAAACAGTCCCTTCGAGCCTATAGCCTTCATAGCAGGCCTTAGTACGGCTGGCAATTTTAAAGTTTCCGTAACAAGACGTACAGTTGGATTTTGTAACGTGTGGCTATCGTAGTGCGTATGACAAATATAACCGGACCTTGACGTATTATTTCCTGATTGCCACTATGTTATACTACCAAAAACATATCTTCTTTTCTTTTAGTTCAACTTAACTTATTTTAGCTTAGCTTCACTAGTAAACAAAATCTTATATTGAGAATTTTAAGATTGTTTCCATAAAAATTCTCACAAGGAAAAATTTCTTAATTTTCTTTCTTAAGACACTATTTCTAAAAAAGATGCCCACTCTCAAAAATTTCAAGAAAAGTCTAAATTTCTTGTTTTTCTGTCTTGTAAAATTTTTTTTGTTATCATGTTTAAGAAAATCTTAGAATTTGTCGTCTTCTCTTTCTTAGATAATCTTACTTCAAGAATCTTCAATTTTGTAAGACAAAAATTACAGAAGAAAAAAATTCCTAACTCGTGGACAAAATGTTTTCTTAGACACAGATAGGTTTCCACTTCAAATACATTTTCTGTATATAAGAAGAAACAATACAAATAAGAATTTTTTTTTTTTGGTAATGGTTATGTTGTTGCGAACAAGAGCTATCAGGACACAGTAGCAAACAGAAAATAGCACGTGAAACACGCACTCATAAAAAAGACAGTATCCAAAATCAGCAGTAGAATCGCCTGCTGTAGAGACTATTACCGGCAACATGTTGTGGACTGTTTTGTCCTCATCATTGTATAACATATGCTCGATAGATGAAAAGGATCTGGTAAAATTTACGACTTTTGAACAGTTATGTAGTGTTTAGGCATCCCGCAATACCATGAAACCGCGCCGTACTTGTTTAGTACTACTAACTGACAGGAGGAATATGTCTCTATTCATTGATAGAAAAAACGGAGTGCTGAAAAAGTTAAAGGATATGAGAGATCTTACTCTTGTTGAAACGGCTTGGTATATGAAAGGATTTTAATTCTTTCATAGTCCTATAGGAGATCTTGCTCCTATTTAAAGCGCTTGGTAGATGGAATTTGAAAGAAGAAAAAAACTGGGGGGGGGGACGAAGCCATAAATGCAGTAGATATGGAGCTCGGTTATCTACAATTACATAGAAGAAAGGGCAGAAATCAGACAGCTGTTGCTATCGAGGACGCTTAAGCCTTTTGGCCTTCGCAACCAATGGTTGAGAACCTTTGAACTGATGCTTCAATAAAATCCATTGACAGAAAGCAAATGTTCGGTCTTCTCAGAACACGTATGTCCTTTCTTAGAACTTTTTCATTCAGGCTAACGTTTGAAAGAGCGATTCAATGTTCGCTGAAGGACGCCACAGTCTCTGAGGACAGCATGTCGACCAAAGCAAATGCATCGCCGACTTTTGAAGCTAACGAACTCATTCCTACATAGTGTCTTTGTGCAGAAATGTTGGAAATATGAGTAAGAATACTTTTTTTTTCGTCAGTCGAAAGGGACAACGCCACCTGTGGTAACTTGGATATAAACAAAACCAACAGGGAATTTATTATCTACACCGTAGATTAATTCTCAAAATGGTTAACGTTAGGGAGACAAAAAACGTTAAGATTTTGCATTTTAACATTCCGCTTGGATATTACACTGTTTTCCCTTTAAACAGTATGCTTTTCGAGAAAAAGATGCCTTCGATTTCAATGCAACGCAATTATTTTGACAAATACTTTGAGATGCCTTGATGTGGGCTTAAAGAACATTAAATACTTGAACCTGTATGATACCTTATCTGTATCGGCGAATTACGTTGTACTAAGCTAAACCTTTATTCCCGACGCAATAAATGAGCGGAACGCACCAAAAAGTAGTAAGGTGGTCTTGCGGTTAGGATTGTTAAGAATCTGAAAGTGGTGACCCAAGCGTTCTGCCCTAGAAAGACACTGTCTACCTGTTTCCTAGGCATTTGACTCTGGTGAAAATGAGTACCAAGCTTCGGTTAGGGATGTCCCCTCGGATGGGACGTAAATTAGGATATACCATATTTGAGGAGAGCCACACCTCGAACACGTTAAACATCCCACCGCACTTAGCGAAAAAGAAGGGGTCCATCCAGGTGTGAGTGGATCAAACCATAAAGTCTGGTCTCCGAGTTGAAGCCTCGAAAGGGTGATAGTCACCTGTTATGTTAAAATTAACCCTTCCACAGCTGTGGCAAATCTCAATAAATAATATCACAATATGTACTTGAATGAAGCAAGAGACGAAAATGCAGTGTAAATTTGGTGTCCTATAAGTCCGTATGGGCTGGGCGACTTTATCAAGTCGCAGGACACAAAAATAGAATATTCATTCAAAACATTCATTCATTCATTCATTCATTGCAATTAAGGAGGGGTGGTTTCGTTACAAGAAACGCATAAATGAAATATGTTTTGTTTTTATGTTGGTTTATCGTCTATCTTTCGTGTTCCTGCATAAAAAAACTCCCTTGTAATAAAAGAAAGGTATGTATCTGTAAATGAAAAAAAACCGTTAAATGTGTTTTTTCATTTATTAAGTTCTCTCACGTTTTTGCCAATAATATGTATTCTCCAAGCAGAGGTTTCGAGGGGGGGGGGGGTGCTAGTAGTGGCCGGCCCGGGATTTTTAACACTGCCCTGCCTTTAAAATCCCGGCCACTACAGCCCCAACACCCCCGATCGAAACCTCTGCTCGTAGAGCGAGTAGTAAAAGTGGAATCCTTCGTACGATCTACTCATGGTAGGAACCGAAACGTGAATCATGTCACCAAACGCCTACGAGCTACCCTCGACACATGACCGCAGTAAAAAAAAGGCCCTTCCGAGGTCGGGCATGGGTGTTACCAAGTTCGCGAGTTCACATTCCCCTGTCTAGTGTTGCTTGCGTCATGTTCGGGGTGGTATTCGATCCGGTGAAAATGTCCTCGGGGAATGCGTGCTAGAACCCGCTGCGTTTTTGATATCGGGGTCGCTCCAACTAGTATGTATGTATGTTTACAGAAACAGGGTAACAATCGTTTATAGATTTGGCTTGGATTCTTCAGAACGATTTGCCTGGTTTTAGTCAGAGAATGTCTGCTTTAATACAACCGCTGCGTTTTTAATATCGGGGTCGCTCCAGCTTGTATATGTATCCAGAACCAGTTAGGATAACATAATAGTAGATCAATCGTTTCTTAAAGTTTAGGCTTGGGTTTTGTAGAAGGATTTTCCTGGTTTTAGTCGGGGAATGTCTGCTTTAATACGACCGCTGGGTTTTTAATACCGGGGTCGCTACAGCTTGTATATGTATACAGAAACAGTTTAACAGGATAACATAATAGTAGATCAATCGTTTCTTAAAGTTTAGGCTTGGGTTTTGTAGAACGATTTCCCTGGTTTTAGTCGGGGAATGCGTGCTTAAATACAACCGCTGCGTTTTTAATATCGGGGTCGATCCAGCTTGTATGTATGTATACAGAAACAGTTTAATAGGATAACATAATACATTTAGATCGATCAGTTTTTAATTATGTTCAGGCTTGAGTTTTTCAGTAATATTTGCCTTGTTTTAGTCAGGGAATGTGTGCTTAAATACAACCGCTGCGTTTTTAATATCGGGGTCGCTCCAGTATGTATTTATACAGGAACAGTTAGGAAAACATAATTGTAGATCAATCGTTTGTTAAAGTTCAGGCTTGGGTTTTTTCAGAACGATTTGCCTAGTTTTTGTCGGGTGTTGCCATCAAACGCCCCCACTTTTACCGCTGCGTTTTTGATATGGGGGTCGCCCCAACTTGTATGTATAGAACAGTTATAGATCGTAAGGTAATAACGTAATAGATCAATCGTTTGTTAAAGTTCAGGCTGTGGTTTTTCAGAATAGTTTGCCTGGTTAAAGTCGGGTGTTGCCATCAAATACCCCCACCACCTTTAAAAACTTCTCGCTCGCATAAACTTCCGACTGGGGTGGGAGAAATAGTACATGTGCGCGAGGGTTCGGCACATGTGAGACATGCGGACATCCGATAGCGGCGCTTATCTCGACAAAAAAAGGAGTTCCTCCAAGTCAAGCATAACTACAGAAGCAGAAGCGTCGGCCAGAATCCCTTTGCGAGCTGCCCGCCGCTAGTGGACGCCATGCATACGGGTTATGTCGGTCATATGAAAAGGAACCAACGCCGAAGAACAACAAAAACATAGCCTTCCATTCCAATACCGCTGGATACTGGCGCTGCGTACACAAACATTTAGGTATAAATTGTTCAGGGGTACATTTGTGGCGTTTTTAGTGATGAGGATATGAAGGGGGTGGGGGGACACATGTTCGTACGGGACAAATATAGAATTCTGTCAGAACCCCCCGGCCGGCCGGGAGACCTTTGACGACGCGACAACTCACTGAAGTAGCAAAGAAATCAAAACAACAGCTTATCGACGGGCGGTTTGTATAAACAAGGCTCAACGTACATGGTTTCATGTGTCATCTCTTTAAAGGATACAAGTGCGCCTGATTTTCCTTATCTACAACATTTACCGGACAATTAAAGACACCGTGTAACAACCTTTAAGCAAGGTTTAAGTCATCGAAGACACGCATTCGTATAGTTGTGTCTTAAAGGTTCGACCTACCTGATGAGAGGGAAATAACTGCAAAAGCTGTTAGGTTACTGATCGTCTCACCTCGATTTCAACGGCCTTCAAAATTGTCAAGGGCCGAATTCCTGCGGTACTCCGTAGGGTTAACACTGCAAACATGACCTATGGACTATATAGAAACGGTCTGCTTGTGGGACACCGTGCTACAATACAGTATATATACTACTCTGCAGTATGACAAACACTGTGTAATTTGTACCTACCGAGATATACTCCGCTCTGACTTGCACATTTGGAGGCGGCAACGTTTGTGTCCAAGAAGAACACAAGAACAAGGTGCCCGAAGCTGGCTTTAGGGTAAGGGTCCAGCGCGATGACGGCGTTGTGGCGGCCGGCGCGGGCCAGGCCACCGTCCGGCAACACGGCCAGGTACCCGCCGCTGCCTCGTTCCGCAGGCTCAGTCATGTACAGGTGGACCGACGAGCGCGGGATCGAGACTAGCGTCCGACACTCCCGCTCTGTGGTGAAGAACACGGCCTCGCACACGAGGTTGTGCATGTAGTGGTAGGCCGCCATGGCCCACCGGACCTGTCGTAAGTCCTGCTCGGACGGGGTGTGCCAGTCCAACCGAGGATCGATCAGACTCGTGACGGTCGGTAGATGTACCGTCCCCGTGCAGAGTAACAACCCAAACTGAAGGTACCGTACAACATCCATCGTTCTTGTCTTAGATAAAAACACTCCTCCTGGAATAAGAACTCTTCAGGAAAAGTCGTATGCCGTCGTTTCCTCGTGCGGTCTGTCGGAGTCCGTGCCGCTCGCCACCCGCCGGTCGAGTCGTGCTGCTGTCCTGACGACTGAATCCCTCCCGCCGGAAGTGTCGGTCCGGTTTTTATGGATAAACCGGCATAACAAACAAGCCTTCCTACAGCCGCCCAAACCGCACGCGCTCGCTCACATGAAGACGAATCAAAGATACGCGCCCCTCCCCACGAACTAACTCAAAACATTGCGGTGCGCGCGACCGAGCCTGAAAGCTATTAGGAGCAGTGTGTTTGCGTAGAGCCGCCCCTCTGGTTGGTTCGAGCGCGCTCCAGATTGGCCAGCGGGTCCGCACACATGTCACCGGCCCGCAAAATTAATCTGCTGAGACAAGCTAGGGCCCGAGTCATGCGCGCTCAACCGGTGCGCATGTTGTACTATTACGGCATGGCAAACTGAACAAGCAGGGCGAAAGACAGCCTTGCGTTGGTAGCTTTCAGCGTTAGCTAGGGGAAGACGGAAAAAAAAAATTGGCGAGAACAAAACGATTAAAAAGAGAGAAAATAACAATAATATGTATTCAACGGTAAGTAGTGAGGCGAATGCAACCATCCTTTTTGTAGCTTTTAGTCAAGAAAGTTAAATGAGAGAATAAGAAAGAAGTGCTTTAAGATAAAAAGACAAAACACAAATCGGATGTACAAAACGTAGGGTTCAAAGGGCATTACATAAAGTTACAGCTAACATTAAATTTGAAATGTGGGAAGAATATGTTAAAATTCAGTAGAATGTTGAATTCAATAAAAAGAATGTAATGAAGTCGTGGATTTTCTATGTGTCAAAAAAAAGAGCCCAAAAGCAAGGGATCTACGGACCCTTGGCTACTGATAGACGACATATTTGCCATCATCCTAACGTTAAAACAAACGCCTAGACGGTAGGTTTACCAAAGGGGGGTTCTTAAAGTACTTAGTTTGCCTCATTTGTAGAGCCTGATATGCGAATGACGTCTGTAGCCAACCTCAGAGTCATGGGTGACGTCACAGTCTACCTGAAAGTTGGTTCTTTACACAAACATGCACCCTAAAGGAAACAAAAGGAGCCGACTTGCAGAGGCTTGTCCTCCAGTATCCACAGCGTGTTAAAGGCGTGGAGATGTTAGTCTCTACAATAGACTTCACGGCGGGCGTAATACCGACTTACAGAGGCTTGTCCTCCAGCAACTACAGCGTGTTAAAGGCGTGGAGAAGTAAGCCTCTACAACAGACTTCACGGCGGGCGTCATACCGACTTACAGAGGCTTACCCTCCAGCAACCACAGCGTGTTAAAGGTGTGGAGAAGTTAGCCTCTACAAAAGACTTCGTGGCGGGCGTAATATCGAGTAACGACACACGGGCGTAAACAGACAGCGTAGAACGGTTAGCCTCTTCTAGAAGGCTTCAATATTTTCTAATTGCTACAGTTGCGCCAGAGATATGTTAGGAATTTTAAGTCATGACGTACTAGGTGAGTCATAAGGAGTGCCCAGGTGACTCATGGGTTTCGTTTGTTTCTTCAAAACTGACGTATTGTTGCCCTTTGTGTCGTCCGACATTTTTTTCGCTTTTGTGAGAGAAAACACGGAATGTCACTAGGCCACTTTAGTACTTATAACATTGCTGTGGTTTGTAAATTGTGTGCACAGGCGATGTTAGGTCTTTCACGATTGTATGTTTTACGGGTGTGCTTTTATACTAGAAAGTAGACAGATAAAGACTGCAGATAAACACTTGATAACTAAGATGATTAATAACAAGATAACTTAACGTCTTGTAAGATGTTTAGAAATCCAAACATTTATCGATAAGAAAAAAGTTTGAATATCCTTCAAAATGTCTGCTTCAGATTTAAAGCTTGCATGTTTTCATAGAGGTTTGAAATAATGAAGAAAAACTGACGTGATATATAACTTACGATTGGGATGAATTGATAAAATGTTTATTGTCTTGGTTTCAATACCTGAAGTTATGTTTTTACAGCCTTCTCTATATATATTATTCCTGTTACCGCAAGACGAACTGGGTTTCTGACATCACCGTAGAAACGCCTCCTTGCGGAAGACGAACGATATGTACCTGGCAGTCGCGAATGTTCATGTCGTGAACATGGCATTCACCAATACCGTGCATGAAAAAGACAAGTGATTAGAATATGCAACACATAATGACATGGGATGGGACGTTTTATCTGTCAGGTTTTCTTTGTTATATCGTTTTTCTTGTTCACAGCAAAGTAGTTAATTGTTAACCCGTTTTTTCCATGAATTATTACCATCGTTATCTAGTGATGACTGCAAGACCTCCGCAAAACGTTGCTAGCTACAGTATTTGTAATTGTCGAAACTGATTACATATTTCGTAGAAATCAAAAACAGATAATTTCACATTTTTGCTCTTTCACAAGGAAACTCTAGTCTGCAAATATGTCCTCCATGAAAGACCGCATTTTGTCCGACATAGTGGTGTTTTAACAACCAGAAGCATTGGCTTCTATTTCTGTAAACCGCAAAATCTATATTTCTAAATCTCACCCCGTAAAAATTTCATCGGGCGTGCAAGTTGATTTCGGCGGGCGGGAAACGCTGCAAACGCCGAGGCGGTCACGGAAAGCTCTCGGTATTTTCTGGTACCAGGCAGCTATCGTCTCAGCAGCTGTGAAAGAAGAATGTCTTTGAAGAGGGTCATCCTCTGTGAGACAATAACAAGATCGGACAGACAGATCTACTTTCGAGACATGTTTTGAAAGCTAACACCCCTGTTTAAGAGCATATGTTCTTTAACTCGCCATTAAGATGTCTTACAAGTAGAGTAGAACTAAAAGATGTTCTGTAGAATTTCCGGCTCCGGACTTGCAAGAGACCAAATTAGACTACGGGAAAAACAACAAAATATAATTACCCACACACATATATCTTGTCCTCAGTGTTATTGTCTAAAGATGCGGCAAACCATGAGATCAAAGTCGGCATATCTGAGACAGTTGCGTTATCGGGAAACATTAAAGACTTCCCCAAAATGTCCTTCAAAGACGATCTCCTTATCTTCAAAACATGGCGGTGATTAACTAGTGTCTGAGGAGAATCTAGGACAAGCGGTGTTCGGATTTGTTCAGTGCGGTTAGCTTAAAGGGATTAGAGATAAAAACAACAAGGAGAAAACTTATATCGCAAAACGAATTGGGTTGTCTATGTGTTTACCATTGAGTTGTTATTGTTTGGAATTATCATGAGTTATTTGTATGATTTATTACTCCAATGTTTGATGGTTACTGCTTATGTTACATATATCAATGTGTATGCATTATTCATTCAATTTATGTTAAGCTATCCTTGTTTTGTATCCTGATTTGTTATGGTTTTGTAAGGGTGGCCTTGGAAATTAGTTACTCAGTAATTCTTTGGTCCCATTTATAATCCGGGGCCGTCCCGGCAGCCTGTGGGAACGGAAAAATGATATAAAAGATAACAAAAGACACAAAACGTATGATAACCATATACCATGTATTTCTTTAATATGCATTTCTTATTTTTCGTTTTCGCAAACATCCCGGCCGGGCCCGGAATTGGAAATGGGACCGAGGTATTCATTGATGGAACCACCCCAAAGATGTATAGATAACTTGATTAATTAATACCTTGTTCGGCATACTACACCAGTTGGCCACTGCACGTACAAGACGAGACTGTTATGGTTGAGCCACTGGATTCACTCACATAGGGATGGATAGCTACTCTTAATTATACGTGTGGTGGGTTCTTTAACGTGCTCGAAGCGGGGCTGTCCTCAAACGTGGGATCTCATGCTTACCGCTGACGCTAGACACCCCTTTTCACCCGAGTCCAGTGAGGACGTAGGTGTTTAGTACCTCTCACAATGCATAACGTCGGGGCCTGACAAGGAGTAACCAAGAACCTTAGGCTTTTAAATCAACAACCTCCATACCACTTCTCCCTATCTCTCAGATAAGTGCGCAGTTTGAATAACCTAAACATGTCCGAAATGTATAACTTTTTAAAAAAAAATTTCCTCTATTGCCTATTGACAAACAGATACATCAATAGGTAAAATTTATATGTAATTCTATGCTGTATATAAAAGCAATCTACGAGGGGGTAATACTGTAACTACAGAAATGTTCGCGTTAGTCTTACGCTTTAGGTTTTCGCGGTAAGGTCTTCGCCGCGAACTTAAAACCACAGCGGAATTCATTTGCCCTCCTACCCCTTGTCTACTATTGTCTCAAACGGAAACTTAAAACCACTGCGAACTCCCTACCACGAAATCAAAACCACGCGAACTTAAATGCCTTAACAGTACCACGCCACTTCCGGGTCTATCTCAACAAAACTGTCTTCACTTTTCTTTCCTTTCAAGTGACATTCTTTCCACCCCGTCTCATCTCGATTCTTCTAAACCAGTCTTAATGACCAGAGTAGACCTTAACTAATTAAGTAAGACGATCATTAACCTTTCTGGCGACGGTTTCTTGCTCCGGCTTCTTTCTTCCTTCGGATGTAAGCGGTTTGCAAAGTCTTACAATCCAGAAATGTCGAAAAAGATTTCCAAAGACACTAGTCACAATTAACAATTGCGGGAAGCTTTACATCGCGGACAAATATTTTCACTAGTAGATCTCACCCTCTTAAAGGGTGAAGGTCTTTGTAAGATCAAACTACTTAAGGAAACTGTAGTAAAAGTTGGAATGCAAAAGCCCTAGCGGGGCAGTCTTATCTAAATTTCTAATCTAACTTATGCCTTTTTGCGCTGCCTTGTAAGTGTTTTGTCGGTGTGCGTCTTTTTGTTGTAGAAAGAGTAGAATAAAGTCAAACATGGCAATAGTGGTCACTCAAGGGCACAGGGCTAATACTGTAAAGAGAAAGGTTAATTCGACCACAGGCAATAAGTGACACAAGAAGGCTTACCTTTTTTTTTCATTCGCTGCAAATGTGGTTATAACATTTGTATTTACATTTTTGTTCCCTTATTTTTGTTAGAAATAAGGAAATATTGCAATGGCTGCACCACTTATTACAACACAAGGACATATAGTATACTGCAAGTGGGTTTCTGTAACGCGTAACGCGTAACGCGTAAAACACGCCAAAAACAAGCCACACGAAAACGTGTTTGTATTCATATAAACATATATCTATATCTATAAGTTTGTATCTTTTTTAAGTGGCGCTGGCAAAATAAGTTTTATAACTTGAATGCAGTGCCACTTTGTCTCTGTTATTTTGTATTAGAAAAAAGAAAACGTGCAAAAAAGGCGACACCGCACATCTGCTTGGAGATGTGTCTTCTCCCATTCGTCAGCTGTTTCTGATCAGGATAAGCAAAGCGGCACCAAACGTGGGTAATCAGGCTCGCGTGTTGAGGGCGGCGATTTCACAAATAAAGACGCGTGATGTTTCCTGACACAATTACGAACCCGAACCCCTCGGGGGATGTTCGCGGTGTTTGGGCGTGGACACCAGTCTACACTTCTGTAATATATCCCTTTGAAATGTTCGAAAGCAACGGGTTTCCCCGGGCACGCAGAGAGACACTAGTCGCGCGCCAACTGAAAGCGCGCCGCATGCATGGTGGCGCCAACGTATCCGACGAATAAATCGTACGCGCCCGTTTGAATGAAGACGGCGGTTTTAGATCCTACGCAGTTGTTCTAGACCTGACAAGAGGCAAACATTCTTAGAAGAAAGATTAGAAATGTCTTTTCTCCCTTTTCATTTGGTAGGAAAGTCGGAATCGCTTCGGAATTATCACCATGATAAGTTGGTTGGTAAATATGAGAATTGTGTCATTTGGTGAGATCTGCGCTAATAATACACGACTAAATTGTCGCGTCCGTTTAAATGAAGACGGCGGTTTTCTCCAAGCAGATCTAACGGAATTTTCATAGCCTACCTTGGGTGATTTGGCGGTTTAAGATCTTAGAAAGTTGCTCTTTACCTGACAAGAAATAAATGTTCTTAGAAGGAAAATTATGTTTTCTCTCTCTTCGTCTTAGTGGGACTGACTTCGAAATTATCATCATCATAATAAGATGTTAGGGGTAAAATGGGAATGTTGTCCTTTGCCATGGTGAGAATCACATAGTTACACATGTTTTTTTTAAACATGGATAAACAATAGTAGCGCTACAGTCACATAATAGGACGGCTTTTCGCCGTGGTTTTAAGTTCACCGCAAAAATTTAACCTCTAAGACAAAACCGCCGCGAACATTTCGGCATTTACAGTAAATCATTATAATCGGCTGGCGATACGAATACAAACGTAAATGTTATTTTCTGAAAGAAAGAAATGTCAGGACGAAGGAAGGCATGCTCCCGTTCGAGCTGTTGCTGTCCTTACCAATGGGGCATTGGTAAGTGTTGTTGTGTGTTTCAGGAGATCAATCCAAACAGCGGACATTCCTGACAGGCGCCTCGGCCCTGGACGCCTTCACTTCCCGACGGTTCCGCCCCGGTTCCCCCCGCCGTCCGCACGGGACTGGAGTTAACAAGGCGCCGCGGCGGTTAACAGGTCAGGTCGGGAAAGATTTGGTGGAAGCCTGGCCTTCGGGCCTGACTAGCCTGCATGCAGTACCCCCGATCTCTATGATATATATCTCAGATTCTAAGTCAGGGGGTCTGTTGTAGAATTTCCTTGGGGACATGTTGGCCCTAGAGCAGATGAGTTGGCCTGAGTTTGCCCTGGAAAAAGTCTGGCATCTAGGCTAGACGTGACCGATCGGTCGCTTCAAATAGTAGTCTGTACTGGATAGCTTCGGTTAGCTTTATAGAATAAAAGAAATAGGCGAAATGTTGAGGATAATTTGCTGGGGGAGTTATAATTAGTTCAGTGGAGATGTTGAAGCAAAATAGGTTCTTCTTTCAGAGATAGGCCGGCTTATTTCAGAAGACGGTAGGACAGACATTTGGACATCAAGCGGCTCCCCCAGGCGACCAAAGTTATATTGCACCGTTGAAAGATCAGCACATCTTAAAGCAATATGAAAGGAAAATCGGATACATTACTAGACAATCGTGCAATTATTCAAGGTATTACGCTCAAAGATAAACATCAGACGTATACATTTTCAGGCACCGCGCGAGGAGCCGTAGCTGCTCGGAGAAGCGCCGCCTATCACTTACGTAATGAGGTGGATAAGAATGTAGGTGAACATCATCCGATGTTTCTTGGCAACTTTGCCCTTTTATTTTTCATACAAATAACTAATAAGGATCTGGAGACCTTGAAAGGATATACCTGCAAGATATATACTAGTACTTGTCTTATAGATTGTACTGGTTTACAGAAAGAATTGTACTGTAATCGCAATATGTATAACTGGTGGCTTCGACACAAACCACTAGTTCTCAAAAGACAAGACGTCGATAGATCAAACTTTGATTTTATTGCTAACCATGCGTTGTACACACAACGTCTAAGATATAATGTTTATCAAATGTGATATGTTATTCCTACATTATTGTATGCTGACTTTGGATAATACTGCAAAGTTACAAAGGTTAAAGGAAAAAATTGTATTGCTAAAACTGGAAATACAATATAAAACTTAAACAAAGATAATCATTATAACACGCACTATGTACAATTATTATATAAATTAAATTATGATATTTTACATGCGTCTAAACTAGAAAAAAATTATAAAATTATACATATGACAATGATACAATGTCTCATCTTTTAAACTATACCCTGTTTCCATTTTTTATAATTTATATCAATTATCGATGAAATTCCATGATTATGTTATACAAATATGCCAGGTAACAACGTCAAACAGTTGCATAATGAATCCTTTTAACAAAATTATGCCTATCTATAATATTTTTATTGAATATATTAATCTGAGTTGAGGGAACCTAGGGTATGCTGGAATCATTAAGTTCCCAAAGCATACATGCAATTTTGCCCTGATTTTTGTTTGGATCAGGAGTCTGTTCTTTGACTGTTTTATTCAACTTGCTCTTTCCTGCAGTTGAAAAAGTACGACTTGCTTTACCTACAGCTTCGGAAGTTGTATCCCTGATAAAGGAAACTAACCGCAAATTATCAGTGTTTGGATCCCGACTCTCCTCTGCATACACATCCATGACTATGGTCATGAACATACTCAGTAATATGAACTGCATCATGACTTGGTACGAAAAGAACATCAGTGGACCAAGCATCCTGTGTCCCTCAACTATAGCATCGAAATCAAAAGCTCCTAACATCATGGTGCACAAACTGGCTAGACTGGACAATATGTCCTCATAACCCGGCAGCTTGGTGCCAAACAGAAGATTGCCCATCTGTGTAAAGCCCATAAGAACGATGCCAGCTATGACGCAGAATTGTATAACGGGTTTGAAGGAGTTTTTAAGCGTCATAGACAGAGACAAAACGTGCGAGTTGAACCGCAGAAGCTGGATGAACTTCAGTGTAACGCAACAAATAAGAAACCCGAGCAAATACGTGTAGACTCCATACCAGTTGACTGCACTTTTGTAGAGTTCAAAGACTGGCGACGCTCGTTGATCAGCTGTTTCATCGATGATGAACTGGGCTTTGAAGTAGACGCCAAGTGTTGAGAAACCGACGACAACGACAAGGAGCTCCACCCAGCTCCAGAACTCACTCAGGTATTGGATCGGGCGAGCGAGGAGATTTTTGACTGAAAGTAAAAAAAAAAAGGATTTCAAATTTAAAGTCTAACTTTAAGGAAAAATGAAGATAAAAATAATGATCAAAAGCTAAAGCTTAAAAGAAAATACAATGCTTTATCTTACCTTCTTTTACAACAAAGAACACCAAAAGAAATCGCCTTCAATACTCTTGAAAGAAAGTTACCCAAAAATATGTTCTGAATTGAGTTCTAACTAAAGTGTTTCTATTGATAATAAACTTTATCATAGGGAAACATAATGGAAAATCTGGTTTAAAAATTCTTTAACTCACCTTGTTTTACAGCAAAGAACACCAAGAAAATCGCCATCAAAACTCGCAAGGCAAGAAGGAGGATGGCGTATTGTTGAATCAGCCTTAGAGACACGATGTCCCCAGTTGTGAAGGCAGCTCCAATTTGAGTGAACTCTACCACTATGGTTACCACGGAGAACAGGTTGGCATGTGGGTTGTAGAGGATCAGCTCCACGAAGACGGCGCGGGTTCGCTCGTCAAGCCAGTTGTGCTGCTGTAAGAACGTTGCCATTGCTTCGCTCCCGCCCTGGGTCCTTCCTAGTGTTGTTGCGTAACCGCCGCTGAGGTATGTGCCATGTTTAAGGATGTATGGAAAGCCTGGAAAAAACAGAGTTTATAGGTCATCTCACAGTTGTGTTCTAGGTCAAAGTTCAAGATTCCAAACATTTTCACTTGGCCTTTGTACACCATTCTTCTACCTTACAAAGAATGGTGTACAAAGGAAACGTTGTTTTCAGTGACTTCTTCAAGGCAGAAAAACGTTGTTGTGTAACCAGTGCTGAGGTTTTTGCGATGTTTTGCGACGTAAGGGAAGCCTAGAAAGTAGAAGCCAGGAATAATAAGTCATCTCAAGTTAGGACTGCTCACTTGCAGCCGTGGTGCATTGTGGTTTGGGTCAAAGTTCAAGATTCCTTAAAACATTTATCTAGACTTAATTGAAACGTTTTACTGCCCTACAGAGGGATTTTCTGTTTTATTAGTGACTACATTCTCCATAAAGTAGAAAAACTTTGCAAAAACGCAGACAAGTAATTTATTGCATAGGAAATTAAATTTCACCAAATGTCACATCGCATCTGTATGTGCCGTACAGATTTTTCTGATTTCTTATTTCATCGAAATGTGAAAAGAAATAGAGCTTATACTTCGTGTCTAGAATATATTGATTTGACTTACTGTCGCTGAGTGAAGCAAATGTATATGTCCATGGCCAAGATGCATTGCTTAGAAGACACTCCCCATTTAGTCCAAGTAAAGGGATACGTTCGCATACAACAGGTTCCGTATAGTTGAAGGTGCCATTTCGCAGAACCCAACCCTGTAATAAAGATTACAGTACATATTATCATTCTACAGTGCATTAAGATGACATTAAATAAGAATAAACCTATTTCAATTGTTTAAGGAGCATTTTCTTTGTGGACTCAAAATCTTACCTCAGTGTAGTCTTCTGTATCAGCATTTAGATTGGAAAACCCGGTAGTACAACGTGGCAGTAAGGATTGAAGCTGTTTGGGTGTCTGACAGAGTTGCCCTGAAAATATATAGACGGTGTTAAATGTATATTCATTAAAATATATGACAAACCATCAACCATTTTTTACGCTCTTTTCTTGTAAAATCTTATCCAACAGAAAAGCCCCTCACCCAATGCTAGAATGCCCAGACCCATTTCATTTTTCCTGAGCCAAAGAGCTACCTGCCGCCTAAATGTTATGACCATAGCATGCCCAAAACATATCTAAACCGGAATTTCTGTTGCAGTACCCAGACAGCCCCTAGGGGGCGTGGTCTAATTCGACCTTCATTTTGCAGACCCCTAGCCACATCATACAGATTTATCCACAGTTTCTTAATGCTATCTTTGATATGACCTGACTATGACCTCACTGGACTTTGAACAAGTATCCTGAACTAGTTCTGTTTTAAATGGTTAAACTGTATATGATAGATCACTTCGGCTAATATCTGAAAACATACGGAAAAAAAGAAAGAAATAAGGACCCAATCGGAAACACAACTTTGATTTCGCTAGGCCTTACCTTGTTGTAGCCGGACTTGTCTCAGCTGTATCGTGCCGAGTTGATGAGTCAACATGTCCGGTAGTACCGAGTCGTCGTCTGTCACATTCCCGTTGTACCATTCTTCTGAGTGTGTGGCTGGAATAAGATCGCCTTCTACCCATTCCCAGAATGATGGGATGTCCGTAATCTACAAGACGAATAATCAAAATACCTTGAATACTTTAAGGTTGATAAAACAATGGGAATTTAAAGATAAGCATACGCAAACTTAGGACGAGTTCCCGCCAACGTTTACGGCAAAGCATTCTTTCCGTTTCATTGTAGATCTGAATTGCTAGGTCAAATTTTTGCTGTCTATCGTGGAAGTGGCAGCAATGTTTTTGTACACTTATTATACTACATAATGGCAAAGTTGAAACATTAACAAGCGGGACCAACTCCATCAAACTGGCATGCCTTTCCCTCCCTTAGTCTGGCAGAAATGCCAGATGCCCACAGAAGGAAAAGAAAAATAATCTTTGTTTGGACTTTTGATGCCTTACACCTGGAACATCGTTTTCTCCACCTAAGATAGTAGCAATACCATTTTATACTATTAGTAGGCGATATTTAAACAGGTCGAAACATTGGCATGGGGCGTATAAGGGCCAATCACGTTGAGCCAAGATGGCTGCAGGTATCGGCTTTCGAATATGACCGAGGGATTCCAGCGGACAGGTCGTTGAGCGGTTTCTTTTTCTCGGTATAACATATTGAATGTAAATAAATAATTTGGTATAATATAAAGTATTTCATTCCTTACATCTGGAATATCGTTCTCTCCACCCATGATGTGTTCCTTCACGTTCTGTGTCATGTGGAAGGCCAGCGGGCTTCTCTCTCCGTACGCCGTGAGCATGATCACCGTCACGAACAGGCTAAACACGATCACCTCCAGCACAGCGGCACGACGTTTACGTTTCTCTGCGCTCTTGGACCTTAAGGCGGCCAAGACTGACTCGTCTGGTGGCGATGTAGATCTTTCGTCGCCTGGAGACTATCATTCCAAAATAATTCATTACAATACAAGCCACAACATGACAATGAATATTGTTCAATCAACAGTAAGGTAATCGACACCTCAAACAAAGCATGACGGAATACAGCCTACGTCATCAAAATGGCGGCAGTCCATTAGCAAGCGCGCGATAGCCAATCGACCGCAGTTTCTTCTTTTAGCATCTTTCAAAGAGATGTTAACTATACTATAGCCTATCAGGTGGCATTGTATTTCAAGATCATCGGAGGCCTAACATTATCGTCATGTCTTCAAAATTATTCGAAATATTGAGAGAGTAGTTGTTAAATAGTGACATGGATTTCAAGGTTAACAACTGCGTTCCACGCCTGCTGGTCGGCTGCCCCGCGCCATTTTGATGACGTAGTTTGTACCCTGGGAAACAACAACAATGTTAGATACGCCTCGATCAGAACACAAAGTAATGATTGACAGAATTGAATACCAACCTCAGACCCGGCAGCATACTGTGATGCGCGGTTCTTTCCCATATACGTCATCCAACCAATTGCGCTGTGCCATACAGGCCTGGCATCACGGTCCTGTTGGGAAAAATAAATCCCGATCACTAGTCAAGTACACCATAAATCATTAACCCCACTATAAAAGGGGGTATTTCATGTACTAGCAAACTATTTTTCAGGATTCTATCAGAAAAGTTTAGTGTTTGAGTGAGATTTAGAATATGCACACAAATATCTGCTTAAAGCCCCTGTCACACTTGTGCGTATATACAAGTCCACATGAGTTGTGTATCAACATGGTTCTGGTTTAGGGTAAGTTCGCAGTCAAATAAGTGATTCCTTAGGTTCGATCACTAGGCTGCACAACGGCGGGTCAAAGTAGAAAACAACTTTTCCCCCGCAAACCTTACCTAAACAAAAATATGTTAATGCGCAAATCACGCGCACTTGCATATACGCAGAAGTGTGGCAGGGCCCTAAGAAGTCAGCTCGCATCATCTAGAGAAACGTATAACAGGCAATTGGCCTTATTATCTGTAAAAAGCTAACAAGCTTAGTGGTAATCACAGCATAGCATTACACATTACCTCATTAGCGTTATGCAAGTATTCCTCATCATCCGCCACTGGTGAGGCTGGTGGGTCTCCGTCTTCCACAGGCTTCTGCGTTTTTAAAACAAGTCATTATTTAGAGTAAATGTAGTCAGTAGCTATAGAAGGTTGTCATTCTTTTGTCTGTCATTCTGCTGCAATACCATACAAAGTCGCTAGGTGCCCATAATCGAATTTCGTCTTTCTTACGCCATACCGCATATCATAAAGATCCATTCAAATAGTCTAAACTTACACTGTCAACCCGCAAGCAAAAAAACACCAAAAACAAACCAAAAAAATACAACGCACGCCGAAAAGAAAACATTATTGTCAAAGTAACAACCGTACCTTAAACAGCAAGGCAAATACAACCGCCACCAGGACCAGTTTGACGGGTTGCAACAGGAGGATGTCGGTAAAGAATGACGTCACAAAGGTAACGGCCCAGGCTTCCGCCTTCGCCCGACCAAAACTCAACGAGTACAAAATTGTGAAGAAGGAAGCAACGAAGCTAGCGGACCAGACAAGCAGCCAACCTGCAATGTATATGTTATCAGAATGTTGTATTTGTAGTTAAAGATCTTTCTAGCGAACTCTAGAAATTAGGAGTCACTTCTTGACAAATAATAAATCTATCATTGACAAATCCATTTGGGTGACATACATGGGTACAACCTACATTAATTTTGTACATTGTAATAGTATCTTAAAATTGTCTGATGCCAATTGTTATCGTCATTTCAAGTCGACTATATATATATACGTAGCGCTGTTGTACAACGTGATGACATCGAACATCAAGGTATCATTTGACGACATTTGCATAACGATAATATTTAGCTTCAGACTCTGGGATAATCTGGGATGCTGGGATGATCTGCCAGCAATCAATTAAGGTTATAGATTGGATTACATATCAACCTCCCCGAAGAACGCTATAAGAGGAATTTGTTTATCACTGTAATCTGCTGGCGCCATTTCGATGACGTAGGTTGTACCCCGTGACATGAAACGATTCACCACTTACCCAGGTAAGCACCCCACCAGGGAAGAGAAAACTTCTTCTTAGAAGTGGCTTGCTCCTTTTCATCTTTTCCTTTGTAACTGATCCGAGTCTTCTCTGACGGTTGCATGTCATGTGCTGCAACATGCTGGTTTTCTCTCACGGCCGTACCATTCTCACTGCCGCTCGCTGTTGATGTACTTCTCCCCGAGTAGCGGAAGAAAAAGGCGATCAGGAGATTGACAGGTAAAATGATAACTGCACTCTGTATGCCGATCATCAACTGAAATAGTAGAGCAGAAAGTATTCCATGAATAGTTAACCTAATATGTTATGAATTTTTTGACAGAAAGGAAGTATATCTTTCATATCAAATTCTTCGAAATAGCTTTCAAACCTTCGAGGTTTAATGCTAACCATTATGCCTAGTGCACATTCTTCTCTGTGACACGTGTACTGATCGCACACTGTGATAGAGAAACGCATCAAAATAATCTAGATCTTCTTAGCCTTCATACAGTGGTTAACAAACACTGGTGCAAGTAGAGACCTTGGGGACGAGGGGTATGTTTTACTATCCCGGTAGCCAGAAAGCACTCAGCTCCCAGGAATTACAGCGACGAATGTCTCGCCCTGGCAGCATCATGGAGACATCTGCTAGTAGTAGTAGTGTGGACAGTAGGCCTCAGTAAGTACTAAGTAACTTCTCTAGCCCCTTTCCCGTATTTCATACTTCTTACCTGAGGGAGAGAAATAGGAGGACTGATCTCCACACCAGCGACTCTGATTGGCTCGGGAGGATCAAAGTCGTCGCCGCGGCCGAAGAACATAATGTTGGTGATCATGGTGCTGTAGAGCAGCGTCAGGCAACAGGACAGTCGCTGGACACGGGTGAAGGGGCTCCGGGCCGGGCGGAGAGCAACAGAGAACCACAGGTGATCATCGCTCATGTCCCTGATTGGACGATTTTTTAAATCAGATTATCACGTCAATCAATATTGAACTCAAGAAAAAAGCACAAAAATAAAGAATTGGGATCTCCGTAGCACAATATCTATAATGACCTAGCGGGTTCGTACAACGGTCAAGTCATACCAATTGCAAAGACTTTTAAAAATGAACATGCTGCTTTCTATGCTTTGTGCGTAGCTTCAAGAAAAAAGTATGGCAGTTTAACGACCACTAAGGCCAGTGGACTAACCCTCTGGATCTTGCTGTAGTGCTCAGTACCCACAAATGTGGGCTCAATGGTTATAGAAACGGAGATGGGCACCGCCCCATGTTCCATAAGGTGTAAAGGTTTAGTGACCAAGGCGTTTTGATAAGACGCATAGGAGTGGCACCCATCTCCATTTCTGTAGCCCTTGGGCCATGCATTTGTGCAAGTCACTTCAGTAGGGGGCTAGTCCGCTGGTAGTAATATGTGTTCATATTGTATAGAAAAAGGACTTAAACTATTTAAGATCCTCCTTCAATGAGTAGATTCCATTACAATACGATTCAAGATGTCAGATATGAGTACACCAGCAAAATTAAAACCCCTATGAGACGAAAGTGGTAATAGTGTCATATTACTTGTAGCTTTTTGCCCAAAATACATGGCGAAACTTTTTCATTTCCTCTGGAGAAGCTGAGGGGATGATGTGGTCAATCTTTCCCTCATCTTCATCGACAGACAGCCACCTTCAAAAACATAGAAATAAGAAGCAATATACATCGGAATCCTACAACCATCAATGAGAAGAGACGGAGGACGCTACAGACTATCATCTTTGTTGGCAATAGCATTCGGGAAATAACTCTATAAGTATTGCTGTAAACTCGACACAGACGTGATCGAAATGTGAAAAGGTCCACTTGTTAGAATACCTGTTTGCCAAGAAGTAGGTTGTTTCGTTCGTCCCTCTGTTGACTACAACCACTTGACTGAGAAACCTGCCAATCACAAACGCTAAGAACCATTAGTACACAACTCCTGAAAAATGTTTAAAAATATATAAAATATACAAAATAGGAAATATATAAAAATACATAATACAGTATGTGAAAAATGTGAATCACCAAAGATACATAGAAAATATACAAAAATATACAAAAAATGATATGTATAAGATATACAGTAGAATCCGCTTAACTGCACCACCCATTTGTCAGCGTTTTTGGTGCAATTATCCGGCTGGTGCAATTATGCGAAATGCCAAGCTGAACCGCACCACCATGGGCGAGGGGTAGCCTGAATTCAATCAAGCCTCCTGTGACCGCTCGCCGTCCTGTAATCGGCTCCCAACCCAAGAGGAGGGGACTGGAATCCCCTGTCCGCGGGGAGGGGACAGGAATCCCCGGACAGCTGGAGTTTGCGTTATACAGACTAGGCGAGGGGGTGTATTGTTAGTCAGAAACACTAGCACAAAGGAAACAGACGACATTATTCAGTTATCAACTTTATTTATTGACCCTTTGCTGAAAATAATGAAATGACTACGAACCTGTTTTAAAAGATTTTGCATTCTTTCATTTTTCCATGCGATCTACCGCATTACAACACACGTAATGTTACAGGGGAGGCATTCTGAAACATGCCACTCATGGGATAACAGTTTCTGTGTTACATTACGTAGGGTGCAGTTGTCAATTAACGTAAATCATGTAACGCCATGAAACTAGGAATTGAAACTAAAACTTGGTTACTGATTACGGGTGACCCGCCCGGGACCACCCGTACGATTCCTATCAACGTAACTGTCAATGGAGACCGCCTTATTTTGTTACTCAAAACAGTTTTAAACATATTGGCGGTATTGCGCCTTAACACCGGCAGGTATCGGCTAATTTGTACCACGTTTGCCGATTTTAGCGCACCTTTTCAGTTAACTTGTCGAGGATTTTTGAATAAAATGGTGCAGTTATCCGGCATTGCTGACCATGCGCGGTGCAGATATGCGGAGTCACTAACAATGCAGTGAATGGGAACCGGTTTGGGATTTTGGGATTCGGTGCAATTAAATGGAAGGTGCGTTTATCCGAGGTGCAATTAAGTGGCTTCGTCTGTACATAAAAGATACAAGAAATTAATTCAAATACAGTAGAATCCGCTTAACTGCACCACCCATTTGTCAGCGTTTTTGGTGCAATTATCCGGCTGGTGCAATTATGCGAAATGCCAAGCTGAACCGCACCACCATGGGCGAGGGGTAGCCTGAATTCAATCAAGCCTCCTGTGACCGCTCGCCGTCCTGTAATCGGCTCCCAACCCAAGAGGAGGGGACTGGAATCCCCTGTCCGCGGGGAGGGGACAGGAATCCCCGGACAGCTGGAGTTTGCGTTATACAGACTAGGCGAGGGGGTGTATTGTTAGTCAGAAACACTAGCACAAAGGAAACAGACGACATTATTCAGTTATCAACTTTATTTATTGACCCTTTGCTGAAAATAATGAAATGACTACGAACCTGTTTTAAAAGATTTTGCATTCTTTCATTTTTCCATGCGATCTACCGCATTACAACACACGTAATGTTACAGGGGAGGCATTCTGAAACATGCCACTCATGGGATAACAGTTTCTGTGTTACATTACGTAGGGTGCAGTTGTCAATTAACGTAAATCATGTAACGCCATGAAACTAGGAATTGAAACTAAAACTTGGTTACTGATTACGGGTGACCCGCCCGGGACCACCCGTACGATTCCTATCAACGTAACTGTCAATGGAGACCGCCTTATTTTGTTACTCAAAACAGTTTTAAACATATTGGCGGTATTGCGCCTTAACACCGGCAGGTATCGGCTAATTTGTACCACGTTTGCCGATTTTAGCGCACCTTTTCAGTTAACTTGTCGAGGATTTTTGAATAAAATGGTGCAGTTATCCGGCATTGCTGACCATGCGCGGTGCAGATATGCGGAGTCACTAACAATGCAGTGAATGGGAACCGGTTTGGGATTTTGGGATTCGGTGCAATTAAATGGAAGGTGCGTTTATCCGAGGTGCAATTAAGTGGCTTCGTCTGTATGTTAAAATCATTTAGAAGATAATTCAAAAATATATTAAACTATCGCTTTAGTATAACGTTTCACTTTACTAACCATGCTGGGCTGTACCCGGCGTTGTTATGCCACACACGAAGATGAGTCAGAGGTCCTATGGGCTGTTCTGTGGAGACCAGGAAAGAATCCACACTACCACGTTCAAACAGAAACCGCTTCGGGTCTCTGAGTAAGATTGGCGGGCTGCATTCAGTAAAGCCCCACATGGAGAGGGAAACCTGAAGCATGATATATTTCATTGATTATTAGACATATTATCTTAAACGCTGAATTGATAGTTGCAGCATCAGACAATACATAGAAAAACCGAACGAAAATGTGTAATTCTATTGATTTGGAGAGCAATGGTAAAGAAATATATTAGAAATAGTCCAAGAGAAGATTCTCAGAAGTGACCTAGAAAATAGCGTAGCAGATCCTTTACATATTTAGTCCACTGATATAGAATGATAGCCTCATGTCTCTATACAAATTAATTAAAATCAAGCAAATTAAAGCATACATTGTTTAACTGACATCATAAAATGATATTTCAGCTGCCGACATAATATTTTAAAACATTATATTTACAAATTTGCATGGAACATTTCGTCCCATCCATCCAAAATGAAGACAATGTGCCAAAAAGAAACTATGATAGACATTTGCACGGATCACATTGTATGCTGGGAAACACGGACGCTATGGGTCGGGAGGAAACAATGAAAGTCACCACCATGACAAAATAGACCAGACGGGACAGACTACGCATGCGCTGCAAACATGTTGCCATGGTGATTCTGTTCTTTGCCTCTTGTGCTACCCATAGTGCGTACCCTGTGTCTCTAGCTCTCAGAATGCAAAGGAACCCGTAAAAAGGTCTCTGGAGAAACACGGTGCCTACTTTTAGTATTCTCCAAGCAGAGGTTGGTGGAGAAGATTGAGAACTTTCTATCGTATGCTCTTTTTTCTGTCAGCATTCTTCAACAAAAGAGAGCGCCGACGGAAAACAGGGCATATGATAAAAAGGTCACAATCTTCTCCACCAACCCCTGCTTGGAGAGTAGATTTTAGTTTTAATATAAAGCAATTCCTTACGCTTAAAGAGCACACTTACATCAGCAGTTGTTCCAGCATTGCCACGCAACCCCGTGTACACAGTCACCACATACTGACAGTCCTTTTTGGGATTAAGTCTGTGGCCAGGTAGAGGCCAAAGTCCAACCTATGTATGGATACAGAAAATAATAACTGGCCCATACAGCCCTCAACGCCATTGCAGAACAAACATGAAATGTGCATGTCATGTGCAATTCACCCCAAAAAAGTACAGTTGGCCATATGTATGACTGTTGCCTACCTTTGTAAGGTCCTTTCTATCTGCTTTCCTCACACAGAGGAGGCCAAACAGGTAGGAGGCGAACACTGCAAGTACCAGGGCGAGTCCCACTGGGTTTTCTACAACTAATTTAAAGAAAAAACGTTTTAAAATAGATAAGAATGTAGTAGCGCTTTGATTTGTCTAAATGCAACATATAGAACCGAGCTGATCTTCATTAGGTCCACACAGTACCGTTTGTAAAATATGATATACAATATTTACTAAATGGCTTTCAATAACATAAAAAGGATTCAGCACTGATTATATTGTATATTCCCGTGAATACAGTTTTCGCAGCAGACGTAGTTCTGGTGTAGTCAAAATGGTGTAACGAGCATCAGTGAATTGCGTTAGATGAAATGTACAGCTAGCTTATAGACGGACACGTGGATTTAAAATCTCCATGCACCTATTACAAGATTCCTCACATGTTAGACCCGTCGCTCGTATATCTCAAGCAACTACCCTGGCGTAACGGCCTACGATCCGTCCTTCTCGCTGTGTTAGTGCTGGCCAGCTGGTACCAGCCAATCACGTCGTCGCCTACAGCCAAGAGGCAACGTGATTGGCTGTTTAGTTGGGGAATCTGATTGGCTAACCGCTAGCGAGAACGACAAATCGCAGACCGGTGCACCTTGACCTACGGGCCTGGAACGAGAGAGGGGTTGTAAAATAAAAGATTACGCTTGAAACGCTTTCAATAATGTGTCATTACCTTTTGTGAAGCCGCTGGTTGAATTTGAGCCTCCTGGATGTCCAAAAAGAACCTCCTGGATGTTTAATGGATTTGGCGCAACAAACCCGGAAAACTTGGTCATGTGATCACATCGGCAGTGGATGTGGGTTGCATTTGATATCGACCCGACCTGAAAGAGCAGATAAATATAATATATAGTAATTCAAATACAATTTCTAACGAAAAAACTAATGAAATACGAGAAAGAGCATATTGCATGATCTAAATCTAGAATAGAATAGCTTTACACCGGGACGGGGGCAGCTACCAACTACAAACCACCTTTGACCTTTCGTTTACGCCGCATGCTTTATGTGGCAAAAGCTTACCTTGCAACCGTCACTCTGCCAGAGGTGAGTGTTATTCTCGGCAAAATAGACGCAGGAAGTCTCGACCACGTTAAGAGTAAAGTTGACAATCTCTCCACTGCCAAGGTCCAGATCAGAACCAAACTGTACTCCTGTCATAAAACACATTCAATATTTCATTGAATATTCGGTGCAAAGAACAATGTGAAAATTGACTTTCTGCATTCTATAATCAATAACTGAATCATAATCAACAACTGAATCATAATCAATAATTCACATGTACATCGAAATTGTTGCAATGTGTGCATCTAAACTGTTTTTTCGAAATAGCAGTGTTGCACTCTTATATACTCTCAGCATGCACCCTCTTATCCGGTTTGGAAACAGATCCTTCCAAAATTAGGAGATTTTACCAAAACTTACTGCCGATGGTCTTGAACTGTGAGTTGTTTGACTGAAGTTCTGCCCAAAGGAATGCTTAGATTGTCCTTCTTTTAAGTTCTCTAAAACTCTACATTCCTCAGTCTTGTGCACCATTGCTTCCGCTTGTTATTCTACTTCTTTCACCTAGTTCTAGCTAGTTCCTCTCGTTCTAGCATTACCTGTCTATCATCATATTTCACTGTGACGTCCCCAATTTGAGTAGAATTGTCCTTTTCGTATCGTATTCTCATACTTTCTAGAAATATAATTTAGCAGATTATATCATACCAATGTAAAACTCTGTAAACATCTCCACATCTTCCTCGGTGATGTCAACCTCCTCCTCGGATAGAAGCCACTGGTAGGGGTTGGAGGTCATGTTCGTGCCGTTTATCCCAGTGGTGAGAGTAAACAGCTGGTCATCGGGTACTGGCAGGGACCCAGACCACCCGTGTTCATCTAATGTCGGCGGGCTGTGCTTATTAAGGAACAGTGTGACGGGCTGCCAAGAGTCTGAACTGCCCTCAGTGTTGACTTCTATGCTGAACCCTAGAGATGCAAACCGCCTTTTGCCGTAAAACTGAAATACCTGAAATTAGACATAAAACAAGGAGTATTTTTTGTATCAAAGTTAATCTGCAATTTTCAACACAAAAATATGGAATTACCCAAATGTTTCAGTCTTTATCAAGGAATGAACAATCCGAGTCCAAGTTCTTGTGTTGGAAATTGCCATTTAACTTTAAAACAGAAAGATTTCTACCATGTTGAACTTTCAAGTGAAAACAAGGGACCTATATTGAACCTATATTGCACCTCTAAAATTAGACTAAAATCATGAGGGTCAATGTAAAACGTTCATTTTTGGTGTCTTGTTTCCGAATCTATTTGTATTGTTGCTATTGTGTCATTGATAACATCTATTTGTTGTACATGAACTTTGATTATTATATATTCTTCGCCTTACTTAAAAAAATAATAGGAGTAGTATTTGAGTTTAAGAAAAATAACAGAAATATGTACAGGGAGTCCTGAAAGATTACCATGACCTTTTCCGAAGTCAAGTCATGATCAAGTCAAATCCTTCATTTGATATTGTAAAATCAATACGACACAGTGGAATCTGCATACCGTCAAATTCCCTAATTCGGCTGAAGTGTTAAAGATGTACGTCAAGTTGTTAAGGTCTCCATCCTTTCTTCGTGCTAGGATGTCGATAGGCTCCATCAAATTAGAAACGTCGATTTCGTTATTCCCGTCTCTGACCTGGAGTCCAACCACGTCAGCCTGGATGCCGTAGGAATTATTGGAGTACTCGAATGGGTTGAAATTGGCCTCGAAAAACTGCAAATGGGGATATATGCATCAATTAATTAATGTTACAATGCAGGCAAGCTTTGAAACAAAACAGTAACTTTAGAAGATAAGACATCACTACCATGTACCTACCTACTAATCATATATAGCAGATAGTAATTGCATGGCAATTTAACAAATAATCAATTTTTTCCGATTTATTTTTCAGTTACGACTTGTTAAAGACAGTAGTATATATTTCCTTTATCAATCCGTTTTCCATTGTCCATTATTACAAGCTTAACCCTCAAACCACCGTATGGGGTCAAAACTGACCCCAGGCGTATATCAACATGTGCCATTTTGACATTTCGAGTCGAAAACAAAATTCCTTCTATGAGTTTGTTTGTATATATGTCTTATAACTTCTCACAAGTTTTTACCGAGATTGGCTCATTGTTAATTAAGTTATCCTAGAAAGTTTACGCATGGTCCAGTTGGGTCAAAACTGACCCCAGCAAAATCTGCATTCATATTCCCTATTCTTTGATACTTGTCATCTAGTAACATGTATGATAAGGGTTATTATGATCATAGTAACAAAATATAATTATGTAGAAACGTGTAAGAACCAAATTTTTTTAAATGAACGTAAAGATTAATGACGTTGCGACGTATTATGACGTCATATATGTGATTTTTTTGACGAAAACCACCAAATTGGGTATTTCCATATGATTCAAAGGTACACGATAAAACTTAAATTGAAACTATGTATGATAAATCATGATATATCCAAAGACATTATTTGTAGATGGCAACAGGAACGACGTCAAAATGATGTCATAAAAATCATATTCATATCAAGTTACACTAGCGAAATCCGCCATCTTGGTTCCGCCATCTTGACTTATTCTAAATGCTTTTTTTTCATCATATAACCTAATAACACAATAAAAATGAACCAAAACGTTTATATTAAGATTGTTTCTGTTTGAATAAACATGGTAATGATGAAATTTGAGGTTGAAATAGCCGGTTATATAGCTAATCTAATTATATCGTCCGCCATCTTAGATTTCGACCGATGACGTAAAGAAATATGCATATTTTTTAATATTAAATCATAAAAGTGATAGTGAATGAAATTGGTTGGTATTGATGTAAGAAAATAAGTGCAGTTTAAAAATACAGCCCTAGAATTACATAGTAAAATCCAAAATTAGCGACTTTTTCCAAATATGGCTCTAAGAAACCGGTTGCCATAGCAACATGAAAACATTGATTAGATATTTCATCAATCTCAAATTGTTCCTGACGAAATATTAGCAAAGGTGACCAAGTTTGGTTGTTCTAGCGTAAGACATTCAGATGCTATATGACATCAAGTGTTGGCGCAGGCCTCAAAAAAGCCCTCTTGTCTGAATAGCGTTAGTGGCAAAAGACGATGTTCCCTATTTTTGCATAAATCATGATAATGAGCAGAAATTATTCACACCTCATCATGTCAAGCTGTCCCTTAAAGACTACTTAAACTATACATATATACAAACCACAAAAATAGTCACCAATAAAGCTATATTTGTAGAAAACATTGTGGGGTCAGTTTTGACCCCATACGGTAAGATTAGTCGTAAAAAAGCTACGGTGGTTTGAGGGTTAAGGGAAACGCAGCATGTCTATCGTTATCAATATTGTCGTCAATATTCCGAAAGAAAACCAAAACCTACTTGAACTTAAACTGATAGAAAAATAGTTACAGAAGCTTCTTGAAAATGCTAAATATGTATTTCTGTCCTATATTTAGTCTGATCCTTGCTTCTTCTCTCATGACCTCAATGAATAGTAGTCTGTAAGCTTCTCATGAATAAACAAAGATTCAAAAAAAATATTTGAAAAGAATGGATCTTTAAAAAAGTGGAAAGTGTTTTAAAGAAATCGTTATGATTGAGGTCACCTGTACTCCTACTATCTCTGCCGTGTCTTCGACCAGTGATGATACCGATGGCACAAGAACTAAGGAGTCACTTATTCCATCAACCATGTACACCTTCTCCTTGGGGTCACTTCCAAGTTGCCGCTGTATCCTTACATGCACCTGGAAGGAAATACAGATTACTGCAGCAGCAAATGACGTCAGAAAATGACGTGCACGACATGGTGAGAATTACATCATAGAAAAAGGATGTAGTAGGATGTTTGGACCAATCACATTCCCTTCATTTCTATCGGTTATACAGCCAACAATATCTCACACTCGCTGGTTTATAAGCTGTTTATTGCTTTTTGGTTCAGAATCTTGAAGCAAATGCAACATGCAAACGCAACACACATGGACATGCAAGTGTAGGCAGACCTCGAACAACCTACAAACAGCAGCTGTGTGAGGATGCAGGCTGCAATTTAGAAGAACTACCGAGAGCTGTGGAGGACAGGGAGGACTGGAGGAGGAGGTTGATGTTCATCCATGATACTCTCACGACAAGATGATGAGATGATTGCTTTTTGGGTAGGCCAACTAGTATCTCCTTGCAGTCAACGGCTGAATTGCGAGGAGCTTGCAATCGGCGGGGCTAGATCGCAAGGGTCTGGAGCGGCTGCCATTCGGCGCTACCCCAGCTGAACTTAATACGACAATTGCCCCACGTGCGGCCAGAGGATTGGCGGGTAATAAACTTCCAAATGTACTTGATTTGCCATACCTTGGAAGTGTAATAATCTGCAAACATCTCTTCTTCATCTGGAAACTCAGATATCGATCTATTCAGTATGATGTCACTGAGCGCGTCTAGAGTTTGAAAAGCAATGGTCGTGGCAGTCTTGCTCTAGAGAATCAATGGAAAACGATTTTCAGTTAATTCGTACCCCTAATTTTATGGAAAATGATCCAGATTCTGTGATATCATTCAGATATATGAAGTTTGATATAAATCAATCGTGGCTATGCGATATGATTATTTGGTATATACATATATATGGTTTTCACCAAACATCAGACACGGACATATATGTCTGGCGGAGTATAGCTGAATTTCCTTAATCACGATTCTCCTTCATAATACAATCATGTAGTATTGGAAGAAAATACATTCTTCGCATACATTAAAATCAACCGCACAAAAATATGAATTAGAAATCAACATGTCGGAAAATTTTGGACTAATCTCTGTCTTTTCACTGCATGCATTGCTGAAGGAAGTAGCAGGGAGTTTAAAATCTGTAAGAATTAACAATGACATACCACTGCTAATTTGGCAGAAAAGCTATATCCTGCTTGCCGTTCGGATAAAGCCATTACCGCAGAGGCTTCGAGAGAATGGGCAACTCCTGTAAACATAATAATCTATTGCATGACATATAATTATACGAAAACAAAAACAGCACAATAGAGAAAAAAATAGCAGACCTAATGCACAGCATACGATTGCATCCTCTAATCTACACTTCTTTGTCATGACTTTTATGATTCTGAAACCTTATGTCGTTGTTTGAAACGCCTAGGTAAACGAGAAGTGTTTACTAGATAAAAGATCGTGAACTTTGACCTAGACCATGATGCACCAATCTGCACATGCGCACTCGGAAATGTAAGATGGCGTATCCTGTTCACCTGTGACTACGGTTCCCGCCGCTCGGCTAAAATACTCCAGAGGGAGTAACCAGGTGCCGTTCTCATTTTCTGCCGTTGCCAGCTCACCTACAGTCTCCGTCACTGACCTTAGAGTGAGTGCGGCTTGGACCTTGAGACAGAACGGTGTAAGAAATTTTCTTTACGTTTTGTCTCTACTTTGATGAAGTTCATCTACATAAAATTTTGATAGGCAAACTACATTCGAACCACACATCGAGTGAGTTTCACGAAAAATGCTAGAGTCACAATTCACAAGCCGGGCCCGCCCGGGTAGCTTGCGGAATCGAAAAATACGATTAAAAAAACAGCGAAACACACAAAACGTAAAAAAGCTCTTTGTCATAAATATTGTATTTTCTTGATATGAATTTTTTTCATTCTTTGTTTTGTCAAACAGCCCGGTCGTGCCCCGGCTTGGAAATGAGAACCTGGCATCAATGTATCATTAATGCACATATATTCCAAGCGCAGTGTTAAATGTTTCCTTATCAAAAAAAAATGAAAAGACCTATTGTATAGCTATACATATCATATTCCTCCAATGATTTTATAAACCCATTTAAACCCATACTATACACTCTTGTATTAGGTAGATTAGCCCTTAGATATTTATAAAACTGTAGTGATGTACCAGCCCTACTTTGTAACTTGTACAAACATTGCCTAATAAAGTAATTAATATATAACATACTGCATACTACATCAGCAGGAAATTAGATTGAAAAAAAAGAATAACCTGTGATTTTGCAGACACTTGTTCTGGGTGTGCTGTTACAAGAACTATTGCAGACGCGACGCCCATCAGGCTCACGTAGTCGTCTACCAGTGGCTCTGCCTGCGCCATTGCCTCGATAGTAATGTCCACCAACTACAGGTGCATTTACACCGATAAAGAAACTACGTGAATGAATATATTAGTCGATAAATTATTGACTCAATGAATTATTGAATCACTAATGTAATAACTCAAATGCATAAGTGAAGGAATGAATTATGAATGGATAATTATAAATCAACAAACAAATGAATCAATAAATCTGTGAATTAATGTATTATTAAATTAATGAATTCATGAGTTAAGGGATTAATGAAATAAGGAATTAAATTAATTAAGAGATTAAGGAATAAATAAATGGATGAATGAATTAACTAAATACTAAATTAGATAATTACTGAATCAATCAATCAATCAATCAAACAATGAATTAATCAATCAACCAACCAATCAATCAATCAAGCAATGAAATAAACCAGGTGACTTCATGAATGAATGTTTTTTTGCCAGCATTGTCAATAAAAAAAGTATAACGCAGCCGTAAATGGCTGAATTGGATACGTTTTGCTCAGGTGCTTCTTAGGCAATTTGCAGATTGATGTAACAGGTGTAAAATCATAGCACAACATGCAGTAAGTTAAAAAAGTGTATTTGATATGTTTAATATTGAATAACAAATTGCAATGTAAAATTGACATTTGAGGCGGAGTTTATGACTAACTGCACCAAGCATGGCTGAGCTTTATTTGGCTTGAAATCTATTTCTATTCATCTTCTTTAAACCCTTGTTTTCGATATTTTCCCATTATACAAATATCTCAAAAAATGCGGTTTTCTTAGGTCCTTGGGGGCAAGCACAAATCGATGTAACATAGCATTGACAGAGACTAACTAGAATGGGACATGAATTAGTGAAATGAATCAAATTGACACAACAAAGTAAGACACCTAATGAAACATACTGAATAGAAAGTAACGGCAATACAATAAAACTTGCAAATTTCTTTATCTTAAGAAAAGATATTGTTATTTAACTGAATATCAATATGGTTTCCTAAGATTGAAGATAAGTTGAATGTAGGCGATAATGGATGACATGAAGCGTATTCACACCTCTGTTACGTCTAATCCATTGTTTGCAAGAGAGGCAATTGCTTTGGGAGGAATAATAGAGTCCATAAAGGCCTTCTCCGTTGCGCCTTGTTGTTGATGAATGAAGAGCAGGCCATTGTCTCTGTTGTATAGCAATTCTATAACCTCGCGTAACTGATCCAGCGTAGGAGGCCGTATCTGAAACAAGAAATGATTTTTTTTAAGAAGCTGGCCACATGATCGTTGGATAATACTATGGATTGAATGATGGAAAGACGTAGTCGCTTTATATTTCAATCATTTTGTTTCTGCCTCAACTCTGTTAATGCCATTTGATACTTCGACCTACTGGACTAAAAAACAAGAACCTCATATGTCTTACATCTCTACACTGTCATTACTTTGAATTAATTCGAATTCTCTAGTTTAAATCTGATTAACGTCGATCTTAATTTAACGCAATTGTAAATCCATTGTTATGTAATGCAATGTAACGTAACTCAGGTGAAAAGTACATGTTGACACATTCTTACCTTTGACCGCAATGTATATTATCAATTCTGATTGATTGATCGAAAGATATATTTGATCTTATCTCCATAGCTGTCAATTGATTGATTGGTACTAAAATCACCAAGCATGAAACCTAAAACAACAATAACACGTTAAACGGGGTCGGTAGCAGGTATCGACTTTCAGCGACCTTTGACCCTATCATGACGTCACCCGTCCCTACGATCAGTGCGTGTCATGACAGTTTGTCACCTTTCAGATAAAGTTGACACGGTTAGAATTTTACATTTTGTGTCGGATGGCAGTATAATACGTTATCAACACAACTGGAAAGTATCAGCGACATTTACTTACCCGAATGGGGGGTAGTCGAAGATCTGTCATTCGACCATCATGGGTGAACACGCGCGGCGTTATAACAACATATCCTGGAGGTATCTCTATCACAGGCGAATATCCAACCTAGTGGACCCAACATGTCAAACATTAGTTACATGTATTACTAATATTACAAATTTTTCATCCACCTGTTTTGTTTGCATATATAGTTGTAGAAGACCTTTTTAGCTGTACTTTTGTTGTGCCAATAAATATTGCAATATAAAAGAAATTTCAAGAGACATTCACAACTATTTGAAAGACGCTTCATTTTTTGATCAAATGATGATAAGGTTGTCGGATTTGTATTGGTGATGAAATGTAAGAATATGTTATCTGAGTTAAAGATATCTTACCCATCCCGAATAGACAACCAAGAGGACGAAGATGTCTGTGGGAGGAGCATCTCCAGGAAACTTGACTGTTGCAACTTCAACCTCTTCGGGAATAAACTCGAACTTAATTTCCATTTGGACAGGACCGTGCGCATCGTAAAACTCTGCAGACAAAAATCATGATTATTTTCTTTTTTATGTGTTTAACTGTCAAACCCTGTGAACTTCGTTGAAGTGTTAAAAAGGCTACAGTTATTTGGCAGAATGCTTACGTCAGAAATAAAGAATAACTCAAGCGCTTTCATTATTATCATCATCATCATTCTTCATATGCATAATCATTGTATATAAATACTACTGTAGTTATGCACATGTTTCGAATAGTGACATGGCAACTAAATATTTTAATTAAGATATCTTCATTTCTGCTTTCGGGCTAAGATTCTAACACAGGCTCACTCATTCATAAATAATTCAACAGGTTGGTACATGTAATTTTTGTTCATAAACCATGATAGGGGAGGGGGAATACAAGCTTGGTCATATTTGGGACGGTATTCTTCTCACTGAAGCGCCACCTAGCAGTGGAAGGTTGAACTTCAGCATTGCCCTGAGTAAAAATGTAGAATGGCTACTAAAGCATTGATAGGCAATCCTATGAATTGAGCATCACTGCATCATTTAGTCTCTACTTACCTAGTATCTGTACCTAACCTAGTCGTTGGGGAGGGGGTTAGTGATAATGATTATTTGAGATTAATGTAATTAAGAAAACCAATATCTTTCAAAACCAATACCTTTGCACTTGATGCAGAATTTGAATGCCTCGTCCAACGGAACGGCACTGCAGGTATCAGGAGGTATTTCCGAGGAGCTGTTGTATCGGATGGCCATGGGGACGGGATCGGGAAGCACTAGAAAACGCCAGGCTGCGATCCTGGTATCATCAGACCTCCAATGGCTAAGTAACCTGATCGTGTAGTATCCTGGAGTCTAATTAGAAGGAAGAGATTTCAGTTATTCATAGGTAGTAAGCAATCTTCTAGAAACATGTTTTCAAAACTGATTATTTATTTATTTATCTATTAATCTTTAGGGTAGTCCCTTCAGTTATCAGTAACTGATTAACTACCATTATCTTTGTAATTATTGCTATAAATTTCTTTTCCACATTGTTTATGACAGCTGTATCTTATATCTGTTCCTTTGAATTTTAGATCTATGCATCGGACATTCCATTTCTTGAATTCATATAATATTTGTGCATACTTTGTGTTATGTCTGATACGTCTTTTGATGTCATTAGCCCTTACTTGAATTATGTTGCTTTGATATTTGGATACTCATAAGATCATCACATGCACAACGCATTTTAGCAAAAAGTATAAAGATTTTTTACTTTCAAGTCGGTTTTCATGCCGTGAAAAGGAATGGACATTGGCGAACAGTGAACTGCATAGCTGGGCCTTTTACTATGTAATACTTTGGTACCATTTCTAACCCGGGGCCCGGTCGGGCAGCTTATGGGAAAGGAAACATGGCACAAAGTACAATTATAAAAGACACAGAACATTAAGAAAAATTACTTATAACCATATATTGCGTATTTTGTTTTTTAATTCCATTTTTTGTCGGTTTCGCAAACAGCCCAGCCAGGCCCCGGATTGGTAATGGTACCGATGCATGATCAGAGCAACCTACCAAGAACACACCGGGACGCACTGTAAGTTCTGATTTAGTCTCCACCAGTACGTGCTGACTGTTATCAAAGCCAGGAAACCCCGGTGGGGATTCATGTAAGATCCACTCCGTTGGTGTATCGGCATAAAATGGCCAAAAGATGAGCCGGTTAATATTAGATGGTGTAGATAGGCTCAAAGACTGGTATGGGTTAAAGTGGTCCGGATTGCAATTTTCATCACACCTGCAATATGCATATATATATAATAATATTACTGCATGGAAGATGAGAACATGCGGCATCATTTATACGTTGTACATATGTCATATACGTAGGGTATGTCTAATTTATATGTGATATATATTTATGTATGATACATGTGCAATGATGTCTATATAAAACGTCATCATCATCACCATTCCAGGGTGAATATAAATATGAATATAAATATAAATATAGACATAGATATAGATATAGATATAAATATAAATATAAATACAAATATAAATATAAATATGTACAGCCGTGGCAAACGTCACAACCGTGACGTTAAGATGTTTCTTAGAATTTAACAAGATGTGCACTGCAAGTAGTTTATGGCTTATATTATCACACCTTATTAAAAAGTCACACCTCCAAGTCGGCAACCTCAAAATTCCCAAAAAAAGTATACTCGATAAAAAAAACATTCTCCCATGCCCGCCGCTTTTATGTGTCAATCAACGACCCTGGTGTACCGGCCTACGACCCTCTTGCTGGGTTAGCCCTTGTCAATTAATCAGATTCTCGCCTCCTTTTGGAGGGGGAGTTTCCAACCAATCACGTTGTTCGGTAACCGAGGCGTCGACGTGATTGGCTTGCGATGGCTTGCCAGCGCTAATGCAGGACAGAGTAGGGCCAATCGTAGACCTTTACGACTCTCTGACGAAAGACAGTGGATTCTGACTGTTTCAACATTTTATCCAGTTGCTTGAGTAATTATTTTTGTCGTATCTTACTACCTGAATGTCTAACTTTCATCAACGTAGAACTTTACGTTAGGACCGTGGGTTGACACATATAATGTATTGGGCGGGTCTAGCATGAGAGCATGCAGACAACATACTCAAGGTAGTAGTCCGGTGTGCTTCTTCTGGCTACCACGTGAATGATCACGGATGTATAGCCAGGAAGACGCCCCTCTACCGTTATAACTGCGCTGATATTGAACTTAGCATCCAGCTCTCGATTACTATAGCCTTTGAAGAGTAATAACCCTCCTTCTGGATCTGAAGTAGCCTTTTGTTCACCAAGAAGAACATCGCAAGGCGTTCGTCCGTCTGCGTAGATTGCTTGTAACGAAGGAAAAACAAAATTAACATAATTCAGCAGCCGACCGATAGAAATTCGCCACACATATAGAAGGGATGGGAGAACAGGCAACAATGCATTTTCCAGCTCTCACCCCACAGAAGTACATCCAAAATCAAATAAAGTGAACATTTTAAACTACACAATTATGAATTAACATAATCCATAACTAAGCATAATCAAACAGCTTACTCTATGCTACATAGGAACATAGTTAACGGCTAAAATGAACATATTGCACTATAAACTACCGCGGTTTTAAATCCAGACATGTAGCACATCTACTGGCAGATGTCCATGTACAGAGATTGTCAGTTGCAAAGTGATCGCTGAACCTGTCTTAAAGCGACTTCGCCCTGGCCTGAAGCATCACCCGAATGTAAAATGCAATAAAGCATGCATAGTGCAAATCATTTCTGGTATAGAAGTATACAGGTAAAATAACTCACGTTGTACTGCTGACACGTATTCGCACGTCCAGTTATAGCTGAAGTCGGTACTGAGAAACAAACCCTCAGGGTCCCATGAGTTGTCAACAGCGCTCACCGAAAAAGCGGCTCGATCGACAGTCATCTCTGAACTACCGAGCGAGGCCACTAGGGGGAGCGGCAGGAACTCCATGTACGTCTGCGCAGCACCAACGCTGACGTGTGAGGTCTCGGATGCTTCCATGGTCACACGAACCTGGGGATTCAAGGCAAGCTATACTATGAACTAGCCCCATCATGGCCACAAGTGGAAAAGCCTCCGTTTCTAAAGCCCCATTCTCACAGCACCCGCGGCACGTTTACGGTGTCAATGCTTCCTAAATTGGATTTATGCTATCATTTTACGAAAAAGTATGACCTAAAAGACAACAAAATGGTGTAAAGACATTCGCTTTTATAGATGAAATAGATTCATAGATTTAAAGATCCAAAGTAAAATCGTTCGGTCGCAGCGAGGTCGCCAATGTGGCGCGGGTCCACTGAGATAGGGGCTTCACACAAACTGGTAGCTCTATACAAGGGCTACAATAACAGAGATGGAACATGGACAGCTAAGTGTCCAGCACCATGTTGGTGTCCCTATTTGCATTTCAGTGCATTTTACCCCAAGCGTTTTGAAAATCTAAATATCTTCTGACCACTAGACATAAATACCTAATACATTGTCTATAGCTCAATGAAGAGAATACCAAACGAATTCAAATTCAAACTTGCCGATAATACACTAAAATGCCATGAGGTACAAGCCATTGAAATGCAAAAAGTTAAAACCAATATGGCGGCTTCATCGAGGAGTATGCAAGAAACCTCACCTGTACCAAGAAGACTCCCAGCGGCAGGGTTTTCGGGGGGATGTAGAGGTTAAGATGGTTACGGTCAATGTCTGTATCCGGCAGCATGTCGTTGTTCGTCACTTCATGGATATTGATCCCGTCGACCGGGATAGCGGTCCACAGAGTTGTCACCTGTATGAATTTTTGTCACAAACAAGCACGTGTTAAAGAAGTCATAAACTCTAGAGGGGGGGAGTTATTTTCCAATAGATTATAATTTTAGGAAGTAAAAATGAATACTTTTTACAGTATACAATAAAGCACCCACTAGTCCCGTGCGCATCAGCCATAAAAATGCATTCAGTATTCTACTAAATTCCCCAGGTGACCCTCTATTTTTTAATCAATTAAATTAAACAACCTTAACATATGGCTTAATACAATGTACCTGACAAGGCCTGACAAAAGTTAGATTACAAAAAGAATATCAGGGGTGATAAGAAAATCTTGTCTTGCTATGTGTTCTTTTATATCTTATTAACAATTAGCATTCTTAATGTGCTTACCCCTCCTCATTTATGCCAAAAATATTCACGACTTTAGATGTATGTTTACGCATAGGGAATACATGGGTAGGATCTGCACACAAGCATCCGTAAAGGACGCTAGGACTGATGGGTATTCGGGATTAATCTCCAAACATATTATCGGTTGGTTGCAAAGCGATTGCCTGTTGGATAAGGGTTGGTGCTTTTGATAATGCCTTACCACCCTAGATATGCTTGGAGATTAGTTAGGGACTGCTTGGCTGCCGCGTAGGTTTCAGCTTGTGAACATAACTGCAGCATCATGCGAATTAAAACTACATATCTGGAGTAAACGAGGAATATTGGTACCTATGACAAAGTTTGCACACGCTTTTTTAAGTAACCTTGGAGCACTCTACGAGTGTGCTCAGAGTACACACACGCTTAGTTTGCTTGGAAATGGATGTGTAAACCTAGCCATTTGTCTTTAATGTGAGAAAGAAACTATCAAATTTACCTGAAAAGCACTTTGGCATTCATATGACACCAACGAATGGAGGGTTACGTTGCCGCTCCGCTGCACTTGAAGAGGGTTGCCAATACTGCAATAACAAGAAGTATACAAATATCATTCACATATATTTTCCCGCCATATCGGGCTTCCCCTATTAACTTTTAACAAGGTCCCTTTTAAGCTAGGATCTAGCTCTACAAAACATTATCAATTATGTTATCAATTATGTTATCAATTATTTAACACCAATAAGAAAAATTCGTTTTAGACATGTACAACGAATGATTTAGACATTATCTAAGACATAAAAAAAATTGTATTCGAAAACGAGTGGTTTATGTTAAGGCAGCTAAATATGGCCAAAAACTAATTGAACCGTTGTCAAATCAAATCTCGTTGGCTGTGTCGCTAAGATCCAAGTATATTACTCTCCTAGCAGATGTTGTTGGGGAAGGTTGTGATCTTTTCACCATATTCCCCGTTTAATGTCGGCACTCTGTGGTGATGAGTGCCAAGAGAAAATAGGCCATATCATGCAAAGGTCACAATCTTCTCCACTAACATCTTCTAGAAGAATACAGTATATAACAGTAGATTCCGGTACCTGCGAACGCCCTCATGAATGTCCACAGTGACGTGGCAGGGTTGTCCAGTTGCTGTCTCATCGGAGACGCTGTGTAGATTGCCCTCGAAGTCGCAGTCGACGTGTAATTGACTCGATGCACATTCCACAATCGTCAGATCTGCGTTTGAAAGTAAATTTAGCTTATCAGATTAAAAACTAGCTAGATACACGAAATTGCAATTACAATAGAGCCCATTCAAAGTTACCAAGAGCTTTTTTAATAATTCATTTAGTTATTTTGAAATATTTCTAAAAGAAAAGAATATCTGAGTGACAGCAGTTCTAAATTTTCTAAAAGTTCTAATACGAAAATATGAATTTATTTTAATTCAATTAGATAATTTAAAAACATGATCGCTAAATTCTTTACTTACCTTTGTGGCCGTAGAAACTAATTTCCACTACAAAAGGTGGCCATCCGGTGGCTGTTTTAAATGTGACCTTCCAAAACCGTCCTCTTGCTTCAAATCCTCCATAAACTTGCGGTTCGCTGGTCCCAGTTGTTACTGAGTCCGACTCGTTGACAACGACCCACGCGTACGGGTCATCAACCGTTGAAGCCTCAAGGATGAAGCTACCGACATCGTTTTTGGTTTCTCCGATACTTGTGATGCTAACCTGGTATATACTGTGAGGAGTTTGCATATCGAGAACTATCCAATGAGATCCATACTGTCTAGCTATTGTAAATAGTCCAGTTTCCCAAAAGGTGTCAGTTGAACGGTCGAGGGCCGCTGAGGGATGACCTCTACACGGCTGTATTCCGTAATCCTTCAACCAGTTATCCGGGATGTCGAGCCAAATAGCTGGTTCATCTATGGAAGGCATAAGGATATATTTTTTTATCAATTTTCTATCAATTTTAATTTTTATTCTTTTGTTATTGTCAAATGTACAGTACAAGAGGATATAATAAAGGATGTGATAAAGAGGATATAATACATGGCCCATGATCATGTTCGTTTTGTACGTATATTCATCAGTATGTGTACGGGTCATAACACTGTACACATATAAAGTATATATACACATATAAACGCATATCGTTCGTTCCTTTTCTCGCAAGCCAGTACTTTATAATTTTGCATGAAATATTTGTAAAAAACTTTTCTAGATCCAATGCAAATGACTACACATTTTCATGTTGTATGCATGTTGATGTTTACCTTCAACAAACTTACACGTGTCATTAGCATAGAATTATTATTCAGTAGTTTTAAGATTTGTGTATTGATTATGCCAATCAGCTCCTCATTTGCATGTTTAGTATCTGTTTATGTTATTACTGCCATGAATAACATGTGCTACATTTGTTGAAGTCCAGTTATGGAAACAACGGAATTATATTTTCCTTATTTATCATGCAAGTTAAGTTCTTTTAAACATAAAAGCATAGAAATGTGTCCATATTTGGCAAAATCAGTTAACTTCTTTGGAATGTTTCGACAAGAACGCCCTTGCAGTTCCAAAATTAAACGTTAGGGGGCCTAAACCTGCCTCATGTTGTCGTGACGTCCAAAGCTATCTGCCAACTACATGTAAATGTCAAGAACATAGCAATGTCTGGGACCGGGACAAGAGATACATTGAAAAAAAACTGTTTTGATAGAATATTCTCCTTGAATATGCAAATGTTCTCCTATTTTGCATAATTTGTTTCCCTTTTGTCAATTTTTGCATAAGCTATCTACATACTAAAAATCATGAGAATTTGTTCCTCCCTTCTGGAGTTATCCTGAATTAGAAAATCTCTAGAAATTTAATATTGCACATATTAATGCACAATCAATTATCAGGTTCTTCACAAATAATGCAAAACTTATTTTCATATGTACTAAAACACCATACCCCAACACATCAAAGTGCCGCCGCCAGCTGTTCGTTTGCACACTGTGCAAGTTTTATCACCCCATCTGGCATCCTCGCATTGCAACACACTGTCAGCCGCATCACGACATGGGGAGGGGCCAGCTCTCAGCAATACTACTGCACTCAACAGCAGCGCTGTTTTTGCGACAGAGGTATCAAAGTCAGAAACTAGCAAGAGAAACGCCCCTCCTAATAAAATGGTCACATCCAACATGGCGGCCCCGATCCTTGCAAGCAAAAACCAAGGAGGTTGCATAAACAGAACAGGGTTGCTATCGCAAACCTTTAAATACTTTTTCTTGGTTTTCTAGTTTTGTTGTTTTCTTGACTCGTGGAAAAATTCTTTTATTATCAATTTCTAGAATAAATAAGAAAAAAAGTTGAATTTTCTTTCTATGAAAATTCTCACAACGAGAAACGCTTTCTTAATTTTGTAAACTTAAGAAATAATTTCTCAAAAAGATTTTCACTCACAAGAATATCTAGAAATTCAAGTCTAGATTTCTTGTTTTCTTGTCTAGCAATATTTTTGTTACCATTTTTCCTTTCCTGAATAATCTAACTTAAAAAAATGTGTAAAGAAGAACCAAATCCTAACTCGTGGAAAAGATGTTTTCTAAAACACAGAAAGTTCTTTTGAAAAAGTTTTTGACTTGAAGATCAAGACAAGAAAAATAAAATTAAGAAAATATATTTTTGGTATTTCACAAAAGTTAAGGTCTGTAATTAAACGTCAGGCTTGATCGATCATAAAGTTTATAGGTTTATGGTATTTGAGTTTACATGGACTTTTCCTGTATATGAACAATATGCTTCACAAAATTTTTCAAAACTATCTCGGTACAAAATACAGGATACTAATATCTGAGGACGCACACGTGTACACGGTCTTAAGTAACAAACAAAAAACTAGATTTAAGGTGAAGGAATGTTTTGAAAATAAAGAAAAAAAATATATCACCATCTGGATGTGCCATATATGCAGCCACCACAGAAAGGACAAAGAAGTACACATGATAGCGTATATTCAAGGACAAAGAAGTACATATGATATTTTACCTGATATTTGGAAACACAGCTTGATCATGGCGTCAACAAAATTCGTCGATCAACAGGCCTCTTGACATCAACCAAAATCAGTCCGCCGTCTTCCCTATAGAAAAAAATGACAGTAGATTAAGACTGCATATGGTAGCTTCACGTCGCCGTCAAATGAAGTTGCTGACACATAGTTATGATGCCTAAGTAAAAGGTAATAAACTATATAAAACAAAGCTATAGATACGTGAAACACAATGGTGTATTAGAGTTACAACCTTTTAGATGGAAAATCAAGGTAAAGCAGGTGGAATATCTTGAGAGAACGCCATTTATTGTATAAGCAAAGTGACAGGTTATAGTCTTACTATGGTGAAAATGGACAACACACACACCTGTTAATGGAAATTATGTTTTGACTGCGATAGTTAAATTTCTAGGAAAGGGACTTTGTGAACGGGAATCTTTAAATGTTGAAGAAAAAAAAATAATAATAAAGAAAATATATTGCATATTGTGGCTCAATGTTTACCCATCTTAAGGTTACAAAACACTACAAAACAATGTCAGTTGGTCTCTTGGGCATTGAGGACGAATATTACAAATACTGGCCTTGTTGATCATTCATGTATATGATTCGTAATAGCTTAGCAATCATACAAATGGAGTCGAGCAATAGCAGCGACTTCCTCATGATCTTTCAACTGCCATTGCCAACAAGAATACTTCTTGCCCGATGAATTCGACTAACACAACGTTCAGTATTACGTCCTTGTTAGTAGAGAAATCTAGAATAAGAAAATTTTTATAGAAATATGAGATCGTAATAAACGCTGAACTACTCGTAAAATTGAAAGTCCTAAATTCCGTACCACAGACCCTTAAGGCCCCCTCTCATTGGGCTGCGGTACTGTGGCGGTAGCGTGCGGTAGCTTGGGAATGGCTACCGCCGCAGTGCCGTGCACAGACCTCGGCGTACCGTCCTAGTGACGTCTCAGTGCCGTACCAGTGCCGGTCCACACCGCCGGCGTGCCGGTTGAAATGGCGATTTTTTTCAAATTTTGAAAAAAAACGCAAGTGGCAAAGTGCCGCGCGCTCGCCGGGAGCTTGCCGGGAGCTCACCGCGCGCGCTATTGTATAAAAAGTGATATGTCAGTTTCAAGGTTATACGTATATTCTATAACATTTTACCTTTGTTGCACCAAGTGTCATAAGTGAAAATCCTTTTATCATTTGAAATCAGTTTTTGATGCATTTTGTATTGATTTTGCATTTTATTTTGATCCATTAACAGCTAGCACTGCGATTTCTGATTAATTGAAATCACTACCATCAAAATACAATCGGCCCATTTCCCTAGCTATTGATCTGTTTAAGAGTTTGGTTAAACCAATTTTACTACATTGTAGTGAGGTTGATGATTGTAGCTGTAGAACTTCTGATATTTTCATTGGGATATTTCTTCATCCCACTGAAAACTAAATCATTGTACATTTATTCCAGTACGGAAGTTGGTAGACTGGTCGCTCAGGGAAGGAATCAGATCACTCGTCTACATGCACTCGCCCCGCTCTTGTGCCATTCAAGAAATACAGTACAGTGATAAACTGAAATTGATATAGCAGTCAGGCACTGTATCGCAAATTCTACTCGATGTTTCGCCGTAAGGGGTGAATTGGAGGAATTCCTATTGATCGTTGATAGTCAAACACAGTTGATTAGATACTCTCGCTAGGATTAAATAATTTACCTACTAACAGGATTATTTAAAAAACATACGACACTTCATCATTCGAAGAAGAAAATGACTGTCAATACCAACCGTTTTGGATATACATTTAAAGAAAGTGTGAAACTCACGTTTCTCCCTGGCTGGAGGGAACCACTTAGAAATATCAGTAAACTCCACACATTTTATAAAATCAAAAATCACTTTGGTAGGGAAGACTTTATCACATCAATTCATAATAAACCGTTTGTAAGAAGTAACTACACTGAGAATCAGCGCACGTTGTCTAGAAGTTGAAAAGGATCGACACCACAACACACCAGGCACTCACAGATTGTGTCCCACATGTAACGAAAATATTGAAGATAAATTGCAATTTGTGATGGCCATGGCCTCTGTCCCACTTATGGCAAAGAGAGAGATGCGCTGCAAAGTATTACTACTAACTTTAAAGACTAACTTCACGATATCTGGTACACAGAACGATGCATTGTTGTCATGTCCAACTCCTATACCACCTACATAGGTCAATTTCACTATACTTCATCCTAAAAGCGAGGGAAAAAATAATCCATACATGGGGTAATCTGGATGTTGTCGGCGGGCTAGATCGATGGACCGGACGGGTGTCGGAGAGGAGACAACCTACAGCTCCTATCTCACCAAACTGACGGTGTCGGCAGTTTGCGAAAGGCTACCGCCAATTTGCCGTGCACAAACGCAAGCGTGCCGCCCTAGCGCCGTATTATCGCCGCCAAAGTGCCGTTTGATATGGTGAATTTTACATTTAAAGAAAACGCAAGTGGCAAAATGCCGCGACCGTGCCGTCAATGTTTCACGAAGTTAAATCCAATATTGGCAACCTAACAAGAAAATAATTCCAAAATAAATTATAAGTATCAAGTAGTGTATGCTAAGAGTATAAATGTCATATGCGATAGCTTTAGCATCATTGAAGAATTTTGGTTTGAGAATCAATGCTCATTTGGTTTGAATACCAATGCATACGAGCCAAAACACACCATTTTTGTCAGAAAAAAAGAAAAAGCTTTCATAATGAAATAGTTTTGAGAGTCAATATCTAAAAAAATGGAAAAGGCGTACTTTTTCAGATCATTTGGCTCAAAAATTGTACCCAAAAAAATATACCTTCCTGTGCTACGTATACGGAGTGAAATATATCAATATTAAACAATATGCTTATTTGTTGTCCGGAACTGAAATATAGAAGCCACCAATATAGTTGATAACCTTGAAAACGACAACGGCGGTTGGGACTGTTCTCATGCTTTGTCCTTCAAAGGTAACCATAAAATGTGCGACATGGACAAAAAGTAGATACTTGAACATATACATGAGACCTTAACATCGTTATCTACATGACATAAATATGGTTTCCCTTACCAGATAACAAATCTATCTGCTATGGATGATGAGGATTTATGTTGGTAATTTTTTTGTAGTATTACACATTCCTATACATCCGTCAATACTCACTGAGGCAAATAATCCAAAATAGCTGTAATCATACTAATGGTAGTGCTACAAAAGAGATGACGCACTATCCACGCCCTGCTTTGTGTAGGATACAAAAACATATGCATAATTCATGCACCGTATTCATAATGCCAAGGAGATTCCTAGAATGTCCTTGATGATACCAGGTATTGTAGATACAGATGTTTGCTGCCGTGTAACAGAAGAGAGGGAATTTAGGGACATGGCTTTTACTTATAGATTCAAAAATGACATAACCTGGCGTCATAGAAGTAAATCTTGTTTTAAAAACAATAGTAACCATTTTACGGACAGCACATTTATGTTGACATTTTCATATGTCCATTCAACATGTAACGAAGCTACTGGCGTCATATATGGTAACCTTGACTATTGTGAGCCCAAGGATTAATATGTAGTATACGTCTGTGTCCATTACCCTTTCCCCTTATCCGTGCAGATATCGTATAACATCGCTACCAAGAAGCGCCCAACTCACCTCTTTGGTGGCTCGAAATTATTGTAACGACTTTCTCAAATTCGGCGTTTAGGGATTTTCCAATTGTGCCCTAAATGTAGATTTATGGATATTTTGAAAAAGGCAACGCTTTGTCATACAAACCTAGTCGACATAAACATGACTATCCAAAATTTCAGCCATTTAACGTACAATGCTAACATAAAACATATATCAAGTTGCCAATTTTGTTTTATTTTTTTGATTCACATCCACACAATTTTTTTGATTTTCTAACCTTTTTATGGCTAGGCCAGAAATGGCTGCGTGTACTGAAATATTTGTCGAACGCACCTATAACTAGTAATGTGGGATAATTATTGACACATGATGAGCTACATAAAAGAATTATATAAGGTCTACATTCTTGAGGTTCGATTTTTACGCGTCAAAGACATTACGACACATTGTAAAAAACCAGAAGACGTTTGGTTACCATATAAACGTCAACGGCCACTGTGACTGTTTCCTTTTTTCTCTATCCAACGGTTAACAAAATAAGGCATGAAGCAAAACTGCATAGTTGAGCTTCGATTGCTACACATCAAAGACATTACGACACATTTTTAAAACCAGGAGACGTTCGGTTACCATGTAAACGTCAACGGCCACTGTGACTGTTTTCTTTTTTCTATATCCAATGTTTAACAAAATAAGGCATGAAGCAAAACCGCATAGTTGAGCTTCAATTGCTACACATCAAAGACATTGCGACACATCCTTAAAGCCAGTAGACGTTTGGTTACCATGTAAACGTCAACAGCCACTGGGACTGCCCCTTTTTCTTTATCCAAAGGTTAGCATAAAATGAGGCATGGTCATGGAGCAAAAGTGCATAGTTGATTCTACACATCAGACAATAACAATGGTTGATCTCCAAACAAATTTCCACGGTGGAAAAATCGTATCAGCCAGCCAGTCTTCTTTGCCTGACTGGAGCTTCTCTGGCTGGTTGGAGCTTCTCTGGCTGGCTGATACGATTTTGCCACCGTGGAGATCTGCTTGGAGATTGAACAATGGTATTTATATGTTAGAAATAATCCATTCATTCGAGACACACAAAAATGTATTTTCTTACCATATACGGCACCTCCCTGCTGCGAATGATGAGAATTTATGTGCCTCTCAGGAGTTATGAAATAAAATTTTTAAATATAGCACGCCATAAAGCACGCTCCATTACAAACATTGATGCTCACTGAGGTAAAAATAAAATTCAATCATACTAATGGTAGTACTACAAAAGAACGGATTCACTTTCCACGCCCTGCTGGCTTTTGCCAGCTATAGTGGTAAAAAGCAATCGCCGTAATGTTCAATTCTCCATATTCATAATGCCAGGCATTTCAAAGAATGTCCTTGATAATACCAAGTCAGAAAATATTTTTGCCATAAAGAGAGCTGATCTTCACAAAACACATATGTGCAAATTATGGGACTGTCGGGATTTAAAAAAAAATTAAGATGCAATAAAGAGCAAACTTTAATAAATGTTCAAACATTGATGTTTATTGAGGTGAACAATTCTAAATAGCTGTAATCATACTAATGGTAGTGCAACAAATGAGCTGAAGCACTATCCACGCCCTCCTTTGTGTAGGGTAGTGGGAAAAAAGCACGTGCTGCAAAAACACTTTGAATAATTCATGCGCTGTATTCATAATGGCAAGGACTTTCTTTAGAATGTCCTTGATGATACCAAGTGTTGATGCTTCAAAGATATACTACCATGTTTCTGAAGTGGGGTTATCTAAGGACAGGATATGTAGATTTCAAAATGACACGTTTCACCGCATGAAACTGTCATGAAACTAGTCAATATTTGCGAGAGCAAATACAACATATTTCATCCATTTTCCTCCCCACATCCACAAAAAACGGACTTTTTCATAATCACCCAATTGAATTTTCAACGAATGCTCCCCGCATACAAGAATGGACTCTTCCAGCGGCAAATGGACCAACAAGTATATGCAAATTTCTGAATGTAAACAACTACAACCTTGCCGAAGATTTCTTCTGTGGGAAGAATTTCCTCAATCTGATAGTCCAGATACTATAGACCGATGCCAAGAGTAACTCACAACATCGAGTGGAATTGATGCTGCAGTTTTAAAATGCCATCATAAAACATTTGATGTCGTCAATGTATTCATTGTATTTTCATACACAATCATATTGAGTTTATGAAATACCAAGTTGGTTTGGAACATACAAAACAGACAGGAATATGCAATAGTAAAAACACATTGAAGGCTTGACGTATACCCTGCGGTTCTACTTAGATCTGGTAGCCGGCGCATCAGTACTAACAAGTAAGATACCTCTCTAAACGTCAGAAGTATTCAACCCCTCATATTGAGACGGCAGTTCTTGCGGATGAAACCTAATGCAGATATCAACGACGTCACTGCAACCTTACCCTGGATATCGAAGCCGATCACCGGAACTGATGACGTCGGTGTTAAGGGTCATGGCGTCCGTTAAGAGCACCGGTCCTGTCTTGACGTTGTTACTTGAAACCTGTAACAAACATAACACGACATGTGAAGCCGTTACACAATACACTCTTCAACAACAACTCTACGAAGGACACAGGTGGAAGTGTGATCATTAGGACGCAACTGAATCGCACCTGAAATCTAATAAGTATCAACTATACTTTTCACACAAATGAGCATGTTCAGGTGACATTGACGCTAGCCGGATGTTTAGATAAACTTTAAGCGCTTTGATAGCTTAATGGCAGCTATACCGTGATAGTGTACACAATTAAGAGAACGTCGATGTAAGCATATTATGAATCGTATCTCCTATCAATTAGTTGAGCGTGGGAGAGTGAAGATTTAGTTACCGAAGCGCATTCGACAAGATGCCACAAATACCAAGTATTTCATACACCAGGGAAATTGCGAAGCTTTAAATTTAAAGAAAAAAAATGCGATTCAATATGTACAGAGCACGTGTTAGAAAAACGTGTCAGAAAAAACAAACACGTTACAACAATAACCATCCCAACATCTGCTTGGAGACTACATCATGTATTCTGAGCAATGGTGTCTCGTTGACATTGACCATATTTTCAAGGTCATTCAAAACTGATATCTCTTCACAAGAAAGGTCGTGACATGAAGTTTTTCCCCGATGCGCTTCATTAACTTGTGGGGGGGAGGATAATATCACTGGCTCCTGAACGTCTTTTTCAGATCTGAATCCAGACTGTTACCAGGGAGAGGGCAGGCCAGGTTTTCGGCACCAGAATCAGCATGTCCCAGAGAAAATTCGCTTCAGCCACCAAGCGAGGAATCAAAAATCATTTAGGGTCCAAGGGTTGAGTGATAAATCCATTCAGGCAAAAATCAACGGTTGGTTGTTCGCCTTAGGTGCGAGGAGTGATTAAAAGGGTCTTGGCCTCTCTCAAAAATCGTTGCGGAATAAAAAGATTTCTTACACTATTTTTCAATATAATCCTCTCTAACATGGTCCAGTGATGTTCCAGCGTTGCTATAAACTGCTGGAAGTTGGTTTCATCTTGGGTCTTTAAATAGACCTCAACAGCATGGATGACATCGTCGTCAGTCTCGAAACGGTGACCACATAAGTGGAATGTTATAGTATACAGTTATACCCAAAAATGGGAGCTAAACCCACTGTTTCCAGGTGAGGCCGAGAACTTTTTGATCGCCCCTCGTAGACAGGCGGAGATAGAAGCTTACAGTGCTGAGGACAGCCAGCCTGTAGTCCTAGGAGAGACTGTTGGCAAGGTTAATCTAGATGTAGTTTAACTCCGGGATAGTCGGAAAATTACAGTCTGTCTGTTGTTTTGTCCTAACATATCTTCCAATTATCGAAAAGGGCTTCAAGGGGCTTTGCGGTAACTAGAAGGAAATGAACAACATCGTTTTACGTCAGGCAATCATTATGTTCGAATTGCCTTTTAGGCGTTTACTGTAGACAAATGATCAACGTGATTACAAAAACTACTGAGTATTTCATGCCTCAGGGCAAAACAGTAAACTTAACGGTTGTTTATCAAAGTTTGATTTCGTGGATATTGCGTTGTAATCAAGGGGAATACTGTCCTCTCCATCAAATGTGAAACCTCTTTTGATCTTAACTACACACATTACAGTTATTCATGAGACAAATGGACAAACCCATACAAGCATGTGCGTCAGTTTAGTTCATCTGTATGTGGCGCGTGATCATTGTGCGCGTAAATTCTAATACATTAAAACTGCAAAAGCAAATGTTTTTCGAATGATAGAGCATTTTCTTTTATCTATGTGATGAATTTTTTTTCCTATTATGTTATAACTGGATTTTTTTTTAAATTTCCCAGGTTCATATAATCTTGATTTAGCTTTCATAGTTTTATCGCTATATCTAAACTTGAGTCAACCTGACTAGTTCTGATATATTTCAGTTGAATTTCTATGATATATGACGTTATCATAAGTTACACTGTTTAATGTTCGACTTCAACCGCCTTTACGCTGACTCTGGTCAGATATCGATGCGACAAACGTATTTCTCTTTTTTACCGATTCCGAGAATTTTGTTTCCAGAACTACTCAATTATTGCAGAGACACAAGAAGAATAGAATAGTCGCGCAATATCATATGGTTTATATGGAATATAAGCTATGAATACAGCCTTCGAAGCAACTTTAGAATTTTCTGTTCTAATCACTGCAAGAAAACCAAGATTTCCGGCTATTGCCGAGCCTGCACACGTCCATTAAAACTAGGGCGGCCAGGCCGTGTGAAGAGATTTCCGGGTGCGGCGCGTACGTATCGGGAAAATCCTGCGTTTTCCTGTACAGTAACCTGCGCGTTGATTTCCAGTACTCACAGACTCCGTGTGTGACAACACCGGGAGGATAACAATAAGCTCTAGTTCACGCATTATAAGCCACGCTGTACAAACTACACGGAAATGACAAGAAAATGATATAAAACTGCCGTGTCAAAACTTAAACAAAACACCACTAACGTATACCAATTCGAAATGAAACTGTATAGGACTGAATTAAACTTGGTTCAATTTTCATTTTGTACCACAACCTTCACGCTAGGGTCATCCTGGAAATCACAGAGCACATAGATAATCACATCATCACTCATCCAATCACAGAGCACATAGATAATCACATCATCACTCATCCACTCGACTGATGTGACACTACGGGATCAAAAAAAGGCGTCCATGTAATTATTCCGGATTAATACTTATCCTCGGATCACTGTTAGAAAATCCCTATCGTTAATCTTGATCAAATCCATCACACCCTGTTGACGTTAAACAAAATTGCGGCAGGTTTAGCATAAAGCTTCTTCATGCTGAAGTAGCCTTTTGGTACCGAATTTGCATTGGTTTTGGGGTTAGGCAGCAGGGAGAAGGTTAAGATGTGAATTATAAAAATCCTTCTTGTCAGGTAATGTATCGTAGTTTTAAAGTGAAACGCAATGTGTGATTAAAATGACAGATTGGTCACTGGTCATCGAGTGACGGGAGAGAACGCTTGAGTTGAGTCTGTACTGTCCCAGAAAATTTGGCCAAGGACACGGGGGGGGGGGGCAGCTTTACTCCTTTCGATACATAAAATGCTATATTGAAGGTCAACGTCAAGATGAAAACTATAAAACCATGTTTGTAAAGTTTGGACAGCACATCAAGTGCTAGACGCTGAACAAATTAGACTAGCATCACCGTGACATACATAAAAGGACGAGCCCTCCCTACAGGTCATATGCGGATGGATACAACGGGTGTTAGAGGATTTGTAAAACAGTAATCGGTGATTCGGTGCGACCTCCTGTGTGGGGCGATTATGTCTGTGTGTACAAGGGAAGGGCGCAGTGATTGATGGAGAAGGATGGCCCAAATGTAAATGGATCACCAGGAGTTGACTTTGAACCTGTCCATATATGCTTCGTGCAATGCCCCTATCTTACTGCCAGCGTGGCACGTTGGTGACCTAACTGCCTTCTAAATTGGATTTGTGTTATCCTTTACTTTATAATGAGATTATCATGCAAAGCGTACTAGTATGAGTAATAAAACATCAAACACACAACTCTTTGAAAGAGTTGTTCTTTTTTTTAGATAAAATATGTTTAGAGCTCTGTGTCAAGTTGCTTGGTCGCAGCGAGGTCGAAAACGTACGGCGGGTTACAACGAGATAGGGGATTAACAGTTATGGCCGAAGTTCGTGTGTTTGCAGACGATAGCTTTTGTCTCATGAACCGTGAGGATGTAGGCCAGACAGTCATGCATGCATGACGTTAGACTGTAAACCGTTGCGGCGCTGGCACATTCGTGATAGGCCGTCTTACGACTTTGATGTCGTAAAAAGTTTCAAGCAGACTAAGTCTTGTGACAGAAACAACCGCCGGCAAGGATCTAAAAAGCGGAATTTGGCCGGCAGGGCATGTACACCATCACGGTGTTCCCATAGATCAGAATGCCTTAAGTTTGTTATTGTGATCGTAAGATGATCGATCGAACGATGTATGTAACCGGAATCTTGTTAATTTGTTTGTGTATTGTTTATTTGCATTTGTACAAATAACTAAAAATGATATGAAATTCAGGACGAAAACATACCGAGGGCAGAAGCCTATGGGGCTTTTCGTGGGACACCCAAAAGACTTGATAATGTGAATGATTTAAATTGTACATAATCCATAATCAAGGGTTAGTTATAAATATAAAAACAAAGTAGAATCTTTGAATATGTAGGAGGGATACAGAATGAATTCTATCTTAAGTTATTGAGTTACCCTATAACTTACAATCGGTTTAGCTAAGTCAAAAGCAACTCATGTTTAGAATTCGCGAGCAAAAATGTATGGTCTTTCGAGTTCAACAAGAAGTTTTCCAAGAAAAAATTGTACCATGTCAGTTGTACAGATTATTTGGAGAGTAATAGTTGCGTTGGTAAAGTCAGAGCTTCTCAAGCGTCAAATTTGTAAAAACCTGAAGTAGTTTTGTAATTCAATCGCACTCTAAACGTTAACTCCATTTCGGATACTTTAGAAGTAATACTAAAAATATATCATTTCATAAATGGCCCATGTTTTAAGACCCATGTGATATTTCGGAATATGCACTCCAACCGTTCACTCAATTTCGGTTACTTCAAGACCACAACGACTTTTTTTGATTGAATCTCTGCAAGAGATAACTCGATTAGAAAGAACTAAACAAGAAGCAACAGCATTTACTGTCACAAGATATTAGTGTGTCGTTAGTTTGCTTAGCAAGACATAAACTATGTTATTATTGTATGATTGGATTTTGGCAGACAAATTATGGAATATCAGAATGGAAAGCTAAGGGGCATAAATACAGCTTTGAAACCTCCGTTTCTGATGCCTTTAGATAAAGATATTAACCACTTTGAAATGCTGTTATGAATCTTAAAATGTTATCTCAAAGCACTGGTTTAATAACGTTTATACTTTATCATAAGCATATTTAAGGATATCTATAATTGTAATTTGTAATGAAATATACTAGTAATATCAGGCAAAACTTACAAGTATTGCTTAAAGGACAACAAAATGCACACAGTGTAAAAATATTAGTTTTTATCGCTGAAAATTGATGAGCGCTCTGACAAATCACTCTGTCGCAGCAAGCTCGAGGTCACCAACGTAGAGCGGATCCAGTGAGGGCTTTATGGCTTTAAGGGTTACCTTACCGACTCTAGCAAAAAACTGACGACCCTAGTATTTGGGTGCGTGGGTGTGATGAAACCTTTTTCACGACGTGGTCTTTTTAGGAGGTTGTCACCCGCAGCGAGGTGCACATAGAACAGCCACCCCCACAGCAGTTGCCGGCAGCATTCCTAAAAAAGACGGGCAATTTACGCATCACGACCGTCAAGTCGTGAGAACTAAATTAGCGTACGGACGTCATCGGTAGCGCGCCGAGTCCGCTAATGACCGGTCGGAAACGAAAACTTAATTACCACTCTTAAAGGGGGTGAGAACACTATTATATTACACAAGTGAACGGTATAATTGTGTGAATGCAGTCGGATGCAAGAGAAATGAATGGCTAGGCGACGGTAAAAAGCCACTTTTAGTAGTCTATAGGGAATATCCGCATCCTGTGTTGAAGGGCAACTTGAAAAGGTGCGTATGCACCTATTTTGCATTCCCGTTCACATTGTAATGAACTTCAAGAAACTGAGAATGGCTTCGGGTGTTCGAGCTTGATTGAATCTAGTAAAGTTTAACGTGGAAGATATGACAAAGCCAATTAGCACTGGCTACGGTCCTAACTGCAGCGCCAGCTAACAGTGGGAACAGAACCATGCATCATTACCCTGGAGAAGAGAACAGAAGGTTTACCGAAAGTTGGAAAACAAATCGTTTTGGTTGTGAAGCAAAGAAACATATCATCCGTACAGATTAACCTTCTATTTGCTCCCCAAATAATCTTGCTGATGTTTTTGACTCATGTACTCTTGGCCGACGGGAATCGTTACGGCGGCCCGTTTGATCTCTACATCATCCAATGTCTGCTTAAGCATGGCAAATTTGATTAATGACAGCCAATGGCGGCGAATTAGTGATGTACATTTTTTTTCGGAATTATGCGTGTCTCATCAAATGTGAGCTGGGTGTGACGGGTCTGTCAGAAGTACATTACAGTTCACTGCACGTCTACGCTTCAAGCAATAATGAAACGAGTGATCCTGAAAGTACACCCAGCGATGTCACTACATGACATCGTAGTCTACATCTGTAAATAACCATGGACAAGGTTAAACTACTTATAATGTAGTATAACAACACGTATGACCTTGAGTACATGCAAGGGTATTAACATGTTTACTATCATGAGAACTTGATGTCAAAAAAAGTTCCGTAATACAGCTGGTATATGTCAGACTCTTATTAATACTTTAGAAGCATATGCCGGATAATTGAACTTTCACGCTTCAAGTAATGTAACTGTAAACAAGCGACCCTTATTGTTTTGTAATATAGCTGCTCTACGTCAGACACTGACACTGATTAGTAATTTTGAAGCATATGCCGGATCATTGAACTTACACAGCTCAAGTAATGTTACTTAAAACAAGCGACCCGTAAGGTACATTCAATGTCGGTTTGGAACATTGGCATCAACAGTTATGAAAAATGCTGATCATCTGTTCAAAAGAACAACTTTTTCTCGACCATCTAATCAAATCAAGGGTACATCAAACACCCGTGTCAAAAAAATAAAAATAAAAGTCATAGGGAGATTGCCCTAGCCAAAACACCAATGCAAATCGCCCGATAGGCATGTAACAACATGTAAGTAAAGGTATTGTTATCTTATGTGGTAATGCATGTGTCTAGGTGGAAGTCAGAATGATTTTTCTAATTGTGGCCCAGTGTAACTAGTTAATAGTGTTTTACCTCATTGCATATCCATGTTATGATTTATACAATAAAAGAGAAGAAAAATTCTCATGATTCTCCTTCCTCTCTTGTCAGTCTACTATCTCATCTGATAAATTATGTTACAATTTACAAATAACTGAATCCTGACGTTTTCTTGATAACAATTGATATGTTACTAAATGTACATTTTCCAGAAGGCCACAGAAATTTTGCTTCTCAGTTAGTGGCAATCATTATCATCAAGTTGCAATACAGGAAGCATGCAAGCTCATTAGTAACGCTTTATTTCTTATGAAATGAAACAATTAAAACATTTTATTTATAAAGCTTTGATTGAGGACATAAGGGATTAATTGATATAGGTTGTTCACTAAACGAAGAAAAAGACTGCTTGATCAATCACTCATAACGCGTTGTTTGTGTTCATCCTACCGACTTCTATAGGATACAAGGCCACTAGTACACGCTTCGCGCTTTGCAGTAAAGAGCGATTACGTAAGGCATTCCATATCATTTTCTGAACATTGACTTATCATTCATGCGTTGTATGACATAAAGAATAGCTACATAGAAGCCCGATAGGGCAACTAAAAAGTGCACCAGTTTGCGATATGTTCGCCTAGAAATTAGTCATTCATCTATACAAAAGGCACACAGTGACAGCTAGTCATCGATAAAGTGATGTAACATTTATTAGATCATGGCATTGAAGAGTGGCATTGCCCTACAGCATGTTATTGTGTAATTGTTATTGCTTAAAGTGTCATAGATATTTCGAACTGTATTGCTTTGCTGTTACATAATGTATTATCTCTTTCCTATATTATTGAGAGTCGTCTGGGGTCACCTGCTTTGATAATTAATATATACATCATTCTCTATACTGTTACATAATATTTTTAGTGAGAAGTGTAGGATAGATTAGCCTTGTAGTATTGTTGATTTAATGCCATACATTGTACCATGTACGATTGTTGAGCAGTAATGCTCATTCCTTCATCTTATATCGTATTTTCGATTTGTTGCTTTTTTTGTGTGAAGTATTATGATTTATGTGGTGCTATGTTTATCACTAGCCTGTAAGATGAACAGTTTTTCTTCAGATTTTTGTTCAGTTGAATCTATGTACTTTATTTCGTATTCAGTTTCATTTCTTTCATAAACAGTACATGTATTCATGATTTGTTTCCGTTGTATATAGTTCTTTTGTATTTTCTTCCGAATGTATCGTTGTGTTGTTCAATGTTTGATAAAATGCAATAAAGAGCATGGTAAAAAAAAACAGATTGAATATACAACCTTACCAGGAAATTTGAAAATCTTGAGCGAATGAATTATGACTTTTCAAGCAAAGTTTAGAGTCTGCTCCCAAACCCGCGAAGGCAACAACATCAGCCACGTTCAAAGCTCAGCCTCTTGGACAACCGCCAGGTAATATGTATTTCTTTTCGCTCAATATCCAACCTAGACGACTTCAAAGAATGGTCTTAGTTTTACGATTTTCAAGAATCATGTCCGGTTTACATATATCTTCGCGGTGCTCAATGTGCATGTCTCGTTTGATATACCGACTTGACCGTTTAAGAAGGTGTTGGCGAAGCAATATTTCTTTGGATGATAAGATATAAAGGGTATGGTTAAGGGCGGATTTTGTTTTATGATGTGCAGGGATCATGTCCAGAATATATAGTCATATTGTATGTCCAGATTTTATCTTCATTGTTTGCATTCTATATGGACGACTGACCGGACATACTGGCTTGACCATTTTTGAAAGGTGTTTGTAAAACACTTATTCACTTTAATGCAGAGTTAGGCGAGTGTTTTCTACGCAGTAAGGCAGAAATAAGTTCTAGTACGGTCAGTAGAAGTTGAAATGTCACTGATGATTACTTTACAAAAGATTCTATTGCGTATTTCATGTAAAGAAAACTTCTGAAGATATACGTGGTATAGTTCTCATTTGGCAACCTCAACTAGACGTAAATGAGACGTTTCGGCCGCTTTGACAACTATCGAGGTTACTACCTGTCAGATCAACATGATGAATGGTTCACGGTTGCGAAGCGATTAATTATAATGATTCCTATCGGCCGTAGTACATGTGGCCGTTATTAGACCTGTTGTGCCCTTAGGTCATGTTATCACCGTGGTTTAGTTTTAGATATTAACGGTGAAGTTGCTGTAAAGGTCGGGTTAAATTTGGCGATTATGTGACCTCTCCGTCTCGGTCAATACTGTTGAGGTCATGTCAAATTAGAGCAAGCACAATCTTCTGGAAAATCTTGATACGATAACAACACCATCATTCATGAAGTCGTGAGAAATATCAGTTTCCACAGATAAGTGAAGCCATAAGGTACATGTACTGTAAGTGGTAAATTCTTAACAATGATATAAAAAGCTTTAAAACGTATGCAGACAAAACAGTCAATTGAGGCAAGGCATGATGATTTTGTTGAGAAGATGGTAGTAGCTACTGCGCCGCAAACTAACACCAAATTTTTTTTTCACAAGCCGCAGTCTTCAGCTACTAGTTTGTGGTTTCCACCTGACAGGGCGCTGTAGAACAGCACCTAATTGTGCGTTATAGGTACTAGGTCGAGGGTTTGCCGACTACTACCCAGCGGGGCTGAACCCCGAGGGTTTGGAGGTATCTGCGCAAAGAATCTGCAATACTTTAGCACTTTGTTCTATCATATTAGACAGTTGGAGCTCCGAATCTGGGTAGACGTCCTGCTTGCAAATATGTCGATATCGCAGCCAGAATAATGAGTTTACTTACAATCATATTTAGCAATACTTCCAATGTGAACAGAGGCTGTAAAATAGTGCTGCGTACCTAAACGTAACATAAGGTACAGGACCTGGTATAGGTACCGGTACACAGGTTTAGGTACAGGTCCGGACTTGTATCTGTACCTAACAAATTAACATGTGTTCTTCTGAACTTCTTCAATGATGTCAGTATCTCTATTCAAAGAAAATAACTAGGTTTCCTACCGCCAAACTCCCTTGGCTTTGCTATCAAAACTCCCGGCCTGCCTGAATGATATGTTGCATATTAGTTACGCTGTTCCAAGGTGTCACTTTGGTTACGTTTGGTGTTGTATGAGGCCATGAGGTCAGGAGATCAGTCACAAAATAAGCACATACTTGGTGTAAACTTATATCGGTACAGTACCGGTACTTCATGATCTGGTATTTTGGACCTGTACCTAATCAGTTTTTTACGGTACAGTACCGGTGCACAGTACCGGTAAACAACACTACTGTAAAACCGTTACATGTAAACTTAAGCAGTCATTCTCAATTGAGGCTGAGCATGGCATGCTTTTTTAAGTTGCTATCTTTATACAATATGGCTTCGCTGCTGCTCGAGTATTCAGGCAAGCACACCAGGCTATCCTTGCTCCTATACCCCTATAAGCGCGTTGGGCTATTCTACATTTGGCGGCTAAGGCTCACGCGGGCTTAACGTCCCCATTAGAAAGGATAAATGCACTACTCCCTCATTATTCCCCGAGCGAGACTCAAAGCTCTTCCGTTTGTATCCAAGTATTTCCATTGAAATGTAGAAACTTATGGCGTCACGTAGCACTTCAGACACGGGCACGATCTCAATAGTTCATTCTGATACTTGATATCTAAATCCATTATCGAAAGTCTCACCACGAGAAAAAACACCATCACTCACAGGGCTGTTACAAATGTCAGTTGCCAGACATAGGAGAATTCAAGAGGTCAGATGGTAACATGGGATGACCTTTTGCATGGTAACTTGCAAAAAAGTCATCTTCAATTGAGGTGAAATATGTTGCTTTTTGAAGAAGTACTTTATTACACTAAAACCGAACACTGTACAATGTATGACAACACAAAAATGGCAAGAAAAAATTTCAACATTCTGATTACTAAAACAAGAAGGACTTGCATGAGTCTTTGGTATAGTATCAAACTCGAAAGGGGCCAATTATTATTATTTTTTTTTCTTATGATAATTATCAATATACATTTACCATGTATGCATGTTGGAATCGTTGCATCTTAATATATATTCAAATCTGACTGTAGCATTGAATGTCCTTAAATCTGTTGATTTGAGAAATGTGAATTAAATATGACGCAAAACATCATATATAGAGCATTCCATGACAAAATGAAATTCATCTTCAATTTGCTTGGCACAAAACTGGCAAAACTTTTGGTCAGGAGCTTCACTATGGCTCGCTTTTTCTGGCAAGCATAACGGATAGCCACAACTTTTCCCGACTGTGTTGAGTTCTTTCACGTGTTGAGGTTCTCATCCTAACCGCGCTCGTACCTTAGCCATTTAGATCCACTGGATTTGATCCCTATGGCAAAATAGCGAGGTCACTTTCAAAAGGCACACGCTCTAGCCACAGGCATATACATGGCCTCCTTCACTCATTGACCATGATTAAATCTCATTAGATATCAGCCCTACAGCCTTGGCTAAAACTAATCAGTTGTACAATAGGATGTCAGTCTCTGTCAGTCTGTAAGCTGACTCAGGCTTGCTACAAAGTTCTGTTGGAAAGTTTTGTGCCATTATATCACGGGTATGGTGGCCACAGTCATAATGACATAGATATCGGATACCAAGAACATACCATCACTCAATCATGAAGTTGCTAGAGATGTCAGTTCCCAGAGATGGATATGAGATGCAGCCATCGGGTCAGATGGTATCTGTTCACAGAATCTGTGATTCGCTTTATCACAGAGAAAGTTTCAGCCCCCAAGCAAGTGATATGTCTGGCCTCCAAATATGTCGATATTATAGCCAGGATATCGAGCGTGATTATCATTTATCATCTGGTCGTGGCGATATCACCGGTGCTCATGGCCCTTCCTCCCCCTCCCCCCCCCCATCCCTCCCTAACCTCCATTGCACTGGGCAGGTCTTCCAAAGTACAGTTAGCATCTAGACACAGTTGACGGATGCATACAACACGTGCAGGTCCGTGTTTTGACGTTCACAGGAGAACATAGCTGATGATCTCAGCCTTGCTCTTCCAGGAATGTCTAGCAAAACGTTAACCCTTTCTCACAGATGACTAGAAATCTGGACGGAACCCATACTAAGAGCCTATCATACAAATACTCTCTGTATCAACTGATGTACCAAGGGTTATAACACTTAATAGACAAAGATATGCATGTTGTTCTTTAAACTCTGTTTGAAAATAACAAAGGCCACGGTTATACGACACGATCCGCAACCGTCACAGCTTAATCTACATTTCGAAGCTTTACAAGAAAGAAATGTCAAAGGCCATGACCTTTTAAGCAAACGGTCAAGGCGGTAACCCATTTATCACACATAATTGATCTTCTTGACTCGTTTAGACGACCAGTTTCTATCCATGATTAGATGTCCTTTTTGTAAAAAAACTATAACGTGATGAATTCTGCCTATCTATACATACCTAGTCCCATGACCTTCAGGTCGATGGTGGGGAGGGGGGCAATGTAGACATGAAGTTAGAGAGCTGTCTACAGACTCGTCTCCCTCGCACAGTTGTTAAATTTGAATTGTTTTGGTTCTTTATACTTTTTATTTAGCAATCAACAAATGAATATACGGGGCCCAAGAGGTGATACACTCTAGCAAGTAGCTAAAATCAAACATACCATCTGAAAATAGAGATTACAGCTGACAAAGATTACTTATCAAACTAAGTTAAAATCTTACTGTTATTTTTATGTGAGAAGAAACGGTGAAACTCTTAGTAGCAGGCAGTTGCGGACTTGTTCAGATAGACTGTTAAAATCACGGATAGGGCATACTAGGTTCTGTAGATTGTCAAGAAGGTTTACTCTTTTTGATTGTCGCTAAGGCAGTATAGTAGGTAATGAATAACGTTTTTGCTTCGATTCACACACGTGCAAGCTAGACTTGTGACTAAATTGCGTGTAGATAGATTTTTTTATAATAGAAATTAGATAAGTTTTAGCCTGAACTTCATACCTTATTACATATAAATCAATTCAACAGATGTGAAGTTTCTTAGCTGCATGTCCCATTGCTTATATTATTAGCTCGTTTTGATAAATACCGGCAGATAAAAATGAATGTTTAATCAAAGTCGTGGCAAAGGCTATGGCCTTTTATTGATAAACGGTAAACCATATGCTGTGAAATACCAATTGTCTTCTTAAGCGTTAAAATGTGTCTGTGTGAGTGGACTAGTATCTACGAGTCTTGTGCTTTGTAAACGCCTTTATGGAAGACATTTATTACACTACAATTGCAACAGAAAACAAGAATCCGTAGGACACAATTCTCCGTGAAGTATTTATAGTGTGTACATTGTGGGTGAGGTGTTTGTTAATTTCCTTTGCAAGTGACCTGCTCAGTTGTAAGATAAATGCATGAAATGGATCTTGATGTAAGGTGTGGAATCACAGACAATTTATTTTTAGAGCCTGGAACTGAAACAGAATGACACTCAGGCTAACTTAACATGCCCATGCAGCAACGGAATCGCGGGTTGTATGTGGTGCCAGGTGTGCAAAGTGCATTTTTGATAAGCGGTAATTAAAGAATTAAAAATATTGACCCACACAAATTGCATCTCTGTACAGTCCAAGTAGTGTTTTATAGCAAGTAAAGAAAAGGTGTCTATTTATCTTTTTCTTTCAATACAGGAGGGGTTAACGTGCTGAAAAGTACGTTTTTACAGCATGGCACAGATAGGATCTAGAAATTCCGGGAAAAGTCGGAAATTTAGATCTAGATGGCTTCTTTTGAAGATTATCAACGAACCATTCAGCCTTACAACTAAGATGTTTCAGAAATCACAAATATGCAGTAAATTCTTTTCCCACAATTTATTGCAGGCATGTCTGATCTATAGCTATCAGCCTATTTTGCATTATCGTAACATTTCTCGAAGGTCAAAGGTCACCGGATCTCTCAATCCACCCGGAAGTGACACAATCTGGCCGCGGCAGCTGGCACTTTTCTGAGGGACATATCTTAACAATCTTTCATCCCTGTGTAAACTTTTTAGATTGTCACAGCCTCCGTATTACAAACAAGAAGTGTGGTAAGTTTGAAGGTCCAGAGATTTCCAATTTTCCCACTGTGCGTAAAAGTGCACCGTCCGCCCCGTGCGCTTATACTCGTATGCGAGCTGCGACTGAAACAAAAGCATTTCCAATAATCCCAGAAGAAGGTCACACCTCCTTCCCGGAGTAACAATACTCCTTGTAAACAACCAAGTGATTTATTGAACTGACGTTTCGGTACGCAGTGACTATTTATATCTGTCACCTTCCTTTGGGCAATTCTGACTGCTGCAGTACAATGTGTCAGAATTGCCATGGGGAAGGTGACAGGTGGTCACCAAAACGTCGGTTGAATTAATCACTTGATTGTGTAGAAAGAGTCTTTTTTCGTCAGTGGCTTACGACCCTGATAAAACTATTACGGACAATTGTAACAGGTACAATGTATGACTTGAATGTTCCTTGCAACCGCTTGTATTGTATATTGTATATTGTATATTGTATATTGTATATTGTGTATTTTATATTGTGTATTTTATATTGTTGCAGCCAAACAAATAATTCTAAATCAAATCGAATGACAGAGGCAGAAAAACATAACTAAACTTTACATAAATTCATACCTGAATGCCATATTGTAGCATTGATTTTTTGACATGTTTCCCTTCAAATTTGATAAAAGTTGCTTATTAGATCACTAATAAAACGAAACCCTGTACGTTTTGACAATAAATGACATTGACCTGTACAGACGGATATTTTATTTTCATGAATAATAAATATCTACGTGTGGAAGGTCTACCGTGGCATTGATTTCAGTTAATTTGATCTTGGTCTTGACATAGCTTCAAGCCATCATATAATCTATTTTAATATTTAATCTGATTCACTTCAAAAGATATGAACTTTGTTCTGCGGATCAAGGAAGACAGATAATTGTATGCTTTGATAAATACATCATCGATTATACCAGCAAAAGGTTACTTATCATGTGGTAATGTCTATTGGAGTTTGCGTCTAAATTAGCTATAGGCTGAGATAAGCATACGGTTAATTGCTGTAGCACCTTGGCCTTGGATATTAACTTTCTACTTGCCTATAACAATTAATATTTCATCAGCGGCGCTTTAGATGAAATGACCTTTCCACCAGAATTTTGTTTTTTCGCAGGGTTAAGTCACACGGTATGTTTGGGTATATGAACACTGTTTGCAAAACCATCTGAATGCCAGGATATGACATTGAATACTATTTGGCATGCGTCACTTCAAATGCCATGGGCTTTCTTAGATCATCAGTAAAGATAATCAATCATTCGTCCTGACAGACAAAGGGCCTTGAGAAGTGCAAACGGGCCGTTTCTATGAATAAAAGGGTAGGTATGTGTGAAAGGTCTACAGTGGGACTTGCTCCTGGACTTGAGACAGCTTCATATCTTAATGTCACAAGGTAACTATGAATATTTCATCGGATTCACCTAAAAAGATGTGAAATTAGATATAAAGGTAAACCATACGTTTTGATTGATACATAAACGTTTAGACCTACGAAAATAGATGGCAGTCAATGTGATAAGGTCTATTTGAGTTTGAATTAAAGCTCTAATTATGATGAATTAAGAAACAGATGCTTCTAGTTGCTGTAGTTTATTATACGGCTCTTTGTCTGGGTACTAGCTTTCTACCATTATGCATATAACAATGAATATTTCAAAAATGCTATGACCTTTTCCTAATAGATGATATTCAAAGGCGTCAAGCTCATGCTACAAAAGAACAAGTGTCCTCTACTCTGTAACGGTTGCAGCGGCGTCTGTCTAATTCTGACTTAGGATTCGACTCAAACTATCTGGCAAGCAGATGCATTCTTGACATGGAAAATGTCTGATAGATTGACCGCAAATGATGCTACACGTTTATAGCCACAAGAGATGCATTTCAATGTATTCCAGCGGCAATTTGAATAACTGCCAACCCCACTAAGTTAAATCAGTGGCAGGTATCAACTTCCGTGGACCGGGTTCTCATAATCATCATTTTCTATCTGCAGAAGTGCATCCGTGGTAGTGCCAAAAAGTTTCTGTAGATCTATGTAGCTATGAATTTATCAATGCTTCAAGGAGACACCACTCCATAACGTCGTGGGATACTATATATAGCAATACGACGGCTAAGATTTACTTAAATGCAACGTGTACTGCACTGGTGATAACAAACGTGAATCAAATTCAATTGCTGTCCCTTGACGTCCATTAAGTGTGGGTGCAAAGAATCCTTCCAAGGTATAAAGGATATCTATTCAATCAGGGATGCGTCAATTTTCCGGTACTAAATATTACTTACCATTATCTGTCCCCATAGAGGGTTCACTAAAAGCAGATCACCGCTTCTCTGGTGCACTGATGCTAAAGTATGTAATTTAAATATGGAGGATTTCGTTTAAGAACACAGATGTAATGCACGATACTCTAGAGGGTACGGGCAAATATCCAACTTCTCTAAACACTGTTAAGGAATTCTAGGATTGTTGTTGAAATATCCTTTGCGAGTTTTGCTTGCACGTTTTTTTTTTTACATGCAAACACAATATTTCTATAAAATGCAAAGGGTACAATTTTGGAAATATGGCAATAGTGATTAGCACTTTGAAATTTCTTTAAAACTTTTAGAGTTGTTTTTTTCTATTTGAACAATTATATTAATCTTCGGAAGCTGTAGAGGATAGAATCAAAGCTCATAGTCAAACATCTAGTTTAACGGTAGGTAAATTTACATAAACATTAGTTAAAATATCCTTTAAAAGTTTGCATTTGATTCTCTCACAACCAATGGTTATGTTATGAAACTTAATGACAGCTCCCAAGAGCTGTTTTTTAAAGTCCTGATCTCATTTGGGGTACTATAAACAGTCACACGTATCGTCTGTATGCTAACATGAATATCTCGTCTTAAAAATGTAGGTATAAGGACAATGCTGCGTTGTGTGCTCATCCCTGTTGGAGCGGAAACGACTCGGACAGTTTCCACGGCCCTGAAACTAATGACATCAATGTAACAGACTGGTGAAAATGTACCTCGACAACCCATGAATTATAATGTACCACCCAGAAGTCTGCCTGAGGTAACAACGGTGATTTACGAACCAAGAACAGCAACTGTAATGTTTTCATTCGACTCTAAATTGTATTCTCATGGGAAAAATGACATGGAAACCGTGTAAAGTTAGAGACGGCTAGTTTAATAGCCGGTCTACACATAAAACTGAGGCTTTACGAGGGGCAAACTGCAGGTAATTTTAGAATCCAATCACATCTCGGTTCAAAATACCACTGAACTAGAGGCATTTTAGGATCGAAAGTCATTTCCTATACATCACTGTGTTAGCTCCACCAAAAGTCCAAATGCATTTTCAAGAAAGCTAACGCATTTTTCACAATCATGTTTCTTGAACAAAATTAAAACCATATTTCTAAGATCAAAGTGCTAAGTTACAAGTATTTTATTCTATTTGAAACGTAAAAACTAAGATATATATATATTATATATATATATATATATATATATATATATATATATATATATAGAGAGAGAGAGAGAGAGAGAGAGAGAGAGAGAGAGAGAGAGAGAGAGAGAGAGATCAGATTTTAGTTTCAAATTAATCTAAACAGAATGCTATGGTTTCAATTTTATAAGCATCTTAATCATTAGGATGATCTTCATATCTTTAGATGCAACAACCCCCACAATGCAAAAATAGGTGAATATTTAAAAAAAAAGGTTTTGTAATTAAAATGAATACCAAAACTTGTGATAAGCCCCACTTGATTGTAACACTATATCACAGACTTATGCTAGCCTTTATTGTATCAGTAACTAGGATAAGTTAAATTTCATTCTACACCTTAATTCTTTGCTATGTTTAACAATTTTTATATACAGTGTATTGTTTACAATTATCATAGAATAAAGCTCTTCTATGATTCTGAAAGTCATTAACAACGAGAAAAAATTGCATGTTGCGTCGATACTGGCAACGTCAGAATTATACATGCTACCCAGGTGTATCCAAGGGTAAAACCAGCATGTGACCAACATCCATCTTTTGAGACATTCCCTGTGAATATCTTTGCTCGTTGTCCTCTAATGGCTGCTCAAATCATACAAATGAAGTTCTTCCAGGTTTGAAATGAAGTACATTATCGTCAAAAGAAGTATCACTCATCACGTGCTTGAAAGTAGCAGCATAAAAGGAGGGCAGTGACCCCATTGACTTGCAAATATGATCCTATCGTTACTAGATAAGAAATAAGCACCCCGCTCCACCACCCTCACCGAATATGTGATCCCTATTTGACCTGAAGTCATTCATTACCAAACTAATTACCAACTGCAGTAGTGCGACTACTTTGAAGCCAGCAAGACCTATAGTTCCTGTTTTATAAGGATAAAGCCGAATCGATGCTGCCAAATAACTCACGGAGTTCCCGAAGACTTTAACGAGCTCAGTGAACTAATCAGTATTTCAGAAGCAGTAGATGCCGGTAACGGTGAGGTTAGAAGTTGTGATGAGTGCTGAGGTAAGTCGTGAACTGGCATGACAAATCCGGACTGTACGGTCTTTGAAGATATCGATTTCCTTAAGTCTGGCATGTCCACAGGGTGTTAATGTCCTTGATTTACTGCTCTACTGGGGCTTCTAATTTCTTCAGCAGTTTGAAGCTGCCTGTTGCTGCCAGTAGTTCATCTAAAGGAGCTGCCAGAAGTTCACTCAAAGGTGCCAGTATGGATACCTTAAGCAGTGATTTCACTAGAACATGCTTGGCAGGGTTGGGAGTTGGGCATAGCTTTGGACTTAGGGTATTTGGCATGTCGTTGTGCCCATACAATATATATCAAAGAAAGTTACATCAAGTTGAAACAGTTCATGCAAGGGAGCTGTCAGAAGTTCACCAAAAGGTGCCAATGTGCTTGGCAGGGCCAGGATATGCATAGAGAAATACATTTTGACATAGGGTTTCGGGGACGTTGTTGGGCCTATACAATAGCCTCAAAGACAGTTCGATCAGATTGAAACTGTCTGTTGCTGCCAACGAAAGGAACCTGCCAGAAGTTCACCAAAAGGTGCCAATGGGGATAAGATTAACTGCAAATCTCCCTGGCACATGCTTGGCAGGGCTAGGATATGCATAATGGATTTGGCCATGGGGTTTTGGGCAGGTTGTTGGGCCCTTGCAATATCCTCAAAGAAATTTACATCAAGTTGAAACTGCTGCATGCTGCCAGCAGTTCATTAAAGGGCGCTGACAGAAGTACACCAAAAATGGGGCTAATGCGGATAACATTAACTGCAAATTTCACTGCCACGTGCTTGGCAGGGCTAGGATATAGATATCGGAATAAATATGGACATAGGGCTTTTGGCCATTGTTGGGCCAATGCAATGTCCTCAAAGATAATTCCATCAGGTTGAAACTGCTCTTTGCAGCCAAAAGTTCATTAAAGGGAGCTGCTAGAAGTTCACCAGAAGGTGCCAAAGTGGATACATTAACTACAACTTTCACTGGCTCATGCTTGGCAGGGATAGGATATAAATACAGAAATGAATTTGGACATAGGCTCTTTGGCACGTTGTTGGGCCCACACAATATCGTCAAAGGCTGTTCGGTCAGGTTGAAACTGCGCGTTGCTGGCAACAGTTCATTAAAGGCAGCTGCCAAAGGTTAACCAGATGGTGGTGGCATGGATAATTTTAGTTGCAAACTTCACTCGCAGACATTACCTGTGGTGGGCTACGAATAGAGAAGTATATATAGCTTTGGAAATAGGGTTTGGTGCACTTTGCTGAGCACATACAATACCATTTCCAAACACAGTCCCATCAGGTTGAAATTGCTCTTACTGCAAACACTTTATCAAGAGGTAATGTCAAAAGTTGAAGGTGCCAAAGGCGAAAACTCAAGCAACAAATCTCACTAGCACGAGAGTTAAATGTTAGGCTATGCATAGGGAAGTAGCTTTGGATGTAGGTAATAACGTAGTCAAAGAGAAGTTCATTTGGGATCTTTCTAAATCTAATGTCTTTCGCAGACTGACATTCCTGGCTATGACTCATATATTGACATTACCTATAGGTTAGCACAAATCATCAGTCGCAAGAAAGCAAACTTACGTGTAAGAAGACAAAAATGTCTGACTATATGTATCACGATGCTTTTATTGCGTTTTATATATATATATATATATATGATCTGGATCGGATATCATCTCCATATCAATTTAACATTGAAAATCAAATGCATGCTATGCATATATGTATTTATTCCGTTTTATATATATATATATATATATATATATATATATATATATATATATATATATATATATATATATATATATATATATATATATATATATATATATATATATATATATATATATATATATAAAACGGAATAAATACATATATGCATAGCATGCATTTGATTTTCAATGTTAAATTGATATGGAGATGATATCCGATGTGCAATATGTACTTCCCCCTCGGCTACTAGGTTGGAAAACTGCTTGATATTTTCTCTTAATTTTAAGCACAGCGGATACCTAGATACTTGCAAGACCGCCAAGTTAGCTCGCGCCAGATCATTAAGAAATAATGCAACACCGTTTAAGGTTTGCATGATAATTTCACAAACTTAGTTCCACATGCTTTCTGTACAGCCTTGGGTCACAAAAGTAACCCAATACTTTCCTCGGTCCATCGCTAAATGTCTTTACTCCTCTCCAGCTGCGACTATGTTGCATTTCATAACTCAACGACTTGGCTCGCGTCTTAATGAAATTGGGAGACGCAGTGACATATAAAACTAAAAGCATGAATTCTTGAAGATCTGCTGATGAAGATACATCGTCTTAATTTCCCAGACGACTCGGTGAATTGGTTTCTAACCGAATAGTATTGATCTGGAGTAAATTAGATCGATAGCGGTCGGCTGGTTTAGCAATACAAAGGCCTACAGCATGTTGACCTGTGCTTGCGTGCAATGCCAAATAAAACATTGGTTGTAGCCAAAGTTTGAAACTTGTGGAGAGATATGGACTTTTCATATTTCATTCGTCAACATGAATTCTGTTTGATTTCAATGTTCTGTAATCTTTGATTGATATTGATTTTGTTGATATTTGTTTGCCAATGATACTGTTATCATTACTTTTATGGATATTACTTATAGCTCATTTCTGAGCCATCCTTACTTATTGTTTTGGATCCGTGGCTTATGTTATATTCCTGTACTTTGTCTCTCTCCTGTTTTCTATTATGTGTTGTTCCTTTTGTAAAATGCAATAAAAAATATAATTAACAAAAATGAAAAATAAAAAAGAATTGTGGAGAGACAGTGACGGGGTGACATACCCTCTCGTTCGCTGATACAAGGCGGGGATGCGGCAGAAGAGCTAGTTTCACGTTTGCAGGCCGAGTTAGGGCAGGAAAAAATGCCATTGAAGAATTTAAATAGACATAATGACTATGTAAATTGTTATTAACGAAGGTGACTGCACTCTTTTATCGACTTAAACCAGAAGGAGTCAGATATAGACAAACGTTGATAGTATCCAGGGCACCGACACCTGAGCTCACTCAGATATTAAAACCTTTAATAACACGATCAAGTTACGGTCCTTAAGAGTGTTCATCAGCTGAGTGATATCTCCCGTTGTAAAGCATCGTCCAGTTAGTTTGCACGACAATAAGAGGTTCTGTCCGGAATTCTTAGATCACCCAAGTATACTTCACATCAAAGATAATTGATTCGAGGCAATGCCGACAAATAAACTTAAGTAAAAAGCAGTGAAGTATCGTTCGATGCTTTGCATAGATATAGAAAGCAGATAAACTTAACGAACCGGAAAACCAATTTCAACGAAGAAATATCTGTATCTGTAAAGCCGGTATAACCACCCTTCGGCGTAACACACCAATATATAAAAGATCATTGTACAATGTCCAATAGCATTAAAATGGACTGACTTATAGGCAATATATGTAACGTGCCCTATTATCTCTTCCGGTTTATATACCAAAGACGAGTACTGTGTAATAAACAATACCATTAAAATGATTTTTCATAGACAATATTCCTTTTCGTATTATCTCTTCCGGTAAATACATATCAATCATTCACTCGTCCATGAATTTTACTGACCATTGATTTAATATAGCACCTCACTTCCACCAAGCAGCTGTAAAAGAGAAATTGAAATAGCTCACAATGTGGAAATAAAGATATAAAGATAAGTATTGATATACGTGTGTAATTTCAGATTCCTAAGCTATAAGATAACCGGAAGTGGAACTTGATAACACAACTGCATTTTTTATATTCGCCAATCTGTCTCAAAGCATCCCCTTGGTGAAGAGACTGGTAAAGTACCATATTCACATAGCTGAAACACCATTGGGCAATCATTGATGAAAGACATCCGGTACCCCATAATACAGTAATCTGTTAACTGTTATGATATTGCTCCCTACCATGTTTATCTGAGTGTTTTGTTTTATTTCATTAATGCAATGTTTTGTTGATTGATTGATGCATGGCGACTTAGACGCTTGTCAAGATATTAGCAGATAATCATCAATCAACATAGAAGAACAATGTTGGACCCCGCAATGCAACCATCTGTTAACTGTTTGATAGTGCTCCCTACCATGTTTATACGAATGTTTGTTTTCAATAATGCAATTTTTCAGTGATTGATACACTGCATCCGTCAAGCTTGTCAACATACCATTACATATACATGGAAGAACAGTGCTGTACCCCCGTAATGCAGGCAACTGTGAACTGTACAACAATGATCAATACCATCTTTATACTAGTGTGTTTTTTTTTTCATTGGTTGAAGCACGGCAGCAGAGAAGCTTGTCAATGCACCCATATGGGGTATCAAATAAGATGGAATAACATTACAGTGCCCCGGAATGCTGCCATCTGTTAATTGTACATTAGTGATCCCCGCCAAGTCACAGAGAATGTGTTTTTCTTTCACTTTTATGAATAGAATAGATACAATTTGCATTGTACACCACGACTTTAAACGTAAAATAATATTTTCTGCATTCTCGAATCTTGTGAAAACAGTTTTTTTCCTCTTTGCTTTTTAGGACCCTCGGCGAAATATAAACATACAATAGTAGCGCATTCATAAATAGAATGATAATCACAATCTATCATACCTAATGACAATATCTTATACATTCTAAAATGAAAATACACATAACTTTACCAGAAAAGAACTTCAACTGGAAGTAAACAGAGCTATATCAGATTTACCATTGGATGTAACAATTATACACAAATGCCACAGAGCGTTACACCTAGACTATACATTGTACGCTACACACATTGGGTGCGCAACCCCAATTAGACATCATTAAGTCTTCTTCCCACGGTGACAACCACTTCTTAATTTCCTAAGAGTCCGCAAACACACTCATTATCATATATCTTCCCATATGTTATTTCCCAATGGCATATATAGACTCACATCCAAATGGTTTCCGGTTATAATTAATCAGCAGAGGATTCAAAAACACCATAGAAGACTTAGATAATTGACAAGTAGTTTTTCACTGTTTATGGGAATGTTGTGTATGAGGAATGGTGATCACTTCAGAATGATTTCAGCGCAAAGAGACTACGTAGAAGCTTGTACAATTCCGTTGGGATCTCGTTAGATGAAAGAAGATTAACAAAAGATAAGGTATACTTATCCACCTGTGGTACGGGGAATACACACTTTTATGGAAGTTTTGTGCCAATCGTAAAGGTTTAAGGTAGCCCTAAACCCCGGCTGAGGAATTCAAAGAGTATATCAAACAATATCTAAAGATAATCGGGATAAAAGGAAGATTAGACTATAAGCTAAGACTGACATCTTTAGTCCTTGTCACACATAGCCGACCATCGCTCTTCTCCATGATTGCAAGTTGGTTGGACAGGTCGGTTACTAGTCTTCAGAGATCTTCTGCTCCACTCGACTATAAATTTGAAAAACTCAACGTCTAGAGAAATCTGATTCTATTTGGATGTGATCAGAGGAGCAAACAGGAAATGAAATGAATGCCAGTCTTCTTCTCTGGGGAGTGGTCGGAAGGAAAATCATGGGGAGGTCCTGAATGTGTGATATGGGATTACGCTACGGTAGGTCAGGGTCGTCTCACTTAATCTGTTTTTAATTAGCCAATGCGATTGGATTCTAAGACCAGCAGGTGCGTCAGAGTTTGCTGATCCGAATTATTTATATTCGGCTTATATGGATCTCTTTTGATCGATCTTAATACCTGCAAAACTGTTGCATAGATAAATGATACATTACTTGGTGCCAGTAAGCTCCGGGTTGATTTGCTATGGTCCATAAGCCAGACATCTACAAAAACATGATGTATTAAGATTGGCTTTTGGCAAGACATATGCTTTACATACAACCGATACTCAGTCAAATGTGGCTTGTGTCAGAAACTTGTGTCAGATGATGAAGATTACTAATAAGTTATGAACCGTAAGAGCCAGTCTCAAAGCACAGCGTGGTCTTTACATGTAATGATCATAAACGTTGCCAAAAATATCATCTGAGCATTATGCTTCCTGAATTCTACACACCATTGTGCGTGTGACAACTGCAGATGTAGTACTGTAGTAGTACACTGTGTTCTGCAGATGTGGCTGAACATTAAGAACCACTTCTAAACGACTGCCTTTCTTTAGAGAAGATTAGAGCCACTAGAAAATCCCCTTGGTGTTTCTTACAGATAGAAGCAATTTTTGCACAAGGCCATCCCTTGAGACGGCGCTCACTTCTGAACTTCTCTAATCGTGGACTTGCATCCGATGATGAGACGTGGCAATGTGAAGGCGCTTCAGTCGTTTGATTGGATCAACATTTCCTCTCGTTTTCATCCCAAGCCTGGTGGTGTAAGATAAACACGTTAGGGAACGACTTAAACGACACAGGTTTTGAAGTTGAAGTTATCGATTTTTGACCTGTCAAAGACGTCCATGTCTTTACAACCCAACCCGAACGGCAGTATGAGAATCAGGATGTATGGATGGAGAGGCTCTGTGTAGGCATTGATTTTGAAGCTTGTCCCAAGAAATGTAAGACGATTTCAAGAGACTTGGTCTTTTAGAAACGTTATTTGTATTTTGTCGACGATAGCAGGGTACTAAGTAAGGTTAGCCAGGACGGGATGGAAATGTGAGTTTTAATCCTCTTATTTCTGGCTAGACGTCGTATCATTGCCTTTTTTAATACCATGCCCAATTCGACAGAGTGAATTAAAAACCCAATTCCCAACTGCCTAAATAGGAATATGAAACTTTTATTTTGAAATTCTTTAAACTTCAATTGGTATTGGCATATGTTAAATGAATGTCGATAGTATATGGCTCTAGTAATGCATAGGGATTCATTACTTCTCTAGGGTATTTTATCCCATTTTTGTGACATCCGCTTGTTCATAAAGTTCCATTTGTGTTTTGATACGGGAGATGTATCATTTAGTTTCGTCGCCGGAATTTTTAACAGTCATCAGATTGTAGAACACGTTGTCTAAGTGATCTGAGTGCCCCTGGCGTGAAGTTAGCATGTTTCATACCATGGAATCCCTAGACACTTGCATGCTATACTGTCCCCCGTAGGTGTGCCCAATTCCAACACACATCTTCATTTATCTTCTTAGTCTACAAAAAAACAGAGTTTGTCACAATATTGCAAACGTGAATAGCTTTAAGGCTGCTTTGTAACTAAGTTGCCTTTCCCAGTAAGTTCCAACACATATAACTGCTATCTGATACGACGTTAGTGTGCCAAATTCTAACACACTGCCTCATCTTTCTTCGTAGGTAGACATTACAAACAGGCTCTGCTTTTCCCTAATCGCAAACACGAATACGTTTCAGACTATTACCAACATATTTCTTTTTAAATATTTTGTTGTAACTTTTAGGCGATTAGTGATATGACATATTTCATTTTTGATGTTATTGTTTGATCATTATTGTGATTGATAATATGTAGTTGTTATTTGCATACGAGCCACCTTTCATGTTTACGAGATGGCAACATCAGGCGTTTGACTGCTAGAAAAAAAAAAGCAACTGCACGTGCCACAAGAGGTATACAATATTGTTCTAACTAGTGTTTGGAAGCAGCTGGTCCACAGATCAATTTTGACAAAGAAGTCTTTGTTTTTGCCGTCACATAAATTATGCAGCATGTGTTAATTGACAATGGTCCTGTTTTACAAACTTTAGTCTAGTAGTATACTATCTGCGAACTGTGGGTACCTGATAGTAGACCTACATCAACTCAGTGGCAGTACATTATGCTCTTTACTGCTAATAGGGTCCATTTTACTTTCACATTTACTACACTGTAACATCTTCGGTGTAATCCACACTTTCATTCACTGTAACATTACAGGTAGATTCTCGTTATTGATAGATCACCAACTTGTGTTGTTAAAATAACGTTTCTTTTATCATTTTGTATTTAATATGTATGTATGTTGGCATTGCGTGTTTTTACTCTTGTTACTCGTGTTTTTGAACTATCATCAATTGTCATTGTCGTCCTGTCGTCCTGTTAGGGAGGGCTCATAGTCATAGTATTCGATAGTTGTAGACTTAAAGATCAGCGAATATGCCAAACTATTGCCTTCTACAGCAATCTATCAATCAATCGATAGAACTACCTATGTGCAATCATTATTCATCTTGTATTCAGCTCTTTCTAATCCACTTCCAGTCTTCGTCTTCGAAACAAATTTTAAGTAGACTGGTTTCCAGTAAGATAATGTGTCCTTATGTATGATCAGTTGAAAAGTTCAAGGATGGAAGTAGCATTGATGGGTTGCTAAGGAATTTCAAATCAGGAAATATGGATGGGAAATCTGGTTCGAAAGATAAACAGAGAAAGATCAATCAGCATTATAAATATTTATCTTATCGGTTTCAAATATTCTCTATAGAAGCGGAACGTCACTATAAATGCAGTTAAGTAGTAGTCCAATGTGTTTGTGGCGTCGTGTGGCGCAAGTGGTAGAGCGCGCGGCTGTCAAACAATGGGACCCAGGATCGAATCCCGGGTTGTGCCCAGAGACATGTACGAACTTGCGCCCCGACGTTGTGCCCTTGGGAAAGACACTTAACACTTAACACGACTTTCCTCACTTCACTCAGGTGTAAATGAGTACCTAGCTCATCTAGGGTTAGGGACGTCCCTCGGATAGGACGTTAAAAAAAAATGGAGGTCCCGTGTTTGGGGACACACCCCGCGCACGTAAAAGAACCCACCACACCTTTCGAAAAAGAGTAGGGGCATGCCCCGGTGTGCGATGGTCCAAACCTTACAGTCTGGTCTGGGTTGACATCTTGAAAAGGTGATAGTCACCTATTATGTCAAACCTTCCACAAATGTGGTAAATTAAAATAAATAAATGTTCTGCTGCTGCAATAGTCTGAACACTTTGCAGCTGCAATCTTTTTTCTTCTATTCTCTACACTTAGTCAGGTTAAGCCGCCAAATGCAATCAAAGCGTGTAAAAAAAACCATCCTCCCATTATCGATCTAAATGAGATTAATTGCATTTAATTTCGGAGGTGATTTATATAAACCGTCGATACGAAGACGTTATTACATTGCTTGAGGCTATACTGTGTTATCAGACATATGATATCATAATTTATCCGGCTTATCGCTATAATCAGATGATAAAATATTAGTAGAATTCGCAACTTTTATTGCTTTTAATCGATGTCTATTACATTGTCCAATATTTTTGTTCAATATTACCATATCAAAAAGATAGTACAAAGACAAATCAACCTCCACAACTGGGTAAGATATATGGAGATTACTTTCGTTTCTGACGTTTGGAGTGACGTCCATCAATTTTCTTCAGCGTTCAGTCGTCGAGATTGAATTGTCTTTAGACATTGCTTACTTACCTTCATAAGTAAAATATTACTAAAGTATTCTTAATTTTCTTATATAAACCAGACACATTGTTCCATGTTCACTGTCTGTTAAAAATATTTCATACGTAGGCACTTACGTTTTTTGGAATGAATTTGCAATAAAGAGTATCATTATTATCACATTACTATAATCCTCCAAGGGTGTATGTTTTGTACACAATTACTGAATTACTCCTCTGTATAAGTATAACGTATTGTCCCTACAACTGATTGCTGGCCTTTTCCATATGCTTGGTATCCATCATGTATATGGCATTATTTATGAAGGCTTAAATATACAAACATACTTACCCATTACTTAACCTTTCTCAATGGACACTTATCTTTTTTTTCTAACTGACACCATACCTTTTCAGCGCTGTTAGCAAAATATAATTGCAAGCGTGTCAGTTACACCCAAAGCAAAGTTTGCTCTACTATTGTATATTTTAAAGCACACCGAAAGTTTCCAACCAGTAAAATTTGAAAAGTTCGACAGGGCAACGATTTCCCGTTGGCCACTGCTGTGTTCATAGAACAGCTTGTGGCAATAAACCTGTTTACCACTTTTATTTTTAAGCTTCCGAGAATTGTTCGATTGCTGTTATTGTTCTTCTCGCAGCTGCTACTGGCACACGAGTGCCCGCGGTCAGTCGTAACACACACCAACCGTGGCTATGGTATAGCTGACGTCACAAGCTGTGCTGCATTTTACGTTGGCGCTGTGTGAGTGAGACATACCGGCATACGCTGTGCGAAAGACACCACGATCACTTGTCTACTACAGCAGCAGATTCAAAAGGTAAGTCTCCATTAACATCATAAAATACTATATCTCTCTATGTATATCTACTTCAAATGTATTAGCTTGTCAAAGATTTTAGATTTGTTTTCGCTTTTCCTTCGGTTAATATCCAATTCAAGACAACAACGACCCGCGGTATATGATTGGTATGGAATTGCCCGTATTGCCGGCGAAGGTCACGCCTTCATTTGCTCCTTTGACTCCTCTAGCAGGCGCTATTCATCCGGCATCAATGGGTATAACTAGATGATCTGTACGTGTGGAGTACCAATGAAGCATTCTGAGGATAGAAATGCGTAATGTGTGTGCCTTGCCGCACTCAAGCATCGCGATGGTCTATCGTTAAAGCTCTTGACAAGTAAATGTGGTCCGTCATAATGATATGTGCAGACCTGAAAATTTAGCTGGAACAAGGCTGTTTAGAGTAATAAACAAGTCGTTATTGTTTTTGATTCCATTAGAATTTAATGTGATTAATATCACCAGTCTGAGAGTTTCATAACATAAAAGACGGTCAAGGAAAGGTAAGCCTTCCAGTCATAAGATGTCATAATGGCATCCCAAACAACAACAACACTAGTAATAATCTTGGGTATTAAGGGCATTTGTACGCAACGAATAAACGTTCCCTGTTATTTCATAACAACCATTTACCTGCAATCATATTTTTCTCCCGGGGTATTGGTGTGCAATGCTTTTTTAAGGTTTGATTTAACTTGCCATGCAAAGAAATGACGGTGATTTTTTTTCTACAATGTAACATAATGGCCTTTCAATGCATGTTGAATTACCAACCTGATGAAAGCATTTACGTATAGAACACTAATCTTATGATGACATAAACATTAGTATTGCTATATAAATGCGATTAAGACGAACATTCGGGCCTCCCATACTGCTGTGAAATGTGAAACTTAAACGCCGCAACATTCTTTGTGTAGGTGTGTACCCCGGGGCGTTTATCGATAGATTGTTGGTTACTGTATGTCACAGGTTTCATTAAGATATTGCAATTTTTTTTTCAAATTGGAAAGGTGCTGGTTGTAAAATATCCATTCACTCATTTATCGAAAAAGGAATATGAGTTAGAATCTGTATTGAACATATGCTTGTTGCGCAGTAATTATAAAATATACGTTTCGTGGGTGTAGACACAATACGCTTTATATCTATATCTATATACATCTATCTTTTTATCTACTATACATTGATTTATCTATTTATATATATATCACAATCTATATTGACATATGGATAGAGACATGGGGAGCTCGTTATGAATATAGTGAGAAATCTAGACACACTTAGAAGTTAGGGGGAGAGATACAGAGAGAGAGAGAGAGAGAGAGAGAGAGAGAGAGAGAGAGAGAGAGAGAGAGAGAGAGAGAGAGAGAGAGAGAGCGCGAGAGAGAGAGAGAGAGCACGGTACAATTCGAATCATCGTATCAAGCTATCAGCCGCACCATATACACTATGCCCTATTAAGTAAGTACTCAACAGGACACAAATAACTAACAATTAAATTTTAAAATATAATTCTCTCCTCAAAGTTTAGTAAAATTTTCTTCAACTCTGATCTGATATCATCTGGTCCTAATGTTCTTCTTGCAAATGCCAATTATGAAACTCCATGAAATAAAAGAAACTTTAAAGGCAACATTATTATATTGCCAGGGAATATATTGCCGGGGAATATATTTCCGTTTGTAGCGGCGACTTCAATAGACGAAGTCATCGACGACTAATTTTGTTCAATCTAGAAGTAGTGACAACGTCCTGTCATACGGCACAGCCTTTACATATAATATATTCTGTTAGTTATTTTTTTCTAAATTCAATTGCAGTGCTACATCAGACTTTATCTAATTCATCCACATCAAACGCTTGTCAACTTACCTTGAATTATTAACATTAGGCTTCGTTCTTGACATTAAACGACCGTTATCTTGATGCCAATGTTCAAAAGCAACCGGCTGGATCCTATTGGATGTCTCCAATGACATGTGTTAGTAAACACATTGGGTAGACTCTATGACGGGTCACCAAAGGGGCCTCTTAGTGTCCATCCGCCGGACAAGACTGTATACCATAAATCGTGCGGTACGTAAACAAAGAAAGACAAGGGAAGCTTTAGCTTGAGTTTAAGCAACTTGGCACTTGAGCTGTTCTTCGAGCAAGGGATGGAACGTGCAATGGGAACGTAGGTAAGTTATAAAATTTGATTTAATTTAAAACTTGTCACGTACAGGACGAAAAGATGCTACTGCAGAATCGTCTAGAAATTTTGTTGTCTTGTACGCAAACTGCAAGTGACATGTCTATTATATCCAAAGGCAAAGTTTCATTCATTTAGTTGCAGACTTTTCATGGTGGTCCTGTTAAAGTTGTAACTACTTCGGTTCAAGGCCAAGATACAGAATTCCCCTGTTTTAACTGTCACATTTGTCGTGTGATAGTTTTGTAGCAGGATTTGCAGGGAGGCTATGATAGAGTCGACTATCAACATGGATTTGTTTTGTCACAAGACACATACATTTGTGCGACAAGACCAAAACCGTCCTCAAAACGTCCTCAAGTTGTTGCCGTAAGCCTATCGTACCATAAATGTGACGAGGCCTTACTGAAAATATACGCTTCCATTGGCCATACCAGAAATAGCAAAATGTTCCATTTACTCGTTGTAGGCCTCGAAGATTAGTACATGATTAACAATTCTAGGAATTGCAATTATTCCCATCACCATGTCGGTCTAGTTAGCCGGGACTCGAAATATTGACCTTTGTCCCAGATTCAGTACCGCCAGCCACCTCCAAACGCGCGCTAGCAAGAACTGAAGGAGGGGTGAGAAATTAAAGAAGTAATGAGTTTATACAGTCTTGACCTGCTGACCTCTTTTGTTTTTATCTCTTTCGCCTACCCTGTGCCGCCATTTTAGACGTTTTTCTTCTCGTAGTCCACGCTCTTGAGGGTGTGTGGTTATCTCCAAGCCATTGTCACGCACTAAGTGCATCAGACAAGCGTCGGTTATCTGAGTCAAGTTTTATCTCTCTGCCAACCTTGACAGTGTGGCGTAACGAGCTAAGGTGGCCGTCGAGGATAACGATTTACGTGTTAGCCATCGGTAAGTGCAGCACGTATGTCTCGGGCGACCTGTCAGTACATAGATAGGCTCTAATCTGGCATTATGGCGTCATGTGCACATCACCAGACGCTAGGTGTTGTAGATTTTGGACTGATAAACGTTACAAGGACTTTCGAGGGGAAAAGGATTTGTAGATATCAATCTTATGTCAGATTTATACCGTTAGGACGTTACAGTGGATTTGTACTGCGTTGTGTGGCATGTATAAATTAGTGTGGCCGCTGGTTTGATGGTCATTTGGCTAACAGCTTTTGCAAGTACCAGTTCAAAAGCTTTGATCTGTACACGCTAACGAGAAGTATATATCCTTTCAAATTCAGCTTTCAGACAGCTACGTTTCGCACTTGTCATAACAGGAAGGGTATGTCTTATGAACTGTCACTGTATTTGAAATGTTCAATGTCGGGAGGAATTTGTTTTGGCTAACGCTGTTTTTGAAACATCGAATGACCGTAAGGACAGAAATTCTTTCTAAAAGCGTGCAGGTCAGGGAAAGGCTGGGATTCCAACTCTTGACCTCTACTCCAGACTTAATTTTTTTTCAATCACTAACACTCTCTTAGACTCCTGTCAGTTGGCTTTATCACAGCCTGCGTCAAAATCGCACGACAGCCTACTGCAAATGTGACCGTACCGTAAGCGAAAGGCCAACCTTTCTGACATAGATTTATGAAAACCTTAAGCGTAAGCGTAAGCGAGAAGCCATCCTTTCTGACATAGATTTATGAAAACTTACTGCTAAAAGAGAAACAAATTACTCAGTGCGAACACGCTTTTCTCTACCTATTCATTACGTGGGTTAGGCACAAGTTCGAATGTCACCAGGACTTGGCGGATGTCTACGCTAAATTCTCCTGGCGCCTTACAATTGACATAATCCAATCACTTATGCTCCTGATGGACCCATGACCAAGACACTGACTTACAGTACATTATATGGCCCTGGCGACATCGGCTTTAATCTTGTTAGAGAGACGTGACTTACTTTTTCGTGCAAACGTCATCTAACACTGCTGATGTTGGTCCGTATTGGAGTGAGAGAACTTCTGTTGTGATTATGGGGACAACATTTTGCTAAAGTGCAGCGAAATTTGAAATGCTTTGCTGGAAATGTGTTGAATTGAATCTAGAACTTCATTTACTCCACAAAAATTAATATGATTTATAATTCATATCCCCGGAGCAAACATTATGTGGGAATGATTTAAAACTGCACAAAGTCTTATATATAACGCCAACGTAGACATTACACCTCATATACAAATTTTTGATATAGGGGTTATCAAAGCCATATTGGTTTTGCCAATGGCGAATTTTTACAAATGGCAAGCATATTTTATAGCTAAAGTCTAGTTTTCAATCATCCTTATGCCCAGCTTCGTAACTCTTTTGTGTTACTTTAGTTGTAACTTTGACTCAGTTGTATGTATATGTAAAATACTTTTGTTTGGGGTTTTCCCCCAGGGTACATTGTAAAGTGTCATTTAGGCGATATGTTTTCCCCTGGTCAAAAGAATAAACAAATAAACAAAAAAATTAATAAACAGCATATCAGAAAGAGTTTATGAAGAAGAGAAATTTATCACTTAAAGTCTACTAGATAGCGTTTTTGCACATTTGCGTTTTCGACACATCGCCATTTGAAAACGTTATAAAGAGAATCGAAGAGAGTTTGAATAATTTCAATTCCTTTACGGGTCGACCGGTCAAACATCAATGCAATATATATTATTTTTGATATACACAAATCTACTTGGACTGGTATTTAATGTAAATAAAGACATTTCCTATATTCTAAAATTTTCTTTGTACAAATCACTATTAGATTTACAAATAGGCCCGTGATCTAATTTGCAAGATTTTGAATTCCGGCAACGGATTCTAAATTATTTGAGTAAACGTCTTGGAGGAATGATCTAGTACTGCACTTTATTTTATAACGTTACAGCGTATCAATGGAGAAATCACTCATGTATACATAACAACAAAGTCATTATAGAGAAGGGATATTGCAGAAATGCAATTTTCTTACGAGCAGAGTGGAGGGCTATGCCATATAGTGATGAATTGTTATCTTTCACCAGCGCTAGTTTGTTGGCAATGCCCTATAGTGAGGAATAGGGCATTTCCAACAAACACCAGCGCTAGTTTGTTGGTTGGTTAACAGCGTGTATATAGATAAAATAGGATATGGATTACTTTTTTTTCACAGTTTTAGTTTATTCTTGAGCAAGATGCCGATCAGGCATAGGAGAAAAGCAGTAATTTTTTCCTCTGATATAAAGCAATCTAGAATGATGGATGACAGCATCTAGTACTATATTGATGGACGCTTAATCTGTATCTCAATGCAGTCTTCTTTACGCATAGAGTGTAGTGTGAGTAGACCCAGAGGACACTGACTAGAAAGACTTTACCACACATTGTCCTGTTAACCCCGTTGCGGCTGGTGGAGTGTAGAGTGGACGACTGGTTGGCCACGATTGTACCGCGTACCGCCATTACTTTGTACATTTTCAAGCTTTCAAATTGTTACCGACATTAAAGTGGAGGTATAGTTTTTGGCCTCTTCAGATGTATCTGTCTAGCTGCGTGTCTGTGTTTCCGGATTTTGTAGTCAGCATTCCTCAAAATTCCTATGGTTAATGACGATGCTATTTGGTGTGTAGGTAGATCCTTGGACAACGAAGTCAATGTTGATTTTGGGCCCCCTGGTATGTGAACCTAGCACTACAGCAAAACGTCCGAATTTCGTATCTTTCGTCCTGGACGTGCTATAGTCTTGATTTTGTTGATTTGGATCCAGATTTGGAACCAGCGGAAGTATCCTTGATGGCAATCCATGGAACGATGGCAGTTCTCTTATAGGTCTAAACCATTGTGACATATCTGTAACGCTTAGGTTCTTCCCCTGTGACTTTAAATACATCAGGCGTAAGTAGACCACTTTGTAATCTGCCTCTCAGTTATAATAACACTCTAGAGTGATGAATGATGACATCTAGTAGTGCACTGATGGATGTTAAACATGTATCTCAAAGATACCTGCAGTTTTCATTCAACATAGAGCCTTAAAATTATGGCCCTTAAGTGTTTTTCCTGGCGTGATTTGTGATATCTTTTCTAAGTGCCTTACAATGTGTTTACGTTGGTCATGGCCTTCAATTAAGCTACAATATAAAAGCCATCCCAAAACATATAAATCATGCCTGATGTTAGAAGAGTTTGTAATGACTACATACCAAATATCGTAAATTTCTCTCCAGGCACTAATTTTCCGCCTCTGCAGTTACGAGGTTACATGTAAAAGCAGTTTCCAATAAATGTTTTGTACCAAGTCTAAAACAGGGCTATAACCTCTATTGCCAATGCCCTTGGAACGTGCTTGGAGATATAAAAGCGCAGATCTGCCTTGGTCATTAACTGTTACCTGAGGCTTACTTGGACATGAACTCTAGTAGCTTTTCTAATATAAGCCCAAGGTGTTTTTAAGTATTGAACTTCCTTCATTTAAACTCTTGGGTTTTTGGAATCGCTGCACGTTGGTGCCTTGTAAAAAGTTTACGTAGAAGTCTTCAATCAATCTACCTACCAACCAACAAGGATCACTGGCAATGTTTCTTTCATCATGGTCTTGTCAATTACTGATCCAAAGTACTTTGTACTTTATGAAATATTCAAAGGTATCGATTTGATTCTCTCACCAGACGTATTGAATACTTATACCTATCAACAATGTATACGACTTAAACAAACACTCAGGAGAAATAATTCTGCCATGTATTACTCCTATGTTTGATTTTGACTGTTTTATGTTATATTGTTGTGAACTCATTATTTATTAAGTTTATGTTAAATTAATTTTTTTTGTTCACCTGATTTGTTATGATTTTGTAAATACTCTCTTGAAAATCAGTTACTGACAGTTAACTGATGGGACCACCATTAAGATTCGTAAGTAAGAATAAAATAGATTCTAGTTTTATTAACCTCATTTCTTGAGCAATACATTTGATGTACCTGACTACTATGAGATTGTTTTATTCTGCTTAGAGTACCTGAAAACGATTTGCATTTTTTTTCTATGCTCATAACCAAAAGTACATTTGATTGCCGATCAGATCTACTACTACCATGCCTACGCTTCCTAACATCAATCTTGGTTCATATCCCACGGGAATACAATGTTTCAGTCAGTGATTCAGCTTTTATCAGCACCATGTTGATCTTAATGATAGCAATTTGCAGTCATGTACTCATAACTTTCAACATGCCAGACACATAAAAGCCCCATAAACGAAATATAACCAGACGGGGTTTGTCTATACTCGTTAGTAGAAACATTAAGGTAATCAAAAGCAATTATTATATGATTGAAGTCATGTGTGATAAAATGGGTAATATCATATTCCAAGATTAACGAACCATCAGAACATCTTTTTTTAAAAATTGTATTAGTCCACATTGACTTTATGTAATGGATAACATCATAAGGACACCCTGAAACTGAAACTAAAAAAAAGGGAGAGACGGGCCAAGGAATAGAAAAATAATAGTATTGAAATTTAATTGATTACAAATATGGTAAAAAATAGACAATGAATCTTTTGTTCTTATTCTTCAGGAGGTATCTTCGTCTTATTGGCTTTTTTGAGTTTTTTTCATTTTTTTTTTTACAATTCACGACAATGCGTTGCCTTTGGTTCAAAGCTTGGTAATAAGTTAGATCAATGGGGCATGATAGGTTATGTAAGTCTTAGATTGTGCCATAACGTCACATCTAGCTACATTCCTCCTTGTCTCGACCCACCGTGCCGTCTAGTTGATCCAGGTTTAACATAAAGGTTATGTCAAAGTCACCAGCTTAGCGAAATAGCTGAAGTGAACACGTCACATCTCTAGGAACTTTCGATCGAGCCACCTTGCCATGTGGCTGATCTAAGTAGAGCTAGCGATAGTGTCAATCATCAAAATTCTCTGATGTGAAATATACTTCCAAGACCTAGACCTTCTTCTCGGGTTTGAATCATTTTATGGAAACTCAATAATTCTTTCAAACTTCAGTGGTTTCGACCTCTTTGATCTTCAATCACGCTGGTTTAGATTTCTACAATGTTCTATCGGGATTGCATCGCCTCATCCGAGCTCTATAAATCTTTCAAACTTGAATGCTTTCAGTCTAGATAATCATCAGTCACGCTGGTGTAGTTTTCTACAATGCTCTTTTAAGGCTGAATCGTCACATTAAGCTCTTCGAATCATAAAAAAAACTTTGATACTTGTCGTTGTGAATTACGTTAGAATTTGCCATCCATACGTATTCTTTCTTGGCAGACTGCCTTGTTGAGGTTGTACTCAATTACACACATGACGTGAGAGTGAACAAGTCGGTTGCTGTTCTCAACGGATATATGTTTGCATGTACTTCGATTATTTGCCGGCTATACTTCCGATGTGCTTAAGCATTTAAGCGCACAGTGTAATGATCATTTACCAGTTATACTTGCCGAACGTCGGAGCAATTTAGCGTACATTTTCATGATGATTAGCCAGGGTTGCATACTGATGTATCTAAGCATTTGAGCGTGCTTTATTTTGATACGTTGCCAGAGCTAACCAACGTGTCTAAGCATCATGATATAAGAATTTCGATCATTTACCGTCTATGCTTCCTGGATTGTGTCTGAGCATTTAAGCATTTAAGCTTAACCGCTTTTACGTATTGTATACATGTAAACCTCTAGGCAAGCCGCCCGACTTGATGATGATGAAACCTCGGGGCAATTGCTAAAGATTAGACTTACGTATACATTGAAGAGTTGATTACTGAAATGTGGAGGCTCACACTTCTTCCAATCATACATTGCTTGGGGACTACTTAGTCTGATAAGAAAAGTTGGAATCATGAAGTTTGAAGCTTTGTTATTTGCATCGCTTAACTGGTAAACCACCTTAAGGTGTAACGCAACAGTTTTGTACTGTGTTAGACCTGCTAGACTAACAGCCCTAATCCACTCATATCGACTCAGACTTAAAAAAAAAGTTTTGTAAGTTCTTTTACTTGCCCAAGTTGAGTTTCTCTTTAAACACAGATACTTTGGCTAAGTCTCATCGAAGAGGACGTCGCTAACCAAAGATGGGTGCACGTTTTCACCTGAGTCAAGGGAGGAAATTGGTGTAGAATGCATTTCTAAAGATTGGTATGTGCTAGGGATTCGAACCCCAAACCACTAGATTCTGAATCAACAACACTAATCAGAGAGACACTCTGCTACCATAGAAAGCACTAGTTTAAACTATGCACATCACGTATCGGAGGCTAGAGACGAACTATTATTCCTTACAAAACTTAGTATTGACATGTTGCATCGAATTCCCTCAGGGTACAAATGACATAGCGTCAAATAATTATTTCGTATCTGAAGCCATCAAATACCAGCAGATTCATAACATGTGGCACAAACGCAAAGGCCAATTCGTCTTTCTAATGTCAAATCCCTAAATGCCAAGTTAACTGAAACACAGACTTTCAATATACAGTACGAGACTTGAATGATAACATGTGATCCTGGTAGAATTCATGATTTCAAACGCAATAAAATAGGAAACCTTCGATGTTAAGATCAGTAAAGATATGTATGTATATTATGTTTTACACTTGTTTTATATCTATGTCTTTGAGTAGAAGGTGTTATATAAGTAATTTAGCTTTTTGTCTGATACTGATATATATGTGAATAAAAGAAGAAAACATTAAGATAAGACCTATATACTTTGGACAAATTCTTCTATTTAGGTGGAGAAGATGATAAACTGATTATGTAGATGAGGACCTTTTTGCAAGCGTAAACTTATTTAGATACATTTACAATACGCCAGCCAACATCAGTTGGCGAAGGCATGAGGTCGAGGAACTCCAGTTGTAGATACTTTGATAAATTGTTCCTGATATTTGCCTGGTGTTACAATAACGGTGATTCTTTATTAACTTAGGCTGTGCCAAACCCTTGGGTAACGTGATACATTCAATGGCGTTTTAAGAGTGCTTTGGGTGCTTGAGTTATCTAGAGCTGTCTACATTTATAACTAGTGTTTCAAGTGAATGTCAATGGAGCAATTACACGTCTGATTTATAGTTTCGCCTGAGTAAATGCAGTTGCCAGTGCACTTTGTTCGCAAAGAATCCCCATTAGATTTGGCAAGTTACCATCATCGGTAAGCTGCAACGCAGGATATTGTAAGTTACTTCCGGTTATTTTTGTTCCCAGCAGGGCTCCTGACATTTTCGAGACGGTTGACTACTATAGTCTTCATCCGTAAAAAGTTTCAACTGACGTTTTGGTGACCATCTGTCACCTTCCCCGGGGCAGTTCTGATTGTTTTCCATTGTACTGCAGTACAGGTGTCGCTGCTTATAAATGCGTTCCCAAAGTATTTACATATATTCACTGTTACATGAAAAGGTATCCACTAATGTTTTCCAGAAGATTTTGGATGTTGTGCAGATATGTGGTTGTTTGTTGCACTTATCAACGTCTGCCATGAGGTGGGATGTAAAGAGCATACAATCGGAGAGGTTTATCCTAGCGCATACGGAATAGTATATATGTTTAGCTGCCTAAATAAGTAGTCATTCGGTACACATGTAAAGCCATGTAATCTACCAAAGCATAGAGCCGTTGAAAAACTATCTATATGCTTCACTGTTTGAAGCAGGTATAGCATACAGTTGCAATCTATTTTGTATCCCATTGTTTGTTGTTTGCATGAATAGTTTCAGAAGACCTTAAGAGAGTCGCTGTACTTTTGTTGTGTCGATAAAGATTGCTATATTCACAACATTTTGGAAGTTTTTGTTTGATGTTTTGTATACGTTTACCCTGTGCACGGTGAACAACATAAATCATGTTTAAAACAGAACATATTGAAGATGTAGTACCATGAAAAGCCGCTAAGGGACCCACAGAAGAAAGTACAGTTGCAACACATCCCCACATTCCAAATGTTGTTTATATCTAAGCACGTCAGCTACGCCAAACCATCGTCAGCAGACATACTGACACACAGCGAGTTATCGTGAAAACACTACCCCTTTATTTGGACAACTTTATATTTATCAGATCGTGTTCCTTTGCTGCTGTAGGCTGTTGTATTTTGGCCTTGGCATTGCTTTTTGGCCTTAAAGTGTAAGTATTGGCAAAAGGTTTATCTCAAATGAGACTAAAACTACTTTGATTTCTTTTTTTTTTGAAGCGAGAGATTCCCATTCTATGACCTGGTGCCGTATCCCAATCTGGCCTTAAAACGGTGTTCAGCCAAAGATTTAGTACATAATTATTGCAGTATTACAAAGTGGGTGGTTGATAATGGGGCGTAATGGTTAGATCGGTCTCTTCTGTATTCATTAATGACTGAAGTGAGTCTGTGAAAGAGCAGTTTCCGAAAAACGTCCTTCTTTATTTGTCCGTATAGCCTCGTTGGAACAATTAACCTTCTGTCAGCCGCAATTTAGCTACTTGAGTTTCTCGACAGACTCTCAGCAGGCTTGACACACAATGAGTAGATTTCCAGGATCTCGTGCCTTCACCAAATGATGTTAACCTTTATGAGTGACGTACTCTATATAATGATGGCATAATTTATTCGTCAAGAAACCACGGAGATATTAAACACTGCAGTGGTGAAACAGGTAACTCTTTTTCAAACTTAAGTCGACAACATGTGTATGCTATCTGCAATCGAATTATATGTTCTCCTCATTAAATATTTGATTTAGGCCTTGATTTGCATAAAATGCATTTCATTATGCTAATCATCACTAAAGGTACCAACCTATCCAAACGATGAAAACTTAAAAACCAATGAGTTCCCGCATACCAAATATCATGAAGATCCATCCACAGCTTCCAAAGTAATGCTGTTCACAGACATATGCTCATACATCGGCGATGGAAGGAAAGAGATGGAATATTCCTTCCAACACCGCTACCGTGCCCTAAACATAGCGGATAACAACCAACTGTCCCTACGGCCTAAAAAGGCCATGGAACTACTCATAAATACAAGCCAGTCCACCATAGACGGAACCAAAAACATTACCAGGAAGATCCGTACATTTTTGTTGACCAAAGGGTTTGCCAAATTAGAAAAAAAGGGCCGGAAGAGACTGATTGTCATGTCATAATTGAATGTTCAAAGCGTTGCTATATGTGTAACATGTATTCATAGTTAGTTTGGTATTGGTCGCTACTATATAAGGAATAGGTAGGGGTGAAATTTATTAACTTTACTTCATAAGCTATTCAAGCAAGAGTGACAATACTGGACATTGTTTATGGCACTTTCATGTAATTTGTTTCTGCTTCGTCGACATCGTCCCGACCAGGATAAATACCATGTTTCATCGATTTTCCGATAATAACAGGGAGATGTCAGACGGGACGTATCAACATGTATCTCATTGTCGCCCTAGAGTCTGGACATATCGACAAGACTGTTACACTCCAAAGTCTATCAATTCCAGCATAAACTTGTTATTATCAATCTTGCACTTGGTGCTAATCCAAAGCTGGTTGGATCAAAGTCTGTCCAACAGAATACTGTAAATGTTAAAAATTAATCGCGGTGGTTTATGCTCGTGGTTTTCGCGGCGACCGTTTCACCGCGAATTTAAAGCTACTGCAAATATTTGTGTCTAATGATGTATCAGTATGCGACTATAGCGCTGCCGCTTACACTACATTTTCACCTTAGCGCAAAAAAATCCAGACAAACTTGAAGATATTTACAGTAGTCTACTTGACAGGCTGCAGTGAAAAATAGACTCAAGCAAAATATCGACCCTACCATGATTTATAACTCTAGTAGTCTTCAATGGTTTTTCAGTGACTGTCCTCAATGAGGTCATGCATGGGATATAGGGGAACTGAGGTGGTAAAACACATGAATAAGATCATCGTACAACCACTACGTCGATAAACGTTTCTTGTCTATACCTCTCCATCTCTCCCTGTTTTCTATGGCTGCAGGCGGTGTACCTATGCCCAGGTTTGGCCTATTATTCTATATTCGTCTTCCACAGTTTCTCTTCTTATGAGTGGGTTTCTATAATTATCATTTGTGCATGATCCGGTCCTTGCCAAACCATTTCTACCTTTATCAATGATGTATTTGTTATCATGAATATTATTGTGATTATGAATCGTATAACCGTTGCTGAGCATAGGTTGGTAGGAGAAAACGTTGCAGGTACCTCGGATGATGACTAGTTCCAATGAGCTGTCAGCTTAGGGTAAAAACAATTCATAAGGCCCTGGTCACATTTGTCGTAAGGTACGTAGTCGTATAATCGCAATGTGGCGAAACCATTTGGATAGTCGTATCTGTGTCGTGCAAAATTTAGTTGCCCTCTGATGGAAAGACTGTCTTAGATCCGGCATTCTTGGGAAAGTCACGCTCATTTCCTAAGATATTCAGCTCTCTTGTTACGGAAAGGACCTATTTATACCATTGTCAGTGATTGATTCTGTCACATCCTGCTTGAAAATTCTACAACGCCTAAATCATTGGACCGTCTACATAGAACGTGGCCGTGTCATTAGCAAAACAATGTATCAATAGTTACTTCATTCATCATCTGTGTAAAGATAGTATTCATTGGCAACCGCAACGAGCTCAATAGTATTAGGGGATAGAGGTTACTTTGTTAGTGGTTAAGCATATTAGATAGCTCATCGTTGCAGTGGTCACTTTAAAGAAGTTCTTTCACGTTCGAAAGTCTTTAATGGGTTTTCGCGACTCTGACGTGAATTTTCGGGTTTCGAAGCATAAAGATTTGACATACAAATAATACGATACGCCAATTATCAATTACTCTAGCAAGCGGATATGATTTTAGAAACGGTCAGACAGTTTTCAAAGTCATATCAAGTTGCTTGAGTAACTGCTATATTTGGCATGATGCGATCATCTGCTGGTAGTACACGTGTATGACATGCTTGGTCCTTCAAATCGTAAGTGGCAGGCGTACGCGCGTACAAGCCATTAATCCTTGATAATGGATTTGGAGGGGGTTTTTGAGTAGCTGTATCCGTATTGGCCACGCAGTATACAGAGGCCGTCAACCAGCAAGAAAACTAGCTCTGAAAAGGCATTTTTGGCAGCAATGCGGCCGGTGTCTTCTTAGTCACTGTGAGACTTTCAGAGATCGTACGATGTTTGCAAGTCATTGAGCCTTTTCCAATGTGACGGGGTAGATTTCCATGGAAGAATACGCTTAGTTATCGGACGACCTTGAAACTTGATGACCTTAAGGGGTCAACATTTTCAAACGAATGTCGTTAACAATGTGATGGCCCCTGAACCAAGAGACAAATTTTGCAAGTTGCCACGGCTAACGTTTCTTGCATTAAAGACTTAACCTGTGTTCACCTAGACGATTTTCTCAAAAGTACGTAATAGCATGTATCCTATGACATAGCCACGCTAACACATCCGTGTCGCCTTGGTAATACCTTAATGTCGTTTGGTAAATGAGATTCTGATCCCGTTACCAATGAAGTAAGTCTGAATCGATATCACCAATCTATTGGTAAGTCCGTCTAGTTGCTACTGTCGTATTTATAATATGTATACTGGTTCTGACCGGTATAACTGCTCTAGCACATAAGCTTTGTATTAGTACTGCATGTACATTCAGATTATTTGGTAAATGTGATTCTTAACCTACTTATAATTGCTAGTCCTGAATCAATATCACTAAAGCAATTGTTTGGCATAGAAGCACAGGTTTGTCACACAGGAATGTGCTGTGCATTGACATATACCAGCTAGGCCTCCAGTATTTCGGTAGCAAAATCCACAAATAAATGCATAGTCGCATTAATCTTTACACCCAAAAAACCTTCAGGGCTTTGCGTCACCATACGCTCTGGAATAATAGCCGTAACCATATGAACCAATGTTGCTATTCCTGAAAGCCTAGAGGGTAGTAATACCTGAATCTGAGTATCTGATTGTGTTACCAGACGGCCTTTATGTCATTGCTATCGCTAGCAAATCTTTATTTTTAGGACCTTGCTAAAGTGATACCTCACAAACGTACTTTAGGGAGAATGCCAGGGACGGTGGAGCCTTATAGAGGTCGGTAAATGTAAAAAAAATAAAGGTTAAGAGAACTACCAGCACTAATTGGTTCAATTTATTCAAGCAAATAAACAATTGAACAGAGACTGGGGTCGGTACCGACTTCCAACCACCTTTGGCCTTGTGCACACGTCACACTTCCAAAAGTTAACGTGTTCCCAACTATTCTAAAGGGGGAAAATTGCGTGAGTCTCAATTCTTGACTTTTAATAAATTTGAATGCTTCTTTTTTAACATGTCAGAGCAAGGGGAAAATGGATGTAAATTGAATGAATTGCAAATCTAGAAGGAATCAGGTGCAACGACCTCTTTGGTAGGGCCTAAAGAGTGCACCTTTGCAAAACTATCAGCACCTGCTTTCAGCCAGATGTCGTCAACTTCCGCTGACGGCATGAATGCCGTTATTTTGAATTGATCTCCATGGTGATAACCGTTCTAATTGCCATGTCCTAGATTCTTAACTAGACCCGATAGCGTTTCCAACGAGAGCCTGTGGACCTGCTTGGATATTCCTCAGTCTGTTGTTGACTGCAAGCTCGTAACAAGCTTGCACTGTATTGCTGTGCCTAGTGGCGCATAGGGCAGAAAGTTTCCTTGCTGTTGCAGTGGCAGGGTATATTTTTACAGTGAGGGGTTGCTACCCCTTCCCCTTTAACGTGCTTGAGCACCCACCCCATCGAACACGGAGGCTACAAGGACGTGTGCATCCCCAACCGAGATGTCCTGTCGCAGGATTTGAACCGGGGTCTACCAGTTACCCTCAAATTTGAACCAAGAGACGGAGCTCAACTATGAGGCTGCTGCCAGCTGAGGTACAGGGACATCCCTTATACTTGTATCTTAGCCTGTCTATGTACTAAGTGGATTGAAAAGAAGTTCGAAGATCTAGAAAGGAAGAACACTTCATTGTCTAGTTGAATATCACGAGTAAAAAGGTAAAACGGTTGCCATATTTGTGACAAATTAACATCTTGCAGATAACGACTGCAGGTAAAACCGTCTATCAGTCACTTTCTCTTTCCTGGGCCAGTGAGATGACAAAAGGAAGAGATCCAGAGATAAGCTATAAAGACTATGCGTATCTCATTGACACATGTAAAACTTTAACTTAATTGCGGATATAGGTATAAAAATAACACTTTTATTCATTTTTCTGTGAGCTACAGACTGGGGCATGTTATATAATGATCCACATTATAAATATATGCAGTATCAGGAACTTTTACGTAGTGAACAACACAGGATTTTATAACAGTTACGTTTATGAAACATATGTATGCCTAACAGAAGAAAAAATGGTGTATTTAAGGATAAGCTCTGCAAATTCTATAATGAATGGATAACGCTGGTGCAGTACATATGTAATAAAGCATGGCAACTTTATTTCATTATGAGAGATAAGGCAACTTGCAATTTGCGTTTTCTAAACGTATCTCTCGTTGCACTATAAAGTACGTATGTATTCAAAGTTATGTCATGCTTGGGCCTGATAAGGGTGGTCCGGACCGTGTGATAACTATTCGTATCACATGAGGTTCCAGAGTTGTATCACACGGGCTTCCATAGAATATTTAGAATGCATTTCGAGCGCGCTGGTTGCGCCGCTGTCGAAAATTCAAATACCGGATTCGGAGGTTAGAATCAATGTTGCTACAGTTTTTTGTTCGAGGACACGAAACTCCCTTAACTTTTGGCGCATTCCTCATTGAAATGTGTGTTTTATCGTGTGGGTACGACATTAATAAAACACAACACGGTGTATTCCGCATCACCCTCGGTCCCAGCCCTCCCGTGGGCTGATACCTCGGGTGATACGGAATACCCGTGTTGTATTCTATACGTATCCGCAAGACAATATAACTTTTATTCTGTTTATCTATTTATTTCTATTTCATGTAGCCAAGGTAGCCCATCTGAGTGGCATGACACTGCTTTACACTGGCACCCTAGCCTAACATATAAAAAAGAGCAACATGTTGTTTACAGTCTAACCCAAATCACAGCCTATCATTACAATTATCTTAATAGCTTTCAGAGCCAATATGAATACTGTGATCATTGAGTAACCACGGATACCACACCATGTAAGTATTTGAAACCCCGCTGCTCTGTCAACGTTACAATTATCTTTAACTGCATAAAGTTGAGCGTCATCTTCGACCAATTTGGGGCGGATGATAACCGAGATTTATAGCTACACTACAATTTTATCAGATCTACTTCAAGGTAAGCTTACACAATAGGTCAGGAAAGACACAAATAATTTCCTCGCAAATATTTTCATAAGGTGGGCAGGTAACCGCATAAAAAAATTTAAAAAACTATTTGTACACAACCAAGGGATTCAGTCCACCGACGTTTCGCTAAAAATTAGTCTAAATCATGCCGATAGATCACAAACATCGCGAACTGAGCCAATTAAGAACTAGATTATGTAAAGCCGTAGTTTCTGTGGTCCTCCCTGCTGGGTGAGCCAACGAAAGGCTATTTGCGCGCACGCTAGCGCAAGTAAACAACAGCGAGGCCCTGAAACAATAGAACCCGAATTAATGCCATCAAAACACCAGGACCAATCAGCACGCTCTTTTACTCTGACGTAGTATTTACTGGAAGGATAAGTTTCCTGTTTGCTAAAGATGTGTCTTACGGCTTAAACCGTGCTTTGTCGTAGACATTGAAGCGGCTGACACTAGTAACATTGGTATCAACAAACCACTTCTATGAGCATCCGAGGTGAATTGCGAGGTGAGTTATAATTAAGACCCAGTCATATTCGTCGTACGGTCGTCACACGATCGTAGGCTGGCGTCAGTCTTGGTTTAGTCGTGCATGCGTCGTACAAAATGAAGATGTTTTGTAACAGAAAATGCTGTCTTGTTGGCAGTTGTTTCTGCAACAGCCTGCATAGAAATTGTGCGACAACTGTGACAGAGCTGTTACTTGTGTTGGGGGCAGATTTTTGTTTTCGTTAAATGTCGGGCAGTACAAGTCTAACAGTGTGATGGCTATACGGCAATAAAGTTTTGGGAATATCGTTTTAGCTGCAAACGTAGACCGATATACCGATGCATTTTGAACCACCCGTCCCGACTAAGTCGCAACAGGAAAACACAGTGTTCCAATGTTTACATGTTTATCGTTACCGAACATATGATTTGTTTGTTGGTTCATTCGTTTCTTTGAATTTACCTTATTCATGGGGCCAGCCGGACATTATTCATCGAGGGGGATGTAAGGGCCATACATTGAGCAAAAATACAAAAACAAACATGTCTGAGACCGTAATAGATCCATAAACATATAATGGAATCCTTCTACACACATACTATGGCCCTTGATCATCTCTTAAAAGATCACCAGGACGCCATTTACAGTAAAGCTTACAATTTACAAGAAATTTGCATGCAGTGTATGCTTGAGGTAAGATAAGCTGAAATGTAAAATGGGATATCAACATAGCAGTCATCACCTGCCTGTTATACGTTTTATTTGGTGGACCACAAAATTAGGGCTACCCTTAGTGAAAGCATGTTAGAATACATTGAAACAAGGCTTTGCAAATGTACCAAATTTCAATCTTGAAAAAGAATGTTCTCTCTACTAGAAATTTACAAGGGTCTTCTTGCCAACCATGAAAAGAAAAGAAAAGAAAAGAGGATTGTTCAGCTCAAACCTGCCACTAGCAAAGAAGCTCTTACCTTTGACCCCAGATTTCGGTTGTATTCATCCGCATGAACCAACAACTCACATATGTCCTTACGCCAACATAAGTGGTGAACTGAACTAACTGGGAAATATTATACCCTAACTTTTCACCCCAAAAAGGATCCAGATTGGGCCAAAATGTTCAACAACAAAAAAGGATTTTGCAGGATTGACCCATTTTGAGTGATCCACTGCGCAACGCAACTTTGGCCTCTGCCATAATGTTACCATAGGAATCGAACCAAAATACTCTACACTAGAAAGTTTAGCACGGTAGTACACCTGCCTGTAACTTTCAGTATTGACCTTGACCTTGAGTTTCGTTGGAAGCCCACGCTGCTCATCTTAAGCAAGTAAAAACCCATTTTGAATCCCCCGGTGGCTGATTAGCTAGCAATATCCCATTAAGTGGGTATATTAGAGGTCTTAACCCTTGGGGAGTACACCCCTGCGGAGAACGTAAAAGGGTTAGGCGGTGGTAAGGGGTTAATTGAAGAAAGACTACATGCAGAACCGATTCGGATGAAATCCATCAGTCCCTCTGTTTCTATTTTGCCTCAGTCTAGTGAACGGCCTTGGCATATTCGTTCCTCCGTATCATTTAGATATCAACTCTGTAATTTTCGAAGGATGGTATAATGTGAAGAGTGAATAATCTTTATCGCAACTAGTAATCCGAAATTACAATTCAGCCTCTCTAATTAATGACTAATGCGATATTTTCTGATGCACTGATATCAAACATACACACATTTTTCGTTTCGTTATCATTTAGATAACAATTTTAGACTCGTGACTTTGAATCTAAAGACGTATGGTCATTGTAATCCAATTATTAAACATTACAATTCAGCCTCTGTAATTCTATATCGTCAGGTGTAAGGCCTTAACATACACTTATTATACGGTATCTTTTAGATACCAACTTTGGCGTTGTCCAAAGCCCATGCATTTTAAGTGTATCAAATGATCATATCATGGTAATCCAATTATTAAACATTACCATTGAGCCTCTGTAATTCTATTGCGTCCAGTCTAGGCCTTTACATACACACACGTTTCGGTATCTTTCAGATAAGAACTTCAGCGTTGTCGAAGGCTCGAATGATCTGTGTATCAAATGGCGTATGATCATATCATGGTAATCCCTTTATCAAGTTTTACTGTAATCATTAAGTGTCCAGCCTACGGCCTTCGCTTTACGCACCCCAGTTCCTTTCAGATAACAACTTTTGTGTTGTCTCAAGGTGTTACCGGGGATACATAATCATTTATGTATTTTTTTTATTCATTGGATTTTCAGACAGCTGGGAGGTCCATTCAATTCTGGAAAATTGATTTTCACTGAGGCCCAGACTACAAAAACACAGTAAAATCATCAGTATGAAAAGAAAGTATACTTATGAAAAAATCGTAACATAAGTAAAAGAGGATTACTGAGACAAGTAATACAAGTAATCGAAAGAAAGCACAAAGAAAAACACGTAACGTTACACGTGTTATATGAAAACATTTGAGAAAGCCAAAGAAAATCAAAATCAAAACCGTTATCTGTTACTCATATTCATTATCGGTCTAGGTTTACTTTACTTGAGAGGTCAGAGGTCTTTAAACAATATTTGCAGTTTGAATTATGTTCAAAGCAGATTTAAAACTTTTCAGTGATGAGAGTTGCGTGATATCTTCTAGTAGCGTGTTAAAGTAGTTAGCCCCTCTGTATGCCAATGTGGATTGCCCAACTGTACTTTTGAGGAAAAAAACAACTAAGGTGTGTAAACTTCCAACGTCTGTCTGGTGTAGTGAAAGTTGTAGTTTCGAAGAATGTATATGATAGGTATGTTGGTGCTAGCTCTATGTCTGCTTTGCCTGAGAGGTTAGAGGTTATTAAACTTTAGTGAACTTGTTAACGTTGTAGTTATGGTAGAAGGTAGATGATAGATATGCTACCACATTGATGCACTTAAAGATTATAACACATATATGAATATTCCTCTTCCTATCAGTGAGTTACTGCTAGTTGAGTTCAAGACCATTGAAGGTCGAGGACGCTGTCTGGTGTTGTAGTTGAGAAAAGTTGCACTTGTGGTAGAAGGTAGCTGATAGGTATGCTAGTGCCAGCCAATAAATGCACTGAAAAAAACATAACACATATTTGATCCTTCGTCATATTAGCGAGGTACTGCCAGTGGAGTCTAAGATCAATGAAGGTCGAGGATTGTGTCTGGTGTTGTAGTTGCAAAAGTTGTAGTTGTTAGAGAAGTTGGATGATAGGTTTGTTGGTGCTAGCCAATAAATGCACTTAAAATCCATAACACATATATGATCCTTCCTCATATCAATGAGGTACTGCCAGTGGAGTCTAAGATCAATGAAGGTCGAGGTTTGTGTCTGGTGTTGTAGTTGCAAAAGTTGCAGTTGTGAGAGAAGTTGGATGATAGGTTTGTTGGTGCTAGCCAATAAATGCACTTAAAAACCATAACACATATATTATCCTTCCTCATATCAGCGAGGTGCTGCCACTGGAGTCTAAGATCAATGAAGGTCGAGGATTGTGTCCGTTGTTGTAGTTGCAAAAGTTGCAGTTGTGAGAGAAGTTGGATGATAGGTATGTTAGTGCTAGCCCATCAATTCACTTAAAAACAATAACACACACATGATACCTCCTTCTATCAGTGAGGTACGGTCAGTTGAGTTTAAGATGAAGGTCGATGACGCAGTTGGCCTGCTGTCTATATTGTAGTACTACCATAGCGGCACGGTTCTGCAGTACCAGAAGTTGCCGCTGTCTCACGACACCTCCATTTTCTGTATTCAGTACCATTGCAGTGTCTATAGCTTGTGCGTAAGTTATTGTAATCTGCACAATTTGCAGTACAAAAGTGCTCGTATGATCAATGTTTTCGACACACGTTAGAATGCTATGCCCATCGGTTATCCCATATTCCTGGAAACGATCACATGTAATTCGCAGTAATGACTTAATGTCTAGTGTATCGGTGAGGAAGCTTAAGTCCCTTTGATTTTATCTACCGTTTGTAGATAGGATGCCTTTTTCCCATGGGAAAGGGACGGAAGTTAGTGTATACAAACATGTTAATCACAATTTCAGGCACTGTTGGAGTTAGCGCCGTTGTTGCTGTTGGTTTTCGATCGGCCAAAATGATGCCGTAACTTTCAGACCATGATGCCCGAACCCAACGATCAGTCGATGAAAGAGGGAAGTATGGCTTGTGGGAACCTAGCAGATGTCGTCCTATAACCTACAGCATGCAGTGGGGGACTCTAGCATCAGTCGTATGTTAAGTATTCCATGGTAGCGACGGAGGACGCTACAAACTATCTGGTACATTAGAGCCACTGCCCACTGACTAATTGGTGCGGAATCTGTATAAAGTGACGTCATACATATGGTTGATTATTCCTTGACAAAAACTGGTGCCGTACAGGTAAAACAAATTGGATGTATATGTCCATTTATATTTGTTGGAATTTGCAGTTAAGATATTCTTTTCCACAATGGATTCAATGGAAACTAAAAAGCCAAGCGTATCCTATTTCACTCTTACGTAACTTCCGTGAACTCTAGTAGGAAACAGAATGTTGTGGTTGATCAACTGCACAAAAACGTGAAACACTCAGACAGACGACACATGCGCAAACACACGAGGTTGTTATGGCTATCAAAACACGATAGCGATATCAGATTCCAAGCAGACAATCGCAAACTGTTAAGATAGTAAACATATTATAGACTGTTTATCTTATATCCGTTTTTGCAAACGTGACTTTAACCGCACTAACGTCAGCATTTGCGTCAATGGTATTATATTTCTAACGGAAGTGTCAGCTTGATATGAACATTTATGAAATCATATGCTGTGTGCTAACGTTGCATGTAGTTATATAGCTTAACGAGACGGAAAACACCTGGGTACCGCAAAGCAAATATCACACTGTTTTGAAATCATATTCTACGTTGACTCGTATTCTATTCATGCATTTGAACGTGGTGATACTCCGATAATACTTACTCTACAAGCAGAGGTTCGGTTCCGGCTGGGTTTTGACGATACCTGTTTTTAGGCTTTTTTTGTCAGGCTAACTTTTTTGTCCCGTTTTCTTTATGTTGTCAAGCGAAGGTAATGCCAACTTAAATTTAGGGACTGCTCCATGCAAGTATGATCATAACAAACCTGGTATCATTGTAAACGGCAAAAGATGAATTTTCCAATGACATAAAATGCAATGCATTCGATACGATGTTTACGTACATGTGATCAAGTGAAACTAAGTTTCCGAAAGTTATGCATTTTCCTTTTTAGCAATGTTCACCAAAAAGTAACAGGAAGTAGTAAATGCATAATACATGTCAATCAAAACCTTATTCGATTGATAAACTACGAACATATGGGATACTGTAATTACTTTACGAAATCCTCGATTTTTTCGGTATGAATTAAAGTGTCTTGATATTTTATTGATAATAGCCTCACTCATGAGTTATGCGTAGCGTTCTCATAACTTGGTAGTGCCGTCAACGCAGAGGAGAGATTTACGATTCTGTTGTTGGCACCTTACAGATTTAATAGATAAGAAAACGACGGATAAATGCTCACTGTTGTATCCAATTACACGCTGAGGAATACATTGAAAGGGTTCTAATCTTGCAGCTAGGGAAAAACGTATCCCCAGGGTCTTGTCATCAACCACCGAAATCACTTAGTTCTTATCTATCCTATTGATTACTTCAGGGCGTTTAACTACAAACCAAAGTACTTGATGTCTAAATGGTTGAAATAAATACAGCACGGTTGCTCGTATATTCCTATGGGGACAATTTGTCTGTGGGTAATTGAGTTAACAGAACGTGTGTCGTTCACCTCGTGTGAGGACACACGCTTTATCTAAAAGTTAACTTTCTTTGAAAAGTTTGTTTCCGAAATCGACCAAACTTTGAAATTAAAACTATTTCGTGTGTGTCTTACACATTTTTTGAATTTAATTGTCTACTTTTATTTGTTTTTCTAGTTCAACGAAATACAAATTCTAATGGTAAGCAGTACTGTACTTACCTCCTTACATGTGAACTTGAAATGATACAATCGCGAGTTGCACAATCGCGAAAGCTTTCATCTTTAAAAATGCTTATTGTTTATTAATACTTGGTTTAAAGTTAAAATTCTTCCCACAAATTCCGGTGTATAGGAGTGTGTTTGTTCCATTTTGTAGCCTGGAATCCAGCCTTATTAGCTTCCGTCCGCTACCCAAGCTACGCGAAGATTTACGCGAAGCTACCATTTTGCTCTTCTATAGTCATTGGGCCACGTTGTGAAAACACGTTTTCAGTGTCGGACATTTTGCCACTTACAACACGAACACCACTATATACGTCGTGATAACCGTCCTGTTTTAGTGATTGATTGCATAGCTGCGCTGCGCTCGCAGCGATTGGCTTGCCACCAATCGAATCAAGCAAACTATTAGCGCGACGTCCTAGGTATCTCCATAGAACCTCAGTACCTTAGTACAAACGCTATACACCCGCTGTTTCTGTCACCGTAGCCGCAAGGTGTGTTTGTACCTTGAACCCGTTCTCTCTCTCACTCTAATGCATGTCATAAATCATCGTGACAACTACTCCGTGAAATGGGTAGAGGCGGGCGATGTTTCATGCTCAGTGGTTTGGATGTAACGCCTGGTAATCACGTGGCTTCGGACTAGTACTACTTATACGCTGTGACGAATGATGCCCGACCACAAGGCTACGGGATTTACTTCACGCTGCGCTTCTGTCTATCACCTACAGGTAGTCGTTACGTAGCTTGGGTTAAAGTCGGGTCCGAGCCAGAAGATAGCTTGGCGGCGCTTGCGGGTGCCGGGAGAACCTAGTCGTTGGAGGCAGAGACGCTGGCAGAGGGAGCACCAACGATGGGGACTAAGACAGCTTGTGGATTTCTACTGGTGAGTAAATCTTTTCTCCACTGTTTTCTTTTAAAAATGATAGTAAATGATAAGAGCTTCACATACATGTAGATACTAGTTTCTCTTTTTGCTTCGGAGACCGAATGCCTTGCCGAATGTTTAGGCAGTTCCAAATGCAATGATTTTTCTGCATATGATGTAAGCCGCGCCCTAGCACATAGCCGATTGCAATGAAATAATATGAAATCATATTTGCGATGAAAGTTGTTAATCAGGTACCTACCAGGCCGATAAAGAAACGTTACATACTTGCTGCATTATTTTTTTTTTGCTTATAAAAATACCATTCATATAATAACGGGTAAGCGAGCATGAAGGATCCCGATTTAAGAACTCCAAACGCTCTGTGCAATGCAGACGCAATGTACAATATACGGAATCATATCAGCATAATGCTTTTTAGTGATCAATCGCATTGTTTTCACGTTTGTGCTTTATCTTATCTTGTATCTTACAGCAGTGAAAGGTGGGTAGATTAGTACACCTAAGCCTATAATACACAGTCTATATACCCTCATCTTTCATAATACTGACGGAGTTCCGGGTATCCTAAGACCGCTAGAAAAAGTGTTATTCAGGCCTTTTGAATACCTGATTATCTAAACCGTGCATACAGATGGTAGATTACCAATAAAACATTAGAAAATCTATTCAAGTCATCCGTTTTAAATGAGATGGTCTAAGGGTATCCGTCAAATCTGCAGAATTATGAGTTGACCTTAGCCCATGTTGCAAACGTTCCATGTCAGACCTTGCTAGACTGTAATGTAAATTCGTGCTAAAGGTCCGTGGGACATGTTGCTGATTTTTTCTACCATTTGCTAGGGTTCATTTTTTCAAGGCAATAATAGATCATTTCTCTACAATTAAACGCGCCATTTCCTTCTCCATCGGAGGTCTTTAATTTGTGACAATTGTACTCGTTAACATAACAATACGTTCCAAGACAATGCGGTGGCGATGAACAACTCACCATTCACATTAGAATCAGTATGTTTCTCATATTTTTCAACAAATAGAGACCTCCAAAACAGTAGAACGTAGGGGTTAGTCTTACACGCTTCCTAACAGTATGAAAGTCTATGGTAAAGAAAATACAGTTAATTCAATTAAAATTGCGTACAGGCCTTAACAGCTACTCCTACGACAATGTCCCAAAGGGAGCAATTAATTTAGAGGTAAATGCTTATCCGCTGGCCTATTTTCTTAATGGAATGAGATTGTTTCGTACCTCATTATACGCTATAAAGAGAAAATGAACGGGAAACAATTCGACCCATCCGGCAATTATGCAATTAACAGGAATTTGCAATTGAGAGCAATACGGCAAGAATATGACATCAAATGACTGTTACTGCAGCTATCTTGGATTTCGTATCAATAAAGATTCATTTCGTTTAGGACTGGCCTCTAGCACAGGCGGTCCTAACTAAGCGAAATGTTCCCAACCCCCATACCATGTTATATTACAATACCTCTGTAGGACAACCGTGGCTTACTGGCATTGTCTGTATGCAACAGCAGTTCCCGATTACATTTGGAAGCAATGTTTCATTCACCCGAACTGCTCCCACGCTGGTAAAAAAAATGGTTGGATTATCATAACCTAAATCTGTCCCAACGTTTCATTACATTTTCATTGAGAGCTGCTGGTTACTACATAGTCATAAACAATAATCAACAATTCATGAAAATAATTCGAACCAAAATCGAAAAAGCAAAGGAATCACAATAAAATTAACTTCGCTTTCTTTCACGTTGGAGATACAATGTAATAATATTGGACCAATCAAACCTAACCTTTGTCTTTGGCTACACCCCCATACTAGTAGGACGGCGCTCTTGCCAAGCGCTCTCTGCGACCTAAAATCTAACAGAGCGCTCAACGAATTTCATGGATAAAAAACATTGTGTTTTATTCTCTTTTCAGTCATACTTAATTGAATGGCATTCAAATAATGAAGTCAGGGGTTACACAAATTCACGTTAGGTTTTAGCGAGAGCGCCGTCAAGTGGAACGGGGGCCTTAGAACACAAAAGCACAACAGGGTTTTACTCCCAAGGCAACAGAAGAATACCAATACATCACTTTAAAGTCTACACATTTCAAGCTCAATCGGCGTTTTCTTTTGCAGATAAGTGCGTGAAAGATAAAGCGTGACAGTGATACATGTTACGCACACGCTGTATGTTCTGTGGATTTATGATAATAAGAAGTGTCCCCCGTGGCTTTATACTAGTTTTACTATCTTTACACCAGCTTACGCGCAGAACGTAACATCTGTCATATCAAACAAACATTTCAATTTATCATTATGTAGTCATAAAGGAGTCCTAAACTCCAGAAGGAGGTGTTATTTTCGTATGAATTGGGAGTAAATTAAAAGTAGAATATCGAATGCAATTCGTTCCGGGCAGAATGAGCGGGTACATTATCGTATATATTTTATTTTCTAAAATTATCATTTATTTAAAAATCATCCCCTCTTTTGACCGTTGTCTGACCCCTTTAAACGGCAGTGTCTCTAGCTACTTATCACTTGTTCCAACAGGTAACTCACATAAACTATAATCAGCCAGTGTGTTGCAAAGATAAATTGTTATGCTATATAATGTTCTCGATGTAGGGTTGAAATTGAGTAATTGACTTGGAGATGCCAACAATTAATGTATCATCGTTATTGAAAATCCCTACACAGCTGTTGCAACTAATCATAATGTAACGCATATTCAACAGTTCCGAATCACAAACAGATGAAGTATTTTCATAACGATGATATACCGGGGCCGCCATCAGCATGCAAAAACCACATCGTGCCTCTTCAGTAAGTTTCTGTTTTACCAAGCCCGGAATACGTGTATGCTTCATTGGTTAAGACGTATCTGGCGTAAAAGCATCAACCACTGGAACACAAATCTATACCATGTTGCCCTTCATCGACATGAAATAGGTCGTTGGTGTTTTCATTAACATGATAATAAGCATCAGCGATTAGTAGACAGTCAGAGGTTATAGAATCGAACGCGCATTCGTCGGATACACATTATCTTAAAATGGATTTCGAAATCTGTTCTGTCCCACTTGGAAATATCTTCGTTGTGTCCTACATCTGCATATAACATTTGACCAGTAGCGAAGATATCTTGCGCAATATCCCATGCATGGAAATTGTAATCAGAGCAGTCAGCATAAGATCTACTACATTGAATATACTCAGGGATTCGAACTCAGAACCTCTAGATTCCTGGTTCAACTAGAGTAACCTTAACCGCAAGGGCCACAAGTCTAATTGCATATGACAATTGACCAGTAGCAAAGATGTCCTACTGTATCCCATGTATTAAAAAAATGCAATCCATACTTCTAATTCTATTGACGATTTAGTAAAGAGTGTCTTTTCCAACAGCAGTCAGCATAATGACCTGCTATATATCGAGTACTCGGGGATTTGAACCCGGAACCTCTAGATTCCTGGGTCAACTGGAGTAACCCTAACTGCAAAGCCACGAGCCCAGTATCTAAGAAAAAGACATCATACTGCCTTTCACATCGTAAAAAAATCGTAATCCATTAATTTTAATAAAGCAAAAATTACAAACTAGAGGATTACCAAATGAGAATGCGCCGTGATGAATTTCTCAACGGTGTCACGCTGTAGTCGCTGCACAACAAACGTCCCGTAAAGGACATCTTTTGAGCAGATCGACAGTGTGATGAATGGATTAATCATGGGTGCCAGGACTGCCAGACCAGAGATGAGAAACTAATCCATGCTAAGCCTATGGATGATGACACGGTAGCCTTGTAGATCGGCTGCTGTCATGTACGTAATCCGAATGGACAGTTGTGTGGACAGGTTGATCATGAAGGCTACTTTGAAGGTCATGCGGACATACATCCTCACGTCTTTGAACTGACAGTACACTAGTGGCAATGTGTGGCGTAATCGTTTGGGTGTTTGGCACAGAATCAAGAGATACATGTACTAATTTAAACGCCTGACAGGCTTTGGTATGCCATTGGGAAAGGCACTTATCACGAATATTCCACTTTAAAAATGCGTACATACGGGTGTTCGCGTGTAGCTTTTTTGTCACTCTGTTTCTGCTATATATTGGGTCAGTTTTTGACATAGGGAGAAGATGTGCCGTGCGAGGTTTATCTGTGTAACCCGTAACCTTGGAAATGCCCCTCGGGCCTTGTTAAAATCCTATAGTGATTATTAAATTAACAATTTGAAATAAAAATAAGAAGAGGATAGATTGCAGCCTCTTTGCAGATCAGACGGAGTCAAAGTTTGGAACTTATTTTCCGAGAAGACAATTTCCTATACGAACCAAGTTACTCTGTTTCGCCTGACTGAAGTTTGAAGTTTGGAAATCGATGAAAAGGCAAAACAACAGGTTCTAGAGCTCTTATATTCTAGTCATCAACTCTAACCACAAGGCACAATATTTGTACCTATCTTGCATTCAAACCTGGACCTTTAGAATCTAACAGCCCTAGACACAATGTCATCACGGCACCATGTAGAGATTTATAGCTGATGATAAAGTCGAAACTTATCTTACACCCCGCCAAAGAGCAGTATTGATATTGTGACCTCCAAAAACTAGGGCATCGGATGCAAACATTGTGTGAATCATGTCGGACGATGAGGCATTACAGTGGATTAGCGCACGACCTTGCAAGAGACAGTGCGATAATCCACAAATGGATTTTACTTCACACTTGGATGCGGTCTGTCTGAAGGAGTTGTCTCGAATAAGTCTGACAAAGCGTGGGATATACCGGCTGTAATGAACTGTGCTTCAGTACTGCAGCTCATTTGAAATTCGTAATACTCAAAGAAACCGAAGGAAAGTCTTCTTCATTGATTTCCAGAGTACTCTAAGGGTACAAAGGCATGTTGCAAGTATAACAGAAACATGAGAGGAAAATAAAGAAAAAACATTTGCAAAGATCTCGTTGGAAGCTAAAATACAATATCTCATAAACCATATTACGATGTGATGCGAGACGCGAATGTTGTATTCTGACTGGAAAGAGTGAGATCTAACTTTTCACTTAACTGTCTAGACGTCTATATACGATGTTTTTCGGCTGAAAAGGCTTGCCACGACTTTTGATAGAACCATTTAGCTTTCACATTTCTTGTATTTGCCGATGCTTCTAACATATTTGTAGCTAAAACGCAACGCTGACTTCATATGGTCAAACGGTTTCTTTTCATTAGGGTGGCAAACATTCAAACTTATTGTCCGCTCCTGTGTTTTTCTTTAAAAAATGACAGTAGTACATCGCTTGAAAAGGAAAGCTTGTTAAAAGGGGGTCACACATGGAGGTCCATCCACCGAAAGGCAGCTCCAATGTATCTACGCCAGTTGTCTTGGACTCTAGCCAGAACAGCACTTGGAAATACTTCCTGATCACTTTAGAACTTTGAGTATGTTTTGCTTGACTTTGCTTCGTACAAGCGGTTAGCGACCTCACTGCTTTGCCGTGTCAATCAAATTACGTAGATCCTTGGGGTATGAGGGGTAACATTAAGCTTGCAGCACCTTGTATGAATTGGCGTCGAAAGTTAGCGGCAAGCGTCGAAATTGAACCCAACACAATTACCAAGAAGATTAGCAATGACCCACTGGGATTGGCTGAAAATTCGAAGCCTCATTGCCCTGCCACTATCTACTTGAAAAAGCGCTATGCTTCACCTCCTTTGAGGATGACTACTTTAACTTGTATTCCCTTTAGGTTCTCCTGCTATGTCGGATGTCAGAGCAGACGTCAAATCAGATGTCAGCGCAGGAACAGAGAGCCTGGGATCTCCATGTTATGGTGCAGACTCTGGAGTGTCAGCTGAGGTATGCTGGGACGTACGAGCCAAATAGCAGTAAGTTTAGCAAAAAAGTTGGTAGAATATATAACTTACATCAACATCAATCCACGGGTTACACAAATCCGCCACTTTGAAAAACAGTGGGTTTGAGAGATCTATACTGCAGCGCGCCCACGGTATGCACAGTTAAGATATACCGGAGTGCATTATACTGGGCAACGTTGGGTTGGAGATCTGTTAAGACGTATTTTTCAGGGTGGTGGAATTATGTACCCTGGTGGAATGAGGTTAGTAGATGGTACATGGCAAACACGTATGTACAGACTGAGGTAAACCTTGTATTATTCCAACATAAGAAGTAAGGGCAATGAATTTAGGACCATCCTGTTGCAGTCCTCCCCAAAATTTAGATGACCAATCAAAAAGGCCTTTACAAACACGTGACGCCAGGAAAATGTCGAAAGTGTCAGGAAGTCTATACCGCCCACCGTCTCTATTGAATGACAGTCGGGTTTTGTAGATGACCTCCTTGTATCATAGAAACTGTATCATAGAAACTGCTTGTATCATAGGAAACATTTGTCAGTTCTGCGCTTAGTAATAGCTACACGACGGCAGTCCATTGATTGATATACACAACGTTCCTAGCTTATTGATATGCACAACGTTCATATTGATATGCACAACGTTTTTAAGTCATTAATAGACACAACGTTTCTAGGTCATTGACATACACAACGTTCCTAGCTCATTAATATGCACAAAGTCCCTAGCTCATTGATATACACAACATTTCAAGGTCATTGATATATACAATGTTTCCAGCTCATTCATATGCACACTGTGTTTGACATGCATAATGTGAAGCTCTTGTTTACCTTACGCTTTAAAAAAACTGCCGGGAAAAAAGAGGTATAAACAGAAAGTTTATTAATTGATTGACAGATTCGTGCAATGCGACATTTGACAACATCACGTGCTGGCCGCCCAGCCAACCAGGGGTGCTGGTGCACATGCCGTGTCCAGCCGAGCTGAGAGGGCACCGGTATGACGTCACTGGTGGGTACAGTTAGTTTGGTATCGTTGTTATTGTTCACCCATTAGTGTCTAGTGGGACATACTTCAGCAGGTTTCCATGCCGTCTTAATGCATTGTACAAAAGAAAACAATAAAATGATTTACTCTCGCCTCCCGCTGGAACCAAACTTGCATTCTTCACTGCACCCTTCCCTATCAGAGACTTGATTGAGTTCACTTCAGTCAGCTTGATCTTGATTCACATATTTGTCCTCCCCTGGCTTCTTTTCCCCTGTGTAGGTTCGTATAGTACGAGTTTAGATGCTCAATAAAACTTTGAATGAAGTGCAAGAAGGACAATGTCTCCAACAAATTATTTCTAAGCTGGCATTAGAGAACCTTTGCCGGTGCAAAAAATCGCGATCCTCCTTCCAATAAACGCCGACGGTCCAAGAAGTCTACAGTTGAGGCTAGTTTCAGCATTGCCGAAAACATTAACTGTTCTGCTTGATTTATCTATCAATTCTACAGTTTGCCTATGCGGAAACCGTTCCCTGAAAACAAATGGATCGTGTCAGGAAATGTTCCAGGGACACTGATCAGTGACTATTCTGGAATACCAAAGTGGAAATTCCAGGCTGATACAATTTGTATCGTCGACACGTTTGTAGATATTTGTAACGATAGCACATTGGAAAGTGGCAGGAACATTTAATACTTGGCATTGACATAGTGGACGGTGGGGCATGTTGGTTTGTAAGCCCACGTGCACAATTCTTCATCTATACGCCAAAAATAATTACTCAAGCAACTGGCCATGGATAAAATTTTGAAACAGTCAGACGTTTCAGACAGCATCCACTGTCTTTCGTCAGTGACTAACGATAGGACTGAGAACACCAGGTTTTATACCAAAACTCTGAATAGGTATGTTAATGAGGTTAAGACAATTTAGGATGTCTTGAAGATTAATGCAAGACAAGATTTGTGCCAATAGTTCAATTCTTCATCTACTTTGACCTTGGGTGTAATCGTATCCACAATCAGCTTGACATTTCTTTTAGCAATTCTGCCTCCTGTACATGACTTGTTATACATGAATACAATATTACACATCACTGCCATAGCAGACAAGGTATACCCACAGAATAGCCATCCTTAGATACATGGCTTACATTTTAACAAAACACAGATTCTGAAGTCAAAGAAAACAAGCTCTTCGTTTACGTACTAGCTTTAGGTCTCTGCACACTGTATCCCGTGAAAATATGTGCACAAAAATACATTGAGTTAGCTCCACAGTGTACCAGTAACAGCACATTGCACTTTACTGAAACATCCTAGATAGATATAAATACGTCATTGTGTATTCCGTATCGCACGAGATCCGAGCCCAACCGCGGGGTAGAACCCGACCCGCGAAGGGCTTTGACCGAGGGTGATGCGGAATACCGCGTGTTGTTTTTTATACCCACCCGAAAAAACACACTGCGAAAGAAGTTGAGACAAGTTTATGCCCTGGAACCCAAAAAAAATGTTAGAACAGCAATTTCAACGTCGAAATCTGGTATTCGAATTTTCGACATTGGCGCAACCGGCGCACTCGAAATGTGTTCTAATGATTTCTATGGAAGTTAGTGTGATAAAAGTGATACTCCGTCTGATAACCCAAGTTCTAAGCCGGTCCGAAACACCCGTATCGAACATTATCCAGGCCCAGGTATGACATAATATAAGTAATAAAAACGCAGTGCCACATCGTCCTTGTCTGTCTTAAACCAAATTGAATATATAAAATATATCAGCTTCTAAGATGACTTAACGTTCTTTGTTTCTGTTACCTACAGACAACGCCACGAAGCTTTGCCGAAGTAATGGCACATGGGCCAGGATAGCAGACTATGGAAACTGCCATGAGATAATACTTACAAAAAATGATACTGAGGTAAGTGACTTCTTAATGCTCCAATCTTGTCGGTTCTTACTTGAATTGTCCATATAACAAGTTCAGATGCTAATCTGTATAATATTCACGTTGGTAATGGTAAGACATTCAGGTTATAAGATACGCGTTTACGCCAAAAGACAGTTACTCAAGCAACTGGATAAATTTAAAAAAAAAACAAAAAAAAACACAGAAAACAGTCAGACGTTTCAGACAGCATCCGCTGTCTTCTCTTTATAATTAATCACTGACGAAAGACAGCGGATGGTGTCTTAAACGTCTGATCCAAAAGTTTATACAGTTGCTTGAGTAACTGTCTTTTGGCGTATATACTATCTATATATTTGGATTCATACGTGTGCAACTGTCAATTTTAGAATTCAATCTTATGTATTTAACGTTATATTTATGAATTGTAAATGTACATATATTAAATTTTATCTTATTGCTAATGATAATCTTACTTTTTAGCCAATACAGATATCAATAATGGTCAACCTATCCCATTTCTTTTCTTCACAGAACCCAAGAAGGTGGCACCTTAAGGCTGCAGTGTTGTTGAACGACATCGGACATAGCATATCTTTGGTCTGCCTATCCCTTGCCTTGATGCTGTTTCTCTACCTCAAGTAAGTGTTTCAAGTATACATGGTTGTCTTGCTATTGTGGTATCATATACAGGGTTTTATACCGTAGATTTTGTACTGTGTATGCTACGATAGGCATTAACTCGCTCTAAATATATACTAAGTAAAGAGGAGGAAAACGTGTACGTAAAACAAGGATTTTTACACACTTTAAAGTGGCTTTTAAGGCATAAGGAAAAGGTGTAGGCAAACATAAAACCATCAATAATTGGAACCTTAAATCTGGCTAGATTTGTTACTATCGCAACGTGATCAAAACCCAAACTCAGGATAGGACTCAGCTGCAAGAAAATTTGATGACTCGGCTTTTAATGGCACACTCACGATACCTTTTAAGTGTGTATAAACTAATTACACGTCCTCTAAGTGCTTCTCTATTTGCTTAGCTCAGTGTTGCCTTGACAGTCGTTATAAACTATTACTCAACGGATGTCGTATGACGTTCAACCATCCAAGTCGCAGATTTATCATAATGGAGCATCAAAGTAGGATTCTAATCATGCTGCGAAATTTTTCCTTAAGGGATTATGATGATGATGATAAAGAGCATCTCTTGAAAAAGAGCATCTTTCATCTAAGAAATAATCCAGATTTGTCAGCCTCGGGTGCCATCAACAAGCAGTTTGTAAGATGCCAAATGCATACATATCATATAAAGGTGATTGAAACACGTCAACGCTAAGAGCATTAAACATAGAAACACTTGGTACTCCAGAGCCTTGGGTGCATTATGAAACAGTCTGCTTTATGTAGGTAATTGAAAACACGTCTGACTTAGTGTTGCACATGTGTTTATGCCAAGGGCAAGGCAAATTTTAGAACCTCGCCTTTGGTGCCATTAGGAGATAATCGAAAATACTTCTGAATCAGTGTTGTTGCTAACGCCAATAGACAGTTACTCAAGCAATGGGATAGAATTTTTGAAACAGCTAGACTTTCGTCAGTGACTAAAGGGAAGAAATGGAGGATCATATTTTATACCCAAACTTTGAATTGATATGTTAATGGGACGCAGACATGCAATTTAGGATTGTTCAATGTAAGACTATTAGTAAGTTCTGTTGTTTAAGAACAGGTGCTAATGTTGTTCGTACGGGGGAGTGGGAGGGCATGAACCCAAGTGCCTGAAAGTTGCTTATTTACCACGGTAACATTTGGAACCCTGCAGGAGCATTCGGTGTACGAGAAACAACATCCACCTCAACCTGATCCTCACCTTCATACTGAAGAACACAACCTGGTTCATCATGAAGAGCGTGGTGACGGAAAGACACACCTCAAATGATGTAAGTTCGGTTGTTTGTTTTTAAAGTTTGAAAGTTTTTAAGATTATTCGGATAAAATACATAGCAGTCGATAGGACTAAATTTCGTATTCCATAACAAAAAATTGGTCTTAAATCACAAGCACTGTCCATTATCAACAACATCAGCGGAATACATACTATATACATACACATTAAAATGGTCAGAATCTCAGGTACTGTCATTATCATCACCTAACCACATTCAATATACATACTCATAAAATAAACTCTATCTTACATGTACATGTACATCAAGTACTTGAAGAAAGGACTCTATTCTACAAGGGCAACGCGTAGGTAAATGAGTGTCTGAACAAACACGTAGCGCTTATATCAATCGAGTCCCATTTTACGAGTCACCATTAAGCAGTCCGACCAAGCAGGGAATTGGGGAGTTTCTTTGTTTGTTTGTTTTTTATGAAAGAATATTAAACATTACATCACTCACCACCAATAAATGTCATTGGTACTAAATATACCAACTAGAGAGAGAGAGAGAGCCAGCTAACGGTTCCAAGTCCATGTGTGCAGAGTAGTGCGATGTGTTAAACGGGTCAAAGTTCATTATCCCTTCCATAGGAAACAACTCCCACTTTTGAAGCATTTTGATGTATTGAAAATAAAACAATGAGATACACTAAGTTTTGTTTTTGGTGACTATCAACAATGTTGAAAAGCTTTGTCATACTGGAATTGCCAAAAAATGATTTTAACTGCGTGAAATCAACTTTTGTAGAGGAAAGAATGCACGACTCCAATAATGTGGCTTTAATGCATATTGTAGACGCGTGACTTACCAGTGGGTAGTTTGTGACGTTCTCCGTCTTAACATGCATCTTATTGGCTTCGCTTCTATTGTTTTTCTTAGTGGGTGTGCCGAACAGTGGTGACACTCTTCAACTACTTCAAAGTCACCAATTTCTTCTGGATGTTTGTGGAGGGACTCTACCTGTACATCATGATCGCGCATGCGTACGGCACGGAAAAAGTCAAGTTCTGGATGTACATCCTGATTGGCTGGTGTAAGTAACATCTTTATACGTATGATAAACTGATTGGATGGATAGGCATAAGTATTCCTAACTAATGTATTGCCGATGTTTACTTCGTGATGGTATCATAGGCCAGATAAAGCTTTCTGTAGACATATGATTGCTCAGGCAGTAGAGTTGAAGCACTGGGATAGACATTTGTCTTAGTCAGTCAAGTTCGTCTGCAATATAACTCACAAAGAAAATGGCAACAGGAAGACAGACAAATCACATTATACAAATTTAATCAAATCCATCTTCTATTCAGGGTTCTGCACCTAGACGGTTATGGAAATAAGAGTAAATGCAAATGTCAATATAGACGGTAAAGTTCGCAATAAGTCTGCAATATGACTCTATACTGACACTGTCGACAGTCGAAATTTCAGTTTACCTTATTTCAATCGGATCAACCTCAAATTGGGGAGTCTGTGCGTCGTACGCCGTCTGCACTTGTATTGTAATTGAAACAAAGGTATAGGCATACTCTAATATTGCTTTAGTTCGTTAGCCAAGTTCAATTCGTAAGTCTGCAATATAACTCAATAATGGAAACTTCGAGACCCAAAAATTGAAATCTCAATACTTTAATCCAATGAATGTATTGCCCTACGCTATCTGCAAATAGAGAGTTGCTGAAGTAAAGGTAAAATCAAATGCAATATCTGACCTTTAAATTTTGCTTTATCTATCTGGAGTAGACATGGGAAATAAACGTTAGAGTTTCTTATATACGATCAAAAACGTATACATTGCAAAGTTTCAATAGTTCCTCTGCAACTTGCCTCAGGGTAATACTGACTATTTTCACTCTCTACTGCTAGGTAATGTACAAAAACAGAAATATCAGTAACGCCCTCGGAAGTATCCGAGGATAAAGTATAGACCAATCTTGACCGTCTACCACAATTATGATAGCATGGTAATTAGCAATTCAACAAATGAGTCTTGGAAATTTGTATTTCTATAGTTTTCTTTGGCATCTCTTCATTTTGACGGATGTTGGACGCTATGGGATCGTTTTTTGTTGTTGTTATCTCTGTAACTTGACAAATGACGTTGAGTTTCCAAGGTCTCGCTTCATCGCAGAGCATCGAGCTGTCAAAATTGGATTGGTTATCTGCGTAATTGACGTGAAGCTGAAATCAATTGACAAAAGTCATGACGCCTACGATGAGTGGATAACGCGCCAGTAGGAATCACAAGTTCCCGTAAATTGGAATCGGGTTGTCCGTTCATGGCAAATTATCGTCACAAGATACGTCAGAGGCTAAGTGTACAGGAAGATATATACCTCGATTAGACCTTAATAGGCTTATGTGAAGGGTATGAGCATGTTGAGCACGTGTTGAGGACTTGTTGAGCACGTACCTAGAACGTGATGAACATGTGTACGACACCACGCGATCAGCATGGCTGATGAACTGTTTTGATACATCAATAATGTGTGGCAATGGTCTAGTCGGTAGAGTGTTCGCCTTGCACACGGTAGGTCGTGAGTTCGATTCCTGTCCGAGTCATACCAAATAACCTGATCAACATGTGTGAGGCACCGAGCGATCAGCATGGCTAATGAACTGTTTTGCAAAATCAATAGTCAATGGCATGCGGTGCAATGGTCTAGTAATAGCGTTCGCCTTGCATACGGTAGGTCGTGAGTTCCATTCCTGGCCGAGTCATACCAAAGACTTTTGATGTGGTACACACTGCCTTCTCTGCTTAGCACTCAGCATTTTGGTATAGAGCATGGTAGTTGAACACATACCACCAGTGGACAAGTGCCCTGCTGTAGTGATTTCACAAAATTGTGTGGCCAAGGGGCTTGATGAACGTAAATGGGCGACTATGCAGCATCTGGTAGGGAAGGACTCAAATCAGTAGTAAAGTTACCTGTTGAAAAAAAAGCTATTCGCCCTTGAACGACACGGCAACTCATGTGAGATGTGTACTGAGGCATGTCGACGAATTGCTGTGCGGTAGTTAAAGAATACATCATCACGGTATCTGATGGAGGCTTGCGTACTGATGCATCAGAACCATATGTATGTGCGTTGCATGCGATTTATTTCCGACCACAACTATAAGGAAACTATATGGAATACTTTCTGACATTATGGTATTTGAAATAATGCCATATACGTGGAGCATTTTGATTGTGTTTCGTCCAATATACCACAATAGCTATATATCAATCATACAATGCATTTATTTCCCTGAGCAAAACGTGACTATACAATAGAAATCTGACCCATGGCTATCTGGATTAGAAATAGCTCCACACAGTTGTCTATAAGCACTTAACTCGTTTGTTTTCTTATCTTGTTTTGAGTACTGTTGTACGGTTGTAATCAGCATTCGAGCATAAGCATTGATATTGTCATTATAAAGACCATAGTATCATTGGTCATTATTTTCTTTTCTTACGATACTGCCTATTGGCAGTGCAAATGGCAATCTTCATTGATCCCACATGTCCCTTGAGCACGTTGCACATGTAAGCGATCCGCTCAGTAGAATGTCGAGGTCCAATTTATTTCCAGGGATTTGAAGGATTCTAATCGTTTTTCAACCTTCCGGTTATTTTCTGAAATATTTCCTGTAATATGTGCTGCTGGGCTATAAAGTTCTGATCATTGAAATTCTGGAGTAAGCCTGGTGGAAATCTAGTCTACCGAATCTTGGAAATGTACTCAATAGTCTTCACTGATCCACACCGCCCTCGCTTTGGCGCAAACTCACGCGCGTTTACGCCATACTGTACTCTCGCGAGAGCTCGTTCCAATATGGCGGTCGTAATTGGAAATTGATCGATTTAGGATTATGAAAGTATGTTTCCAATTACTTAGTGGTTTTGTCAACAGTAGTAACAAATCTTACAAGACCTGTCATTGGTTCTATAACAAGCATTGACTTAAGCGTACTAAAGGACGTAACATAATACCTGATGTTTTTCGTCGACTTGGTTTGTAAAATGTTCTTATTTTTATTGCAGGCATACCGATCGTCATCGTGCTGATATGGGCTATTGTCAAGCTGTTCCTGCAAAATGACCAGTAAGAAATTAACTCATTATCATATCGCTATTATGAAAAACGATAATGCACCAGATGTAATCATAAGCGAGTTCCCGCTGAACTAAAATGAATTAACAGTGTTTCGTGCATACATATGACAGTGTGGTATTCTTCTGTTTTTTCACTAGATCCAATGGCAGTGGCCTTGTACTCGTGAAAAAACTAAAAAAAATATATAAATACGACATAGAATGACCATACTACTTAAGAAGATTATTCCGTTCAAAGACAAAGACAGAGCACAAGGCTGTGTTCTCAAAAAATAAACCAACACCCCGCTTCTTTGGCGTCACTTTATGTAAATAGGTGTAGAGGCGGAGGACGCCATAGGCTTCCTTTAACAACGGGCATATCAACGTATAATGCCCCCTACAAATTGCAACAGCCTCCATTTATGTACTTTGTACCTCTTCTCATGACGCAGCCATCGTGAATTTTAATTATGATCGTACAAGAAATTTCCATGACGCGACGGGCTCTGTCGTTAATTTTCTTTTCATTCTGCAAGATTCAATCTGACAAATTAATTTGGAAGCGAGATATGATCACTACACTTTGTTCCCCTTTGCAATTAGAGCCGAAAATCTGATCTAAAATTCAGTTCCGGTACTTTACTTTCCAGACACGATCATATACTGTTGTTATTAATCTGTTTATTAATTGTTACTGTTGGACAATATATAAGGTGCTTTTTGCCGCCTCGGTTAATCATGTTTGCTGTTTAACGCAGACATAAAATGTTCATATCGTAAAAGCAGCCCTGAAATCGAGTTAATGTATTCCAGTCTGATTATTTTTAGTTGAGATTAAATAATTCATTGACCAAAAAGCAAAGGCGTCCGAAATTTGTTATAATTTCACAAGGCAACTAACTGCCATTAGAGTTACTATCTAAGGCAACAGAGATATTCTCCAAACCGCGGAATGGCTCAAACTTGTTTTGACGTGCTTTTAGACGTTTTTGTCGGACATTCTATTTTGTCCCTTTTTTGGATATCGCCAAACCAACACATAAAACACGCCAAAAAACCAACCGAGGCCACCCTATGATTAGGGAGTTACTACATGTATACGATATATCCTCGCCATTTGCCATACAATGCCTTATTCGAAGAGCTTTTTACAGGCAATGTGAATGTATGTTCCATTCATTGTATTCGACAGTTGAACAGCTACTTAGGTTTTATCTTTGTGCATTATTAATAAAAGATGACAACGCCAAAAGGCAGACAAGGCAAATCCACTAAGTAAGAGTGACTGTTGGTACACTTTATATGAAGGGTTATTATGTATGACATGCAGCTATATATGACGAGTAGCTCGTTGACAATCCCAATATCAGTCTTGGACAAATGACGGTTTTTATATGTAGCGGGAATCCTATCTTATGAGATAGATAAAAACGAGAGATATTACAACTTGAATCAATGTATATAAACCCTTGATTACTTACACTAACTTTATCTTACGTTAGTAATAAACACTAGTCCTTTTATATCTTTGCCTTAGGAACAAGGTAGCAATACCATATAACATTGAATATGGGGCAGGCAATAAGTAGTGTGAGAAGTTTACTTCATGATATTGTCGTCTTATGAATTTCTTAACTTTGTTGATCGGTTTCTAGATGCTGGATTGCTGAAGGAGGGAGCAACTACTACGACTTCATTTTTCATGGTCCTACGTTTGTCATACTTCTGGTGAGGAAAACTAATTTATCATATTTCAAATACTATTTGTGATGTGTACTCTATTCTTAGCTAGTGGTTTAGCCAAGTGCTCGCAACCCCCGTGGCGTTATTCCATGAATGATTGAATTCCAGTAACAAAGCTTAATTGTGATGGTGTGTTGCTAGTGATTAAATGCTTAAATTACAAGTGTAATTACATTAATACCCATCTAAGTCCCGGTAGGGGATATATTACTTCTACTTTAATGCTAGGAAGACAGTTCGTTCGATCCTGTCTATAGATCGTGACTTTGGCTGACGCAAATGCCGTTTTCAAGTGACCCAAATTATTGTTTACTATCACATTTTCAGAGGTAGAATTTGGGGTAAAAAAAAAAGAGGAAAATATTCCGAATAGTAAAGTTGCGTCATGTGGCGTGATGCCTGAGTGTTCGGCCCAGAACACAGAGGTTCTTTTGTTCGAATCCTGTGATGTTACCGATGTTGTGCCCTTGGGAAAGGCACTTTACAAGACTTTCCTCACTCCACCCAGGTGTGAAAATGGGAACTTGAATTCAGTTGGGAAGGGAAAATTGTCATAGTAGGGTTGATATTATTACATTAAAGATATGTTTTGCGACAAAACCCTAGCTATCTGACATTATAAAGACAGGTTCAAACTCATGTAATCCAATACTCTCTTTTTCCCAGGCGAATTGTTTCATCCTTGGGAAGATCGTGGTCATCCTGGTTCAAAAACTAAAAGCGCACCCTGCCGGAGACACCGGGCACTACAGGTAGGAAGTTGTGTAATTGTCTTCAGTGCTAACTGCATGCAGCTGTGCTCGTAAATTAAAGATAACAACTTCCGATCAGTCTTTTGGGAGTAAAACATTATTGTGTGATTAATGGCTTTTTTGTTTTTAGAACTCTAGGGACCGCACATTGCAATTAAGCATTTTTCCCGAAAGGCACTTACAAAAACAGGTACATATCCCCTGTCTTCACTTTGCAATCAAAGGAACAGCTGGCGTTGAAAGCTTCCATGATGCCTCTGGTCTTCTCTCCAGTAGTTTTATAAGCTCCTTCTGTTTCATTGCCGAACATTGGAGCAAAACAAAGGAAATGAACGTATGGTAAAAGGGTCGTTGTAGAAACGGAAATTTAGAAACTGAAGGCGGTTAGATGGTCGGTAAAAGCACACGTCCGGATGTGGTATAAAAGTAGGAATAGGTGAAGGTTGCTGCAAATTTAATCTGCTGTAACATACCAAATTGGCATTAAGTTCAGAGAAGTCAATCTAAAGAGAGATCATTCATGACTTCTCAAAAGGTCACATTTCCACAGTTCAGAGACCATTTCCTTGCATCCAACGATTTGTTCATCAAAATATTATTTTTCAAATTTTTTAAAGTTAACGGTCTCTCAACGGTTTCACACCCGTGAAATCCCACCGTAATGGGAATAGCGCTGAGGAAGCTAGGCAAAGCTGGCAGGACTAATAGTACAGGTGTAACTCCATGAAGACGCCACCACATTCCGTACTTTGTTGTCTCACAGTATTCCAGTTTGGCCCAGAAGATTAAAAGGTATAATGCAAAATGGAAAAGCAGTGAATACAAAGTACATCAATATTGTTTTGTTCTAATATCTCAAATAACATTCCAACCCGTCTTTTTTATTTTTCTTGTATTGGTCAGAAATTACCCGTGAAATGGCAGCCAGTGCTGAATTGCTGCAGGGTTTACAATCATACATGTACGATACAGAACAGATACATATTTGCTCCACACTTGCACTTTGTGGACCTCTCGCAACTATACAAGTTGTTGAGTTGTTGAAATCTTCATTTTTTGCTTCGCAGAAGTGATAAAGAGCCTGAGAATCGCCGAGTTTCGGCGCTGTTTGGCGCATTAGAAATATTTCAACGTAATTCACTAGGAGATAGAGACCTTGTAAGGTTTGTGGCCCTTCCTTATACCGAAATGATTTGTCGGTAACGGTCTGTTGTATGGCTTTAAAAGGCTAATATATGCACGTTGACAGGTTAGTAGTGACAAAAATTACTTGTTTCTTAAAGGAGTCAGGTTACTTTACATTTGCCGCTGGTATGCATCCATTAAACTATACATTTTCTAAATAATTCGGTAGAGAGCGATTTGAATACACCGCTATCCAAGCAATGTTTTCTTCGTTAACGGCAGTGCGCCCTTTGCAGAGTATTGGATAGCTTCCCTTAATGTTAGGTAGATAGAGAAAAAAAATCAATCTCGACTACATGAAAAATCTTTTTTTTTCAAAATGCTGCTTTAATTAATTCCGTGCATCTATGAGCCTTTTGAAGCCATGTCATCTCTAATATGACATAAACGATGTTTTTTCTTCTGCATTCATACCATTTTTCATGAGAAATTTTTTCTCACCTTTCTGACATCGAGTCTGTTGGACTTTTTATCTCCCATATTTCTTTTTATTAATCATACGCACCCCCATGATCCTTATTTGCTTACAGAGTCCTTTTGCCTTACCAGGTGGACCAGCTACATTTTTACCATGACGTCGTGACTTCTTGTGATTTTGCGCGCGAATTTTGATTACGTCAAATTTTTGTGATTTTGACGTCATTGCGTCGTCTTGTGCCTTAACGCGTGTGCGTACCATGTAGAGTCTGAACTCTAGCCAGTTCACATTTTACACAATGTTGCATTTATTACATGTATGGCAACTCTACAAATGTGAGTCTTGTAACTGTGCACAATAAACCTAGCTAAGAACCTATTATCTGGAAGCTATATTATGTAATTTCTTTTAAGCCTAAATTTTTGTCGTTGATACTGTTTCAGGTGACATGGTTATCTATAGTAAGTTTGCATTGTGTGCGTTGTTTGCAACATTAAATTTCCGATAATGCATTTATTTTTCTTGCATTTGCAAACTCTTGGAGATTCTTTATGCTTATTTTATGTGGCATTGTGGACTTCAGACATATATATGATCAGATGTACTAGTGGTTTGTGGATAGAACAAACATTCATCGAAGGGCGCACAGAAGGTTACACCATCGTTGCAACACCACTTATTATACTGCATGCACCCAACTTACGACCAAGCCTTTCTCAAGCAGAATGACCTTAAACATGATATTTTACTTACATTATGATTATGACATGCATTCAACACACAATATCTAGTATTTGTTGAGTGTTGATTGGTTTATTTTATGCTGATGTGGATGGCTTATGACAAGACAAATTACGATCACATCCAGCCCATTGGCTTAATTGTGCATTCTTTCCAAATATTTCAAGTGAAATAAAATACTAGCTAATGACGACTAGCTTAACTGGCAGATTGTTTCTCCAACTACGCATAATTTTCTAAGGGATCTGATGACCGTCCGAACAAAAACAAAACATAAGAACAAAAGAACAGAATATGTTATACAACCAGCGTAAGGTATTACATCAGAACCCCCTCTGTATAGTTGAAGAAAAAAACCTACTCAGTGGGTTCTGTAATGGAGGCTAAGTTAGTTGATGACAATGTAAACTTACATTTTCCAGCCTGAAGGCGTTCAAAGCTGCCGTGGTGCTGTTGCCGCTGCTGGGGATCATCTACATCCTCTTCTTCATCCACCCGGAGGACGCCGACGGTACCTCCTATCTCGTCTTCATCTACTTCAACACCTTCCTACAGTCCTTCCAGGTTTGTTTGTTTCTTTATTTGTTTGTCTGTTTTGTTCGTTTATTTAAATCAAGATGTCCGTATAAGTGTTAAATTTTAACAAATTTCAAACTATTCTACTTAGAGTCCACAATTGTTTTATTCAATTTTATACAATTGAATGAAATGTAACGTAAGATAGAGAATACTGAAAATAGATTTGAGTAAATAAAGTTCGCTTGCATATTTCATGTATTTCAATTTTACTTTCTTTTCAGCTAAAATAAATGGTTACAAGCTAGCTTCTGTAGATTCTAAATAGCCGTTGTAAACAGTCATAATAATAAAAAACACGTCAATCAAATGATTGACTATTCTGCTGATGTGACCAAATAGCCATTCCCTAGTAAAAATTGTTCATTCAACAGGTGACCTTGCCTTGTCCATAGCTGGTGATGTTTTCAACAGTTGATTGGTTCATCAGGAGATAAAGATTGATTGGCCTCCTTTTCATGCCTTCTGGGCGGCGCCGACATTTGTTATCTTTGGGGGTGGGGGTGGGCGGTAAGGTAGGTGTGCGCTCACTCGCGAATTTTAAGATATTGGGGCCAGTTTTTTTTTCTGCCGGCGGCAAATACAGTTTCTCCAGCAAAAGAACCTGGCCATCGCGAATCAGCGCCTAGACACCCCCCCCCCCTTAAAAATGAATGCCGGCGCCTCCCAGAAGGCATGCAAATGAGCCTATTTCTCAATGTTGATTACTAATTGTTTGCCTGGAGCCAAAATTGAGTCGAGACTTATCATAATTAACTGCAGATAGTAGATGAACCCAGAGAGCCTTAGTTAATCAACCTGCGCCAGTACATATTGAATTTGTTATTAGATATTTATCCTCGTACGCAGCGAAATACTTATTGTGATTAGATAATCTTTGTACTCCTAATAATGCACGCATAATCTGATAAATGGATAATGCTTTTGTTTGCTCCCTGTGCTACTCATAGTGCCCCTTGTCTCCCAGCAAGCAAAAGGCTTTGTAAAAATGCCAATTGGTGATGGCCATATTATAGTACAACTCTATTGACTTAGTATCTACATGTTTGCATTGTTATACTGTAAATAAGTTAATATGACTGGACAGTAACTGGTTTCTTTGAATGCATTCTAATGACTTTTTTCTCTATTCCAGGGTTTCTTCGTTTCTGTGATCTACTGTTTCACCAACTCTGAGGTAGGCTTACTTCAAATAAAAACTTTCAAGGAAGTTATCCATTATAGATTGCGTCGACTTCCACAATCTTTGACATTGTGGACTTCAATATTTCGCAATTATTCAACAATGACATGGGAATTATACACTGTAAATGCAGAAATGTTCGCGGTGTTTTATTTTCGTGGTTCTCGCGGCGACGTTTTACCGCGAATTCAGAGTCATCGCAAACATTTGTGTCTAATCCTCTAGCAGTGTGTGACTTTAGCGCCACCGCAAACACTCCATTTTTACCTTAGCGCGAAATAAAAAACACGCGAACTTAAATGCATTTAAAGTAGTACCAGACGATGCAAATTTTGAGCATTTTGCATTTGTGTATTGACAGTGGAGAACTAACAATGCGGTACAATTGCGCGCTCTTTTATCAACAAATTCGTACATTTTTTTATCTCAACTGTAGGTTCAAAACGCGATCAAGCGACAGTTCGAGAAATGGCAGGACAGTCACCAGTTCGGCGTGCCCCGTTCCGCCTCCAGGAACCTTGCCCTGACGGTGATCACCCACACCGGCCAGTCGTCATCAGTCGCACCGGACAGGCACGACTACAGTAAGGTCGACATAGAGGAGAGCACTAGGATGTCCTGAACTGGTGGGAAGTGAGAAGGAAGAGAAACAAGAGTTTACGGCTAGGAGAGCTCATTTCCAAGCAGATGCTGGGAATGAATATCATGTTCTTGTTTTTTCTTCTGACTATCAAAAAGTCACAAATGTTATGAAAACGGACCGTAATGGTCTCTGACTGACGTTGGGAGGAAATTTTTGGGGGGTTCTCTTCGAGTATGAATAAGATACTGGGAGGAAAGATCGTAACGATTAGGACTGTAAAGTTCATGTTGGGAGGAAAGGTCGTGACGTTATTTGGCTAATAACATTCCCTGACAGATCCGTTTTTTTACGAGGAAACCTCATAGTAAGTTATAATTTTTCCTCCTGACAATTGTCACGCTTTTACAAAATTGCTGCTTTTGAATGAACATTCACATATATTTGCAACCGGAACTCGCTGCTTTGGAGACCGCCTTGGATACTGTCCATCTGTAAAGCTGAACACAATTTACAGTCGTCAAAAACTGTCAATTTGTACAGGATTTTTACATAAACGGATAAAGAAACACATATCTATAAAGATTAGATTGATAACAAAGATTGTTGCTGGGGATCTGCCTATGAAGTTGATGTTTGACCACCGGAGAACTTTAAAAAATGTGAGGTGTCTCTATGCGGAATCATGAATATGCAAATGAGTACACACTGAATTTCTTCATTTGCATATTCGGGATGCCATAAAGACACACCGACCAAAAAAAGGGGTACAACTACGTCATCAAAATGGCGGCAGTTGGACAAGTAGCATGGACCAAGTTTTACCTTTCTACGTGGGATACTTTTTCCTTGGTATAGAATCCTGAATCGTTTAGAAATCGTCTATGATACATGTCACATTTAAATGTATCAAGTGTTTTCCATTATCTACCAATTTGCAGAGCAAATGTTTATATATATATATACACTACTTTGTTGGCTGTACATAGTATAAATCAAGAAATCACGGAATCTGCTTTGCGATGAATGATTGTAATTTAGACCAAAGGCATGTACATAAACTAGTAGATATTTTTGGACAAATAGTGTCGATCTAAGGCTTATTAAAAGCCTTGTAGTGGCTAATCATGAGGTGAAACATATCAAATGACTTCATAGTGTAATGAAAGATACATAGTTTTTATACATGTACTAGATCGCCAAAACAGGTGACTTTCCTAAATAATACCCTATCCAATTTACACATTCCCTTCGATTTTCTACCCCCTTTCCCTCTCTACAAAAGCTATTTTGTACTATATTTCAGAATCCCCCTTTCCCTTCGTACTAGCCCTTTAGTACTTTTCTTGATAATCAATTGCTAGTAACCACATTTTTATTGTAAGTTATAGATACTTTTAACACGACAGAAGAACGTATGTAATCTACATTCTTTTCGTCAATAGCCATTATTGTCTTGTTTGAGCAGTGCTAAGTTTACCAATGTCAAAAACAACGTTAACGTGCGTACAGTCACCGATTATATTATAAAAGTCTTTCTGCTGCCTTTGTACGTATGAGTATTTGCTAATAGCTTTGGTGATGGTAGTAAGATAATGAAATAATTGATAGATTTTTTTTCCGGTTGGGAAACTGTCAACGGAGACATACTGTATATCAGATAGATCTGAAAACGGACATAATTCTATTTAGCTCATTTTTAGTTGAGAATAAGTTTAGGTTTTTTGTACTTTATATAGGGTAACATATATAACATGTTACGCGGTGATAGAGTTTGGATGGACATAGTAGCAACGATTTTTCACTGAAATCTCAACTGTACAAATAAAGTTATATTTCGAAACTTCATCGTATCGTGAGTGTAACTTCTTATGTATGGCCAGTGTGCTGGTAAGTATTTTCAAATGACAGCGAGTATGTAGCAAAAGTGGCGTTAATTCATATAAGTTATTCATATTTTAGTAAATTGCCATTATCTTCTGATTTCTTTGCATACAATACACAGATCATGTTTCCGTTATTTTACGTTGACCTCTGACCTGTGTCAGTCACTTTTAAGTACAACACATTTTATTTTGTTTAATTTACTGTCTACAAATTGTATGTGGACTCCAGGTAAAATAGTGTAAAATTTGTAAAACTTAAACGGTAATAAAGGCCTGAATAAAACAAAAAAACAAACAAACGAACAAACAAATTAACATTAAAGCAACATTTCTCTTCTAAAAAAGTGAAAGAAAATTGGGTCTTTACATACATATATATACACACATACATACACATATATAAGGAAAATGAAGTCACAACTGATTTTTTTCACAGGTTCACATGCCGACAAGTAAGAAAGTGATTCAAGAGATGATGAGGTTTCAAAATATAACTTTATTTGTACAGTTGAGATTTTAGAGTAAAAACGTTACTACTCTGTCTAACTGAACAACAAATTAACTACACAGAAATATGCCCGATTTCAGATCTATATGGTAGTCAGTTTGCCTCTGTTGAAAGATCCCACCTGGTTAAACAGACCTATTAATTATCTCAGACCATGTTGATGTGATTATATGGATGACAGCCGCACGCCCATCAAGTTTAAAACGTGTTTTGAAAGGAAAGGAACTCCGACCGACTAGCTAGCAGGGTGGTCAGGCCGTTCCCACGTGAAAACCCGAAATCTCTTTGTGCCAAGTAGCCGACAAACCGGGGTTGTAAAACGGGGGTGTCAGGATCATATCCTGTGGCGATGAACGAACAACACCCTGGTGGTCTCAACACCGCCACATCCCCCAGACCTATATCCAAATCATTCTCAGCCCACACCTCGTTGTGAAAGCACACGTCAATCTTTCGCTCCGAAGTTTTTAGCTCCGAAGTTTTTCTCAGACGCTTTTATCAGGACTCTTGGCACCGACATTTGCTCCTCAGACGCTGTTATCCGGACTCTTGGCACCGACATCTGCTCCTCAGACGCTGTTATCTGGACTCTTGGCACCGACATTTGCTTTGCTTTGCTCCGTCCATCCGGCCCCCGGCGGTCCCGCTGAACAGTCCTGCCCGTAACTACGTACTCCAGGCCCCGCTGAATCAGGGCCCGCTGAGCAACAGGACAACAGCCAACAGCCAACGTTCAACAGCCAACGTTCAACGGCGGTGGTATCGCCCGGAGCTACGTACACCAGGCCCCGCTGTACACCAGGCCCCGCTGAACAACAGGACAACAGCCAACAGCCAACTTTCAACAGCCAACGTTCAACGGCGGCCATTGCAATCCAACCCAAGGATTCAAACACACGGTGAGCTGCCCCCTTTTACATTAATGGATCCCCCTACTACACGGATCGCCATTACTGGCCACTCTTTTGTCTCTAGACTTGACAATTTCATTCAGCGACGAACGTCCACGGCCTCCGGAAGGGCTGTCTGTCCAGACTTTTGGCTAGCGAATGTCGACATTAACTTCCACGGCGTTCCGGGCTGTTCGATTCCAAAATATTACAACAGTGTCCTCACTATTCTTAGAGAAACTTGCCCACACGTTGTATACGTCGAACTGGCCCACAACGACATTTGTCGGCCTTACATGCATCCCGACAAAATTGCACATGACCTAGTAGCCCTATCCGGCCGAATCTCCAACATTCCGTCCGTCTCCGTCGTCGTAGTGGCTGAACCATTATGGCGACTTAAACCGCCACGTGGAATGCCGAACTTCCATGATCGCATCGACGATTTCCGCCGAGTACTTCGCCCCCTCGTCGACGCGACACCTTCGGTCCACAGATGGTATCACTAAAACTCTGGCAAAAAAACCCAAACTATTTTGTCAAAGATGGACTCCATCTCAGCGAACTAGGCAACTTAGAGTATTACAGAAGTATGCGGGGAGCACTTATCCCACATCTTCCGTCTCGCTTGAATCGTACCATTCATAATATTTGACGTTTCTTACGAGCATATGTTGTTGTTCAGATATAATATAATTGGATCCGATACTCGAACTGCGGAATTCTTCGCGGGTAGGCTTTTCTACTCTCCATGTTTGGTCGCATTTCGCGCCCTCTTGGCCCCTTGTTTCTGCTCACAATTGGTGAGCTATATGGTGGTTTGATGCCTAATCTCTACCGTGGACGCAACTTGGTTTATGATTTCTTATATTTGCCTATGTCGTAAACTTTGAATGGAGCTTGACTAGCAAATCATTAATGTCTTGCGTTAACCCCACGGAAATTAACTAAAAGAACGTTTGATATTTAGACGATATTATCGTATACATTCTGTACCTTGTTTTATATCATTTCCTTTATACTCATCTGTTTTATACTTGTTTATATTTCCATTTAAGGAATAAATGATTGTGTTCCCGCCAAACCTGATTTGTGTCTGCACACGTTTATCCTTATGCTCCCTTGATATCGGTAAGGATTCCTTGCATTGTAAAACAAGTTTGCCACGGAAACCTGACATGGTAAAAACGTGTTTTGAAAGGAAAGGAACTCCGACCGACTAGCTAGCAGGGTGGTCAGGCCGTTCCCACGTGAAAACCCGAAATCTCTTTGTGCCAAGTAGCCGACAAACCGGGGTTGTAAAACGGGGGTGTCAGGATCATATCCTGTGGCGATGAACGAACAACACCCTGGTGGTCTCAACACCGCCACATCCCCCAGACCTATATCCAAATCATTCTCAGCCCACACCTCGTTGTGAAAGCACACGTCAATCTTTCGCTCCGAAGTTTTTACCCACCCTCCCATCTAGTTCCCTTAATAGATGACATACCATATATTCCATTAAAACTGCGCCTCGATACGTCATGTAGTGCGTTATCCAGCTATTTGTGTATGTCACGCCATGTGGTATCGTGTCCTGATCAACGATGGCCCTAGTACCGTTACCGGCGTGAAATAGCCGTTTCTAATTTTTTATAAACCTAGTTACGTCGTGTGGTACCTAGCCAATGCAATGTACCGACGTGCAAGGTTATTTCCTTACTACCTTCGTCCTGGCGTGTGGCGCAGTTGTTTCTTTTACGACTGTGCTGTCAGGCGAAAGGATTTATTTACTACCCTCGTCCCGACGTGTGGCGCAGTTGTTTCTTTTACGACTGTGCTGTCGGGCGAAAGGAATTTCTTTATACCCTGTCGTGTGGCGCGGCTAATTATTTTCCCGTGCTGACGGGCGCAACATTGTTTACTCTCATTATCCTTCTGGCGGTTGCCACGGTGACCGACAGGACATACATGCGTAACAAAGGCGATACGGCATCTTCTATCCCACCTAAACTCTCTGCTATTGCCCTTGTTCATATGCTGTTAAATTTTTCCGACCCAACTCAATCGTTTTTCATTCAAAAACTCGTACGAGCTTATCGCAAGTCTCAAGCCCCGTATGAAAGGACACTAATCACTCCCTCCATTCTCAAAGTCCTTCTTGTCGCCTTACCTTCAGTCACCCCCCACGCCTACGACCGGCTCTATTCCTATTCAGCTACACTCACTATCACCAAGGGCATTGCTATCACGTATAGGGGAAAGTCCCAGTCAGTGTCTGGTCAACCAAACATCACAGCTCTCGAATACCAACAGAAAGGCCACACCCCCTCACTCCGTACTAGTCACCTTTCGCACCTACAAGCACGTAACCCTAGTCGCCCCGCAACTATCTCTATACCTCCACATGCCGGCAGTCCGTACTGCCCAGTAGCCAGTCTGAAAGCGTAACTCACGATACGGGGGAATTGCGCAGGTTGCCTTTTCCTCCGCAGTGATGGCCGCCCGGTATCTAGCGATCCTTTCTCACTACGCAAATGTTTCAAACATGTCGAACCGGACCCCCGTGAATCAACAGCACACTCATTTCGTCTTGGGGCCGCCGCTCACGCAGCCCTTAAACGCCGTCCCTGACAAGCAACTTAAGGCGCTAAGGAGGTGGTCTTCAGTCGCATTTCGGTCATACATATGACATTAGTTTAACATATCACTTAACATCTTGTTATCTGTCAGACACCAAGCGGATATATAGCTCTAACGTGTGAACTATGTGGTGTTAAATCAAGCGTTTGAACTACCACGGCGGGGCTAGGAGGTGCTATTTTATAGCGTAGTAGCCCTTAGTAATTTATTAGTGTAGATAGCTAGGATGACTTTGGTTTTCTAGTGTGTAAACGGTATGGTGTTAGGAGGCGCTACCGTGTAATATTAGTGTAACATTCTCTTGCAATGTGCTCTCAGCCGGAACCTACACCAGACCATTCTCTTGTATATGTATAGATGCAGAATTCTCCTTAATCAAGTATCATATCCTTGAATTGACCTTTCAATCAGGACATTCAAGTGTACTACATGCATATTACGTTTCTCATGTAATCACCGTAACTAAGGCACAAGCTCATATGCCGGTCCGTATTCTGTATTATTGGTATCAAATATGCCTGAAACTTACTGCATCCCGCTTGTACGTTTCCACTCTGCCTTAGTTCATATGTTGCCTATTTTCCTTTTATATGTCCGTACCTAACGGTAGTTAGTTTACATTCGATATTATATTGTTACTTGTTACTCCGTGGAGATGTTACTCTTATTAATGGCCAATTCATATAATATGGTAACATGTTACCCCGCTGAGTTGCGACTCCTGTTCATGGCCAACTCAGTGTCTCCTTTCATATGTCAGTATCACACATTAATTCGTTTATATTCGATATTATATTATTACTGTTACTCCCGAGTTGTACACTGATTGCAGGATACGTTAAAATCGTATGGCATTCTTCCGAAACAAGAGTGTTGCCTTGGAAATTGTGAAATACGATGCATTTTCTACGGCTGTCAAGAAAATATGCAGATTTGATGTCACTTATGCTTTGAGCAAAATCTATACAAATCAAAAACTAATATAATTAGTAGATACATAAGTCAGCGAATGTTTTCACACTTGTGACTCAATCGCTAGCTGTACCGGCTTATATGATGGACCAGAACGTCACTCACGCAGAATGAAACACCCCACTACGAGCTTTCAGTGCTAACTTAGTGTTATATTGCCATAATAGGCGTTGCAGTTATCCGCGAGGCCGACTTAATTCTTTATGACCCACTCATTGCCATGACATCATGTGCACGATACAGCCCATATTAGACGACACGTCTACTCATACAATTACTTTTCTAACCGACGCAGTATTTCATTGTATATGGGCACTCCTTCTATTATGATTCCAGTTGCACAGAATTGATTGTGACCTGATCGTGTCTCATGTTTGGTCCGTAACAGAAAGATGTCTCTTATTGTACCGTATGTTGACTTTATTTTATTTTCTCTCCCTTCCATGCCTGGTGACCCCGGGCCTCTCGGGCAAGACAATCGGACCCTCACCAGACGACAACGTCTACTACATCTTCCAGATCATCGCTCCGATGTCAAGAAACCCCGCGGCTTTCCTCAAGGCATACACACCACCCTCTACTAAATCAGCGCACCCTTGGATACCCAGTCAACGGCTGATTCACCAGGGCAGTCTCAGACGGCTGGGCCCACCTCACCTAGATCCTCACATCCCGCTCTACTATCCGACTTGCCAAAGGACAATTAATATTCGCAACCTATAGTACTTTAAGTCTTGTACATTATTTCTCGTTTGACTGATAGTACCCAGAAGGCCCCTGCTAGCACCTTGGCTGTTCCGATCCAATATATCTACATTCAATAGACAAAATTATGACATCTGACGCTGTGAGAGAAGTGTGCGGGTTGCCTCTTCAATTACAGTGTCAGACGCGCATGATTTTAACCCCATGTTCAAATTCATTCTCCTCCAGTATCATTTAAGTGTGCAGGAAGCCACCTTTGTTGTTCTGTTGCTCATTATACTTGTCTACTACATATGATATCTGTTACTCATTACATTACCACATATGATATCTGCATGTGGAGAAGTGTGCGGTTGCCTCTTCCTCTGCGTCGCGGGGTTTCCAGTTCCCTCCATACGTATGTTGAATATTGGTTTAGGTTAGCTCATCATTGCATTAACGTACACTTCTGACCTCTACCACTTGTGCAATGCCGTGATAATACAATACAACTTTCATAATATACCAGTCCTCTACCGCTTGCACACGTGCTATACCGTTATACGATAATCACAACACAAACCTGGAGTATATTTCTCCTGTGCTTCTATGTAATATGAACGGATTAGTTCGGCTTCATCTCCTCAATCCGGACTTAAACGCATCTTAGCCTCTGGCTTACTTCCTCAAAAATTTAGTTACGGTGAGTAAACACCAATTTCGCCGTTTGCAGCACTGGGTAAATCCTACCTCCCCCCTCCGTTAGGGAGTTAGGGTTGGGGTAGCCGGCTCGCGGCACCGTTTTCTGTCCAGTAATAGCCAAAACTTTCTGTGCAATTGACGTGAATATCTATGCCACCCGATACGCCGGGCAACCTTGTAATTCAGTATGCTTCCCACTTCAGGCGTTCAAATGGTGTTCAATGTAAACGGCTAAGTTATACCACCCGAAAGCTACTTAAGCTGTATTTGAGTGTATATGTGCATGTGTATGTGTATACATATATATACATATATATATGTACATGTATATGTATATATACATATTTATTTATCTTGTTTTTGTCCCTAGCATTAGTTTACTTCCTCATTGCTCCTACGGCTTTAGTTATGTTCTTAAACTATGTCTCCTTTGACTTCCAACTGGGTCATATTCGATATCAACGTTATATTGTTACTCGTTACTCCGTTGAGTTGTACTGTTAATGACAAACTCATATTATATTGTTACTTGTTACCCCGTTGAGTTGTACTCCTGTTAATGACCAACTCGGTGTCTCCTTTTATATGTCCGTATCTCACATTAGCATCTCACATTAGCAGGTTAATACTCGATAATATTTTGTTATTTGCTACTCCGTTGAGTTGTTACTCCTGTTCATGGTCAACTCAGTGTCGTGATGTGGTTTGATGCCTAATCTTTACCGTGGACGCAACTTGGTTTATGATTTCTTATATTTGCCTATGTCGTAAACTTTGAATGGAGCTTGACTAGCAAATCATTAATGTCTTGCGTTAACCCCACGGAAATTAACTAAAAGAACGTTTGATATTTAGACGATATTATCGTATACATTCTGTACCTTGTTTTATATCATTTCCTTTATACTCATCTGTTTTATACTTGTTTATATTTCCATTTAAGGAATAAATGATTGTGTTCCCGCCAAACCTGATTTGTGTCTGCCCACGTTTATCCTTATGCTCCCTTGATATCGGTAAGGATTCCTTGCATTGTAAAACAAGTTTGCCACGGAAACCTGACATGGTAAATCCGTTTCCAAAAAGAATTTTTCGGTCATACTGTAAATCACAAAAAACCTGCTGCAAAATAGGTAAATACATGCTGTGAATTGCTAATAAATATTTTAGAAAACGGATGCTAATGTCGTGAATTCCAAAGTATAAATAAGAAGTTAAAATAACAAAAATTAAAAATATATATTACGGTATACCATATGCATACTGTGTGTTAAAGTTTGTTCACCCATCCTGACCTGGTAGATTTAATGATAAAATAATGAATGCAGCTGTTTTTTGCCAAAATTTATTTTCATACGCACACTCGCTTTTGGGTCTCCAGGGGATGTCACACGTATGTTCAAATCAACATGGCCTTCCTACCGTCATCAAAGCTAATAGCGAATACTCCTATATATACAAAGGCAGTAAACAAACTTTAGCACTATAATCGGTGACTGTGAGTACTTTTTTCTTGACATTGATAAACTTAGTATTGCTCAAACAAGAATGGGCATTGCCAAAAAGAATGTAATACATATATAGAGACCGAAGTTAATTTCTTTGTCGTGTACACGTCTTGCGAGAGAATGATTACTAGCAATTTAATATACAAAAAAAGTATACAGATCTACTTGTAAATGTATGTAAAGCGTATGTACAGACTACCAACGCAATCACGAATTTATCATAATCGCAAATAAGGGGAAAAGGGAAATAGGGGAATCCGAAGTAGATTACAAAAGAATTATCTTTGAGAGAGGTAAAGGGGAAGAAAATTGCAAGGAATTATGAGCAAATTGGACGAAAGGGGTATTGTGAAGAATTGAACTCACTTGTATTGGCGATCTTATCCAAAATAAGTATAAAACTGCGTATCTTTAATTGCAATATGAAGTCATCTGATATGTATAATCTCAGCCGCTACAAGACTGTCTCAATCCTTAGATCGACACAATTCGTCCAAAGATATCTACTAGTTTATGTACATAAATTACAATCATTCATTGCAAAGCACATTCCGTGGTGTCTTGATTCATAGTATATACATCCAACACAGAAGAATATATGAACATTTGCTTTGCAAATGTGTAGATAAAAGGAAAGTGTTTGATGTATTCAAATGGAAATCTATTAAATACTTCATAAAAGATTTCTAAACGATTCAGGAACGTTCATTCTGCAACACGAGTAGAAAGGTACAACTTTGTCCATGCAGCTCGTTCGACTTCCGCCATTTTGATGACGTAGTGGCACCCCATGTTTTGGTCCGGTGTCTCATTTGTAGAATCACGAATATGCAAATTATTAAAATTCAGTGTTTGCTAATTTGCATATTTGTGATTCCGCAAATGAGACCTGACATTTCTTTTAGTTCTCCAATGGTCATACATCAACCTCATGAAAAAGTCCCAGCCACAATCTTTGTAGAGCGATCTAATTTCATAGATATGTCTTTTTTTATCTGTTTAGTTTAAATTCCTGTCCAAATAAACTTTTTATTACGACTATAAATCGTGTTCACCTTAAGGATGGACAGTATTCAAGGCGGTGTTTATATAAAGCGAGTTCTGGTCACAAAGAGATGTGAATGCTTATTCAAAAGCAGCGATTCTGTTATAACTAATTATATAAGTTGTTGAGAGGAAAGATTACAACTTACTTCCGACGCAGGGTTCAGTATAAAAGAACGGAACTGTTAGGGCCCAGGGGGTCTAATAACATTACGATCTTTCCTCCCAACATCAACTTTGCAGTCCCAAACGTTGTGATATTTCCTCCCAACATCTTCGTCATATTCAAAGAAAACAAAACGTCTTCCTCCCAACCTCTTTTTGGCAGTAAAAAAAACGTGACAGTCAAAAGAAAAATAACAACAACATGATATCCGTTCTCAGCATCTGCTTAGAAATTAGCGATCCTAGTCGTAAACTCTTCTTTTCATTCTCTTCTCACTTCCCGTCAGTTCAGGACATCCTAGTACTCTCCTCTATGTCGACCTTACTGTAGTCCTGCCTGTCCGGTGCGACTGATGACGACTGGCCGGTGTGAGTGATCACCGTCAGGGCAAGGTTCTTGGAGGTGGAACGGGGCACGCCGAACTGGTGTCTGTCCTGCCATTTCTCAAACTGTCGCTTGATCGCGTTTTGAACCTGCAGTTGATAGAAGTATGTACGGATGTGTTGATAAAAAGAGTGCGCAATAATCGGTTCTCCACTGACAATACCGCTACATATAGAAATATGATGTATTGAAAAAAATTGCATCATCTAGATCTATATCATTTGTTCGATAGTTTATAAATACAGAAGCACACAATGTACAATGATTGCACATTGTTGAATTCGGTGCCCTATAATGTAAGGAACATAATAAATTCCTTAAAATTGTTTATCTGTAAGTAAAACCTACCTCAGAGTTGGTGAAACAGTAGATCACAGAAACAAAGAAGCCCTGAAATTTTAGAAGAAGTCATTAGAAACGAGTAACAGCACAGTCATTTTGGCTTCTCTGTTGTATCACTATGAAAACATATAGCTAAGTAGACAATCGAGTTGTACTACAGTATGACAATGACCAATGGGCATTTTCACGGATTGCATTGCATGTTGGGAGACGCGGGGCACTTTGGGTAGCACAGGGAGCAAAGAAAACTATTATCCATTTATCATTATGCGTGCACTAATAGGAGTACGAAGATAGAACGATTATCTAATCACAATAATTATTCCACTGCGTACGATAACAAATATCTAATAACAAATCCAATATGTACTGGCGCGGGGTGATTAAGCTCTATAGCACTACAATCTACGATTAATTCTTTTAATTCTCGCCTCAAAATGGTTCCAAACAAGCAATAAGCCATCAACATTTATTTATCAAATAGCTTCATTTACTATTAGTCCTTCTGGGAGGCGCCGGCATTTGATTTGAGGGTGAGGGGGGGAGGGCGTCTAATTCATGATTTTTCAACAAATCAGGGACAGATTCTTTTGCTGAATAAATTGCTTTTGTCGCCCGCAGGGAGAAAAAAATGGCCCCCAATGTCTTAGAAATAGCGAATGGGCGCTAAACCACACACAACAAAAAAAACGCCGGCGCCACGCAACAGGCTTGCAAATGAGGCTAAACCAGTCAACTGTTGAATAACATAACCAGTTGGGGACAAGACAAGGTCACCTGTTGAATGAACAATCATATCTAAGGAATGGTTATTCTGACACACCATTAGCGTAGTCAAGGAAATTGTAGTCAATCATTTGATTGACGTATTTGTTGATTATGAACCTTTATTCATAATCGACAGATGGTAGCTTGTAAGTATCGAGAAAATGTTTTATTTTCGGCTGTAAACGAATGAGAATTGTTATACGACTAGGGAATATGTGAGTAAACTTGAGAGGAACTTGGTGTAAAAGAGTTCGATATCAAACTTGTAAGTTTGTGCAGATCATAATTCAGTGAGCAATGATTCAAATGGAACAGATAGTTTGTAGCGTTCATCATTTCTATACAGCATAGAGGCGGTAGAATCATTCCTTTACAAAATCTGGCGTCATGCATTCGAATAAATTGGCTTACAAGTCTATTTCTTTGTGTTGGGAACTGCAAATAGTCCCGGAATTTGTCGCAGTAAGTTACCTTAAAGGGGGGGGGGGGATTTATTACCAAAGACGTCATATCTATGTTGCAATACAGGCTCGTTTTGATTCATGACCCCGTGGTGATCCAGTTAAATTCAAAATGGCCACCGTAATTGGGAATTGGTTTATTTAGTGATCTCTCTTCACAATCAAAATCTACCAGCATGTATAAACCTTTAAAACGGTTCTTTTCAATGCTAGGCCGCGTGTAGGCATTGAACTAAGTTGATGGAAGATGAATGATATTATGCTGAGAGATAGCGATGAACATTGGCTTTGAAAGATTGCAGGTTGTGTACAAAAGAGAAACAGTTGTTATCGAGACACCTTTCAAGCTAAGTGTTTGAATTCTTAGGAGTAACCTGTTGTCTAACCTGGAAGGACTGGAGGAAGGTGTTGAAGTAGATGAAGACGAGATATGAGGTACCGTCGGCGTCCTCCGGGTGGATGAAGAAGAGGATGTAGATGATCCCCAGCAGCGGCAGCAGCACCACGGCAGCTTTGAACGCCTTCAGGCTGGAAACGGTAAGTTTCTCAGAACTCACTGAGCATTATTTTCTTTAACTGTATAGAGGGGGTCTGATGTAATACCATATACTGGCTGTATAACATATTATGTTCTTTTGTTCTGATGTTTTGTTTTTGTTCGGACGGAACAATCATCAGATATCTTTAAAAAATTTACGAAGTTGAAAAAAAAAAAAACCTTCCGATGGGGCATTCAACGGAGGCTAGTCATCAATAACTTGTCTTTTTTATGATTAGAAATATTTCTAAAGAATTAGAATTCAGCCTGGAGGTTATCATAAGCTGTCTTGTCAAGCAATAACCCATAAACATAATATGAACCTTCCAATAGTTGCCAAAGGTATTGTGTATTGACCGAATATCATAATGTAAATAAAATCACGTGTTGAGGGTCGCGGGTCATTCTGCCTGAGAAAGGCTCGATCGTAAGTTCGGTGCATGCAACAAAGATATAACCTTCTATATGGCAATCGATAAATGTTGGTTGTATTCAAAAACTACATTTGATCATGTGTTTGAAGTCAAAAATGCCACTGAAAATAAACATAAAAGAATCACCAAGAGTTTTGCAGATGCAAGAAAAACAAATGCATTATTAGAATTTTGCTGTTAGATAGCCATGTCCACTGATACAATATCAACAACATAAATTTATGTGTCTACTGTTACAAGATTTAGAGTTGTCATACGTGTAATAGATACAACATTGTTTAAAATCTGAACAAGTTATATCGTATTTAGAATTAGGTACGTACACGCGTTAGGGCACAAGACGACGCAGTGACGTCAAACACAAAACAAAAAATCACAAAAAGTCACTACGTCACGGTAAAAATGTAGATGGTGTACTTTGTAAGCCAAGAGGGATTTCCTAGAGGCAGAAAAGGACCGTGAGGTGTATACGACCAAAAAAAAAGTTGACGATGAAAGTCAACGCTGAATCCAACAGACTCGAGTCAAGAATAAGACGTCCTAAGAAAAATGGAATGAATGCAGACAAAAAACCATCGCAGGCTGTTAGAGATGACATGGCTTCAAAAGGCTCATAGATGCACGGAACTGATTATAGGAGCTTTTTCAAAACCCGATTTTACATACTTACTAGTGGAATGTTACTCGAAGTAAAAATGGTTTTCTTTTTCTATCTACCTAATGTTAGAAGGAAGAAAACATTGCTTGGATAGCAGTGTATTTAAATCTCTCGCTACCGAATTACAGAAAAAATCGTTTCAAAAATATAATTATTTAATGCATGCCTACCAGCGGCCAATGCAGAATTACCTGGCTCCTTTTAGAAATAGCTACAAGTAATTTTTATCAACGACTAACCGGTCAACGCGCATATATTAGCCTTTTAAAGCCATACAACAGACCGTTACCGACAAATGATTTCGGTATAAGAAAGGGCCACAAACCTTACAAGGTCTCTATCTGCCAGCGAATGACCTCGTAATATTTCAAATGCGCCAAACAGCGCCGAAACTCGGCGATTCTCTGGTTCTTTATCACTTCTGCGAAGCAAAAATTGAAGGACTGTTTTTCAAGAAAAATAACGCGGAAAAATCCCACCATGTAATACTACAATTGTATTGCAAATTGCAGTCTTGCTCTTTAACACCGTTCATTTCTGTTGTAGAATAGGAAATCAACTTATCTAGTAACACATACATACAAAAATGTACAATACAGGCTGGAATGGTATTTCGGATATCAGCTAGGAAACGACAATGATGCACTTCATATCCACTTCGTTTTCTTTTTTTAAATTTACCCTTAAGAATTCTATTCACAGCCATGTTGAACTGGGATACTGTACTTGTGAGACACCCAAACGCTGAACGTGGCATCTCGGTAAAGTTACACCGGCGCTATTAGTCCTGCCAGCTTTGTTTGGATTATTTGCATACAGGTAGACAGCTATCAGTGCTAATGGCATCACCGTGGGATTTCACGGTGGCGAAGCAGTTGAGAGACCGTTAACGTTCAAAGATTTGAAAAATGATCTTTTAATGAACTTATCGTTGGGACCAAGAAAACGGTCTCTGAACTTTGGAAATGTGACTTTTCGTAAAAGTCATGAATAATATTTCTTTAAATTGACTTCTTTGAACTTCAAAATTTTGTATGTCAAGACAGATTATAGGGTTTGCAGCAACCTTCAACTACAATCAATTTTATACCACATCCGGTCATGTGCTTTTACCAACCATCTAACCGCCATCAGTTTTCGAGTTTCAGTTTCTACAAGGGCCATTTCACTATACACTCATTCCCTTTGTTTTGCTTTCAATATTCGGCAATGAAACAGAAGGGACCTATGAAACTGCTGGAGAGAAGGCCGGGGGCTTAATAAAAGCTTTCAACGCCAGATGTTCATTGGATTGAAAACACAGGCTAGGTACCTGTATTATAAGTGCCTTACGGGAAAAGGCTTAATTGCAAGTTACAAGGAGTGTGCGATCCCTAGAGTTCTGAAAACAGATGCAAGTCATTAATAACACAATAAAGTTTTTCTCGACCTCCCAAAGACCTGATCGGAAGTCCTTGTCTATGATTTACGAGCATAGCTGTCAGCAGTTAGCTCTAAAGAGAATTATACAACTTCCCACCTGTAGTGCCCGGTATCTCCGGCAGGGTGCGCTTTTAGTTTTTGAACCAGGATGACCACGATCTTCCCAAGGATAAAACAATTCGCCTGGAAAGACAATATCAGATTCCATGAGTTCGAATCGGTCTTAACTACAAATTCTAAAGACAGCAGTTCTACCTTTGAAAATGCAATTATGGTGAATATAATGTGAGTCACTTAAAAAAGGCATTTGCGTCACCCCATGTCACTATCCATAGACAGGATCGAACAAACAGTCTTCCTCACAATTAAGTAAGGGTAATCACCTTAAGGGACGTAGGGGTATATAAGTGTCATTCCACTTAGTAATTCAAGCATTTAATTATTAGCAACACACCATCATAGTTAAGCTTTGTAACTAGGACTCAATCATTCGTGGAATTACGCCACGGGGGTTGCGAACACTTGGCCAAACCGCTAGCTAAGAATAGAACACACATATATAAATTATTTTTGGAAAACAATGAGTTGGTTTTCCTCACCAGAAGTATGACAAACGTTGGGCCGTGGAATATGAAGTCGTAGTAGTTGCTACCTCCGTCAGCAATCCAGCATCTGAAAACCAATGAACACATTTTTAAAATTCGTAAGACGACAATATTAATAAAGTTTTCTTACAAATTCATGTCCGAGGGCTTACTGCAGGTAAATTGTACACATATCGGGAAATCATACTCCTGACAATGAATTTGTTGTAATAGTACACAACTTAATACTAGTATGGGCTTGCCTTTTTTTTTTTAGGTAAAATACTCAAACTACTTATTACCTTCCCTATATTCAATTTTATATTTCTCTCTTGCACCCATTGCAAAACATATTGATTCGAATAGGCTTACATTACTGCATACTATCAAAATACATGTTTTGGGGTAAATAACATAAGTGTAACTGATAAAAGGTTTATTTAGCTCTTGCATTGATTCAAGTTTTGAAATATGTCTCATTTTTTTCTTCTCATAAGATATGATACACGTTACAGAAGCCGTCATTTACCCAAGACTGAGATTCGGATCATTAACAAGCTACACGCCATGTAGTTATAGTTACTTGTTATAAATAATTACCTGTCATATAAAGTGCGGTGGCCTTGGATTTCACATAAAATGACAGTTATTTGCTTGGTGAAATTCTAACACATAAATTATAAATAAACAAGCAAACAAACAAACAAACATATCCGACGCCTTTGCATTTTGGTTAAGTCCTTATTAAATCCCAACTAAAGAATATCAGACTGGAACACATTAACTCAATTTCATTGCTGTTTTTATGATCGGACTACTTTTTGTCTGCGTTACACAGCAAACTTAATTAACTGAGGCGGTAAAAAGCACGTTACGTATTGTTCAACTGTAACGATTTATAAACACATTAGTTACAACAGAATTAGATCGTGTCTGGAAAGTAAAATACCGGAACTGAATTTTTCAGATCAGATTTTCAATTCGGCTCAAATTGCAAAGAGGAACAAAGTGTAGTGATCATATCTCACTGCCAAATTAATTTGTCAAATTGAATCTTGCAGAATAAAATTAAAATTAACGACAGAGTCCGCCGTATTAAGCGAATTTGTATCATAATCTAATTAACGGGTGCTGGGTCGTTCTAAGGTGAGAAGAGGTACAAAGTACATTAAATGGAAGCTGTTGCAATTTGTAGAGGGCATGTTACAGAGATATGGCCTTTTTTTAAGAAAGCCTATGGCGTCCTCCGTCTCTATTCGTATTTACATAAAGTGACGCCAAAGAAACGGGGCGTTGGTTTCTTTTCTGAGAAAACAGACTGGTGCTCTATACCTACAGCTAGATCTTGCTTAAAATGTTTATTTTTTAGAACACAGGTCAACTTGAAAGGTACGCTGTAGCAAGCATCCTCCCCAATGTCAAAATATTCATTACACAGCAATAACTATGTAACGGTCCCCAGAAAGTGCGAAATTTCGTTCCATTTCGTTCCATTTCGTACTTTCTTGGGACCCCTATGTAAGGGTCACTGTGCAATCGAACTGGGGATTAGTTAAACAAAAATAGCTGAAGAAAACATCTACGTGCATTTTACGTGATCTTGCTGATCAATTCATGTGTGAAACACTGGAAATCCATTTTAGTTCAGCGGTATCTCTCTGAGCAGTAGATTTGGCGTATTATCGTTTATCAAAATAGCGATTTGATAATGAGGTAATTTCTTACTGGTCGTTTTGCAGGAACAGCTTGACAATAGCCCATATCAGCACGATGACGATCGGGATACCTGTAATAAAAGTAAGAACACGTTACAATTCAATTACACGAAAAACATTAGCTATTAGGTTATGTCAATGACTTAAACGATTCTTAAATCAATGACTAATGATAACCGATGACGGATCTAGCTTGTAAGATTTGTTACTTCTGTTAACCTTGACTAATGGAAACAGATTCGTATCCCAATTCGATCACTTTTCAATTACGATCGCCATTTTGAAACGAGCTCTCGCGAGAGTACAGTATGGCGTGAACGCGCGTGAGGTTTCGCCAAAACGAGGGTGGTGTGGATCAGTGAAGACTCTTCATTACATTTCCAAGATTCGGCAGACTAGATTTCCCCAAAAATTTATCCAAAGTTTCCATCATCAGAACTTTGTAGCCCAGCAGCACATATTACAGAAACTATTTTAAGAAAAAAAAAATAATCGGAAGGTTAGAAAATGATTAAAATCCCTCAAATCACAAATCATAAACTGGACCACGATATTCTACTGATCTGCAGCACTTAGTTATATGACATGCCTTATGGACATATGATATCAATAACGATTGCCAGTTGCACTGCTTAGAGTGATACTATTATATTTATGATGACAATATCAATGTTTATGCTCGAAGGCTACACAACAATTTACACAACAATACTCAAAACAAGTTATAAAAACAGACGAGTTATTATATGTAGACAACTGTGCAAAGATATTTATAATTCTCCTAGCGTTGGGTTAGATGTCTATTTTGTATAGCCTGGGATCCAAACCTACTATAGCTCCCGAGTCTCTCTCCGCAAATGCACACAAAACCCAGGATGTACCATTTTTTATAGTCTTTGGTGTGACTCGACCAGGAATCGAACTCACGACCTACCGTGCGCAAGGCGAACGCTCTTCCGACTAGTCCATCGCCACCGATTATATATCGATTTAGTAAAACAGTTCATCAGCCAGGCTGATCGCTTGGTGTCTCACACATGTTGATCTTTAGTATGACTCGGCCAGGAATCGAACTCACCCCTACCGTGTGCAAGGTGAACACTCTACCCCCTAGGCCTCTGCACCGGTTGCCACTGTTTATTGATTTATCAAAACTTTTCATCAGCCAGGCTGATCGCTTGGTGTCTCACACATCTTGATCACGTTCTAGGTACGTGCTCAACACGTGCTCAACATGCTCATACCCTTCACATAAGCCAATCAAGGCGTAATGGTGATAGATATCTTCCTGTATTTTGCGCCTCTGACGTATCCTGTGATGACAATTTGCCATGAACGGACAACCCGATTCCAATTAACGGGAACTTGTGATTCCTACTGGCTCGTTATCCACTCACCGTAGGCGTCATGCCTTTTGTCAATTTATTTCAGCTCTACGTCAATTACGTAGATAACCAATCCTATTCTGACAATTCGATTCTCTGCGATGAGGCGGAACCTTGGAAACTCAACGTCATTTGTCAAGTTACTGTGAGAGATTACCAAAAGAGCGATCCTATAGCGCCCTACATCAAAATGAAGAATTGCAAAAGAAAACGATAGAAATACAAATATTTCATAGACTCCGTCATATGTTGCACAGCTAATTGCCATTATCACTGATCATTTCGGTTGACAGTCAGGATCTGTCTATACAGTAATACTGTTTAAAGGGCGTTTCTGATATTCCTGTTCTTTGTACATTACCTAGGAGTACAGAGTAAAACTAGTCAGTATTACCCTGATACAAGTTGCAGAAGAACTATTGAAATTTTGCATTGTATACGTATTTGATCAAATATAAAGAAATTTAACGTGTATTTCCCATGTCTACTCCATAGAGATAAAGTTTAAGTTAAAGCTTAGATATTGCATTTTGCCTTTTACCTTTACTTGTATTACTTTCTAAGTGCAGATACCGTAGGACAATAACTTTATTAGATTAAAAAATTGAGATGTCCTTTTTCGAGTGCCGAAATCTACATTATTGAGTTATATAGCAGACTTATCAATTGAACTTAGCCAACGAAGTGAAGCGATGTTAAAGTTTGTTTGTGCTTTTGTTTCAATTACCGCTCAAGTGAAGACAGCGTACGACGCACAAAACCTCCAATGTCAGATTGATGCGATTGAACCAATGTACACTGAACATTTTGACTGTCGACATTCTTATTGTTGAGTCATATTGTAGACTTATTGCGAACTTTATTAAATTCAATTTAACGTCTTTATTGAAAATTGCCTTTACTCTTATTTCAATTACCTTGTAAGAGCAGATCCCCCAAAAGAAGATGGATTTGATTAGATGTATAGAATGTGATTGGTCTGTCTTATTTCTGTCGACATTTTCTTTATGAGTTATATGATTGCAGACGAACTTGCACAGAGTAGCACATATTCATGTCCCAAGTGCTTAAACTCCAGTGCCTGGGCAATCATATGTCTACAGAAAGTTTCATCTGGCATAGGATACCATCGCGAACTTTACATCGGTAAGGCTTTAACGAGCAAACAGGAATAAAAAATACAATAATTAGGTATACTTATGCCTATCCATCCAATCAGTTTATCATATGTATGAAGATGTTACTTACACCAGCCAATCAGGATGTACATCCAGAACTTGACTTTTTCCGTGCCGTACGCATGCGCGATCATGATGTACAGGTAGAGGCCCTCCACAAACATCCAGAAGAAATTGGTGACTTTGAAGTAGTTGAAGAGTGTCACCACTGTTCGGCACACCCACTAAGGGAAACAACGAAAACAAAACCGACACGACAAGATGCATGTTTAGACGGAGGACGTCACAAACTGCTCATTGGTATGTCACGCGTCTACAATATGCATAAAGTCAGATCATAAAAGTCGTGCATTCCTTCTTCTACAAAAACTGGTTTCACGTAGTTGAGATCTTATTGTTCACAATTCTAAGTAGACGAATAAGGCTTTTCAATTATGATGATAGTCACCAAAAACAAGGGTATCTCGCTTTCAATGCACCTGAATTATCCAAAAGTGGGAATTGTTTACAATTGAAGAGATTTTGAACTTTGACGTAGACCAAAATGCATCACTCTGCACATGTGGACTTTAAGTCGTGAGCGGGCTTATTGAATGTCAAAAAATGCTCTCTCATTCTCTGTCTCTCTGTCTGACTATCTTGAAGTTCCTTTCTCTCTCGTTCTTTCTTTCTTGTTGGTATATTTAGTACCATTGACGTTTATAACTAGTGAGTGATCTATTTTTTTGTAAAAACAAACAAACAAACAGACAAACAAACTTACGTCATTTGAGGTGTGTCTTTCCGTCACTACGCTCTTCATGATGAACCAGGTAGTGTTCTTCAGTATGAAGGTGAGGATCAGGTTGAGGTGGATGTTGTTTCTCGTACACCGAATGCTCCTGCAGGATTCCAAATGTTACCGTGGTAAATAAGCAACTTTCAGGCACTTGGGGTAATGCCCTCCCACTCCCCCGACGAACAACATTAGCTCCTGTACCCAAACAACAGGACTTAGTCGTACATTGTTAAAAGTTAAAAGTTAAAATCCTCCCACACCATAGGTGTATAGGGCGGTGCCGATCTCCGTTTCATAGCCCTGGGCCACACTGTGGCAGAGGGGGCTAGTCCACTGGCAGTGGAGTGTGTTTAACTTCCATACTGTTTCAGAAGTATGTAACATTTTTATCAAGTCTTTGGTATGATCCAATGCCCCTCTTGTTCAGAGATGTCCTGCCCGGGGCTTGAACCCGGGCCTTCTGGTCCAAGTAATTTGAACCAGATGTGGGTAGTAACAGAAGCGCAGATCACTACACAACAGGGACACCCCCAGCATTACATTGAACCATTCTAAATTGCATGTCTTTATCTCATTAACATATCAATTCAGAGTTTTGGTATAAAATATGGTTCTCAAGTTCTTCTTTTCAGTCACTGACGAAAATCTGACTGTTCTATCCAGTTGCTTGAATAACTGTCATTTAGCATTAGCAACAACACTGATTCAGAAGTGTTTTTAAGTATATATCGCCTAATGGCACCCAAGGCGAAGTTCTAAAATTTGCCTTGCCCTTGGCATAAACATATGCACATTACTAAGTCAGACGTGTTTTCAATTACCTATCATCAAGCAGACTATTTCATAATGCACCCAAGGCTCCAGACTTCCAAGCGTTTCTATGTTTAATGCTCTTAGCGTTGACGTGTTTTTAATTACCTTTATATGATATGTATGCATTTGTCATCTTTCAAATTGCTTGTTGATATGGCCCCTGAGGCTGAAAAATTTATGCTCATTTCGATGATGAAAGACGCTCTTTTTCAAGACTGTATATCATAATCCCTCAAGGAAAAGTTTCGCAGCATGATTAGAATCCTACTTTGATCCTCCATTATGATAAATCTGCGACTGGGATGGTTGAACGTCATACGACATCCGTTTAGTAATAGTTTATAACGACTGCCAAGGCAACACTAAACTAAGTAAATAGAGAAGCACTTAGAGGACGTGTAATTAGTTTATTCACACTTAAGGTACCGTGGGTGTACTTTTCAAAGCCGTGGAATCAAATATCCTTGCAGCTGGGTCCTGTCCTTATTTTGGATCATGTTAAGATGGTAACGAATCCTAAAATAGTTGTTTCACGTACTCCTTTTCGTCTTCTTCACTTGGTATATAGTATTTTGCGTCGCAAGTGTCGCGAAATGATTTTTAAACTTAAGGAATCCCTATCAGACAGTATGACTCTGCTTCTCTGATAATGGTGCAGAATTCCTTTCGTTCAAAACACCGGTAACACATATAGTACATAAAATACAATATTATCCGTACGTATAGAGTCCATTCCAAGTCACCGCGAGGGTTGTTATTGTCATAATTTAGAACTATTTTCAAGTCATTGTTATTATTTGTGTAAGAGAATTGATACTTTTGAAATATTTTGAATGTGATTTCAACTTTCTAAATATTTCTTAAGTTTTCTAAAACTTAAGAAATATTCATGATGTAGAATATGATATTTACAATGGTTTCTAAATAAAGGTAACAGCATTCTACCATTATTTACAATTTTTTACAATTTCTTACCATTTTCTACCAATATTTGTAACATCTCTATAAATAGGTCAGAGGGCTGGGAAGAAAGTAATTCACACATCCTTGCGAAGTTTAGGGAAGAATGCTTTCCACAAAGGACCCAACAGTGTCCTGCAGTGAAGTCTAAAGATGTACAAAGGCAGACAGACAGGCTAGATTAGCACCTACTTTTATGGGGGCAATCACCAATCTACCATTGTTAACCATTTTCTACCATTTTTTGTTAATATTTCTAAAAGTGAAATAATCACATAGATGTTTAGAAATTATTACAAATAAAGAGGTTTTTGTGCAGTTACTTTCAAAATATTTCTAAATTATCTAATCAAATTCAAATAAATTCATATTTTTGTATTTGATCTTTTAGAAAAAATTAGAACTATTGTCAGTCAGATATTCTTTTATTAGAAATTTTTCAAAATGATTACAAATATTATCATAAAACCCTCGCGGTGACTCGGAATGGACTCTAAAACCCTTTAAATAATGCTACATGTTGAGATCACCATGTATACTTAACAAACTTACTTGAGGTACAGAAACAGCATCAAGGCGAGAGATAGGCAGACCAAAGATATGCTATGTCCGATGTCGTTCAGCAATACTGCAGCCTTCAGATGCCACCTTCTTGGGTTCTGTGAAGAAAATAATGATAGGTTTACCATTATTAATTCATTTATTGGCAGAAATGTAAGATTTTACATTAGCAATGAGATACAATTTGATGTATTTTAACGATTCATAAAGATAACGTTGAATACATAAAATTGAATTTTAGAATTGAATATAAAGATGTACAGATATGAAATAAAAAATGTAGATAGTACATACGCGAAGTATACTTTTGAATCAGTCAGACGATTTAGACAGCATCTGCTGTCTTTCGACAGTGACTAATTATAAAGGTAAGATAGCAGATGCTGTCTGAAACGTCTGTTTCAAACTGTTTTCCAGTTGCTAGAGTAACTGCCATTTCGCGCATCTTATGATCTTGATGTCTAACCTTTATCAACGTAGATATCATATAAATTAGCATCTGATTTGTCATATGGACAATTCAAGTAATAACCGACAAGAATGGAGCTTTAATAAGTAGTCACCTACCTCAGTCTCATTTTTCGTAAATATTATCTCATGGCAGTTTCCATAGTCTGCTATCCTAGCCCATGTGCCGTTACTTCGGCAAAGCTTCGTGACGTTGTCTGTAGGTAGCAGAAACAAAGAACGTAAAGTAATCTTGGATGCTGATATTTCTTATCTTCTCAATTTGCTTTTGGACGGACAGGGACGACGTGGCACTGCACTCAAGTTTTTATAACTTTTACTAACAGTACAGAGAATGATTCATAGTTACAACCGGGTGGACTAAGGAAAGTCGTGTAAAGAGGACAACACAACTTCGGTGGCGTCTGAAGTCATTAAACTTTCTCTTCTATATAACGTCATTGTAATTTCCATGCAAAGCCCTTTATGAAGATAACAGTCTATACATCAACTATTTAGAATCTTCCAATATGTTGTTCTTGGAACAATATGGAGCTAAGTAAATGTATGTTTGGGCATAAATTTGTCAGAATTCGGTGCGCACAGACCTAAAGCTGCGCAAACGAATAATTTGTCTGCTGCTACTTCAGAATCTGTATTTTGTTGATGTATACCATGTATCTAAGTATGATTGTAATGTCGTTACCTTGTCTGTTATGGCAATGTTATGTGATTTTGTATTCATGTATTTAATAAAAAGGACCACAGGAAGAATAGCTAACAGAAATGTCCAGCTAATTGTGGATCAAAATAAAGTTAAGGTCAAAGTAGATGAAGCATTGTGCACGTGGGCATACAAACCAAAATGCTCGAACCTAAACTATGTCAATGTCAAGTATTTAATGTCAGTGCCACTCTATGAAGTTCTATCGTTACAAACATCTGTAAACGTGTCGACGATACAAATTGTATCAACCTGGAATGTGCACTTTGGTATTCCAGGATAGTCACTGATCGGTGTCCCTGGAACATTTCCCGACACGATCCATTTGTTTTAAGGGAACGGTTTCCGCATAGGCAAACTGTAGAGTTGATAGATTAATTTAGCAGAACAGTTTTTTTTTCGACATTGCTGATCATGCAACGTTGGTTCGAGCGGGATCTTGGCAAAAGTAAATTATTTCACTGTTTTGTTTTGTTCAATGTACCAAGACAGTAGGGAAACCTGCTAAAGTATGTCCCACTAAGCACTAATAGGTGAACAATTACAACAACAACAACAAAAACAAACTAACTGTACCCACCAGTGACGTCATACCGGTGCCCCCTCAGCTCGGCTGGACACGGCATGTGTACCAGCACCCCTGATTGGCTGGGCGGCCAGCACGTGATGTTGTCAAAGGTAGCATTGCACGAATCTGTCAATCAATTTTACAAACTTTCTGTTTATACTGTACCTCTTTTTTTCCCCGGCAGTTATTTCAAAGCGAAAGGTAAACAAGAACTTCACATCATGCATGTCAAACACAGTGTGCATATGAATGAGCTGGAAACATTGTGTATATCAATGACCTTGGAACGGTGTGTATATCAATGTGCTATGCATGTTGTGCATATTAATGAGCTAAGGGGCGACAGATGTTTGCTATGATACAAGCAGTCAAAATTAGTATGACGTTATGTTGAATCAACTAAAGTTGCACAACGAATGTTATCTATACATCTGAACACACTGACAGTCATTCAATAGAGACGGCGGGTGATATAGAATTCATTACTTTTGAGACATATATTGTGCTTACGTAGCCTATTTGATTTGGAAGTTCGATTTTGAAGAGGACTGTTGCAGGATGGTCGTAAATTTGTTGCCCTTACTTCTTTATGTTGGAACAAAGGTTTTAGCTCTGTACATATGTGCTATATAACATATACTAACACTATTCCACCAGGGTACATAATTCAGCCGCCTTGAAAAGATACCTCCAAACAGACCTCCAACCCAACGTCCCCCAGTATAATGCTCTCATGTATATCTTGAGTATGAATGATGTGCATGCTATAGCTCTCCCAAACTCACTGTTTTTTTAAAGTAGCTGGTATATGTAACCCGCGGATTAATATTACAAAGTAACTTTCGTGCTGAACTTACTGCTGTTTGGCTCGTACGTCCCAGCATACCTCAGCTGACACTCCAGAGTCTGCACCATAACATGGAGATCCCAGGCTCTCTGTTCCTGCGCTGACATCTGATCTGACGTCTGCTCTGACATCCGACATAGCAGGAGAACCTAAAGGGAATACAAGTTAAAGCAGTCATCCTCAAAGGAGGAGAAGCATGATGCTTTTTCAAACAGCTAGTGTCAGGGCAATTAGGCTTCCAGTTTTCAGCCAAGCCCACCGGATCACCCCTGATCTTTTCGTAATTGTGTTTGGTTCAGATTCGACGCTTGCCGCTAACTTTTGGGGCCAATTCATGCAAGGTGCTGCAAGCTTAATGTCACCCTTTAACTCTAAGGACCAACGGAATTTGATCGACATGGCAAAGCAGCGGGGTTGCTAACGGCTTGTGCGAAGTCAAGTCAAGCAAAAACATTCACAAAGTGACCAGGATGCATTCCCAAGTGCTGTTCTGGCTAGAGTCGAAGACAATTGGCGTAGATACATTGGGACTGTATTTGGGTGGATACATCTCAATTTGCGATAAGATGAGGTCATCTTTAGGAGGCTTTCTTCTTCCTGCGACGTGCTACTGTCATTCTCTAAAGAAAGATGCACAGGAACAGACGATAGTTTTGTGATTCTGCCTCCTTAATGGAAGGAAACAATTTGACCATGTAACTTCAGTGCTGCGTTTCAGGTACAATACTGTTAAAAGCATAGAAGCATAGACAAATACAAGAACCTTTTATGGTTGAATTGCTCAATTGAAAGAGACAGTAAGCTTGTTCATGCAAAAGGTATCCTCTTTAGATGTCTAGACATCTGCAAAATATGAGAAGTAAGATCTCACTCTACACAGCCTGAATGCATAAATCGCATCTGACAGCATATCGTGATAAGATGCATATGGATATTGTATTTTAGCTTTCAGACAGATATTTGCAAACGTTTTAGGAAAGCGGTGAAACCTCTTTTCTTTCCTTTTAATTGGCAACATTCACAACATTTCTTTGTATCATCTTAGTACTCTAGAAATCAATGTAGACGATAGACTTCTTCGATTTCTTCAAGTGAATGTATTATGGATTTCAAATGAGCTGCAGTACTGATACACAGTTCATTACACCTTGTATATCCCACGCTTTGTCAGACTTATCCGGGGCAACTCCTTCAGACAGACCGCATCCAAGTGTGAAGTAAAATTCATTTGTGGATTATCGCGCTGTCTCTTGCAAGGTAGTGAACTAATCCACTGTAATGCCTCTTCGTCCACACAACGTCGGCGACCTACGTCCTAGATTTAGGAAGTCTTGACAGTATTAACACTGCTCTTTAAACAAGATGTAAGACAAGTTTTGTCTTTATCATCCCCTATTCATCTCCATATGGTGCCGTAGTGACATTGTGTCTGGGGCTGTTAGAATCTAAAGGTCCATGATGTGACTACCCAACAGAACAAAATGTTGAGCCTTGTGGTTAGAGTTGATGAATTGAATCTGAGAGCTCTAACTTCGAATATAGATCCCGTTGTTGTGACCTTTGAAAGGGAGCTTTTTATCGATTTCATACTTTCAGTTAGGTGAAAAAGAGTAGCTCAGTTTGGCTAGACCTGTGTTGTTGTTTTTTCGGAAAATTAGTACGGAGCAACGACTCTGCTCCGCAAAGAGACTGTAGTCTCTTTCTTTCTTCTCATTTGTTTTATTTTTCCAATGATCACGAGGAAACAAGGTCCAAGAGGCATTTCAAGGTTCTGGGTTACATACATCTAACTAGGCTCCCTAGACCAGAAGTCAGAGACATTATCAATTAAGACATCCACAATCCACTCAGAGTGAAAACTACGAATAACCGACCCGATAGGAGAAGCAGTGCGAAAAAGCCTACACGCGAACACCCCTCTCTATATATGTATCTTTAAAGTGGAATATTCGTGATAGGTGCCTTTCCTACTGGCATAACAGGGCTTGTCAGGTGTTACAGCCTAGTACACGTATCTCTTGATTATGTGCCAAACACCTAAACGATTACGCCACACATTGCCACTAGTATGCTGTCAGTCAAAAACAGACGTAAGGGTGTACTGCCCGTTTGCCCTTCAAAGTAGCCTTCATGATCAACCTGTCCACAAAACAGTCCCCTTAGGCTTACGAAACTAGTTAACTGACAGCAGCCGATCTACAAGGCTATCATGTCATCATCCATGGGCTTAGCATGGATTAGTTTCTCATCTCTGGTCTGACAGTCTTGGCACCCATGATTAATCAATTCATCACACTGTCGATCGGCTCAAAAGATGTCCTTTACGGGGCGTTTGTTGTGCAGCAACTACAGCGTGACACTGTTGAGAAATTCATCACGAACCATTCTCATTTAGTTATCCTCCAGTTTGTAATTTGCGTTTTATTAAAATGAATGGATTACGATTTTTTTTCTATGTGGAAGGCAGTATGGCGTGTTTTTATCTATTTAAATACTGGTCAAATGATAACTTATGGCCTTGTGGAAAGTGTTACTCTTGTACCGTAAGTATTCATTTAGTACGTCCCTATGCTCTTCGAAAAGACACTATGGGCGAATCTTAGAATAAGCAGTATGGGTTGCATTTAGCATGCATGGGATACAATGGGACATCTTTGCAACTGGTCAACTGTCTTATGCCATATGACTCGTGGCCTTAAGCTTGCGTTTAGGATGACTCCAGTAGATACAGAAATCTAATGGTTCGAATCCCAGAGTATTCATGAAGTAGAGCCTTATGCTGTTCGTTTAGGTGAAAGACATCATGGGCGAATCTTAGAATTAGAAGTATGGATTGCATCTTTAATACATGGGATACAGTAGGACATATTTGCTACTGGTCAAGTGTCATATGCCATATGACGCATGGCCTTAAGCTTGCGGTTAGGACTACTCTAGTAGACTCAGGAATCTAGAAGTCCTGGGTTCGAATCCCTGAGTTTACTCATGTTGCTGATTACTCTTGTACAAGACACCCTGCGCTGCACGAATATTAGAAGTATGAATTGTATTTTTAATACATGGGATACAGTAGGACATATTTCCTATTCGTCAAATGTCATATGCCGTATGACTCGTGGCCTTGCGGTTAGGGCTAATCTGGGTTTGAATCCCCAAGTATACCCATGTAGTAGGTCCTTATGCTGACAGCTCTTGGAAAAGACACCCTGCACGAATCTTAGAATAAGATGTTAAGATTATATTTTTGAATGCATGGAATACAGTAGGATAGCATTGCCACTGGGCGAATAGTATATAGAGATGTAGAGAACAGCGAAGATATTTCCAAGTGGGACGGTACAGATTTCCAAATGCCTTTTAAGATAATGTGTATCGGACGAATGCACGTTCGATTCTTTAACCTCTGGCTGTATACTTATCGCTGTTGCTATTACCATGTTAATGAAAACACAGACGACCTTTTTCATGGCGATGGAGGGCAACATGGTATAGATTTGTGTTCCAGTGGTTGGTACTTTTACGCCAGATACGTCTCAACCAATGAAGCATACACATATTTATGGGCTTGGTTATACAGAAACTTACTGAAGAGGCGCGATGTGGTTTTTGCATTCTGCTGGCGGCCTCGATATATCATCGTTATGGCAATACTTCAGCTGTTTGTGATTCGGAATTATTGACTTCGTCGAGAAGTCTATGTTTTGACGCTTGTCTGTGTGTCTGTTAGTGAACAGAATAAGTCGAGAACGCCTGGATGGATTGTTGTCGTATTTGGTGTGTTGATGTGTATGTGGGAAATCTCAAGATGATTAGATTTTGGGCGAAGTACTTTGCATAATTAACGAGAAAAGTGTAAAAATGTGTTACATTGTATGAGTCTGTATATACTACTAGCTCAGGGTACCAGCTGGAAAGTGTTACTCGTGTAGGGGAAGTGTTACTGGTGTAGTAAGGAGATATTCCCATTGGGCCAGGGGGTTTTACCGTGTCGCCTAAAACGTGTTGGCTGGCACAAATTGGCTTTTCACTGACTTTTAGATCTTGATCTTGTGAAATTGCACTGTTCCTCAAGGCACTGTGCAAGTAGATACCTTCTCCGAGAAGGTTGTGCAGAGGGTAGCGTTTGTATGTATAAGAAGACCAGCATAACTAAAGAATGCCTGGATGGGTTGTCTTGATATTTGGTATGTTGGTAGGTCTTGGTGAGACCTGAAAATGATTAAATTTTGGGCCTCCTAGCGGCTTGTTATAGTACTGCAGCGGAAATTCCTGTTATGATATCTCATGTTTTGGATATGCTATGGAACCGACTTTTGAGTGGTAGATAGCTCTTTGGAAAGAGAGTAAAAGGTATCTGTTTGGACACCCTAGCGGCATTTTCTGGGACTGCAGGAGCAGGTTTTGCTTCAGACTGTGAAAGGGAATAACTCAAGAAGGGCTTGATGGATGGTCATGCTTTTTGCTTAGTGGATAGCTTGAATGATGATTTACATGATTTAATATTTATTATGCAAATCAGTATCTAATTTGCATAACTAATGATGAAAATTGATACATCCTCCAAATTCCATGATAGGACTCTCAAACATGTGACATGACCGAGGAAGAGAGAAATAGTAATAAATATCAACTATGCAAATGAATACCTCTTTTGCATAATTAATGAGAAATACTATAACTCTATAACTTACGTGGTGCTTTGTTTGATTGGATAATAATGATGCAAATCAGATTCTAATTTGCATAATTAATGAGGCAATTTAAAAACCCGCTGTGTTCCATGATATGACTATTCAAATATGCGAATTTGTAACTGAGGAAGAAAGGAATGTTGATAGATAGAAAATATGCAAATGTAGACTTATTTGTATAATTAATGTCAAACTACTATAATTCCATACTAGTTAATGACGGCAATTTCATACTTTTGGCATTTGGAAGTAGTGTGAATGTGAACACCATTGAATCAAATTATGCTAATAAGGAGCTTATTTGCATAATTGATGATGAATGTTAGCATAACCTTCTTTGTTTAGCTCATAGTCCTACTTTGGACAACTTATGTTATTTGGGTGAAGACGACCAACTGGTATGATTCATAATTGATGAGAAACACTCCCTATACGTCAGTCATAAAGGTTATTAAAGATCATTTGGCGAAGGTATGAGGTCGTAGAACTCTTGTTATAAGTATGGGGTGGGGGGCGTAACTTTGGTCAGCTATTACTTCCTAGCCATGGATGAGAAAGTAAAGTGATTTCATTTCCTCAAATACCCGCCAAGTGCCCTATCGTTTGAATGTAAAGATTGAACATTCTGATAAAGAGATTGAATTTTAGACCGGAGCACTGAATTGGTCTATAATGCTTTATAAGTATGGGTGGGGGGCTTAACTTTGGTCAGCTATTACTCCCTAACCATGAATGAGAAAGTAAAGTGATTTCGTTTCCTCAAATACCCGCCAAGTGCCCTATCGTTTGAATGTAAAGATTGAACATTCTGATAAAGAGATTGAATTTTAGACCGGAGCACTGAATTGGTCTATAATGTTTTATAAGTATGGGTGGGGGGCGTAACTTTGGTCAGCTATTACTCCCTAACCATGAATGAGAAAGTAAAGTGATTTCGTTTCCTCAAATACCCGCCAAGTGCCCTATCGTTTGAATGTAAAGTTTGAACATTCTGATAAAGAGATTGAATTTTAGACAAGAGCAATTGGTCTATAATGCTTTATTATAAGTATGGGGTGGGGGGCGTAACTTTGGTCAGCTATTACTTCCTAGCCATGGATGAGAAAGTAAAGTGATTTCATTTCCTCAAATACCCGCCAAGTGCCCTATCGTTTGAATGTAAAGTTTGAACATTCTGATAAAGAGATTGAATTTTAGACCGGAGCACTGAATTGGTCTATAATGCTTTATAAGTATGGGTGGGGGGGCGTAACTTTGGTCAGCTATTTCTTCCTAGCCATGAATGAGAAAGTAAAGTGATTTCGTTTCCTCAAATACCCGCCAAGTGCCCTATCGTTTGAATGTAAAGATTGAACATTCTGATAAAGAGATTGAATTTTAGACCGGAGCACTGAATTGGTCTATAATGTTTTATAAGTATGGGTGGGGGGCGTAACTTTGGTCAGCTATTACTCCCTAACCATGAATGAGAAAGTAAAGTGATTTCGTTTCCTCAAATACCCGCCAAGTGCCCTATCGTTTGAATGTAAAGTTTGAACATTCTGATAAAGAGATTCAATTTTAGACCGGAGCAATTGGTCTATAATGCTTTATTATAAGTATGGGGTGGGGGGCGTAACTTTGGTCAGCTATTTCTTCCTAGCCATGAATGAGAAAGTAAAGTGATTTCGTTTCCTCAAATACCCGCCAAGTGCCCTATCGTTTGAATGTAAAGATTGAACATTCTGATAAAGAGATTGAATTTTAGACCGTGGCATTGATTTGGTCTATAATGCTTTATAAGTATGGGCAAGGTGCGTAACTTTGGTCAGCTATTACTCCCTAACCATGAATGAGAAAGTAAAGTGATTTCGTTTCCTCAAATACCCGCCAAGTGCCCTATCGTTTGAATGTAAAGTTTGAACATTCTGATAAAGAGATTGAATTTTAGACAAGAGCAATTGGTCTATAATGCTTTATTATAAGTATGGGGTGGGGGGCGTAACTTTGGTCAGCTATTACTCCCTAACCATGAATGAGAAAGTAAAGTGATTTCATCGCCTCAAATACCCGCCAAGTGCCCTATCGTTTGAATGTAAAGTTTGCACATTCTGATAAAGAGATTGAATTTTAGACAAGAGCAATTGGTCTATAATGCTTTATTATAACTATGGGGTAGTGGCGTAACTTTGGTCAGCTATTACTTCTTAGCCATGGATGAGAAAGTAAAGTGATTTCGTTTCCTCAAATACCCGCCAAGTGCCCTATCGTTTGAATGTAAAGTTTGAACATTCTGATAAAGAGATTGAATTTTAGACCGGAGCACTGAATTGGTCTATAATGTTTTATAAGTATGGGTGGGGGGGCGTAACTTTGGTCAGCTATTACTCCCTAACCATGACTGAGAAAGTAAAGTGATTTCGTTTCCTCAAATACCCGCCAAGTGCCCTATCGTTTGAATGTAAAGTTTGAACATTCTGATAAAGAGATTGAATTTTAGACAAGAGCAATTGGTCTATAATGCTTTATTATAAGTATGGGGTGGGGGGCGTAACTTTGGTCAGCTATTACTCCCTAACCATGAATGAGAAAGTAAAGTGATTTCATTTCCTCAAATACCCGCCAAGTGCCCTATCGTTTGAATGTAAAGTTTGCACATTCTGATAAAGAGATTGAATTTTAGACCGGAGCACTGAATCGGTCTATAATGCTTTATAAGTATGGGTGGGGGGGCGTAACTTTGGTCAGCTATTACTCCCTAACCATGAATGAGAAAGTAAAGTGATTTCGTTTCCTCAAATACCCACCAAGCGCCCTATCGTTTAAATGTAAAGATTGAACATTCTGATAAAGAGATTGAATTTTAGACCGGAGCACTGAATTGGTCTATAATGTTTTATAAGTATGGGTGGGGGGGCGTAACTTTGGTCAGCTATTACTCCCTAACCATGACTGAGAAAGTAAAGTGATTTCGTTTCCTCAAATACCCGCCAAGTGCCCTATCGTTTGAATGTAAAGTTTGAACATTCTGATAAAGAGATTGAATTTTAGACCGGAGCACTGAATTGGTCTATAATGCTTTATAAGTATGGGTGTGGGGCGTAACTTTGGTCAGCTATTACTACCTAACCATGAATGAGAAAGTAAAATGATTTCGTTTCTTCAAATACCCGCCAAGTGCCCTATCGTTTGAATGTAAAGATTGAACATTCTGATAAAGAGATTGAATTTTAGACCGGAGCATTGATTTGGTCTATAATGCTTTATAAGTATGGGTGGGGGCGTAACTTTGGTCAGCTATTACTTCCTAACCATGAATGAGAAAGTAAAGTGATTTCGTTTCCTCAAATACCCGCCAAGTGCCCTATCGTTTGAATGTAAAGATTGAACATTCTGATAAAGAGATTGAATTTTAGACAAGAGCACTGAATTGGTCTATAATGTTTTATAAGTATGGGTGGGGGGCGTAACTTTGGTCAGCTATTACTCCCTAACCATGAATGAGAAAGTAAAGTGACTTCGTTTCCTCAAATACCCGCCAAGTGCCCTATCGTTTGAATGTAAAGTTTGAACATTCTGATAAAGAGATTGAATTTTAGACAAGAGCAATTGGTCTATAATGCTTTATTATAAGTATGGGGTGGGGGGCGTAACTTTGGTCAGCTATTTCTTCCTAGCCATGGATGAGAAAGTAAAGTGATTTCATTTCCTCAAATACCCGCCAAGTGCCCTATCGTTTGAATGTAAAGTTTGAACATTCTGATAAAGAGATTGAATTTTAGACCGGAGCACTGAATTGGTCTATAATGCTTTATAAGTATGGGTGGGGGGCTTAACTTTGGTCAGCTATTTCTTCCTAGCCATGAATGAGAAAGTAAAGTGATTTCATTTCCTCAAATACCCGCCAAGTGCCCTATCGTTTGAATGTAAAGTTTGAACATTCTGATAAAGAGATTGAATTTTAGACCGGAGCAATTGGTCTATAATGCTTTATTATAAGTATGGGGTGGGGGGCGTAACTTTGGTCAGCTATTTCTTCCTAGCCATGAATGAGAAAGTAAAGTGATTTCGTTTCCTCAAATACCCGCCAAGTGCCCTATCGTTTGAATGTAAAGTTTGAACATTCTGATAAAGAGATTGAATTTTAGACAAGAGCAATTGGTCTATAATGCTTTATTATAAGTATGGGGTGGGGGGCGTAACTTTGGTCAGCTATTACTCCCTAACCATGAATGAGAAAGTAAAGTGATTTCGTTTCCTCAAATACCCGCCAAGCGCCCTATCGTTTAAATGTAAAGATTGAACATTCTGATAAAGAGATTGAATTTTAGACCGGAGCACTGAATTGGTCTATAATGTTTTATAAGTATGGGTGGGGGGCGTAACTTTGGTCAGCTATTACTCCCTAACCATGACTGAGAAAGTAAAGTGATTTCGTTTCCTCAAATACCCGCCAAGTGCCCTATCGTTTGAATGTAAAGTTTGAACATTCTGATAAAGAGATTGAATTTTAGACCGGAGCACTGAATTGGTCTATAATGCTTTATAAGTATGGGTGGGGGGCGTAACTTTGGTCAGCTATTACTACCTAACCATGAATGAGAAAGTAAAATGATTTCGTTTCTTCAAATACCCGCCAAGTGCCCTATCATTTGAATGTAAAGATTGAACATTCTGATAAAGAGATTGAATTTTAGACCGGAGCATTGATTTAGTCTATAATGCTTTATAAGTATGGGTGGGGGCGTAACTTTGGTCAGCTATTACTTCCTAACCATGAATGAGAAAGTAAAGTGATTTCGTTTCCTCAAATACCCGCCAAGTGCCCTATCGTTTGAATGTAAAGATTGAACATTCTGATAAAGTGATTGAATTTTAGACCGGAGCACTGAATTGGTCTATAATGTTTTATAAGTATGGGTGGGGGGCGTAACTTTGGTCAGCTATTACTCCCTAACCATGAATGAGAAAGTAAAGTGATTTCATTTCCTCAAATACCCGCCAAGTGCCCTATCGTTTGAATGTAAAGTTTGAACATTCTGATAAAGAGATTGAATTTTAGACCGGAGCAATTGGTCTATAATGCTTTATTATAAGTATGGGGTGGGGGGCGTAACTTTGGTCAGCTATTACTTCCTAGCCATGGATGAGAAAGTAAAGTGATTTCATTTCCTCAAATACCCGCCAAGTGCCCTATCGTTTGAATGTAAAGTTTGAACATTCTGATAAAGAGATTGAATTTTAGACCGGAGCACTGAATTGGTCTATAATGCTTTATAAGTATGGGTGGGGGCTTAACTTTGGTCAGCTATTACTCCCTAACCATGAATGAGAAAGTAAAGTGATTTCGTTTCCTCAAATCCCCGCCAAGTGCCCTATCGTTTGAATGTAAAGATTGAACATTCTGATAAAGAGATTGAATTTTAGACCGGAGCAATTGGTCTATAATGCTTTATTATAAGTATGGGGTGGGGGGCGTAACTTTGGTCAGCTATTTCTTCCTAGCCATGAATGAGAAAGTAAAGTGATTTCGTTTCCTCAAATACCCGCCAAGTGCCCTATCGTTTGAATGTAAAGATTGAACATTCTGAAAAAGAGATTGAATTTTAGACCGTAGCATTGATTTGGTCTATAATGCTTTATAAGTATGGGCAAGGTGCGTAACTTTGGTCAGCTATTACTCCCTAACCATGAATGAGAAAGCAAAGTGATTTCGTTTCCTCAAATACCCGCCAAGTGCCCTATCGTTTGAATGTAAAGTTTGAACATTCTGATAAAGAGATTGAATTTTAGACAAGAGCAATTGGTCTATAATGCTTTATTATAAGTATGGGGTTGGGGGCGTAACTTTGGTCAGCTATTACTTCTTAGCCATGGATGAGAAAGTAAAGTGATTTCATTTCCTCAAATACCCGCCAAGTGCCCTATCGTTTGAATGTAAAGTTTGAACATTCTGATAAAGAGATTGAATTTTAGACAAGAGCAATTGGTCTATAATGCTTTATTATAAGTATGGGGTAGTGGCGTAACTTTGGTCAGCTATTACTTCTTAGCCATGGATGAGAAAGTAAAGTGATTTCATTTCCTCAAATACCCGCCAAGTGCCCTATCGTTTGAATGTAAAGTTTGAACATTCTGATAAAGAGATTGAATTTTAGACCGGAGCAATTGGTCTATAATGCTTTATTATAAGTATGGGGTGGGGGGCGTAACTTTGGTCAGCTATTTCTTCCTAGCCATGAATGAGAAAGTAAAGTGATTTCATTTCCTCAAATACCCGCCAAGTGCCCTATCGTTTGAATGTAAAGATTGAACATTCTGATAAAGAGATTGAATTTTAGACCGGAGCACTGAATTGGTCTATAATGCTTTATAAGTATGGATGGGGGGCGTAACTTTGGTCAGCTATTACTCCCTAACCATGAATGAGAAAGTAAAGTGATTTCGTTTCCTCAAATACCCGCCAAGTGCCCTATCGTTTGAATGTAAAGTTTGAACATTCTGATAAGGAGATTGAATTTTAGACAAGAGCAATTGGTCTATAATGCTTTATTATAAGTATGGGGTGGGTGGCGTAACTTTGGTCAGCTATTACTTCCTAGCCATGGATGAGAAAGTAAAGTGATTTCATTTCCTCAAATACCCGCCAAGTGCCCTATCGTTTGAATGTAAAGATTGAACATTCTGATAAAGAGATTGAATTTTAGACCGGAGCACTGAATTGGTCTATAATGCTTTATAATTATGGGTGGGGGGCGTAACGTTGGTCAGCTATTACTCCCTAACCATGAATGAGAAAGTAAAGTGATTTCATTTCCTCAAATACCCGCCAAGTGCCCTATCGTTTGAATGTAAAGATTGAACATTCTGATAAAGAGATTGAATTTTAGACCGGAGCACTGAATTGGTCTATAATGCTTTATAAGTATGGGTGGGGGGCGTAACGTTGGTCAGCTATTACTCCCTAACCATGAATGAGAAAGTAAAGTGATTTCATTTCCTCAAATACCCGCCAAGTGCCCTATCGTTTGAATGTTAAGTTTGAACATTCTGATAAAGAGATTGAATTTTAGACCGGAGCATTGATTTGGTCTATAATGCTTTATAAGTATTTGCAAGGTGCGTAACTTTGGTCAGCTATTACTCCCTAACCATGAATGAGAAAGTAAAGTGATTTCGTTTCCTCAAATACCCGCCAAGTGCCCTATCGTTTGAATGTAAAGTTTGAACATTCTGATAAAGAGATTGAATTTTAGACAAGAGCAATTGGTCTATAATGCTTTATTATAAGTATGGGGTGGGGGGCGTAACTTTGGTCAGCTATTACTTCCTAACCATGAATGAGAAAGTAAAGTGATTTCGTTTCCTCAAATACCCGCCAAGTGCCCTATCGTTTGAATGTAAAGATTGAACATTCTGATAAAGAGATTGAATTTTAGACCGGAGCACTGAATTGGTCTATAATGTTTTATAAGTATGGGTGGGGGGCGTAACTTTGGTCAGCTATTACTCCCTAACCATGAATGAGAAAGTAAAGTGATTTCGTTTCCTCAAATACCCGCCAAGTGCCCTATCGTTTGAATGTAAAGATTGAACATTCTGATAAAGAGATTGAATTTTAGACCGGAGCACTGAATTGGTCAATAATGTTTTATAAGTATGGGTGGGGGGCGTAACTTTGGTCAGCTATTACTCCCTAACCATGAATGAGAAAGTAAAGTGATTTCGTTTCCTCAAATACCCGCCAAGTGCCCTATCGTTTGAATGTAAAGTTTGAACATTCTGATAAAGAGATTGAATTTTAGACAAGAGCAATTGGTCTATAATGCTTTATTATAAGTATGGGGTGGGGGGCGTAACTTTGGTCAGCTATTACTTCCTAGCCATGGATGAGAAAGTAAAGTGATTTCATTTCCTCAAATACCCGCCAAGTGCCCTATCGTTTGAATGTAAAGTTTGAACATTCTGATAAAGAGATTGAATTTTAGACCGGAGCACTGAATTGGTCTATAATGCTTTATAAGTATGGGTGGGGGGGCGTAACTTTGGTCAGCTATTACTCCCTAACCATGAATGAGAAAGTAAAGTGATTTCGTTTCCTCAAATACCCGCCAAGTGCCCTTTCGTTTGAATGTAAAGATTGAAAATTCTGATAAAGAGATTGAATTTTAGACCGGAGCACTGAATTGGTCTATAATGTTTTATAAGTATGGGTGGGGGGCGTAACTTTGGTCAGCTATTACTCCCTAACCATGAATGAGAAAGTAAAGTGATTTCGTTTCCTCAAATACCCGCCAAGTGCCCTATCGTTTGAATGTAAAGTTTGAACATTCTGATAAAGAGATTCAATTTTAGACCGGAGCAATTGGTCTATAATGCTTTATTATAAGTATGGGGTGGGGGGCGTAACTTTGGTCAGCTATTTCTTCCTAGCCATGAATGAGAAAGTAAAGTGATTTCGTTTCCTCAAATACCCGCCAAGTGCCCTATCGTTTGAATGTAAAGATTGAACATTCTGATAAAGAGATTGAATTTTAGACCGTGGCATTGATTTGGTCTATAATGCTTTATAAGTATGGGCAAGGTGCGTAACTTTGGTCAGCTATTACTCCCTAACCATGAATGAGAAAGTAAAGTGATTTCGTTTCCTCAAATACCCGCCAAGTGCCCTATCGTTTGAATGTAAAGTTTGAACATTCTGATAAAGAGATTGAATTTTAGACAAGAGCAATTGGTCTATAATGCTTTATTATAAGTATGGGGTGGGGGGCGTAACTTTGGTCAGCTATTACTCCCTAACCATGAATGAGAAAGTAAAGTGATTTCATCTCCTCAAATACCCGCCAAGTGCCCTATCGTTTGAATGTAAAGTTTGCACATTCTGATAAAGAGATTGAATTTTAGACAAGAGCAATTGGTCTATAATGCTTTATTATAACTATGGGGTAGTGGCGTAACTTTGGTCAGCTATTACTTCTTAGCCATGGATGAGAAAGTAAAGTGATTTCATTTCCTCAAATACCCGCCAAGTGCCCTATCGTTTGAATGTAAAGTTTGAACATTCTGATAAAGAGATTGAATTTTAGACCGGAGCAATTGGTCTATAATGCTTTATTATAAGTATGGGGTGGGGGGGTAACTTTGGTCAGCTATTACTCCCTAACCATGAATGAGAAAGTAAAGTGATTTCATTTCCTCAAATACCCGCCAAGTGCCCTATCGTTTGAATGTAAAGATTGAACATTCTGATAAAGAGATTGAATTTTAGACCGGAGCACTGAATTGTTCTATAATGTTTTATAAGTATGGGTGGGGGGCGTAACTTTGGTCAGCTATTACACCCTAACCATGAATGAGAAATTAAAATGATTTCGTTTCCTCAAATACCCGCCAAGTGCCCTATCGTTTGAATGTAAAGATTGAACATTCTGATAAAGAGATTGAATTTTACACCGGGCCACTGAATTGGTCTATAATGCTTTATAAGTATGGGCGGGGGGCATAACTTTGGTCAGCTATTACTCCCTAACCATGAATGAGAAAGTAAAGTGATTTCATTTCCTCAAATACCCGCCAAGTTCCCTATCGTTTTAATGTAAAGATTGAACATTCTGTTAAAGAGATTGAATTTTAGACCGGAGCTCTGAATTGGTCTATAATGTTTTATAAGTATGGGTGGGGGGCGTAACTTTGGTCAGCTATTACTCCCTAACCATGAATGAGAAAGTAAAATGATTTCGTTTCTTCAAATACCCGCCAAGTGCCCTATCGTTTGAATGTAAAGTTTGAACATTCTGATAAAGAGATTGAATTTTAGACCGGAGCACTGAATTGGTCTATAATGTTTTATAAGTATGAGTGGGGGGGGGGCGTAACTTTGGTCAGCTATTACTCCCTAACCATGAATGAGAAAGTAAAGTGATTTCGTTTCCTCAAATACCCGCCAAGTGCCCTATCGTTTGAATGTAAAGTTTGAACATTCTGATAAAGAGATTGAATTTTAGACAAGAGCAATTGGTCTATAATGCTTTATTATAAGTATGGGGTGGGGGACGTAACTTTGGTCAGCTATTACTTCCTAGCCATAGAGGAGAAAGTAAAGTGATTTCATTTCCTCAAATACCCGCCAAGTGCCCTATCGTTTGAATGTAAAGTTTGAACATTCTGATAAAGAGATTGAATTTTAGACCGGAGCACTGAATTGGTCTATAATGCTTTATAAGTATGGGTGGGGGGCTTCACTTTGGTCAGCTATTACTCCCTAACCATGAATGAGAAAGTAAAGTGATTTCGTTTCCTCAAATACCCGCCAAGTGCCCTATCGTTTGAATGTAAAGTTTGAACATTCTGATAAAGAGATTGAATTTTAGACAAGAGCAATTGGTCTATAATGCTTTATTATAAGTATGGGGTGGGGGGCGTAACTTTGGTCAGCTATTACTTCCTAGCCATGGATGAGAAAGTAAAGTGATTTCATTTCCTCAAATACCCGCCAAGTGCCCTATCGTTTGAATGTAAAGTTTGAACATTCTGATAAAGAGATTGAATTTTAGACCGGAGCACTGAATTGGTCTATAATGCTTTATTATAAGTATGGGGTGGGGGGCGTAACTTTGGTCAGCTATTACTCCCTAACCATGAATGAGAAAGTAAAGTGATTTCATTTCCTCAAATACCCGCCAAGTGCCCTATTGTTTGAATGTAAAGATTGAACATTCTGATAAAGAGATTGAATTTTAGACCGGAGCACTGAATTGGTCTATAATGTTTTATAAGTATGGGTGGGGGCGTAACTTTGGTCAGCTATTACTCCCTAACCATGAATGAGAAATTAAAATGATTTCGTTTCCTCAAATACCCGCCAAGTGCCCTATCGTTTGAATGTAAAGATTGAACATTCTGATAAAGAGATTGAATTTTAGACCGGGCCACTGAATTGGTCTATAATGCTTTATAAGTATGGGCGGGGGGCGTAACTTTGGTCAGCTATTACTCCCTAACCATGAATGAGAAAGTAAAGTGATTTCGTTTCCTCAAATACCCGCCAAGTGCCCTATCGTTTGAATGTAAAGATTGAACATTCTGATAAAGAGATTGAATTTTAGACCGGAGCACTGAATTGGTCTATAATGTTTTATAAGTATGGGTGGGGGGCGTAACTTTGGTCAGCTATTACTCCCTAACCATGAATGAGAAAGTAAAGTGATTTCGTTTCCTCAAATACCCGCCAAGTTCCCTATCGTTTGAATGTAAAGTTTGAACATTCTGATAAAGAGATTGAATTTTAGACAAGAGCAATTGGTCTATAATGCTTTATTATAAGTATGGGGTGGGGGGCGTAACTTTGGTCAGCTATTACTTCCTAGCCATGGATGAGAAAGTAAAGTGATTTCATTTCCTCAAATACCCGCCAAGTGCCCTATCGTTTGAATGTAAAGATTGAACATTCTGATAAAGAGATTGAATTTTAGACCGGAGCACTGAATTGGTCTATAATGTTTTATAAGTATGGGTGGGGGGCGTAACTTTGGTCAGCTATTACTCCCTAAACATGAATGAGAAATTAAAATGATTTCGTTTCCTCAAATACCCGCCTAGTGCCCTATCGTTTGAATGTAAAGATTGAACATTCTGATAAAGAGATTGAATTTTAGACCGGGCCACTGAATTGGTCTATAATGCTTTATAAGTATGGGCGGGGGGCGTAACTTTGGTCAGCTATTACTCCCTAACCATGAATGAGAAAGTAAAGTGATTTCATTTCCTCAAATACCCGCCAAGTGCCCTATCGTTTGAATGTAAAGATTGAACATTCTGATAAAGAGATTGAATTTTAGACCGGAGCACTGAATTGGTCTATAATGTTTTATAAGTATGGGTGGGGGGCGTAACTTTGGTCAGCTATTACTCCCTAACCATGAATGAGAAATTAAAATGATTTCGTTTCCTCAAATACCCGCCAAGTGCCCTATCGTTTGAATGTAAAGATTGAACATTCTGATAAAGAGATTGAATTTTAGACCGGGGCACTGAAATGGTCTATAATGCTTTATAAGTATGGGTGGGGGGCGTAACTTTGGTCAGCTATTACTCCCTAACCATGAATGAGAAAGTAAAGTGATTTCGTTTCCTCAAATACCCGCCAAGTGCCCTATCGTTTGAATGTAAAGTTTGAACATTCTGATAAAGAGATTGAATTTTAGACCGGAGCACTGAATTGGTCTATAATGCTTTATAAGTATGGGTGGGGGGCGTAACTTTGGTCAATTATTACTCCCTAACCAAGAATGAGAAAGTAAAATGATTTCGTTTCTTCAAATACCCGCCAAGTGCCCTATCGTTTGAATGTAAAGATTGAACATTCTGATAAAGAGATTGAATTTTAGACCGGAGCACTGAATTGGTCTATAATGTTTGATAAGTATGGGTGGGGGGGGGGCGTAACTTTGGTCAGCTATTACTCCCTAACCATGAATGAGAAAGTAAAGTGATTTCGTTTCCTCAAATACCCGCCAAGTGCCCTATCGTTTGAATGTAAAGTTTGAACATTCTGATAAAGAGATTGAATTTTAGACAAGAGCAATTGGTCTATAATGCTTTATTGACTTCGTCGAGAAGTCTATGTTTTGACGCTTGTCTGTGTGTCTGTTAGTGAACAGAATAAGTCGAGAACGCCTGGATGGATTGTTGTCGTATTTGGTGTGTTGATGTGTATGTGGGAAATCTCAAGATGATTAGATTTTGGGCGAAGTACTTTGCATAATTAACGAGAAAAGTGTAAAAATGTGTTACATTGTATGAGTCTGTATATACTACTAGCTCAGGGTACCAGCTGGAAAGTGTTACTCGTGTAGGGGAAGTGTTACTGGTGTAGTAAGGAGATATTCCCATTGGGCCAGGGGGTTTTACCGTGTCGCCTAAAACGTGTTGGCTGGCACAAATTGGCTTTTCACTGACTTTTAGATCTTGATCTTGTGAAATTGCACTGTTCCTCAAGGCACTGTGCAAGTAGATACCTTCTCCGAGAAGGTTGTGCAGAGGGTAGCGTTTGTATGTATAAGAAGACCAGCATAACTAAAGAATGCCTGGATGGGTTGTCTTGATATTTGGTATGTTGGTAGGTCTTGGTGAGACCTGAAAATAATTAAATTTTGGGCCTCCTAGCGGCTTGTTATAGTACTGCAGCGGAAATTCCTGTTTTGATATCTCATGTTTTGGATATGCTATGGAACCGACTTTTGAGTGGTAGATAGCTCTTTGGAAAGAGAGTAAAAGGTATCTGTTTGGACACCCTAGCGGCATTTTCTGGGACTGCAGGAGCAGGTTTTGCTTCAGACTGTGAAAGGGAATAACTCAAGAAGGGCTTGATGGATGGTCATGCTTTTTGCTAAGTGGATAGCTTGAATGATGATTTACATGATTTAATATTTATTATGCAAATCAGTATCTAATTTGCATAACTAATGATGAAAATTGATACATCCTCCAAATTCCATGATAGGACTCTCAAACATGTGACATGACCGAGGAAGAGAGAAATAGTAATAAATATCAACTATGCAAATGAATACCTCTTTTGCATAATTAATGAGAAATACTATAACTCTATAACTTACGTGGTGCTTTGTTTGATTGGATAATAATGATGCAAATCAGATTCTAATTTGCATAATTAATGAGGCAATTTAAAAACCCGCTGTGTTCCATGATATGACTATTCAAATATGCGAATTTGTAACTGAGGAAGAAAGGAATGTTGATAGATAGAAAATATGCAAATGTAGACTTATTTGTATAATTAATGTCAAACTACTATAATTCCATACTAGTTAATGACGGCAATTTCATACTTGTGGCATTTGGAAGTAGTGTGAATGTGAACACCATTGAATCAAATTATGCTAATAAGGAGCTTATTTGCATAATTGATGATGAATGTTAGCATAACCTTCTTTGTTTAGCTCATAGTCGTACTTTGGACAACTTATGTTATTTGGGTGAAGACGACCAACTGGTATGATTCATAATTGATGAGAAACACTCCCTATACGTCAGTCATAAAGGTTATTAAAGATCATTTGGCGAAGGTATGAGGTCGTAGAACTCTTGTTAAACATGCGTTACATCATAATTAGTTGGGACAGCTGTGTAAGGATTTTCAATAACGATGATACAGTAATTATTGGCATCTCCAAGTCAATTACTCCATTTCGCCCCTTAACCGAGAATATAAGTAAAAGCATAACAAACTATCTTTTAAAAAAACTGGCAGATTAATGAATATGCGTTACCTGTTGGAATAAGTGCTACGTAGACACGGCCGTTTATACCATCATTCCACCAGATCAGCGCTCTCTGCGACTTAGGTTTAACAGAGCGCTCAACGAATTCCATTGACAAAAATCTACGAATCTTTGTAAATTTTGTTGCTGTCTTTTCAGGCATACCTTTACACTTTACTATATGTATATTTCAATTATGACATCAAGGACATCAGCGAGAGCACAGCGAGAGCGCAGCAAGAGCGCAGCGAGAGCGCAGCGAGAGCGCAGCAAGAGCGCAGCGGGAATGCAGTCTATTGGAATATGGACCTTTAAACTATAAAAGGAAGAAGTAGAAGAAGACTTTAAAATGATAAACCAAAATTTTCGTTTGATATGGCAGGTATTACGTTCGGCGTGTAAGCTGGTGTGAGATTGTAAAACTAGTATAAAGCCACAGGGGACACTTCTTATTATCATAAATCCACAGAACATACGGCGTGTGCGCCACATGTATCACTGTCACGTTTTATCTTTCACGCTCTTATCTACAAAAGGAAACGCCGATTGAGCTTGAAATGCGTCCGGCTTCAAAGTGATGTATTGGTATTTTTTCTATTGGCTAGCTTGGGAGTGAAACACTGTTGTACTTTTGTGCTCTAAGGCCTCCATTCTACTTCGCGGCGCTCTAGCTGCGACCGAACGTGAATTTGTGTAACATTTGAAATACCATGCAAGTTTGATTGAAGACAGTAAGACACAATAAGCGTAAAAAGATTAGGGTTTTTTTCAATGAGCGCTATGTTAGATTTTAGGTCGCAGAAATCCTTCGGCGAGAGCGCCGTCCTAGTGGAACGGGGTATAATAACACGTCGAAGCCTAGGTTGGACTTATTCGATGTTATTATCTCCGACGTCAAAGAAAAGGAAGTCAATTTTTATATTGTGATGCCTTGCCTTTTTGGGGGTTCTGGTTACACTTATTTTCATTAATTGTTTATGATTATTTATGACTAGGCAGTGACTAGCAACGATCTCAATGAAGGTGTAATGAAAGGTTAGGACAGATTTAGGTTATGATAATCCGTCCATTTGTTTCCATCGTGGGAGCAGTTCGGTTGATTAGAAAATGGTTCACAATCGGAAACTTCTGTTGCATACAGTCAATATCAGTTAGACCCCGGCAAATTCGGCGATTACGTCTTGCTGCGACTTAAATAAAATTATGTAATCCTTAATTTCATAACTTCAATATCATGCAAAATGAAACGTATCACTAAGAAGACAGCAAAACACACACATCTTAAAATGATTGTCTTTTTACATATGAATTTTTTTGAGGGCTCTGTTGAATTTTAGGTCGAAGAGAAGGCGCGGCGAGAGCGCCGTCCTAGGAGAATGGGGGATATTAGCTTCGGTTGTCCTACATAGAGGTATTGTGATAGAACATGTATAAGGATAGAGAACGTGCGCTTAATTAGGACCACCCGTGCTAGAGGCCAGTCGTAATCGAAATTGCCCTTTTTTACACAAAATAGCAATCTAAGACAGCTGCAGTAATAGTCATTTTCTTGCTGCATTGGTCTTGATAGCTAATTCCTGTTGATAGCATAATGACCGGATGGGTTAAATCTTTTCCTGTTCATTTTCTCTTTTTAGCCTATAATGAGGCACGAAACAAGCTCGTTTTAGATACGAAAATAGACCAACGGTTAAGCATTTACCTTTGAATTGATTGCTCCCGGATTCCTTTGGGACATTGTCGTAGGAATAGCTGTTGACGATTTGGTTTAGGGCTGTCACGCATTATAATTTAGTTAGCTAGCTGGATGTTTCGTCACTATAGACTTGTATACTTTTTGAAAGCGTGTAAGACCCATCCTTAAGTTAGCGTTGTACGGTTTTGGAGGTGCTTTTTTTTGTTAGAAATATGCAAAATACACTGATTCTAATGTGAATGGTGAGCTATCCATGGGTACTGCATTGTCTCGGAACGTATTGTTGTGTTAACTAGTACAATTATCACATATTAAAGACCTATGATGGAGAAGCAAATGGCGCACTTAATTCTACGAAATTGATCTGTTATTGCTCTGAAAAAAGATGCCCTGATAAATGGTAGTAAAAGTATCGCCAACATATTACATGGACTTTCAGCAAGAAATAACATAACAGTTTAGCAAGGCCTGACATTTAACTTTTGCAAGATTGTGTAACGTCAACTCACAATTTTGCAAATTTGCCGGTACCCTGAAACTTTTCAAACATGTGAACTTAAAGAGAGCTTTAAAATATTTTTTTTTCAATCTTCCAGCTGTATGCACGAATATCAAGCATAAACGTGAAAACAATACCATCGATCAAGAAAAAAGCGTTATGCTGATATGCTTCCGTATATTGTACATTGCGTCTGCATTGCACAGGGCAATCGGAGTTCTCAAATCGGGATTCTTCATGCTCGCTTACGTGTTATCATATGTCTACTATTTTTCAAGAAAAAATATCACAGCAATTGTGATAAATGGCCATATTCAGCCCTTTATCGGCAGATACCTGGCTAACAGCTGTCATGGCAAATTATATATTTTTCTCATTGTAAGTCGCTGTGCTAGTGCGCGGATTACATGATATGCGGAAATATTAATTTCATCCATTACAACTGCCAACTGCGGCAAGACCTTCGGTCTTCAAAACAAAACAAAACAAAAATCAAACAAAAATTGGTATCCGCATATACGCACAGCTCTTACTATTCACTGTTTATTATAAACAAACGGTGAAATCAAGGTTTACTCACCAGTAGAATCCCGAAAGCAGTCTTAGTCCCCATCGCTGTTGCTTCCTCTGCCAGAGTCTCTGCCTCCAACGACTAGGTTCTCCTGGCACCCGCAAGCGCCGCCAAGCTATCTTCTGGCTCAGACCCAACTTTAACCCGAGCTACGTAACGACTACCTGTAGGTGATAGACAGAGACGCAGCGTGTGGTAAATCCCCTAGCCTTGTGGTTGGACATCATTCGTCACAGCGTATAAGTAGTGCTAGTCTGAAGCCACGTGATTACCAGGCGTTTCATCCACACCACTGAGCATGAAACATCGCCCGCCTCTCCCCATTTCACGGAGCGGTTTTCACGATGATTTACGGCAAGCATTACAGAGAGGGAGAACGGGTTCAAGGTACAAACACTCCTTGCGGCTACGGTGACAGAAACACCGGCTGCGGGTATCGCGTTTGTACTAAGGTACCGCGGTTCTATACAGGCATGCATGTAGCATTACATTGGACGTTGCGCTAATAGTTTGCTTGATTCGATTGGTGGAAAGCCAATCGCTGCGAGCGCAGCGTAGCTATGCAATTAATCACTGAAACGGGACGGATATGCCGCCGTTTATAGTGGTGTTGGCGTTGTTAGTGATAAATTTTCCGACACTCGAAAACAAAACTCTGGTCTAACCCCCTGTTTTAGCGTGTTTTTCTACAACTGCGTGGCCCAAGGGCTATAAAAGAACAAACGGGAACAATTACATACATATACAGCGAAAGGTGTGGGAAGCATTGTAATCTTATCTAAGTATCAATGAACAATAAACAAATTATTAAAGATAAAAGTTGTTGTTATTGTGCAACTCCATCGCATCATTCAAATTCACATACGATGATGTAATTACAATACTGCTTACCGTTAAAATGTGTATTTTGTTAAACTAGAAAAACAAAGAAAATTTGAAAATATCAATAGATTTTATGGTAAAGTTTTCCAAATTGGCCGATTTCACCTCTAAAAAAGATAGTTAACAAACTTTGCACGGAAAGTTAACTTTTTTTGATAAAGCTTGTGTCATCACACGAGGTGAATAACACACGTTCTGTTAAATCATTTACCTACAAATTGTCCCCAAAGGAATATACGAGCAACCGTGCTGTATTTATTTCAACCATTTAGACATCAAGTACTTTGGTTTGTGGTTAAACGCCCTGAAGTAATGAATATGATAGAGTAGACAACAGCTAAGTGATTTGGGTGGTTGATCACAGGCCCCCTAGGGATATGTTACTCCCCAGCTGCAACATTGGAATCCTTTCAATTTATTCCTTAGCGTGTGATTGGATATGGATACAACAGTGAGCATTTATCCATCTATTTCTTATCTCATAAATCTGTTAGGTACCGGCAAACAGATCGTAGATCGCTCCTCTGTGTTGACGGCACTACCAATCAATGAGAACGGTACGCTCAACTAATAATCATAATCATAAACAAGGCTAATATCAATAAAGAGAATCAAGACACTAAAAAAGACTTCAAAGATTTCGTGAGTATCCCGTATGTCTGCTTAAGTTTGTAGTTTAGCATTAGAATACTTTTTTTATTGATATTGCATGTGTTCATTTATCATTTACTACTTCCTGACACTTTATGGTAAACTTTGCTAACATATGGAAAATGCATAACTGCGAAAACACAGACAAACTAAAAATACAGACATTTTATATATGATACTCTCTGACACTCCAGTAAGTGTGTACATTTGGTCACATCATCCAAGTTCCATTTTACCACTCACTCACTCACTCGCTCACTCACTCACTCACTCACTCACTCACTCACTCACTCACTCACTCACTCACTCACTCACTCACTCACTCACTCACTCACTCACTCACATCCTGCTACTATACTGATATAGTACTGAAATAACCACGTACACACAAGAACATGATATATACAAAATGAAGATACAGAGCATGCTGTTAATGATGATTACAAAACCTATTATCCGGAAACACACAGAAAGAGAGGTGCACGCGAAAATATCATCATTTTACCAATGTAACAAAACTCGGGACAAAAATTTCCGAAACTTGGATTCACTTGATCATATCTGCGTAAATATCGTATCGAATGCATTGCATTTGTTTATTGGAAAGTTTATCTATTGCCGTTTACAATGATATACAATGATCATATTTGCACTGATACAGCCCCTAGATTTTAGATTGTATTACCTACGCTTGGCAAAGTACAGAAAAACGGACAAAAAAATTAAGCATGACAAAAAAAGGTATCTTCAAAACCCAGCTTGAACCGAACCTCTGCTTGGAAGGTCGGTATTACCGGAGTAGTCACGTTCAATTGCATGAACGAAATACGAGTCAACGTAGAATAGATGATTTTAAAACAGGATGGTATTTACATTGTGGTACCCAGGTGTTTTCCGTCTCGTTAAGTTATATAACTACATACAACGTTAGCACACAGCATATGATTTCATAAAGGTTCACATTCAAGTTGACACTTCCGCTAGAAATATAATACCATTGACGCAAATGCTGACGTTAGTGTGGTTAAAGTCACGTTTGCAAACACAGATATAAGATAAACAGGCTATAATATGTTTACTGTTTTTATCAGTTTGCCATTGTCTGCTTGGAATCTAATATCGCTGTCGTGTGTTCATAGCCATAACAACCTCGTGTGTTTGCGCATGTGTCGTCTGTCTGAGTGTTTCACGTTTTCGTGCACATGATCCCAACATTTTGTTTTTCTACTGGAGTTCCACGGAAGTTTCTTACGAGAGAAATAGGATACGCTTGGCGTTTTAGTTTGTATAGTAAGAACTACAGAGCTTAACTGAGCTTAAAAGTACGTCTTTGTCTAGTAGAATCCATTATGGAATAATGATGTCTAAACTACAATTTTCAAAACAAAAAGATTGACGTGAAAATCGATTTTTGTCCGTCTACGGCACTTTTTGGGGCAAGGCATAAGCCACCATATCAATGACGTCACTCTGCACAGATTCCGAACCCATGACTCTTTGAGCAGTGGCTTTAATGTAGCAGAAAGTCTGTAACGTCCTCCGTCTCTACCATAATGACAGGCTCAACATATGACTAAAACTACATTCCCCTACTGCTGTAGTTTTAGGATGACATCTGCTAGGTTCCCACCCTTTTCCTCTTTCATCGACTGAACGTTGACTAGATATTTAGTTTGGGCATAGTGATCTAACGGTTACGGGGTTACACTCGGAGATCGAAGAGTAATAGCAGCCACACCATCGCTAAATCCAATTGTGTCTGAAATTGTACTTGGTATTCATGTATTCACATACTTCCATCGTTTTCCCACGGGAAAAAGGCACCATATCTACTAACGGCAGATGAAATCAAAGGGACTTCATCGTCTTCACCGATACACTAGATGATAAGTCATTACTGCGAATTGCATGTGATTGTTTCCAGGAATATGGGATAACTAATGGACATTACATTGATCATACATGCACTTTTGTACTTCAACTTGTCTTCCTGGAATTGGATACATACAATAATTGGATATAAGTAGATTACAAGTTGCTCACAAGCAATGGTACTGGATAAAGAAACTTGAGGAGTGATGAGACAGCGGCAACTTCAAGTACTGCCAGCAGCGTTCTCCACATTCATCTTAAACTCAACTGGCAGTACCTCACTGATAGGAGGAAAGATTATATATGTGGTATGTTCTTTAAGTGCATTAAGCTCCATCATACCCATCTCCCACAACTACAACTTTCACAGGTACAACACCAGACAGCGTTCTTGACCTTCTGGTAATGGGTATGAATAACAGATAACGATTTGATTTCGATTTTGTTTTTCTTCGTGTATACTCTTGGTTACTTGTATTAATTATGTCTCAACAACCATTTTTTACATATGTTACGGTTCTGTCATAAGTTTTGTTTTTGTTGTATATTGATAGTTTTACTGTTTTTTTGTGTTTGTTTGAAGTCCGGGCCCTATTGTAAATCAATTTGCCAGAATTGAATGGGCCACACAGCTGACTAAACGTCTGGAAATTTAATAAATGAAAAATTAATAAACGATGATAGATATCCGGTAACACCCTAAGACAACCTACATGTAAATTTGTTATCTGAAACTTTGTAGTGCGAAGGCCGTAGACTTGACGCTTTAGACAGAGTCTAAAATGTGATGTCTAACAAAAGGATTACCATGATCATATATCCTTTGATGCAAAGATACAAGCCTTTGACAACGCTAAGATTGTTAACTTAAAGATACCGAAACATGTGTGTATGTGAAGGCCGAAGACTAGTACTGGACACTATAGAATTACAGAGGCTGAATTGTAATGTTGAATAAATGGATTACCATGCCCATACGTCTTTAGATACAAACACACGGGCATTCGACAACGCTTAAAGTTGTTATCCAAAAGATACAAAACAATTTGTGTGCTTGATATAGCCATACACTAGATGTTATAGAAGTACAGATGCTACTTTGTAATGTTTGATAAATAGACTACCGATATATAATACCATACGAGCCTTCGACAACGCCTAAGTTGTTATATCTAAGAGATGTGTGTGCATGATAGCCGTACACCAGAAAATATAGCATTAGAGAGGCTGAATTGTTATCTCGGATTACAAGTTATGGATAAAATAAAGATGATGCACTTTTTCCATTATACCAGCCGTTGACAATGTTAGAGTTTCTATCTAACTGATACCAAGAGACGTGTATGTGAACGCCGTACACTAGACTGAGGCAAAATAGAAACCAAAAAAAGAGTAATGGATTTCATCCGAATCGGTTCTGCATGCAGTCTTTCTTCAATTAACCCCTAACCAACGCCTGACCCTTTTATATTTCCCGTAGGCATGTTCCCCCGAGGGTTAAGACCTCTAATATTTCCGCTTAATGAGATATTGCTACGAATCAGCCACCGGAGGATTCAAAATAGGTTTTTACTTGTTTTAGATGAGCAGTGTGGGCTTCCAATAAAACTCAATGTCAAGGTCAATACAGAAAGTGACAGTCTGGTGTACTACCGAGCTAAAGTTTTTAGTGTAGAGTATTTTGGTTCACCTTCCATGGCAACGGCTTCATGTGTGACCCTAACCTCGCCCCCTTAAATGAAAAACAGCCTGCTAGCCCCACGAATAAGGTAAATTAAAAGAAAGAAACTAACAAACAAATAAATAGTATGTTCGGTAAAGATGTACAGGTAAACATTGAAACACTGTTATACTGGCGCGACTTAGTCGGGACTGGTGGTTCAAATGTACTAGTATAACGGTCTACATTTGCAGCTACTACGATATTCTCAAAAATTTAGTCATGTGCAGCTAGCGTCGTCCCTCGTCTACACAACCCCCTTGGCTACACAACTCCCTTTAGAGAACCTTGCCCCCCCCCCCCCCAATATAAACACCGCTGTTCATAGGAAGTCTGCGAAGGAGGCTAGGGTTTGTACATGTACTACGTATACCTACCTACATGTAGCCCATTACATGTAACGAGCATATTGTATGTTTCCAGCACAAGTAACTACTCAGACACAGTTGTCGTAGGCCGCCGTACGATTTTGAGGTCGTACAATTTCTACGCAGGCTGTATGCAGGCTGTTGAAGGATCAACTGCCGACAAGACAGTATTTTCCGTAACAAAACATCTCCATTTCGTACGACACATGCACGGCTTATCAAAGAATGACGTCAGTTTATTACGATCACACGACTACCGTAGGACGACTGTGACTTGGTCCGAACTCACCTCGCAACTCACCTCCGGGATGATCATAAGTTTAGAAGCGGTTTGTTGATGCACACGTTATGCCAGCCGCGTCAAAGTCTACGACATCTTTAGCAAACAGGAAACTTATCCTCCCAGTAAATAATACGTCAGAGTAATAGAGAGTGCTTATTGGTCCTAGTGATTTGATTGAATTTAACTCTTGCGCTATTGTTTCAGTGCCTCACTACTGTTTAATCGCGCTAGTGTGCGTGTAAATAGCACTCCGTTGGCTCGCGCAGCGGGGGGGGGGGATGAGGGCAACAGAAACTTCTGCTTTACATAATCCGCTTTTTAATTGGCTCAGTTCGTAATGTTTGCGTTTCATCGGCATGATTTAGACTATTTTTGTTCTATTCAAGGAACCATAAAATGATACATATAAATGGACAAATACAAAGTGGTGGGGGACTCAAGTTGTACACAGCTTAGATTCTCAACGCCACTGTACATAATGGAAAATAGGTTATCTGACAAGACACTCGGATTTATCTATAGTAAATGAATAGATATATAGCATATACCTAGCTTGCAGTTAAGTTTTGACTCTTCTCATAGAAGAGAAAAAAAAGACATATAAACATAAACATATACCTAAAAACGTTTTGTTGCTGTGATGTAGTCTTCACTATTGTGTGGCTAACATGAATTTACAGTTGAAGTAAGAGGAACAGAAGACTTAAACTATTACCCCGGTATTCTCGTCTCTGCGTATAGACGTCTAGCAGCGGTTATTTGAGAAGATCAAAAGATCGCTGTTTCTTTAAAAGTCTTGAGCTGTACAATTCACTGAGATGTATTATTAGGTAAAACAACATGGCAGCGGACGCAGCAATGGCGTGAAAATGCGCTGTGCGGTCTAATATGATGCCCGCTAGTCTAGCAATAAACGGTGTAATTCGATTTGAAGCAAGTCATTTTACGTTGCCCTATCATTAGAAGCCGTTAAAACGTAGCAGGGGTATACTTGTTAATGGTACTTAATAGTTTTATCTGTATCTTTGTATACTTTGATGACGGTAATCCGTGTGTCAGTAGAGCGGTAATTTGATTCGATACAAATTATTATTCTATATCTCATTTTCCATCCACAAAATGTGTACATAGAGTCAGTGACTTACCAACCTGATGAACATAAAGCGGTTGCGTGGAAACTATTTGTTTCTTAACTAGCACTAGCCTATCGTATAAACCTGACCTAGAAGCAGATCTGATAAAAGTATAGTGAAGCAGTATATGTCAGCTTTTATCTGTCCCAAATTGGTTAAAAAATTACGATAACCTTTAAGCAGTCATAGATAATTGTTACTTTGAAAGGGCAGCGGGGTTTCAATTACTTGATGCATGATGTTGTATCCATGGTTACACAATGATTACAGTATTGATACTGCCTATAAAAGCTATTAAGATAATTGTAATGATAAGCCACAATCTGGGTTAGACTGGAAACAACATGTTGCTCTTTTTTGTTACATGCAATCCAAGATTTCCAGGGCGCCAATCAAATGCAGTGTCGTGCCACTAAGAAGTGCAACCCTGGCTACAAAAAGCAAAAATGAATGAAAAATTAAACAAACAAACATTAACAACACCAAAAGTATATCGTTGTGTGAACTTTGAGTACATACGTAATTTGTACAATCTGTAATACAACGAGGGATTCGTTTGGATAACTCGAAAGTACGTTAACAATCCTGGCAGTCTGTAACTTTGCAATGTTTATCCCTATAGTTTCCCATTTTCGTCTCTGTAACCCACGTCAAAACGAGAAAAACGAGTCAGTTAGTATATACTCTATGCAAGTAAGATAAAGTCATCAATGTATCAATGATATATATATATATTTATAGATTCATTATTGATCTTGACAGCTCATCGTTCAATATCCTTCATCTTGTCGAAGATACAAACTAAAAGTATAAGGGATGACCCTGTACCTCAGCTGGTAGCAGCCTCACAGTTGAGCTCCGTCTCCTGGTTAAAATTAGTTGATACCTGGTAGACCCCGGTTCAAATTCTGGGACAGGACATCTCGGTTGGCGCTGCACCCGTCCTTCGGAAGGGAGATAAAATGTGGGTCCCGTGTTTAAGAGGGTAGCTCGAGTACATTGTAGAGGAAGGGGTAGCAACCCCTCCCTGTAAAAATATACCCTGCCACTGTAACTGCTGCCCTTTTCCTACTAGGCAGACACTATGAACCACAAAAACCCAAGATGCAAGCCCGTTACGATCTCACAGTCAACCGCAGAATGAGGAATATACCACGAGGTCTACGGGTTCTCGTTGGAAACGCTATCGGGTCCAGTTAAGAATTCAGGACATCGCAATTAGAAAGGTTATCACCATGGAGATCAATTCAAAATAACGGCATTTATGCGGACAGCGGAAGTCGATGACATCTGGCGAAAAGCAGTTGCTGGTGGTTTTCCAAAGTTCCACTCTTCAGGCCATATCAAATAGGTCGTAGCAGCCTTTGGCTTTTAAACTGATAGTCGATGGGAGGAATATTCAAGTACAGTTCGCACATTTACTGCTGCTTGGATGTAATCTGTTTGGACAAAACTTTACATGTATTTTTCTCCGTTGCTATAACATATGTTTTGTCAATTAAGAAGGATTTAACTTGATTGTAATTAAAAAAATTGAGGCTCGTCCATGTTTGTCATGAGTATATCTGGGAACACGTCACGTTTCGAAAGTGTGACGTGTGCACAAGGTCAAAGGTGGTTTGAAGTCGGTATCGGCCCCAGTCTCTGTTCTATTGCTTATTTGCTTGTGAATGTTTTGATCTAATTGTAGTTCTGCATTAGATATCTTACCATTTTAGTTCACGTATACTAACCTCTATGAGGCTTAACCGTTCTGCCTATAGTATGTTTGTGAGGTATCACATTCAGCGAGGTCCTGAGAAAAATATTTGCCAGCAATGGCAATGGCATGAAGGCTGACTGGTATCACAATCAGATACTTAGATTGAGGTATCACTACCCCCTAGGCTTTCAGAAATAGCAACATTGGTTCATATGGTAACGCTAACAAAAAACAACTTTCACTCAAAGCACGTAAAGCTATGTACAGCCTGAAATCTCTCACTCGTTCATCTGTTTCCCCAAAGTGCTTACTAAAAATATTTGATTCTTGTATCAAGCCAATTCTTTTGTATGGATGCGAAATTTGGGGCACTGATTCCATAAATGACAGCTCTCCAATCGAAATTTCGCAACAACGATTCTGCAAAAATATACTTGGGGTTTTCAGAAACTGTAGTAATTTAGCCTCTAGAGCAGAACTTGGTAGATTTCCTCTAGACTTAGATATATCTGTACGTGTGATTCATTATTGGCTGCGCTTGTTACAGATGGATAATGAGAGACACCCATTACAAGTTGACGCTCTCTTGTTCCAACGTAACTCTATTACAACTAGTCGTAGAAAAACCCTGTTACAACGTGTAAAAGAAATTTTAGACCATAGTGGATACTCCTATCTGTTCTATTCTTGCAGTTCATCCTGCGATATCAAGTCAGTATGTACTATGTTAAGGTCCAGAATTATCAATACGTATATTCAAACTTTCTGTCACAATTTGAGTATTGATACTGGCAAGCTAAGGTTTTATAAGACATGCAAAACAACTTATACCATGGAAAAATATTTAGAATTAGATAACTTCGATTTACGCTCTGCAATTAGCAAAATTAGAATTAGTGCCCACCCCCTTGAAATTAAGAAAGGGCGGTACAAGAACTTACCTGTGTGCCAAAGAACTTGTAAATACTGTATGTCAAACAAGGTGGAAGACGAAATACATTTTATGTCAAGTTGCCCATTATACGACAACGAAAGAAATGAGCTGTTTAAAGAGGCCACCATATTTCATCCTAATTTCTCCACGTTTTCAGACGAAAAGAAAACTACTCTCCTCTTAACATCACAAAACCCACATATCACAGAAAAAGTGGGATCATTCGTCTTCCACAGTCTCGGAAAAAGAAGTCGAACTCAATAAGTTAGAACTTAGTGGCAGTAGTTAAGACTAGAGCAGACATTTGTTATACTGTTCATTATTGTCTGTCCGTCCACTCCGTGTTACATGTACATGTACTTGCAATTAGCCTACGGGCAGGAATTTGCAATAAAACTTTAAATTATTCCAGAGCTTATGATGTCGAAAAGTCCTGAAGGTTTTTTAGGTGTAGAGATTTATGTGGATATGCATTTAGCAGTGGATTTAGCTACCGGAATACTGGAGGCATGGTTTGTATATGTCAATGCACAACACATTCTTGTATGGTAAATCTGTGCTTCTATGCTTTAGTGATATTGATTCAGGACTGGCAATTACATGTAGGACTAGAATCCCATGTACCGAATGATCTGAAGGTACATGTAATACCGATTATACAAAGCTTATGTGTTAAAGCGGTTATACTGGTTAGACCAGTATATAGATTATACATACGACAGTGGCAACTATACAGCTTTAACAATGGATTGGTGATATCGATTCTTAACTTACTTCAATGGTAACGGGATCAGAATCTTAATTTCAGAACGACTTTAAGGTATGTCGATGAAGATTAGACATCCAGGTAATAAGATGCGCCAAAAAAGCAATTACTCAAACAACTGGATATGATTTTGGAAACGGTCAGACGTTTCAAGTAGCATCCACTACTTTAAAGTATTACTAATAAGGCGATACGGATGTGCTCGCGTGGCTATGTCATAGGATGAGCGTCATTACGTACCTTTGAGAAAATCTTTGAGGCAAACACAGGCAAAGTCTTTTGATGCAAGAAACGTTAACCGTGACTACCTGCGAAATTGGTTTCTTAGTTCAAGGGCCTTCACATTGTTAACGACCTTCGTTTGACTGTGTTGACCCCTGAAGGTCATCGAGTTTCAAAGTCGTCAGTGAATCGAACATATTTTCGCCTGAAAATCTACCCTGTCACTTTGGATGAGGCTCAATGACTTGCAAACATCGAACGATCTCTATAGATCTAGAAATCTCACAGTGATGAAGAGTACACCGGCCGCATTGATGCCAAAGTTGTCTTTTTATAGCTCGTTTTCTTGCTGGTTGCCGGCCTCTGTACACTACTTGGCCAATACGGGCACAGCTACTCAAAGCTCCCCGCCAAATACTTTTATCGAAGTTTAATAGCTTGTACGCCTGCCACTTACCATTTGAAGGACTAGACATCAGTGCCAGACACGGGTGCTACCCGCACACGATATCATCGTGTTTGGAAGCCGGAAACTTCACCAGATTCTCGGAAACCCATTCTTGTCTCTCGAACGTGAAAGAACTTCTTCCTAATATGCTCAACCAGTAGCCACTTTAGATCATCCCTATCCCCTCATCATTTGAGGTCGTTGCAGTTGTCAATGAATACTGTGTTTACACGGATGATGAATTCAGTAACCATTCAGTATCCCAAGACGAATGTTGCCAGTTTGCGATCATGCAACTACCGTACGGCCAATGTGTCCAGGGCCTAGATTAATCTTTTTTTTTTTACAATAAGCTGACAGCTCATTGGAACTGGTCACTGTCCGAGGCACCTACAACCTTTTCTCCTGTCAACAGATCCTTTTCTCCTGTCAACAGATGCTCAGCAGCGGGTATTCGATTCATAATAACGATAATATTAATGATAACAAATACATCATTGATAAAGATAATAATAAAGTGGCAAGGACCAGATTATACACAAAATGATATCTTAGGGAAGAGAAACTCTGGAAGACGAAGATATAATAGAGGGCCAAACCTGGGCAAAGGTACACCACCTGCAGCCATAAGAAAACAGGAAGAGATGGAGAGGTATAGACGGTAGTCGGTTATCGACGTAGTGGTTATAACGATCAGCTTATTCATATCTTTTACCACCTCAGTTCCCCTATACCCAATGACCTCACTTAGGACAGTCGACAAGAAACCATCGAAGACTACAGTTCATGCATAAAAGAGTTATAAATCATGGTAGAGTCGATATTTTCCTTGATGAGTCTTTTTCACTGCAGTCTGCCAAGTAAACTATTCCGTTGGACAGACTTTGATCCAACCAGCTGTGGATTAGCACCAAGTGCAAGATTCATGATTACAAGATTATACTGGAATCGATAGACTTTGGACTGTACAGTTTTGTTAGATGTGCCCAGACTCTAGGGCGACAATGGGATACATGTTGATACGTCACGTCTGACAGTTCCCTGTTATTATCGGAAAATCGATGAAACGTGGTATTTATCCTGGTCGGAACGATGTCGACGAAGCAGAAACAAATTACATGATAGTGCCATAAACAATGTCCAATATCGTCACCCTTGCTTGGATAGATTATGAGGTAGAGTTCATAAATGTCACCCCTAGCTATCCCTTATGTAGTACCACACTAAAATACAAAACTAGTTATGAATTTATGTTTAGCATATATTAAAGCTTGGGATATTCAATTTTGAAATGGTATTTGGTCTCATCCTTTCTACTTGGCAAACCCTTCGATCAACCAAAAATTACGAATATTTCTGCTAATTTACCTTTGACAGATGGTAATGTTTTGGTTCCTTCTATGGTGGACTAGCTGGGTATTTATGAGAAGTCCCATAGCTTTTTTGAAGTCGTAGGGACAATGGGCTGATGTGCACTGTGTGTAGAGCATGGCCATGGTATTGGAAAGTGTAGTCCATCTCTCTCCCTCCACCGCCAATGTATGATCATGTGTTAGTGAACAGCATAACTCTGGAAGCTGTGGATGGAACTTCATGATATTTAGTATGTGGGAACTCAGGTGCTGTTGGTTTTTCATCGTTTTGGTAGGTTGGTACCTTGAGTTATGATTAGCACAATGAGATGCATTTTATTCAAATCAAGCCTTAATTAAAAGAATTAAATGAGGAGAACATATATTTCGATCTTATGTAGCATACATATACTCCACCTATTTTCGAAAAACAGTTCCCTCGATTTACTCCTGCGCTGTTCTATATGCCCTCGGTGAATCGTCGTATAAAGCATGTCATCATAGTTTATGTCACTTATAAAGGTTAACATCATTTGGCGAAGGTTCAAAATCCAGGAACACTAGTTAATGTGTCTCAAGCCTGTCGAGAGACTGTCGAGAAACTCAAGTAGCTAAATTGCGGCTGACAGAAGCTTTATTGTTATAACGAGACACTACGGACAAGTTAAGTGGAACGTTTTCGAAAAACTACTCTTTCACAAACTTACTGAAGTCATTAATGAATACAATGGAGACCGATATAACCATTACGCCCCATCGTCAATCACCCACTTTGTAATACTGCAATGATTATGTCCTAAGTCTTTGCCTGAAAAAGGCTGAACACCTTTTTAAGGGATTTTGAGTCCCCGTTGGGATACGTCACAAGGTCATGTCATGGGAATCTCTAGCTTCAATACAAGAAATCAAACTTAGTTTGCTTCTCATTTGAGATAAACTAGACCAAGAGGTCCTGGGCTTGAATCCCCTGATTGTACCCATTGACGTTGTGCCCTTGAAAAAGATATTATACTTAAGAGTTAAAGTGAGCACCTAGCTTTGGTTAGGAACGTCCCTCAAATAAGTCGTTAAATGAAGGTCCTGTAGCTGAGGAGAAGAGTCACACCTCGATCACGTAGAAGAACCCACACTACAGTTATAAACTAGAGTAGTCCGGAAACGATAACAGACAAACAGACAAACAGACAGACAGACAGACACATCCAAAACTATATCTCCATTTTTCATGGAGATTAAGATAGGGGTCCTTCCCGTTGTGAGTGGATCAAATAAATCCGTCCAGACATGCAGCTTGGACTTTTTAGTCATGGGCCATGAGGCGGTTTACCGGGTATACAATACAAACAAAACAACCTACCATCTATCTTCAGTACAGTCAACTGTAACAATCAACAGCTCCTGGAAGACTATGATGGCAAACATGCCAAAAGAAGTCACTGACCTTGTTGGCAACAAAAGGAAATGAAAGGAGCTTACAATCACCTGCGTTGCAGCTTACCGATGATGGTAGCTTGCCAAATGTAATGGGGATTCTTTGCAAACAAATTGCACTGGCAACTGCATTTACTCAGGCAAAGCTGTAAATCAGAGGTAGAAATACACCATTGACATTAACTTGAAATACTCGCTATAAATATAGACAGCTCTAGATAACTCAAGCACCTAGAGCACTCTTAGAATGCCAGTAAGTGTGTAACGTTACCCGAGGGTTTGGCACAGTCTAGGTTAATAAAGAATCGCTGTTATTGTAGCACCACGCAAATATCAGGAACAATTCATCAAAGTATCTACAACGAGAGTTCAACAACCTCGTGCTGTTACCAACTGATGTTAACCTTTAACGACTGACATATTATGAATGTGTCTCATTGATTATGCGCATGCAAAAAAAAAGGTCCTCATCTGCATAATCAGTTGATCATAATCTGGCAGAATCCGTCTAAAGTATTATCCAAAATGTCGAAAGTCTTATCTTAATTTTCGAGGGCTTCCCATTATATTGCGTTGGAAATAATATGCTATGAAATCTATCATGATCACATATTATTATTAAAGTCTCGTACTATATATTGAAAGTCCGCTTCAGTTAAATTATTATGGGATTTGGCATTTGGAAACTAAGACGTATTGGCTTTTGCGTTTGTGCCTTATGTAATAAATTTGCTGGTATTTGATAACTTCAGATATGAAAGAATTGTTTGACGTCATTTGCACCCTGAGGGAATCTGGTGCAATATGTCAATTCTAAGTTTTAGTTTCTTTGAGGATTAATATCTTGTCTCTACTCCTGCGATACGTGTTGTGCATAAGTTAAACTGGTGCTTTCTATGGTAGCATTGTAGCTTTCTGGTTAAATAAGCTTGTTGATTTACAATCTAAAGGTTAGGGTTCGAATCCTTAGGAAATACCGATGATGTAATCTTTGGAAATGCATTTTACACCATTTTTTATCTTTCTCGATCTAGGTGAAAATGTGTAGCGAACTTTGATTAGGTTCGTCCTCTTGGATGTGTCTTAGCCAAGAAAAGATCTGTGTTTGAGGAGAGCCACGAGCTTGAGCGTGTTAAAGAAAGCTATCGAGAGGAGTAGATGTGACTGAGTGGATTAGGACTATAAGTCTAGCAGGTCTTTCACCGTACAAAACTGGTGCCTTAAACATTAATGCATTGAGGTGGTTACCCGGTCAAGCGATGCAAATAACAAAGCTTCAAACTTCATGATTACAACTATTCTAATCAGACTAAGTAGTCCCCAAGTAATGTAGGATTGGAAGAAGTGTGAGCCTCCACCCTTTAGTAATCAACTCTTCAATGTACGTCTAATCTTTAATAATTGTCCCGAGGTTTACAATATGTAAAAAAAATGCTTGAATGATCAGACACACCAGGAAGCATAGCCGGGAAATGTTTAAAATTGAGTGCTCTTATATCATGGTGCTTAGACACGTCAGTAAGCATAAATTTCTGGCAAGTTATCAAAATAAATCACGCTTAGATCCTTACATACTTCGGTAAGCATAGCCGGGAAATCATCATCATGATTTACGCTTGAATGCTCAGACATTAAGGAGGCATAACTGGCAAATGATCATCATGTAGTACGCTTAAATGCTTATATAGGCACATCGGAAGTATAACCGGAAAATACTCGAAGTATATTCAAACATATGTTGAGAAAAGCAACTGACTTGTTCCCTCTCACGTCATGTGTGTGTAGTGACATGGCAAAACTCCAACAAGGCAGTCTGCCAAGAAAGAATACGCACGGCAAACTTTAACGTAATTCACAATGACATGGACCGACATGGACCGAAGCCATTACTGTCTGTAAGATTTGTAGAGCTTGACTGCGACGAGTCAGTCTTGAAAGAGCATTCTAGAAACCTAAACCAGCGTGATCGATGATTATCTTCACTGAAACCATTGAAGTTTGAAAGATTTATAGAGCTTTCATGAGGCGATGCAATCCTGAAAGAACATTGTAAAAGTTTAAACCTGTGTGACAAAAGATCAAAAAGGCTGAAACCACTGAGGTTGGAACGATTAATTTGGTTTCCATGCGATAATTCAATTCCGAGAAGAAATTTAAGGACTTGAAAGCGTCTTTCACATCAGAGAATAAAATTTAATGATGGACAATACTTAGATCAGCCACATGCAAGAGTGGCTCGATCGAAAGTCCTGGAGGAGTGCAGCTAAATGTGACGCGTTCAATTCAGGTATTTCTGTAACCCGGTGACTTTGATATGACCCTTATGATTTAAACTCGGGATCAATCACACGGCGCTGTGGGTCGAGGTAAGATGGAATGAACTAAATGCAAAGCTTTGCAACATATTACCGATTGCGTAAATTGTACCAAAAAAAGAAAAACTAAAAATGAGCCAATACGTCGAAAATATTACTTGAAAAGAATAGGAACAAACGATTCATTGTTTACAATTTCAACAAGATACTTGTGATCAACAAGATTTTAAAATCAAGGATTTGTTTGCCTGTCTCTATTTTCTCTTTCCTTCGCTTGCATGAGTTTCCAGGTGCCCAAATGATGTGATCCATAACATTAAGACAATGTGGCCTAATTTGATATAGAAATAAATGTTCTTCCACTTCGTTAATCTTAGAATATACTCTTCCTCCTTTAATTACTATCGATTCCTATTATGTCATAATTGCTTTTGATTACCTTAATGTTTCTACTAACGAGAATGGATGAATCCCGTCTGATTATTTTTCGTTTGCGGGGCTTTAATGTGTCTGGCATGTTGAGAATTACGAGTACATGATTTCAAATTGCTATCATTAAGAACAACATGGTGCTCATAAAAACGGAATCACTGGCTGAAGCATTGTATTCACACGGGATATGTTACATGATTGATGTTAGGAAGCGTAGGCATGGGGTTAGTGGATCTGATCGGCAATCAAATGTACGTTTGGTAATGGGCATAGAATAAATGTAAATCATATTCAGGTACATTAATTAGAGTGAAATAATCACATAGTAGTCAGGTATATCAAATGTCTTGCTCAAAAAATGAGGACAATAAAACTAGGTTATATTTCTTATACTTGAATCTTTTGGGTGGTCTCATCAGTTAACTAATTAACTGGTTTTCAAGAGTGTCGTTTCAAAATCATAACAAAACAGGTAAACAGAAAAAGGATAACTTAACAAAAAAATGAATGAATAATCATTATATTCACAACAATATACCATATATAAGTCGTAATCAAACATAGGAGCAATAAATGACATGGTTGGCAGATACTAGTATTTGATACGGCTTGAGAGACAACCAAATCGATATCTTTGAATATTTCATGAAGTACAATGTACTTTGGATCAGTAATTGACAAGGCCATGATGAAAGAAACATTGCCAGTGATCCTTGTAGTTTGGAAGGGTAGATTAATTGAAGACTACAACGTAAACTTGGTTCAAGGCGCCAACGTGCAGCGATTTCGAAAACTCAAACTTCAAATGGAGAAAGTTCAATAATCACAACGTAGGGCTTATATTAGAAAAGTTATTAAAGTTCATGTCCAAATACGCCTCAGGTAACAGTTAAGGACCAATGCATATCTACGCTTCTGTATCTCTAAGCACGTTCCAAGGGCGATACCAGCAATAGAGGTTATAGCCCTGATATAGACTTGGCATAATGCTTTTATTGGAAATAACTGCTTTTACAGTCATGTAACCTTGTAACTGCAGAGGCGGAAAATTAGTGTCTGGAGGAAAATTTACGATATTTGGTATGTAGTCATTACTAACTCTTCTAACATTAGGCATGATTTATATGTTTTGGAATGGCTCTTGCATTGTAGTTTAATTGAAGGCCATGACCAATGTAAACACATTGTAAGGCCCTTAAGAAAAGATATCACAAATCACGCCAGGAAAAACACTTAAGGGCCATAATTTCTATGATCTATGTTGAAATAAAACTGCAGGTATCTTTGAGTTACATGTTTAACACCCATCTGCGCAATACTAGATGTCATCATTCATCACTCTAGAGTGTTACTATATCGGAGAGTCAGATTACAAAGTAGACTACTTACGCTTGATGTATATCAAGTCACGGAGGGAGAACATCAGCGTTAAGGAAATGTCTAAATGGTTTAGACCTATAAGGAACTGCCATCGTTTCATGGGTTGCCGTTAAGGATGCTACTGTCATGTTGGTTCCAAATCTAAATATATCCAAAAGATCAAGACAGCACGTCCAGGATGAAAGATACGAAAACCGTACGTTTTGCTGCAGTACTAAGGTCATATACCAGGGGCCCCAAACTCAACCTTGACTGTCGTCTTCCCAAGAGCTAACTACACACATCATCGTAGTCCATCCAGAGGTTTTTTTTTTTAGGTATGCTGACTATAAGATCCGGAAACACAGACACGCAGATAGAAAGATACACAGGCCAAGAACTATACCTCCATTTTTATGTCGGTAACAACTTGAAAGCTTGAAAGTTTATAAATTAACGACGGTTTAATCGTGGCCAACCAGTCGCACTCTGCATTCCACCAGCGCAGCCCCAACGGGGTCATCGGCATACTGGTTGGTAAAAGTCTGCCGATCCAGTCTCCCCTGGCTGTAGTAACACTACACTCTACGTGTGAAGAAGACTACTAATACATCGAGATTAGTAATTGACTTAACGTCCATCAACACACTACTGGATGCCACCATTCATCATTCTAGATTGCATTATGTCGAAAAAAAATTTACTAACTTTTTCCCATGCCTGATCGGTATCAAATCACGTTGAAAGATCTTCAACGTTCGAAACATATTTCAATGATCTAGATATGCGTTTCTTTGTAGCCATTTAGGAACTTTCAAGTTCCACATCTTTAGATATAACACTAAAATCTTGCTGAAGAATAAACTGAAATGATGAAAAAATCAATCCATATTCCACGCTGTTAACCAACCAACAACCTAGCGCTGGTGAAATACAACAATCCCTCACTATAGGGCATTGCCCTACACTCTGCACGTAAGAAAATTGCATTTCTGCAATATCCCTTCTCCATAATGACTTTGCTGTTATGTGTACGTGAGTGATTTATTCTTTGATACGCTGTTATTGGATAGAGTGTAGCAATAGATCATTATTCCACGACGTTTACTCGAGTGATAAAGAATCCGTTGCCGGAAGTCAAAATCTTGCAAATTAGATCACGGGCCTCTTCGTTAAACTCAGAGATTTGTACAAAGCTAAAAGAGAGTTGTGGAATAGAAAACGCATTTATTCACATCTAATATCAGTCGAACCAGATAAAAAAACAATGTAAAATGAATAAAATAAGAAATGAAACAAAGGAAATAAAATGATAGAAAAAAAAGATTATCACAATTAGAAAAAAAAATTCATATAGAAAAATTATTTTGAATATTTGTGTATATTAATAATAATAATATATATTACATTCATGTTTGACCGGTACATGAATTGAAATTATTCAAAATCTTTTCAATTCTCTCTACATGTTGTTACATGTAAATGTGCAAAAGCGTTAACTTACATAGTAGACGTTTAATGACAAGTACAATTTCTCCATAAACTCTTTCGACATCTTACGGCCCACTGTTTGTTTATTTATTTCACCATGGGAAACATAAAAGAGGCTTTTTTATGTACCCTTGTGGAAATCCCGAGCATAAGTCATTTACATCAAATTGAGTCGAAGTTGCAACAAAAGTAACAAAAAAAGTTACGAAGGCATGAAAATGCGTCGATGCTTCGGTCATGATTGAAAACTCGACTTTAGCAAGAATATATGCTTGGCATTTGTAGAAATTCGCCATTGGTGAAACTAATATGGCCTCAGTAACCCTTAACTTTTCGTAGAACAAAAAAGGTACTAACTTTGCGCAGCAAAACATTGCAAAGTTCGCTTTAACAAATCGTTTTCCTCCAAAATTACATGGTGTAATATAGCACTCCCAAGATATTCTAACTTGGAGACAAAATCCAATACAGACCAACCCTGGCAGTGTTAGATGACGTTTGCATGTCAAAGTAAGTCGCGTCTCTCTAACAAGATTAAATCCGATGTCGCTAGGACCATATAATGTACTGTCAGTCATAGTCTTGGCAATGGCTCCTGCAGAAGCATAAGTGATTGGATTATGTCAATTGTAAGGCGCCAGGAGAATTTGGTGCAGACATCCGAATTCCTGGTGGCATTCAAACCCACATGATGAATATGTAGAGAAAGGCGTGTTCGCACTGAGTGATTTCTTTCTCTTCTGACCTGTTTTAGCAGTAATGTTCTCTTAAATCTACGCCAGAAAGGTTGGCTTCTCGCTTACGGTACAGTCACATTTGCAATTGGTTGTCGTACGTTTTAGACGTAATAGAATTTTGATGCAGGCTGTGACAAAGCCAAACGGCCGACAAGGATCTATGAGAGTGCATGTTAGTGTTCCATTAACTTTACTCTGGAGTAGGGGTCAAGAGTTCCAGCCTCTCCCTGAACCGTACACTCTCAGACAGAGTTTCTGTCCGTACGGTCATCCGATGTTTCAAAAACAGCGTTAGCCAAAACAAATTCCTCCCGACATTTAACCTTTCAAATACAGTGACAATACATAACACATACCCTTCCTGTTATGACTAGTGTGAAAAATAGCTTTCTGAGAGTAAGATTTGGAGGAAGATGTACATTTCTCTTTCTTGTGTACAGGCCACATCCGCGGTTTAAAGATGTCTGCAAGAGGGACTTGAAGGCTCTAGATCTTGACACTAGGAGGACCTTGCAAGTGACCGTTCCAGGTAGAGATGTATACTGTCCAGATTGCTGAAATCAGGAGAATTCAGACTGACACAGAGTGCAGAGGAAAAGTGGACCCGACGAAAAAAACTTTGCAACAGAACTGAGTCAGCTTACAGATGTGATTTATATGGCTGCCATTCTCGTATAGGACTGTTTAGCCATAGTCGATGCTGTAGGGCTGTTGTGAATTAGGATTTTACCATGGTCAATCCTGAGGCCATATAGATAATACGGATAGACGACAACTTCAGAATTGGTACTAGCAAAAGCTGTAAGCCAAATGACCATCAAACCAGCGGCCACATGTTTATGCATGCCACACAACGCAGTGCAAATCCACAGTAACGTCCTATCGGTATAAATCTGACATTAGATCGATATCTACTAATCCTTTTCTCCTCGAAAGTCCTTGTTACGTCTATCAGTCCAAAATCTACAACACCTAGCGTCTGGTGATGTGCACATGACGCCATAATGCCTGATTAGAGCCTATCTTTGTACTGACAGGTCGCTGGAGACCAACGTGCTGCACTTGCCGATGGCTAACACGTAATTCGTTATCCTCTACGGCCACCTTAGCTCGTTACACCATCCTGTCAAGGTTGGCAGAGAGATAAAACTTGACTCAGATAACCTACGCTTGTCTGATGCACTTAGCGCGCGGCAATGGCTTGGAGATAACCTCCATTAACATTAATCCGCTGGGTTACATAAATCCGCCACTTTGAAAAACAGTAGGTTTGAGAGATCTCTAGTGCAGTTCCCCACAGTTATGCACAGTTTAGATATACAGGAGTGCATTAGACTGGGGGACGTTGGGCTGAAGATGTGTTCGGACATATATTTTCAGGTCGGCGGAATTATGTACCGTGGTAGAATTATGTTAGTAGATCTCAGGGCGTGAACTCGGAAAAACAAAACTTCCAAGATGGCGGCACAATGTATGGCGCAAGAGATAAAACACAACAAGAAGTCAGTAGGTCAAGACTATAACTCATCACTTCTTGAATCCCCACTCCTTCAGTTCTTGCTAGTACGCGTTTGGAGATGGCTTGGGGTACTTGATCTGGGACAAAGGCCAATAGTTCGAGTCCTGGCTAACTAGACAGACTTGGTGATGGGAATTATTGTAATTCCTTGCATTGTAAGCCGTTTACTACTCCTCAGAGCCAATACCGAGCATGTGGACCCAATCATGTACATATCATCTGGCATTTTTGCTACAATCAAAGGAAATGTATATTTCCAGTTAGGACCTCGTCCCTTTCGTCGTGTCGTACAAAATGTATTTGTCTTATGACAGAAAAATATCCATGTTGACAGTCGGCTCTATCATAGCCTCCCTAAAAACCCTGCTACAAAACTATCACGCAACAAATGTGAAAGTAAAAACAGGGGAATGCCGAATCTTGGCCATGAACCTCATGGTGTAACAACGTCAACAGAATCACCACTAAGGTTAGCAACTACATTAATGAAAGCATTTGAATTTAGTAAAAATTTGCTTCTAGTTTGCGTAACGTAAGACAGCAGAGTTTCTAGACGATTCATCAGAAGCCTTTATCCGTCCTGTACGTAACAAATTATAAATTAAATCACATTGATAATGACTTACCTCCCTTCCAATTTTACGGTCCATCCCTTCCCGAAAAACAGCTCAAGTGCCAAGTTACTTAAACTCAAGCTAAAGATGTCATTGTCTTTGTTTATGTACCGCACGATTTACGTTATACAGTCTTGTCCAGCGGATGGACGCAAAGTGGCCCCTTTGGTGACCCTTCATAGATTCTACCCAATGTGTTTACTAACACATGCCATTGGAGACATCCAATAGGATCCAGCCGGTTGCTTTTGAACATTGGCCTCAAGATAACGGTCGTTTAATGTCAAGAACGAAGCCTAATGACGATAATTCAAGGTAAATTGACATACGTTTGATGCAGTGGAAGTTATATGAAGTCCGATACAGAAGTGTAACTGAATTTATAAAAAAGAACTAACAGAATTTATAATATGTCAAGGCTGTGACGCATGACAGCAAGTGGTTACTACTTCTAAATTACACAAATTCAGTCGTCGAGGACTTCGTCTATTGAAGTCACCGCTACGAACTTCAATACATTTATGTTACCTATAAGATGTAATTTATTATATGGGCTCTCATAATGGACATTCACAAGAAGAACCTTGGGACCAAACGACATAAAAGTTGGAGGAAATCTAACTACACTCGGAAGAGAGGAAAATCATATTTGTGAAACTGCCTTAGTTACTTTTCGTGTCCTTTATAGTAAGTTACATATTAGATAAGGCATAGTGTATATGGTGCGCTTGATAGCTCGATACGATGTGATGATTTGACATGTACTCTCTCTCTCTCTCTCTCTCTCTCTCTCTCTCTCTCTCTCTCTCTCTCTCTCTCTCTCTCTCTCTCTCTCTCTCTCTCTCTCTCTCTCTCTCTCTCTCTCTCTCTCTCTCTCTCTCTCTTGATGTACAGGACCCAACAATCTATTGATGAACACCCTGGGGTACACACATACATGAAGAATGTAGAGGCGTTTAAGTATCGCATTTCACAGCATTATGGGCGCCCCAAACGTTTGTCTTTGTCGCATTTTTGTAGCAAAGCAAAGGTTTATGTCAGGACACGATTACTGTTATTTCCTTAAATGCTTTTACAAGGTCAATGAATAACCGTATATCAAATAGTCATTATGCAATAATATTGAAAGAATAGTTTACTGCGATTTCTTTACATGCAACTCAAATCTATCCTAGGCCCATAGCATTGCACAGTAATACTCAGAGAGTGAAATTGCAATATCATTGCAGACAAATGGCAGATATGACCCTTAATACGCAGAATTGGTGTTGTTGGTGTTAACGGAGCCATTCTGACATCTTATGACATAGATGTTATAAAACTCTTCTGATAAATTTTGATGCGATCAATAACACTACGGGAGAAAAATAACGACGTGCTTATTGTTTATTTACCTAAACAGTCTTGTTGCAGCCTTTGCGCTGAATTTTCAGGTCTTTATACATTTTGACACATATCATTATAACGGAACACATTGAATTGTCAATAGCTTTAACGATACACCATCGTAATGCTTGAGTGCGGCAAGCCACGCACATTACGCATTTGTCTGTTCAGAATGCTTCTTTAGTACTCCACAAGCACAAATCATCTAGTTATACCCTATTGACACCGGGTGAATAGCGCCTGCTAGAGGAGTCAAAGGAGCAAAATGAAGGCGTGACCTTCGCGTCCCATATAGGCAATTTCATGTCAATCATATAGCTTGGGTAGCTGTTGTGTTGAATTCGATATTAACCCGCTCACAAACGAATGAAAAAGAAATCTAAAAATCTAAAAAAACTAAAATCTAAAATTCTAAAATTTCTAAAAATCTTGAAAATCTAAAAAAACTAAAAAATCTCCAAAAAAAAATCTTTGACAAACGTACATTTGAAGTGGATATATCTAGAGACAGCTATCGTATTCTATGATGCTAATGGTGACTTACCTTTTGAATCTGCAGCTGTAGTAGACAAGTGATCGTGGTGTCTTTCGCACAGCGTATGCCGGTATGGCTCACACGAAAAAGCAGCGCCAACGTAATATGCATCACAGCTTGTGACGTCAGCTATACCATAGTGGTGTTTGTTACGGCTAACCGCAGTCACGCGCGTGTCAGTAGCAGCTGCGAGTGGAACAATAGAAGCAATCGAAAATTCGCGGAATTCCCGGAAACTTTAAAAAGAAAGGTTGTAATATAAACAGTTTTGCCACAGCTGTTTTGTGACTACAGGAGTGGTCGGCGAGAAATTCGTTGCGCTACCGAACTTTTTACATTTCAACGGTTTAAAACTTTCGATGTTGAGTTGGAATATAAAGTAGAGCTGACTTGGCTTTGAGTATAACCGACACGCTTGCACCGTAAGTATATTTGGATGACTACAAAGGAACCGGTTTGAAAAATGTTTCTTAACCTTGCAGGGGTGGTAGGTTAAGTAATATATCTTTGTTCAAGGCTAAATGCTTCAGAAATCATACCGTGTAGGTGTTGGACACCTAGTATATGGTTACGGCCAACAGTAAGTTATAGGAACAATATGTTATACTTATAGACAGGAGCAATTTCGGGTATTCTATACCAAACATCCGCCGCTTTTGGATCATAGTTATGACATATTAATAAGACATATCTGAAAAACAGGCTTAATGCCTGAGTGGATCTTTCCCTGTATGAATAGATAGATAAATCACATCAAATTTATTGCAAATTCATGCCCAAATGATAATTTCAATTGGCTAGGTAATAAATAATCTTGATAATGAGCATGGAAAAACGTGTCTGATTTATATGACAAAAGTAAGAAAACATTAATCATATAAGATTGATGAAGGTTACACATACAATTTAATTTCTACAAAAGAAGCATTAAAGAAGGGCGGTACGTGGCTAGCTGTCAATCAAAACGTCTACAACGAAAGCATCCTCCGTATGCAGTTATGGAGATTGATATCTCTTTGGGCACTAGTAGTATATTTGAACAAAAATTTCGGACAATCTGACCAAAATCAATTGAAACGAATATGAGTGAAGAATTCCTCTAATCTTTTACTATCAACGGATTACAGCGATAAGCTGGATAAATTATGAGATCATATGTCTGATAACATAGAATAGCCTCAAGCAATGAAACATCGTCAGCGTATCTACGATTTTATATAGATTACCTCCGGAATCAAAAGCAATATATCTTTTTTCCAGATCGATACTGACAGGAGGGTGGGTTAAAAAATATCTTACTGCACTTATATTTTGACGTTCCGCTCCTATAAAGCATGTTCGAAACTGATATGATGATTATTTACAATGTTGAATAACTTCTCTCTGTTTATCTTTCAAACCAGATTTCGCGTCGATATTTAATGAATGAATGAATGAATGAATGGTTTTTATTTGATCGACATTCCTTACCAACCCATCAATACAGGCAAAAAGCACAAGTACTTATACATTTTATTATTATTATTATGATTTATTTCTGATTATTATTATGATTTATTTCTGATTATCATTATTTACTTCTGTACCTCTACCAACACTCCTATGTCAAGTCCGTATGGGCCGGGCGACTTTATTGAGTCTCAGGACACGAAAATAAAACAAACATTCAAAACATTCAAACAAACACTCATTCATTTATTCATATACAACACCTTCCACTGAAAGACTTAAATATGAAAAAAAACACAATAAAAACACAAAGTCAATAAACACACATAGATACAAAATGGTTGAAAGTAACGTAAAAGTAAACAAGACAAGTTGGTGATCTATCAATTTCGAGAATCTACCTGTACAGTAAATGAAGGTATGGACTATATCGACGATATTAAAGTTTTTTAAATGCGAAAGTGACATGGACCCTCGTAGCAGTAAAGAAAATACTATACTGCCATTGAGTTGCTGCAGGTCTACTATCAGGTACCTACAGTTCGCAGATCGTATACTACTAGTTTGAAAAACATGACCATTGTTAATGAACACATGCTACATAATTGATGTGACAGCAAGAACAAAGACTTCTGTGTCAGAATTAACTTGTGAACCAGCTGCTTCCAAACAGTAGTTAGAACAATTGTATACCTCTTGTGGCACGTGCAGTTGTTTTTATTTTCTAACAGTCAGACGCCTGATGTTGCCATCCACAGATGAAAGGTGGCTCGTATGCAAATAAACACTAAATTATATCAATCACAATAAGGATCAAACAATAACATCAGAAATGAAATATGTTACCTCACTAATCACCGATAAGCACCTATAAGTTGCAGCAAAACATATAATGAATCTATGACACGTATAAGAGAAATATGTTGGTATTAGTCTGAAACATACTCGGGTTTGCGATTAGGGAATTCCCCCAGAAAAACAGAGTATTGTTTTTAATGGTTACCTACGAAGATATATGGAGCTGGGTGTTAGAATTTGGCACACAAACGTCATAAAAGATAGCAGGTATATGTGTTGACACTTAGTGGGGAAAGATAACTAAGTGATAAATGAATGCAGCCTTAAAGCTACTCACTGAAATAATGTGAAAAATAGACACTGTTATTGTAGACTAAAAAGATAAATGAAGCTGTGTGATCGAATTGGGCACACCGACGGGGGACAGGATAACATGCAAGTGTCAAGGGATTTCATGGTATGAAACATGCTAACTTCACGCCAGGGGCACTCATATCACTTAAACAACGTATTCTACAATCTGATGACTGTTAAAGGCTTTGGCGACAGAACTAAATGACAAATGTCCCGTATCAAAACACAAATGGAACTTTATGAACAAGTGGATGTCACAACAATAAGATGAAATACCCAAAGGAAACAGTGACTACCTGTCAATTACCAGAGCCGTATACCATCGACGTTCATTGAACCCTATCTAGACTGGGCTTTTTTTCGTATTCCTGGGAATGGGAGTGGGTGGTTGGCTCATTCAGCCCTTAATAACTTCCAAACGGTATGTACATCTTTTTACCTCCCAAACCGAAGCAATTTCTACCTATCGTTGTTTGAAGGTAGTCGGGTATAATGTTGTTGCTTTTGTCAATGATACGACGTCTCGTCAGATATAACAAGATTAAAACTCCTTACCTCTTTATCCCGTGCTGGCAAACCTTACTTAGTACTCGGCTATCGAGGTCGACACAATGCAAGTTCCGTTTCTAAAAGACCAAGTCCCTTGAAATCGGCATACTTTTGATGGTTGAGGCTTAAGAATCAATTCGGACTCTCATACTGCAGCTCGCGTTGGATTGTAAAGACACGGATGTCATTTGCAGGTAAAAAATCGATAACTAAAACTTCAAAACCTGTGCCGTTTAAGTATCTCCCTGACGTGTTTATCTTATACTACCAGACTTGGGATGACAACGAGAGGAAATGTTGATCCAATCAAACGACTGAAGCGCCTTCACATTGCCACGTCTCATCATCGGATGCAAGTCCACGATTAGAGACGTTCAGAAGTGAGTAACGTCTCAAGGGATGGCCTTGTGCAAAATTGCTTCTATCTGTAAGAAACACCAAGGGGATATTCTAATGTCTTCAATCTGCCCGAAAGAAAAGCCGTCCCTTTTATGCTTTGGTCACAATTGCGCCGGTGCCCGTCGGGGATGTAGCCCCGGCCGGGCTCTGACGTCCGGGGGGCACCGGCTGTCGTGGTCACAATTAAAAGTTTCTTTCACGCTGCCCTGCAGGGGTCCCGGGGTGCTCCGGCAGGCACTCACGTCATTTTTGTAAAATTTTGTCACCTTCATCGGTCGGTCTCCGGTAAGAACCCGTCAGTTGCTCTGAAGATGTCTTGTAGTGACCCCTGCGGGGTCCGACAAGGTACCGCGTGCTTTTCACATCCAGGTGGGGCAGTTGTAGGGACCCTGCCGAATGCCCCGCGAACGACGGTCGGGCATCAGGCAGGCTCCTCGTGGGCACTCTTGGGGGGGGGGGGGGTATATAAAACTGCACTGGAGCTCAAAAAGAAACACGATATACGAAGTTTACGCCTTAGTTCTGCTCACCTGATCTGTAACGTCACACACTTGACCCGGTCTTAAGAAGTACACTCACTTGCTCTGTGCACTTGGTTTGTTTCAAAAACATAACAATAGTTAATCCTATACTCTTTGGCGATGACACCAACATATCCCTTTCCCACAAAAACGTTGATTCTCTGATACAACTCTGGTCCCCGCCGGGCCCAAAAATAGCCCGGTAGCCGCAGGGTGCCCCACGGGGCCACGTAGGGGTCACACCAGGAAGTGCCAAAAGAAGTCCCGGGAACTACCCGGCAGGGCCCCTTTTTCCAATTGTGACCGAAGCATTAGGTGGTTCTTAATGTTCAGCCGCATCTGCAGAACATATTGGACTACTAGTACTACTACATGTGCAGTCGGCACCAGCACCATGCAGTATTGATTTCGAATTCAGGAAGCGTAATGTTTAGATGGTACCTCTTTGCTACATTCATGATCATTACACGTTAAGACTACTATGAGACTGACTCTTAAGGTTCATAAATGACTAGTACTCTTCATCATCTGACACAAGTTCATGACACAAGCCCCATTCGGCTCAGTGTCGGTTGAATATGGAGCATATGCCTTGCCACAGGCAAAAGCCATTCATAGTACATCATCTTCTGTAGATGCCTGGCTTATGCACCATAGCTTACAAGTAGCTTACTGGTATCAAGTATTGTATCATTTATCACGGCAGTTTGGAAAGAATTAAGATCGATTAAAAAATCCATTTAAGCCAAAGACAAATAACTCGGATCAACGAAGTCTTAAACACCTGCTGTTCTAAAAGTTCAATCGAATAAGCTAATTAAAAACAGATTGAGTGAGACGGCCCTGACCTACCGTAGACGGCCCTGAACTACCTTTCAAATCTTAAACCTCCCTGATAGGCATCAAGCCGTTAAAAAAACTTATCCCCATAATAGAATTTTGAAAGCATTACCTAATCGTTCTTATCTCCCGTTAATTTCCTTCGACCCAACCACTTCCCCATGGCCTTTTTCAAGATCTTTCAACTCTTAAACCTTCTTCAATTGGCACAATGCTATTTGGAAATTATGCATACATGCAATTGGGTAATCTCAGTACCACGGGTTTGTAAGTATCTTATCTTTTGTTAATCTTCTTTGATTTTACCAAATCCCCGCGGAATTTTCCAAGCTTCTCCATGATTACTTTGTGTTGAGGAAACAATGGGTCTAGGTCATCACCTCTCCTCATACACAGCTATAGTATAGCAATAAAACGTACACAACATACCAATAAACATTAAAGATCACTATTTGTAAATTATCTAAGTCTTATATGGTGTTGGCGAATCCTCCGTTGATTAATTATAACCGGAAACCACTTGGCTGTGAGTCTATTTGGGCCATTGGGAAATAAAATATGGAAAGATATATGATAATGAGTGTGTTTGCACACCCTTAGGAAATTAAGAAGTGGTATTCACGGTAGTAAGAAGACTTAATGATGTCTAATTGGTGTTGCGAACCCCATGTGTGTAGCATACAGCGTAGAATCTAGATATAAAGCTCTGTGACACTTGTGTATAATTGTTGCATCTAAATAAGGTAAATATGATATCTGATATAGTCCTGGGTACTTTCAGTTAAAGATCTTTTTAGGTAAAGTTATGTGTATTCTTAGTTATTCATTTTACAAGGTATAGCACACCGTCATTAGTAATGCTATATTGTAATATCATTTTATTTGTGCATGTAATATTATTGTTTGCTTTTATTTAGCCGAGGTTCCTAATAAAAAAGCAATGAAGCAACAAAAAAAAGCCTTTTACACGAAGACGCAGAAAAAATGTTTACTTTTAAAGTTTTTGCGCACGTTGCGAATTTCATCTCACTAATAACAGTGAAGAAAACACTCTCGCTAACTTTGCAGGGACTACATTTGTACAGTTAACAGATGGCAGCATACCGGGGCACTGCAATGTTATTCTATTTTAATTGATACCCCATATGGGTACATTGACAAGCTTCTCAGTTGCCATGCTTACACCAATGAAAACAAAACACCAATATAAAGATGGTACGGATCATTGTCGTACAGTCCACAGTTGTCTGTATTACGGGGGTACCGCACTGTTCATCTATGTGTAATATATTGACAAGCTTGACGGTTGCCGTGTATCAATCAGTGAAAAATTGCATTATTGAAAACAGACATTCCTATAAACATGGTAGGGAGCACTATCAAACAGTTAACAGATGGTTGCATTACGGGGTCCAACATTGTTATTGTATGTTGACTGATGATTATCTGCTTATATCTTGACAAGCGTCTCGATTGCCATGCATCAATCAATAAAAAATGCATTAATGAAAGAAACAAAACTCTCCTACAAACATGGCAGGGAGTACTGTTGTACGGTTAGCAGATGGCGTATTATGAGGTACCGCACTGTTCTCCTGTGTTGATTAATGATTCCCTATTAATATGTTGACAACATTTTCGGTTGCCCTGTATCATTCAATGAAGATTTCATTATTGAAAATAGAACACTCTAATAAAGATGGTAGGGAGCACTATCATAACAGTTAACAGATGGCTGTGTTACGTGGTACCGCAATTCTATCTTCTTTTCATAGTTTCCAAACGAATCTACGTACGGAGTTGTCAGTTACCGTGCATCAACCAAAATGTTTCTTAATATTGAACACACTGAGAATCAACAGCTCGGGATTTTTTTCAATATCATATATAGATGATTGGGACCGATGTATACTGGCGGTTACTACAAAGAGGTATAGATATGTCTAAACATAAGACTAAAAAACTAAGATTAGTAGTTAGGATTTACATCAAAACAGTCATGTGTTATCATTTTCTTCATAGATTTTTTCCGGTACTCGAAATTAAAATTCTCTCAAAATTGAACTTATCATTAAATATCTACACTGTATACCATTTCTTTCCTTACGAGTTACCCTCCCGCATTGATTCGTAAAATAGTGTTTTTGATGATTCTATTAGAAAAACGTAACAAGTGTTTCCTCCACGCATTGCAATAGTACTCTATCTATAGTATAGGTGATGTCTACAGAAAACTCGATTGACCGTAAACTTGATAAATGGTATGTTCAATCTAGCAAGTCGTAAAGCACCTGAATATACAATGATAAGAAAAAAACCCTTTGGGAACAATAGCTGGCAGACTGGCAGTTCAGATAATGTACAATAGTCTACCTAATAGTCAGATAATGTTCAGAAGTCATGTAGCGGCAATTCCGTAAAGCGATTTGGAACTAGTACAGTTGTATGGTATTGCAAAATACTTAATCATTAATTTTTTAATCTTTTGGTCGATTGGTTTGAAGGTATATAGGGAGATGTCAACAACCTGCTGTTCATATAACTATGCTAAACTTTCTTCCAACACTAAGGTATTCACAGATCAAAGTTTCAACGACCACTGTCGCCATCTTCTATCAAGCTGCCGTTCAATTAGGCCTAATTTTGGCGATACGTACGATACGTAAACATTGAAGATGCCTGGTTACCTCGTCAGTTGGATACCACAGAGGCAAGACTGTTGAATGCCACAGAGGCAAGACCGTTGAATGAGTGTTCGATGATCCCCAATGTCTTTCAATGTATTTTGATAATCTTGTAATGGTTCCAAAACGCCATGGTCTATTTCTCAATGATATTTCAATAAAAACTATTATATGTCTCTCATCGATGCTTGCCCAACTACGGTGTCTCTGCCATTTGAAAATGGTGGCTTACCAGTCTCTTGACCAAGGGGATGCTTTGATGCTTTTCTTTCGAGGCAGAAATTATATCACAATACAATTGTTTCATCAACTGCCATCAGCACATCTGCATTGCGGTACGGGAATTTAATAATAGATGTACTCACCATGGATACTGCATGTACCTAGTACTTTTATCGACAATTTTCACGCCTTAAACATCCATTGATCATTAGACACAGCCACAATGAATCGTACGCACCTTTCTGTGATAAAACGATATGCAGTTATGTTATCAATCGCATATTCATGGAGCATTCGATCAATGCTTTTATGGTGAATCAGTCATGAAGTTACAATGGGACTAACAATTTTTCTCCAAAGTTCTCTAGTGTGAATGGAACAATTTTCTTTACCAATTTTTTAACTGTACTGATTAGTCCAGACGTTGATGCTGTAGAAAGAAATATGTTCAATCAGTCCAACAAAATTTAACCAAAATTTCATACCTTGTAAGCACCAAGTCCCTATCTCACACTTTTTTTTCTTCTTTTAGGAAGGCAGGTCAATTTTGATTCCACAAGAACCACTTCCGGTTAATTTATAGGTTAGAAATCTGAAATTGCACACGTATATCTGGTTCAATAGTTATTTTTATATGTTTATATCCACATTGTAAGCTATTCAAATTTCCCTTTTGCAACTGCTAGGTGGAAATGAGGTACTTTAATGAATCAATGGTCAGTTGAATTTACGGATGAGTGACTGAGCAATATGTATACAACGGAAGAGATAATGTGGCATGGTATACATATTGTCTATTAAAAAGTAAATTCTAATATTATTGGTTGATGCACAGTCGTCTTTGGTATATAAGCCGGAAGGGATAATAAGGCAGGGTATAAATGTTGCGTTTAGATGTGATAGGATATACAATGATCTTTGATATATTTCTTCGTTGAAATTGGTTTTCCAGTTCGTTTAGTTTATCTTCTTTCTATTTCTATGCAAAGCATCGAACGATACTTCACTACTTTTTACTAAAGTTTATTTGTCGGCATTGCCTCGAATCAATCATCTTTGATGTTAAGTCTACTTATCAAAGAATTCCTGACAGAGCCTCTTATTGTCGTGCAAACTAACTGGAAGATGCTTTACAACGTGAAATAGAGCTCAGTTGATGAACACTCTTAAGGGTCCGTTACTTGACAACTTGTGTCATCTTAAGGTTGTAAGTTCCGAGAGAGCTTAGATGTCGGTGCCCTGGATGCTATCAACGTTTGTCTATGTCTGACTCCTTCTTGTTTAAGTCTATAAAGAGTTCAGTCACCTTTCGCTATTGACACTTTACGTAGTCATTATGTAGATCCAAATTCTTCAATCGTATTTTACCTACCCGAACGCGGCCGGCAAACGTGAAACTATATTTTCTCTTGTTGTTGCCAAAAATTGAGGATGTCCAGAATGTCAAATTTATCCACCATGAAAGACTTACATCCCAATATAAGCTAGCGTGACGATTACGCAACGTTTCAGACGAAATATAAGTCACATTACATTATTATTAGTGCTTTAATGAAAAATCAGTATTGCCCTGAATTTGTTTGTACATGTACCCACCCCTCGAATGAAACAATTCTCGAATCTCTATCGTGCACGCGTGCACAATCGTTTAGCAAGATGACCTACAGCAATTACCATTTGCTAATCCGTAGTATCGTTCCGGCATGAACTTTAAATTTCTATGGGATACGCTGTCTTTCTGCGAGTTTCAAACTTTGGCTAAAACCAATGTTTCATTTATGGCATAGCACGCAAGTACAGGGCAACATGCTGTAGTCGCATGTATTGCTAAACTAGCGGGCTGCTATCGATCTAATTTACTCCAGATCAATACTCTTCGGTTAGAAACCGATTCACCGAGTCGTCTGGGAAATCAAGACGATGTATCTCTATCAGTGGATCTTCAAGAATGCATGCCTTTAGTTTTATATGTCACTGCGTCTCCCCATTCAATTAAGACGCGAGTCAAGTCGTTGAGTTATGAAATGTGACAAAGTTGCAGCTGGGTGGAGTAAAGAGCTTTAGCGATGAACCGAAGAAAGTATGGGGTTACTTGTCCGACCCAAGGCTGTGCAGGAGCATGTGGAATAACATTGGGAAATGCAAACCTTAAACTTTGTTGCATCATTTCTTATTGATCTGGTACGAGCTAACTTGGCGGTCTAACAAGTATTTTGGAATCCATTGCGCTCAAAACTAAGAGAAAATGGAAATAAGTTATACAACCTTAGCCATATATATACATACACTTTCACCTGCAGCTACAAGGTTACTATCTATTACTTTCCAAATTCTGTTAGTTTGCATGATATATGATTTAGATAGACCCCAAATGAACTTGTCTTTGAATAGTACGTTATTATCCTATATATCCTAAGCTACTTCTCCATGTACAGCCCAACCCTTTCACTCCTGTGAGATTTGTGGCTAAAGTTTTCCACATTGGCACCTTCACATTTTGACATCACCTCTTGATAAAGTGTTTGCAGTAAGAGCAATTTCAACCTGATGGATCTGTGTCTGAAAATGGTATTGTATGTGCTCAGCAAAATACACCAAACCCTATATCCAAAGCTATATATACTTCTCTACTCATAGCCCACCCCAGATAATCTTCTGCTAGTGAAGTTTGCAACTAAAATTATCCATGCCACCACCTTCTGGTTAACCTTTTCGCAGCTGCCTTTAATGAACTGTTGACAGCAACGAGCTGTTTCAACTTGATGGAACTGTCTTTGAGGATATTGTATCGGCCCAACAACGTGCCAAAAGGCCTATGTCCAAATTTATTTCTCTATTTATATCCTATCCATCCCAAGCATGTGCAAGTGAAATTTGTAGTTAATCCATTTTGACACCTTTTGGTGAACTTCTGGCAGCGCCCTTTCATGAACTTTTTTTTCAGCATGGAGCAGTTAAAACTTGGTGGAACTATATTTGAGGACATCGTATAGGCCCAACAACGTGCCAAAGAGCCTAAGTCCAAATCTACGCCCAACTCCCAACCCTGCCAAGAATATGCTATTGAAATTTATGCTGAAGTAATCCACATCGGAACCTTTGGGTGAACTTCTGGCAGTTTCCTTAGATGGACTACTGGCAGCAACTGGCGGATTCTACTGCTGAAGAAATTAGAAGTCCCAGTAGAGCAGTAGATCAAGGACATTAACACCCTGTAGACATGCCAACCTTAAGGAATCGATATCTTCAAGGAACGTACAGTCTGGATTTGTTATGCCAGTTCACGACTTACCTCAGCACTCATCAAAACTTTTAGCCTCACCGTAACTGGAATCTACTGCTTCTGAAATACTGATTAGTTCACTAAGCTCGTTAAAGTCTTCGGGAACTCCGTGAGTTATTTTCTAGCATCGATTCGGCTTTATCCTTATAAAACAGGACCGATAGGTTTTGCTGGCTTCAAAGAAGTCGTACTACTGCAGTTGGTAATTAGTTTGGTAATGAATGACTTCAGGTCAAATAGGATCACATATTCGGTAAGGGTGGTGGAGGGACGTGCTTAGTTCTTATCTGGTAACGCTGGGATCAAATTTGCAAGTCAATGGGGTCACTGCCCTTCTTCTATGCTGCTACTTTCAAGCACATGATGAGTGATGCTTCTTTTGGCGAAAATGTACTTTATTTCAAACCTGGAAGAACTTCATTTGTGTGATTTAAGCAGCCATCAGATGACAACGAGTAAAGACATTCAAAAGAGATGTCTCAAAAGATAGATATTGGTCACATGCTGGCTTTACCCTTGGATACAATTGGGGTTTATGTATCATTCTGACGTTGCAAATTTTGACGCGACAGGCAATTTCTTCTTGTTGTTAATGATTCTGAAAATCAGAGAATAACTCTTTTACATGAAAATCATACACTACTCACAATATATCAACAATTGTTAAACACAGTACAACATGGCGGTATAGAATAAAGTTAACTTAATTAACATCCTAGTTACTTATATAGAATAAGGGCTAACGTATGTCCTTGATATAACATTACAATCAAATGGGGCTAATCATGAGTTTTGGTATTCATTCTTCATATTTCTCAGTTTTTACCTTTTGAAGAAAATTACTTTATATAACTTTGATTTTAGAGAGACGGTTAACATCTTGTTCAAGAAACCTGATTTGGGGAAATGCGTATGCTTTGTTGAAAATATATATGGGCTTTTGCTGTACATCCATGAGTCGAGTACTTCTAACGCTTACGTAGTGATTCATGGGACTCGACGTTCCATCTTAAAATGCCTAGTTGAGTGACATTTTGAACCGAAATGTGATTGGATTCTAAAACTGTGTGCCGTTTTCACACAGTTTTTGTAATGCCTCAGTTTTATGTGTAGATCTGCTATCAAACTAGCCGTCTCTAACTTTACACGGTTTCCATGTCATTTTTCCCGTGAGAATACTTCAATTTAGAGTCGGAGGAAAACATTACTGTTGCTGTTCTGGGTTCGTAAATCACCGTTGTTATACCTCAGACAGACTTCTGGGTGGTACATTATAATTCATGGACTGTCGAGATACATTTTCAGCACAGTCTGTTACACTGATGTAATTAGTTTCAGGGCCGTGGAAACTGTCCGAGTGGGAATTGTTTCTGCTCCTACAGGGATAGGCACACGACGCAACATTTCCCTTATACCTACATTTCAAGACGAGACATCCGTGTATGCTTAAGTCCCCCTCTCACTGGACCCGCGGCACGCTTGCGGCGTCGCTGCGTCCTAAACTGGATTTGTGTTACCTTTGAATTTGAATCGGAATAACATTCAAAACGTACAAGTATGACCAAAAAGACAACAAAACACACAAAGCTTAAAAAGCTTCTTGTCGATGAAATTCGTTGCATGCTTTGTCAATTCGATCGGCCGCAGCGACGCCGCCAGCGTGCCGCGAGTCCAGTGAGAGGGGCGTTACAGACAATCTGTGTGACTGTTTCTATTACCCCAAGTGAGACTCGAAAAACAGCTTTCGGATGCTATCATTAAGTTTCATAAACATTAGTTGTGAGAGAAGCATGTGCAAACTTTTAAAGGGTATTTTACCTAATGTATTTTTAATCTACCTATCATTAAATTATATGTTTGAGTTTGACCTTGACTGTATCCACCTATCTTCCGAAGATCAATACAATAAAATTGGTTAAAAAGAAAAAAAATCCTGAAGTTTAGCAAAAATGGAAGTATTAACCATTGTTACTGTATTCCGAATCTTTAGGCTACAACGTTTATGTTTTATAGAAATACTGTGTATGCATGTTGCAAAATGATATTTCAACAACAATCATAGAAGTCCTTAACAATGTTCAGAGAAGTTGGATATTTACTCGTACCATCTACATTATCGTAAATTAAATCTGTCCTCTTAAACGAATTCCCTCTATACGTAGATTAGATTCTTTAGCATCAGTGCATCGCAAAAGTGGTGATCTGCGTTTAGTGAAGTGTGCGTGGGGACAGATAACGGTGTGTAATATTTAGATCCGGATAGTTGCTGCATCGCTGATTGAATAGATATCCTTTATAGCTTGGAATGATTCCCGGCACCCACGGTTAATGGACGTCAAGGGACAGCAATTGAATTTGATTCTCTATTGTTATCACCAGTGCAGTTCAATTTACATTTATGTAAATCATAGCCGTCGTGTGGCTATATATAGTATCCCACGAAGTTATGGAGTGTTGTCTCCTTGAAGTATGGATAGATTTATAATTGCATAGATATAGAGAAACTTTTTTGGACCACCACAGATGTACTTCTGCAGATAGAAAATGATGATTATGGAAGCCCGGTCCACGGAAGTTGATACGTACCTGCCACCGATTTAACTTAGAGAGGTTGGCGCTTATTCAAATTTCCCCTGGTATACATTGAAAAGCAAGTCTTGTGGCTATAAACATGCAGCATCATTTGCGGTCCAATCTACCAGAAGTTTTTTTTTCAATTTCAAGATTGCATTTACTTGCCAGATAGTATGAGTCGAATCCTAAGTCAGAAAAAGACTGACGCCGCTGCAACCGTCACAGAACTCAGGACAATTGTTAATATGTAGCATGAACAGATTTTGTTAAAGACTGGTGTCTGATTAGGAATAATTTAGCATTGAAAAACTTTAACGTGCTAAAATATATCCTGGTAGAAAGGTCACATCATCTTAAAATGACACCTATGAAACATTCGTTATTATATGCATTAAGATAGAAAGCTAATATCCAAGGCCAACGTAGTACAGCATTTAACCGTATTCTTACTCCAGCCTATATTGCTAATCTAAAAGCAAACAACAACAGACATTACCACATAATAAGTAACCTTTTGCTGGTATAACCGATAATGTATTTGTTGTAGCACATGATAATCTGATTTCCATGATCCGCAAATCAAAGTTTATATCTTTTGAAGCGAATCAAATGAAACATTGATACAGATTACTTGATGGCCAGAAGCTATGTCAAGACCAAGGTCAACATGCACGTGTAGGCAGACCATGCACAACATACATCCATCAACTGTGACTAGCTGCAAACTGTACCTTTGAAGACCTGCCCAGTGCAGTGGATGATGGGGGGGGGGTGAAGGAAAAGGCCCATGAGCACCCATGAGATTGCCACGACCTGATGATAAGATGATGATGGTGAACGCTCGATATCCTGGCTACAATATCGACGTATTTGGACGCCAGATGTATCACTTGCTCGGGGGCTGAAACTTTCTCTGTGATAAAGCGACTCACAGATTCTATCAACAGATACCATCTGACCCGATGGCTGTATCTTATGTCTATCTCTGGGAACTGACATCTCTAGAATCTTCATGATTGAGTGATGGTGTTTTCCTGGTATCTGGTTTGTGAGCCATTATGCCTGTGGTCATCATACCTGTGGCATAATGGATAATCACGTTCCAACAGAACTTAACTTTGCAACCGACCTAAGTTAGCTAAGGCCGCCAGAACCCATTCGAGTATAACACTACCACGTTTTATACTGTAACGCTACTTCATTGCCATACATTGTACCGTGCACGATTTTCGTGCAATAAAGTTTGTTCTTCAAAAGCAACATGCTTCACCTCAATGAAGATGACTATTTTTGCCAGACACCATGCAAAAGGTCATCCCACGTTACCATCTGACCTCGTGAATTCTCTTATGTCTGACAACTGACATTTGTAACGGTCTTATGAGTGATGGTGTTTTCCTCGTGGTGAGACTTTCGATAAAGGAGTTCGATATCAAGTATCAAAATGAATAATTGAGATCGTGCCCGTGGCTGAAGGTCTACGTGACGCCACTGGCTTATTCATTTCAAGCGGAATCATTGGATACAGACGCGTACGGTGGAGGTTTAAACCCCGCTTGGGCAACGATTAGAGGTCGCATTCATCATTTCTGATCGGGAACGTCAAACCCTTCAGCTCACTAAACCCACGGCACGTTGGCGATCTCGCTGCGACTGAGCAACTTGACAGCGCGCTCAACGAATTTTATCGATTAGAAAAACGATTTTTTTACGCCCTGTGTTTCGTTTTATTTCTAGTCATACGTGTACGTTATGCATGACACATTTTATCAACATTGTAAAATTAAGGGTAACACAAATCCAATTCAGGACGCAGCGACGCCGCCAGCCTGCCGCGGATATAGTGTGAGATAGGAGCTTGAGCCGTCCAATGGAAAATAGCCCAACGCCCTTATAGAGAATAGGGGTAAGGGTAGCCTAGCCTATTTTCCTCGTATCGAGACTTTTCAGAAGATTATAACTGCTATAGTTTGCCATGGCCTCAATACTTTTGACCTGGGTTAGGAGGTCACATAATCGCCAAATTTGACCTGACCTTTAAGGCAAGGTCACCGTCAATATCTGAAACCAAACCAAGGTGATTACATGACCTTCAGGGTACTGCAAATTACATGTCTAATGGTGGTTACGTACATACTACGGCCGATAGGAATCATTGTGATCAATCGCTGCGCAACCGTGAACCAAACATCATGTTGATCTGACAGGCAGTATCTGCGATAGTTGTCAAAGCGGCCAACGCGTCTCATTAACGTCTGGATAAAGTTACCTATTTTATTGTAATATATTACTGCTAAGATACTAAAAAAGATTCAGAAACACTTTAAGAAGTTAAGCAAAAAACATCCTGTTCTTCCTATCGAAATCTTTGCTGCTATTGTCTGATAATCATCATGGGGGTTCACATTAATTCTTATGATGATACATTATTGTTTTCTGTTTTATGTGTCAGTTTTGTTGTTGCACATGTGGGTCACTTATTTTGTGTGTCATGTCTTCCTTTTTTTTTTGAAAATCAATAAAAAGAAACACGAAAAAAGGGTTAGTATACCCTATCAGAAATGTACTACTTGTACCTTTATTTTTCAGAAGTATAATTTATGAAAATACGCAATAGAGAAAGTAATGATTGATTATTTTTTAGCTTCTACTGACCGTACCAGTCTATTTCTATTGTACTGCGTAAGCAACACTTGACGCACTCGCCTAACTTGGTATTCAAAGGACTTAGTTTGACAAACATCTTCCAAAAATGGGAAAGCATGTCAAATCAGTCGTGCATATAGATTATACACCATGGACTAAGATATATGTAATTTTGACATGGTCCTTGCACATTGTAAAACAAAAGCCACCCTTGATAACCAATATCCGGGTTACCCCCAACAAATTGGCATACACAAGAATATTGCTTGACCAACACCTTCTACAATGGTCAAGTCGATATTTCAAGCCATACAGGATAATAGAGTTTGCACCATGAAGATACAATATATGTAAACCGGACATGATCCTTAAAAACCGTAAAACTAAGACCATTTTTCAAAGTCGTCTAGGTTGCACATCGAGCGTGAAGGGTGGCATATTACCTGGCGGTTGTCCAAGAGGTTGAGCTTTAGACGTATCTGATGTTATTGCCTTCGCGGATTTGGGAGCAGACTCTTAACTTTGATAGAAAAGTCATAATCCGTTCGCTCATGATGTTAACCTTTTTTGGCTGGTAAGGTTGTTTACGAGTCTATTTGTTTAGTAGTCTCTTAATTGCATTTTCATCAACAACCAAACAACATAACGAGAGTAGAACAGAAGAAATTGCAAAAAAAGTATATATACTACAGATCCAAATAATGCATAAATATATTTCAAAAGAAAAAAAAGAAACTGAATTCATATAAATTACATTCATTCAATTCAATTGGGGCAACAAATGTTTACTTAGCGATCTAACCCAAAAAAGTGATAAGCAATGCTACACATATTACTTCACAGATGAAAGAAAGCAAGACATTGAAAATAGAATAGAGAATGATCTAATGAAAGCAAGTGACCCCAAGTGACTACCAATCTTGCTCTCAATTATGTATAAAGTAGCAAAGGCATGAGACATTATGCAGCAACAAAGCAATACACTTTAATCAATAACAATTACTAATGCTGGAGGGCTATGCCATTCTTCATGATTTTATGAATGTTACATCATTTTATCGATGACTAGCTGTCTCTGTGTGCCTGTTGTATAGACGAATGACTAATTATTGGTGGATATATCGCAAACTGGTGCGCTTTTGATTTGCCATATAGGGCTTCTTTGTGGCTGTTATTCTTCATGTCATGCCATGTATGAGTGGTAAGTCAATGTTTAGACAATGATGTAGTATGCCTTACGTAATCGTGCTTTACTTCAAAGCGTGTAGTATCGGCCTTGTATCATATAATTATTAGTCGGTGCAATGAACTCTACGTCTTCTAATTAGTAATAAAACGCAATAACACATTTTATTTATGTTGTTACATGGGTCATTTCCATTGGTGCTTTGACTATGGCATTCTCCCTATGACTTTTTTGACAAGGGTGCTTCATCCCATATGCATCCTAAATTTAAGTAATCTCCAAGCAGACCTACGGGTTGCAAGGACCGTATCCAACTAACTGGCAGAAGGAGTTTTTATCGCTACGGTCTTTGCAACCCGTAGGTCTGCTTGGAGACTAGATTTAAGCAGATGGTCGAGGAAAATTTGTTCTCTTGAAAAGATGGTTTGCATTTTTCACAGCTGTTGACTTCAATATTCCAAATCGACATTGGATGTACTTTAAGGGTCGCTTGTTTTCAGTTACATTTACTTGAGCCGTGTAAGTTCAATGACCCGGCATATGTTTATAAAATACCAATCAGTGTCTAACGTAGAGCAGCTATATTATGAAATATTAATGTTCGTTTGATTTCAGTTACATTACTTGAACTGTGTAAGTTCAATGATCCGGCATCTGCTTCTCAAATACCAATAAGAGTCAGACATATACCAGCTATACTACGGAATATGTTGACATTGAGTTCTCACGAACGTAAACGTGTTAACACCCAAGCATGTGCGTAAGGTCCTACGCGTTGCTATGCTACATTATAAGTAGTATAACCTTGTCCATGGTTATCTACAGATGTTGACTACGATGTCCTGCAGTGACATTACTGGGTGTACTTTCAGGATCGCTCGTTTTATCATTGCCTGAAGCGTAGACGTGCAATGATCTGGAATGTACTTCTAAACAGACCCGTCACACCCATCTTATCTTTGATTCAGAAAAGCGACACATCGCTGATCTGCCGCCGTTGGCTATCATTAATCAAATTTGCCAGGCTTAAGCAGACATTTGAAGATCAAACGGGCAGCCGTAAAGACCCCCGTGCGCCTACATCACACGATCCAAAAACATTTAAAAGGTAGAATTGGGACCAGACAGAGAATTGATCTGAAATGTATGGATCATACTTTTTTTCGCCTCACTACCGAAACCATTTGTTTTCTAACTTGTTCTGTATGCCTTCTGCTGCATTCTTAATAATCAATCTTGGTGGCGCTGCAGACATAGGGGATGGGGGCTGGACACCTTTATGTTACTGGGCCTAGCTAATATTTCATCGCAAATTATAATTATAGGTATCCTTATGATTGATACTGTGTCAATGCCATTAAGTCAATATGATAGAATTTTAGGATGCAAAACAAACCAAAATGGTTAATATCTAAATGTATTAGAAACGGAAGTTTTAAAAGCTGTTTTTATGACCCGTAGCTTTTCATTTTCATATTTCATAATTTGTCTGCCAAAATCCAATCATACAGTAATAATATACTTTATGTCTTGGTGCGCGATAAATTAACAGATTGTGACAATTAATTTTGAAACTTCTTGTTAATTTCTCCTTAAACGAGTTATAGCTTGCAGAGATTCAATTCTAAAAAGTCATTGTGGTCTTGAAAAATGTGCCATTTATGAAAACGATGTAGTTTTATCATTACGACTGAAGTATCCGAAATTGAGTTAACGCTTGGAATGTGCATTCTGAAATGTTGCATGGGTCTTGAAAAATGGGCCAATTTATGAGATAATACATTTTTACTATCACTGCTGAAGCAAGCATAATTGAGTTAACGTTTAGATTGTGGTCAAATTACAACACTACTTTAGGAGGTTTTGACAACTTTGCTGCTTGAAAAGCGCTGACTTTACCAGGGCACATACACCGTGCGACCATCGCACGATTACAAACTGAAGTTCTTGGGATATCCGCACGTGCATACATATGTCATGTTCTTCAAAAATGCTGCTGTTGAAAAGGCACACTCAGAGTAAGCCTTAGTCCAGCTGTTCTCCAAGTCTTCCTACGGTCCTTGTCGGTGGCTGGTTCTGTCATGATATACAGCTGCTTAGAAATTCTATGACATCAAAGTCACACGACGACCTCAGAAGAATGTGCCCGCGCCGTAACGGTCTATAGTCTGACGTAATGCATGTATGGCTGTCTGATCTTCAACCGCACGGTTCACTGGACACAAGCTATCGTCTGCAAACACACGAACTTAAGCCATATATGTAAGCCCCTATCTCACAGGACCCGTTGTACGTTGGCGACCTCCTGTGACCGAGCGATTTGACAAGAGCTCCAAACGAACTTCATCGAAAAAAAAAAGAATTTTCTTTCAACTTTGTGTGTTTTGTTGTCTTGTTAGTTCTACTTGTACGTTTTGCATGAAAACCTCATTATAAAGTCAAGGGTAACACATATCCAATTTAGGACGCAGCGAACCCGCCGAGTTGCAAGTAAGACAGGCCAAGAAGCATATATATACAGGTTCAAAGTCCACTGCTGGTGATCCATTTACATTCGGCCCACCCTTCTCCATCAATCACTGTGCCCTTCCCTTGTACAGACACAATCGCCCCACACAGGAGGTCGTGCCGAATCACCGATTACTGTTTTACAAATCCTCTAACACCAGTTATATCCATCCGCATGTGACCCGTAGGGAGGGCACGTCCTTTTATGTATGTCACGGCGTTGGTAGTCTAGTTTGCTCACGTCTAGCACTTGCAATTGGTGTATTAGATACGCGTGTGGGAAAACGTTACAGACATACTTTTAAAGTTCTCAACTTGACGCTGACCTTCAAAATAGCGTTTTGCGTATCGAAATGAGTACGACGCCCCCCCCCCCCTCCTGGTGTCATTGGACAGATTTCCCGAGACAGTACAGTCTCAAGCGTTCTCTCCCGTCACCCGATAACCAATGACCAATCTGCCATTTAATCAAACCTTGCGTTTCACTTTGAAACTACGATAAATTAACTGACAATAAGGATTTTCACCACGGAAATTTTAACCCTCGCTCTGTTGTCTGACCCCATGACAAATTCAAATTTGGTACCAAAAGCTTAGAGAGAGAGGTTCCGTTATCAAACCACCCAATACATTCGGCTTGTGTAAACTGTCTGGGCTCAGTCCACCACTGACTGGCATGCCGTATACATGGGTCCCGGGGCTTAGCTAAGGGGCTGTACAAAATTTACTGGGGAGAGGGCTGGTGCGTTGGAGGGGAGGGCCATTGAAAAGTTAACTTTCTGGGTCATTTACATGGTTTGACAACGCCTTTTTTTAACTAGTGGAAACCATCTCAATACCATTTTTCAAACTGAAACGGTCAGTAATATGCACAGAGTTTCCTGTGTTGTGTGGTGATATGATACAAGGCCTTTGTTTTCTGACTGCAAACATGGCTGGACTGGTCTAGGGGTCACCTGAGCTGTCAAAGTTCTGGCAGAGGACAGCAGGGAGTATCTACATTTGGTTTGTCGTTTGGGTTGTTTCCAGGGAACAACACTTCCCAGTTTAAGGCTACTTCAGCAGGTAGAAAGTTAAACCTGCCGGAATTTTGTTCAACGTCAACAGGGTGTGATGGATTCGATCAAGATTAATGATTAGGATTTTCTAGACAGTGGTCCGAGGATTAGTTTTAATCCGGACTAATGACATGGACGCCTTTTTGATCCCGTAGTGTCACATCAGTCGAGTGGGTGAGTGATGATGTGATTATCTATGTGCTCTGTGATTGGAGTGTGATGATGATGTGATTATCTATGTGCTCTGTGATTGGAGTGTGATGATGATGTGATTATCTATGAGCTCTGTGATTTCCGGAATGACCCTAGCGTGAAGGTTGTGGTACAAAACGAAAATTGAACCAAGTTTAATTCAGTCCTATACAGTTTCATTTCGAATTGGTACCCATCAGTAGTTTGTTGTTAAAGTGTCGAACAAAAAAGTCACAGGGGTTTTAGATCATTTTTCTATCATTTCAGTGTAGTTCACAGAGCGTGGTTTAAAATACGTGAATGTTGTGGTATAAAAAATGCAAACAAGTTTAGTTTAGTCCTTTACAGTTACATTGAAGTTTATTCACACAAAAATTGGGAAAGCCTGCTTCACGTATGCCGACGGTTACCAGACGAGTTACGCGTTTTATCACAAATCACTGTTGCCAAGAGGGCAACTACAACATGCTCAACTTGAGGTTCTTATATATTTAAATATTTAAAAAAAAGCATCAACGGTTGTTTCTCGTTCCAAATACAGCCAATTTCAAACGTCAAACAGTGCTATTTGTTACTTATTCATCGATCAGGCTTGAAGTTCACAAACTAATTTAAACATGACATGACCAACCCGAGTCGTATGCGTGCTTGAGACTATTTCGCCGAAAACTAGATCAGAGGACAAATACGATCACAGATACAGATTTACACTGATACATCACTAAACTTGTTTATTTGTTTTTGTTTCACCAGGGAAATCATGTCGCCAGCTGGCGCTTTTCAAACCCCAAAAATGTTTACATTAACTTTAAACAAGTTTGCAAGAAATAACAAAACATTATGTGAACTACGAATTGACATAAAACCGGAGTAGCTTAAATAACATAAACATAATATCATATAACCAAAAAGTGCACTGACATAATGTACATAATAATAAAACATAATGGAATGGAATCAGGTTGAAATCAGGATTTGAATTTGCATATCAAGGTTGACATAATGTGACATTATATCAATACATTAGTGAATAATATATATATATATATATATATATATATATATATAAACATAAGAGATGACGGAAATTCAAACACTATGAACTTCTCTTGTATGAATAGTTTTAAAAGCACTAATAGATGTTGTATCCCTTACTCGTGGTGGCAGTGTGTTCCATAGAACCGCGCTAGAGAAGGAAAACAATATCTTCTTAAAGCTGCTTTTATTAGCTTATGAATCACAAGTACATAACCGGTACCCCCTAAGGGAAGGTCTTACATTATTTGCGTACATTATTGGCATAAGACAGCTGGTATTTGTGGAAACTATGATAACATGAATGTTCCTACATCACAATTCCACACATGTATGTTAACTTTAACATCTGGATATAAAAGTATATGAAAACGCAAAGAAACCCCCTAGGGCTCTCAAAATGCATTAATTATCATCCTATTATAATATGAATGAATTACAATAAATCTATGATAAATACAATCATTAATAGTAACACATGTTACCTCTCTGAACTCTGCCGATGTGCCCTGTTTCTAAGGTTTTACAGGTTTGCGATAGCAAAGCCTATTCTGTTTTTGCTTGCCCATTTCATTGGGAGGGGTGTTTTTTTGGGTTGCTAATGTTAGTTCTCACCATTTTGACGGATGGGTGTTTTTCTTTCTAGTTTTTCCCCTATGTTTTTAATTTATTTTGGGTTGGATGTGACCATTTTCACCGGAGGGATGGTTTAAGTCGCTAATGTTGGGCGTGACAGATGGAAGTTATTAGTTTGATGGTGTTGTGACCTTGTCACACTGTTTGTTTCCCCACCCGTTTGGACATCCCCAAGACCATATTGAGGTACATTGTAACCAAACGCCTCTGCATAAGGTTCAATTCTGTCAGGCTGAGTTTCCTGCGTACAGGACTCCGCCTCCACGTTTAGATCATTCCTACAGCCTTCCTGGTCATTAATCCGGGCTATGTCAGCAGATAAATCAGCCTGGTCATTCTGACTGACAATGTTGTTTACAGCTAAGCCAGCCGCCATGTTGTTTACAGGGCCTTGCGGGGCATGAGTGTCATCAGGTTGTTTCCTGACCATTACTGAATACACAGCTAAAATCATAACACAAACAAGACTGGTCACTCCAACAACCAAAGCCGGCAGCAATGCTGTCATGGCAGCCAGATGCGGATTTGACTTGTCCGGGGACTGTGCGGTTTCTAATACAGTTGCCATCTTACTAATGTTCCCTGTTGCCACCAGGACACCTTTAAAGACGTTAAAGGCATCTTTAGCATTTTGGGACGTTTTGGTTTTCTCACTCGTCTCTACCTCTACCGATAGTTCCAAACTACTGGTCGTTAATGGCAACAAGGACGACGTGATGACATCAGAGGGACGAATGCCCTGGCGTTCTTTGGGGCAGGATCTGTTAGGATCACAGAGTTCGTCTGGGTAGATTCTACTTTTAGGGTCTGTCGGATCCCAGACTGTATAACATCCTGAGATGTATTCAGTTAGCCTGTGTAGCTCTACGTTCTCTACTTTAGGAGGTGTTTTGCAGCGGAACAAAGACTGATCATTGTACATGGCGACTGCAATACCATTTCCCCTGACGACATCAAAGCAGCTTGGTGTTGTTTTATTTCGACACGTTCCCGTAAATATCGCAATATCAATTATCCAAATTATGTTGCAGTCACAGTGGAAAGGGTTACCCGCTATAATAGTTCTGTATGGCAAAATATGGCCACCCTGAACATACGCGTTTATCCCAACATCGCAGAGAGACAACGTCTTAAGGTTATTGTAGGAAATGTCCACACTTTTGAGTTTGGGCAAGAAAGACTTCACTGGAGAGAGGTTGACACAAAAGAGCTGATTATGTGATAAATCCAAATTAACCAACCTGCCCATGGTCTTAAGACAAGACCATGGGAAATAACTGATGCTGTTCTTCCTTAGGATCAGGTTCCTTAAATAGGGCAAGGTCATGCAAGGAAACGTGGTAAGTGCGTTGTTGGGAAGCTGAAGCCAAATGAGTTTTGAGGGCAGTTCTTTTGGAACACTCGTTAAGCCTTTGTTGTCACAATATATTCGGGGTAAAAGGGAATGATGTAATCTAGGTGGATGATTGCTGTGCCAATTCTGAACGTTACAGCCTTGTGAGAGCAGTTGTGGAAGTGCTGATGCTTCACAGTTGTGCGGTATGTTTATAAAAGTGAGAATCACAACATGGACGACAATCATGATAGATGCCATAGTCTTTGATGTCACACTATGTTTTTAGTGATAAAACTTTTTTCAAGAGTATTTCGTCAGGGACTGAAACACTATTAAAAAAGGCAGTTTTGTATTATTGTACTAGTTGTACACTTATTCCAATTTTTGTTCACTATAACTACAACCTTATGTCATCAGTATAATACACAATTCAACTAGAGTTAAGTTTTTGGATGTATATACTTCAGGCATTCTACATTAGTATAGCGATTACGGGGTCTTTTTATAAATATGAATTGGTATTGAATTTTCTTTTCACTTGAGTTGAATGTGTGATAGCTGTGTGCCGATTTGTGAAAAATAGAGAGAGCGCTAGCGACCCCAAAAAACACCCCTCCCAATAAAATGGTATGGCGACCCTGTGACGTCACAATTCAAGATGGCGGCCACCACACATGATAACGGATCTAACAAAGGTTTTGCTACGCAAAGCTGTAAAATAATGTATCTTTAGTGCAGTCCAGACAAATACGACTTAGCCAGTCTGACAGTTGATCGGCACGGCACTTGTAGGGCACAACGTTGTCCCTGGTCTTGGCGGCAGGATGATCTCGGCCTGTGATGACGGTTCTTAAGAGCCAATGTCTGTAAGGATCAAACAATAGTGCTCACGGTCAAAAAATCGACTTGGCTTATACATGTATTTTGCACAGAGATAGTATTTGGTCCACAACCCCTGAAAATGTTTTTCTTTCCGCTCAACACCCATCGTTGCTATGGCGACAGCCCAATCAAGTTTTTGGGCCTTATTTTTGTAAGGTGACAACATGGAAATTGGCAAAGTTTAGAGCATGCTCACTGCCAATTGTTTTAACTTAGCGGAAAAGTAGGAAGGAATTCGAACGTTTTAGACCAATGCTTAAACTTCTAGAAAAACGGTGTGAAGTTGATGTACAGATATATTTGAGTACTTGGGCATCCTCAAAACAATACAATGTTTTGAGGCTACAAAAAATGTTGTTGTTTTTTTGCCTAACTTTGAGACGCTATAAGTCCCAATCAGTAAAATATTTGTGCTTGCATTCTATACACAATAAAGATACATACTATAGCTACAAAATGATTGCTTGCAAAGTTTGGGTTCTTGTTTTGCCTGTGGTAGAGTCATTACACTTGGCTTCCAGGTTTCTTCGGTAGTAATCTTGCTGCGGTCCACACGAAATGGATAAACATGATTTAGATTCCAGAAAGGCAACAGAAATGATTTCTTCTCTATGATAGACGAGAGGATATAGCACTACATGACATGTTGCACTAGCTCGTCATGACGCAGATGTAAAACGGGACAGCTAAGCCATCAAAAAGACTATTGAAGTGCTGTACATTGAATAAAAGGTTTTATGCAGAGGCAGTTTGTCTCAAACCATCTTATCCTATCCTATCCTGGATACCATCGGGGGCTCCCCGATATCACTACGGTGCTAGAAGTGATGCCCGCCCGCCCAGACAGCTTAGTCCGCTCGGGGATGGGTTTACGGCCTTGGATTAAATTACCTCGCCACTGAACTTTCTATGGCAGCTTAGATAAACAGGCTACGAAATTCTATATGACAGCTGAGTAGACAGACTGACAGAAACGGATCAATAAAGCAGACTGAGCTCGGTAAAACACCCCTAAGCCGACCCCTAGAGACTAGGACCAGGCTAATTTAATCCAGGTTTCATGACATGCACAATACTGTCCCCCGTTGAACCTTTTAAGCTTTCAAAGAACTATTATACATATTCTACATTATAAAGAACATGAAATTTCATTGATAGGCTGATCAATTTTTCACATACCTCTGCCAACATAAGCAACACAGACAGGCCTGTAGATAACAAGCGTCTTGCTTTGTACCGTCACGCCTCCTGAAATGACGCAGTCAAGAAAAAACAAGATGTTTCTAGATTAATTGTCTGCTGACGTCTATTAAGATTGCACGGTGGGCGTTTCATCACCACTGCGACTGTCTCTTCTCACGTGGCTTGGTCTGCTGGCAGATACTTGACTTTGACTTTGGTCGAGCTCCCGCTCGAACCCAGCTTGAAAACTTCCTCCATTCCTGTCAGATAGGAGAACTTAAAAGGCAACCAAAGCAATATTAGGGCTCAAAAAATGAAAATAGAACGAAATTCTGAAATCTTTATGGTAGTGACATTAGATTTAGCTAACACTGTTAACCATATTTGCGTAGTAATTTTTTACATTAATTTTGAGCATTTTAAAACCGCGCAAAAACGTGCCGTATGATGATCCCATAGTTTCGCGAGCCTACAAAAACCCCAGCGACGATTTTCAAAGAGTTCTCACATCACAACGACAGCGTATTTTTGCAACATAAACGTCGCCATATATTATGATAGTGTCGTTTAAACTCATCATGCATAGAAATGACTAAATAAATAGACTTTTAAAAAGTCAAAATTGCCCGGCCCTAATATTGCTTGGGTTTCCCTTTAAGAGAACTTTATCGCAAGACAATTGTACACGGTTAAATGTATAGCAACACCTACTATACATAATACAAAGTAGAGGTATAGAATAAAACCGAACATCCTAATTACTAATATAATAAGGTCTAACATGAGTCTCTGATATAGTGTTACAATCGAGTGGAATAAAAGAGGGCACATCCTGATCTTTAGTGAGATAAAAACGTAGCTCTGTAGACTTGAATATTGTTTTTTTTTAATATATCGAACAACTGAAGAATACACAGGATACAGAGGTAATGCACTCTAGCAGTAGCTAATATCAAACATCACCTCAAAATGAAAATTACAACTTACATAGACAAATATGATAACATTAAGTAACATCATTTGGGTAGTCAAATACAAGCAAGCAATATACGCAACAGACAAACAAACAAACAAACAATCAATATATATAAACATAGTCGTACTAAGTTTTCAAGCATCTGCTCGCCACAATATAAGTCAGGGCCAAGCCCAAAATTTCACTATTGTAGTCAAAAGAAACAGAGGATGAACCCCTTAATAACAAATAAATGAGAGCTTGATCAGACAGACTGTCAAGATCAAGTATGGGGGCTAATAAGTTCTGTAGGTTGTCGAGGAGGTTTATTCTTTGCCAACTGTATATAGGGCAGTACAAAAGGTAATGTTTTTTGGTGTTTTTTTCAGAGCTAAACCTTACACAGACAGCCTTGGCACTTTCTGCATGTCATAGAAATGTATACATTGTTCTATGCGCAAAGAAATCAATGTCAATGTTTTGACAAACTTATTAATTGATAAATCCCCTGTCATGCTCCCTCGAACTTTGATAATCTTTTTAAAACTTGAGATGGATTATTTTCTGTTATCAAAAAATTTCTACTTTCTTGGCAATGACGTCTTAAGATTACGTGATCCACCACCTTGTCAGTTCAACTTTAAATAGGGCAGATACCACAGTCAGACTTGTGCAGAAGAAGCTATGCTTTAATGCACTGTAACAAGGGCTCAGAAGAGTACTTACTGACATTGAAATCCCCCAAAATGTTTATGCTCCAGAATTGTCAGAAAGCCACGACTATCTACTTTATAAACATACAAAGAAAACAGACAAATAAATGACCAGCTCGATCGCTCGGGACAGCTGACAGAAGAAAACAACCCTCAACTTTGACCTACTTTTAGGCAGTAACCATCCGCCCAGGGCATGTGAAACCAAACCACTCAGATATCTCCTTACGCCAACTACTAGTAAACTACTGAAACGTACACATTTTGACCAAACTAGAAAACCTTAGACCCTACCTGTTCCTTCTAGCCCCAAAGTCTCCAAAATGGACAAAAATTTTCAAGAAAAAGAAGGGTTTAGTGTAAGGACTATAGTTGTATTCCCATTTTTTGCAATCTACTGCGCAACGCGACTGTGATGTCTGCCCTTTAGTGTCTCGAATGTAGTTCTGTTTTTTTCAGTGTGTGAGCGATTACAGTAGACCAATCCACTCGTGCAGGAATGTTCATTCCAAGGGAGAATATGTCAATATTTGTCGTATGGTGTTTTTTTCATAGTTTTATCATATTTCTTCGGTGTTTAGAGATGTACAGAAATATTCTTACTTTGTCGGAGAACACATAAGTATTCTCTATTTTATCTTTATTTTATTTTATTCAGATTTACAACATTTTGTGGAAGGATTGACATAACAGGTGACCATCACCTTTTCAAGATGTCAACCCAGACCAGACTGCAAGGTTTGGATCATCGCACAACGGGGCATCGCACACCCTACTCTTTTTTGAAAGTTGTGGTGGATTCTTCAACGTGAGCGGGGTGTGGCTCTCCTAAGACACGGGACCTCCATTTAACGTCCTATTCGAGGGACGTCTCTAACCAAAGCTAGGTACTCATTTACACCTGAGATAAGTGAGGAAAACAGGGCACAACGTCCGGGCGCATGTCCAGATATGTCTGGGGGCAGGCCGAGATCGAACTCGGGTTCCCTTGTTTGACGGCTGAATGTTCTAGACGTAACGCCACACGACGCCACTGATCCCTTCTGTGCGTGGGAAGATTATATAATAGTGATCTTACTGATCATGTCTGTTGTCAGTGCTAGTGTGATTACAGTAGACCAATCTTTACGTGCACGAATCTTTGTACATATGCAGTAGAATCTACTTGTAAAAAGATGCCTGTCGCAAGCAGATAATCTAAACTGAAGCGCGGGCGTTTTTATCTCCATGAAAAAAGGCTTTTTCATGGATATACTGTTTTGCGCGCGTTTGGTGTTTGTGTGTATGTATGTGTCACCGGATGCTTAAAGTCAACATAACTGTAGAACCTGTACATGGATTGTAATGATTTTCGGTATGTGGGTGGGTGTTAAGAGGCATGTGTGACTGGAACTGCAATGGCGTATTTGTAAAAATCTTCAATGTAGAAGAACTGAAGAGTGGATCGACAGATCGTCATGTTATCTGGTACACAGGTAGGTTAGACCAAGATGTACACACTTAAGTGAAAACTATGCAAATGAGACCGAATTTGCATAAATAAGGAGGTAAATCGTTTGCATGTGTGTCGCTGGATGCTTTAAGTCAGCATAACTGTAGAACGTGTAGATGGATTGTAATGATATTTGGTATGTGGGTATGCGCTGGGAGGGGAATGGTCAAGGTCGATTTTGGGCCCCCTGGTTTGTGTCCCTGGAACTGCAATGGCCTATTTGTAAAAATGTTCTAAAGGGGTATAACTGATGAGAGGAACAACAGATTTTCATGTTATTTGGTACGCTGGTAGGTTGGACAGAGATGTACACACTGAAATGCAAATCATGCAAAGTTAGTGTGGTTGTGTGTGTGTGCGCGTGTGTGTATGTTTGTGTCACTGTGTGTGTATGTATGTGTCACCGGATGCGTAAAATCAGCATAACTATAGAACATGTAGATGAATTGTAATGATATTTGGTATGTGGGTAGTTGTCGGGAGGAGAAAGGTCAAGGTCGATTTGGGGCCCTCTGGTATGTGTCACTGGAACTGTAATGGCGTTTTTGTCAAAATCTTCAAAGAAGAATAACTGAAGAAAGGAGCGACAGATTTTCATGTTATTTGATATGCAGGTAGGTTTGACAGAGATGTACAAACTGAAGTGCTAATTCTAGATCTGCAAATTCGTACTGAATTTGCATAAGTAATGATGATATCTACTCTATTGTGGGCTTTGAGGTCGCACCATCTGTTGGTCTCTTATCTGGGTCAGTAGCTATTTATAGCCACTTCTTCCCTTGCCCAGCCAGTGTGGGTCATACCATTGAGCGATATAGAATGGGAGGAACTGGTTTAATAGAAAAAGTTTCATGGAGATTTTGGGTCCTAAGACTCTTGTTGTATGCTGTATGCGTTTTTCTCATTCACTATCTTTGATTTGTGTAGTTAGGGTCTGAAGAGGTTTTCAAATGCAATTGAGAGCACATTATTGTCTTTCATTACAACGCAGTAGCCTTGAAATCAAACGTTGATTACCAACGTTAAGTTCCCTGTTTTGACCTTGAGTCATAAAATACTCAGCAGTTATTGTAATAACGTTTATCATGTGTCCACAGTCAACGCCTAAAAGGCGATTCCAACATAATTGTTGCTTGACGTAAAACGATGTTGTTCATTTCCTACTAGTTAACTCAAAGCCCCTCAAGCTCTTTTAGATAATTGGGAGATATGTGAGGACAGACAGACAGACTGTGTAATTTTCTGACTCTCCTGAACGTCGTAAACTAAATATAGATTAACCTTGTCAACAGCTGTTTATCCAATGACTACGAAGTGGGTTTGCTCAGTACTGCAAAGTTCTTACCCCGCCGAGATACCTAAGCCCATACCAATATAAGGGTTTACATCATTTTGACGTTTATTTATAGGTAGATATCTTACTCGTTGGTACTGCTGAAGCGCCATCTATCTGTTTTAAGTAGAACCGCAGGGTCAACATCGTTGTTTTCTACAACGGCATAGCCGTGTGTGTTTTTCATATATGTACAAAATGATCAAGAATCATCACACCTGACCGCGTAGATTTCATAATGAAGGCAAATTTTCTTGCCAAACTTTTTATTTTTATTCACACGCTCGCATCTGTTTTGCTATCTCAATATGATGCCATCCATATAATCAAATCAACCTTGCATAAGATAAAGAAAAAAATTGAAAGATATCTTTTATGTAGGAACTTTCATAGGTAACAGAATGAGCTAGCGACAAAAAAAGGCATATGATAAAACGATGACGATCTGCCCATTTAACCTCTGCTTGGACAGTAATCAGGCATACTACTTAACTATATTTTTAAGTCGTTAAAAAGGTTGGGTTTCTTGTAAAATCATTAGATTTTGAGTTCCCTATCGGCTTGCTATGGTACTGCAGTGGAACTTTCCGGTTTTGATATCTCGTGTTATGGACATGCTATGGTCATGATTTTTTAGTAGTAAATAGCACTTGTGTTCGACAGGTATTCTATCCCTTCAATTGGTGTATCGGGCCTTAAAAACAGTTTTTGCATGCTATATTGCATGAGCATTTTTCACTTCATTTCCTCATGCCAATCTGTTACGTACAAAGCAGCTTTAACTGAAGAGTCACCAGAGCAAGACGAAAGACCCTGAATTGTTATTACTAAGAATGAACTACTTGTTTGCTAAGCAAACAGACCAGTATCTTCAACATCAAAAGCATTTCTTACTCGCTCCTTTTCTTCCGACAAAAACAAGTGCCACCAGTAGTAAAAAAAAAAAAACTTATTTGTTATACAGAAAAATAGACTTCAAGCAACAACACAAAAACCTTCAAGTTGACAGACACACGCTAAGGTAAACGGAAATACGGTAATGCTTTAAGAAGTATGTAAACACGTACTATAAGACCTGAGTGTGTTTAGAAGTTGTCTTGGCAAAGCCGTGGAAAACAAATGACTTCACAGTCGATTAAGAGCCGTGGTATGTGAGACGAAGTTATCAACAAGGAGGATACCATAGGGGTTTATGTGGTCTTTACAAAGCCTCAGACTTCGTTTTTAATAGCCATTCAGGCTTCAAATCACGTAATATTTATGCACATCTCTTTATCAAGTGTGTGTTTGATATAGTACGTAAGATGAGGATAAACCGTTATGCCAGAGTGTGTATTTTCTGATATTCAATCATTCATGAAAACCCTGCGGGAGCCGCGGCGGTCTACAAACATAACCTTGCAACCGTGACGTGTTCTGCTCAAGTGTCGGTTGGAAAACGTCAGGTGTTCAGAGTTACGGGGTTATTTTACAACATGACAGGAAAATCAAGACGGCTCTTGTTATGGCTGGCGATCGCTTTTATAGCAGGTAAGTGGACAGAAAAAGACACTGCCTGGTATACTAAAATGATTCAAAAATTGGTTGTTACACTGCAAGACAGAAAAGTTGGGTTGTATGGCTTGCTAAAACTACGCAGTGTGTGTTCAGAGGTTGGTGTTTTGGGTATCTTAAATTTACCTTACATAGGAAACAGTGCATGACTAGAAACTCTTGAAAGTTTAAGGTTAAATGTGACAATTGACCTTTAGTGTACCCAGGCACTGGTAGCGTTGGTCTTTTTTGTGTCTTTCTTCCAAATTTGACTAGTATGTGGCCTTACTCGTTATCTCTAAAGCCATGTTCTTACGCTGTATTCACTAGAAAATCACTAGTACAAAAAAGGAAATGTATTCTCCAGATTGCTCAATGACTCACAAGACGAAGCATGAAACTATAAATTTTGTCTCCTCATATACTACCGTAAACAACCTGTTTGTGATCATGTAATTTATGCGGAGATTTCACACTATAAATTCATTTAAAAATGAAGGGAGAAAGTAGAAACATTGTATGGGTTTGGACGAAACAATTGTGAAAAGTTAACAGTTCACAGGGGAGTTTGATTTCTTCTTTTATGTATTTCTAGAATTCTGTATCTATATAAGTCATGTTTATTGTTCCCTAGATCTTATTCATGCGTTGTATAAGTACTGTCCTTATCTGTTTCATAATCAAGCTTTGTGTACTTTGATTTTTAAACGATATAAAAAAGAATAATCAAGGAAGAAAACAATGACAAGGACAATGAAGTTCATTGCATATTCATGTCCCATTGGAGCTGAATGTGGTTAAGTAGATTCAAGAGAGTAATAGTAGAACTATGCTGTGTTTTCTCAATACATATAGTTAACATGCGTCTTCTTCTTACTTTATGTTTAAATCTTTCAAATCTCGTTCGAATCTTTGTTTAATTCCTTTGTTTAGACGAATGTACAGTGTTTTTCCTTCACATCGTTAACCGATGGCATCATGTATTAGAATATGTAATCCTTTGTTAGTTCTAGTTGTATTGAACAAGGATATTAACATTTGCCTGCCCTTTCAATGTCCTTCCACAGTATCGGTAGGTGTCAGCCGAGCGCAGATGTTGGGAAACTGTGAGCTGCCAGACTTGCTCCTAGCGATGCGAAACTGTGAGGCGAATTTCGTGCTTGCTTTGTGTCATAACCCCGAACAAGACTGCTGGTTAGTATAACGTTTTACATCGTTACCTCTATCCTACTTTCAAATCTCTTTGACATTGTTTTGATGATAACATATACTTATTGCAAGCCATATTCGAATGTTAATTGCAATCCAAACAAACAATGGTATGCAACATTGGTATACTTAACAAAGGGAAGGCAAATGAAATATATAAGTAAGTGAGAGTTGCACAATATATAACAACACTAAATCTATATCTAATTCTAAAATAGCTATTGAAGAGGTTGATTTCTTTTCTTCAGTCATGAAAAGAAGAGAAACCGATATACACACAAGATATGAAAGCAAGCCGAATTACATGTTAATGATATTCTTTCGGATATGGACGACAAAGAAAATCAAAGTCTTGCACCTCCTAGCTACTTCTATTCATCAGACTTGTTCTTACAGAAAATGACCCGAAGACATTCAAGTAGTATGAACCCTTCACAAAGTTAGTCTTTGTACTAAAATGGTGTTTAGCTTAAACACCGTATAGTTGTTTAGGTTTAGTCTGCTAGCTCTCTCGCCACCAGAAAGTCAACAACATAAAAGTGGATGGGGAAGCAAACCATGACAGTGTTTAGGTTAAGATCAGGACCGTGAATAGTTTCATCAGGTTGATAAGTCACTGCATAAAGAGAATCTTGCTTTGTACACAACCAAGTTATCTATTCAACCGACGTTTCGTTGACCATCTGTCACCTTCTTCAAGGCAATTCTGACTGGTTCACATTGCACTGCAGCACAGGTGTCGCTGCTTATAGATGCGTTCCCAATCGCAAAGTATTTACATATGTACACTGTTACAGAGAACTGTATCTACGATGCGGTCCCAAGCGTACAAGAGTGTGTAATATATACATGGCTGTGAAGTAAAAAACAATGCAACAATGAACGTCTATAACCGATGGTCACCGAAACGGCGATCGAATAAATAACGTGTACAGAGATTCCTTTATTCAGGAACAACACCGTAAATTTCTTTTTTCTTATTTCTTTATGTATTTTCCACAGGAATCATCCAAACATCACCACAGTAAACGCCTGTGCTAAAACTTCACTGAGGAACTGTTTTGAAGGCACAGTAGCGACAGAGTCGCTTGACCCAATGGTTGACGCCGTGTGGGGTAACTTGAACTACAACGTCACAGAGGAGTACTGTACCGGGGACAAGTTCGAAGGACCGTTCTTCCCATCCAATGGCGGGACACCGCCGTGTAGCCAGGAGTACCCGGATGTACTGACGTCATGTGAAACGGATTTTGTTCAAAAGTATCTGGCCAACATCTCGGATCCTACACTATGCAGGTAAGTCTCCTAAATTAAGGAAGAGGAACAGCAAATCTTAACTTTAAAGAAATGATTTTTGAACAGCAAGTGCGAAAACAAGGAATTGGACTTATCCAAACGTTTCGGACTGCACGGTATAAGTCTTTGTCAAAGAATGAATCTCCTTTCACATGTATGACGTCACTTAATGCAGATTGTGATAAACACGTACCTCTGTGAGCAACGGATTAAGAGGTAGTTTGTGGCGTCCCCCGCCCCTATTGAGGACCCCGATGTATATTGCTTAGCAAATCGTATGTACAATTTTCAGGGTGAACACCCATGGTAGACGGTAATTTTGCATGCTTTCAGAAGATCTACTATGATGAAAATTAATCAAAATACAAACCCTCCCCATTTCAAGAAAAGTAGATGTAAATGAATGACCTCTCACTTATTCTTGACATTTACTTAAGATTACTGACCACCTCCCATACTTTAAAAGGTTGAAGATGTTACGATTTTCTATCCAAACATCTGCTTGGAGATTGATATTTCCACCTTTTTAAATCCACAGAGAGTTTGGTGCCATGACAACATGCAAATTATCTGCCGTTGATCAACACTGTAACCTAACAGACGACAACATGAAGCTTCTAAACGTCACGTGGGACACCAACTACAACCCATTCTGTCTGTGCCCTAACGTTGAGCCTACCACGCATGCGCCAACAACCCCCCGGCCAACCGCACCCCCGCTAGGGACGTGTTCTGTGGATGACCTTATAAGGAATACTCAGCAGTGCGAGTCGGAGTTCATCTATGCGATGTGCACTAATCCTGACATCGACTGTCTGTGAGTTGTGATCTTCAGTCTCAGTTTATTAATTCAATTAAGAATACATATCGCCTGCATGGTGTCGCTTTATAAGGATTCCTGGGGGATTAAAGCAATAATATAGAATTACATTGCAACAATAAAGATGATAAATGATAACAAATAATGCAGGAATAAAGATTGACCAGAAAATAGAACCATTCATCAAACAACAAAGATGTTTAGATAATAATTTGAATAAAAACAACTTACTAGTTGTAGAACAGTATTTTTTTGTTTATTAGTATCTAGATGTAACATAATAGCGGGAAATCAAAACTTATGACATTATACAACAAGAACAACAGAAAATGCAGATAGATATCATTTACATGTATATCTAGACCACTGTTAGAAAATCTGTTACAATTCCCATGACAAAATGGATTTTAAACGGGGTCAAATGCTTTACTGCAGGACACGCCCCTGAGTCGTCATCAAAAAAGGTCGGATTCAGAATGGACATTTGGGTTGAAAGTAATTTCAAAGCACAAAGTAAAAGAAAGTAGAGTTCGGCGATCCCATACCTTCGCCGAATGGTGTACGTATGAAAGATGTGTTTGAAAGGTGTGTTAGGGATTGCATACTTAATGTATGATGATGTTCACCTTCATTTAACTTCCGAATGCAAGTATCAAATTACCATCATTTACAACTTTGGAATCATAGCATTTTCTCATCAATCGCTCACACAAGAATCTTTACTTCATCTTCATCACAGCTGGATATATGTAATAGGGTAAAAAAAGACAGAGGGAGTTAGTGTAGATGGACACTTTGTTGTTATTGTTAATAGATCGAGGAACCATCTTGTTTTGACAACTAAGTATGTACCAGTCAGGGGTCTTAGCGTATTATGGGAAGGGAAAACCACCAGCGCTTTCAAATAAATACAACTCTGAGCAGGTGTAACATCTATTGACATAATTCCACCATTGTACAAAATTCCGCCACCCTAAAAATATACGTCCAAACAGATCTCCAACCCAACGTCCCCCAGTATAATGCACTCCTGTATATTTAAACTGTGCATACATGGGGGTGCTTCACTAGAGATCTCTCAAACGTACTGTTTTTCAAAGTGCCATGGCGGATTTATGTTACCCGGTGGATTAATGTTAATGAACATAATTCCACCAGGGTACATAATTCCGCCACCCTAAAAAGATACGTCCAAACAGATCTCCAACCCAACGTCCCCCAGTATAATGAACTCCTGTATATCTAAACTGTACACTATCTAGATCTCTCAAACCCACTGTTATTCAATGTGGTGGATTTATGTGACCCGGTGGATAATGTTAATGAAGGTTATACCTATAATACTACATACTCAATCTAACATTTATCATTACTGTACAATCCTTGTAATGGAGCAAAAACATTATGTTGGTTCCTATGAAACTGTCCCTCTTTGCAACAAAAGGCTTAGGCGTGGTTTAGACCTTGGTTAAACTTACCGAGTTACAGTCAAGTTATGGGAGAGTTACAAGCAATAAAAACCGTAAGAGCCCTCAGCTATTCGGTTACAACACGTTTTGAAAATCACGTAGGCTGTGAAAGGCAGAAGAATAAGTTGCGTGCGGTTACGTACTGATCCTTTGCGTTACTTGAACCATACGTCCGCGGTATTCAAGGATTGTTGCGGGGTTTGGAGCACAATGGACTTACCGACGTCATGCTAGCAGAGCACCAAACAAAGATTTATGGAGTAGAGTCATGACATTGGTAGCCCCTTGAGCTAACAATGGGGGAGGGGGGCATACTCTCCAAGTAGATGTTTGGTTGAAAGATCCTAACGCTTCTAACCGCCAGTTGTCTTTCACAGTAAGAAAACGTTAGCCTCTACCAGGCTGGAAAATTAGTAGAAACTGGCCGAATAGAGTTTAAACTATGCTAAGAGAGCCGGCTACGGAGAGAGGGTTCAATATGCTATCCACGAGTTTAGAGATCGCAAACTGTAACTTCTATAGCACACTAACGTCTCTGGCATGTTACCTGTCTATTTGGCTAATTTTCTACGATTTTTCCAGCGACCTGTGGAGCCTGGTAGAGGCTAGAAAACGTTACAATCTTCCATATCAGCATCTGCTTATGAAATGATATGAGTATAAAGAGCTTGCGATAATATGTCAATCTACAACCATATATCGTTAAAAGCCAACTCCCAAGTTTAAAAAAAAAATACTATACTTAAAAGGACCAAGTGCGATGATTCTGGGATACAATTTACTGAAGGTGCTGTGAGAAATTTAGGACTTGAACAAATAAAAAGGAACTATTTGCGTGAAAATGTTGAACCAGCTTGCTGTACAAATCCATCGGCCCATGAACAACCATGCAACAGGTGTTCTTATATATCTGTCAATGTACTGGAACATTTCTGTCAGCAATGTCGCCCTCCTAAATAAACATGTACACAGTGAACTAACTCAAATATAAGTATGGTAGAACAAGAACAGCCAGAATATTATCACGTGACTTTATTTCGTAAGTACATCGTCTTTTGAGTAGCCAATCAGAATGCCTATCAGAAGCTAACTGTTTGGCAAGGTCTTTCGTTGAAGCATTAGAGCTTACGCTGACTCTTTCCTCCCTCTGGCGAGAATGCATTTAACTGCAGCAATGCTTTCTCATTCTTCGATTTCTTGTTTCCCCGCACAGAACACACCCAGAACTCCCAACGTTGGAGAACTGCACCAGAGATGTGTACCATGACTGCATTATTGGAATCTTCCCAGATGCAATGGTGACTATTCTGTTGTTGTTTTTGTTTGTCTGTTTTTTTGTTTCTTGTTACTGATTTTGTCGCCAACTTACACATTTCATAAGATGCATTTCAAGCCTTTTAAAAGCCGTTATCCAAAGTCTTCCAAGAAAATGTGAAGGAACAAAATAGAATCTCTTGTTTCTTATACAATGTTATGTCTACTAGGTTCAGTTATTTTCAAAACTTTCCTGAGCACTTATATTTCATAAAGAAGGCACCTTTATTTTTGCCCGCCTTTTTTTCGCAAGCTCACATCAATGATTGAGTGCCCTAAAAACGCCATCCACATAATCGAACTAGTAGGGTCTTACGTGTCATAAATTTCCAAATAAAGCAACTTTGCAAAATCATTGCACGGAAAAATATTCTTGTTTATTTATTAAAAATGGGATTTTCATGACTAACGATCGCCCGACGTTTCAGGTGGAAGGTTTCCTAGCCAATTTTGTCATGACACTGAACGCTGCGGGTCTGTACTGTAACGGGACGACATTCCAGCCAGCCGAAATGCGGACTAGCGGAGAAGGCGAGGAATGCACCCAACAATATTCTAACGATTCGGCCTCGTGTGTAGAGGCGTTCATAGGATTCTATTTAAGCAATAAGTCACACCCTGAGCTGTGCAGGTATGTTTCATCTTAGATATCATTCCTATAGGTTATGATACATAAGCACATAGATATTACAATAATAAGTAAACTATGCAAATGTGTTTTGTTATGTGCTAATCTATGTGCTAAAACTGTATAAGAAAATTAAAAAGGATCTGAAAATTGAAAAATAACTAAACAATACATTATATTTGTATTTGATACACCGATTCTTAGTACTATGCCTTGACTGAAATTATAAAAAGAAAACATTACTCTAATTAATCTCAACTAGAATTCGATGAATCTTAACTAAAGTCACAGATAACAAAAACTTTACGAACCGTTATTATGAGATTACTATTACTAGATAACACAGTTCCTCGTATTGGAAACTGTTCCACCATACCTTGTATAATTCAATTTCCGGGTCGTAGTTATAGTACAATGCAATATACAATACAGTTGTGAGGTCTGCATCTCATGAAGGATTTCAATACTTAATGTATCATAGCATTTCCGCCAAACAATGATTTTTTGCTTGTTTCAGGGAGTATACCAAAATGACAAACTGCAAGAACACAGCACTGGAAGAGCACTGTCACTCTGTGCATTTTAACAAACTGTACGAGATACGTTTGCGACTGAGTAGTGACTACAACCCGTTCTGTCAGTGCCCAAACCAGTATGTCGTCTCAACAACAACAACGCCAGTGCCAAGATCATCTACGGTAACAGCGCCCCTACCGTCGATTGTAGGTACTGCAGCAAGGACGACAGAAACCAGGTCTTCTGCGACAACATCAGTTACAACGAAAAGAGAAGTGACGTCATTTGCTACCGCTGCTTCTACCGCAACAACTTCTGTTACAACAGTTACTCCAGGTGCTACAACAATAGCAGCACATATTGCTAGCACAATGACTACAGTTGATAGTGCGTCACAAGCACCTACATACTCCACGACAATGACCACTACAACACAGACGGTTACAACAAGCGTGGCAAGTGATCCACAAACTACAACGGTAACAACACCAAGGCCTGGTACAACACCAACTACAAGCGCCGATACAGCAATACATACTGTCCCAACAACGAAGGCCACCTCTGTGGTACCATCAACGACACCTTCAACGTTACCAACAACGATACAAACAGCACTTACAACGACAAAGGTTGACACCTCTACGCTTACAACGAGCGAGATGGATAAAACGACACCTACAACGAAAGAGATGGGCACAACGGCGCCTACAACGAGAGATACGGACACGACAACGCCTACAACGATAGGGGTGGATACAACACCACCTACAACGAGAGAGGTGGACACAACAACGCCTACAACAAGAGGGATGGACACTACAACAACTACAGTAAAAGAGATGGACACAACAACGTCGACAACGAGGGACCCGGACACTACCACATCTACAATGGGAGACACTATTGAGACTACGAATTTTCCGAGTAAATTGTCTACGAGAATATCAAGGACAACTACAGACAAAAACAATGACTCAGACAGAACTACTGAACCACTTGAAACTGCTGAAGAGCAGGGACCGCCCGTTGCAGTTATTGCAGCGGCCGCTGGTGGCGTGACTGTTCTAGGAGTGGGCAGCATCGTGGCCTATGTCATAAAACTAAAATTTTGTAAACCTTCTCGAGTTTATGTTGCGTAATGAACTCTTAAACCTGTTACATTGTAAACAAAAAGAGAGAAGACACTGTTAAGATACTTTAATGATATTTATAATGCGGCCTTAAAAATTGCGAAGACGAGCAAATATGCATATCATGATGTATAGAACGATAAATGTATATAATGGAGTGTAAAACAATTATTATAGTAGATAAAAGTATTGAATCTTGCCTTTCATTAAAATTTCTAACAACATTGATAAATGATTTGTGTTATTGTTGTTGTTATTGAACAAAAAGCTAAAGATGTCAGATAGTGTGGATAAGAACAAATTTAGATGCCCTAGTGCTACCCTTTGTAAAAAGAAACTTTCGTCTGTTTTAACGATTTTTTCTCAGGCAATCAGAGGGATCTGACCCCACATTTTGGCAACATATGATGGATATCTTCACCCAATTATTTCAAAGCATGAAAAAGTAGATGATAATTCATTTTCGTACGTCGACCTTGATACTTGACGACCATATTTTGCATCAATTTCAAGTAAATATCGCAAGGTGGCGCTTCACAAAAGTCACAACAAGATTTTCAACTTGTCAGTTTCCAATGGATAACTCTTTACCTTCCGTTTGTAGTTCATATTTTGGGACCGTCCACCTGGTCAAAACTAGTTATTTTCCCTCAATTTTGTCTCCCAAACGAGCTTTTACAAAAGACCCCTTTGTCTAGGTCTCTTCGCTAAAAGTCTTTCTTATAATTAAATCTACGCCGCAGACGAGTTCTAATTTACAAGCAGTTTTTCTACTACCTACCTCAACCTGTTCTCAAAATGGTACACCCCAAAGAAATAGTACGCCCCAAAGACCCCCTATAAGCTCAGCCGACAGCTCACAATACACCGCGAAACCCGACCCCACTCCGCTTCCCTGTCCCACCAACACAAAGGACGGCAACAAATTGACCGTTAGGCGTCGGCTGACCGACCTCACCTGTTACTCAAAACCTGCACCGGTGCATTCCCTGCGTTTTCACAGAAAACAGAGCAACCAAGCGACGAATCTACACTCTTAACAGGTGCGTTACAGTTTCATACACTTGCTGTAAAGACGTGTAAGCTGTAGAAAACGTTCATGGCGAGATACAATGTCTTCTTTGTCAGCAACCCGTTCGACGAGTTCTAGATTTACAACGTGAATTTGAAACCGTGAGAGGCAAGAAATTATCTCACTTAAAAGCGCAGTAGTTTAACTTCTGTAACATTTTAAGAAGCTGCTAACAGTGTAATATAGACATTTTAGAAAAGGTTAAGTCGAAACATGTAGACATTTCTTAACAATCTAAAAGTGGGGAGAGATTTAAAACGCCTTAATTGAAGCGGTTGACAGTTTTTGTCAATCGTGACACGTACAGTTTAACAGGGTGAACAGAGGTCAAATGCACTGAACCAGCTAACAGCCTTCGTATAGGTCAGCGACCGAATATGGTGCTATGTTTTACCTTTTATATGACTCAACATAAGTGTACTCTAAGTAGTTGTTAAACAGAATTCGTACATACTTAGATCTAGCTTGCATTGGACGCGGGTTTGTAAAATGCACCGATAGGCAAATATGACCTGTTTAGATACAAAGACGATTGGATCACGTTACCTTAATAGTTACATAAGTTCGGTCCGGATCCACAACTTAAACTTTCACCACACACTTTGAAACCTAATTTTTGAAACCAAGGTACAGAACTGCTTTTGTTTGACAATCTAGAGTTTAAAAACTGCAAGGAATTTGAATTGTTTAGGGAGTGGTAAAAATGGTTCGTCCAAAACGCCACTACCCTACTGCGTCACTACTGGCTTGGGTGTGGCCATTCTAGTTTGTTTACATATTTTTGCACAATATTCTCTTTGTAAACGGAATTCAAGCCACTTTAAAGACACGGAGTTGTCAAACAAACAACAATTAGGTACAGGGTATGTCTTTTAACTAACCATATAAAAATACAAACTATATTGGATTTACATTTTACCACTTTCTTCCCAACTCTTTCATTTGAACAGCTGTTTTCCGCTTGACTACACCCAATAGGAAAAGAGAATGAATACCAAATCACAGCTTATGTATGGGTATGTTTTGTAACGAATGAAGCCATTGGTTATAATTTTTTAAATCATTGTAAACTCGTAATTGTACCTGGTAATGGCCAACCATTGTACAAATAACAAAGACGCCAAGCTGAGTAAGCAGAGGCCGGAGAAAGAAGGCTAATGATTGGAACTGCGTAATCCTCTAATTAGGCCAATCGTCTGCCACGGCCCTCTTGAAACCCTGGCCGCATACTTTGACATCTTTTGTCTCTTTTTTTAATCTTTTCTAATCTCCTTTTAGCTTAGCAAATGACCAAGAGGCCATACACAGAACTTGAATCCATGTTTTGTAACTAAAGCGTTTTGAAAACCAAAATGTGTATGTATTGATGTAAAACTAAGTACCATGGCTTCAGCTATTCTTTAAACTTAACGATACCGTTCAAATCCACAAAAGCTAGTGTGAGATCTCTGAGTCACTTTACCTAAGGCCACAGCAAGTAAATCTTATGGATGACATCAGCGCGTGCATTGATTTTCGAGTAATTTTGAAATAAATAAAAATGTCTGCAGAGGATGTCATCCATAAAATTTACTTGCTGTGGCCTAATGGTATATATCATTGGACTCATCAACCTTACCCGCCTCACTACAGTTCGTTATCATGCGTACTCTGAGTCATATATGCGTGTAAACGCTTGCGTTTTACATTTTTCACATATCCAAACTGATCGTGTTTACCTTTGTAACTAATCGATAGTTTATGCTTTACCTCTAAAATGTTGTTGTTTTCACACAGGACTGAACATGGACAACGTAGTGTACTTCCGGCGATCTGACAGACTGCCAATGCTGAACATGATAGTGATCGGTGTGTATATCATCCAAACCGCAGTATCTAAGCTATATAGTGAACAATCCCGAAAAAGATTGAATAAGTGAGTGAGTGAAGGTGTAAGAGAGAGGGGTAGAGACAGACAGGGGAAGAGGGAGAAAGAAGGAGAGTATTTGTGTGTATGTGTGTTTGTGTGTGTGTGTGTGTGTGTGTGTGTGAGAGAGAGAGAGAGAGAGAGAGAGAGAGAGAGAGAGAGAGAGAGAGACAGAGACAGAGACAGAGAAAGAGAGGGAGAGAGGGTGCTTCATACCAAACCCATAACGTTTTTAATTATCTGACATAAAAGGTACCATAAAAAGGTTATAGTCACATTGTCGAAGTGTCTTTAAAAACTATTTCTTGTCCCAAACCAAGAGAGGACAACAGCTCTTCGTCATTTTGAAACGAGATCGTTACTTTGTAAGACAAGCCTACAATCACAACAAATCCTTAGTCCACAGCTTAACGAATTACGCAGTCTGCTTCACACAAATTCACCATGACCATAGTTTTCGTACCAATCCAGAGAACTAAGACTACGGCATGCACTTCCGATATACACTCCAAGCAGAGGAGTGGGTACGGCTGTTTTTTAACGCGCCAAACCCACACTTTATAGCCTGGACTTCAGGCTAACACTTTGGCGACATAGAGAAAACGGGACAAAATAGAAAGCCCGACAAAAACGCATAAAACAAGTCAAAAACCAGTCGGACCCACTCCCCTGCTTGGAGAGTACTTCCAATATACCAACATTGGGAAGCTATGCGTGAAAACCATCGCGTCCCTTTGAACAAACACACTTTGTTACGGAACGTTAGATATGGATAAACAACAAGAGTTCTTGTTTTTGTTGAGTAACCGTATACTTGCACAAACTGGCATTGGTGTACCGATATACAAACGTGTCGCAATAATTACATATAACATTCATTAACATTAATCCGCCGGGTCACATTAATCCGCCACTTTGAAAAACAGTGTGTTTGAGAGATCTCTAGTGCAACACAGGTACCCCGAATACAACCGGGACCTAACATATATATAAAGATTGATGATCACATCTTGAAACGTCTTAGCCATGGAGCCAATAACAGGCTCTATGTCTTCGTTGAGTGATATTAACGTAGCTGATAGGCGTCATTTTCCTTGGCCTATATTTGAAGAGAAACCGCCTCGAACACGTTTGACTGACTCATAAGAATACAGTCCTGTCATTTCGACCGGAAACAGCTACCTGTTGTTTGTTTATCCCCGCTTGTATTTACATGTAGGGGAGGATTTTGTTGATAGAAGGCCATCCACCAACAGAACGTTATTGTAGTGTGTGTACCCAAGGCTAGGTTTGAGATAAGATCAGTTGTTGTGGGGAGGGGGGTGATCTTTAGACACGGATTGTGACGGACGAAACGTGCAGTCATCTTCAGGGCTGCACCAAATGTTTCATGGGAGGGGCAGGGTGTACAAATGGAAGCTAGAACGCACATTGACGACTGGTAGTTGCTGGCGCATGGCCCCTCATAGATTTTGGCGACGCCTCAGGGGCGAGCCAAATGATATAGTATTGTGTGCAGATTGCAAGAATTCTAGATATTGTACAGGCATTTGTCCAGGGGTACGCGGTATGTCGCCTGTAATGGTGTAGTATTGTGTGCAGTTTTGGAGCATTCTTGGAATTTTAAAGGCATTTGTCCAGAGGTATGTGTTAACAGGAATTTATAGCCAACAGGAATGTTGGTATGTTTGTGTCCTGGGACAGAAAGGTATTTCTGTCCATACACCTAATGTGATTATAGTAGACTTGCATTGAGATCGTTCTTATTTATCTGTGTGGAGCACTGCGTCTTGAATTGGGATTGTTCTTATTCGTGTGGAGCACTTACAGTGGCACCTCCATACAAAGCACTGAAGGACAAGGTACAAGCCAATCCATGCCATATTGAGAAGTTTAAATACATTCTACTAGTATATGCGTTTATTGATTTGATGACACTGTGCCGATATAGTTTTATCAACATTCGGTAGAGGTGCTTACAAAAATGGTAACGTTGTGTGTTACTGTACCTTTATCTGCTTTCATTGCATGTTATATTTCTTGTCAGGCAAAAATTCAGCCTGAAGACTGGGATATAGTGTTGTCCACCCTCTCGGGGCGTACTCAAATCCTTCAACATACATCGGGCTTATCTGTATTTGTGTTATGTAAGTTTTGAATATTTGTTTGAGTGTGGTAGTAGGGACTGGTCCACCTGCATGTGTGTCATTACTAATGAGTTTTATGTTGTGAAATGTTAGTTCTAATGGATGTGGCTTTAGAGATGTGTAGGATTTATGCAATACACGGAACAGAGGCTTGACCGGTAATGAACACAAGACACTGGTTCAACGCTGCCGAGGAGAGTGAGGTTAAAGAATCTTTTAGACATAAAGTCTGAACATCACTGAAGACCCTACCCTACTCTACTCTACTCATGATTTCCGCCCTGTTCTGGCCTTTGTTATTTACATGTTGTAGTTACAGGTTCATAACCCCATGGCCTATTTGGTGCTTAATATGTAGAACTGCTAATCGAAAAAAAGCTTAACAGAGTTGACCTGTTTCTGTTATCAGCTCCTGGTTTGATTAAATATACAAGTCCACAGTACCTTTGGTCCAATTGTTCTTCGCTTACACAGACCCACCGACTCCCATTCTACCATCCTGGCAAGCTGCCCTCCCAGCCCGGTGTATACCGTGAAAGGGGAAATGTTCGCTGTGGTCTTAAAGTTTGCTTTTTTTGTGACGACCTCTGAAGTGTATTTAGCTTAAAACAACCACCAATATTTCTTCTTCCTGCATACCTCCTTGTATCAACCACACACTTAAACAAAAATGCAGATTACTCTACATTATCTATCTACTGCAAAATAAAACCTTTGCAAACATATCCAGTCTTACCGTACCTGATTTACGATGTACTCCTAGTTCGTGGGTCCTGTGTGTAGACTGTTTAAGTGGAAACCTGACTCAACTTTTCTTTGTCAACAATCCCTGTTCCTCACATGGCTGTACGGTTGAAATGTCAAATCTGGTTATTTTGGTTCCTATGGTTTATTAAAATGTGGTTGCTAGGAAGGAATTATTATCAGATGGTTACCATCTGGATTCGTTGGAATGCGGATATAGAGATGTGTATCAATTGGAGACAGGAGTGTCTCTTGGGTCCATCGGAATGAGAATGTTAATCCCTTGCATACCTTGGATTGTGGATGTAGAGATCTGTATCAGTTGGAAGAAGAGAATGTCTCTTGGGACCATCGGAATGAGGAATGTTCTCAACCATTGGCATGTGGCTGGTATGTGGCATGTGGCATTGGCATGTCACAGGCAAGCAAATATGCGTTGCATTTCATGATGGGCAATGTTGAGCCTAGATCATATCTGCGCTGCTATGGCCTTTGTTTAAAGTGTTGTTATTTACATGTGCTTGTTAATTATGGGTGTGTATAAAGGACATGTTGGGCCACAGTTGGGGTTCATTGGACAGTTTGAAATATTTCATTCACAAGTTTACGTACAAGTTTGACTTAAAACGTTTGTTCTTTTCAATGTGTTTTATACGCTGTCAACCACTGTTTATGGTTTCATTCATTTTCAAGCAGATGTTGTGTGATTAGATTAGATTTCATCCATCTCCAAGCAGATGTGTGTTTCGATCTATTCACCTCCAAGCAGATATTGTTCAATTCGATTTCATTAAACTCCAAACAGATGTTATGCGAGTTGATGTCATCCATCTCCAAGCAGATGTTGTGTGATTAGATTTAATTCATCTCCATGCAGATGCTGTGTGATCAGCTTTCATTAAACTCCAAGCAGATGTTCTGTGGTTAGATGTCGTCCATCTCCAAGCAGATGTTGTTATAAGCTTTCATTCATCTCCAAGCAGATGTTGTGATTAGCTTTCATTGTGATTAGCTTTCATTTATCTCCAAGCAGTTGTTGTGATTAGCTTTCATTGTAACTAGCTTTCATTAATCTCCAAGCAGATGTTGTGTGATTAGGTTTCATTTATCTCCAAGCAGATGTTGTGTGATTAGGTTTCATTCATCTCCAAGCAGATATTGTGTGATCAGCTTTCATTAAACTCCTGTCATCAATGTGAAGGCAGGTGTTGGTTGAAAGATAGTTATGCCAAAGGTTACTCAGGTAACAGGTTTGTGACCCCATAACCTATACTCATTTGGTGCTTATTAAGTGGAAACATGACTCAACTTGTCACTGCACGAAATGGCCTCGGATCCCAGCGGATACGTACAGCAATTTACAGTACCACAGACATAATACATTAACACATCACCCGCAACAACAACCGTCGCCATGGCAATGTCATTTTTCCATTGCCACTCTTGTTGTAAGAGTCTTGCCCACTGGACCCTTACATTTTTTTTCGCGACGCCTCAGAGGTGAAGCCTGTTTTATGCTTAATGTTTGGCTCTGTAGAAAATCTTTCAACGGTAATTGCAACTATAAATACGTGACCGCACACATTCTACACATCATGAGCGTGGCTCACATAGCAGATGAATATCATTCATTTAGCCGCTAGCAAAGAAAGATGGGTATTTTGAGCACATTGTAGTTATTACGTACACACCTTTGCCTAGAAGGTAATGTTTTCGTCAGCGTTCGTGTTCGTGTGTCATTTCTTCCTTTGTTCCGTCTGCTGTGAACACAATAACTCAATAATGCCGGGATGGATTGTCTTCATACTTAGTATGAATAGTAAGTAGGTCTTCTTGAGACGTCGAAATGAAAAATTGAGGTTTTTCATCCATTGAATTCTATTGCACACAACAGTATTGTGTCATTATATATAGTGTCATTATAGTGGCATTGCATCACTTCAGCCGCGGATGGCTACTAACCAATTTTCTATGTTTGTTTTTTCATCACAGTATTGCTGATGATCATCACCACCGCACAATCTCAGAACAGTACTGACATGACAGAAGCCGCCTCAACCGCGGGCGTGACTACGCCTGCGCCAACCGCCGCTGCAGCGGTCACCACGCATGCGCCCACCACCGCAGCAGCACCTGCCATGCCTCCCGTTCAAAAGCTGGTGGGCTCCGTGACCGCTAGCGGAGAAAACGGCTCACGTTTCACCCAAATACAAAACGAGATGACAGCGCTACTCGTGGAATCCTTCAACAACACAAACAGCGAACTGGCCCCCATCTTCCAACGCATCGAAGTCGAAAGCGTCAGCTTTACCGTCAACTTCCGGTTGGTCCTGAGCAAGAACGTGAACGGAAGTGACGTCAACGGGACGGCGGCAGCCGCAGTGCTTCTCGGGAGTTTGTCGGACTCTGGCATGCTGGGAAAGTTTATGGTTGGGGATGAAGGCGTGTATTTCTGGATGCCTACAATCCATGAGCCAACCGAGGCGCCCTTTGACCTGCCATATTGGGGCCCTGTAGTGGCTCTAGTGAGCATGGTAGTAATTTTCCTTGTCCTAGTGATTGTTGCTGCCTGTTACATGAGATTTAAATCAGACAAGACAAAGCTGGTAAACCACGAGGAAGAGTTTGATGCAGAGCTGTAGAAAAATTGAGGTCATGTTGAGAAATTTAGGTCATGTTTCTCTGAATGGAATGGTGAAATTTACTGAAGCAACTGGATAAAGTTTGAAACGGTCAGATCTTTTTAGACAGCATTTTGCATATTTTATATCCACAATCCGCTAATTTTCAAATTTCATGCAGTTGTTTGAGTAACTGTAGCCTTGTGTATCCCATTATCTGAATGTCTGACGTTAACCTGCACCGACAAAATCGCTTGAAAGTTTTCTCAATGATGAGCAGAGAAACGTTGAATTTCCTTCTTTATCGTCTAATGAAGAATTTATGATTTTAGATGTTAAAGTGACTGTAGAGGACATGAAATAATGTATACGGCTGCTGATATCAATGGTTGTAAAACCATGGCCATGGCTCATCGCATAGCATGAAAATTGTTCTACTAGGGTATACTTAGAGTTAGGATATCTGTTTCAAGTAAAAAAGGGCAACTATTTTTGTTACTTACAAGAATATTCCTCAAACAGTGACTTAAAAAGAAAGGTAGTGAAATACGCACCTCCAAATTTTCGACGTCTTCTGTACGTCTTATTCACGGAGTGACCTTGTCTCGCGAGAAGACGAGACTAGGCCGAGACTTGTGTGTCATTGATGTGAAATCAGAAGTAGGATATTCGCCATTGGAAAACATATTCATCATTTTCTTCTAACGTAAATTTACAGTTATAGCCCGTATAGCACTTTTTAAAATCAAGAATAGCTTTTAGTAATAGAATATTTGAGTTTCCTTTCACTGTATTGTGAATATTTGTAGCTATTATATCCTTCTGTTTTATGATTTAATTAAGGATGATAATACTTTGTATATTGTTTTAAATTCTAAATTGTACAAAATGGCACAGGATTTTCAAACGATATAAGTTGTGTGTCACATACACATGTATCTTTCTCGAAGTGTGTGGTTTTCAGAAAAAATCTTGTACGATATGTTCATACCTGATTAATATAGGTTTATGCATTTCTATTGAGTCTGATTAGGTATGCAAGTAAAGTATTGATTGACTAGGTAATTTTTATAGTAGATGTTTATTTCATTTCTTTATAGTCCGGGTGATTGATGAATATAAAGTCATAATTGCTCAGGCAGTAAAACAAGCTCGTGTATATACTCAGCATTTTCATTATGTTTCTTTTAGATATTTCTAGTTTTTTGATTGCAGCGAAATAATTGTTCAGTGAAAAGAAGGAATAGTATTTTTAGGTGAATAAAAGTTTTATTACAGTGAATTGCACTTTTTTATGTACACAAGTGTCAAATGGTCCCCGACAATATTGTTAATATTATATGACATACATCTATTAGCAACTGTAGTATAATACATGTCGCATAGCAGAATCTGAATTCATTTAATTTTTTTCTCCCCTTGCCTTACATAACCTTTATTAGATAACTTGCAAACTGTTTTTTTTTTCTCAATTCTTTATTAAACTTTATCTAGAAATTCAAAGAACACACAGACACTTCAATACAAACATAATGTGAAATGAAACATATATACAGAGAGAGAGAGAGAGAGGGAGGGAGGCAGGGAGAAACAAAAACTAAACTTGTAAACTTATCATATATAGCAACAGCTTTTACGATTTTATTATGTGGAAACACGACCTTCTTTCCAAACAGCTTGGGTGTAAAGCAGCTATAAGATACCATTTTTTTTCCGAACGTCAAATTATAGAGTGACACAAGAAAAAGTATGGCATGAACAAAACGCAGGCATGGGATGTCTTTTCAAAGGATAAGAACATTTCATTCTGACACTCTTGAAACCTTCTCCCATGTTATCATGTAAACATTCTAAACATAGACTTTCAGCAATCCCAGTGCATGCTGGGAGATGCGGGGCATTATGGGTAGCGTTGGGAGCAAATGGGAACATTACCATGGCAACACCTATGCGGTGCATGTGTACTGTGGCCGATCCTGTCTACGTTGTCATGGTATCAATGTTGTTCACTCCCTGAGCTACCCATAATGCCATGCATCTCCCAGCATTCAATGAGGTGTGTGAAGTTTCTATTGCAAGCTGTGTGGTGACAGAATAGACTATCTAGAGTACGATTATTGCAGACGTATATATACAGCTCCGTCAGGTAGATACGTCTTCCGAGCCTTGGTCTTGGACTATCTGACCAGGAAGGGTCTGCCCCGTCTCCTCCGTGGGGTGTAAGTACGGCGGGGGTGGGGAAGCCCCCGAGGGGGGTGGGGAGAGTGGTACATGAGGATCATGGTGGTAAGCTTCTAAGGGAGGGGGCGGGGAGCCGGGATAAGCAGGGGGAGGATCGTTATAGTAGTTTTTCGGGTCGTATGGAGGTGGTTGGATGAAGTGCGCTGGTCGGTTGTTTGTAATTGAAGTTCTGCTTCTGAGATCTAGGTGGTAGAAAGATAGAGATGCCTTCTAAGAAAAGTAGTTTGTATTGAACATATAGATGAAATTATTATCAATAACAACATGACTTTGATACTGACGAAATGGCAAACATTAACTTTGACTGAGCGAAATCATAAATATGTATATGATAAAGTATATAAGTATATAATCAAGATACAATAATCTATTGTCATAATGTCATAATCATATTAATAGTCACCGACATTGACTGCTTATAATCGGCATTATAGTCTAAACACAACGGTTCAAACGTTCCTCTTTAACATTATTATCGTAAAACAATTAACACAATCACTTGAAATAGGGGAGAAAGCTGAAGAAGACTGGGATAGCCATTCGAAAATTTCAGTGAGTACTTTTGTTGAGTTGAAGAACAGAACAATTTAATTCACTGACGAAAGTCTTTCGATGCTATCTGATGTGTCTGATCGTTTACAAAATCTACCTACCTGCTTGAGTAACTGTTCTCTTGCCAATAATTGGCATATTCATCATCATTAGTACACCAACGAATTGCTGAGTCCGTAACATTTCATCACTAGTACACCCACCAGTGACTGACTCTGTAACATTTCTTCACCAGTACACCCACCAATAGCTGACTCTGTAACATCTGATCATTAGTACACCCACCAGTGTCTGACTCCGTTGCCGTACCATCCGTTGCCGTGGCAACCTCCACACGTGACTTCCTCTTCATCCTCCAGCAGAGAAGAGACACTAAGGCCAGCAGGACAACAGCACCGGCAAACAGGCCGATCCTAGAAGAAATAAATTCGCGTTTTTGTATCGTTACAGTATGTCAACGTGCTTATTTATCAAAATACAATAAGTGAAAACATTAATAAAATCATAATATAAATGTGCAAGGGTAGCTGAAGGATTGCAAGCTTATATGTTGGCCACCCAGGTAACTAAAATTACAGCATAATGAAATAAACCAAATCAAATAACAAATATTGCATACTGAAAATATCAATTAAGAAATGAAATTTCATATGAAAATTAATATAGACAAAACAGTAACACAAAAGTTAACACCGTGCTCTTTTGTGTTTGACTACGCTTTGTGTTTGTTTTCTCATCTGTATTTCTTTGTCGTATATTGTAACTTTGACATTCTCTGACAAGCTGGAAAATTAACAGCAAAATTCTCTGACAGCGCTGTGACATTACTCTTTTTGCTTCTTGATTGTTGCTTCCTTTCCTTTAAATTGCAATTGCTTTTCAATACTTAAACCCCTAGAGCATATATTGAGTTCCGATGACAAAATCATTATATGGCAAGTCCAAAAGAAATTACATTTGCAAAATATAAAACTGAACCTGTGATGATAGTTTAAAGCAAGAAGAGTAGATGTAGCAGTGAGATGACTTAATTGTTAGTGTTAGAAACCAAAGATGGCAATCGTATTCTACTCACCAGAAGTACCAAAGTTGTGAAATGATGACGCAACATTCCTCCTCCCACCAAACTCCTTCACAGCAATAACCAAAACAGCTGAAAAAAGTTCACGATTTTAAAAGTACTTTTACATAAAGAAATAAATGTCTCATGTTAAACTGTGTAACCCACTTCATCTTTATAATATATGTACGTGGAGTAGCATGTCGCCAGAACATAATGCGTATACGGCAATTAGCCTGCTATTTAAACCTATTATAACTGCCGAATCTCTTTTGTTCTCTTTGGTCAACGTTGCATCGGAGTAACAGCCGTTGCATACGATATGTCTTTGGACACAACTAAATGAACCTATATGCGAGATATTAACCGGCCTTAAATACGTAAACAGGACTTCAAACGAATACGTTCTGGCGACATCCTACGTCAAGTACTGCTATCATTGTTTTGATTATGCCCCTAGCGGTTTTGTTTCTAATTGCAATGCAGCGGAGCTTCCTATTTTGATATGTTTGAAACTGTGTAGCTGCAAATTCCTCATCGTTAATCGTCTCAATGCACCAAAGGGATTCTTTACCCGCAACCAAATGTGAACACAATGACGCAGTCATGCTAGAAGGATTCCCCGACCGAATGGAAACACTATAGCACCGCAACCAAAACACCTCAATGCGTGTGACCAGGTTTTCAATTACTTTCTATCCGATGCGCTCAATGCTGAACAAAATACGTGCCATCTTTTACGAACTTGATTTTCATTTATGTGACCACAACTCTCGATTTCTTAAGTGAGGTGTTACATGTATCATACGCTGTTGATGTTATTAATTATCATGAAAACAAAACTTACGAATAGTACGTCACATAGCCATCTCTTGACGTCCGGCAGTATTCGTTACCGTCAACAATCTGGAAAATATGAAATCAAAACCAAATTTAATATCACATATCAGGGCTCGAAATAGTGGGTGCATGTGCACCTGTGTGCACCCAAAATTGGAGCTGTGCACTTAATTTTTGACTGTGGGTGCACAAGTGCACCTAGATATTTTTGTAGGCTATAGAATAAGGGTACTATTGTACACTAGGTATACAGAATATTCTACCACAAAAAGTGATATAACCTTTTGTTGATGTATCACTTGTTTGAAATTCTAAGGTTAGCTATAGTATTACAGATTGAAGCTCTTAAGAGCGTTAAACATTGTAATTATGTTTTGCTGACATTCAACTTTATTCTATGTGGTGCACCCAAAATTCTTTCAGTGCACCTAATTTTTTGGGTTGGGTGCACCAGTGCTCCTATTTCCAAAAATGAATTTCGAGCCCTGCATATGAAGAACTAACCTAAAAATATTTGAAAGATTTGTAAGAGACACCGGGACGTTAACCTATACATGTAGTTCTTCTGGAAGTCTCATGGGTCGGCTAAACATAACAGACTGATCATCATGTAACCCAATACGACTGTCTTAATGACAAAGTGCTTCTTCTTCGTTTCATCCTATTAAGTGTCTTGTAACTGTAAGATAAACGATGGCTTAATCAACTCAAAGAATAAATCACAGTAAATTTGAGGTAAGACTTAAAGCACAACCATGAAACGCCAAGACAATATCGTTTGTAAAACCCTATTGAGTTTCTTACTTCAATCTCGTCGGTAAATATTGTGATATCTTTATGTGGCTAGCTAATATTGTTTCAACGCTTGCAATGGAATATAGATAGCTACGCTGGAACGTTCTTTTTAATGATTTCGTACTTTTTATCCGTAACATTATGTTACAAACAGATATACACTGTACTCGTCCACATTTACGTGTTTTCGGGGCTGCATTCATCGTTTTGACGTGTCCTCAGCACTTGATACGGTTACACCTAACTGGTATGTGTAAACCCCATCACATGAAACTGTAATTCCTATCTATTTCATACAATTGTTTTGCAAAACTGCTACAATTCTTGACCTAGAATTCATATTTTGTACCGATTTTTAGGTCAACTAACCTTTGACAACGTTGCAGCAAAGACAACGAAGATGGCTGTTAGATGTCCGTGCCCTGTCGCCGCCATCTTGTTGGCAGAAGAATCAAATGTCCTGGTAGCCATCGCAACAGAGTGCTCCCATTCCTTATCCACACAGGCTCAACGGAGCATCAGCTTTCTGTTATTATCGTACGTCACGCCACCAGTCGGCCGCGACACGCATGACAGCCGCTTTGAGCGGAAATGACGCATGTTTGGGTCGTATATCATGGCGGAATTGACAACGAAAACATCAACAACTAAGATTTTCTTACTCTCTAAGCAGAGGAGGGGTTCCGGCTGGTTTTGACGTGTTTTTATGAGGGCTTTATACTTTGGCATTTTTTTGGTCTCTACAATCCCCCCTCTCCCAAAATGACAAAGTAGAAAGCCCGTCAAAAAGCCTAAAAACACGTCAAAAACCAGCTGGAACCCCTCCTCTGCTTGGAGAGTAAAATTGTCTAACCTTTATTTGCAAGGTGCTCATATAGGAGGATTCGGGGTCAAATATGGAAATCTAACATTCTTAACAAACTGAAGACACAACAGCAAGTTTTTTTTTACCCTTGTGGAACCAAAACTACTCTACGGTGCAGAACCTTTGACTCTTACCTGACAGCTCCAAAACAGATTGGACGGGACATACACAAAGCTTCTGCGCAGGGGACAGAACATATCTCAATGAACACAACATGCTACTCCCAAAACAAGTCTTCCACGGCTGTCTCAAAAGCTCACCAAATGTCGAGTAACATTTCCAGGACATTGCTGTTGAGCCAAGCAGGAAATAGTTTCAGACCTCCTTCTATGGAAACCAAGAGGCCGGTGCATTACAGAAGTTTGTGTTTTACTGACACATAGTTAGAGACACTGCGATTGAATATGAAGACTTAGAAAATAATGTATTCTTGATGGGGCAATGTGGAGTGAAATATGTACTTCTTGTTTGGTATCGGCTGATACAATCCGATAGATGATAATGATGATGGGGTCAAATATTGATTTGTATATGAATTGTATTACCGATATAACCTCCTTTCGAGGTAACACACCAACTTATGAATCTGTATTGTATATCTGATATAGCTTCACTCGTCGGCATAACACACGCAACAGCTTCGCAGGCACGCGGCGCGATAGCAGCTGGTTACATTACACTAAACGACCTGTCACACCTAACCTTTGCACATCTATTTACTGAGAATATATGACGCTATACTACTTGTTGGTCTAACTTGTTAAGACGATTCTTTCACATAGAAGATGAAATTAATTACTAAATAAACGTCACGCCACGACATATCATATTGTTTATTTCTTTTTAATTCGAGGAGGCAACAAGAAAGACGGACATCACATATACAAGTTTTCACCCTTTAGACAGACAGAACGTCACAATAAAATCGGAGTAAATCAATGTAGTGAATCAAAATATGTTCTCGACACATAAAATCAGATTCATATCTCAATCCTGTCAAAGTATGCAAAAGTTCTATCAAGCAGAAAAACGAGTATAACGTATTTTAATCAAAGTCTAGTGATTTGAGAGCTCGATTTCTTCTTGTCGTGTGCCGTGCCGTCTGGTGCAGTGGCGACCCCTGGCGGATTGCAGGCGTCTCGGCAGGTAAAAACGACACTCGGTATAATCACAGTTTTCTCTTGAGTAGTGTGAACTACATAAATGACAGAATGTGTTTGTCAGTGATAATTCCTCTACGTTTTCATATTTTAAGCATATCTGTAAAATAACTTTAAATTGATATCAGAATCACACAAAATTGAAGACATTGCCACAGGGAATACGATTTCAATAACTACTTAGAACAGCAACATAAGTAGAGTGGATTCATTCCTGAAGCTAACCGACATTTATTTCACACCGCAGTCGTCCCTCAGTAAGACTACTGGGGAGCCACATACTTCCCGTTTAGAACTCTTATTCAGTCTAGTACTACTTTGCACCTGATCTTTATAAGACAGGGCACACTGTACTTGGCTCACTTGCCTTATACCATCGAGAAAGCTAAACACAAGGCAAAACTAGTCTGGATGTGGGCTTGAATAAAGTTCTAAACAGGGACTATGCGGCTACAGCGTCTTTTCTGAAGATACGGCATGAGTGTGTGCGGTTGGCTTGAGGTTGCCCACTACTACTGCCTACTTAGAACAGCAACAATAGAACAAATCATGGTTTAGCTTTAACCAACTCACGTAAAGCTGTCTTTGTAGGCTCGGTGAAAGATATCCCGACAGCGTGCACTGTTGTGGCAGAAGCTGTCGGAAGTTTTGCCTTTATTTTCCGCAGTCGACAATAGAGGATAAGGGCACCAATTAGAACCAGACCCAAAGATAGTCCGAACCTGGAAATAGACCAAAAAATATAAAAACATCTCTAGTTTATTGTATTTCATGCCTATCATGACTACCTCATGACTACTAAACAAACAAACAAAGAGAATAAAGAGGCAGATATGAAAACACAAATTTGTGACATGAAACTGATGTCTATCCATTTCAAAGGGACGTGTCGTAAAATGTTGTGGCTAAAACTACAAATATTCTGAATTTAAGAATATCTACATTTAGATTCACATTTGTAACTTATCTGTACCTTATTCTTAACATATTACCCGTCATATTGTCACATTTCCATCGATCATTAATATTCGACACAGAACGAAGCAAAAAAAATTTTCGGTAAGGTAGATTTAGCTACAAATTTGACCAAAAACAGCGACTTCGCTTTCATATTTTGATCGGTAAGACATTACAATGCGTCCTTTTAAGATCTTATTCTTACCAGAAATACCAAGGAATCGCCTGCATGTCAAATGACGTCCTCTAGCAACAATTGGCCACCTTCCGTTACATCATTGTCGCAGTCAAACAGTTGAACATCCAAGAACCTTCTTGAGGTCTTCCTTCGGCAAAGCCTGATGGCTTCCAGCTTTCTTTTGGAATATCAGGGAGTACGTAAGTCTGAGTTGAAGCCGCTGTCCCAACGCTTTCAAAATTACCCATGTGTAACGCAACGCATTGTGTGTGGTGACAGTCGACGGTTTGCACTAGTTGAATCATCCGTTCTGGTCATTGAATCAGGTACTGGTCAAGCATGGTCCTGAAGGTTGTCCATGGGTTGGGTTGGCGAAAATGTGCGTTAAGTCTCTTTCTTAGGTCAACGCTGTGAAGATTTTCTCTCAGTCCGTTCTCTGTTTTGTTTGTGACATTTTTTGTGCATTCTGTTTTCTTCCTAACCTAGCTCCCAAATACAAAGTATATGTGTACATACGAAACGTAACTGTTACTCAAGCAACTGGATATCATTTGACGCGTTTCAGGTAGCATACATTACCCTTCTTTAGTGACTGACTTTCGGTATTTCTGGCCGTCTCTGACGAAAAAGGAGTAGATGCTTCATGAAAAGTATGACCGTTTCCAAAATCAATCCATTTGCTTGAGTAGCTGTATCTTATTAGTAGATGTCTAACCTTCATCGAAGTATGTTTGTACATTTTCCCCAATACTTTTCCCTGGCCCTTCTCTACGTGTTTCTCTGTTGTTATCATGACTATCTGACCTACATCGTTTGTGTCTGGCTTTTGGAGCATCACTGCATTCCGCTTCGCTACCTGGATACATGGACTCTTACCTGTTCTAACTAAACACAGGGCTGCAACTCTCACTAAGTCCGCTAGGGGGTGTGTCAGTATAGTACCTTCCTCAAGTTCCAGACCACCATGCATAGATGTAATGAGGATTCTTTTAAAGTACTGTAAACGCAGAAATTTAATTTGGCGGTAGGGAGAAAATGGAGTCTTTGCGCTGGTTTTAATTTCTCGTTTGAAACAATAGTTGCGCTACAGTACACAATGGAACGGCTTTTCGCGGTGGTTTCAAGTTCGCGGTAAAGAGTTCACCACGAAAACCGCAAACATAAAACCACCGCGAACATTTCTGCATTTACAGTATCATATCTAATACTTTATCTTAATTATTAGTAAATACATTGGAAAGGACACTACACTACGATAACTAACGTTACTCAAAACATCTACATCAAATAGCTCACTGTGCCCCTCTGAAATCAATAACAATAGACACTGATATTTGAAATATTCAACCTCAAATTTTATTTTGAAGCAAAAACATGTGAACTCGCCTTGTATTAATATTTATACATAGGTGTCGCGTACTTACAAGCACATATTAACAAATATAAAATCTGTATAATAGAAATAGAAACACACGAGAGGGAAATATTGAAACAACCAATGTTATTATCCCCTCTCCAAATATTTACACATTTGGCAGTTAAAAACATTGTGGACATTGCCACATGCCTTTAGATGATTCTTTGTACAAACTTGCGGTTACAAAATATGGTTTTTCAAAATGTGTATATGAAAGTAATAAATTGGCACAATATTTTGTTACAGGGAACGGTCATTGAATACCGAAAATGTTAGTCTCCAATTTAGAATTCACGGGGAGAATTTCTCCCATTACACGTGACGTCATCACTGTTGGTGGTGGTCATAACCAACATCAACTACGTCATTACCATTGGGGTACATAACTTTGTCGTCATGAATTGTGTGCATTAACTGTTCTTGACTACGTCATCACTGATGGTGCACATAATGGTTGTTGTCATCTCTGTTAGTGAACGCTACATATTGACTACATATGTACGTCATCGCTATTGGTGTACATAACTGTTCTTGACTACGTCATCCATGGTGGTGCACATAACTTCTTGATTACGTCATCTCTGTAAATTCCCACATTTTGACTACGTCATCATTGTTAATGTACACTACATTTTGACTACGTCATCACTGTTGGTGCACATAACTGTTGTTGACTACACCAGTGTGTGACGGAGAGTCAGTGACGGAGTGTATGTCCCCGACTGAGCTGTAAGGAGGCGGGGGGTCTGCTGCCGAGTAGGGCGGGGGCTTCACTGGCGGCGCGCCGAATGGATACGGCGGTGGGAGCGTTACTCCACCGGTGTGGGAGGAATAACCTGAAACGGTAGAAAAAATTCGCTAGTAAGAATTCATATATTGTAGCCATGGGTGATATTCTTCATTCAAAATAACTGAATAAAGAACTTGATTAAATTATACTTATAGTCAACTATATGTTAAAGTGGGGTCTCATTCGTTGTACTTTTTTTTCCTTTCGTACAATTTTTAAAGCGAAGCTATGGCAGAATCGACTTTCGACAATGATCTACTAAAAGTGTTAATCTCAATACGGTTTGATTGTGAACGACAAATAAACGAGTTACCACAATTCTCACGAAGGCCAACGATTACAACGTCGTCGTATCAGCAAATCATTACGCCGCGTAGATAAATAAATTGTCGTCGTGGGCCTTCGTAGATTTGCTACAGTAAACATATCATACGGCGAAAGTAAGCGGGTTCCTTACAAACAGGTGTTATACAAATTCATATTTGTCATGCGTTTTGATAAACCAACTATAGCTTAACCAGTACAATCGTACATGTTCATCATTTCACTGAAGCGAGAAGAAGCCGAACCTACATAGTAGACAGGATTGTTGGGAACTGTCCTCAGCTCAGTTGGACAAAAATGTACAATAAAGATCTTTGTTCATAATTCTACTTACCGACTCCGTCCGGACCTGTCCTCGGGGAGTAGGGTGGACTCCCCCCGCTTGTGTTGGTGGTGCTGACCGTCTGTCGGGACTTACTCTGCCGGCAGCACGCGTACATCACACCGATCAACATCATCAGAAAGAAACCGATCAAACAGAACCTGGGACCGACAGAATAGGTAGAATAAGCACATATTGCATCAAAAGCATAATGTAGAACATAATAAAAGCATGGAAAGGTACCCCTTAGAAAATACACACAGACACAAACACACAGACACACATTCACACACACACACACACACACACACGTACACGCACACACACACACACACACACACACACACACACACACACACATACATTAGAATTAAGAAACACGTTCAAACTCTTATTATTTACTTGTCGTCGCATCTTATCAAAAAGTGTCTTTATCATAAGTTACTATTTCTAAATCATGATGTTAGTTTTCGTACCAGAAATACCAGTAACTTGAGATGAACGAAGCACAACACTGTGTGTCTCTCTCGCCACAGCAAAACCCGGAACAACTGACGATCACCAAAGACATAGATTTAGTTTTTAAAAACAACATAAATGTACTGACGGGCACCAAAAAAGACAGAATAAATGCTGAATTATTTATTAACTTGTACGTATAGGTTAATTATTTTGTATCCACTTGTTTGTTTGAATGTATAGTTGTAGAAGATCTTACGAAAGTCGCTGTACTATTGTTGTGTCAGTAAAGATTGTCGATCTATTGGTTTAACGATGATATATGGTAAAGCATATGGCAACTTGTGAAACGATATCAACAATTACTTCACAAAATACAGGATGAGACCACATACATTGTTTTTCTACTTGTGCAGTCTTGAGATTTCCAATATATAGTGCCCGGGTTTGATATATAAGGATAATTTGGTCCCGAGACGATATCCTTTACGTAAAATGATATCGTTTAGATAGTAAAAATACGTCTATCGTTGACGTAGCTTCGCTATTCTAAGATACGTTTTCTAATACGATATTTTTACACGGAAATGATGCCATGTGCTGTCCTATATTTACAATGCAAGGATTATCACATGTCAATATGCAATTCAATTTGCTGTTTTGATTCATTATTCATCAGACAAGTAGATTCTGATATGAAAGATAATATTAGGCATGTGCATAAAAGCAAAAAAAACACTTACTATGTTGTCTCTCTATTACCATTTCTGGGGCAATATTCGCCTCCAAAAACAATCTATAGGGGGGAAAAAAAGGAAACATTGTGAATGCAAGTTTCAATACAAAATAAGTCGAGGTAGTAGAAGGAACAAATTTATCAAGTAGTAAAACATCTACTAATGTGGCGATTGTTTTTAAAACATTTCGTTGAAAGAAACATTTAGATCTGTGTATATACCTGTAAATGAACTAGTATGAAATTGTTTTGTACATGTCCAGACCTGAGTATCTGTGCCTATAACTTTATTTAATAGGTACAGGTCCGGACACTTGTAAACAAGCGAAAACATATGAGATATTTATTTGCACATCCCGTCGTAAAGATGACAATTTTGAAAATTCACCCCTCGAAAATTTAATTAGAAAAACGTACAAACAATATTGTTTTGCGATCAAACTACGTAAATCCTAGACAGCTCCCCACTAAAAAAGAAGTTGGCTACATGTATAACTTACAGATAATTCGCCAAACTAGAAAATTAGAAAAACTTACAATCTTGTTTTGCAGTCAAAACATGCAAATCCGAGTTAGTTTCCCACTAAAACGACGGTTGGCTATACATGTGTGCATTACATATAAGCTACCGAAACCTGTTTAGGTACAGGTGCAGGTATTGGCCTGTACCTAAACCGCTGTATGTGTACCCGTACTTAAAAATATTCTAGGTAACGTTACACATTAAAACCACCACAGTAACGGTTTGACAAGTGACAGTCACGGTCTGGAACCATTGACGTCATACAACATGGAGGTTCGCAACCCTACAGCTCACGTTAATGTAATTATCTCAACATGTTTGTGATTGGATTAGATTCGCTCTCACGATCATCAATAAGCCATTCACAAAGCTTCTCAGGGCGTGTTTGTATGTACATAGTGTCTGAAACGGTTTGGGTGAATAATTCTAAAAACAAATTAAACAATGATCCGACAAGGGCGTAACCAAGACAGCCAAGTATTTCACAAGTTAGAAACATTCTCCTTCTTGGAAAAGGTTTAAGATTGTCAAAATTAGAGTATTTCTAATCAACTGATCATGTTATAAACAACACCTATTTACAGTCTATTTTTAGCCATACAACCAGGTTTAACCGGTTTTATCAGGAAGGAAAAATTATGCAAACAATGCTGTTCCTTTTTCTTTCGCTAATTACAAATTGTTTGTAGAAACCACAGTCTGAAAAGGACATTATATCTTACGGTAACTTGTATGGGAAACTTTATAAAGTGATCATTAAAAACATGGCATGGCATGGTCTAGCCTTGTATAGTCGTACGATTGCAAGCAGAGGGCATTCTTGAAATGGTTGTGCATGTGTCGTGCAATACTTTGTTGTCCTGCTACGTAAAAGGCCGTCTAATTACCTTGTCGGCGGTTGGTTATGCCACACTCAGCTTGAAAATTGTACGATGATTTAAAATCGTAGGACGACCTGCTACGAATGTTTCCGCACCGTAAGTGCTCAGTCATAGCTTTAGACTGGTGGGGGTGTTGTATACCGCCATTCTATCCTGCCGTTGATATATAGGTACCTATGTGTATTTGGTACACTGCATATGCTAGTACTTGGCCTACGTTGCCCGGATATACTAAGTAGTCAAACAAAGGTGATAAGATTTTTAGACACAATAAGACAGCGATTCAAAGGTCTCGGACGTTCACCTTTCCGGTACAGTGCAGTGGACGGTTAGCTACTTGTCCCAACCAGGTGATCTCAAAGAAGACTTAAGAACAAGTCTAAGACATTTGACAGATCGTAAGACATGATACAGAAGCGATCGAAAGGTTTTAGAGAAGACAGGCAAGTAGATCGTTCGAAATGTGCGTTTTCACACGTACGCATTAAACACGATACTTTCGTGTAATGGTACGCAGTTGCACAACCGACGGCGATACATTGTTTTCATAGCAGTATTGTTCAATTTTGTAGCCACGTAACGCAAGACTATCTCACCATAGAGCTCTCTATACCACACCTTTCGATGTCTACAACCTAGCTTTATCTATTTTGTCGAATATCTGTGTATAAAAATTAAAACTCACCTGTAGGAATGAGAAAAGTAGAACAGAATGCGCGACTAACACCTGTGCTAGGTCCGCCATTTTAACTTTTGCCCGTTTCCTTCTTGCTTGACCTGTGCCAACACCGGTCCAGTGGTTTCAACCAATCAGAGCGCGGCATGTCGTAAGTGAGCGGCCATGTTTCCATGGATTGTTTGCTAAAGGTCTTTGTGTAACTGTTTGTTGGTGAAACACTATATTCAAGTGGAGAATTAAAGAGAGAGACGTCTATAGCATATTAAGTACTAGTGCCGACGCTCTTGTTTCTGCACTGAAGCGAAGTGTAACAACAACTTTTTTAACGACAACGGCGCCATTGAATTAATAGATGCATTGATGTTATACGAGCTTAAAATTTGATCTTCAACTTATAATATATTTCCAGATCTAAAAATGTCGAACGAGAAAAGGGGTTACAGGCACTATACATGTACGAATGTTTCTATATATAGTAACAATATCAACATGAAAAAGGGTTTTTTTCATGGAGATAATAAGCTATGCCATATTGGCATTGTCATGTTGACATTGCAATTTGAACGTTCTACATTATTAGCATTTATGATACAGACATAAACATTGTTTTCAGATTATTTTTTCTGCGTTGGATATTTAGAAAAATGATTGTTAAAATGTTATTTTCTTAGGAGGGAACTTTTTTTTAACTTCCTCCGGTATCTACATGTAGGTTTCCTGTATGTAAGGGTCTACGCAATAAAACGTCATGCACAATTGAAAACAGTGTGACTATTATTTCAACTTCCTGAATTTCAAGTGCTGTGCACGTTCAAACGTTTGATATAACGTCATTTCCGTATTTCAAGGAAGGAAGTTACTACTGCTGACTTCCCTAAGTGTAGCGAATGTCGAGTATTGAACATTTGCAAATACATGATAAAAATGTCATGTCCAAAATTCCAAATCAACGGTTATTTCTTAAACTTTCCCCTTACGTAATATAATAGTTGGCACAGGATATTAAGAAGTGTTTGGCGTATATATGCCAAATTGAATTAAATTAGTTCATGATATAAAAATGATCACTTCTGATGTAGTCGAGAACCCAGAATTTTGCCAGGGCCCACTCAGGCCATCTCTTCGGCCCCCTGAAAGAAAAGCAAAACCACCTTGTGGGCTTATTTGGCCAGGCGGGGATAGAAGCTCACAGACTGCCAAGGAACTCCAGCCTATAGCCCTTAGAGAGAGACGTGACCAGGTTACAAATACATGAATGTTAAATAGAAATCTACTTTCTCACAGTAAACCTACTATCGAACAGTAGGTAAATTTGTTACAGCGTCAAAGCTTTTGTGCCATAGAAACCGCATTGAGACCCAAAAGCTCCATCAAATACCGCTGTTGGTTTTGGTAGCCCAACAACGGTTCGGGACCGGTTGGCCCGGACGGTTAGTGTTATTGTTAGCAAACACTGCCACTGTGATACCATAAATCTTTAGAATTACACCAGGCCATGACTTACCTAACAGGTAATCTTATTGTCGAAGGTAAAAAGAAAACAGCTGGGTGTATTAGAATTATCATTTTTCTTTAAAGAATGAGACAATTAGAGATGGCAGACTTCACCCTTTACCCATATTGCTGCTTAAACCTTCCGGTCGGACAACAGCAAAAATAGCAGCACTTTTAGAGAATGTATAACAGGGTACAGGAATTGTAGGAACGCTCACACACACACACACACACACACACACACACACACACACACACACACACACACACACACACACACACACACACACACGCTTACACACGCACACACTCACACACACACACACACACCCACAGAGAGAGAGAGAGAGAGAGAGAGAGAGAAAGAGAGAGACAGACAGACAGAGATAGACAGTAATTCGTTGAAATGATCATAAATTGTGCTTATTGTGCGGTTTTCATTGCGAAGATATCTCACACATCCCAACAGACCGATGCGTATTCGAACGTTAACTCTGACACAATATTGCTACTCACTCCTTCGACTTTGTTTATGTCTTTGAATTTCTGGAAAATTTTCTTGACCAGAAGACCACCTGAAAATAATTGTCATTGAAAGTGCAATGGTATAGTTTTTTTTTTTTTTTAAATACATTCAGTGTGATCTTTTATCATCATGGTAAAATTAATCAAATACAAACCAATTTTTTTATCGTGCAAGTTAAACCGGACATTTCATTTGTCATAATTAGTGTGATGACACTCAAGGTATACTGGTAACATTTCACACCCACAAATTAGATACTTAATTTCTTTAGTGAATGAAAAAGACCATTGGACACGTTTCTTGTGTATTGATTTGTCCGACTCTAAAAGCCTCTTCGTTAGTGTTTTTTGTTCACAAGTACCCATGGTCCTTTGTTCTGGTAGACTTTTCAAGTACATCCGGGTCAATTGGCCAGGTCACCTGTCAAGTGAAGAGCCAATTCCGGGCTATTAACCAGAATGTACTGGGAAAACAACGTCGGTGAAAAACGTCCAAAAGTTTAATTCTCAACAGAACATTGCCTTTTTTATTCATGAAATAATGGAATGGTTTGAAACTTAATCTAGATTTATCTGGAGAATGTAGTTACAAAATGCACTCAGAAAAGTTGATAATTTTGACAATGATATAAAACTCAAGGCTTGTTAAGCCCCACACTGGACCCGCGGCACGCTGGCGGCATCGCTGCGTCCTAAACTGGATTTGTGTTACCCTTGACTTTATAATGGGAATATCATTCAAAACGTACAAGTATGACCAAAAATGCAAGAAAACACAAAACACCTAAAAAGATTCGTTTTTTGTTGATGAAATCCGTTAAGTGCTTTGTCAATTCAATCGGCCGCAGCGACGCCGCCAGCGTGCCGCGGGTCCAGTGAGAGGTGGGCTTTAGGTATCTCAATATTTTGAGCCGATCCCTGTAGACAGTTGAAGTGAGTATTTACATGCTGTTTTGGAAACAAAAACCCTAACAGCTAGGTCGAGGTGGTGGCGTTATTGTTTTCTTTTCAAAATAGTAACATTTGAACCAGTTTTGGGGAAACACACTAAATCCGCGATCCTTTAGTAACTTCAAGGTACATCTTTTTACAAATTTGTCGACGTTTTTGAAGTGCACTTGTTTGTGGCTTTGCAGTAGGGGATGTCAAATGTTAGCACACGTGAGAGTCGTTGTATGGAATAAGAGTCGATATCGACATTTGGTACTTGAAAAAAAAACCACGTCCGCGTAGGTTGGGTAGTTTTTATCTCCATCAGAATGCTGCTAGAACGACGGATTGAGTTCAAACGGATATCAAGGCAGCGATGAATCCGGAAAACAAGGTGGGTAACTACAACTATCATAGGCGGAACGTGGAATTCTTTATAAAAATTTAGAAAGAAAAATACGCAATGGTGTCGCGCTCAAACGATATGGATATACTATCTCCAAGCACTGGACAGCATATACAACATAAGGAAAAATATGCATAGAAACGATATACAATTTTTTAAGAGAAGGAGCATTCAATGCAGAAGAAATCGAGGAAAAGACGGGCACTACTTGTTGCATGCTAAGTTAATGGGTAATTTGGTACTGTGCGGTGCTTTAATGCAATGTCTGGGCTTGTATTGCTGGAAATGGTGTATTCTGAATGCCGCATTGACTTTCTCAGTTTTTGACAAGGGTGCTCGTTTTGAGCAACAGAAAAATGTCAGAATACGATTGTGATGTTGGAAGATGTTTTAACAAAAATGAGGATGTTATAACTGTTATACATGACCATGATGTTTAATAAATGTTGTCAACAATTTCAATAACAAGGTGGTGATGATGATGATATGTAATATGATATTAATGTAATAATAATAGGATGATATAATCCCAAATCAATATCAGTTCATTCCACATAGCAAACCTTCAACGCCCGAACTCTGTTGATTTCGTAAATTCAATGCAAGTTAGAATTGAACATTGAAATAGAGCTAAGAAATACTGGTTAGACAAGGCATTAAAAATGTATCAAATCAATAGATAAACAGTTTGGTTTATTTGTTTGACAAAAAAACGTGTTTTTTGCAGATATTTTCATCAATAGAGGCTGATCTGGACTCCACTCTAGTCAAACATATCCTGCAAGAGAATTCGAAGAAAGATGGCGTTCTGCCTCAGTTACACAATAAGATTGGAGTAGACTGGATCAAGGAGACGTCTTCAAATACAACTTCTATCAAGTTAAAGGGAGACTTCAAGCAGATACAAGAGGCGCATGGGTTTCTCTCAAACGTTGCAAATGGTAAGAGTATAGATCATGCAATTTCTAAACATGGTGCTTCCTCTGAAGACAAAAGCGACTCTAAAAGTATCAAAGATAAGAAAGAAAGTGTAGCAATGAAAAAAGATGCAATAAAAACTTCAGAAGTGAAAAAGGATACGAAAGCAAATACGGAGAAGGATAAAAATGCAGCCAAAAGTTCTGATAAGAAAGAGACGAAAGCAGCCAAAAGTGGCAAAGACAAGAAAGATAAAGACAAAGCAAAAACAAAAGATGGCGCAGAAAAAGATACAGCTACAACCAAAAGTTCTGTCAAAAAAGATACAAAAGTAGCTAAGGTTGAAGAAGACAGCACTGAGAAAAAAACTGACGTCACAACAAAGAAAAAAGAAGACACAGAAAAGAACAAAACTACAACTAAAGATTCTGAAGCAAAAGACACTAAAGTTAAAGAAAAGTTTCAAGACAGCAAAGAGGATAAAGCTACAACCAAAACGTCTGAAATTGAAGATACTAAATCTATAGAAATAGATCAAAAGAAGACTCCTGGCTTGAAGTTGCCTCAGCTGGTTGTAGAATCAGACAACAAACGCTCAAAAAGTCCCCTTGTCAAAGAAGTCAACCTAGTCTTGCAACCGACCAAGAAACTCCCAAGAAGAGAACCCATGAAAAAGGAGATGAACCTCGTTTTAAAATATGACAAAGACTCGACGAAAAATTCTAGACCCACAGACACAGAGGTAACCGTGGAACCTGACATTATGATATACGTGGCAAATGCATGCAGAAGCAAATTAGAAAGAATAGAGAAACATCACAGAGTTTTATTGTTTTGGGAAGACGGCAGTGACACTGTATCTTTCCGCCCCAATATCCCCATCCATGCACACGACGTCAACATACAAAAAAGCATAGACGCCTTCAAAGCATTATACGATGAAGCATCGACAGAACTAACATGTAGTAAAATAGATAGACTACAACACGGCATGACAGCGACAGCGGCAAGGAAAGAGTGCGAGAAACTACAAGAGATGTTTCCAGCAGTCTATATCAAAGAGATCAGAGGAAATATCTGTCTGTATGGCAAGGTACACGATGTGGAAGAAGTGAGAGCGTTTCTTTCAAGACACCCGATGGAGGCTTTCGAAGAACCAACCGAGTTATCGGAAAAAGGCAGTCTAACAATCCAGGCAGCAGTAGTGACAGGTTAGAAGACTTCAAGAGCTTGGACATGGGTCAAATTCCAGGTAGCTTTGGCTTACCAAGACACACTGTACGACCTGAAGTTGAGAAAAGCAGGTACAAGTTCCCTTTAAGACGGGAGGCCCCAATAAGTATGAACAAAAACACAACGGCTCGATTGTCGAGAAATAAGGAGCCAGAACACAATCTTAAAGGCGTTGTGTCTTGTAGACAGATAGGACTCTCCCATAGAATGTATTTCGAAATCCTGACGTCACTGGACACCAAAATTAGCATATATCAGGGTGACGTCATCAAAGAGTGCGTGGACGTCATCGTGAATGAGACCAATGATAGACTGAAGCTGTCCGGGGAGCTGTCCTGGGCGCTTGCGCAGTACGGGGGACATGATATCGAGGCTGACTGCAGACGATACGTTGCAACCCACGGGAGACTGACAGCAACACAGGTGACGTCATATATGTACAGCTCTTTATAGTGACGGGGACGCCATAGACTTCTAGTCACTGACTATCAGCGAAAAGGACTAATTATAAGGGCGTGTTAAAATTAAATCGTTTCCTTTAGACTACGATGTAGAATGTAACATATTTTGACTTATGTTGGAGATAGTCTAAGTTAAGAGGACCCTGCAATTGTGCAAAAAGGCCCAAGCTATTCCTTTAGTACGCGGTAGTACAATTAGGAGAGATGAGTCGGCATCGAATGTAGTTAGAAGTTTTAATTAATATAGCAAATACACTCGTAGCAAATAATGACATATACAATAGATAAGACACAATATTCGATCTGAATAGGACAATTTAAGAAATTCGACCGAGCCAGAGGCATATGTTGGTTGGGGTAGGTTTGTGGATGAATAGCATAAAGCTAGGAACTATCTTTATGATATTTGGCATGCATATGACAGTAAACGAAGGAAGTTTGGATATGAACCCCTAGAGGCTCTCTTTGACACTGCAGCATAACGTCTGGTTTTGATATTTCATCTTCCGAACACTCTATGGTTATGTTTTTTTGTTTTTGTTTTGTATCAAAGGGTAGGCTCGTGCAACACTGCAAGTTGATAAAAAGACCTACCGAACGATATGGTTGAAAAAAGAACCTGTCGTTCATTGACCTCTTTATTTATCGATTTCTATAATCATCCTGTACCAACGACACCATATCTGAACTTGACAGAGAGGACCATGAGAGCACAAAACAATGAACCCATTGAGACAGAATGAGTCAACAAGAGTTCACTTTTTACTTGAGTGGTAAAATAGTCAATCGTCATTTGAATTGCCTGCCATTAGGACTATTCCATTTTTGAAACATTTTGGGCATTTTCATAAGAGTATGTTGCCTTTGAGGGGAAACGTTCGGTACCGTTGAATCCGTTTCCAGAATAAGAAATTGCTTCGTTTTGACTGTGTGTATTCCAAGAAAAGCCTCTCAACATTTAAAAGTGTTGGTTCTTAGTACAACTTAAAAAGATTAGTCACATTATACACTTAAGTGGGCTTATGAATAATAAATCTCATTGGCTGACGTCAATACATTTCAAAAGGTGCTTGATGACGTCAGAAGTGTAAATCATTAACACTTCAGAGAGCAGGGGTGGCCATATAATAGTGGTACTGATTATTCCATACCATATCTAGGTTTGCATATCAAAGTCATATATTAAGTGGGCAACGTATGGTTCTGACAAAAAGGTACTTGTACAACAATTGCTAAAATGGAAAAGCCATAAAGTACAGGATTAATATTTCTGGCCTGGGTAATGATTTCGTTTGGATGTATTTGGAAGTGCAGAATGGTGTATATGATGACCATTTTCCTTTTGGCAAAAAGGATTGGGAACCGCGTTTTAAGTTGTAAGATGTATCCATAATCTTGTAACCAACTTCTAATAGTGTCAAGTGAAGAGATTATATGCAAATGAAAGTCCTACCATGGAACGGAATTTTCTAACAGCAATGCAACTGCGTCCTGATTTGAATAATCAGCATCATATTTATGTCAATCTATGTCAATCTAACTTTAATACCTACTTGCCAAACACCTTGATAATCTATCAATCCCTCATTCAGTTATCTTCTTCCAAAATCTCAAGCAAAAAGGCCCCTGCAGTTTCCAAATAGCTGATAGGGGGTCCAAACCACGATTCTGTACAACAGAATACCTTGTTATGGTTACCTTCACGGAAGGGAAATGTATGTTGTTTTTGCTACGTTTCTTCTTCTTTTTATTCTTCTTCTCAGAACAAATAAGGCTAGTGTCCTGGATCAAACAGCTGTTACTATGGTTACTAGTATAGTAGCAGACACCCTGTGACGTTCAATTACATTTATCATATGTAGCAGGTGGCAGGACAGAGCTGGAGGGGCTGGTCAGATATACATCCATTGGTTTGAGTAAAGTAGTTTGTTAGGCTAGACCATGTGAATGTAAACACTATGTTTTTGCTTGCAAATGTTAACGTTACCTTTCAAGTTCAAAGTCCTAGTCAAAATTCTAAGACCCAGAACGCGGAAATTATGATTGCTCTAAAAAGATCGTTCTTCCACCAGGTTGTGCCCACCTCAGCAGGACAGCTCCCCAGTAAACACATCCTGCATGCCGTGGTTCCTCCATGGGTGTCCGCCGACCCCAGACAGAGCAAGATGCTCCTCTACAAGACCTACGAGAACATCTTCAAGTGTGCCGCCATTAAGATGCGCGTCACGTCTATAGCATTGTCTCTTCAGACCTCAGGTTTGCTAATCTATATTATTGATCAATAATAACACAATACTCAATGTGAAAGTGTACTGTCTCTACGTTCTCAGAATATTAAATAGATTTTAGCTTTCATGTTCCGTATTAAAGGGGGTCCTACCAATGCTTATCCACAGTCTCGCCCTGTTTTCATCAGTGAAAAATACATAAAAAGAACTTATGAAACATTCAACATTCTTTGACTTATTTTAGAATGTAACATTATAGAAGTGATATGCATCGTTGGCTACGAGCTGTTGTGTTGTGTGCCGTTTCAGAAGCACTAGTACAGTAGTTTCTAGTTCGAACAGACGTCATAAGACATCTACGCTCGAAGTTTTGTTCTATCGTTGTGACGTATTTGAATCTATCAGTTGTCCAACAAAGGCATACTTAGTGCGAGCAAATTTTGTTTGTTTGTTTGTTTGTTTGATCTATTTAAGAAGGAGAAATACATATCGCCTAAAAGGCGTTTTTCAGTATGCACTGGTCTTAACTTCAAGTTATAGCAGATGTAACAAAAGGTAACGCAAATTACTTAATCATACAGAACCAAAATAACATATACTGTACACATTCAGATGTTTTTATTAGGCAATAAGTAAACTTGTATTTTATGTCTTGAAGGTTCGACCGGGATACCGAAAGACGTGTACGCGGAGACGATGTTCCAGGCCGTGGTATCGTTCCTTAAGACGTACGGACCCCTCCTTAGAGACATCCGTATGGTGAACCCCTCCCACCGCACTGTCAGCACCTTCATAGACGCCTTCAAGACAAAAATGCCGCTGGTCAACTTCGTCGCAGAGTCACGCAGGGTAGAAAAGTGGCATTAAACGTTGATATGGTTTATGATATGATATGATACAATACGTAGTAGTATACGGAACCTATCCTGAAGCGCAAAGAAAAGCCCCTAAGTTATTCGGTAAGGCATCGGTTTGGAAAATCCTGTTAGTCAGTTAAGTCAAAGTACCAAGTCCAATTTTATACCGGAAGCATGTTTGCTAATATTGAGGGTTAATACTCAAAAATAATAACTAAATAATCTTTGCTGCTGTCACCATTCCGCAATATGTAGCTTTAGCTTTAACAATGTATTCTAAAATACCGTACCTTTTTAAAAGTTAGTTTTTCGATTATTAAGTAAGCAGATGCCATATCTTTTTCTTCTTTTGTCAGAAAGTGTAGACAAAACATTGACAAAGGATACTTCTTTTTAGACACTTAGATACAACTTTATTCACATATATACTTTGGCCCGCTTTTTTCCATCTTTGAACGATTACGTTATACATGTAGTTTATACACTGAGGCACATTTTAATATCCGGTATCCTTTCATACAAACATACAACTGTTAAGTCATACATGATATGTCTATAGAGTTTGTACATTTTTCCTTTAAATATATATGTTAACTACCGTATGTTATAATGTTGAAAAATGGTGAGCACATTCAATACAAACAGTTGACTGTACGAACAGTTCCAAAGGGCAAACAAATGAAGGATTGTTGAAGGGTGTGTGTTAAAAAGGGGGCCACGATTTTATAGTCATTTGTCTCTGTGACGTTTTTTTGTGCAATTTATTTTCAAGATCGATCTGTAAATATTAAATTTGAAATCTTAACTCCACTCCTCTACAATCCTTCCTTGTCCGTTTTTAGTTACTGTACAAGAACTCTTTTATTTCCGTTCTCATTTCTAGCATGGCCTTTGTACATTTTACCTCACAGTATTCACAGCATTACCTTCCTCTACCGCTAGGGGTCGCTCATGACTGGCAAACCAGTTAAGCAGCTAGTTACAAGCGCCCCCTAGCGAGATAGGTATGATCAACAACAGACATCAACTGTAGTAATATTGTAACAGGCAAGATCTCAAGAATATACTTCCTGGAATAAAATAAATAAAGATCTTTGACTGCCTGTTTTTTTCATAAATAATAAACAATATTTCCGCAAAAACAAATATTGATACTTGTGGTGGCATGAATGCACAAGATATAACTCATAATGAATAATGAGTATGAGCAAAGAAAATGTAAGATATACAATATATCACATAAATAAGTTATCATAGATTTTGACACTTTTACAGCTGTTAAAACCACAGTGGCGCTCAACTCAGCTAGTAACATTACAATTGATCCAAAATATCTATTTTGTCTCCTGGTCTTGAAGAGTATCAACTACAAACACATGTACAAAGACACATTGTCTCATTATCACAACAACACAGTATTACAAACTTTTCTGACTTCTAAATAGGATAGAATAAAAATATGCCAAGACCTAAAATGTATAATACAGAATCATGTATCATATTGAATACTGTTAATCTTTAAATTTTCATGGTGTTTTTATGTTTGCAGTTTTTGCAGTGACTGCTTCAACTGGTGTTGTCATTTACTTTGATAAAGTACTTTAGAAAAGTAACATTTAGCCTTTTATGTTATACTATATTCTCCTGTTGTAAAATTCATTGTTCTGCTAATGATCTGAGGGGTACAGAAATCTAAAGATGATTGACAACTTAGTTATCTACTTGACAGGTGCCTTTAAAAGTGACATTACCTGTAAGTTTGTCGCATGCAGAGTATGGAACATCTTTTGGAATTATCACAATTTTTTTTCAAAAAGCTTATGTTCAAAGGGATAATTTAAACTTCACTCTGCTGCCTGACTCTGTAACCAATAGGGAATTGGGTCTAAAATGGCTACTTCAGAGTGCTAAGGGTTAAAAACATTTCGTCACTGTATTTTCTACATTGTTAGAATTTTCAGTGCCATTAAGGTGTTCATCTTGGTACCAAAACATAATTGTTTGACCAACTATCTGATGCCACTACCTTCAGCACTCCTCTTAAGAAGAGATTGTCAGATATGTATGTCCTTTTTGTTGTTAATCTAACAATTTGTTAACTAAGCTAAAAAGACATCAAGTCCCATAGATTTTATCTCAAATGTTAATCTTAGAAAGTTTCCTAATTAGTAATTATAAGGATCAGGTTTTGCAATATGTTAATCTTTGAACTTTTTGGCATCAACAAGGTTTTGCAGAAAAATATCTTTTAAAGGTTTCTCAGAAGTATTCTAGAAAAGGTGGGACAATTCATACCAATTTTTTTCAACCATTTTGAAAGAAGATGTAGCCATATCATATGCAAGATCTAATTGATATGTGTTATATTCTTGACAATATATACTTTTTAAAACTATTTCTGTCCTTTGGTGCCCACTCCATAAGCCGGCGTCACAATTCATGAGAGGGTCGGCCAACTTTGTAGATGGCCCGAAGCTCGCCGAATTTGAAAATCGCCCGAGCGTCGACCGTATTTTCCAATGAAAATCTTGGGCAACGTCCATTGAACACTAATAACTAAAAATCCCCCATGAGATTGTACCATCCCTTGGGCATGGACGAAGTCAGTATCCACCTACCTGGTAAAAGGCCAATATTTGGATCAACTTTTATTTCTAAAAATCCCCCGAAGACCGCGTAATCAACAGGACGTCGGCCGTACTTCGGCCGAAAATGCACATTTGAAGCTCGCCAACACGTCGGCCGAGCTGAATTTCTTATTTGTGACGGGGGCTTAAGGAACACGTTTATGTACTTACAGAAAAAAAGTTCAGTTAGCTAAAATACAGTTGGTAATTTGGCACAGGGTCATAGCTTTGTAAAATTGGACTGTGTTAACCTTCTCCCTGCTGCCTAACTCTGTAACCAATAGGGAATTGGGTGCCAAACGGCTACTTCAGTGTGCTAAGGGTTAATGTGGCTTATGATTGAGGTTGTTTGACTATACACTGTCAGCTATAAAAAATCTTACTACAGTCAAACCTGTCTATAGTGCCTATTTAAGGACTTTAAGAAAATGGTCAAAGTAGACAGGTGGTCACTATAATTAATATTCTTAATGCTTGAGTCAATGGAAAAATAGTCTAAAGGACCACCAAAAATATGGTCACAAAGACCAGGTGGTCCTTATGTAAAAGTGGCAACCAGTATAGGTTTGACTGTATAACGTCTACTAATATTATTCCACCAGGGTACATAATTCTGCATCCAAACAGATCTCCAACCCAACGTCCCCCAGTATAATTCACTCCTGTGTATCTCAACTGTGCATACCTGGGGGTGCTGCACTAGAGATCTCTCAAACCCACTGTTTTTGAATGTGATGGATTTATGTAACCCGACGGATTAATGTCAATGGAGGTTAATCAAGATTTTGAATGCTTGAGTCAATGGAAAAATGGTTTAAAGGACCACAAAAAGTGGTCACGATGGCCAGGTGGTCCTTATGTAGAGGTGGCCACTGGTACAGGTCTGACTGTATATATATGTGGCAAGAACCTAAATGACTTAAGCAGTGTCGAAGGAACTGATGTACCAACAGAAAGTTTAATGAAAACCTGTGGCTTAAGTTCACCCTGACAGGATAGTGGTAGTAGTGGCAGCAGGGCCTGAGGTGCTGGAACTGCAGTTCTCATTCACCACTCCAGGGGGCGCTGGTGGCAGGTTACCATTAGCAGCCTGTGGGTCTATCATTGCCTGGGTGTAGGGAGGGGGAGGGCCGTTGGGTGGGGGCATGGGGTAGGGATAGGGGTAGGGGTACGGTCCGGTGTGCGTGATGGTGTACTTGATGGGGTAGACGGGGACGTTCGGCGCGGTGTTCGTTGGTACAGATCGTGATGTGACAGCGACTGCTCTAGGAGCACAGTAACTGCTGTCACCTAAAAGATAGAAAGAAAGTGATCTAAGAAGGCTACATACTTCAAAGACTGCAAGGTTTTGGGCTAATCTTAGAAAACCTACAATAGGTACTGTACAGAAGCAATTTGATGCACATGTATCATTTCAGTTAACTGCACTTATCACAGTGACTGTTTAATTGCCATTTGACTGGTCAGTGCAGTACTGTATATTTCTCCCCAAAAAATCTCACTACTGTAATAGAACTGAAAATACTCTAGGTACAGTACTGTATTACTGATTTAATACTGTAACATAAATTATATGATTTGACCTGGGTATGATAAAGTAAAGATTTTGTTTCACTTGACACAAAGAAATGTCCTAACTTATAATTATACCTGAAATCAAGCAGACAACTATAGAAAATGAGATAATGGTCATATTATAATGGCAATTTTGATTGCATTATATCTTTCAGATATGGTTTTAGTATATTGAAATGACAAAGCAGATACCACTGTGTAGTCTGTGAATTGCAAATGTGCAACATTTCCAAAGAAATTATGACAAAAAAACAAGAGCTTAAAGGCACCCAGAGCATTTAATGAGGTTTGAAAACTGGAAATATTCTAGTTGCTATAATCTTTATGAAATTTACATTTAACGCCACTGTTTACCACATTTGGTTGCAGATTTCTTATCAAAAGTGCTCAAAAGCGGCACAAAAATAAGCTACATTGTGATCTTTTAGTTTCACGCGCCTAGTGTAAATAGACCGATACCATAGCCCCGCCCACCTCCGTCAAAACGTAGAAATGCAAAATTAAAACATAGAAATGCAAATATTTGACGGACATGTTGTCACTCTCTCATTGGTCGAACTGCTAATTGTGATGGTCAGTCAGGATCAGTCTATTAGGGCTTGGATTTTCTATCAGTTCTCACCACACAACGACATCGTATCTTTGCTCCTGTAATGTCAATATGTAATGGTATTGTGTTATTGAAACTTACTATGTGTAGGAATGACTAGAATTGGAGTTTTTTTATTCAACTTTCAAGCCTCATAAAATGCTCTGGGTGCCTTTAAACTCTATCAACCGAATATTGTGACCATAGCTTGTCCAAGACAAAAGATATCAAATCCAGAAATTCTGCTGCAGTACCACGGAAAAATGCTAGGGCACCCAAAATCTAATCATTTTGAGACATACCAAGTATCACGATAATCCATTCAGGCATTTTGTCAGTGTTAACATACAAAATTACAAATACACGCACACAAGCAGACACACAGACACAGACACACACACACACACACACACACACACACATACACACGTACATACACAGAAACAGACACACACAGACACACACACACACATACAAAAAGCAAACAGACAGGCACACACAAACACACAGACACACACTGAAAAGGTACTAAAAACACAAACTTCTTAGCAAAGGTAATAACTGATTTAAACCTACTCGGTAGCTCCTCCATGGTGTGAGTGGTGCGTGCGACGAAGCCGTTCTGTCCCTGCCTCTCGATAGTGGTGACGATGCGCTGCTGGTAGTACCGGCGCCGGTACCAGAACCCTCCGCTGGAGCACAGGATGATCCCCATCAGGACTATCAGCCTGGAGAGAGGAAACAAAGATACAATCAGTTGAGTGTGTACTGATGGTGTTCAGCATCAAGGTCTGATGTGTTTGTGCAGAGATTGTGTTCAGCACCAGGGACAGGTATTATTGTGAGTAGGCTATATTCAGCAGCAGGGACAGATGTGTCTAGCTTTTTGTGGATTGTTTTCAGCACAAAAGACAGGTGTATTTACTTGTGTGTGGATGGTGTTGAGCACCAAGAACAGTTTCGTTTATCTGTGTGTGGATGGTTTTCAGCAACAGGGACAAGTCTGTTTGTATGTCTATGGTGTTCAGCACCAAGGGCAAGAGTGTTTGTGTGTGGATGGTGTTTGCACCATGGACAGGTGTATTTACCTGTGTGTGGATGGTATTCAGCACTAGGTAGACATGTGTTTGTGTGTGGCTTGTGTTCAGCACCAGCAATAGGTGTGTGCAGATGGTGTTCAGCACCAGGGCCAGGTGGATTGTGTTAAGCATCAAGGACAGGTGTGTTTGCCTATGTGTAGAGAGTTTTCAGCACCAAGGACAGGTCTGTTTGCCTGTGGTTGGATGGTGTTCAGCACCAAAGACAGGTATATTAACTTGTATGTTGATAGTGTTCAGCACCAGGGATGGGTATGTTTACCTATGTGTGGATGGTTTTCAGCACAAGAGACTTGTGTATTTTCCTGTGTATTGAAGGTGTTCAGCATCAAGAACAGGTGTGTTTGTGTGTAAATTAACTCAATATGATACTCTTAAGAAGCATCAGAATCATGAATATGATACCCTTAACCTTTAACAAACATTAAAATAGCTGTTTGTCACCCAATACTCTATTGTTTACAGAGTTAGGCAGCAGCAGAGAGAGGGTTAAGCACAATATAAAAAGTCCATACTCACCAGAAGTACCACAGAGAGTAGAACGCCCCTGCAGTGTTCATACAGCACTTAGTACCACAGCAGTACTCCCCTGGATGACAACTGGAGTAGATGTTGAGTCAGTATTATTCTAACCTATAATACTTTGTAGCAAATAATTTGCTTCTTTCCATTCATTCATTTATTCCTTCCTTCCTTCATTTATCCATTCATCCCACTTAATAATCTCTTCATTCATTCATTCATTCACTCTCACTCATCCACTCACTCATCCACTAACTCACTCACTCACTCACTCACTCACTCACTCACTCACTCACTCACTCATTCACTCTACTTATTCTTTCTAATATTCATGTACTTACTCTATGCTGAAACCCAATTTTGGGAAAGAGGAAGAAGGAAAAAGCCAAACAGTATAACTTCAGAAATATGCTTATGTAAGGCGTGTCTAATGTTGAACTACATTCAATTTGTTATAAAATAACATAGCATTTAATAGATACATACAGGTACATAATATGGACACAATATAATAACAGAATACTAATATTGTACGGTAATTCATGCAGATAGAGCTAAGAGAGAACAGTTGCTGACACATAGAAATAAACATGACTTACTTGAAGTACTGTCCTTCACCATTACTGTAGTCAGAATAGCAGTATCGTCCGTGGACCTGTTTTAGTGAGAATATCAAAGTGTGTTAATTTGTATTCTAACATCACCTCTCACGAAAGTATGATGCAGGAACAACTGACTGCCATTAACGTTAATCCGCCAGGTTACATAAATCCGCCACTTTGAAAAACAAAATCTCTAGTAAAGCACCCCAGATATGCACAGTTTAGATGTATAGAATTGTATTATACTGGGGGACGTTGGGTTGGAGATCTGTTTGAAGCAAGGAGGTTTAAATCAATTTCATTGAAACCTCCTTGGTTTGGATGCATCTTTTCAATGTGGTTTAATTATGTACCCTGGTGGATTTATATAAGTAGATGTTACATTACTTGAAATATCATAATCTATTTCATCATCATAATCATAATCTATTTAGTAACAATTAATTATCAATATACATTAGTAAACTAAAACACCACATATCCAAAAATAAGACAACAGTAAGATACTGAATCTGCAAAATTTAAGGAACTAAACAGAAATATAGAGATTTCTGGCAAACTGGCACTTAGAAGGACATAATCTCTGACTTTTGGTAATAGATATGATTAATAACACATCTGTATTCACCCTCCCACGACCATAGGTGTTTTAAAGTATCACATATCCCCTCTAACCTTTACATAATGACCATAATCACCTTCGTTGTTAGATATCCCATAGGGACCGAATCTCCCCTAACATGTAATTACTGCACATCTTCTCATGTTGAGTTAATAGAGAATACTGTGTATTCATTTATGTATGCCAGGGACTTAATATTATGGTAGAAGGAGAAAGAAGGTTTTTGCAGTGTTTAAAGTACACTGTGGATACAATGCTGTATTATAGTGGTAATACAATGAAAACATACATTGACAGTGATATGTTTTTGCAGATAAAATTTTTTTTAAAGCAATATCACCGCAAAATATTTTAGCTTTACAGTACACGTATATGGATGTGTGTTTGTAACATTAGACTTAACAAATTTGTGAAAAATTGCACATTCAAATTGTTTTGTTTTTGCAGCATTTTGCAGAGGTCATTAAAAAAATATGTTAAATCAACACCACCGCAAACATTTAAAGCTTTACAGTATATGGATGTGTGTTTGAAACATTAGACTAAACAAAATTTGTGAAAAATTGCATATTCAAGGTGTTATGTTTAGCAGTGTTATGCAGAGATGCCATTGCAAAAATGTAAAAGCAGTACCACCGCAAAGATTTGAAGCTTTACAGTATGGTGTTATGTTTTTGCAGTGTTATGCACAGGTCATTCAAAAATATATTAAAGTAACACCACTGCAGACATTTGAGGTTTTACAGTATATGGTTGTGTGTTTGGAACATGAATTTAAACCAATTTGTGAAAAATAGAACTAAAGAAAAATCAGGCATCAAATGCTAGCCAACTGGAGCCAGAAAGTAACAGATAAACATTAAATATACCTGACTGGTTAATACTTCAAACATTGAACATCCAATGTTTAATATTAATGCATTATGAATAAAGAGATATTATAACAACTTGAATGGCAATGACTTTCTACACCTGTTTGTGCCAAAATGTGTCTATTTATTTACTAATTCATATCCTGGATGGTACATGTAATCTTTTGTTTTTATTAACATAAAAAATGTACCTGCAAACCCAAAAACCAAGAAATCAAACTAGTGTTATGTCGCCTTGCAAGGCACTTTTGTAAATGCAAATTATGATCTCACTAATATGAATATGGATCAATTTGGATTAGAATTGATCAGGATTATCTTCTGTATCCCAATGGGGATTAATCCCTAATTTTCAGGGTAAGGTGACCCAATGTCATACAGATTGTCTTTTATGTTTTGATATTTTCCAGGTATCAAACATGTTTGTTTTGATTGACACATTCATACAATAGTTCAGTGCATTGGTTGACAAAATAAAAATGTCTTTAGATTTTATTTGAAATTATAACAAGAATAACATAATCCTTCTTGTCAGGGATACAGCATGCATTGTACTTTTTTCAAACCTGATATCATTCAATAAAAAAAAGTGACCCATCTTCATTTTTTTTTTTTTTTCAAACTTCATGTTATTTAACCTCCTTGTTATTTCATAAATATAAATTCCAACAATAATATCAAGTCAATAAGTTACCCTGTTGTAAATCAAAAATACAGACCACTGAAATTTATACAAAAATGTTACATAATCAATTTTCAGAAAGAGCAACCTGTTCGTTTTACACATTTATGCTGTTTCCTTATATGATAAAACAGAACCTAATGTAAAACCAGTAAAGTCACTACGCGACAAGCATTTTCAACCAATAACATTTGTCTGCTAAATCACTAATAACAAAACATTCCCAAATTAACGAGGGAGTGTAGCAAACCCTGACCTCCATTAACATTAATCCGTCGGGTTACATAAATCCGCCACTCTGGAAAACAACACCCCCCAGGTATGCACATTTTAGATATACAGGAGTGCGTTATACTGGGGATGTTGGGTTGGAGATCTGTCTGGACGTATCTATTCAAGGTGGCGGGATTATGTTCCCTTGTGAAATTAAATGTTAGTAGATGTTAACAATTCAGTGTTTTTGTGCTTCAATAATTTTGGAAACCTTTCGGATGAGACAATCATGAAACAGATTTGTTCATATCATAAACGCTGTATGATTTAGAATTAATATTGATAATGTAACGAGTTCTAGGAAATGCAATATGTCTGATGAAAACAACAACGTCACGTGAATTCCCTGAAAAGGCAAGAGGCAATATGTCTCACAAAAACAACAATGCATCCGCGGGGAAAACCCCCTAAAAGCGCCTCTTTCTCCCGATAAGACGACGCTAGCCTTCAAGATGGACAAATATGATAAAATTTACACAGAATTTAAAGTCTTTACCTCCGAAAAACCTGCTGCGATGATCACAATTACGAGGATGCCTGCCGTCGCCATGTTTTTCTTGCTTCTGCTTCCGAAAACATCAATTGAAAACCAACCAATGAGATCGCAGAACTGGAGGATGAGAAGCCATCTTCGTCACGTTGCCATGACAACAAATATTATCTTCTATTCCGTGAGCCGCCGCTTTGGGTTTAGAACGACGCCTAAAAACGTTTTGCACGTAATACATGTACTAATAATGATGGCATTTTCTGCGGCGTCACAAAACATAAATATCGATTATTCAATCTACCCTAAATCTGAACATATTTTGTTTCATGTTTCTGCGGTGTAATCTAATGTTAGGTGCACATAATTATGTTTTCTAATATATATCCTATGGTTTCGCATTAGCGGTAAACCGGTGACGACGCTGTCAGAATTATAATAATCATATCAATCGCATTAAGCCTTCTAAGCCATTTTACCGCGAGCCCTAATCATGCTGAATATGGTATTTTCACGGTCGCACGCAATAGGTGTCGTTTCATTTCTTGTACAGTAGAAAATATCAATTGTTATATGAAAAGCCATAGTTTACGAAGAGAAAAACACTCAGTAGAATTGCACACCGATTTAAATCGCAGTCACATACGATTATTTTTTTTGCACGAATTTTAGCAAGGATTTGATAGAGCCAACAAAGATTTACAAAATTTCTTACAAGACAGTCGGAATTTCTTAAATAATTATAAAACACATCCACACGATAGTCTTGATAATATGCTGTCATGATCTCGTCGTATGACGCATGTGTTATTAGAACATTTCCTAAATTTGCTGTGATCTAAAATTCGTTACCCTTTACAATATTCAAAACAAAAAACCCATTACGGTAGAAGGCTATCGACTCCCACGCAACCTGTAATTCCATTCGCCCAAGCAGTAATACACACGCATCTGGCACGAACCTTATCTCCAAGCAGACGTTGGGGTGATCGCTGTGTTTTCCTACAGTTAGGCCGTGTTGATATGATTATATGGATGACATCCTCTGGGGACCCAAAAACTGATGCGAGCGTGCGAATGAAAATTGATTTAGCCCCCAAAAAACTTGCCTTCATTATACAAACCTACATGGTCAGGGAGGATGAACAAATCTTAAACGTATGGTATACTGAAATATTGAATCTTCATATTTGTTATCTTAAAACGTCTTTGAGTTTGGAATCTAATTTGGCTTTCTAAGACACTGGTAGTGGTTTTCCGAAAAAAAGTCGTTGCAGTTTGCAGCATGTATTTTATCATATTGCAGCTGATTTGTACGATTCACGGTATGGCCTATATAATCGTTTTGTGTGGAAATGAACGGAAGTTGATGCGCGCGCGGATGTCATACATATAATCAAATCAACATGGCCTTTGGGCGTCTAAGGGTGAAGGAAGACCAGAGAATCCTGAATGACGGAAAATACTGCGATCTTTCACCTACAAAATCTCCTTGGAAATCAGCCAAACCTACAGAGGTTTCCTACAGCTGCATATGTTGACAAATATATAGGGCTTCTGAGGGTATAAGACTGTTAGAAAAGCATAGAAAACAGTCAGAATACACTGCGATCTTTCACCTACAACATCTAATGGGCGTTCAACCCAAACCTAGCGAGGTTAACCACAGCGACATATGCAAAAATAACAAATCATTCAGCACCAGGGGCAGAGGTTATCTTGCTCAGACTGGAGCTTACACGTGGTTTATTTGACTGAGGAGAAAGGGTGAGCGTATAGTTACCACAGACTAAACAATGGGAACTTGTCCTAGCCAAAGATAGCAGTAATGCTTTAGCATGTTATATTTCACAACAAATCTCTGGTTTGTATTTCTGTGTTAACAGTTTCTAGTTCTTCTATAAACATTCATTTATGTTACCAGATGTCAGTAAGATAGTAAATGTTTCTTACAGCAAAACTGTTTCAAGTTATATATTCAACAATCTCAGGAAAAGACTGATAGATTTTAGGTTCTATTATTTTTATATTCTTTAAGTAAATGTGCTGTACATAAACAATCTCTGTGTGGTCACTGACAGTATCGTTATAGTCATGATAAACTCTAATAATTCTATTATCAAACTTTATGTTCAACTGATGTCAGGCATTGGCAACAAATTCATAGAAAATGCTTACACAATTAAAGAAATTATTGTAGAAAACATGAAGTTGTTTTGATGATGAACAGGAATTCATATTCCTTGTTCTTTAAAACACAGATTATTGAAATAGAAAAGTGACAACATAATACAGTGTTGGACGGCAATGTTAGTGTTGAGTGTGCAATATCAAATAGTTTAACACACTCACTAAGACATTTTTCAGCAATGTCTATATTTGCATAGATATAGTCTAAGTTTACAAAAATAAAGCCATGAAAACTCTTTATCATAGTTCAACGAATCTCAACCTAATCACCAGCATTGGCCATAGGGCTCAAATAACAGCAGTACTTTCACTGGAACATAATTATAGTATTTATACAAGCATTTGTTAATCATCCATAATTTGCATTATTTTTCTTAAAACCAAGAACCAACACATTAAATTGGTGTAGCCCTAGTTTTCATCAACAACAGACGATAATGCGGGCTATTATAATCTCAAGAATTCTTCACTTATCAGGACACAGTGAGTGAAAATTGGTTTCTATTCACAACTGCGCAGTCTGATGCCATGTTTGTTTTTTCATGGTTTCTTCCCGCGTGCCTTGCCAGACGCGGGTGTTTTACGGAGCCCGACACGTGGCTGGGTGGTTGCAGACCTGACGGCCGGCTGGCGCGATCGCTGTCTCTCTGCCTTCAGCTGAGAAATGAACACAACAAATAAAACAAAGAAAACAAACAATTCACTGCACAGCTATATACACAATATATTGGTACTTTAACCTTCTCCCTGTTGCCTGACTCTGTAACCAATAGGGAATTGGGTGCCAAATGGCTACGTCAGAGTGCTAAAGGTTAAGTTATCCTCTTCAATATCAAGGCAAAAATGACTATGCAGTTCCAAAACAAACTGCTAGAGGGGCAAATCCTGTGCCTTTTTTTCCCAACCAAAAAAGCTATCTATCACCCAAAAAATCTTAGACCTTAGCATACCCAGTATATAAAATACAAAAACAGCTGCAATATCAATGAAGGTCACTAGGTGGCCAAAATGGACCTTGACTTTCGTCTTCCCACTTAGACCTTCATACAAACCAAACATCATAACAATCCATTAAAAAGGTTCTTGAATTATATGTAACTATGGAATTCATAGCTAAAGGTACAGGAATTGTAAAATAGATGCTGGCCAAGTTATTCTTATGCTTATAATGTATCAATTTCTAGCAACTAACATTAATGTTTCAAAAAATCATTTTAGAGAATTTCAAAGTTCCTACCCTCTCCTGGTAGCGTCTCTCAAAGTACGCCATGTCGTCTTCTCCTTCCATCTTCATCCCTTCCATCTGATTGGTCAGTGCTGGCACGCCCCCGCCCCCCTGCAGCTGACGCTGACCTTCGACCTGTCGGATGGTGTTGGCGTGAGCCCTGAGAAAGGGGTGGTCATCCACGCCGATGGGGTCAAACAGGTAGCCGTCTGGGTAGGGGTCACCTGTGGAGGGAAAGGTACACCAGAGTTACGGTTTAAATTCCAACAAAACACTAGTGTTTTTACGTTAGGCCATGTTGATTTAATTACATGAATGACATCCGAGCGTGCATTAATTTTGTCCATACTGTGAATCATACAAAGCAAATGCAAAATGAGAAAATATATGTTAAAAATGGAAAGAAAAAAAACAATATAGGAAATCGGATACTACATTGAATTAGTGTTTTTCTACACCACTGGGCACGGAATATAATATTTCCTAGACATCTATAACTATAAAATGGTTTCAATTGCTAACTCACCGATGCCACTGGGGTCGAGTCTCATGTATCCGTCAGCAAGGGAGCTGAATCCAGTCAGACCTCCCATGGCTGCATAGGGGACATCACAACCTACGGGGTGGCCTCTGGGGACAGTAGGAGATTTCATACTGTTAAATTTAGATTCCTCCATATCCAGTTCTGGGCAGAATATGTCAGATTTGCTGTGCCAGATTTGGTGCTTTTAGACAAAAGTGCACAATTCAGCTAATTTTTCGAGCTATGCCACTGGAGTGTCAAGAACAATACAAGATATGATGACAATAGGCAAGTGTCAGTTACTTATGGCGAATACATAATCAAGAAGCTGCATAGATATACACAGGACCACTGAGTCCTCATCCAGGCCCCAAAAACTGTCTATCGCCCAAAAAACAATGCCTGGATACAACGCCCATGACAGGGGGTATTAAAATCAAAAAGTTCTATACAGTACTGCATCACAAACGGCTTGCATCATTGGGATTGCAACACCTATCTAGTAATATCACTATGACATTCCAGGCAGTGACTTAACCGCAAACCTGATGTTGACAAACATTATGTAACAGACACACTGAGCCAGTGAAACCAATACCTCCACTTCACAGAGGTAATAATTGTAGGTTCTGCTGCCATACCTTGCCTCCCTCTCATCCTTAGTCTCGACCAGTGTCTCGTGTCTGTAGGTCGCCTGTCCGCAGCCGCAGGTGTACGAACTCTTGAAGCCAGGACAGGTGCAGGTAGCTCCACCTGGAGCAACTACAGGTGGGAATCTCATTAAGATACTGGCAACGCACTGTATTAACTAAAATACTGTAGTTCAAGATTGCAATATATTTTTGCCATATTATTACATTTAGAACTAAATTGCACTCAATGGAGTTCAAATGCTGTCTCAAAACTTGCCATAAACTGAACCATGGCATTTGGATGTATAGACCCCATCTCTCTCCACGGTACTTATTTTTACACCTGGATAGAGTGAGGAAAGTCATGTAAAGTGTTACCTTTCTTAAGGACGCAACGCAGGAATTTAACCCATGTTCTCAAAATCCAGTGTTAGCTAACATCATATTCATAATACACTAGGCTAGTTACACTCCTTGGACCTTAAAAAAGTCAGATGAACTTCTCCTATTAGCCTTCGAAATGCGATGCCTACGGGCAATTCTCTGCATCACGCTCCGTGATCGCATATGGCAGGCAGTTACGTTCCTATGTTCCGACACCCCTATATATTCTGACACCCCGATGTTCTGACACCCCCTGACACTTAAGCCCTAATATAGGGATGTCGGAACATAACTGAGTGTTGGAACATAGGAACATCGGAAAATAGGGGAGGAGAAATATAGGGCTGCCATCAGAACATTATATATACATTTGTATATAGGAGTGTCAAAACATACTCGGTGTCGGAAAAGATCTCGGAAAAAAGGGGTGCTGGAACATGGGGGTGTCAGAACATGGCTGTCCCCCACCAGGTCATCAATGCCACAAATCAAATTACTATTCCAGCATCTATAGCACCGAGGCTTTTTCTAATCGAACAGTTACCTACAGAAATATTGATAATAATAGCAACAATCTCACCTTTCCTACACCTGTACGGGAACAGCTCGGAGTGGTTGTCGGCGTAGTGCTTACAGCCACATCTGATAGGCTGGCTGCCGTTGAGCGGTACGTAGTGGTACGCCGCGCACTTACACCCGTTCACGCGGCACGGCAGGTTGATGGGTCGCTCCTCGGGAATCTTCTGGAAATCGGTCTTATGCTGTTTGTACCTGCAAGATAGTCATTGATTGATGAATAACTTAAAGGCAGACTAAACTTAATTTCGTGACGTCAGAATCCGGCAGAATCCGTCAGAATCAAACTGTTACGATCGATGCGTGTTCTATAGAATAGATTCTGGGGCCGAGTCGGATTCTGACGTCACGGTCTTAGGACTCGTTGAGTATTACGGGCACCAGGCCGCGAATTTGAAAAAACGCTAATCTATGATGGACTATAAGTGTAAAACAAGTAAGAACTGGTCTTACTGGTATATTTAACATAATGCAGTATGCTTTACGAAATTAAGTTTAGTCTGCCTTTAATTGCAGGTGTTAGTCGTGTGACAGGCCATAACCTACCCCTAGCCACAATGTACACGCCGGGTAAATTCTGTTCAGGGTTGCGTTCTGGCCTGCTAGACCAGCGACTATTACAACAACTAATTCTTTAGGCCGAAGGGCTTATTAATATTCAAAGACGCCATGTTCTACTAGAATTTTAATTGCTTTAAAAAAGTTGACAGTTGCACTTGTAATTCTTCTTTTGTTTTAGAAGTCTGGTTTTGGAAAGGCTTGACTGATAGGCTTGATATCCACTCACAATGGGAAGGAACCTTTGGTCTTATCAATAAGTGTAGTAGGTTTTTTAATGTGTTTGAGATGTGGTTCTTTTCAAACACATTAGACCTAGGCTTTACGTCCCACGCGAGAGGACTTCGCTATTATCAGGTACTCATCTTTACCAAGTCAAGTGAGGAAATCGGTGTAAAGACTTCCTAAGGTCGTGAAATTTGTGCTGGAAAAATTCAAAAACATTGCTGTTTTTGTGTTCATTGCTAAACTTTTGCGTTCAATTTACAACTGACTGTATATAATTTTGCATGTATAATAGTTTTCAAATTCTATGTAAAATTATGCCCACATGCAGTTTCATATATATGTAACCAGAAAAAGAATTTCACACATATGCCATGGGTTCCAGAACCAGTCTATTACTCGACCTTAACCTGCACCTGGACCTGAACATGCATTACTCACCTGTGGCCACAAAAACACGGCGTCTCCGGTCCAACCTGTTTACAGTCTATGCCTGTAGGGGAGGACCAGCTGGTGTAGAGTCTGTTCTTCAGTCTCATGGGGAGAACCTAATCTAACTCACCTGTGTCCACAGAAACATGGCGTCTCCGGTCCGACCTGTTTACAGTCCATGCCTGTAGGGGAGGACCAGCTGGTGTAGAGTCTGTCTTCAGTCTCATGGGGAGAACCTAATCTAACTAACCTGTGTCCACAGAAACACGGCGTCTCCGGTCCGACCTGTTTACAGTCCATGCCTGTAGGGGAGGACCAGGTCTGTTCTTCAGTCTCATGGGGAGAACCTAATCTAACTCACCTGTGTCCACAGAAACACGGCGTCTCCGGTCCGACCTGTTTACAGTCCATGCCTGTAGGGGATGACCAGCTGGTGTAGAGTCTGTTCTTCAGTCTCATGGGGAGAACCTAATCTAACTCACCTGTGTCCACAGAAGCACGGCGTCTCTGGTCCGACTCGTTTACAGTCCATGCCTGTCGGAAGAAGGGCATCTAATTTCGTTGTGAGTGTATGGCGTCTAAAAGACACCCTGACACCCTGCTAGCTAACAGCCTGCTACTCACCTGTGTCCACAGAAACACAGCGTCTCCGGTCCGACCTGTTTACAGTCCATGCCTGTAGGGGAGGACCAGCTGGTGTAGAGTCTGTTCTTCAGTCTCATGGGGAGAACCTAATCTAACTCACCTGTGTCCACAGAAACATGGCGTCTCCGGTCCGACCTGTTTACAGTCCATGCCTGTTGGGGAGGACCAGCTGGTGTAGAGTCTCTGAGTTCTTCAGTCTCATGGGGAGAACCTAATCTAACTCACCTGTGTCCACAGAAGCATGGCGTCTCCGGCCCAACCTGTTTACAGTCCATGCCTGTTAGGGAGGACCAGCTGGTGTAGAGTCTGTTCTTCAGTCTCATGGGGAGAACCTAATCTAACTCACCTGTGTCCACAGAAACACGGCGTCTCCGGTCCAACCTATTTACAGTCCATGCCTGTAGGGGATGACCAGCTGGTGTAGAGTCTGTTCTTCAGTCTCATGGGGAGAACCTAATCTAACTCACCTGTGTCCACAGAAACACGGCGTCTCCGGTCCGACCTGTTTACAGTCCATGCCTGTCGGGGAGGACCAGCTAGTGTAGAGATTGTTCTGCAGTCTCCTTGTTTTCTTAGTGTAGGGCATCCAAAAGTCACCCTGACGCCGTTATAGCTAACAGCCTGATACTCACCTGTGTCCACAGAAACATGGTGTCTCCGGTCCGACCTGTTTACAGTCCATGCCTGTCGGGGAGGACCAGCTAGTGTAGAGATTGTTCTGCAGTCTCCTTGTTTTCTTAGTGTAGGGCATCCAAAAGTCACCCTGACGCCGTGCTAGCTAACAGCCTGCTTCTCACCTGTGTCCACAGAAGCACGGTGTCTCCGGTCCGACCTGTTTACAGTCCATGCCTGTAGGGGAGGACCAGCTAGTGTAGAGTCTGTTCTTCAGTCTCATGGGGAGAACCTAATCTAACTCACCTGTGTCCACAGAAACACGGCGTCTCCGGTCCGACCTGTTTACAGTCCATGCCTGTAGGGGAGGACCAGCTAGTGTAGAGTCTGTTCTTCAGTCTCATGGGGAGAACCTAATCTAACTCACCTGTGTCCACAGAAACATGGCGTCTCCGGTCCGACCTGTTTACAGTCCATGCCTGTAGGGGAGGACCAGCTGGTGTAGAGTCTGTTCTTCAGTCTCATGGGGAGAACTTTCTTCTTGTACTCCTCGTACTGCTCCGGAGTGAACAACTGGCCTCCGTCATCCTCTCCAACAATTCTGGAAAAACAGAGAAGTCAAGATTTTGATATTGGGTGAGCAGACTACTCTTTCTTCGCAAGCAGGGGCTGAATTGTGAGGAGCGCACAATTGGCAGGGCTAGATCGCAAGGGTCTGGAGAGGCTGCCATTCGGTGCTAACTCACAGGTGACCTCAATCCGACAATTGCCCCATGTGCGGCCATAGGGCTGTACTAGCAGGTTTTAAGCCACTCACACCTAGAAGGACCTTAGCACAACTAGTATACTCTTTTAGATCAAAAGTGTGGCGGGTTCTTTAACGTGCTTGAGATGTGGCTCTCCTCAAACACGGGACCTCCATTTAACGTCCTATCCAAGGGAAACCCTAACCAATTGCGTCACTCAATACATAGCGCTTTACAAAAGAGAGAATGTATTGTAACAGACAAAAACATTTAACGTATATCATATCAGTACGCCATTTACGTTCATATTTTTGTAGTTATAGTTCAAAATAGAATAGACTAGTTTAGTACTCATTGTATTGATTGCCTTGTCATTGTTGCCATACATTGTGCCATGTACAATTGTTGAGCAATAAAGTTCATTCATTAATGCCAACTTTTTTATAAATGCCATCTTTTATTCATCATTGTGAAATTTTTTCACAGATTTTGTCCATTAGCAGCTGTCAAAGTATAGTGGGCCTTTTGTATAATAAAGCACCCAAAATGTGGCTAAAACTAGTAAAAGCACTTCCATTGAACGATGCATGAATGGCGACTTCCAAATCAACACAGATCACAATGCAGTGCTTTGCTCTTTTCACACTTGATGACAGCATATAGAAATACAGCCTGTTGACAAGCTGCTTAACTAATGGAACTTTAATTGTTACCGTGAAAGTTATTCAATGTCAGTCCAAATGGATTGCAAGAATGAGTTGCCACATGCAAAATTGTCATTTAATATCAAATCATGAATAAAAAAACATAGCTGCAGAAAGGATTTAGCTCTTAATAATATCTAAAAAATCATATTAGCTGAAGTTGAATACCTTCTGTACTCTAAGTACTTGTCAACCGAAGCGGCAGCACTTCCATCGAACTTCAGGTGGTACTGTTGCGCCATTATTCAGCTGCTACGACACCCTACGGAAGACAATTATTGATTTCTTTCAATAACATATCATTAAAATGCTTAGCTTCATATACTTTGAAATAATTGCATTATCCTTAAAGTCTACAGTAATATTCCCAGAAGCCTCAAATAACAAAGAAAACTTGAACACCTTCAATCAAACATAGAATTTACCTGATTTACATATACTAGTAATATTATACTTCTAGCTGACACAATGTTTACAAATTCAATTTCTTACAGTTACAGAGATATGAAATATATTGTTATAACGTTATACTAAAAGCTTGCTTCCCTGTGTTAATTAAACTTAATGGCATTATAAATAAAACCTTAACGTTTGCATTTGAATGTTACAGTTTATATAAGTTGTACAGTACAGAAATGATGACAGTAACATTACACTAACGTTTCTAAATTAATTATTTGACTGGTCATACAGTGAGTCTAACATAATGCTATAAGCCTTCCTGCAATACGCCATTTTTTAAATAGAAGAAGTTGAGTGTTTTTGTACAGCATTCTCAAATTTCAGGCCTCCTTGGCACAACCTGACGATCTTTAAAAATATTCTACTTACGTAACATTTGGTTCCAAGAGGCACCACAATGACACTCTGATGTCTTAATAGCCGTAACCTTACACCTGTCTAGTCAGGAGCACTTCTCACCTACCGAAAGTTTGAACACCTGAGCTAAAATATGTCACTCCCAGCATGCATCTTCTAGGACAGTACGAACCACTGAAACTAAAGGGTATTCACTATTTTTTTAGATCTATAATTTTCGCCATTAACTTGACAACTTTCACAAATGTTTCATATCTGTAAATTATAAAAGTATATCTAAAGTGAATATGTATATGATATTATGCACATATCTTATTGATGATAAAAAATGAAAGAATATTTCTACCCCTTTTTACAAAGTGGTCTACCCTTAGTGACACGAAAACGAGGTATGTAAACAGCAACCGAAACAAAGATGGCGGACGGCCGATGAAAGAAAAGTTTTTCAAGTTTTTCACCCTTTGTGAGCGTGTCAAAGGTTTGTTGTTCTTAAATTGAATTGAGTTATGTTAAGGATGCTTTTTAGATGTAGAAAAAAGGACCGTAGGTTTTATTTATTTCTTTGTTTCGGTAACAATTCGGTTGGAAGTTTGTGACAGTCTGGATAATTTTGAAAACAAACGGCTATGAAGGGGGAGGGGGGCCCCGGGGCAAAAAGCAGACAGGAGTTACATCAATGTCTACTTGTGTTCAAAATTCTGCTGCATTGTCGGCCATTTCTTACGTCACTTGTAGAAAGGCTCTTGAAATTCACAAGGAAATCATCTTAGATTGTTACAAGTATTTGAACGAATTGGCATTCTATTGGAATTAATGTTTTATAAAGAACAAGATCGGATGAGAATTTTGTTTTGAGAAAATTATTTCTTTGTACATGATATATGCCTGCATTGGAACAGTGGTGTTCATGTTGGTTGATTGATTTGAAACTGTATAATGTTAAACTTTTATGCATTGACATCTTTCCCCTCTGCGTACTTAGTGAAAATCAAACGTAAAAAGATTTTTAGTTCCCGCTTTAAGAAACTCTTGTAACGCAATGGGACACAAAAGAATTATATCTTTGCAGTGTAATGAGTTAGCAAAAAAAATTAAATTCTTAGCTGTAATCAAAATAACAACACTGTTTTTCTACATAATTTCCTGTTACAGTAATTATAGTTTTAACATGGCGCGAAGTGCAGTCATTACCAGTGAAACTTTGGTTGACACAATAGAACACAATTAGCAACTTAATGTCACGGGTGTGATAGCCTCCGTTGCAGTCCTTTTCCCCGCAGCGTGTTTTTTTTTCATTTTTTTTTTTTGGGGGGGGGGGGGGGCGCCACGTATCTGCTTGGGATCCCGTATCCGCCGTGCCTCTGTGTCCGCTATAGACCCTGTGTCCGCTGCTGGGGAAGGACTGCGTTTTGTCGCTTCCAGCAAAGGCCCATCAAAAATCACTTATCACCATTGCCATGGATGTGCGAACTTCCCGTAATAAACACGGCCAGCGCGGGGAAATCTTCATGCCCCTTTGAGCAGCGACAACGTTCTAACGGTTGCCGGGATGTCTTTTCAAAACACGACGGACGGACACCTAAATGAACGAACCTTTCGCATTTTTTCCTTCGTACATCCATCGAAGTTGCTATAATGATTTTGTGCTTTTCGTGCAAGGAAACGTGGCTCAAACATGTCTCACAAAGCGTGAGAAAGCTGCAATACTTTCTCCGCGCACGCTGCGCTAGACAATGGCCGATCATAATCTAACCCCTGACCCTTTGTTGTCTTCTCTGTCGTATAAGAAACACTCTAATTATAAGATCTCTTAGCTACGACGGCTGAATCCACAGAAGATATCAGCAATAGAAAGAAACATCAGGCCACATTTCAGACAATTTGTAACTCGACTTTGAAGACAACATGATAATCATTTGCAAGGAAGCATGCGTCACTTCACGTGGGCTTTGTGCAACGTAACATTTGAATTGCTTCTCGTGGTAGTGTGAATTACTTCTCCCGGTAGTGTTAATTACTTCTCGCGGATACATTAATTGCCTTTGCTGGAAGCGACAAAACGCAGTCCTTCCCCAGCAGCGGACACAGGGTCTATAGCGGACACAGAGGCACGGCGGATACGGGATCCCAAGCAGATACGTGGCGCCCCCCCCCAAAAAAAAAATTGAAAAAAAAACACGCTGCGGGGAAAAGGACTGCAACGGAGGCTACGGGTGTGATGAGTTTGCAAACATTTCCAATCAACTGTTATCAAAATAACAATACAGTCATTCTACAATTTCCTGTTACAGTAAGTGTTTGACATGGCGCGGAGTGCGCCCTACCAGCGTGTGGTGAGCGACGCGGCGAGCTGGCGGCAGGACCAGGCGCTGAACGCCACCATCTACATCCTCAGGGAGATCGGACCCACAGGATTCTTACTCAAGGAGGAGGGAGAGGCCAAAAAGTTTAAGGTGAGATACTTAAAAATTCTGTGGAGGATAGCAACATCTCTTAAGTTACCTGGTTGATTCAATACAACTTTGTTTGGTTGGGGGATGCTGTCCGTTATAGTCACTTTTAAAGTAAAACAAAAATTAAAACAAATAATTTCTTCCACACCTGATATTCATCTTTCGCATGTGTACAATAATGTATTACTAGTAATTTGTTTTGACCTAGAGTCCATTCCAAGTCACCGCACGGATGTTTGTTGCCATTGTTTAGAATTAATCTGAAACTTTTGTAAGTATTTGTAATCCATATTCCATAGTTTCCAATCATTTCGAAATATGTTTACACTTTCTAATTGTTCCCACGTTGTGGTGGAATATTCAAAATATTTATGGCGCCGAGAACAATATTTTTGATACTTTCTAAAGATTGATTACATCTCCCTGCCTTTATTTCGAATTTCCTATATTTTTTTCGAAAGTGGAAATTCACAGTCTGCTGTTAATTAGTTAGATTACACCCAAAAATAGACGTAGAAAGGCAGCGCTTATACCCCGCCGTGCTCTCACGGCCGGCCGGGAGTAACGTAAACAAACAGTTAACGGGTCTACCTGTAAGTTAGCAGCACAACAATCCGAAAGAAACATTATCAGTGCCTAATCCCTTGGCTTCACTATCAATCAAACCGAAAAATCTTGCAGAAACCAGCCAAATGGGATAGAAATAACAGAAAGTACTGACGGAAGTTGTAACAGTAGGCTGTCGCCCTCCCCACAGGCACGCCAGCACATGCACTGGGACTAAACAACTGACCTTCAGCAATTCCCTGTCCCAGTGCAAATGAAAAACGTCAATCAGCCAACAGGGTAAAGCATAGAGGCTTTATTCTTCCAGAGATGAAGAGTGTCAGATCGTGGATTTTGTTTCGCTATCAAAACTTCATGCTCGCACTCGTGTTGTTGCATTCCCGGCAGACGGCATGACGCGGGCTGTTTGCAGGGGAACACGCTGTCTGAAATATCATTATGTATCTATCTTTCAACATATGTCGACAGAGTTTAAGGTTTGAAGTAAATAATCTAAATAAAGTATTACAGTATTTCCGTGCTACATTATTACTGTGAAATTTCGTATCTGTAATCATTTTACGTTGGTTTAAAGTATTTACAAGGAGTTTGCCCCCCTACACAAAGAATAGATTCTCCCAAGTGGCGTCCGCCTTTCCGGCTATCCCTTTGTATTATGCCAAATGTCGGGCTAATTTGGCGTGGATAAACCTTTTGTTTTTGCCCATTGCGTATTGTCATTTGACCACTGTCGGTTCCTGATCGTTAGCAACATTTGCTGGCCCTTTTTGAGTGGCAAAACTACAGTTGAATTGTGCTTATCTGGACTTGAGCAACTCGGAGACGGTGTCACGGCACAGTGACTTCCCGCTCGGTCGGCGGTCCACGCCCGATCCAAAACAGGCTTTGTTAGGATTAGCGGCTCGTTACAGGGGGCAAATGACCCATATCTTTATTTCGAAATGTTTCGAAACTTGAAACAAATCAATTCATATTTCAAATTTGTTTTGAAAAATGATCTCTTTTGACAGTTACTTTCGAAATATTTGCAAATTCTTGAAACATTTTCTAAAAGATGGTACTCTCATATTTACTTTTTTTGTAAACATTTGTTAATATTCATAACAGTTTATAATTATATGACAAATATTCGAAGATATTATAAATATCACTAAAAAAACCGTGTGGTGACTTGGAATGGACTCTAGCTTTTGTTCCATTTTTTGACTTCTCAACATTATGTAGGTTCTACTTGGAGACCCCCATACCTGCACATGTCCAGTCTTTACTAAGGAAAAGGATATTTGTAAACACATCTGCTGGTAAGTTGGGTTCATTACTGTGACAGAAATTAGATATTGTGTGGCTTGTTTGTCCTCTATATTGTCATATTGAAATTGTATTCATCACTGCGTGTTGAAATCTGCTAAGGTTTTTAACAAAACTTGAAATCTCAACATAATGTGTAACATATTTGAACTTAGTAAAAAGACTGCATGTACCAAACTGTTAGAAAGCTTAACCTTCTCCCTGCTGCCTAACGCAAACCAATTGGGAATTGGCTACTTGACTCCAGTGTGCTAAAGGTTAAAAAGGAAATACTCTTACTACAACCCTTAGTTTTGTTTCAATGTGTTTAATATTTGTTCTCTCCCTTTTCCAGGGTTCTTTTGAGGAAGTTCAGAGTAGCAAGGACCAACCCAGGTATGTATTGATTTGAATTCTCTACACAAAGACTATTCTTTATTGTCCATATGACAGTTTCAATAATCTTTTCATTATTCGCAAGTATGAATTCTCAACCCATCACCACAGTGTTTTTTCCACCAGCCATACGAAATGCAAATATGTCCCTTATAATTACTGAAGTGTGTAAAATAGTTAAGGAAGCCATTCTCCCCTCTCGGAAGATTCTTTACCAGATTTGCATTCATCAGGGTCCAAACTTGACCGGGTAGAGCACCGAACGGTCAACCCCATATTCTCCCATTTGAATAAACTTATTCTTATTCTTGCACCTTGTACTTTACACATATTTGCTTTACTCTCCTTGTGTCAACTCCTTCATTGACTCTTAACAAGTGTCTGAAGTGGGGAAACATACTTTGTATCTGTTTATCTTCTATGGTGTCCAATCTTTTTATGGTTCTTCGTTTTTTACAGTACAGGGACATGTATGTGGAATAGCTCACAATATCTGCTATTCTATTCCAGTGTATTTTAAACTGGGGCTTGTAAAACGTGAGATAAATGAGTTCCTGCAAGGACTGCACATATATGTGGAACAGCTCACATTATCTATATTCTATTCCAGTGTCCTTCCAACTGGGTCTTGTAGAACGTGAGATAAACGAGTTACTGCGAGGACTGCACCAACCGCAGCAGGAGGTACAGAGAGCTGCTGACAGGAGGAAGGACCAGCAGACAGACACTACAGGGGACGGGAGGACCAGACTACAGCAGAAACCCATCACTGAGGAGGACATCTGTCCTATCTGTCAGGAGGAGTTCTTAAGGAAGAGAGACCCTGTCACGTACTGCAAGTAAGTATTAGATGTCTTTTTAAGGAGAAAGATTATAAGTAATAAGATCTCAAAACAGGAAGTTCCACTGCAGTACCGTAAGATGCCGCTAGGGGGCCCGAAATCTAATCGTTTTCAGGTCTCATCAAAACCTACCAACATACCAAATATCAGAATAATCCATTTAGGCATTCTTGAGTTATGCTGGTCCACTACAGTCAAACATACCCACAAACGCTACCCTCTGCATAACCTTCTTTGCGAAGGTAATAACACAGCTTAGTATGCATAGTCCAGTGGTTAGCATCCCTGCCTCTGGAACTGGAAGTCCTGAGTTCAACTTTGGCAAAATCATTCCTCAGTGCAATCCCTCTCTCTGTTGGGTGTTGCTGTGTTGGAGTGCCACCTTGTAACTTCAGTAGGTACTGCAGCAGTTGATGAGAGACATCTGTGAAGAATGTGGTCCCAAATGTAGCCAAGTTAACTTTGTAATCGAATGCTGTACACTGCATCACCCAGTGCAAAAAATGTATTATTAAAGTTCAAGACAATGGAATGTTTTTCAAAACAATTTCAGGCATATAAAGTATATTTTGATTTATTTGATATCTACACTCATCAAAGAAAGTAATAAGCTTTCAAACATTGTAAATCTACAAAAGAAGCACTGGTACGTTATCCTTGTAACACGCTACTTTTTTGTTTCTTCAGGTACAGTTGTGGTCAGAGCATCCACATCAAGTGTATGAAGGTTTGGGCAGACCACCAGCAGACGACAGGACAAACAGAGATCAAATGTCCCTTCTGTAGACAGGACTTTGGACCCATTCAGGAGATCAAGTCAGTAGCTTTTCTGTTTTATTTTAGGGTGTGTGTTGATATGATTGTATTGGTGACATCTTCAGGGAACCCAAAAACTGATCATGCAAGCATTCAAATAAAAAAGTTTGGAAAAAAAATTGCCTTCACTATGAAATCTACATGTATGCAGTCAGGAAGGATGAGCAAAATTAAACACACAGAGTATGGTAATTACCGAATAATAGATTCTTCATTTTAATTCTATCACATCTTCTTTTTTGACTTTGGAATTGACTTTGGCATTCTACGACATTAGTATAGGTTTTCCAATATATCTTTTTTTGCAATTTACAGCATATTTTTTTCTCAGTTTGCAGCTGCTTTGTATGATTTAAGGTATTGACAATTTTGTTTTTCTAAACGGACAAAATTTTATACGCGCACGGACGTCATCCATATATTAATCAAATCAACATGGCCTTTTGAAAAAGTCACAATGTCAGTATGCATGTGTACATGTAGTACGATGACCTAGACGTTCGGCTAGCATAAATCGGTTCGACTCCTGGCAAGGAGCGCATGCTGACCCCTCTGGAAAGGCACTTTACACAACTTTCTTCACTTCACCTACAATGTATAGGTGTAAAAATGGGTACCTGACTTCAGTTAGGGAGGTAAAAGGTGGTGTAAGGAGAGGAATTGGCTCTGCCTTATAATACTATGCCCTAGACACAGTGGATAACAACCCACTGCCCTATATACCTTTTTTCATACATCATAGTATATCTACTTGGGCACTGCATGAAAGAGTGAGAACTTGGAATTATTTGTATTGCTTAGTAATACTTGTCTATTCTTTTTTTCCCAGGGAAGAATTTAAGAATGCTGCCGGTCGCCAGCCCGTCATCGGTCTGAACAAGCACTTAGGTGTGGAATGCAAAAACTGCAGTATGAGACCTATTGAGGGGAAGTGTTACAAGTAAGACAATTTTCATTTCAATTATAAGTTTGAGTAGAAACTGTGTAAAGTTTTAAATTTGATGTTTCTGTTACTACTTTCAGTAATATACATTGTATGTTACAGCTTTTCAGTAAAACTCAACCAATCTTGAACTTATCTGGTTTCTTCTTTTTTTTACAGGTGTATTGTTTGTATTGAGTACCACCTGTGCCAAAACTGCTTCTCAGGAACTCAGACGCACAAGGAGCATTCCTTCCAGTTCAGACAGGTGAGGCACAAGCGCAGAAGTGCCACCTTGTAACTTCAGTTGGTACTGCAGCAGTAGATTAGAAACTTTTGTGATCTTTTGAAAAACATTTATACTAGGTGCAGTGTTTCAGTTCTCCATTTGTAGCTATGTTCTTAACCTTCTCCCTACTGCCTTAAACTCTGTAACCAATAGGGAATTGGGTGCTAAAGGTTAAAATCCTGTTTGCGGTACTTTTTGTAGAAGAGCACGCAAAGATGGCGGCCTGCGCAGCGGGGAGGGGGGCAGGCCCTGCCGTCAGCGGTCATCAACAACATGCTCTCCCGCGACCTGACCAACGAAGACTATGAACTACTCTCCTTACTGGAAAGGTTTGTTTTCATCTCATCTGTACAAATGTCTTTTGATTTGTTTTAAAGGTAAGCTAAAATGTTAAACAGTGAATAGTAGGCTTTTGAAAGTTGAAAGGAATGAAATATGTATCCTGCCTTGTGTTGGTTAAACTATAAATGTTATTATAACTCGTCATCCAATCAGAGTGTTTCATCATGAATACTAAGTAATATATGTATATTCCAGCTCAACTGCCAATCAGAGTTATTTGAACTTTGGTCATGAATGTCATTATATCTCAACAGCCAATCAGACTGTTTATGATCATGAATGTTTTTGCAACTCAACAGCCAATCAGAATGTTTCATCATGAATATCATTACAGCATAACTGCCAATCCGATTGTTTTTTCGTGCATGTCACTGCAGCTCAACAGTTAATCAGAATGTTTCATCACTAATGTTATTGAAGCTCAACAGCCAATCAGAATGTTTCATTATTAATGTTATTACAGCTCAACAGCCAATCAGAGTGGCACAGTGCCAGAACCAGTGGTGAACTCCCTGCCAGTAGAGATAGTCAGACAGAAGAGCCCCCTACTGGCCCCAGGGCAGCAGTGCAGGGTCTGCCTAAGAAGTTTTTCTGTGGGACAACACTTGAGGAGGCTGCCATGCAAACACAAGGTATTTTGATTTTAGAAGGGGTACAAAGCTTGATTTTTAAAAGTTTTTCAAAGAAATGTTATTAGATGTTCATGACTTATATAGAAATTGCATGATTGCTTTAACCAAGGCCAAGTTGATTTGATTGTATTGATGACATCCTCTGGGGATCTCAAAACTGTGGCGAGCGTGCGAAGTTTGACAACAACAAAAAAGTCTACATGGTCAGGAAGGATGGAATACTAAGATATAGATTCTACATTTTTGCTCATTCAAAATGTCTTCTTTGACTAAGGAATTGACTTTGGCATTCTACAACATTAGTATCAGTTTTTTTAAACATGTTTTTGCAATCTACATTATGTACTTTCTCATTTGCAGATAGTCAAAAGTAAGAAATAGTCAAAAGAAAGAAATGCGCGTGCGGATCTTATCCATATAATCAAATCAACAGGGCCTACCTACTAGGTGCAATTTATGAATGCAAATAACAAGTTCCATGTTTGTTTCCTGTTAGTTCCACAAAGATTGCATCGACCAATGGCTGCTTCACCAGCATTCCACCTGTCCAATAGACGGCATGATGGTCTACGACCCCGCGAACCCGCTGGACTCCATCCGCCGTAACCAGGGGCGACAGGTTGCCAAGGCAACGGACAAACGCAAACCCAACACAGACACCACGGACAGGGACACTGGCATAGAACTGGTGGTGCCCGGGATAGGGGTCGTAGTTCATGGGAGAGGTCAAGGGTTCGTGCCCCCTGAGATGAGGAGGCATGGGAGAGGTCAAAGGTCAGGTGGCCATGTTTCTGGTGGTGGAAATGATCAGTTTTCCGAGGGATTTACTCTGAGTGGAAGAGGACTTGCACCTAGCTCTCAAAGGTATGCTAAAACTTCCTAATAGCTTGTGAGAAGTTAATTTGAGTCGGGAACATATATGACAAAATAGGAAATATCGTGACTTTAGCACCAAGGACAAGGACGGTTCTTGAATACCAAGGACAGGGGACAGGGATGGTACTTAAGCACCAAGGACATAGGCAGGGAAGGTACTTAAGCACTAAGGACAGAGGACAAGAAAAGTATTTCAGTACCAAGGACAGGGATGGTTGCACAGGGGATTCGGGAAGGTACTTAAACACCAAGGACAGAGGCAGGGAAGGTCCTTTAGCACTAAGGACAGGGAACAGGGAAGGTATTTCAGTGCCAAAGACAGGGATGGTTGCTCAATACTAAGGTCAGGGGATTCGGGAAGGTACTTTAACACAAAGGACAGAGGCAGGGAATGTCCTTTAGCACTATGGACAGGGGCTAACTTTGAAATTCAGCATACAAGAATTTGAAGTTAGGTATTTTTCTGTCTATTTCCAGCCTTAACGACGAGTTTGCTGCAATATCAGCTGTACAGACCTCCAACACTACATCGACGTTAGGGCCAGTCATCATAGATCGTACACCCATCCCTCCGTCCATACCTAACATTCATAACATCAGCGGTGGTGGGTTGGACGCTACGAGAAACTCACTATCACGAAAACCTCCGAGCGGATTCTTTTCTCCGGTCTCAAACCGCAGTAATTCTGGCAACAGCAGAAGTCGTAGTCAAGCAAGGAGGTCGCCATTCCAAGTTCAAAGGTCAAGGACCCTGAGTAGTGGAAGACCAAGAGCAACTTCTCAAGAAAAGCTTGGGCAGGGTCAAAGGGTAGAGGGCAGAGGTCATGAATCACAGGAGAGGTCAAATTCTGGAGAAGCCAGAAACAGGTCAAGCGGAAGGGCTGCATACCACGGAAGGACTTTGATGAGGCAAAGGTCAAAGGACAGAGGTCATGGTTCACAGGAGAGGTCAAGTTCAGGAGAGGCCAGAAAATTGTCAGGTGGAAATTTGGAGTCAAGTTTAAGGCATGCAGAAGCTGCATTAGACTCTCTCACTATTGGTGGAAGAAGAAACTCAGGGACAGATGGTGTTGGGACATCTTCTGGTATATTGGATTCGGTGAAGGGCAAGGGTCAAGTTCATCGGAATCTGCTGGGGATCACTAACAACATGAGGCAACAGAGGGGAGAGAATCATCAGGAGAATCCTGGTGGAAGCTCAGGGGACTTGTTACTTGCTGGAACAAGTTTCAACACCCCAAGTACAGAGGACTGAGATTTTGTTTTGAGTTATATATCCTGAAATATTTGCAGTGGCCTTTCTTACTATTGCACGACTTTTAATGATTTACAGTATCATTTGAGGATCAGAGTACATAAGAGGAATTCTGAAATCAGGTATATAACAATTTCATCCAAATAATTTCTCGAAACAGTGAAAGTTTTTTTTCTTCAAAATGTTGTGCATCCAAATATGTACACAAATAGTTTGATCACAAAGGAAGCCTTTAAAAGGATAGTCAATTTATTTTTCCAATAGTTTGACTTTTTCTTTATTTCCATATTTCATATTGCCATCATATTTAGTGCAAAAGCCTTTCTTCTAGCATAGTATATATGCAATGTGTGAGCATGTGCAATAACATTAAATGGCCATACTTTCGTCTTTCACTACTTGGTCAATAGACTCAAGTGCTGCTGTTTTCTTTGTTGACTTTGTTGTTATAAAATGCATTTTGCACTTTAAACATTTTTGTCAAAGTGTTGTTCTTGAGCTCAGAGATGATAATTAATCCTTGTAGTTATAGCTGTCTTCTGTGGCTCAATTTTATACATACACAATATAAACATACACACGTACATACACAACCAGTACTGTGTCACACACACACACACACACATACATACACAAACGCACACATACAATCATGCATACATACACACATACATATACATACATACATACACAGATACTCACATACATACACACTTCTAATGATACATTCACATATTCTCACACATACATACACACACATAAACACACTCCTAATGACACACATACACTCACACATACACGTATTATAAAGTTGACATATACTTATACAGATACGCAGGCACATACATGTACATGCAAATATTCTCAGTATGGCCAATTCATATTGTCCTGAAAAGAAATATATTGCTAACCTCCATTAACATTAATCCACTGGGTGACAATAATCCACCACTTTGAAAAACAAACATTTTAAGAGCACCCCCCCCCCCCCCCGTATGCACAGTTTAGATATACAGGAGTGCATTATACTGGGGGACGTTGGGTTGGAGATCTGTTGGGACGTATCTTTTCGAGTTGACAGAATTATGTACCCTGGCGGAATTATATTAGTAGTTGTTGCATGGAGACTCAAAGAAAAACAAGACAGCTGGACCAGATTTCATATTCAATCCCTCTCTTCAAGAAAAATTACATCATATCAGTAGTAGACAGTAAATTAAATCATTCACAGTATATCTAAGTAAATAGTTACAGACAGAATGGAAAGTGGCTGGTACTTTTTTCAACGCAATCCCATTGGTCGAAAACATAACATATGGCGCTCAAGCAATTAAGTTAGCACCTGGTAAAACCACATCCAATAACATTAGCTGTCCAAATCGAGATTTGGATAATTTGTAACTTTTTTCCCTGATGCATGAAGTGATTCCACACCATTGTTAAGTTGCTTTCCAAAATACGTGAACTGAATACATTACAAAGTTGCTGATATGATATATCCTTTATTATTATTTTTCTTTCTTCACCTACTTCTGATGGGAATAATTGACAGGTCAAAACGACATTTGACATCCTTGTAGACAAATTGCATATTCAAAAATAAGTTAAATCAGATGATATTTCCCATTAATCGGTCCTTCTGCAGTGCAATACTACTTCCCACTGCTAGGCGGCGTTGCAGTGAGAAAAGTGCGGTCCCAAACGTGACTTAGTTTGTATCCCCCCTCATCACGGTTTAAACATGTGTGTTGTGCAACAGAGGAAGTTTATTATCCATTCATGTCATAAACTGATAAAACTATTACAAAGATGAATTACATAGTCCTTTATTCAGATTTTATGAACGAAAAATACAGTTAAAATGTAAACCCAAACAAAGTGACTCTCAAGTCTGTATGGAACCTCCGTAAACTACTGACTCTGATCGTTGGTCTCTTCCGGAGGTTTCAATTCGTTTGATGTTGTGTCTGGGCGTTCGCCTAAATCCTGGCCAGTGGGGTCCTGGTTGCAGGACCCCGTTCTATGTCAACTGGCCTTGTGTATGTAGTCGGACCCCGCTAGGAGTCCAGCCGCCAATAGAGTCGTCACCGTCGTCAAGCTAACGAAAGAAGCGATGATTCTTTTCGGGGCGTCTTTTGGCTTCTCAAGCGGCGTCTCGCAGTTGGAGTAGAAGCGGCGGTGGATGGCGAGCATAAACCTGTTGAAGAGCATCATTTCCTTGCAGTTGGTCTCGTTGGCTGCGATTCCCAAGCAGAGAGTGAGGTGGTTGTAAGGTCTGTGGGCGGAAATAAGTCAATTTTATTAGAATGAAAGCCACCTAGACCTGTGTAAGTACTATACATAGTCACTAATAATAGTTATAGATACCTGCCATCGTCACAGTTCTATGTGGGTTAAAGGAGCTCAAAAGAAATTTCAAAGAAAGTTGGTAGTCCGATTTTTTTCAAATTCAATTTTCTAGTCATTTCTATACATAGTAAGTAACACTATGTCACTATATTCCATGATTGCAAACGACCTTCATGGAGCAAAGATGCGATGTCGTTGTGTGGTGAGAAATCATTAAAAATGTGGGCGCTGATTTTTTGGTGGTCACAATATACAAATGACTCCTCATGTGGCTTGTTTCCTTTGCTCTTATTAAACGCCCAAGGTATGAAATCATGAGCAAAGAAATGTTTTTATAATATCATACAGATTGCATATCCAGAATATTTCCAGTTTTAACGTTCTGAAATTGCTTTGGGCTCTTATAATGGGCACTGACGGGGGCAGATATCGACTTCCGTTCACCTTTGACCCATTTCTGATAACGTCACTGTGCGTCAGGAAATTGGTTCACATTCCAGATGAAAAAAAAGACATAAATTTCATTTATTTTGGTTGACAGTAAAAACGTATCTTTCTTATATTTTTCTTGATCTATAGAACATGTCTTTGATCATCTAAGAACCATTTAATTTTTTTTCAATTCACATTTTGTGGTGACCGAAACTAAACGAGTAACTGATATTCAAAACACGTTGACGAAAGAAAGTTTGTAGATATGCGCCGCTGGCTTCGAAAACCACTGATAAATGAAAGATGACAACGTCTGAAAGGTGGCGTCGACGGTGATCGATTAGCGTCTATGCTACCAGCACCTTTGGCGGCCTCTCTCTCAGGCCCTGACCCAAAAGTGTAGTACTATATAATGTTCCCGACAAGGTTGACGCAAAGGTCTCATATACCCTTTTTGCGGCCGTAGGGGCAGTGAGTTGGGCATGGTATTAAAAGGCAGAGCCCATCCCATTTTTCGCTGACCAATAGAAGACTTATAACTGTGCAAAGTTTCGTTTTTCTCAGTGATTAGAAAATGTGTCTGTAAAAATCGTTATGCCATCGTACACATCAGTGTAATACGGTATACATTCATGCAATAATCACTTACTCTGCAAGCAAAGGTTCGGCTCTGGCTAGGTTTTGACGTGTTTTGTGGGGCGTTTTTGTCATGCTTTCTATTTTTCCCCGGCTTGGCGACATAAATAAAACGGCAAAGAATTTACCAAAAGAGCCCAACGAAAACGTCTACAACTCGTCAAACAAAAAAGAGAAGAAGCTGCTAGAATTTAGATGTACGGTAAATTATTGTACATCTAAGTTCTAGCAGCTTCTTCACTTTTTTTCAAAGCACATGGCGACATAATTACACACTTCATCCGTTACATTAATATTTGTGCATGACATCAAGTACTTGGAAATATTTCAAAATTTACATAATCTATCTTGTAGAGGAGTGCTGGTTCTTACTCTCCAAGCAGATGTTCGGATCCGGCTGGTGTTTGACGTGTTGTAGACTTTTTTGTTGGGCAGTTTGTTTTTAAATTTTGTACATTCGTATAGTGTAAACGTCTTTTCATTATCATTATTTTCTCTCATATTCATTTCACTTTGTATTTATCCTCGTTCGGAAGAAATATGCAAAAAAAAGATTATTATTATGAATGTACAATAAAGGTTATCATTATTAATATAAGTACTCACTCCATAGCAGCAGGAGATGCGTCGGGCCAGAGGCAGATGTCACTCTGGTTGCCCAGCTTGCGTAGATTTTCCACGAAGATGGACGTGCAGTACTTCAGGTACTCCTGATAGATGGCCGCCTCTGGACAGTCCCTCCAGGCCTCGACTGACTGAACAAGGTCGTGAACTGGGAAGAACAATAAAAAATAACAAAAAATGATTATAAATAGATAATGATAAATAAATAACGAAATTTTCGTTTATGATCAAAATGAACCGGTGTTGGAATGATGCTTACTTCTGGTCGTCACCTTTGTCAAACACCAAAGCAAAATATGTCTCTCAACCCACATTGAGCCGAGACGGCAGCCGGTATCGACTTCAAGGTGCCCTTTGACCTACTCCTGACGTCACACGTCCCGAAGATCAGTGCGCGTCAGGAAATCGGGTCAAAAGCCGGCGTCACAATTCATGCGAGCATCGGCCGATTTTGTAGATCGCCGGAAGCTCGCCGAATTTCAAATTCGCCCGAGCGTCGACCGTATTTTTCACTGAAAACCTGCCCCGTCACAAATTGAACGGAGCTCGGGCGACGTCCGTCGAACACTAATAATCATAAATCCCACATAAGACGGTACCATCTCTTGAACACGGACGAAGTCAGAATCAAATGGCCTGGTAACAATCTCAAATTTAGACCAACTTTACTTTCTGAGTTGTGGCAAATCTGTAGGTCACGAGTGAAGTAGGTGGGCACACTGAAAATAACCACATAAAGAGGAATTTTGTTATAGACCAATCAAAATACAAGTGCAGGAGCCACAAAGTCAACAGATCAGTCGTTTAACCCCGATCCAAACATTTTCAGCAAACGGAAATCGACCGAGGCTCGGGCGAACGCCGTCCGAGCTTCGACCGACCGTTGATAAGCCTATCGACGCCCTGCCGACGCCTGGGCGTGCCTCGGCAGACAAACATAGATCTATAATGACTCAGTGGACTTTCAACTAGTCATTTGTGGAGAAAACACTCAGGAAGTGAAGGCAAACCTCAAAAGTCAAGCCCCAAATCATTAATATACAAATTGAAGCATCCAAACCAATAAAAGAAACAAGAAGCATTGTCTTCTGTGTCAACATTTTATTTATAATATTTCTTTTTGAATGAAAATTTAACTTTGCATTGAATTGTCTTTCATTACAAAAGTTTGGCAGCATTCTTCGACAAGTTGATATTAGTATTAGTTAATATTACAATATCATTTATCATCTTATGTTATAAACCAAACTGTCGTTTCCTTTTATCTATAAACAAGAAGGAGTTCGGCCGAGGCCCGTCCAAGCTCCCATCAACGCTCGCCCGAAGCACGCCTTACTTTTCATGAGTCGGCCGGAACACTGACGACGGTCGTCCGATTATTGATCAAGGCCCGTGCGAGGCTCGCACGAGGCCGAAGAGTTCGGGCGACCTCCGACCGACCAAAAATCGGGTCTAAAATCCTCGGATGCCCGCCCGAATATTGGCCGAGCGCGGGGCGTTGCTCGGGCGAGCTACGGGCAAACTGTTGACGAGCTGCGCGAGTTCGAAAATCGTCGCCGAGGCCTCGCTGAATTTAAGCGCAGCTTCCAGTGACACGCGAACGTCGGCCGAGCTCCGAAAATTCGCCCGAAGCCCGTAGAATCGACAGGACGTCGGTCGTACTTCGCCCGAAAATCGCCATTTGGAGCTCGCCGACAAGTCGGCCGAGCTAAATTCTTCATTTGTGACGGGGGCTTTATGCAGGCTAGATAGATCAGGCCGAAAATTCGGTCCGACATCTTTTTTTTTGTCAAATTTCTTTTGTGTCAAATAAACTGAATACCTATTACCATAGCAATATTAATATGCAATGCAAACAACGTACAGCCAGTCCATCAAATTTAAACCCCTATTCACATTTCTAGTCAGCTCTTTTTAGACGTGAGTGAAAAATACCCATAAAATTTCACGGAAAAAAGCGTCAGAAAGCTTACACCATTTTAAGTATAAAGGTTTTCTCTCTTAGGGACTAAGACTTTTATAGGCCCTCCCTTCAACCGCCATGAGCAGAGAAAGCTTGTGAAAAAATAATGGGTCCCTTGGGTAGAACTAAAAGGTTTACAAAGAGTTGTAAGTGCCTTGCCGTGTCTGTCTGGGATACTTCGGTACTTTTCTACGCACAATTAATCGGCCAAGACCTTTAGAGCGTTTCAACTAGGGATTACGGAATAACAAAAATCGTTTGTAAAAGACTATAATAACATGTTTCATCATATTTTTTTCCTTGTCGTCGAGAATTACGTGTTACAAGAATAAATAACAAGGGAAAGTGCAGGACTACAAGAGTGTTCAACTAGGGATTGGGGAATGACAAAAAGCGTCTCTCAAAGACTATAATAACATGTTTTATCATCTTTCTTTCCTTGTCGAGAATTAATTGTCACAATGATGAAAACAACAAGGGAAAGTGCAAGACTACAGGAGTGTTCAACTAGGGATTGAGGAATGACAAAAAGTGTCTCTCAAAGACTGTAATATTATGTTTCATCATGTTTCTTTCCATGTCGAGAATTAAATGTTACTAGAAAGAAAAAAACGCAGTCGCGTGACTACATGCATTAGAGTTACCAACCAAATATTGAGGTGTTTAATCTTTTTTCCTCAGAAATATTGTAGAATAAAACTCACTGCCATCAAGCACAGTAGATGTGCAAAGATTTTCAAAGGTTAGATGTGACAGCTCGTTTAGTGTGATAGAACCAGCGGCCGTTGCGAGCCTATGAGACTGGTGTGTTACGCCTATTGATGGTTATATAGACTCTACAATTCAGATACAGAAGCTAATGTGTTAATACGACCGCCTGTACCAAAATACAAAATGCAGGAGTAACATAATGTGATGACACATGTAATTATCTTTTTACAGTAAGCTTTCCGATCCTGATAAAATGGTGCTTTCTATCTTTCTTTTTTTAAGATTAAGACCATGTTGATTTGATTATTTGGATGTCATCCTTTGGCTTTGGTGACCCCAAACTTAATGCGAACGTGCGAATAGGAAAAAGTTGGTAAATTGTTTCCTGATTTTAAAATCTACGTGGTCAGGAAGGATGAACAAGACTTAATACACAGAGTATGGTATACGAGATACAGGTTCTTCATTTTTTGTTCTTTGGAATTAACTTTGGAATTCTACTACATACGAGTAGTATCCGTTTTCCAGCTGCTTGTTATGTGTGAGTATTTCCGATTTTTTTTAACGTACGAAAATTGTTTCGCGCGCGGATGTCATCCCCATAATCAAATCAATCGGCCTCAGTGACACTTCACTGCAGAGTAATACCTTCGTGAGACAAACCTATCATGAGAAAGACTTCTTAATTTCCTTTTACCTCTGGCGGAGACACGAAGTCTGCTTGATCTACCGTGACGTCAGGTTGTCTTTAGAAACAATTTTCTTTGCATGATGTTACAGCCAGTGAAAAAGATGAGGTTCTTTAAATTCTTAAACCATCGATCGCCTTGTTCTATGCATAGGGATGTGGTTAGTTACATCCTGAAGGGATATCTTGTGGTCGGCATGTCTGTGTGTGTGTGTTTGTGTGTGTATGTTTGTGTGTGTGTTTGAGTGTGGTTGTGTGTGTGTTTGTGTGTGTGTGTGTTTACGTGTGCTTGAGTTTGTGTGTGTGTGTGTATATGTGTGTGTTTGTGTGTGTGTGTTTGTGTGTGTGTGTGTGTGTGTGTGTGTGTGTGCGCGCGTTTGTGTGTGTGCGTTTGTGTGTGTGTGTATTTGCGAACTGCCATTGTCAAGGTAAGCTATGGATAGATTTTAATGATAGTGTTGGAAAGACCAATTTCAAAGAAAATGGCAAGTTTGAGCCTCCAAACGGCTTTTTTACTACTTAAGTGAAACTTAAGGCATCTAGATATTCTGTTTTGGATATGCTAGGGTTTTGTTGTGGCTAAGCCTAATCAAGAGATACAGATGTATAGTCACAACTATAAATAATCTAGTATCATATAGCTATCGGCTATATATAGAATTTGTTCAGGGAGCAGAATTTATCAGATTATGAAATTTGGAATTAAATTATCCCTTTTGACGTAGTCATATCACCAAGTTCATCGACTTTCCGTTGATAGAATATTTATGAGGTATGTAATAAAAAAATTCATTTTGTATTGATATGTCTACGTGTTGTCTGGCGCATTGTTATACTAGCATGTACGACAGCCACTTAATCTTATTATACAGACTGCCATTTTGTTGGCAATTTATTAAAGTGGTAAAGCACTCAGGTCCATTAACAGTAGCGTTACAGTTGGTAGCGCAACTTAACGATTTTTGTGGGGAATTATATGATACTTAATCCGACTTCTGAGTGCATTTGGCATCGTTATACTAGGGTCTTAAATTACAACAGGGGCCCGGTGTATATGAATAAATTTACAAAATATATGCTCTTGAATAATTTTGAAATTACGTTTTGTTGTCTTTTATATCTTACTCTTATTCATTTCCAAATGCCCACTTTGTTCGGGCGAAGGTAAAGCAGTCATCCTCATTTGAGGTAAATCATTATGCTTTTTCAAGTACACTTTTTCAAGTACACAAGTACAAGTACACAAGCTGGTAGTAATGCAATGCGGCTTCACGGCCTTTTTATAATCAGCCAAGCACATATGGTGATTTTCCCTCTTAAAAAGCTTGTTGATAAGTGTACTGGGCTCTTTTACGAGCGGAGGTTTCACGTTTGAGTCTTATGCCTAACGCTCCCAACATTGGAATTTACGTCAATATCCGAAAAGCAGAATGTTAATTCTAACACAGTGCGTATTTGGGGTTCGGACCGCCTTTTTTAAAACTAAAATCATAACATTGCAAGCACGAGATTTTTCTTTCATCCCTACACTGCAGTGGTTACAATGTTGAATGTAGAATGACTTTGCTGAGTATGTCCATGCCCCCAACGAAATCCAAAAGCGTGGCTTTGCTGAACAATGGTTATCAAATCAGGCCTTCAAATGAATATGATAAATTTACCAGTGTTCTATGACATTCAAAATCATAGCTGAACTCAACCTCCTTGCTGAGTTGAACCATGTTCGTCAAATCTGATCTATCTTCAAATGGCTCTGCTGAATTTATGAATAGCCTACGACAACCAAAAGCCTAGCTGAGTTGAACCGTGGCCATCTAAATTAGATCTCCAAACACCATGAAAAGCCTGCTACATGGACATTGGAGTTTGAAGGGAAAACAGACGTCATTACATAGATGTCTACGTCACATCCGACAAGTTGAGTGAATCTCAGGACACCGAAGTTGAAAATTGAGATCATATAGACTGACTTGTGGCGACAAGCTGTCGTTACGGGATTAGGGTTATGTATGACTAGAAATCAGTTATAATTTGAAAGGAAATAGGTTTTCCGCTTGGTTTCCTTTATGAAATAAGGTCTTACACAGCGATAGTGTTGTTGGCCATGTTGATTTGATTATATGGATGACAGCCTCTGTAAACTCCAAAACTGATGCGAGCGTGCGAACGAAATAGATGTTTGTCAAACCAAAACGTTGCCTTCATTATGAAATCTACGTGGTCAGGAAGGATGAACAAAACTAAGCAAATTTGAGTATGGTATACCGGATGAGGAAATATTTAACTTTTGTTTTTTGACGTTTTTTGTTTTTTTGTTTTCGAATGTAGAATTCCAGCATATATTTTCTCATTTTGCAGCTGCTTTGTATTATCTACAGTACGACTCAAACCTTTTTTTGGGGGGAAACGGGCGAAAATTGATGCACGCGCGGATGTCATCCATATGAACAAATCAACATGGCCTAAGTGTTAGTTTTTTTGTTTGTTTTTTCTCACAAACCGTTGACGAAATGTTGAGAAAATTTTGTTTCTCACGTCTTTCCAAGACACAGTGGATTCAAAACATACAGTTCATACGGTCTGTATGTATGTAATTTCTACATCGCAGATATATATATAGACCTTATTGGCGAAGGGCTAACAACCCCTATCTGTGAAAATACCCTGTTACAGAACAAGCTGGAAAACTTGCCGACCTATGTGCCACTAGGCACAACATGGTTAAAAAAAAACATGGTCTTATGCCAAATGTCTATAATAACTTCATTTTATAGTCACTTTATATTACTGCTTCTAGCATTCCACGTTTGCCTATTTCTGGCTTGTCTAGCCAAGTGTTCGCAGTCTTCCGGCAAAGATCCTTCAGGCGGCCGGTTGTCTCGAATCCTCCGCGCACGAAAGCTTTCATTGCGCGTCTGACAAGTCTACAGGGCTCCATGTGGAGAGTGTGGACTCTAACAGACTATGTAGAAATGACCTTCCCCTTCATATAAATTCAGCTAGTGTATCTTTCGAAAGGACATGATTTCACTATTACCTTATTGCTTGGGCCATGTTGATTGTTATGGATGACATCCGCGCGCGCATCAATTTTCGTACATTTTTAAACAAACCAAAAAGTTTTCGGCCATACTTTAAATCATACAAAGCAGCTGCAAAATTTGAAAACATATGCTTTAAATTGCAAAAATATTTCGGAAAACGGATACTAATGTAGTAGAATGCCAAAGTCGAGGAAGAAGATGTGAAAGAACGAAAATTAAGAATCTATTATCGGGTACGCCATACTCTGTGTGATTAGTTTTGCCCATCCTTTCCGACCACGTAGATTTCATAATGAATGCAACTTTTTTTTGTCAATTTTTTTTTATTCGCACGCTCGCATCAGTTTTGGTGTGCACAGAAGATGTCATCCATATAAAGAAATAAACATGGCCTTAGTGTATCTTTCGAAAAGACATAGTTTCACCTTTAAATTCTTGCTTACGTGAAACAGTCCAATCTTCCAGAGATTGATGACCTATTGTCTATCACTGTGTAAAGGTGACCACTAAATACCATTAACGGTATTACATTTCTTTGTCTGATTAAGCTGTTTGTCAAAATCTCATTTCGTTCTCTTAGCGCTTTGCTATTTTGCTTCATCAATCAGGGAGATTGTTGCGATTATCATTGAACTAATGGCTTTATTACTTTTTTTTTGCTGTGTGTGCCAGTGCGAGGACAAAGAGCTTTCAACCTGTGTAGTAGTAGTTAACATATCGGCTTATTTATCTACTCGTAAATGCAATTGAAATGACATAATGACACAAAGCATGATTTTATTGCACAACAATTGTATCAGTGACAATGTATGGCAATTTACAGACAACGTGGGTAACAATATTGTTCTATCTAAGCATATTTCTAGCTACTATAAGACTATATCCAGTGTAATCTACGGTAACTGCTGCATGGAACTAATACAGACTTAGAGTTGCGTGTTTCTAGGCTGAATGTAGAGCAATTAACAGATATCGTAGGTAACAATCTAGGTCTAGCTATGAATATTTCTGATTACTATAAGGCTACATCAAGTGCAATCTACGCTAATTACTACATGGAACTAATACATACATTATGTTGCGTGTGCCTAGGCTAATGTATCTTTAGAATGAAGTATATTCAATTCTTTTGAGGACGTGTGCGGAAAGTGAAATAACTTTGGGCGATTATCACTATATTTTGAACAATCCATGATGAAGTGAAGTTTGTTTTTATTTTCAATGGCATCTAATGAGAATAGATGTAACCCGTCTTCAATTTGGATTTTATGATGCCTTCCCATTTCTACCTTCAATTTATGACTACTTATTAATATCCTTTTGATTGGAATGTCAACATTGAGTGTGCTACTATAAAGAAAAGGTACTTTTTATCGTCCATGCTTTAACTTACCTTACCTTAAATGCGGTACACATAGTATATGTAATATAGCAATATAGACTACACAAGAGAATACCGTTACCTTCCCATTTCTCCCTTCAATTTATTATATTACTTCTTCATTCTATATCCTTTTGAATGACCCAGGAATGTCCAAATTGTGTATGATACTGTAAATGAAGATTCTTTTATCGTCATTGTCTTATCTTACTTTACGTTCAATGCGTAAAACATGATATATGCGATATAAATATATAGACTACGCAAGAGAATACCGTTACCTTCCCATTTTCCCCTTCAATCTATAACTTTTTCTTTCTAGCCCTTTGATGCTCTATCTAGGAATCTCAAAATTGAGTACTAGTATGATATTACAAACGAATGGTACCTCTATTGTCCTTACCTTATTCTACCTTTAATGCGGTATACATAATATATGTAATATAACCATTTCGACTGCGTAAGGGAATACCTGTGCCGTGCTAGCAAATGGACGCCGCAGACGATTTGACGCGACAGGTAATCCTCGACAAGACATAGCCTCAAGGATAAAAACAGGGGCTTCACTAATGAAAGGAAATTGCTTAGACTACGAAATTCCATCTAAATGTAACTTCTGGGCTTCCGAACTCATCCTAGAGTATTGGAATTGTGGATGAGAAAACTTTGGTCGCCAAGAAAAAAATTTAGACTAAATCCTCGCGTTATTTTGCTGTGGGCAAAATGGAGAAGCTGAAACGTGCCGGGGATGTAATTTTCTTTCTTGAAGTTCACGCTAGTTTACCTTAAACCGTGGCATTTTTAAGAGTTAAGTTATTATTGCTGTATTACTGATGTTGCCTCTAGCATATATCCCTAAATATCCCGTTTTCAAACCCCCGGATATATGTTACCCTGTGGATTTAGGTAAAGCACCTTTACTTGTGCTGCTTTTTAGTTTTGAAGACTTTTTTTTTTCATTTTACAGACAGAGAAATATTTAGAAATGCTTATCTATAATACTAGTGGCAGTGCAAAAGTTAAAAGAAAGGGGACTAGGTACTAGTCTAAGAGTAGGTGTGCAGAATTAAAGTACATATAAGATATAAGATATAAGATATAAAGATGCTATTTCACTCAAATTGAGAGACGCAAATATCTAATGAAAGGGCATAACGGTAACAATTTTGTTTCAATTCCGTGCCCTAGACACAATGGACAACAACAACAGCCCACTGCCCCTACGGTTAAAAAAAAGGCTACAGTACTACCTTTACCTTTAACGGTAGCTCGTTTCTAGTAACTCGGAAAATGATAACTACGACAAAATATGCATCTATTACCTAAACTATTTTTTAGAAAACAATAAAGTCTACGCCACACGCGATCTGAAATTGTCCTTCAACTTCAACTTATGGTGTAAATAATTCAACGCGCAGTATCTTTTGTTCGACAAATCTTGCATATTGCACCTCTTGACATTTGAGTCCTCTTAACATTTCAAAGTTGAGACGTCATCTTCACAGCTAACATCTCAAAGCAAATCTGACCTTTATCTTTTGCCGGTGGTAGATCGTTATGTGGCGAAGGCCATGTTGATTTGAAAATATGGATGGCATCTGGGCGCGCATCAATTTTCGTCAATTTCCAAAAATAAGATAAAAAAAGATTTGGATCATACTGTAAAGCGTACAAAGCAGCTGGAAAATGAGCAAATATATGCCGTAAATTGCCAAAAAATAATATTTCGGAGAATAATTACTAATATCGTTGAAAGCCAAGGTTAATTCCAAAGTCAAAGAAGAAATTTTAAATCATAACAAAAATGAAGGATCTGTTATTTAATACCCTATACTCTGTGTGTTTAGTCATGTGTTCATTCTTTCTGACTACGTAGATTTTATAATGAATGTAACTTATTTTGCCAAACGTTTTTTATTCGCACGCTTGCATCAAGTTTGGGGTTCCCACATGATGTCATCCATATAATCAAATCAACATGGCCTTACATTTAAAAGCCAAGGGCATAGAAGACCTCATATTCAAACCGTATATCTCAAAGCATATCTGACCTTTATTTTAAATTTCGCCGGTGTTAGATTGTTATGTCTCTAATGATGCGGAATAGAAGTAGACCCGGGGCTGAAGTTTATGATGCATGAAATAATTCATATTTGATGATAAAGGTGAACTCTGTGGTGCGGCTTGTGATGTTTTTATGAATACCTTTGATATCAGGTATATATACAGTGGCCGATTAAATCCAAGGTTATCAAAACAAGAGTTCCACGAACACATACCTTCGAAAGAATGTAAACCTTCATATTGTTCAATGCTGCTTGTGGCGAGAGGTCTTTCAGACAATACATTACCTATAGTGGCAAAAAAGAGAACCAAGGTAATAAACTAAGAACCTACAAAACATTTAAACATACATATGAAAGAGAGAAATATCTTGATATAACAAACTTTAACCATCGCCGCGCCATGACTAAGCTAAGGATTAGCGATCACTTACTACATATTGAAGCTGGTAGATATAACCGGACTCCTCCTAGTGACAGACTGTGTATATTTTGTAATGAGAACTATATAGAAAATGAAGTACACTTTGTTCTAGAATGCTCTCTTTATAAAGATATACGCAATTCTCCTGTTAGTGACATATTGCTAGACCGAAGATATGCACATTTAACAAAGGAGGAAATGTTCGCACATGTTATGTCAACAGCCAATTACGATGTAATGAAAAAACTCTGTGAATTTGTCTACAAATGTTTCAAGAAGAGAGAAGAAGCATGTAAATCATAATTAAAGCATAGCATTTTTTATAGTATTCTTATGATACTGTAATGCATTTAGCCCTCTGCTGGGCATGAATATGCAATAAACTTCATTGTCATTGTCATTGTCATTATAGTAAAACTCCGAGTGAAACTCCTGTCTCCTCCAAGTTGTATACAGGTTCCAGCTATCCCTTTGTGTTTCGATCACTCTAGGGCCCCAGGGGACAGGCTCTGCCAGCAGAGGAATACTGTAAGTGCAGACATGTTCGCGGTGGTTTTATCTTCGCGGTTTTCGCGGTGAACTTACAGCGCGAACTTAAAACTACCGCGAAACTTCTTGCCCACCTACATTGTATGACTGTAGCGCTACTATTGTTTCAAAAGCGAACTTAAAACGACCCCGAACTTAAATGAATTTACAGTATTTGCCCCAGTGTGCAAACTTACAGGTGTTAGGTGCCACATGCGTAAGAGAGTCCTATCATGAAGTGTAGCGGATTGATAAACTTTTCTCATAAATTATGCAAATTAGGGGGCACAAAATCTAATGATTTCGAGGGTTTGTAAAGTGCTACCGACATACCAAATACATCAAGACAATATATCTAGGCATATTCTCTGTAGTTATCACACACACACACACACACACACGCACACACACACACGCACACACACCACACACACACACACACAGACACACAGACACACACACACACAAACACACGCACACACACAGACGATCCCTAAAACATAACCTTCTTGGTGAAGGTAACTAACTCTATCACCAATTAGCTCCTCTATCAACCTACTCAGCTTATTCGGCCAATTTCTACTACTATTCTATACTAACCTGTTAACATCTATATGTAATGTTGTATTCAACGCTTATGATAACCTCGTTTTTCAGCGAAGAAAAGGTCTAAAAGGACGTATAGATGAATTTGAAAAGTAGTTATGTGTTTATCAGCTGAAGATATTTCCAAAACACAGGCAACGTAAATTGATTATGCACAGGACTAAGGTGAATTTTAAAAGATAAATGCATCACAAGGAAAAAAAAACGTCTTGAATCAACATATGAGAATATCGAGTTTGCGTTTGCGTCTTGCTTGGTTGATTCTAGTCTAGTCTTTCATCTATTGAACAAATATGAAAACAATTCTTAAAAGCTGTTTCTGTTGCTACTAGTGACATAACATTGCCATTGTGCTTGCAATAACCATTGTATAGATTTATAAAAGACACAAAATCTCCCATTGAAATACGGTAATTTTGTTTAGGGTCAAAGAGTGATATTTGATCCATGGATAGAGATAGATAACAAAAGAACCGATAATACTGTTAATGGTATTTGAATAAGATCTATGAAGCTAACGGTCGTTTTCCCTTGGGTATAGGTAATAGTAATTACTAACTCTAGAGAGAGTACTGCGAACGGTTCCAATGTCATTTTGTGAAACCAGATGAATAGGGGTATACGTGACATGTTACACAGATGCAACCATTTTATGCGAATTTATGTTTTGTATGATCTACTTATAATTAATGAGTAAGAGAAGAGAGTTGATATCACGCCATGTTATACAGCTTTCAATGGTGGTTGCATGATTATGAAGTCACCATTGAATTGGATCCTTTAATCATAATTTGATCATTTTGTTGGTTTTGTATCCTCATTGACGGAAAGCAATGATAGCTAATACTGTCTAATATAGAAGAAGAACTTAATTGCACGACAATTGTACACGATACAATGTATGGCAACAACTATCAAAACATACTACAAAATAGAGGAATAGAATAAAACTTGACATCCTAATTTAATTACTAATTCAATAAGGGCTAGCGTTAGTCTTTGATGTAGTGTTACAATCGAGTGGGGCTAATCATTAGTTTCGGCATTTTTTCTATTGACAAAGCAGTCTTTTATATGTTGATCTGTTTTTGTATTGTTGGGGTTGTTGCAACAACTCTCAAAATTTCATATTTAAACAAAAAAACTGTGAATTCAAACATGTCTACTTATGCAGCATCAGTGATCTCCACTCCAAGGTATATGCATACTTCAGATATTCAGGTGTTCAAGATAGACCCTCGATGAAATATGATATGGTGGTCTCAGGGTATCCACCGAAATCATTTTTATAGCTAACGTCAAGTTTCATAGTTCCACCGTCGAATTATGAATATTGACGTTAGCGATAGAAATTAATCCGTACCTTGTATGCTCTGAGCGGGAAATTGGTTTTTCACCGAAAATAACAAACGCCGATAAAAATGTGCATACATACGTGAAATATCGCGTGATATAGGTAACGTAAATATGAATATGAAATACAAAACATTTAAATTCTTGGCCTGTTACATCATTAAACATTTGACTCTATTGACATTGATTTTCTAACACATTAGATTTAAATCCCCAACCATATTTTGGCCTGTAAGCCCTCAATGACATTACTCGAGCCATTTAGCATTTTTATCCCCTGATGATGTAATTAAGAGAACTCAATTATGCCTTTCAAATGTACTTATTGTTCTATTGATAATAGAAAATTCTGTTAACAGTCAATTTGTCTATATACGATTATCGTTAAACCAAATAATATGTACCAGCTACGTGGATGGACCTCTTAAGTGCTTCTATCTTGCATAATATCATTCTTTTCAATAGAAAAGTACATTGAAAATACCGCTTTCTTACATAATGAATTATTCTGCAGGGTTAGGTTTTAAACCATTAGATATAATGTCTGCATTTTATGCAACACGGTAGTCCTAAAGGACGCAATACTATCATGATTAATAACTCATAGAAGATTACTGAAAACATTAATATAGACTATCCGTCTTATCCTTCGTATGTCGTAATCTTCACAATCTCTTACCCCAAGTGGACTCATAAGAACAGTGTCATATTCAATGACGGTATGGATAGTGTTAAGCCTTGGGTTCTAAGATCTAAGAAACATTCTTCGAGCACGTTAAAGAGCTCATCATACTTAACGAGAGGAGGGTCAGTGTTTAGGTCGGTGTGGCGCAGGGTCTAACTCAGGGGTGGCTGTAGTAAAATTTCCTGGGGGTATGTTAAACCTGGAGCCGAGGAGTTGGCCTGTGTGGTCCCTGGAAATAATATAGCATCCAGGCTAGGTTCTGGCTTTATTCTCGGCACTCAGTATCAGTGTGCGTAGATATTACAATTAACGTTACATACCAATTGAACCACAACTATCGTAGAGACTGTTAATTTGTTTGATAAACCATCATGACTGTTTCAAACGGTGCATTTCGCTCCCCGACTATGTCTAACTAAGCGTATCTAGTATAAAGTTAACGTAGAAAAATAAAACTCTCCACTTACTTTCATCAGATAGAAGACAGTTGCCAAGTCCGATCGATAAGCACCAAAGAATCAACCGTGCGTGGGGATGTGCAATCGTCGGTGACATGCTCCACTCTTCCAGCTGATTGCCGTATAGATGATCGCCAATTTTGTTCGGCCTTTCGCGAACGTCGCTCTCGTGCGTTCATCTGATGGGGATATCGTCTGTGTGAAGTAGGCCGTCTTTGTGACGTCACATCGTATCAACCAATCACGTTGCTTCACCGTCTGTAAGAGTAAACCAGTGACGTGCAGCAACCAGCCAACCACGTTGCTTCACGGTCTGTGTAGAGTGGTTCACTATGACGTTACATCATATTAACCAATCACGTTGTTTTGCAGTGATGACGTAAATAATCTCGTCAAGTGTGAGGCAGCATACTTTGAGTGTTTGTTCTACACTTAACCTTGATCGCCTACTTATCGCATAAACGCGGTCGTGTGCGTGTCACGTCAAGATATCTCCGTGCAAGCTATCAGAGAGCTACTATTGGAGTATCATCTTACCAACTACCCGTTCTTCAGTCAAAGCTAATTGTTCAATTACTTGTAACGTTACTAATCAAAACGTTGCTGTCGTTTTCACGGTTTTTGATTGCTATGTAATTCGCCGCGACACTCGATCGATTTAGCAGTAGGTGTCACGGCGAAATCATTACCCGTAATTTAATCCTTGGGGTAGATATCTCAAGAGGGACGAAATCACTGTGACACCGGTCCCATATATTCTACATATCACGTCATTAGAGGAATATCTGTAGAGACGACGAGTTACATTTGTCACCAAACTTTACGTAATGACGTTATGACGACACCTTTTGATATCTAATATTTCCCTTAACGTCAACTCCCGTTATAAAGAGATCTACCAACACAAGCTTTATTAATTCTCGTAGTACGCACACTTCAGAAATCTACGCTTAGTTCCCAAAACATTGTTGGCAAGGCCCAATAACACTGTTTTAAAAATGTAGCGATATAAGGGTATCCGTTACATATACATGTACGTCACTGCTTCCGTGGGGCTGGTCTGACCTTTCTAAAGATCTGAATCACAAAATACTATATACATACACATGTCCAACACCATATGGGCTTCAAAGCGTCCGTATCAACCTACAGAGAAGCCACCTAGGGCACTTTGCACATGGCGTATGAAAGCCAGAACACACTGTACTTGGCAATTCGAGCTCTAATCCTTGACAAAGCCACACGCAAGCCGAAATTAGTCGGTGTGGGCTCGAATAAAGCTCTAAACTAAAACTATGTGGATACAGCGTTCTTTCTGATGATATTTCGTGAGTGTTTACGGTTGGCTTGAGGTTGCTCACTACTATTTTCCTTTTCGAAGATCTAAATTACAAAAACATAATATACATTCACATATCTAACACCGTAGGGGCTTCAAAATGCCCGTATTGTCTCACAAAGAAGCGGAAACATCCGGTTTACCGCCCTTGTTCTGCTGTGAAGGTGAAATAGGTCAGGTATATAGATTTTACAGGAAGTCAACCGTGAAGAATAATATATCATGCTTTAGAGAAAATTTGTCCTGTGAAGGTTAGGACAAAACAAATAAGTTCGTGGTTTTAGACAATTTTATGACAACAAAATGTATAACAAAGGTTAGTGTATACTATATTATTTTTTTATCTTTAGAAAGTTTGTTTCACAAGATGACAGATTCAATTTCCAATGCTAAGCAAAATGTTCTTAAAAAGTGCGATCACGTTATGAACTTTTGTTTTTACATCTAGGCAATGTTGATTTGATTATATGGATGACATCCAACGAGGACCCCAAAACTGATGAGAGCGTGCGAATAGACAAATAGTTGCATTCATTATAAAATCTACGTGGTCAGAAATGATAAAAAAAACTAAAACACAGTATGGTATTCCGAAATAAACATTCTTCACTTTTGTTCTTTGAAAACCTTTTTTTTTTTTACTTTGGAATTGACTTCGACATTCAACAGCATTAGTATCCATTTTCCTAATTGTTTTTTTTTTAAATTCACAGCATGAATTCTATTATTTTGTACAGCTGCTTTTTACGATTTACAATAAGGCCGAAAACGTTTGGAAATGGACGAAATTGATGCACGTGCGTATATTATCCATATAATTAATTCAACATGGCCCTACCGATAAAATCTAACATTATTCTACATACACACCGATATTTACTTAAGAATATTGGTAGATAATTGCGTGAGTGATTTGAATAGATACTCAAAAAGCAATTTCCTATTAATTTTGTAAAGGATTATTGTATAATTTGATAATTTACATACTCCGTGAGTAGAATGGTATATAAAGATAGGTTGTGTATAAAATTGAGTTGCCAGCCAGGAATGGTGGAAGGTTGTTTTTTTATTTGTTTGTTTATTGATTTAGACGATCTATCTGAAGGAAGGACAGAACAATATGGATTTATTCTTATCTTTGTTTTGTCATGTTCTGTGTGTGTAATAATTTTGAAACCACATGATCACTTGAATTAAGAATATTAGGCAACTTTTTTAGAATTAAGCTTCCCAACTTTATATATCACATCCAGGAATCACTTTTTGGGCGTTCAGTGTATGTCAGTCATAGAGTCTGTTTGACCTTATCTTTGCTTCGAATAACATTTTCTGGTAAACCCCACTGATGAAAGCGTGCAAATGAAATAAGGCGATTGGCAAAAGCAAACTACGTTTATATATAAACTATCGTAATTATCAAAATTATTATGGTCAGGAAGGATGAACAAAACTAAACACACAGAGTATGGTATGCTGGTCGAAGAATAGATTCTGCATTTATGTTCTTTCACATTTTCTTCTAATTCTTTGACTTTAAAACTGACTTAGGTATTCCACAACATGAGTAACCGTTTTGCCGGTTTTCCTCAAATTTATTTTTGCAAATTGCAGCATGCATTTTCTCATTTTGCAGCTGCTTTTTACGATTTACAACATGGCCAAAAACGTTTTTTTTTAAACGGGCGAACATTGATGCGTATGTCATCCATATAATCAAATCAGCATTAGCCTTACTTCAGGTCATTTCGCCACTAGGTTCATTTGTCAGGAGCGGTAATTTGATCCATTAAAGCCTAATGGACGTACAGATTACCATTGCCTGATGTCTGAAGGACATGGTTTGATTGAACCGTTATTTGTGGCGATTTGAAAAATAATTCTGGCGGATCTGATTGGTCATATCAATCACTGATGACTAGGGATACAGCCATCACAGCATCCGTGAATAAGTTCATCAGGTTGACAAATGACTGAATAGCAATGTTCTTTTATTCACAACCAAGTATTTCACAAGAGCCGACGTTTCGACGACTATCAGTCATCTTCATCAGGGCAATACTTACTAGTTCACAGTGCACTGAAGCTAGGCGTTACTGCTAACAATGCAGTCCCAAACGTAAAGTATTGTTGGCAGTAACACCTAGCTTCAGTGCACTATGAACTAGTCAGTGTTGCCCTGTTGAAGATGACAGACAGTCGTCGAAACGTTGGCTCTTGTAAAATATTTGGTTGTGAATAAAAGAACCTTGCTATTCAACCATCCTAGCAGTTACACGAAATTCCCAGGTCAACTTATTTTTCCAAGGGTTTATTATTCATTGAAACCTCCGTGAATAGTTTCATCAGGTTGGTAAGTCACTGAATAAAAATATTCTCTCTTTATTTACACAACCAAGTGATTTATTCAATCAAGGTTTCAATGACCGTCTTTCACCTTCCTCAGGGCAATTCTGATTGGTTCACATTGCACACGTTTGACTCATGGACAACTGACATGAATGCCTTTTGAAGATTTGACAGGAGGAGGAGAAGAAGAAGAAGAACATGACCAAAAATAATATATTTCACCCATTCTGTAGTATGAGCGAAATATAATGACCTACAGTAAACATGATCTGACATGAATCCCTTTGAAGATTTCACAGGAGGAGAAGAAGAAGAAGAACATGACCAAAAACAATATATTTCACCCATACTGTAGTAGGAGGGAAATATAATGACCTACAGTAAACATGATTTTGAGTTGAAAGGTCCAAAAACTCAAATTACTATACTATTTGAAACCACAGGGGCATATATGAAAGTGTAGAGGTTTCGCTTGCAAACCGTTTGGTCATGCATACGAGTATTATGACCTCTCGGTACAAACAGACCAAGGTCATTGCCGCTTGATGCATGATATCTTTTAGATGAATGGTTGAGCTTTCTCTTCTAACGTCTAGATCATCACCTCATCAGCGATTGGCCGAGAAGTAATTAGATCAAGGAGGGAAGGTAATCAATCAGAAATGTGCAGACGCATGGTGATGTATTTCATGTCCGTCCGGGTTTCAGCGATATGCCTATGACTATATAACCTCCATTAAGATTAATCCGCAAGGTTACATAAATACGCCACTTTGAAAAACAGTGGGTTTGAGTGATCTTTAGTGTAGCGACCTCCCGGTATGCACAGTTTAGATATACAGGAGTGAATTATACTGGCGGATGTTGGCCATGAGTTGGAGATCTGTTTGGACGTATCATCTCAGGGTGGCAGAATTATGTACCTCAGTGCATTTATGTTAATAGATGTTGTTTCCAATTCAAATATAGCAACTCGGCTACTGACAGAAGATCTCTTTTGAAATCAATAGGCGTGACTTTTGTTTCATGTTTTCAAGATGGATGCAACTTCGGAAAACGACCAAGAACCCATTCTTAAACTAAAGGCTTTTCTTGGGGCTTTGAAAACGGAGTCCTGCTATTCGTTATGTGTAACAGGACTTTGTAGAGGTCGTGCAATATATATAATACGACACGGGATATTCCGTATCACTCGAGGTACGGAGGGCGATCCGACCCGCGGGAGGGCTGGGACCGAGGGTGATGCGGAATATACCGTGTTGTAATTTATTTACTAATATGTCATACTCACCCGTGAAAACACACATTTTAATCCGGATTGCGCCAAAAGTTGAGGGAGTTTTGTGTCCTCAAACACAAAACTGTAACAACATCGATTCCAACCTCCGAATCCAGTATTCGAATTTTCGACGGCGGCGCAACCGGCGCGCTCGAAATGCATTCTAAATATTCTATGGAAGCCGGCCGTGTGATACAAGTCTAGAACCCTGTGTGATACGGGAAATTATCACATGGTCCAAAACACCCGTATTGAACGTTTTCGCGGCCCAGGTATGACATAAATACATGTAGTTTTAGCGGACTAGGATGGACTGAACTCAGCTGACTTTCGGCGTAAAGTTTGGGCTTTAGGTATTTGTCTTGGCGTCTATTTGGCACCGCCAAGAATAGGATGGAATCTTGATCTAACGCCCGCCAATAGCTCGTGAGAGGCAATTTCCGGACATAAGAAAGTCAACACTGGTGTAAGATCACTGGCTTGGAAACTCAATGCATAATATGCGTAGGGAGTAACGTTGCTGATGATAGTATTGTATGATTTTTGATTGCCACCGTTTTGAAGTTTTGTTTTCGATTGGTCTGGATGTTTTGTGCTCTTTATGTTATCCGTAGTTACTTAATATTGTTAGTAGAGTGGCTGGAAGTAAGAATGTGTCACCGCGAACTTCGGAATTGTGTAGTGAAAGGAAGTAAAATTCAAAGGTGTCATATTTACTTAGTACACAATAAGTCATATATCAGATACAGAAGACATTCCAGGTCATTGCATTAATGAAATAGGCTACTAATTCACGAAGAGGCGTTGAGATCTATAAATTCTTGTTACAAATTGTACCAGCCCCTTTCTCAATTATACGACCTTCATCATTTTAGCCGATAAGCAGTCATAAGCTATAAACGTCCTCGCATGCTCCCTGAAAAATACACTTCCAAACTAAAACAAATCTACTCTTCTGTTTCTCGTATCTGTATCCGTATCTATATAGCCGGTATAACCGCCATTAGGCGCAACACACCATCTTCGCAGGCACGCGGCGCGGCAGCAGCTCGTGTCTTACACCGCACGGTCTGTTACACCTAGTCTTTGCATATCTTACTACAACCGTTCTTTATAAAGCTACTTAATGAGGAAGCTCCTACAGTACTTGATGACAACGAGTTCCATTCTACAATGGGTATCGGAAAATACAAATTTTTGAACACATCAATCCTTGGCTGATAACCCCGGTACTTAAAAGCATGACTATTTCTAGTCCTCTTCTGAGTTGGCATTAGATACTTATCATTCGGTACGTCCACAAGTTTATCAGTCATTTTGTACATCATCTAAAGTCTCGTTGTTCTTCTGTATTCTGTATAACTTGTATATAGGACTAATCTGACTATGGCCTTCTCTGACCTGTTGGAATATGTAGAAATCTAAAAATTAAGAATTTACGTATACGATTTAACCTAGCAACTCTACCAAGACTTTCAAAACGCGTTTTAAACCGTCGTCCGAACTATTAACGCTCCTGGGCTGTAGCGCTAGGATTCATACGGTTTGAGATGGATTCTCACGTACAGACGCCGGGGATTTAGAACCAATCGCGCTGAAATGAGAGCGTGGGCTGCATGGTGGTACACCGTAATGACGACAGTTATCCTTCCGTGTGCCCATTAACTCGTGCGTGCCCGCTCATTGATGAGGTTAGCCGAGTACTGGAATTGGTCAGAATCCCGTTCGGGAACTTTTTCTTCCATTTATTGTAGGTTACGTTTACACGTTTTTATCTCGCTACGATGGACAGAAAATGACGACGTAGCTATTTTATGACTTATTGAACCAGTGCCTCGTACAGAGAACAATATACCCATTTCTACACCTGGGTGGAGCGAGGAAAATCGCGTAAAGTGCCTTTCCCAAGGACACAACATCGGTGTAGTCAGGCGATTCGAACCCGGGATCGCAGGGTTCTTGGTCGAACACCCTGCCGTTACACTACACGACCCCACGAATGTTTACAAGTTGTATGCTCGTCTGTGATTTTGTTGGTCAGCCGTTAGTAGCAAGCTTAAGAGCTGCCTTGGCTGACCAAGTGTAAAGAATTTTCATTTCTCAATAAAAAAATACACATGTGGAGAACTTTCCGCCACCATTGATATACCGTTCAGAAGGACAGCTAATCGACAAACTGCCAATTTAAGTGTGATGGATGCTTCTTAATTCAAACCCCCAATTTATATAAAAAAATCATGATCAATGCATCTATTATGTAACAGGCAATAGAAATGTACACATTGAATTAGCAGCCATCTTAATTAAAAACATAATATGTTCAAAACAGACTTGGATACACATAATAGCGAACTAACAAACTAGTAAAGCTCATGTCACACATGAACTCCCGACCTTCTCCGAACAAAAAAAAATGTTTGTAGTTAGTCACGAGGTCATTTGTTGCGGGTGTCAGTTGCCTACTAGTCTTTGAAACTCATCTGCACCAGGAAACTAGGGAAAGTCATATTCTGCTTTGATACGATCAGAAGAGTGCATAGAATAGATCTAGAATAGGATGGGCGCTATCCTCTAATCCTAACCCAGCGCCGACCTTGGTTGGGGAGTGATCGGGAGCAAAGCCATGGGAAGGTCTTGAATGTGTAACAGGGGATTTAAAGAGGAGAAGAAAAGGCAATCACTCCGATTAGAGACAGCCCGATTTTACACAGCAACTGCCCAGACGGCCCCTCCATAAGTCATGTCAGTTGGTAATTAACGTGACATTTTGGGAGATGGCAAAATTCATGATCAAACGTGTGAAATTGTTACATCAGACCGTAAGATTTGTTTGGGAAATATGACGGCAAGGGAAAAGACTATCAGCACAGCGGCGTTAATATGAAAAGGCAGCATGAAATTAAATTGAAGTATTCCTACTGCCCACCTTCTAATCTTTTAATGTTTCAAGATACTAAAAACATCGTAAAAGATGTTAAAAGAAATATGTCTAAGAATATTCAAGATCTTTCAGAACCGACAATCTCTTTTAGATGGGTTTTCTTATTTACACGATTAAGACAATCCGTCTTGAAAGGAAAATATGATAAGATCTATGGTTGACAAAGCCAAAACAACAGGGAAAATGCTAAAACATCTCTAGAAATAGTTTTTAAAAGAAATATAAAGACAATGATGCTCGATAATCTTTATTATACATCTAGCCCTATAGGGCTACCTACAGGCAAACATATACAAAAGTCGTAGTAAAGTTCATGTAATGACACTGACAGGACTTCTAATACTAGTCTAAAACAATGGTTCTAAAACTACTCTAATACATAAGTTCAGCTTTTTCTCGCCTCTTTGTGATGTTAAAAGTATAGGTTGAGAATGGTTTGATAAATATAGTATGACTTAATCAACACTCAACATGCTCAAGAGCAAGCTGAAATGGTACGTTTTAAATGTCACTGGTTTCAATATCTATGTCGTTGTGTTTATCAATTCTTTCGGTTCTTATCCAAGGTTCCAGAAAAACAAATAACATACAGCTTTAAACAACACAGTTAGATATGCAGTTAGATGTGCAAAAGTTAGAGGTGACAGGTCGTTCAGTGTGATATAACCAGCTGCTGCCGTGCTGCGTACAGGCAAAGCTGGCGTGTTACGCTGAAGGGCGGTTATACCGGCTTCAAAGATATAGATACAGCATCTAGAACATACAGTCTAAATTTGAAATGTATTCGCCTGACTAAACTGTAAGATAAAACTGAAACCAGAGCTAATCTAATTTGCTCATTTGTAACCATAAGTCGTAACTATTTTCCTTTTTCCTTTCCAAATGCAATTCCACAAGTGGTATAATTACCGTTACGTAGATTACTACACCTATATAGACGGGTTTAATTTCCGGTAAATGTAATTAGTCGCTACGTACGTTTCGGATATCCTTCATCATCATTCGAACACTTAAGTGGTGTTAATTACATACCGGTTGACAGCAGGGCTTATTTCAAGATCGAATCTGAACTGCTAATATTCCAAGGTATGCTTGCATCTAAGATATGTTGTTGAATTACACAAGGTGGCAAATGGAGTGAGATGTTGATGACTTTGGTTTTTTTTAAATACGTAGCTACACTGAAAACTGTAGCTAGTATTCAGCTTGGCTAAAAACGCGAACCGTGCCGAGGCCACGGTTCGCGTTTTTAGCCAAGCACACCATTAATACCTTTTCATTTTGTGTATACGGGCATACAAAAATATATTGTACCACATCAGAGCCCACTATGCAGTGCCAATATCAGCCGCTTTGAGGAGATTGACAAAACGCCTGCAAAATTGCAGAATTCCCGTCTTTTTGGGAATGGAAAAATCACGCAAGGGTTCTGAATCATTTTTGCTATTTCTTAGTTTCGGCGTCTAACTTTACCAATCAATGACTTAAGGTTAGAATCATCTTGCGTTAAGCATAGAGAAAGTAGAAAAATAAGGATAAAGAATAGAAAAATAGTCCATACATAGATTTTCACAATTATTTCTAATGTATTGAATCCGTGCTAATACATTGCAAGTAGTTTCACACTTTTAGACAGACAGCGATCACGAAAAGCGCCACAGGGCGACTTTATAAATGAATACAAATACATATTGGCAGAATAGAAAAGATGAATACATTTTATAATTATTATAATTAATTAGTGTAATAATCTTATAAACTAGAAGCAGAGCTTCTAGAGCATATACCGGCGCCATGGCTCTTAGCGAAAAGATACACGGTATAGCTCAACACTTGCAAGCATTTTATTGGTAAGCCTTTCCGATGAGGTTCGTAAGCATTTCCGAATTGGTCGAGAAATATTATCACGCTCACGCGATATTGCGGATTACGAATACAGGAAGAAACCTGTCAAATTTACTTAAGGGATTATAACTTCTATTACCATATATAAGTGTTTTGTTTGCAACCAAGGTAAGAATCACGTCGCCATCCAGTCATAATGCCACGTGGCAAAGGCGACGACTGGCGGATGACGTAATAATTGCAGCTTCCGCGTTTTGTCCTGCAATAATATCAAGGATTGCTATATGGCGCTTTTAATCCATGAACAGCAATGATACACTTGTTCTAACGGAATGCATTGTCGGTACATGTAGTAACGCGTACGGGGATACTTAGTGGCTAAAATGACTCGAGTGGTTAACTTAAAACTGATTTGATAGTCATCAATGCTTTCGTCCTTCTGCAAAGAATTTACGACTAAATCTGACCTAAAACAATGTCCGGAAGTGGACTAAATATTTTAGCAATTTCATTTGAAATACTTGCACACAAATGGCATGTAACATCGAGAAAATGTGCAAAATGAAGGGAATCAAATTTCTGAAAAGCCTCGCTTCAAAAATAAGGCTATTTCATTTCAATTAATTCTATTAACTTAACGCAATACAAAAATGGAATACTTTATCTGATATAAGGCTTAAAAGCTAGAAATATTTCTCTTTTTGTAACTTGCCACGGATATTTTCGGCGGACTCATTACAGATTTGAATGTATCTTTCTATGCAACAACCTCCACAATGCAAACATAGGTAAATATATAAAAGACTGCTTTGCCAGTAGAAAAAAATACTTAAACTAATAAATAGCTACACTTTATCGTAACACTATATCAAAGACATACCCTAGGGAATATTGTATTAGTAATTACGAAGTTGAGTTTTATTCTATACGTTGCATTATGTTTGATAGTTAACCCTACCAATCTTTTGAAATGGATAAGTCCCAAAAACTCATTACTCTGAGGTTAGTTCGGCTCTCTCTCTGGGACTGACTCTGTTATTTCGGCGTGCTTTTGAACCTAACGACGTCTGCCAGCCCTTACTGTATTAGTAATTAGGATAAGTTTTATTCTATACGTTGTGTTATGTTTAATAGTTGTTGTCGTACATTGTATCGGGTATAGTTGCCGTGCAAGTAAAGTTCCTTTATTCAGTCAACACTACCAATCTTTTGAAATGGATAAGTTCCAAAAACTCATTACTCTGAGGTTAGTTCGGCTCTCTCTGTGGGACTGACTCTGTTATTTCGCCGTTCTTCTGAACCATATTTCTATAGAGGCTCGCTTCAAAATATAAGCTTTTTAAAATTTCTTTTCAATCAATTTTATCAACTTGTCTTAAGACGTATACAAAAATAGAATATTTCATCTGTTAACGCAAGGAATATCTCTCTTTCACAGCTTCTTTTTTGCGAGAGTTTACTTATTCAGCATCAATATTGTACTAGAAAATTCACATGTCACTGAAATTTTCGGCGTGTGCAATTATTTAGTCCACCCTAACAATCTTTTGAAATGTATAAGTTCCAAAAACTCATTACTCTGAGGTTAGTTTGGTCCTCTCTCTGGGACTGACTCTGTTATTTCGGCGTGCTTTTGAATCTAACGAGGTTGATCATGTATAGTCTGTCGTGATGGACCTCTAGCCTCACGTACAGATAATTGCCAAATCAGACGGAGAGGGTTCTTACTCAAAGTGCGCTATAAATAGACTCATAAAGATGAAAGACCCTTTGCTTTCCATTTGGAATAGGTTCAAAATGTATATTATTTACATCTAATCTTCCTGGAAGGACCCAGGCGAATTTCTACCAGAAATTTGGTACATTTGAAGAGACAAAATACTTCTAAGGATACTTTGGGTACTTTATCAAGTCTCTTAGCTTACATGCAAGATTTGAAAGCAGTTAATATTTGGAATAGGTTCAAATTGTATATTATTTACATCTAATCTTCGAGGAAGGACCAAGGCGAATTTCTACCAGAAATTTGGTACATTTGAAGAGACAAAATACGTTTAAGGATACTTTGGATACTTTATCAAGTCTCTTAGCTTACATGCAAGATTTGAAAGCAGTTAATATTTGGAATAGGTTCAAATTGTATATTATTTACATCTAATCTTCGAGGAAGGACCAAGGCGAATTTCTACCAGAAATTTGGTACATTTGAAGAGACAAAATACTTCTAAGGATACTTTGGATGCTTTATCAAGTCTCTTAGCTTACATACGAGATTTGAAAGCAGTTAATATTTCTAAAAAAATAGCTACCTGGAGATTTTTTGGGTTTTGAATTTTTCAGTTTCTACTCAATGGTCTTGAGTCCGAGATTTTATATCAAGGTTATATATTTGATAAAATCTAAAAAGAATCTCTTCTCCGCAAGTCAAAGACACAGCGTTTGAAACAAGCTCGAGTCACTGCGAGTAAGGTTTGACTGATACCATAGGAAAAGTAGGGCTTACGAAGGCTGCTAGCATGCTCGGAAAAATTACATACTCCTTCTTTTAACTGGCATGTCTGGTGTAGTGGTCTGCGCCTTTGTCACAAACCACATCTGTCTCAAATTATGAAGAACCAGAAGGCCCAAGTTCCTGCCCGGGTAGGGCATGTCTGGATAAGAGGCGCATCAAGTCATACCAAATATTTTATAAAAATGTTACATACTTCTGAAACAGTATGGAAGTTAAGCACACTCCACTGCCATGCAGTGGACTATTCTCCTTCTGCAGTGATTGCACCACAGTGTGGCCCAGGGCTATCAAACGGAGATGGGCGCCGCCTTATGGTGTGGGAAGACTTTAAGTAACCTTCTTTTGACATGGATAACTTTATTGCTATCAACTATCTCCAATACTTTCAGATAAAGGTAAAGATTAGGTAAGAATAGTACCATGGACTTTTTGAGGTCGTATGCGGGTTGTTATCCGCTGTGTCTATCTAGGGCACGGTATTGGAAGGCGGAACCCAACCCTCTTTTTCCACCGTCTTTTACCTCCCCAACCGAAGTAAGGTACCCATTTTACACCTGAGTGTTGTAAGGAAAGTCGTTTTAAGTGTCAATTCCAAGGGCTCAACATCAGAGGATTCAAACACATAATCTGGATTCTGGGTCAAATACCCTAACCATTATGCCAACACGGCGACGCCAATACTTTTATTTGATGTCTACCATGCCTAAATATACATATTCCTTGAACCATTGCCTTTATAACCCAATTATCTACCATATCATAACTCAGCCACGACCTAGTTTCTCTCTAATAAGTTTCCAATATGATTAGCTGGGAACAAAGGGACCATGAAATTACTTTGTCCCGGCACGGCAATCCACTAATGAAGTTTGATCATTACCTTCGCCGAGAAGGTTATGTTTTGCACAGCGTTCGTGTGTGTGTGTGTGTGTGTGTGTGTGTGTGTGTGTGTGTGTGTGTGTGTGTGTGTGTGCGTGTGTGTGTGTGCGTGTGTGTGTGTTCTTCTGTCAATACGATAACTCTAGAATGCCTGAATGGATTATCTTCATCAAAATGTTTAGATTTTGGGCCCCCTAGAGGCTTTTTTTGTACTGCAGTGGAACTTCCTGTTTTGATACGTCGTAGTCTGGTCATCTTATGGTCGTGATTTTTTTGTGGTCGATAGTTTTTGGGAGGGAGAGAAAGGTTTGAGGCCCCTAGTTGGTTATTGAAGTCACTTACATTTCTATGCATATCAGACATCTTTCTTGGTCCTGGTTTAGACACGCTTTTCCAAGCATACTCGGAGTACACTCAGCCGAAGTCCAGCTCAAGTGCAGTCTGTTTACACATGGGACCGCTAAGTGACTTTGAATGTCCAGCTGCGCCGGCGATGTGACGACCGCAGTATTGTCTCGTTTTGAATTATGCACAACTTGCACCACAGAGTGCACAAAATTATGGCATAGATACCGAATAACTATGGAATAGAGAGTAACAAACAATTTTTCGGTCTTGTGGCCCCCGGCAAAAATTATTTATTGCTTTGTTGTCTTCTGAAGAAAACTTTTTAAGGCTTTGACTCCATTCACGCTTGAGATTAATCTAATCCCTCTATTTCTTCAACTCAGATCCTAACGACAGTCTATCAATCAACACATATAATCAATTTATTATTCAATCAAATACACAAACAAATACCTAAACAAACAAAAATAATAATCAAACCAGAGAGAAGACGCAAGCAAATAAACAAAATAAACAATCAATCAATCAATCAATCAATCAAATAAAGCAAACAAACGAACAAGCAAGCAATGAAACAAATTAACAAACAAATGATCTACCAATCAAAATGTATCGTACCAGGTACGATAAAAGGCAATCAAATATATATAATACAAAGTTGAAACTAAATAATTTACACTGATCTACAATAGACCGATCCTGTCGAACACCATATCGAACGAATAGAAGACCCATAGAACCCCCTGTTCTATTCAGCCCACCTCCGTCAAAAACAGCATTGACGGGGCAGAAATGGCACGTGTAAAGCAGGGTACGTATATCTGGGACAGGCTTTCCACTGTATTGGTTGAATGCATGCTCAGAACAAAAACGAATTTAAAAAAGAAAATAGATCGGGCACTCAAGGAGAGGAAGCTTGTACCACATGTTGACTACTACAAAGTCCGCTAGCGCAGAGTTTTGTATCTTCAGTTGCCGGTGTGTGAAACTGGTTAACTTGAAAGTGAACAGGGAAGTAAAAGGATGCATTTTAATTCTTAGTTACTAAATACCATGCAGCTTTTATGCATGCAGTCAATACAGTGGGAACCCTGTCACAGATATATGAACCCTGTTTTACACGTGCATCGCCTGCTTGTCAGAAACTGGGCGCTGATGCCCACCGACAAGGGAAAGCTGTGCGGCGCATACCGCTTTAACATTGACCGAAAACATTACGCTCTCACCGCAACTACACCTACCCCCTCCTTAAACAACTCTACCCGGTGGATACAGCCTTCAACAAAGAAGACATAGCATTCTTATTTGGCCCGCTCTGAAAGAGTTTATGTGCCACAAAAGCTAAACCGAAGTCAGTGGCATTATTTTCAACCTAGCCGCGGCGGCCATGTTTGGTCCGTCAAGCTCTGTTTGTGACGGAGGTGTTCGAAATCGAACAGGGGGCGTGGCTTTGGGATCGGTCTATTCTCAAAAAAGCGCACTCTTAAAACATGTTCTAGAACTACTGTAAATGCATTCAAGTTCGCATGGTTTTTATTTCGCGGTAGGCGGAAAATGAATTGTTCGCGGTGGTTTTAGTTCGCGTTTGAAACAAATGTAGTACTGCAGTCATAGATGGGCAAACAATTTCGCGGTGGTCTTGAGTTCGCGCTTAAAGTTCACCGCGAAAACCGCGAACATAAAACCACGCGACCATTTCTGCACTTACAGTAATCTGTTTACAAGAATACCGTATGTAGCCAATGATCCGAAATGAAGTATAGAATAAAAAGCCCTGCTATACCAGACCCCTACCTTGAGCGACTAATAACACTTACGTCACGGGGTGCTCGAATCAAATTATCCCTCCGCGTCATAGATGTAATTTCATTCCGTATATTCATATCAGCCAAACCCATTTAAAAGAGCAAAATACCATCATAAAATCATTTTCATCGAATTTATTGACTGATTGAGTTGATTCTGAATTAAGGTCAATTAAGGTTGTTAAGAAGGTGTACAAATTTAGAACGCCTAAACCATGCCGTCAAGATTTTATTACGTCATTTGCTTCCTAGTGACGCACGAGTTAATCTAATTATGGTTTCCGCAATTATTTATATCTGGACCTAAGTGATAGGAAAATTTCTTCATAGCTGTGGAGAGTCGTTTAATTTAACCCGAGTTTCCTTAATCACATGCGAGCAAGGAATGGGTACGATTTTTGGCATGTGGATTGGCGTTAGCAAAATAGAGTTTGATTTTGGGCCCCCTTGCGGCTTTCCATGATATCACAGCTGATGGTCTCGGTTTATCTTTAAATTTATTAATCATACAATTATCATAGCTCAACCACAGTTATACAGTTGTAGGTGTCACCTTATTATTATATGATCAGAGTATAGAATATTTGTAGTATAGTTGGCTATACTTGACTACTCTTTCTAAGAAATGTCCTATTTCTTTCATAAAATTTTCCCCTCCGAAAAAAACAATTACTGTATATCACAGAGTATACTTCTTTTCACTTGTGCTGTTGATACTGTCTCTATGATGTACTTGAATCCTTAGTTACTAGAGTAAAACCTATTTTCAACCTAATGTTTCAAAGCCTCCGATTCTACGTAACCCACCGTCTAAAATTTTAAGCAAAGCTTTATTTTCAGAGAGATTTCGCTCCTTTGCTAGTTGTTCAGAGCATGTACACCGCAAAGATTATTTCTTTTCACTTGCTCAACTGACACTGTCTTTATGGTGCATCTGAATCCTTGCCAACTTGAGTAAAAGCTCTTTGCAACCTAATGTTTCAAAGCCTCAAATTCCTAAAACGTGCCAGCTTTTGTGAAGAGAGATTTCGCCCATTGTGACTTGTTCGGAGCATGTACATCGAAAGATTATTTCTTTTCACATGTACAGTTGACACTGTCTCTATGGTGTACTTGAATCCTTACCAACTAGAGTAAAAGCCCTTCGAAACCTAATGTTTCGAAGCCTCCGATTCTAAAATGTGCCGTTAAAGATTTTAAGCAGAGCTTTTTGTGACTTTGCCCCTTTGTGACTTGTTCGGAAAATGTACATCGCAAAGATTATTTCTTTTCACTTGCACAGTTGACAGTGTCTCTATGGTGTACTTGAATCCTTACCAACTAGAGTTAAAGCTCTTTGCAACCTAAAGTTTCAAAGCCTCCGATTCTGAGAGTTACAAACCCACCGTCAAAGATTTTAAGCAAAGCTTTTTGCAGAGAGATTTTACCCCTCTTTGACTTGTTCGGAGCATGTATATCGCAAAGATTTTTCTTTTCACTTGTACAGTTGACAGTGTCTCTATGGTGTACTTGAATTGTTACCAAATTTGGATAAAAGCTCTTTTCAACCTAATGTTTAAAAGCCACAAATTCTAAGAGCTAAGAACCCGCCATAAAGGATTTTCAGCAAAGCTTTTTGCAGAGAGATTTTGCTCCGTTGCGAGTTGTTCAGAGTTTTCTTGCATTATCTCGGCAACCCATATGGGACAAACCTCCCGCCCAGACCATAACACGTTTCATCTCATCAGGGGAGCGCATTACTACCGAACAAACGCAACCATAAAACCACCGTCGGTCTATGAAATGGAAGAAGAAACGCCATGAAAGCCCGAGTTTAAAGCGACCGCAAAAACATAAAAGGTTCTTTTTATTCCTTTCATGCTCCAGCGGTAAAAGCGTTTCCTGGTTTTACACAATTTTGTCGGCGAGCCAAGTTTCCGTATCCATATGCAATCCGGATACTATTAGGAAGGAAGACATGGTGATTGCGGAAGGAAAGTTTTGTAAATTCAAAGTGATCTGTCTTTAATGGACTCGGTGTTACGGTATACAAGTTATGGGGTAAGTTTTTATGCTGCAAGCGGACCTCATTGGCTTTAACACCGCCTGGTTGATTGTAGAAAGGCCGGTGCGCGCTGGGACCGAGGACTCACGTAAACGCCTACGCCAGATTTAGTCCTCCAAGTCGCCTAGGTCCTGAAAGACTTCTGCTACGGCCTTTAGGGTGTTGTTGGATCATGTAGGATTTTACGCACCAAGTGTTATTAAATCCCCCTTCAATAAAAAGGGATTTTCATCGTGATACGCAAAGGAAGTACGTAGGATTTGTACGCAATAAAAAAAAACTGTTGCTTTGTGCTGGTCTGAAGATGAAATAGAGCGATAGAAAGAGCAGAAAAATAAGGTAAAGGTCAAATTTGAAGAGCAATGATTGGAACGAAGCGTAATGCTTAAAACGAAGCGTAGCGCTTCAAGCAATGCGTAATGTCTCAAACAAAGCGTAATGTTTCAAACAAAGCGTAATGTTTCGAACAAAGCGTAATGCTTCAAACGAATCTTAATACTTTTTCGATAGCGATTGAGCAATGCGGCTGCGCGTAAGGCTCCGGGTCAACCCTGCTATTCTCGATGATTGTGTTGGGTTCTTTTACGTGCAGAGGTTTGACGCATGAGGTCTATGCCTGAAGCTCCCTCATACATAGAGTGGATTTACGTCACCATCCGAAATTCAGAATGCAACCCCTTATACAGTGAACTAAAGGGACTGGACCTTTGCAACCTTTTATTTTCGTCACTTACGTCAACCTATTCATCGATCGACGTACTGTAAATGCATTTAAGTTCGCGTGGTTTTGATTTCGCGCTAAGGCGAAAATGGGTTTAACGTTTGCGGCAGCGCTATAGATACATAATGCTACAGTATTAAACAAAAAAGGTTGCTGAAACGGTCACCGCGAAAACCGCGAACATAAACCATCGCGAACATTTCTGCATTTACAGTATATGTCTAGGAAGTTTAGTCTGGAAAATACACATAAAAATTCTTTTATTAAATGTCCACACTTTTGTTAACGTGAAATGGCTCTTTGAAAAGGCTAGCTTTTTTTTTAACGTGCAATATACATGTGTTTGAAATTAGAATTTATGTGCATATCATTAAGCTATGGGAGATAGTGAGTGAGTGTGAGTGTGTGTGTATATATAAAAAAAGAAAACAAGTCAGAAACACCGAAAACTGACAAGATAATGGATACTAAAAATCCATTAAATCATTGTGGCCTTAGATGCACTTGATAACGGTTTTGCAGATCTCGTGTTGTAACTGTATTGGTCAGATATCAGATGCAATTTACTGTAGAGTGTTGATGGTTTTTTGAAAGAGTATTTTATGGGAAGCACACATGTTGCTGACGTAGAGTCTCTCCATAATCGTCTGCCATGATAAAACACCGTTCATTTGCCTGACCGATGGTGACCCCTATATCTGTTTTTCTCGCCGGCAGAGTGCAGCAAAACCTGCACAGTAAATTGCTACCGGGGCTATTTGTGGTGAAAAACCTCCCAAGCAGAAAATTACCAGTTACGCCGTAGGTAGTGTACGGGGTTATACGATCGTACCAAATCAATAAATTGTTTTGGAGGCTGCGTTTGGAATGGTTTAGATCATTTGTACGAATCTTTAGAAGAAATGAAGCGTATTCAGATTAGAATCCATTGAACAGTCTTAGTTAATGAAGAAGAATTATTGTGTTTTTCTGTAAAATAAATAATTACTCGCATATTTTGTCCCTTTTAAAGTGGACCTTATTTTGCGAGCTTATTATCAAATAACATTGTACACAATCATATATTTTCAATATCAAATGTTACGTTACAAAAACATTACATTATCTTTGAAATTCATAAATACAAATTAAATGCATAATAATTTTCATTGGTCAGAAATTACCCATGCAATTGCAGCATTTCTAGTGCTGAATTAGTGCAGGGTTTGCAATCACATATTACATATGGGGAACAGATACATATTTGCTCCACACTTGCATTTTTGTGGAACTTTCGCAAGGGTCTGGGCGGCTGCCATTCGGTGCTACCAGGTGACTTCAATACGACCTTCCCCAACCGAAGTCAGGTACCCATTCACACCTTGGTGGAAAGAGGAAATTCGTGTAAAGTGCCTTTCCCAAGGGCACAAGATCGGTGACAGGACGGGATTGAAGCCCGGGACTACTTTGTTCTGAGCCGAACACTCTGCCGTTTCGCCACACCCCACTGACTTAATGCGCGCGTGGATGTCATCAACATATAATCAAATCAACATGGCCGAACATCACAATTTCGAAGGGTGCTTAACATGTTAACAGCCTAAAGCCCGCTCCACTCAAAACAACACAACCGCGTGTCTTTGACAGATAAGTCTTATCTGCTCATGGAAATATCGACTACACGTTGGCTACAACAAAATGCAATCGTGTAGTGGCTTTACGATTCAATGAGCCCAGTAATTTGAAAAGAAACCTAATGAAAACAACTTGATATATGGAAACTTTTATATGTTCCTTCCATATTACCGGTGGTACACGTACTGTATATGGATATGGATATTGAAATAAACTGAAATTAACAAAACGAAGGATACGTCTTGCTCAAGTCAGTTTAGACTGCAAAATACCAAAACTACGGCTCTCTCCACTCAACACTAGCCCAGCCGTGTGTCTTTAACAGATAAGTCTTGTATGTTATTAGATATATCGACTACACGATGGCTACAAGAAAGTACTACCGTTTAATGGCTTTACGACTCAATGAGGCCAGCGATTTGAAAAGGAACTAAAGGAAAACAACTTGACATATGAAATCTTTATTTGCTCCTTCAATAGTACTGTGGAACAGGTATTTTAGGTGGATAAGGGTATTCAAACTGCAATTGCCAAAACGAGGGATATGTCTTGCTCAATTCATTTTAGACTGCATAATACCCAAAAATCCGGCCCGCTCCAAGCACAAAGAGACCACTTCTAGCGATAAAATAGACGATAAGCAGGGATAACAACAGCAATCCATTCAAGAACGCCGTGTGTCCTTAACAGATAAGTCTTATCTGTTAAGATGAACGTTCGGGAATATATCGTCTATACACGGTCGCTAGAAGAAAATGCTGTGGTGGAATGGAATTTTACGACTCAACGAGGCCAGCGATATGAAAAGAAACTGTATGAAAACAACTTGATATATGAAAACTTTTATGTGTTCCCTCAATAGTACTGAAGGAAAATGTACATTAATATGTATAAACGGATATTCAACAGGGCTTTTAAATTGCAATAACCAAAACGAAGAAAAGAACTAGCTACATTAAGCATTCAACCGTATGAAATCGATGTCATTCTTGTTTCGCTTTGTCAAGGAATGACCCCCCGCTCCATTCAATTAGTGTGGATAAAAGATACGTGACTCGATTGGCAGTGGATCAAATCTAGCTCGTTGTTTGTGGCGTCCTCCGTCTCGTCCGTTGTCATGAACGGTCAAGGAATCGTTTCAGGAGACTGAGAGTGATTTCTTGTAGGCATTATTTGACAGAAAGTTTGCTGAAGAAAAAACTTTGTAGCCTTGCTTTTTATTCATCGGCATGAAATCATTATTAAGTTCATTCAAACTTTTTTTTTTACATTTCGTTACTTCATCATACTATGTTTTGCTAATGTATACCTGTAGGGCATATCCCTGGGTACATAATTTAGAACTGAAATAAGAGGACTTAAATCTTTGGTGTTTATCAGCATGAATATTGACTGTTTCTTTACAAGCTGCAATCATTTCACAATTATGAGAAGTCTATAACCATGAATATATTGATCAAGGCCCTTACGGCTAAAATACCCCCTCTCCCTGAATAAAATCACTATTACAAGCGCGTCCATTGGAATTTATGAATAAAGTTACAAGTAGAGTTCCTTTGAAGTGAAATGTAGGTTAAGTGCCGTGAGCCGGTAGAGGGTGGATTTAAATGGATTGATGGTCGGACGTTGGGCCGTTTAGTGTCACCGCAATTACAGTAATCCTCAAGCATGTCGATGTAAACAGTCTACAAATGCTCGCCGGAATTCCATTACATTCGCCAAAGGAGTAATGTTTTCGGTACCATTTGTGTGGGTGGGTTTGTGAGGTCGGACATGTTTGTTGCGTAACTCTAGAAGTTGTGAAAGTATCTTTATGATATTTGGTACATTAGCACGTGTAAGAAACAGGGAGGACAATTATTCAATGTTTTTAAATCTTATATCATGTAAGTGTTATGTTCATAACATTTGTCTGGAGAAGACGAATATATAGGTTTGCGCCACCTTGCAGATATTTTGGAACTGCAGGGGCATTTTTGTAGGAGATTTTACTGTTCTAAACTCACGAAGGAATGGAACAGGAAGGATCTTAGAAATTTGTGAGTGAACATGTGGATGCTTGTAACCATTTTCGTTCTTCGTTTTCTTAAGGTTCTTTCGATTTTTAAAAATCTTAATAGATGCAGGAGATATCAATATTCCGACTTAATATGTCATTTCTATGCAAGTCTTATCATTAAGGCTTGTAGGTTGTATTTGATTTATGTGCTGTGAGTTCCTCGCTGTCTTTCTCTAGATCTTAATTCTGATATGCTATCTTGACCTGTAAGGTACATTTAGATTAGCCCCATCTTAACACATAATCTCGTTAAGGACATGGAAATACTAGTGAGGAATTACTTTAGCAATAGCTTCTTTGTAAATAAGATATCACCAAGACTGCCAAAATGCAGTTACAAACTTGAGTAACCTAGAACAAGATGAAACATATACTAACATGCAAGGGCACATACTTTCGTCACCCTGAAGAAATACGTCCAAACAGATCTCCGACACAACTTCCCCCAGTATAACGTACTCCTGCACATAGGGATGTCTAACTAGGGATCTCCCAAACCAACTTTTTTTTCTTCAACATTGCGGATTTGTGTAACCTGGCGAACAAATGTCAAAGAAGGTTAGTATTATAGCTTCAGGCATTTTGTTTGCATTCAGCGCTGAATATTGCATGGTCGTGTACAAAGTGGATAATGCCTTTTTATCTCAAGTGATGTCGGTTATCCAAGGACTGTAAACGACCGTCTTTTGAAAACAAATGGCGCTCCCATGGGATAGATATCTTCTGTTGAAAGGAGAGTGCATCTAAAGAATAAACGTATCTGACCTCTTATCTTAAATATCGGCAACATGATCGATATCCTGGTGTGATATGATCATCAATCTATCCCGTTTAATCCTTTGTAGAAGACGGGCTTCTACACATAAAATGTTTACAGCACTTCAAATTGATAACCCCTATGTATGTATCTAGGGTAACTTTTAGGCTACAAGGGAATCGGATACTTTTTATACCCCGCAGCGAGAAGAACTCTGTTCGTGATCGGTCACTTCTGAATACTTTCGAACGTCACTTTGGACTCTTACAGTGCTCTTCATTTTAGAAACGCGCAATTGATAGATTTACAAGCAAAGCAAAAAAAAAAGTGTCCTTCCGTTTCCAAACAGAGAATCTTCTAAAATTGACCACTATCTTGACTTGTTACATTAACAGAAATACTGTCCACAAAATTTTGATAGGGTGGTCACGCGGAATTCTGCAAAAACTTAGATACTCTTTCATACACACACCAATAGTTATATAGCCAAATATAAACATATATATCAATCATTATATATATAAAGAGAGAGAGAGAGGAAGAGAAAGAGAGATAACAGGCAGAGAGGGGGAGAGAGAGATAAGAGACAGATAGAAAAGAGAAAAAAGGGAGAAAGAGAGAGAGGTTAGAGAGAGAGAGAGAGAGAAGAGGGAGAGAGAGAGAGAGAGAGAAGAGAGAAAGGAAGATGCTGGAAATAACAATTAAATCCCGTCCTACGCCCTTTGTTAGTCTTATCTTAAAAGGTTGTAAGCTCTATTTGATCTACATGTGCTAAGTCTCTCACTGTTATTCTTTAGATCTTAATTTCTCATATATATTCCGGATAATCCTCATGAATAAACAAAAATGTAATCTTTACTAGGCAACAGGTCAACTACCGCCGAACAAAAAGCAAGGAAGCACGACAACAGCGTTCTGATGATAGACAACGGATCGATCAAGAGGTAGTGTAAGGTTTGACAAGATCAGTCTTCAGCTACACGATTTTTCCCGTATCTTTCACCATAAAAATCTATTTACAACGCTTTAATAATCTCCGTGACATGAAACTGTAATGAAATACAAAATGTACCGGATGGTAATCTGATGATGAGGCGTCTTCATGCTTGTCTCTGTCAGAATGATGGATCTATGACCACCATGTAAGGCTCTTAATCCGTTAGGTTGCCGACAAGTATGCATACATTTGCACATTTTTGTGTGAGTATATTTGGTACCCTTTGACTGACGATCTTCTAGCACTTAGTTTATTTACATTTAGATTCATTTAAGAACGTTTCAAGTATTTACTTTGAAATTTATCTTTAAGAACGTTAAAGAACCCAACGGACAAAGTTGTCCAAGTGGGAAACCACCCGGTACCGCGGTGTTCACACGATTAGCTCACGTCGTCTATTTGTTACCGGCTCCCGCGTTGATTTTAAGTCCGAGTTAAAATGATTATGGGTCCCGGCCGGGCCCAAAGATTGCCCGGCTGCCGCAGGGTGTCCCACGGGGCCACAAAGGGGTGACGCCCTAAAGTGCCAAAAACAGCCCTTCAACTACCCGACGGGCCCCCTTTTTCCAAAGGGGACCTAAACATTCATCGTGTAAAGTAGGAGTGACTTGGTGTGTTTGGCCGAATTGAAGACATTGCTGACTCAAGCCGTATTTTTCTTCCCTCAATGACCCTTGACTCTTTGTTTTTGTAGTTCAGTCGAAAGCTAACCTATTTGAACGTAACTTTATAATGAAGTGTTTTTCCTGACACTATTTTCCTTGATGATGGCATAGCCGCTCTCATTCTAGCTCGTTGGCAGTTCCTCTGGGAAATTTGTGTGTAATCCAGCCACGAAAATAAAGTCTATGACGTATAACGCTGTCACGCTAATGTAGGTTTGGGACATCATTTTGTCAAGATTTTGTAATTGTAACAAAGTGTCCCACCTATTTAGTTCTTTCTTCAAAAGACATTAGGTCCGTGTCTACATGTCTAAAGAAAAGTGCGCAAATGTTCTTTTCATCACTTTTGCCTATAGCTAGAAGGTTTCGTTTTCGTCAGCGTACGTATGTGTGTGTATTTGTGTGTGTGTGTGTGCGTGTGTGTGTGTGTGTGTGTGTGTGTGTGTGTGTGTGTGTGTGTGTGTGTGTGTGTGTGAGAACACAATAACTCAAGAATGCCAGGGTGTATTAGCCTGGAGTCCAGCCTTAGTAGCTTTCCGTTCGCTACCCAAGCTCCGCTTCTTGATAGAATCGGCTTTCTGTCATTAGAGATCCAAATCGGAGTCCGTAACTTTAAAGATATTGAGAACTTTTCCATTTCGATTCATGCCAAACTTTCATGTATGTGTCACGGAAGAGATCTGGCAGAATCGGCTTTCTGTCGGCAAAGATCCTCGATTGGAGACTGTAGATTCAAAGATATTCAGAACTTTTCAACTTCGATTCAAGCCAAAGTCTTATGTATGTGTCAGGGTAGAGATCTTGCAGGCAGAATCGGTTTTCCGTCGGCAGAGTTTCTGATCCTGATCGAAGGCACTTTTCACTTCGATTCATGTCATTTTTATGTATGTTTCAGGGTAGAGATCTGACAGAATCGGCTTTCCGTCGGCAGAGATCCCGATCTGGGCCTGTAGATTTAAAGATATTCAGAACTTTTTCAACTTCGATTCATGCCACTTTTATGTATGTGTCAGGGTAGAGATTTGACAGAATCGGCTTACTGTCGGCAGAGATCCCGTTCGGAGTTTGTAAATTTAAGAGATATTCAGAACTTTTCCACTTCGATCAATGTAACTTAAGGTCAATAGATTGACTTGAAATCTAGGGATTATGTATGGGAGTCCTTCCTACCGCATTCCTAGCATCCTGAATACCGATGCTATCGATGAAATCTATACATCTGCCAGGTCGCAATCTTTATTATCATATACATGAATAGAACGTTGTTTGACTGTCAGCAACGACTACAAATGTGGACAAGACTTGACTGGCATGGCGCCAATGTGCTATCATACATGCCGAGTTGTCTTGTAGTTTAAAAAATATCCACGGCCTCTGGTGGATGTTTGTTCAACGTTGCACGAGAATGGTTTACGTTGCATACAGTTTCTCTTCGAACACATTTATAGTAACACATGAAACAAAACATGTTGAATCATGTATATGATTGTATGTAGGTTAACCTCTTTGTATTTTTGTTTGTTTGTATGTATAGTTGTAGACGACCTTACCAAAGTCGCTGTACTTTTGTTGTGCCAATAAAGATTGTCATTATGAAAAAGATATAGGCCATCATCCTTATATACGCAAACATAACCTTTAAAGGAAACCCAAGCAATATAAGGGGCCGAAATCGCATTTTGAAAGTCAATTTATTTATAGTCATTTCTCATGTTTAGTTCAAACAACGCTATCACAATGTATAGCGACGTTCATCATGCAAAATTACGTCGTCATTGTGATCTGAGAACTCACTGAAAAGCGTCGCCAGGGTTTTTGTAGGCTCGCGAAACGAAGGGGATCATCGAACGGCACATTTTTGTGCGATTTTAGAATGCTCAAAGTATGAAGTTATGACGCAAATGTGCTAAATAGTGTTAGTAAATGTCACTACCATAAAGATTTCAGCATTTTCTATTTCCATATTTTGGGCCCTAATATTGCTTTGGTTGCCTTTAAGACACATATATTTTCCATCATGTGCCGTACAGGACATTGCGGATACCTTAGAACAGCACTTAGAAAGATGGAAAACTTATAGCTCCGCGATTGACACCAATGATTGCCGGGCGCTCTCTCATCTCCAAATAAAGCATTACAAATGGGAGCCATCTAGGTGCCTTTGGAGATTGATATCAGCACGTGGGAAAAGCGAGAGCGAACGCGAATGTATCTTCATTACTTGGTACGTACTACCACTCACACGGGAATCGACCTGTATGATCTGGGCAATCTTACAAATGTGCGTAGTTTGCGTGGGCAGGTGGTGCTATGTTTCGGGATAGTGTTCATTAGTTAATGTCTATAGGGACCGGGAACCTTTTTAGCGGCATCATTTGGTAAATCATTTTAATCGCCCTGCTGCCAGTGATACTGGCGATGGCCCAACGTGCCTGATGAAAATAATATAATGGAGGAATCCTTTTTGCTTGATATAATAACAAAATTCTTTTGAAATCATCCAACCCACTCATCATCGAAAGTGTACGTGGGACTTTTATATTCCACTGGTTTCAAAGAAGAAATCAAACCCCGCATGAATACAATAGACATAGAAACTTATTGTAGACTAGCAATATAGTATGCTCTTGTATCACATGTATGCCTTATGTTTTACTTTATGTTTGTACTTCGACATTGTTGTCAACATGCAATTAGCCTGGCATGAATTTGCAATTGACTTATTATATTATATAAAAGAGACGAAATACCCCACAATGTCATATACACTTTCTACTACTATATCAACATTCACATCTACGTCAAATTGAGAAATGGCACTAAACACATATCTTGTTTTGTTAACGGGAACTTAATTTTATCTACTTTAACGGTCATTAGTCAATCGCTGAAATTTCATCATGACACAAATTTGATTGCAAAAATTCTACCTGATGTCTGTTCCCGCCGTTATAATTAAATGCCCTTTCCCCCACCCCTAGAAATCACCAACCTTAATATTGAATGGATGTACAGTAGTTAAATTGTCCCCCGCACCAAACGGTGTATAAGGCAGCGTTCATCTGTTTCTATAGAACTTTGGCAACACAGATATGCAAGTACTACATACAGCAGAAGACTAGTATTGTGTGTGTGTGTTCAACTACCATACTCTTTCCCACGTGTTTTCAGCAGAGAAAGCAGTATGTACCATTTCAAATGTTTTTCGTTTAAAATCGAGAGTTTCCGAATGCAACGCAAACACTCTACCCACTAGACCATTGCACAAGATATAAATCACTGCTCATTTATGCGTGTGTCACAGTCAGTAAAATTATGAATTCAATTTTTCAAAGTGTTTCATTCTTCTCTGTCTCAGTTTTCGGCAGATTAAACTGACAGGAATATCGGAAATACAACCGGATAGACTGAAGATACTATATATGGCAAGCAGTGTGTGTGTCAGATTCTCTATGTCTTCTATCACGCAGGTAGGACAATCAAAAATCTCAGAATTGACTGTCACAAATTGAGAATAGAAACCGCCAATTCTCATCCGATACTATACACTCTTGTATTAGGTAGATTAGCCTTAGAACTGTAGATGCCATGCTTTGTACCAAGTACAATTGTTGTGCAATTAAGCTATATATATAAGTACACTGACAAACGCTCGTTACAAACATGATAAGATTCACGCGTAGTAATTATCACAGTAATGAAATAATTTCAAGGTAAGTAATATACATGTGCAGATTAACTCCCTAACCACAACCAATCAACCTACTGACAGATAATTAAACTATTTAGGTAAATGTAACATTACGCAGAAGTTTGATAAACTACGTATATGGGGAAGACGGTTATGTAAAAATCGTTATTCCAACATTTTACAGCTAGTAAGGTTGCATATGCATTATCTATGTACTGTATAATACTTACAGTCTGCGAAGTTGTGTATTGATACGACCTCACGTTTAACACTTACAGATATATAACTTGTGATATCAATTTGTCATCATAGTTATGTATGATCCATAAAACTCTTTGAAGACCAAAATGATAACATATCTCAAAACAAAGTAGATAGTTGGCTACGTCGTAAAACTCAATGAAGACTCTGGTGCCTTATCAGCTTCAAGTTTTACGTAATCAAATACAATTCATGAATTTCTGTTCGTACGAAAGATAAAGTTTACCTTAACAAAATGACATTGCATGACCTTGCGTGGGACCATGTCACTGAATGTCAATAAGTAGATTCAAATATTAATATTTCCTGTTTTTTAATCCATCTTAATTCCTTTATGATTCATTTCATTAATATTACACTTAAGATAAAAATAGATATTGCATGGCCATGAACAAGGCCAGTGACTGATAGAGCCCTGGTGTATTGTTAATTAATTTCGTATGTCAGATCTCTAATTCAATTTCCACAGCGATCAGTCTATATTTAGAAACAAATGTAATTAAATTTGCAATGAAAAATTGTGCCCTTGATATGTCTCACGTGTCATAACAATTTAATGAAAACACATAGCGATGATTAATTAATAGTAATACATTGTTGAGGGATGTCCCTGTAGCTCAACTGGTAGCAGCCTCACAGCTAAGCTCTTGGTTCCAATTAGTTGGTAGCTGGGAGACCCCGGTTTAATCCTAGGTCAGGACATTTCTGTTGGGTCTGCACCCGTCATTCGGAAGGGACGTAAAATAGGGGTACCGTGTTCAAGGAATTGCGTCAAGCACGTTAAAGGAAAAGGGCTAGCAACCCCTCCCTGTTGAAATATACCTTCTACTGAAACAACAAGGGAACTTGTTATCCTAATGGTATGTGCTACTAGGCACTCCAACGTGAACAACAACAACAATATATTGTTGACACAAACGATAAGGTAATAGATTGCCGTTTGTCATTCAGTACACAAGGATAAGAACAAAATGGCTCTGTACTCGTTGTTTACGCATTATTGTAAGGATGCAAATTACAACCAACTACAGCAAACCAAAGTTGACACGTTATTTTGCTTTGCTCTCCGAAGTGATTTTAGTTTGTGTATCATAACAGAGTTTGAAATGATCCCCTAGAAATCCATGTAAACCACAACAGGCTGATTTTGTGACCGTAAATGTTAGGTCATTAATTAATTAATTAAATCAAATAAACACAAGTGCAATAAGTACTACAGACTGCTAAGTCAAAGGTATGCAACCATTATACAGTCGTCTCAATACACATTAAGTTAAACAAGTACACCAGGTGCAATGATCTGAATCGGGAACTGGCGTGGGCTCGAAAAAAAAACCTTGAGCTATAGTTATAAGAAGATTATAATAAGAAGATTATATCATAATTGGAAAGGGAGGAATAGGAAACGAAAGCCGTATTAACAAATGTCTAATGCTAATTATGATAAGAAATATTTATCCGTCTGAAACCTTTATGTTGCACGCAATTGAATTCCATATATAGGCATAATCTCCGAAAGCAATTTACTATGCATACGGCTGTAACTTCCAAAAAATATGAATTTTGATACAATCTACCACACTCGATGATTAAGTAAACAAAAGCGTTTTAATATACGGGAAAGTAAATCAGAAAATTCGGTTACTCATTTGTCATTTTTTCATACAAACGGACTAGTTAATTTTTAATGTCACTTTTTTCATAGCCTTTCATGCAAACACGTTTTTAAAAGAGCTATAATAAAGTTATGATGAAGAAATCCTGTTCTGATTTCGCAAATTCACAATTAGCGTAATAAATTACACGCCAGAGGTATTCCATTTTAACGACTAAATGGCCTCCGGCGGCACGATGATTGATCATTCCGTAACAACCAATCAGAGAGCTCAGTCGCCTTTCCTTAAATGGCCGAAAATCTAGCAGCTGCCTCTTTTCTGTGTACCAGTTTGTTGGCGAGAGTCGCCCAGTCTCGCCCGCGTTTTACCACGCCGGTTTCGATCCTGGGCCCAGCCATCGCTACATTATCCAGCTCTCTAAGAGACGGTGAGGGCTTGTTGCCATCGATTACGAAAGATTTAGCTGCACCTGTCGCCCTTCCGCGGTCTACACGCATCACAATCCTTTCCGGAAGATGCACAGGGACAGGTTCTTTGACGGCGTCTACTATCCCACACGCACGGAATGCTGATCTAGTATCACTTTCGGTATAGCAAGTTAGGAAGAACAAGCTACAACCAGACCCAGGGTTAAGCTTATAATGGAGTCAAGGCAGTACGCCTAGACGTGTTTTCTTCAACCATACTTTCCGACACGACGGTCGTACTTTGTTATGCATGGAAGCAGGTGAGATGTACCTTACTTTCTTCGCGGGATCAGAAGATATTAAGGACTAGCCTAGGTGTACATGAAGAGGATAGAATACTGCTTTTGAAAACGAGAGAAGAATACACAGGAAAACTGATTTCCCATGTACATTGAGCGCGAACGAACTATGTTGACAGAAAAAGTATAACAAAAGCTGCATGCATCGGAAAAATTAAACACTGTAGTATCAGCACCAAGGACTGCGCTCACTGGATTAACACAAAAAATATATATACATATCTTTATCTGGAGGTATTCCTTGTCAGCAAGACGGAAAAAAGACATATGACCATATGACCATAAGGCACAAAAGGGAATTTCTACAAACATGGTATTTGTATTCCTCTCCAGTTTTACCGTATGTCATAAGGTGATGAAAGGCTAGGAGGTGGCGGACGTTCGGACATTTACTCCACTATGCCTTTGCGTACTGAAATGCCTGTACCATAAGGGTCCCGTTGCGGTACGCATACCGGTGCTAAGTAGGAAGAGTCTTCACACTGTGTTTCAAGCGTGCCGGGTGACTACACATCGTACGCTGATCTCCTGAATATTCGATTTTTCTTCCCTCTGCTCGTATATAACTAATGGCGCGTGACAGTTAGGATGTAGAACTCTCGTCCATCTAGATCTCACGTTCTTTCGGGTGCTCTTGAACTAGACTTAAATGAGAAACAAGATCTAAAACTTCACTTTTCCTGGCAAGTCCATAGACCGCCTTCCTACACTTCAACGTACGGAGAGAGATTTAGAGCGGCAACGATGACAGGGAACTACGGGCAGGTTCTCAACTACACCCGGCAAGACTACGAGGTAGACTGGGCGCTACTATCAACCTTCAGCGTGTTCACAGCCCTTCTGAATGTGTTCTCCATCGGACTTAACGTCGTGTTGGTGACGACGTTTGTACGGTGTAAGGTGCTGCACCGTGCGAATAACGTGTTTATCGGGCACCTGGCGGTTAGTGACTGCCTGGTGGCGCTGTCTAGAGGACCGGCGGATGTCGTGGTCTTCGCGCTGGGTGGACGGTACGACAGGATGGTTGTGTGCGAGTGAGTACAACATTCATTATTTCATGGGGTCGTGTGGTGTAACTGCTGTGTTTTCCATCCAGAAGCCAGCGGTCCCGGGTTCGAATTCCCTTACACCGAGTCACCGATGTTGTGCCCTTGGGAAAGGCATTTTACACGACTTTCCTCACTCCACCTAGGTGTACAAATGGATATATTGTTCTCTGTACGTGGCACTGTTAATATAAGTTATAAAACCTTGAGTTCAGTGCCAGCGTCTTTGTCTGTCCAAAAGCAAAATGAATAAAAAAAAGATTGACAATAGAAAAATCTTTCATTATTTTTGTTATTACATTACGTCTTAAAAGAAAGAGGGAAGGTTTTCCATCTAGTACTCTGTTTTTTTCCCGATAACTAAATTAAGTACATTAAAGTCAATTCATTCATTACAATATTAGATTACATAACATTTTCTTTAGCACCAATATCCGTTATTTCTGTATTTTAAATCTATGTATCCAAATTTTGAATTTGCTTTGTTTAGACATTAACGGAACTTAATTATTTACCATAAACTTTGCAAATATCTGACAAAAGGCGTCCGAATCTCAAAAAAAACCTCCTCTACGAACTAAGTTCTTTTAATTGTCAAACAGTTTCACCCATACTATTTGATTAGGCGGTGATTCAAGCGTTATCCTAGGAAACATTCACCCCGTACACTATATAATATTCGCGTGTATCTCATTACGACGATGGCAGCCGCTACTATGCCATATATCATTACTCTTCTACTCTGGTTACAGCGTTCAAGTATGCAGACAGAAATAGATGTTCACAATTCTACCCACGCAAATGTCTGGAAACTCCTTTTCATGTACCGAGCTGAGTAATTCGACTGCGCTGTCCATCGGGCAATTTGGAAGATTATGGGTTGATATCACTGGATATGCCTGTATGCGTTACTTTGTTCCGCATAGCTCGCCGTCTTCTATACCCGTGTCTATAAAAACTTTCTGAGTGTATTCTCCAAGTGTCTCTGCTAGTCTCTCTCTGTCTACATCTCTCTTTTTAGACATTTGTCTGCTTATCTGTCTAGCCCCTCTCTCTTGCTCCCTATCTCTCCATTCCTTTCTCTTTCGCCCTTCTCTTCCTCTTGTTTTAGCCTCTCTCTCTTTCTCCCTCTCTCACTGCTTGCCCCCTCTGCCCTTCTCTTTCTCTTTAGCCATTGTCTTCTTCTTTCTCTGCCTAGCCAGTCTCTCTCTCCCTCTAGCTCTCTCTTTGCCTGCCCCTTTCTCTTCATTTGGCGTTTTTATCTGTCTCCCTTTTCTTCTTCGCTATTTATTAAGCCGCTCTCTCTTTCTCCTTCCCCCTCTCTCTCCTTTCTTTTCTGTCTTCCTCTCTTTATCTACCCCTATCTCTGGCTATCTCTATTATGCCCTCTTTCTCGCCGTTTGTTTGTCTATCTCTATCTCTATCTCTTTTTACCCCTCTATCTCTGTCTACCCCTCTCCCCAGCTTCCTCTACATCTTTGTCTCTTTTTACCTCTCTATCTTTGTCTACCTCTCTAGATCTTTCCCTCATTCTCCCCATTTCTTTCTACCTCGCCTTGTCTCTCTCACTCCCTCAAACTACCTCTCTCCCCATCTCTCTCCCCTTTTTTTAGTTCTGTCTACCTCTACGTCTACCTCTCTTTCTCTCTCTCTCTCTCTCTCTCTCTCTCTCTCTCTCTCTCTCTCTCTCTCTCTCTCTTAATCTTCAGTGCTCTCACCCTGTCTCTCTCTACAGATGTATGCAACCATGTAAATGTAGAACCTTATCAGATCAGACCTTTGCAATAATTCACGAAAGTCATATTCCCAAAAGCTTCTTGTTTCCTTGTCACATTTCCTTCAAATCACTTCGCCCGCCAATTAGGCGAGAGGGAAATAATTCAGTTTCCATGGTTTCGTTACGACCTTTTTGTCACCTGGAATTTCTTGAAGCTGATTAGAGTTGAGATGTAGATGGGCTTTTGGACCGGATCCCAGACCCACACTACTCAGTCGTAACTCATCGAAGAACGTTTCTATATGTAACTTTATAGAAATGCGAGCAACTAGCAATACCATAAATTATGCGTGTTTTTCAAGTTCACGAACAACATTGAAGCTGATTAGAGTGAGATTTGGATGGGTTTTTGGACCGAATCCCAGACCTAATTTCCAGTCACGACTCATGAAATCACTTTGACGTAGCTCACCGAACAATGTTCCTACCTGTAACTTTATAGGAATGCAAGCAAGTAGCAACGCCGTAAACTAAACAAAATTTTGCGGTATTTTATTTATATTCGCAAACGACATGAGGAGTGAAATGAGACCGATTAGAGTTGAGATTTAGATGGGCTTTTGGAACGGATCCCAGACCTACTCTCCGGTCATTTCGTAATCGCTCAGGTCTAGCTCATTTAACAACGTTTCTACATGTAACTTTATAGAAAGTCTATTGCAAGTGCTTGCCTGTAGGCTGATTGCAGGGACACGTAACATGAAAGGACGGGCAGAAAATGATGAATGATATAGTATTTGAATACTGTACTCTAGTCTAACTACCGATACTAAGTTCTAACTTGTTGGGTTCGAATTCTTTTCCCGAGACGACGACTGAATGGAAGTCGAATGATCCCACTTTTTCTGTAATGTGTGGGTTTTCTAACGTTAGGAGGAGAGTAGTTTTTTGGCTGTAAACGTGGAAAAAATAGGATAGAATTTGGTGTCCTCTTTAAACAGCTCCTTTCTTTCGTGATCGTAGAAGGGACAATATAAATATAGATTTATATAAATCCAATAGGAATACGAGCAACTAGAAATATCGTAAATTCTTTGTTATATTTTCTTTTTGATTCCGCGAACATGTGTTCTATCAACTATTGCGGTACGTCCATTTTTTTTAACCCACGAACTAAACTCTTGATTTTCGCTGTGCCACGAAATGGAAATACAGCGAATGTAAGTTAACGTACAGTACATAAAGCCAAGCCCTAATGTGTCTTGCTTTATGGTACCCAGATGTGAACCAGCTGCGTACACAACAAATCCTTCAGATTTTAAATCATATGTACTATTCTACAAATAGCATTAGTAACCCCTCTTAATCACCGAGCAGATGTTGGGCCCAGAAAGAATTTTGTATAGAGGGGTTATTTATGTCGATATAGTCACCTTAGAAAAAAATTCAATCAAGTCAGTTCCACTTTGTTGAATTGGTAATAGTTTCTAGTACGCGGCAAAAAAGTGCCGTAAGGGTTTCAAAAGTCCAGATTGAAGTTTGCATTTCTCCTAATCTGCTGCGAAATGACATTAAATGCTAACATGGCAGAAAAGCGCAGGTGTATTTTGGTGGAAATCGATTTTGGGCCCGAACTTTCATTATGGGCGTGCTTCCGCGTTGAAATTGATCCGGCCTTTTGCCCCCCAAAATGACATAACTAAATCCCAGAAATACATTTGTGAATGTAAGCAATTAAATCAAAATCACTAACTCAAAGCTCACCAACAAATGCCAGTGAAAAGCTCAGCAAAAATGACCATTTAGACTATTACGGTTTCACACACAAGCCGCTAAAACGATATAACTTATTCATAAGGGTGACTAGATAATAGACACTAAAAAAATTAGATTACCGATCAACCTAACGTTCACTGCACGCAACTTCGAAAGGGCGGACGCTAGGTTTCTCTGTGTATGTATCTGTCTTGCCGGTATAGCCGCCCTCAGCCGTAGCACACTAGCTTCGCAGGCACGCGGCTCGGAGGCAGATAATTATATTACGCTGTACGACCTGTTACACATAACCTTTGCACATCTAACTGCTTAAAGCTATCTGTTGAGGATACCCCTACTGTTCTTTACGGCGCCCCGAAACGAGGTCTTTTCTACGATAGGTCTAGAAAAAATATGAAACATAAATTTAAAAATGTTATTTAATCCTAGGTTGATGGGTACATGAGTGTTTTTAGCTTTTTGGTGTGTTGAACCTTGTTACTGCTTATGTATAGTCCCTCATGCATTATCCTTAACTGTCAGTGTTTCTAAATGATTTACATTGCGTTGGATTAGCGTAAAGTCGCACGCTCACCGCACGCAATTGCAAGATAAAATATGCTATATTACTAGTTCCCCGATGTGTTAAACCTTCTATTGGTAATAGCTCAATGGTAGTACCACATTCTAAATAACCGTCGAAAAACCTAAATGTATCAAGATAAACGTTTGATTCGTGAAGACAATGCGAACGATAAATTGTGTATATTTCTTGTGTTCATTTGGTAAGACCTGTCCTTGGTGCTGACATAATAGTAACTGTTAACTGGTTACTGTAGATGTGGCAAATAGTTTTCCATTTGATATTAAACCTTTTCAGTCCTGCTTGCTTTACATAATTCTATATACAGTTTAGGAGAATCCTCGCTGGATAGCTTTAAACATCGCTAAGCCTTACCCTTAGACGTGCAAAGGTTAAGTTTTTTGTGTGTAATATAACCAACTGCTACTACCAACTGCCTGGGAAGCTGGTGTGTTACGCCAAAGGGCGGTTATACCGACTATATAGATGCAGGAATACAGAAAAAAAGGAAAGTTAACGTCATTCACAACTGAGGCTTGTGTGCTACGCCGAAGAGCGCTTGTACCGGATATACAAATGCAGAAATCTGTGCTATCATCTGTGAATGAGCATCTTTTTGGTGCAAGAAGCAGCTCGGTTTGCCCAGTGTATGCCCTGGTGATTTGGTTATATGGATGACATAATGTTTTTTTCGTCCGCCCCCCTCCAAAACAAAAGTATTCAGCCATACTGTAAATCGTAAAAAAAGCAGCTGCAAAATGAGAAAGTACATGCTGTGAATTGCAAAATAAATATATACATATTTCGGAAAACGGATACCAATATCGTAGAATGTCAAAATCAACTGCGAAGTAAAAAAAAAAGTTGTGAAATATCATAGATAAAGAATGTACATATATTTCGGTATACCAGTTTTGTTCATCCTTCCCTATCACGTAGATTTAATTATGAAGGCAATTTCTTTTTTGCAAAACCTTTATCTTATTCGAATTCGCACGCTCGCATCAGTTTTGGGGTCCCGGGGGATGTCACCCATATATCAAATCATTATGGCCTTACATAAGACCTGACTCAAGGGATGTCGTTACCCGTACCAGACTCGTTTGCACAGCTAAAGAGACCCTCTAAGGCACTGATTAAAGATCGAGGTCGCACCAGCTGCAATTCGAGAGTACAAAATCCCATTAGCTTCCCACGGATCAAACGTTTGTGTGTACGCTTTGTACCTTATACAGCAAAGAAACAGTCCGGAACCGCTACATGAAAGAGCGAATCTTGTTCTCTTACACGCGTTTCCATCTGGGAATCCTTTCTCTTCTTTGTTTGGCTGCCAAAAGGAGAGGGGTGGACGTTTTGTTATTCTTCTGATGGAAGTTCTCTCATGTCGGCGGCGAAAACCTCTCTGCTCTTGGTTGGAAAGGCCTAGCTTCACGTCGTAGGATGCACCTGTTGCAAACTGTGCACAAGTCATTGTATGATCAGCTACCTGAGTATAAGCTCCTTTAGCAGAGCGTCTGAGTCTCACACTTACACAACACGACATAGTTCAAATCTCTCTTTACGGCTACCTAAAGTTAAACTGGAATCAGGGAAGCGTACATTTGCATACAGAGGGGCAGAGAACTGGAATACACTACCGGTAGATGTTAAAAACATTTCATCCATACAATCATTCAAAACACAGTGCAAAAGAATTGTGTGACCCCTGACCTCGGATCCTTACGACCTGGCACGATATGGACTATGAGTATGGATACGATTTTGCAATGAGGCACAAATATGTCATGTAAATATCAGTGTATTGTTTTGTATGTGTGTACCTAGGGCCTCCCTGAAAACCAGTGCCAAGCCACTGAAGGAGCTACCCTAGTAAAGGAATACAGAAAATAAAAAGTAAATGAATGAATGAATAAATGAATTTGATAGTAGCAGTAGTCCACTATGTTCTGTTGCAGCAGTGGTCTGAACACCCTGCAGCTGCAATCAGTCTTTCTTCAAATCCCTCCCTTTTTTTCGGTTCATCGCGAACCTCCTTAGCTCCCGTTGAGTTCAAGTGTCGGGTCTGCGGGAATTGATATCTTCTCTGTCTCCGCTTTAATTGTCTGTGTCTGCACTTATGTCTCACTGGACGACTTGTCTGTAGAATATATGACACATGCTGTCAGACGCGCATGAATTTACAGGGATTTCTCCAGAAATGTAGAGCAGGATGGGGGAAGGGTGCCAAGCACAGGTAACCGTTAAGGAGGGTGGGGGGAACTCTTAACGACAGGCACTAGATTTCTAGCGTCGTCGTTACAGAGCCCACAGAGCCGGTCGTTGCAAATGCAAAGTAGCCAATTAACGCCGATCTACTGGCAGGATAGGGGCAAGAATGAATCTTTCATACACTTTGTCCGTCAATTACCGGTTCATTGTTAAAAGCGGCAATACATTACGAAGAAAATTTCCGTTGGACTTCCCTTAGTTTTGGCAGTGAATTACTTTTAATCCTGGTTATGTAGAGCAGAACTACGCACTGAAAAAAACCTAAACATCGACACGACCTCTCACTACACAACGTTATATTTGATAATGCAGTACAGCCGTTACGCCACGCTTTGGCGCACACCCCTCAAAAGGAAAGCAGCTGTTGCATTTCGCTTTTTTCAGACATAAATTGAAGTTATTTCCTGCAACTTCAGCTGGGGAAATATTGGATAGAATAGCCTAGCTTTGAAACTTAAAAGGACGCAGCTGGGATTAGAACAAGATATAGCAGCGCCACTGTCCCATTCTTTGGAGAGATCCCTTCTTATAGACAGTCTTAGAATTAGCTTTATAAAGATTGAATGACAAAAATAGTGATAACAAACAGAAAAAAAATATAATCTTGTCTTAGTATGCTAAAACAAAATTGTGCTTCATATGAAGCTAACCCTGCTTGCAAAATCATATCAGCTTCACATTCATGTCACGTACATGTGAGATGAATACGACAATAATAATAAAGATATCTCAACCATGATTTACTAGCATATTAGATTAATCGGTATCGTGGGGAATATGTTATTGCGACGTGCACTTCAGATAAATATTGATATAATGACAATTCTTGCCTCAATATCAGTAGTGTCAATTCTTTCTTAAATTGTGGGTGACAAAATCATTTTCCTTTCCTTTTACCATAATTGGTTACTGTGCAAATTGAAACACTGACATGCATACATTTCACTTAAAACGTTTCTTTTATCATGATGGTGTTTTGACTATATTTCGTTTATCGGCTTCGGAATTAGAAAATACAACGTTTTCCTATCCTGAAGAAGAAATTGTTTTTTATGCCCCGTGACATAAGCATAACTCTTAATCACTTCTTGATGAAAAAATTGCATCTATAGCTCATAAAAGATGGAAATGTCTTGTAACGTCTCTAGGAACTAAAACTGCTATAACATGCGCCCGCCGCCATGTTGGCGTCCTCATTTGCATTACAGAAAATCGTAGCTCAAATAACAACGATTAGATGCCTACAGCTGAATGAAGAGAATACAAGAACAATACCTAAAACATTATAACCTATAGCACAGAAAAATACTGAAGTACGCTTGAGCAACGCTTGATCAAAGTGCAAATAGGGACGCCAACATGGCGGTCAGCACCTGCCTAATTTAGTGATATTGACCGTACGTGAAAACACTCGTATCTCTAAGCCTTCGCTATATATAGTGTGAAGACATAGCTTACTATCTGATTTATATTCTGCTCTCGTTAGAAATAACAGTAAAATCCGATATCAAAGTTGTTATCGCACGTTCCAGACGAGACAATACGCTTTTATCACATTTTTACATTACAAAATAGACCACTTACAGTTCGTTTTATTACAATTTGTTTATCTTAGAGCAATTGCGAACGGAATTTATTCGCACAAAGAAGATAAAATCTTCTTATTTTGTGGATTCGTAAAGAATAATGATGTCGTGGTACTGACAAAGGGCAAACACTGGAAAAGGCTTGCAATAATGTCGGCTTTAGAAGCACTTGTTCTTTGATACTTTTCCGTCTCACAAATATATCTTCCAGCCTTAATGGCATGTCTATACCTCAGGGTCTATGTCTTTAAGTCTTGATGGGATTTTGATGCAAAAAGGGACAACGCTAGCTCATCAAAGTAGTCTTTGTTTCGTGATCTACGATAAACCGTAAAGGATAACGTTACAGGAACGTAACAAATTATAGCGAACTGAAGTGGTATGTATCGTAGAAAATTTGGCTAGTTTACTGGCAAGGGGAATCAAGAACAGAAAGAATGAGGAAAAGAAGGGACAACGCTAGATATATAGTTCATCTTGGTAGTTATTCGTGATCTACGATAGACCAAGTAAGATAACGTTACAAGAACGTGAGAAAAATGCTAGCGTACTGAAGTCGTTTGCATCGTAGAAAAATGGCTAGTTTTCTGGCGAGGGAATCAAAGACAGAAAGAATGAGGAAAAGAATCGAGTCTTACTTCCGGGTAATCGTCCGCGTTGAAAGTGATTCGCCCAATGGCCCAAAATTGACCTTTGTTGCGTTCTGTTTGCCGTATTATCACAACTCGCGCATAAGGTTTATTGTGAGAATCTCTGTGGTAGGATTTTTTTTAATTAGCGTGATTAATTCCTAAGAGTTTTTTTTTCTTCTTTCTGACCACATCAGTCATTTTCAACAGAAAAATACTTCCCCCCCCCCTAACATTTACAAACATTTGAGAGAAACTCGGTTGTTCTTGTAGCTAGAAAGATATTCTTTATTCCCATACACAGTTGTCTTGGGTAAAAAGCACGGTGTCAAAAGTATTTTCCTAGATGAGACGGTCGCTAGACTAAAGGATGTGGCACCTCGAATTGGTCATATGAGATCCACCAAAAAACCTTGGGTGTGCTCCCTTTACGGCGATCCCGGATTAAAAACTTCAATTTCAACACAATCTCCTTGTTTCTATGCAAAATCTTTAGCCTTAAGGCTCTTTATTTATCAAAGACGCAGGTACAAATTGGTTTCTTTAGCTTTCACTTTGATCTAAGCTTGACAGGAAACCTAACGCATGGCGTTAAAGAGATTTAGACACTCGGGGGTGATTGGATTTCGTCCTGTGGGAATCTTGTTTTGAATCTATCTCGTACGCCCTGCGGACTGATAAAAGTGTGTTTGTGATTTCAGCCGGGGGGGAGTGCGGTTTCTTTGTAACACTAATGGATTTCTGTTTCGTTCGTGCCTTCTTTAACCGATTCGCAAGGTTCAATTTACAAGACTCCCCTCTGGGAGAGCAACGTCGTTAACAAGCGCAGTAGACAAGCGGGAACGGCATTGTTACTTCACAGGGGGCTTTAAAGGCTAGGCGCTAATATCACAGACAACAGAGACGTTTGATCTTTTGGGAATATCAATCTTTTGGCTCATTCCAGGCCCGTCGCTATATGTATCAAGCAACTACCCTGGCGTACAGGCCAGAAATTCTGTCCCTCTCGCCGCATAAGCCGTCAGCCAATGAAATACTATTCTCTTCATGTCTGAGTTAATTTACCAGCCAATCACGTCGCCTCGATCCTGATTCTTCTTCTTCTTCTTGATGCTCACAGTCAAATTTGTTAACTATTATAGCATATATTTGAGAGCGAGAGCGCAGCGCTTAATGACTCAGGTTGCGTGTTCCGAACTCCTCCAAACCTCCTTAATTGTATCTATCAAGTAAGTGTCATACATAATAGTCCATGATCCAAACTCATAATCCGTTTTTCGTGCCATGGTCATCAAACATGGTCGTCAACATGGTCAGTCGGCATAGCGCCAGCCAATGAAATACTACCCTCTTGATTTCTGAATTAACTTACCAGCCAATCAAGTCACCTCATGATCATGATTCTGACCATCAGCCAATGAAATACTCTGCTCCTGGTGTCTGAGTTAACTTACAAGCCAATCACGTCGCCTCCTGATCCTGGACGTCAGCCAATGGAATATTCCTCTCTTGATGTCTGAGTTAACTTACCAGCCAATCACGTTGCCCCCTGGTCGTATACGTCGAAGTGATTGGCTGTGAAGTTCCCTTCAAAATGGCAGACTTATGTCTTGAAAGGATGTTAGAATTAACAGATATGTTTTGCTATGGTTTACAAATTATGAAAAACAGACGAAGAAAGGAGAGAAGATTTAAAATATAACTAACGCTAACGTCTTCTTATCTTCTCTTGTAGATGGTGTTCTTTCTTCTCAACTCTCTTCACAAGTGTTTCGATATGCACCATGGGTATGATCGCCTATCAGCGCTACAACAGCATCGTTCGTCCCAAGGACAACTGCCTCAACAGCGTCAAACGGGCCTTCCTGGCCATCCCCGGGATATGGCTCTTCGGTCTTCTGTGCGCCATCCCCCCTCTAGCAGCTTGGAGCATGGCGGACAACAACTCCTTTGACGACTACCGCTTACCAGTGTGTTCGGTTACAACGGTTCCACGGACGTACACGTTTGCCGTTTACATAGCCATCGTTGCGCTCTTTGTTCCATTCGTGGCAATGCTTGTGTTCTACTTCTTGATATACTGGGCTGTGTTAATGCACGGTAAGAAACTAGACAAAAACATCAAAGCCAAGAAGAAAAAGAAGAACAAATACGCGCGAGTGGAAGGGAAAACGTGCATTTTGATGTGCATGGTTGTGATAACGTTCTCGTTGACTTGGTTGACTTCTGGCGTTCTAACTTTCTCAGCGTCGCTGATAGAAAACCATCAGACAGAATTATTGCTTTCTACGTGTTTGTTGAGCGCCCTGGCGACTATCTGCGACCCTTTAGTCTACGTTTTCCAGAACCATCTTTTCCGTCTGTGCGTTAAGAACATCGTCCTTCTCAAGGGTCCTGTCAACGATAAGGCGTATCTTAGAATCGAGACAGCCGCTAATAAAACAGTTGTGGGAGCGTTTACCACCACGACTAACACATCGGGACGCAGACGACGCTATCCTCCCGGAGAACATCCCATAACTAAGGGTCTCCCACCGGCGTTTACTGTGGAAGAGCCGACTGAAGTTAAGGATGAGACCGATGGTAGGCCGGAGTTGGCCAGGACGGATTCGTGGGGACGGAAGGGGTCCCTGCCGCCGGTGGATCCGGTGAAGGAGCCCGAATTGTTTGCGGAGATACAGAGACGAAGGTGGAGCACGCGTCGACTGTCTGTGGTCATCTTAGGTGAGAGCATTTCTGAAAGTGAATAAGAAGTCAAAACACAGGCATGTATGCGCATGCACAAGCGCACCCACAGGCAGGCAGGCAGAGAGAGAGACAGACCTACAGACAAAGAGATACACACAGACAGAGAGGGACACAGACAGACAGGCATTGAGATAAACACTGCCAGAGCTAGAGAGACAGAGAGAGAGAGAGACAGACAGACAGACAGAGACACAGAGACAGAGAGAGAGACTGACAGCCAGGCAGGCAGACAAAGAGATACACACAGATAGACAGAAAAGGATAAACCGGAAAGACATATAGATACACACAAAGAGAGGGAGACAGGCAGACATACAGATGCACACAAACAGAGAGACAGAGAGAGAGAGAGAGAGAGAGAGAGAGAGAGAGAGAGAGAGAGAGAGAGAGAGAGGACAGACAAAGACATACAGAGAGAGAGGGAGACAGACGGACGGACGGACGGACATAGAGATACACACAGAGAGAGACACTAACAGACAGATAGACATAGAGATACACACAAAGACAGAACGAGAGACAGACAGACACAGAAAGAGAGATAGACACATACAGAAAGATGGAGAGATAAAAACGTGCACACACACACACACAAACTGAGGGAGGGAGGGCATGCAGAATTTCGAAAAATGTGATATGTATCGTAAAGGTTACAGATACGGCAAACCAAACTCCAGCCTTCCTGTCAAACCAGACGCTTAAAAGACATATACCACCTTTTCTCTATCACAAAAGAAAATAGATCGCCTTTCTGAGTGAGTCTTTCAGTTGAAACTTCAAGCACCGGAACTGAAAGGTCAAACCTTTCTACCCGTAATGGTAATGTAAAGCGTGGGAGTATTCGACATTTTCAGTACATGTTTCTTCATACATGCACTTAATAGTGTATTATTTAGTACTGGAAGGGCCTAGAACATGGTCTTTCAAAAGAGATTACTCTAAAAGGTCATATGTTTTACATCACTCTAATAATCGATCATCTTTTTGAAGAAGACTTCAAAATCATTCGAAACGGATGGTCTTCGGAATCTATCCTTCTGTTCTAGGCTTTTAACTTTTAGATCCATTTCGGTATCTGGAATCCACGATGCGAACGATTGATGTTAAAACTGAAAGCAGTTGAGGCAGATCGCAAACTTGTTTTTCATACATGCACTTATTAATAGTGTATTGTTTAGTACCGGATGGACCTAAAACATGGGCTTTCGAAAGAGATATATATTACTCCAAAAGGTCACATGTTTTACATCACTCTAGTAAGCTATGGGAGAGAGTGAGTGAAGTGAAGTAATCGATCATGTCTTTGAAGAAGAGTTCAAAATCATTCGAAACTGAGGACTATCGACATTCATCCTTGAGTCCACAATGTGTAGGCTTTTAACTTTTAAATCCATTTCGGTATCTCAAATCCCCGATAAGAAATGCTTGATGATGAAACTGAAAATGGTGGAGGCAGATCTCAAACTTGTTTCTTCATACATGCACTTAATAGACGTGTATTCTTTAGTACCGGATGGGTTTAGAACATGGGCTTCTAAAGAGATAACTCTAAAAGGTCATATGTTTTACATCACACTAATAATCGATCATGTCTTTGAAGAAGAGTTCAAAATCATTCGAAACGGATGGTCATCAAAAGCCATCCTTCTGCCAACCATTTTGGACGAGTGTTGGTGAAACTGAAAGAAGATAATGCTGATCGGATATAGATCCTTATCGTGTAATGGTAGAGTATCATCCCTAGTATCTATCAAATATTGATAATGACATATATATATATACAGTATTAGGTATACTTAGATACGATGCAGGTGTCACAGCAGCTTCGGTCATTTGTCATTTGTTCCCCCGGGCGCAAGACGGTGGGGGTAGGGGGTGGGGGGTGGAAGAAATCAATGTGACACCGGCACACAGGAATTACTGTCTAGACATCAGACTTCAAACCTGTTGCTGTTGTTCATCTCGGCCAATGTTTCTGCAAATCTTTCTCCATTACAGTCACAGTAGGGAGTATGGACAAGGATGGCCCTGATCGCATTGATACTAACGTCTTGTCTTGGTTGCTTTTCTTAAGCCCCCTTCTCACTGGACCCGCGGCACGCTGGCGGCGTCGTGGCGTCCTAAACTGGATTTGTGTTACCCTTGACTTTATAATAGGAATGTCATTCAAAACTTACATGTACAAGTATGACCAAAAAGACAACAAAACACACAAAGCTTAAAAAGATTTGTTTTTTGTCAATGAAATTTTTTGAGTGCTTTGTCAATTCGATCGGCCGCAGCGAAGCCGCCAGCGTGCCCCGGGTCCAGTGAGAGGGGGGCTTAACCCTATCTAGACCGGGCTTTTTTTAGACTTCCTGGACGGGGGGGGGGGGCTCTTTCGACCCCCCCGTCATAATTTCCGAACGGTATGCTGTATCATCACCAAATTTGCAGGGAGTGATGTTCTCGTGAAGTTTTATAATTCCTGTAATTGTGGTGACGTTATGACGTGATATGACGTAATTATGACGTCATCGATGTGATTTTATTGGCTAAATATGAAATTACAGTAATATCTAAAAGTATTAGACAAGACAGTGCGTATTATTGATTTGAAGGTATGCCAAGACATTTGACGTCAGTGTTAACTAAGTTGACGTCAAAATGACGTCGAAGAATGACGTCATGTGTTGTTAGCGACCCCCTGGGATCCGCCATCTTGGATCGGCCATTTTGAAATTTTTCAATATACATTTTTTCCATGTATAATCCCAAATAACAATCAAAGTAGACTAAAAACATTAATATGAATGTTTCTGGTTAAGAAAATTCCAGGTTGTGACGAATTTTAAGGCGAAAAAGCCTGTTTATACCGAAAATAATAATTTTGTCCGCCATCTTGGATTTTGAGCGATGACGTCATCAAAGTAGCATAATTTATGAATATTGAATCATGAAAGTTACATTAAATCACGTGATGTTATACATGTAGGAAACTAGTGAGGTTGAGCAAGAAAACATTGGAAACAACTATGTTTAAATCGAAATTAGTGAAATTTGCATAAAATGCCTCTTCAGAAACCCGTTGCCATGGCAATACGAAAAATGATAACTTATACTTTTCTCATAATATTGTTGCCAACTAAATTTTAGGAAAAGTCACCAAGTTTGGTTGTCCTACCATACGTCGTTTGGCAGTTATACGAGGTCAAAGTTGGCGCGGGCACTTTTAGCCCCCCCCCCCCCGGTCTAGATAGGGTTAAGACCCATTTTTCATCATTGCAGACAAATGTTTTGAACTCACTGTTTAAGTGGCCGTTCAGTAGGCTTTACGTGTTTCTGTATCCGTATAACTGGTATAACCGCCCCTCGGCGTAACACACCAGCTTCGCAGGCACGCGGCGTAGTAGCAGCTGGCTATATTACCCTGGACGACTTGCCACGCCTAACCTTAAAGTTTTCACATCTATCTGTAAGCTCTGTTTAAAGCTATCTAGTGAGGCTGCTCCTACAGTACCTTACAGCAATACTAGTAAAGATCAGTAAAGTCTAGCCCCATTTGATTTTCTTTGACCCATTCTTTATCATTGAAGACAAATGTTTTGAGCTTATAGTTTAAGTGACATTTACGTATTTCTATACGTCACATTTACAGGTGAGCGTATAGACGAGGACGATCCTACCAGCTTTGACAGCAGTTGCGAAGGCAGTTTCCGTAGTGGCGACCGTAACGGCCACCGTGCACTACACCGTATCTCCGAGACATCCAACAGCGGCGTTGAGGTGACATCCCCCGCCCAGAAACAGACCAGGAGCCGCCGGGGACCCCGTAAGCCGCATCGCTTCTCCGTGGGGGTCCCGTACTTTCATCGCCACACGGGTGGGAGACTGGAGCAGAAACAGTCGGGGTATATCAGTGACTTCGCCCGGAGATGCAGCATCGGACGCCGCCCGTCGTACGAAGTCAGTATCGAGCTAAACGTGACTCCCTTCGACTTGAAAACCAAAGAGAAGCAAATGACGGCTAGCGATGAGGAAAACTAAAGAAACCGTTGTTCTTAAGAAAACACTAAATAACTAACAGAACAGAAGATTTTCAAGCACAATTTCTATGTTTCTATATTAGAAAAATTATCAAGTCATATAGCTGTGCGATTTGAAGTCAATACCACTACTCAACAAGATATCCCTGTACATGCGCTTTGTGATTATCCAAAAGTATAATTCTGATACTATTATCAATATTAGGTATAACATTTGCAAAGTCTGTTATCCAAAGTTTGAAACAAGGTTTTTATTAATTGACTGATCGTGCTTTAAGCTATGGCGTCAATATTGAGTCAACAATGAACCAACATTGATTCAACATTTAGTCAAAATAGAGCCAACATTTAGCCAACTTTGAGTCAACTATGAGCCAACATCTAGTCAAAATAGAGCCAACATTTAACCAACTTTGAGTCAGCTATGAGCCAACATTTAGTCAAAATTGAGCCAACATTTAGCCAACTTTGAGTCAACTATGAGCCAGCAATGAGTCAACTATGAGACACTATTGACTAACGTATGAGCCAACATTGGGTCAACATACATTGAGCCTACATTTAGCCAACATTGAATCAAGATAGAGTCTACATTGAGCCAAAGTTGAGTCAACATTGATAAGATGGTGTCGACTATTGAGCCCTTTATAATGCTACAGGATTCCATAAAAGCATTATAAAAGCAACGAAAAAAAAAAAACACTTTCAAGCCATTTTCCTAAGATCGGAAAGAACAGTACAAACGGCGGTGTTACCCTACTTTGTCTAAATGATTCTCATGACAATTATTCATTGTACAAGTTCCGACATTTTGGCGCCACGTTCCGAAGTGTCTTCGCTGATGGTTTTAAGAAGTCATTGCTACTTTCGTTGCCGGCATAGGACACTTGACAAATGGCCTAACCGTCGAACCAAACCCAAAATAGTCTCCATTACACAAGAGTGTCATGCATTTCCCTTGACCCGCGGAAATTTGCAAGAGACCCAAAGCGCGGCCTCTCGCGACCTGCCATTCGTCTATTACTTGCGGTCAGGCCAAAGCTCATTTGTTTAGACAAATGATATACACCGGTTCTCTTAAAGGGGAATTCCACTCCAAAAGTGGATATTGTTTTCTGATAGATGATATTTTGAGGGATACAAATGCAACCGAACTTTGGCTAAATTACCTCAGCTGTCTTTTCGACAATTATCCTTATCTGATTCTATTCACCCCATAACGGACCCGCTTCTAATGTACTTGCATGGCAAACGTTAACTTCGGGCACAATTTCTCACTAACGTTAGACGGGATAAGCTTAACGAGGGAATTTTGGCTAAATTACCTCAGCTGTCGTTTTGACAATAATCATTATCAAATTCCATGCACCCCATAACAGACCCGCTTCTAATGTACTTGCATGGCTAACTTCGGGCACAATTTCTCACTAACGGTAGGCGGGATAAGTTTAACGAGTAAATTATACACAATCTAGGAAGGTACACACAAACGTTTGAAGACTATCCCGTCTTGGGATACAGAGATTTTGGTATTGTTTGAAGGGTCCTACGGGGAATTCAAGAATTCGATCGCTTTAATGTTTGACATGCGTTCAGGCTTCAACTTACGATTAATTTGACAAAACAAACTGGATTAAAGCATAGAAAATTAGTCTCAAAAGAAGCATAATACCTTTGGAGTGGAATACTCCTTTAACTCCTTTTTTTGACAGGGTTGTCTCCACTTTATCTTCAGAAAGGTCGAAGGAGTTTAGGCTAGGCCTTGATGACTAAGATAAGTTGGAAGATTACAGGGACGACATTACAGGTAAACGGTCGACATACAAGGGTTTGTCATCGCCTCCTGGGCTTGCAGATTACTTCAACGCTACGAGTTGATGCGACAATTTGGTTGCCCGTTCTCCCCAAAGAGAGTCATTGGTTATAGCCAACTGCCAAGAAGGTCGACTAAAATAGAAACGAGTTACTTTGCGAATGACACTGAAGATGAATAACAAACGGTACTTTTAGTTGCAAATGCGAGTTCGTTGACCAGTACAAATGATCACTAAAAGTAATGATTAGGCATCTTAACAAGGCTACAATGGTAGGAAGTTCTCGATATGAGGAGAAAGACTATCTTGGGCTCCAATTTAGATTTATTCCTCATGACTTTGCATGTGATATTTCATAGAAATATGCACATGAAGTGCGTCATCATTTACAAGGAGCTCATGATTTGAATTTCTTAATAGGCATACAACACACAGTAACAAAACTACCTCCGATAAAAAAAGGATATCTTATAGAAAAAAAAATGTTCTTGCACTGACAAACAATTTACAAAAATAAACAATTAGGCTATTATGCCATTGGTCAAAACAAAAACATGGATCGCTTGGTAATAGCATGCTTTCAATGTAAAATTCCCTCCACGTGCATGCATGTGGTTTAAGCCATTTCATCCTGCGCAATTTTCTGTCCCAGTCTATCAACCTGTTAGCCAAATCACGTTTTCAACTTTTCCGGACATTTAGTACGACGGCCCATTCCAAGTTTCCTCGCATCCTTCCTAAACGATCGATTCGCTAGAAGATTGCTTTCGTCCACCTAAGATGGCAACGAATACGCCTTGCAAAACATCTTCGACACTGCCTTTTAGTCTTACAGTTAATGGTTTGCTCGGCCATCTATTGGAAAGTACACCGTGTGTGTGTGGAAATAGATAGGCATTTTCACGGAGGTGATTTACTTTGCAAAAAGGCATGTGCTGTTTTTCTTGACTCCGAAAATCGATTAACTGCTGGCTTGGAACTTTGCCAGTCAATCTTGTTTTTTTTGTCGTGTGAAATGCAACACAGCAACCGAGCGAATTATAATGTCACCACCGCATGGTACCAGGGAAATGTTGGCAACTATAAATGAAATGGTTTTTGACTATATGGTTTGAACATGGGAACGACATATTTGTTTTGTAATGTCTGTGCATTGGATTATATCTAGGCAGTAGTAGTGGGCAACCTCAAGCCAACCGTACACACTCACGCCGTATCTTCAGAAAAGACGCTATAGCCGCAAAGTCTCTGTATAAGACTTTATTCAATCCCACATCGACTATTTTCGCCTTGGTGTTGCTTTCTCGATGGTATAAGGCTCGAATGAACCAAGTATTGGATTATATCTAGTTACTGTGCCTGTTGGGGTGAATGGACGACAGGTCAACGCACATTTTTCCAAAGTTTTTGAACTGTGTGGCCTAAGGGCTAACGACAAGGAGATAGGCGCCACCTTACACACCATATGGTGTAGGATGGATTCAAAACTTTTACATTTAAATTTTAAACCGTAAAATTCACAGTGCCTACACCATTCGCTGACGACAGTTTATGCTTATATGTCGTCGTTCCACGTCTAGTATGGCATCTAGAAGAAAGAAAGTATCAAACAAAACGAAAAGCGTTTGAAGCCTTTGGATTTGGATACTTTTATATGATAATGTTCTTTGACCTGTGTAAAACATAGGGTCTACGAAGCACTGTAGGGGAATATGTTGAATAATAACTAGGGGTTCCTGTTAATGTTGAAAAAGTTTAACTGTAAAAATCTGACAGCAGTTTCTAAAAAGTTTGCGGATAAAAAAACCTAGCCTGGTGACCAATGTATCATAAACTTGGCCGGGTTTCTGCGGGCCTGGGAGCGTTTGCCTTCAACCAGGGTCAATCAACACGCCCCGCTGAATTTTGCCCGAGACCTGGCATGATTGCGAACTAGCAGTGTTTCTACACCACCCCAATATATCGGTCCTACCGTCACAACGATTTGCGAGCTGAGCTGCCTGGAAGTAGGTCAGGTGCCTTATCTTTCAAAACACAGATACACAGTCGATTTACAACACCGATAAACTGAAAAACCGGGGGTAATAATTCGAGGTCGATTTCGTGCTTCTGCTAACGCTCTAATCAAGATATACACTTGGCGTAGTTGATGCCCACGCTCGATGTCGATAACATCAGTCGATGTGGCGATATCTTATGTTAACGTATTCAAGCTACTGCGATGAATGCACTTTGGCCCATTTTCGTGTTCTGTTATGGCACATTTACATGCAGATTCCGTACAACAGTAATGTACTAGCCAGCTCGATATGTATAGTATACAAAGACTTTGTTGTTTGATTTTGTGGATGAACTGAAGTCACTTTGAACACAAGGCCAAACGTTTTGGACATTTGTAACGTGTAGTATCAATTTTATGCATTCTCTTTCATGAAAACGGAATGTTTGCTAGGGAGGACTGATAACCCATATGTGGTGGGATTTAAAGACTTTTAAGAAAGCGTTTTGAGATTTCACTAAGACAGCCTTACTTGAGGAAATCCCGGCACCATATGCTGGGCTCAACCTTGGATTTTGAGTACCGGATGTTCGTATCTATAACATATGTTGTGTGTTTCAACAGTGAGAGTGACAGTATGGATATGAAGCAACATGTATTATCTGTAGTATTTGAAACGTGATAACTCTTGCTGAGCACATTTTGTGTTTCTTTGAGGAAATGTAAAATGCACAATCGTTTGGTACTTTTATTGTGACTATTAATGGAAGGAATTTGTATCCTTAACGTTTTCTTGTTCAATATACACTTTTTGATGTAGATTGTATATAACCTATTTGTATGTCTATACAGTATGATGAACATGTGATTTTGTGCCAAAGGTAAAATATACGTATACATATCTGATGATGTACATACGATGGTTGAAATATGAATAAGGTAGGGAATATGAAAAAGAAAGGGGGGAGTTCTTTTCTATCAAGCGTAAAAAAAGCGGAAGAAAAAGGCCAAGGCCGTATTACGATGGCTTTAAGCCCTACGTATAGTGTATATAGATTCAATGCATGTGGTGCGGTTGAATTGAAAGGATTATATGGCCTTATAGAAGCAGTGGTTGTAAAAGTATGATAAGAGTCACTCTTTGTGCATACTGCGCGGATTCAGTCACATGCACAGACTATATTCCGCTAAGGTCGGGGCCTGGCAGTGGCGATAGCAATGCCAACTCTGCTCTCTAAGCTCGTGCTATGTCATGTTTCACATAAAAATGACGTATTTGCAATGAAGCAAGCAGGCTGCTCTGAGACATCACAAAGAGGAAAAAACGGCTTTGAATCAGGCGAAAAGCTGAAAACAGATGCTTTGTAGACAACTGAACCTTTTGCCGAGGTACCTTTTATATATTTCAAAAGAAATGTGGCATATTTGATCACACGATGGTCAAATATGAGCGCAGAATTTCCAGACTCTTTTAGATTTCGAACCATGTTCTATCATGTTCGAACTGACGTATTCGAATAGATGCATTAATGATTACACCCAACCTAAAACACCGTCTCTCTGTCTAAAGCAACAATACAGTGGCCAAATTTCTCTGTCTTTTGTATGAGACATGGGCAGATGTTGGCGGCGTTATGACCACTGCCAGGGTACGAGAGAAAGACGAATACTTGTGAAACCTCGTTCTCTGTGCCTTGTACTGTGAAAGCATCTTTCTCGTGACGTTTTTGTCAATTAAATTTGCACTGTTGTTAAGAATGATCGCGTGGTTTCTTTTATTTCTAATCTTATTTAGTTAAAAGTATATTTTCATGTCTCCCTAAAGTTTGTTATTAAGCTTTTAAATTTTCAATAACAAAGTTACATGTAATGTCATTGTACAAAATGTACTGACATGTCTGGCGAACCATTGAAAATGCCTTTAAAACGTTAGAATTTAAATTCACACTATAAAGGCAAAAATGCACTGTAATTATACATAAGATCAAATTTCAAAATCTAAGCGTTAATTTTCTGAAAAAATACTTTGTCTAGTAATTGTGCTACTGAGATGATGATAAAGTGATGCTCGCCTATCTTAAACAAATCAAGTTTGCATTGCAATCAAGTTTCCTTGGTAATGCTTTTTTAATTGTTGACATTAAATTTCGTTTTACGATGTGTTACAAGTTGAACCAGTAGCGAAACCATGACCCGACTTTATTTTTAGATGTAGATGATTATTTAGAATTTAAACTTTATCTGTTACAGCAAGTCTTTCTATTCTACACAAAGTTAATATCAAACCGTCGTCTACTGCGGCAACAACTTAAATCCACGAATTGCCTTGGACTTCATTTATATTATCACCTAATCAAATGCGGTGCGGTAGACCTCGAGATACTTCCTGATATCAAGTTACAGCTTTTAAATGTCGTAACTAAATATACCTCCATGACCGGATGTGTTACACGTTGACCTGTACTGGCAGACACACGACCCAAGTACATCAAGACATCGATAGATAACCAGAATATAAAACATAACTGTATAGATATGAAAACATTCGGATTCAACGCACGATCAACTTCTCAACTTGCATTATTTTATTTCTTCCGGTCATTCTTTTTCTATAAGAAAGCGTCTGCATGTGGCGTCGTTTAAGTATCACTGAATTAGAAAAGTCCGCGTGTCAAGCCTATCACACCTTGGTCAAATGTAACGGTTGTGAAAATGTCAAAATTACATGTACAGCCATTCCCTGACTAGGAAATCGACCGTTGCGATATCAAAACGATCCCTCAGGATATATATAGACCGTGATAGATGGATCTTTTAGCTTTTAAGAAAGAGGGTACATTTTGATTTTGTCCACGATCAATTTTTCAGCGTACACGCAGGCAATCTGATAGAGATGTACATGGTTCCAAGGGTCAGAGGTCCGTGTAAAGGACCTGTAGACTCGCCCGAGGTAGTATTTTTCTCAGCACTTTGAGATAATTGAATGCTACTTCATTGTAGAAGAGAAATTTACTGCGTGGCTGAAGCTGTATATATCTACGCAGCTTCTTTATGAGTTATACCCCCCTTCTACTAGGACGGCGCTCTCTGCGACCTAAAATTTAACCATGGAGTGCTCACCGAATTTCATAGGTAAATGAAAAAAACTACGATTTGTGTGTTTTGTTGTCTTTATAGTCATACTTTTACATTTTTCATAAAATTCTAATTGTGAAATCAAGGGTTACAAAAATGCAAAGTAGGTTGCAGTGAGAGCGCAGAGGGATCGCCGTTAAGTAGGAATGGGGCCTTACTAATTCGCCGAGGATCATGAATTTCGTTCAGAAAAAAAAAAAAAAAAACACCACTCACCAGCCATAGAGACGGCGGTCGATATAGACTTCCTGGCACTCGCCGCAACGCTCTATATGCTTGGATGTCAAAGTTGGCAAGATATCGTCATCCTAATTTCGGGCATGTTGCCCAGACTAAGTTCACCCTCTAGATATTACCTGCTTGATATAAATCACCATGCAGATGTTGGAGGGGACGAATTACAGTCTTCAATCCTAATTAGCTAACATCTGCTTGGATATGAGTTCTATGCAATCTTTTTTTTCAATTTCATCTTATCAAGATGAATATTTCATCCTTTGATATTATATATACGAACAGGATCGTAAAATGATAATAACAAAAAGCTAGCCATTATTGCACCATTTCTTTCAGCCAAAAATCCATAAAGACACATGGAGTGCATTTCTCCATTACGTTGTTCCCAAGAGTGTTGTACCACACTGTATGTGCATGTCGGCACACTGCATATCTTCGCGCTCATACTACATGATCTCATCCGTCCCGGTGGGAAATGTACATGTCATAGGCGGTCAGAATTTTCACGGTAACTGCAACGACCTCCATATCAGCTAGCCTGGAAAAGGAATATGTAGAATCTGAACCCGTAGGCAAGTACATGTAGAAGACGCAGAAGGAATACCTTAACGTTAACCAAAATCGAGTACCCATTAACACATTGGGTGACGTGAGGAAAGTTGTGTAAAGTGCCTTTCCCAAGGACATAACGCCTAGCCAGGAATCGAACCATTGACATCCAACCCTGAGCCCTGTAGCCGCACTCGCCAGGTCATTGAACTGCAAGTATATAGCTTCTCTGAAACGCGGGGTAGACAGATTTAAGTTCCCCCATGGCCAGAAAGACTGCACTTTCCCAACCTTGATATACATACGCCTATAAATCAACCTATCAGATTAAAAAAAAACATGCCTTCGTCGGCAAGATAGAGGTAACCTACAGCCCGTGGCCTCAGAGTTAGCAATACCCGCAGAAAGGGCAAGGCCAGGAGATGTTAGCACTTAAAAGATGAGTAAATGTTGCAGAACTTTGTTAAAGCGGCATCTATCAAAACGTTTATACCATCGATGCATTACGCTACAAGGGAGTTTTTACTGATGTTTTGTCCATAAATTTTCTAACTATGATTAAGTGTTCATTAGTACCAAATGTACATTGATATACCTGGCCCTTGAACGGATCGCAAGATATGATACAATGCGGGGAAAATCCCACTCCCAATGTGTAAAGCCTGATATAAGAAGCTTTTTGGATGTAGAAATAACTTGGCAAGATACCATGAAAGTTTTCTTTGCAATGTTTCAGTTGAGAAATCATGTTTGGCAACGTGTTCTTCGTGGTAGTATTATCAACATAGCAGGTCGATGAGTTTTGCTATATCATGCTTAGACTGACTTCAAGTTCGTTGATGAAATCTTTGCAGTATAAAAGAAATACATATCAAAATAGCAAAATGGAAATTGTACACTGCATCGTCATTTTTATCAAATGTTGCCAAAAGGGCAATGACCGGGTTCCATTGAATGAGCAGACAACTAAAAGCTCGTTGAATATGAACGCGAGGGCCTCAAGTCAAGATGGAATGAAAATTTGGTCGAAGGATTTGGGATGTTGCAACTTATCTGCACGTGTGCTTGTACCTGTCAAGTCTTTGGAAGGCTAGAATTTCAATATCGATTCCGGAATTCCCTAAACTCATTGACAATGCTGAAGGAACGACATTTCAAACCCAAGGCTGTTTCTTGTAACATCCGTTCAAAGATGCTGGCTTTGGTAAGTGTGACAATTAGAGCTTAATGTCAACAACACTAAATAGCAATGAAGAAGGAACGCCTCTTTTGAACCCTAGGCTGTTTCTTCTAACTTCCATTCAAAGATGCCGGCTTTGGTAAGTGTGCACATCAGAGCTTAGTGTCATAACAAGTACAAGTAGCAGAGACCTCAACCACATGAAGCCGGAAGATATGACACCGACTTACACTAAATTACGGTGTACACGGATATTTTTGACGTTAAGTTATATCTTATACCTCCAGGGAGAGATGTGAGCGACAGTTAAAAGTTTGAGAATGCCGTTCTAGGTGGTGAAGGGCTTAATGGCAACACAGTTCATCGATCATACGTGCCAGAGTCGTCTTCAATATGGCGTGGAAGACAACACAATCCCCTGTAGGCGTTAACACTCTGATTACACGGATCAACAAGGCATGCACGCTTAAGGCTTAACGATCTGAGCATAAATCAATGAGTTCTCCTGTTTTATTTACCAGCTCTTCTTCTTCCTCTACTTCTTAAAGGCAACCCAAGTAATATTAGGGCCCGAAAATTGGAGTTTGAAAGTCAATTCATTTAGTAAATTCTATACATGATAAGTTCAAACAATTAACACTATCTATCACAATGTAAACCGACGTCCATACATGTAATACAAAAATACGACGTCGTTGTGATGTGAAAATCGTCGCAATAGTTTTTGTATGCTTGCGAAACTAAGAGAATCATCGAACGGTACGTTTTCGCGCGGCTGTAAATTGTTCAAAGTATGAAATTATTACGCAAATGTGCTAAATATTGTTAATTATATATCACTACCAAAAAGATGTCGGCATTTTTTGTTTTAATTTCCATATTTTGGGCCCTACTATTACTTCGGTAAAATGTTAGAGGAGTAATGACTCCGGTAACCACCTAGGTCCTCCTCCCTAAAACATGTCCAATAAATTTTCAGTACGTCAATTGTAATGACTCCCATTTTCAGCTGTGTTGCTATTCTTCTACTCTCTCCTCGAAGGAATACTCTTCCTCCTTTCCGTGGTTGATCCCCTTCTATTGCAGTCTTTCCATCGAACAAGTAGACAGAACATTTTATCAGCTCTTGCAATTGACAGTTACAGCATGTATTTTGGTACCAAAATACTGCACAGTACGCCTATGAAATACACGGTTTTATCATATTTTGTATATCAAGCACACTCTTACACAACGAAGTTTGTAAATTCTTTATTTGAGTAATAATAAATTCTGTGACTCAAACAAAAGGGACCTGAAAAATCAACACTATTACTTTCATGAATATTTACATAACATGTGCATATGTATGTAATACGACTGCAAAACATATTGCTAATGATATTAACAATTGGTCTTTCAATGCCGGAACGCACGGCTGGAACGACCGAACTGGAATACAAGCACAATCTTTTTTCTGGAAGAATTAAGCAAGGTATGTAAGTTATCTTGCAGTTTGTCCTGTGTTGTTATGAATTAAAAAGTCAAGAACACGTTTGTACATGGAATGTAACATTATAGCAATATGTAATAGTTGATATATTGTAACACAGTTCAAGTGTATATTATCAGCCTTGAATTATTATTAAAAAAACAAAGGTTGTAAACTTGTTCAAGGCAACCATTATTATATACAATCATATGTAGCATTACTAATTCTTTCCGACAAGACAAACTAGCATCAAAGATCTAGAAAGCAAAACATGTTTTCCAAATGCCACAATTACAAGTTTCTACCATATATTAATCTTAATATTTTTACTTTGTTTAATGTACAGTCATTTGCACATTTTGACAACTCATCATATTTTCAATGCGCAAAAATAAAATTTAGCACCAATATCAACATTGATATCTTATTTTGTAAAGAAGTATTAATCAAGAATGGACACGTCAAATTCAAACCATTTGCACAGTTTTAACGATCAACTAACTTGTAACAAACAAACAAACAAATAAAAACAAACAAACAAACAGACAGCAACAGACGCTGTGTTTCTTTTGCCTCTTCAACCATCTCTACAGAATAGGGTCTGTACCATTCCAGTCCACTGTAGCATCATTCCACCTACAGAAGAAAAAAAATAGAATTTTTAGCTTTAAGTACGTAAAACTGTGCTTTAAAAAAGACTGGCTATGTTGATTTCATCACCTGGATGACATCCGTGCGCGCATCAATTTTTCATTTATTTCGAGTTTTCGGCCATACTGTTAATTGTACAGAGCAGTTGCAAAATGAAAAAAAACCCCACAATGTATGCTGTAAATTGAAAAAAAAAAAAAATTGGAACCATACCCAGTGTGTCTAGTTACGTTAATCTTTCCTGACCAGGTAGATTTCAAAATGAAGTGAACTTATTGTTTTTGCCAAACTTTTTTGTTTATTCGAACCCTGGCATCAGTTTTAGAGCCTCTGGAGGATGTCATCCATATAATCAAATAAACATGGCCAAAGGATATAAATTCAAAGAAATCTTATAAGAATCATGTCACATGTGACCTATATATTTGTAGCCTAATCAGGGAGCTAATAAAAACATAATAGGGCTTATTCTAAACCGCTTTGCTCTAACATGAAAAATGCATGGTTCAACAAGCTAATTCTTGGTTTCTATGATAATCCTTAAATAGGCAAGCAGGCAAGACACTTCTATGTCAAACATACATCTTACAGATTATGTTGTTCTCTACTTCAATGAAATAAATATCAATGAAAAATATGTACATTTACTGTAACCAACAATAAAACTTTCACTCTGCTAATAGCTAAAACATTTAAGGTGATACTATAATTGATGATTTCTAATGAGTATCTGACCATCAACAAAACATAGTAAAAATGCTACATGGCATTGTTATTTTTCTTTCCTGTTTACATGGAGAAAAATAGGTCGGATTGCAAAACAAGATATAAAATTCATAATCCTCTTTTAAGACTCAAAGCCTGCAGGGTTTTCTTAGAATCCGAGATCAAAAACATAAAAATACAAATTTAACTGCATAAGAAAGGTAACAGTGGCCCCACTGTATCTTACTTGAATGGTTAACAACCTCAACAACTGATTTGATAAATGTACCATCGGTAGGTAATCTTCCTCTAAGCTTTGAAATACATTCTGGTGATATTCATCATATGGTTACAAAAGCAGAATGCCAGCCGTAATAAGCTGAGGATCCCAAGAGGCCAATTATTGTTGGCGGGAAACTTTCTTCGGGATTGTTTCAGAAAGTAAAATGGCTAACCTTTGAACACGGTGTTCAGTGAGCCCAGTATGTGGGCGAAAAAGGAAGTGCAGACCAGGAATGCCTGGTCACATGTATTGTATAATCAAGCAAATTGAGGTCATTCTTAAGACACTTGTGTATGGATGTGTCGCACAAATTCAACCTGTCTCTTACATGTAACCATTGCAAAAGTGGTGTGTAATGCTGCATTGATGCTAAGCTGGCATGGCATTTTCTCACTGATGCCATCTCTGTCTGACTCCGATGCTACACTATTATACTCGTCTAGGCATTGCTGTGTTGACAGTCAAGAGTCAGAGTGGTATCTTAGACAGCTCTAATCAATCTGAAATTACCGTGGCAGTTGGCACCAATGCTGCACTACAGCATCATCACAATTTTGAGCATTAGTGCTGCAGAACACTTAGGAAAAGGTTATCGTAGGACTTTTCTGTCAGATAAGCTATACATTACCTTACTGAGAATTTTATGACAACAAAAATAATTGTTCAACCAAAGTTACTGAAAAGAACCCACACACAACTTGAGACAAGAATTTGCAAGAACAAGCTTGTCTCTTTTAGCCTGGAATCCAGTCATGAAAGCTATTACCCACATCAATTTACAGCAAAGGCAGAGTGGAGGTAGATCAAAGTGGGTATAAACTCTGGATTCCAGGCTATATCTAGCTTGACTATAGATGGGAAATTTTAAGGTGTAAACTTTGGCTTCGCAGTTCAAATTGAACTGGGCTGAAAAGGATTTAGAATTCATCAGTAAGTGATACACACCAAAAATAGTTACTCAAGTGATACACTTCCAAAAAGGAGCTTCATCCTTAATTTAAGGGGTGAGAAGATGGCATTAGTGAAGGGATCATATCACAGCGGAGCTAAAAGCTTCCAGAAAATAAGCTCATTAAAACATAAAAGAGAGACCGTAATAGCATTGGAGTGGGAGTTTGCAGGGTGTGACAGCTAAAAGATATTTCATAATTTAAATTCTAACATATTCCTGTTTGCATATGTCATAGACATATCCATGCAGAATTTCAGGTCATTTATTTTAATACCAGGGCACAAGAGCCAGAAAAATATATTCTTCGTCTGAAAAAAGGAAAAAAATCCCAAAATAGATATCTTTAAGCAATGCATGCTAAAAATGTCAATGTATTCTTGTTTGTATTAGTGTCACATATCCATGCCAATTTTAAGTCATCTGGTGTTAATAATATGGCACAGGAGTCAAAAATATAAATTTTTGGTCTGAAAATGGCAAAAAATGCAATAAAATTGATATTGAGCAGAATTTGAGATGCCTCCATATCTCATAACTTGTGTATTTACATTCAAGTACATGCGTGCTTTTAGACAACTTTGCGAATTTTTCAGCTATACCACTGGACTATCATTCTTGCTAGTATGTTTGTTTTTATTCGCGATTTTGCTGGCAAAATTGACAAACATACTTTGGCGCAGTTATCCAACGTCCACAATCCATAAACTCATTACACATTCCATGTGTTCTGACAATCTTCATCATGCAACTAGTGTGTACCAAAATGAGCCCAGCTGGGAGCTTCTATTTCAACTAATGACCCCATTAATCAAAGAGTAGAGATTAATTATGAGCTATAACCAGCCTTGTTAAGGTGATTATTCTTGCAAGGGAACTGCTGAACCAACAAAGGGCTTTGATAATTGGCATGAGTCTTGGGGATTTGGGTAGTGCTGATCTTTGGTATTAGATTTGAAACATATTAGAACCTGTCGGTTTATGTTTAACAAGTTTGGCAGTTAAGACATGGAATAATCAATAAGGTTAAAGGTGAGAAATGTTTTTACTTTGCATGCATACAGGTTTTACTGTAAGTTGGGAAATATTTGCAATGGTAATTATTGTATATTCCGTAAAATAGTTGCTTCTAATGACAACTTACAACTTTACTGCCGTAAAAATGGTTGTTTCCTTCGAAAACTTAAAACACTGCGTACACCTTCTTTCTCCCTTCACAATAAAGTCCCCACAAACTTAAGTCAATTTACAGTAAGATTTGAAATTTGCCCATCCTAATAGTAAGAATGAATTTCAAAAGCAAAGAAAGACTATCTTGCATTTGTCTTATTTTCTTGAAAATGTATAACTTGCCAAATGAAGATTAACTAATAGAAACAGTTGAGTCTCAATCTCACTTTAGCCAAACGTGAAACGTATTATGCTCGAGAAACAAAACATACTGCTTTTACATGAATTAGGTCTTAAAGCTAAGTAGACTGGGTCACCCCTACTATTCTTGGTATAATTGACTTTGGCTTTTTGCAATACTATGTCCAAAAAAAGATTATTGGGCAGAATTTGGTAAGTCCTAAAAAAGTGAAGCATAATAAAATAAACCACTTTTCCAGTCTGAGTAAGCTAGAAAGTTTCAGGATACCATAAGAATCAGTTTTCCCTTCCATTAAGCATGGGACGGATGAAACGGATACCAGTGCGCTCCCGGAGGGCTCATCAATTGACCACCTGTTGTTAGGAGTATTGCCACTCTTAAGATGAATACTCCCTTAAGGGGGTGGTGGTGGCATTGAGTGATGGTAAGAAAGTCTTATCTGACAGTGTTTATCGACAGGCAGTTTTAGCAGGGCTTTTTCTAAAGAGGGGAACAGGGGTGCTGCGGCCCCATGCCCTGACCATGCGCCCCTTATCCTGCATGGGTAGCAGATTCTCTGACAAGCATAAAATTCAGATTGACCAGAGATGCTACTACATGTAGGTCCTATGTGGCAACAGCCTTCAACTGTGGTCTGCCTGACAGTAATTCTACCCCTCAGGAAACCTTTAAAAAAAAAACATTTTCACTTAAATGGAAACCTTAAAAAAACCATTTTCACTTAAATTCCCTAAAACTCCACACCATGGAAGGGGGAAACCCCTCTCCAAACCATCAAAGGGGCTCCTGTTTGGTCGCTTAATCCCTCCCTCCACATTTATATTTGACATAATACAATGTCATGTAGTTGGTCAAAATACTGTTACAGTAACACTGGCCTTTGATTTTCAGTCCTACAACTTGAAAATCATAATACAGTAACGTGAGTTAACTCAACAATGATTTTTTGCACCACATTTTTCCTGCAAATTGCAGGTGGATAGCAATCGTACGTATTCTAGATCTGCATTTGCAACAATAGGCTTCTACTATACAATTCTAAGTGCCTCAGACCATGAAGAACTACATGGTGATAATACAATGTACCTGCTCTGTATTGTGTGACAAGCACATGTAACTTGTATGATTTAGAGGAACTTGTATTGCATGTAAAGCCAATTTGAAACACACTTATCAATACTCATTACATAGGTTTGATTTGTATATCCTGAAATATCAATTTCAGATGACAGCATTATATATTTTCTTAGCAGTGAAGCCCTCAATTCTTCTGACAGATGTAGGGCAAGCTTGATATATCTGTGTGATATTAGTTCCAAAACCAACCACAAGGGGCCAACATGGTTCATACAATAATCTTAACAGATTGATGATCCCCATCAACTACAATATACATAAAGCAAAGGCCAAAAAGTTACAGGTGTACTAAACTTTTCCGAATCTATGCTACTGACAGATGTAGGCCACCCTAGTTTAAGTTAAAGTGACCCGGGCATCTTGAAAAGATGCATAGGGGTGGCGCCCATCTCCGTTTCTATAGCCCTTGGGCCACACCCATTTGTGCAAGTCACTACAGCAGGGGGCTGGTCCGCTGGTAGTGATGTGTGTTTAACTTCCATACTCTTTCCCAAATGCTGAGTGCTAAGCAGAGAAAGCAGTATGTACCATTTTTAAAGTCTTTGGTATGACCCGGCCGGGGTGCGAACTCACGACCTACCGTATGCAAGGCGAGCACTCTACCAACTAGGCCATTGCACCGGGCCACCCTAGGCTTTATCATATCTGCATATGAGCTCCCAAACCAACCACAAGGGGCCAACATGGTTCATCATACAATTATCTACAGGCAGATGATCCCTATCAACTACAATATATAGCGAAGGCCAAAAAAGCGAACCAGCTTTAGCTCCTGTACTAAAATAACAGGTCTGGAACTATTGTCTCTTTTAACTTGAATCAACCTTGTCTTGACTTTGTCTAATTTTTTCCTATTGGACTTGTCTTCACTTTACTTGCATATCAATTTATGGCTTGTGGTTACAAACCATAAGTTGGCATGGAAACGCCCAAGAGGTCGCCCTAGAGGAAGATGGGAAGACCAGATCTTCAACAAATGGGGTAGGGAATTTCTTCCCGAGCAGCCTTCGTAACCCCTGCTTCTCCTAATGGGTCAGTGAAGTCAATACTTGTCTCGAGCATTGATATTTCTGACCTCGGGTGAAGAAATGCTGCTACAGTAACAATATGAGCCGCCTTTCTTTGTTAATTGATGGCAACATCAGGCTCTTACGATCGATTAAAAAAAAAAAAAAAAAAAGCCAAGGGCTGGGGATCGTCAGAACCGACTGGAGGGTCTACGCCGAGAGTAGACAAACCTGGCGTGACCTACTAGTAGCTAAGCATGTCTTTAGCCGCTAAGTGCATCAGTTCCTGATGCTCGCGAATGATTGATTGTTACAAACCTGCTGATGGACAAATCTTGCTCAGTGTCACTGATGAAAAGTAGTGGATTCTACTTGAAACTTCTGATTGTTTCCAAAATCATATCCAGCTGCTTATCTAATAAGCTATCTGCCGTATCTTATTACCTGGATGTATTATTTTCATCAACGTTACTGGACTGGTGTACTAAACTCTTCTATTGTACCGACAGATTTAGGCCATCCTTGTCAAATCAATCTCAAAGCCCGCCACCCGAAGCCGAGAACAGGATGTGTTCTTCTCCAGTGAACATATTGATGAACATGTCTGAAAATCCTACCAGCCAAAGATGTAAATTCAAATTAGAAGTTGGTAATCAATAAGCTAAGTCATCAGACACGCTCTACTTTTAGATGTAAAAAGGTCTTGGTACGAGTTTGTTTGAATGTCAGTTGGTTAGGGGGCAGGGTATTACTTTAAATGAAATTTAAAAAAAAAATTATGTATTAAAAGTAAAGGTCTCATAGCTTTTTGAGGCCATAGGGACAGTGGGTTGTTGTTATTCACTGTGTTTAGAGCACAGTATTGGAAGGCAGAGCCCATCCCTCTCCTTCCACTGCGTTCATATCTTCAACCGAAGTCAGGTACCCATTTTTACACCTAGGTGGAGTTAGGAAAGTCGTATATAAAGTGCCTTTACCAAGGGCACAATGTCTAGTAAGTACATTGCTCCAGATTTATGTATTAAAAGTAAATTAAAGGTCTCATAGCTTTTTTGAGGCCGTAGGGACAGTGGGTTGTTCATCCACTTTGTTTAGGGTACTGTATTGGAAGACTCCCTCTCCTTCCAACTTTTACATTCAAAACCGAAGTCAGGTACCCATTTTAACACCTGGGTGGAGTGAGGAAAGTTGTGTAAAGTGCCTATCCAAAGGGCTCAATGTCTAGCCAGGATATTATTCTAAATCTAATGTGAAGGTCCCATAGCCTTTTTTAGACAGTAGGGACAGTGCGTTGTTCATTCATTTTGTCATGGGCACAGTATTTGAAAACACGGAATTTGAAGACAGAGCCAATCCCTCTCCTTCCACCTCTTTTACATCCCAAACTGAAGTCAGGTACCCATTTTTACATTAGGTGGAGCGAGGAAAGCCGTGTTAAGTGCCTTTTGCAAGGGCACAACGTCTAGCCAATTGCAAGAATCAAAGTCGGGACGTCACGATCACACATTGACATTGCATGTAAAACCTCAAAAGAGCCGTCAAAACTTTTTTTGCCAAAGCCATATTTCTTATCAGCCTGGTTCACTAATGTAAGCAATATGGAGTGACCTAGAAAGATAATGTAGCTATTATATGGTGCAAGCACTTCCATATGGTTAGTAGAGATTATGACGGATTATATGGGATATATACGCAGCTCATGGGGATATTATATAAGCCCCTGGGGTGATATTGATGTTGCCATTCTTTTTAACTAGGCCAGGCAGGCCCCATATGTGAGAAAAGCACTAATGAAATGAAATGCCACAGGGAAAACCTTTATGGCCATGTGAGTGCTTGTCGAAACTACTAACAGTAAAATTTACTATATATAGAATAAAAGTCTTGGATCCGGGACCTGTATCACTTTTGAAAGATGTTTCATGATCATAATGTTGCTTTCTTTGACAGTTGACTTTGTGCTTTCAAATTAAAGAAAGGGAAGATTTGAAACATTGCGAATTTTGGCTCTCTATACATTCTAGATGAAGCAAATCTATTTAATTCAGCACTCCACTGATTTGAGCAAATTCAAACTTTCTATAAATTTTAAAATGATATTTTGATACTTGAAATGTGTGCGACTTTGGTTCAGCGAGAGCTCGAGGTACAGTTGATAATGTCGATAATGAATAAATATTTCTGGTGTAATATATGTTTCATGATTATGACTTTCTCCACATACAATGTATGTACAATGTCATGTATTTGAAGACAAAGAAGGTTAGAAACCTTGTGCACTCTATAGCCCTCTATAAGATTAGTCAGTCATGAACCGAATTAACACACATTTAAACAGAGTTGTGATGGATTTTAGAAAATGTAACTTAGATGTATGATTTTCTTATCAAAGACATTTTAGTATGTTACTTTCATGATCAAAAATGACCATTTATTATGCAAAAAGATTAGTAAAATCATGAAAAAATTATGAGTAATGGTATTTACTTCTAAAACAATATCTTATCTGATGTTTAATGTTAAGCCAGCACAGCTGGACCAGAATTTATATATTAAAGAAGAATCCCCTAAATCTTGCTCACGGGGTAACTATCAATCATGTGGGAGCTGTCACCTATTTGTGTCATCTTGGATCATAGTGGCGTCACGGTGGCGTACTGGCCACATTGGGTGTTTGGCCCAGAACCCAGAGGTCCTGGGTCTGAATCCCCTGACATGCCCCGTTGACGTTGTGCCGTTGAGAAAGGTACTTAACACAAATTTTCTTACTTCACTCAATGCAGGTGAAAATGTTGAGTAACTATATAATGATAATCTAGCTTTGGTTAGGGACGTTCCTCGGATTGGACGTTAAATGGAGGTTCCGTGTTTGAGGAGAGCCACACCTCGAGCATGTAAATGAACCCACCGCACTTATGAAAAAGAGTAGGGGTCCTTCCCGGTGTGAGTGAATCAAACAAATCTGTTTGGTTATGCAGCTTGTACTCTTCAGCACAAACCTGGTGGGTTTATATATGCCATGACGGGGTTTACACAAAAACACAGTCACACATAAAACAAAAACATGCACATGCACATTGAAGGAAAAGATGCACACACATAAACGTATTACATTTTTGGTACAATTACACACACACTTATACATACAAAATGTAGTATACAATGTTTGATATAAAGTTTACACAATATACAACATAGCCTTGCAAGACATCAAACTGTTGCATAACTCATATGCCCCCCTCCCCTCAAACAGGTCAATGACCCTTCCACACCTTTCTGATCAACAAATTACATGAACCCCATTTGGCACCAGGCTTCATTTTGCAACCCAATTTTGGCACAATTGATTAGCACTTATCGAAAACATTTTGATGACTATACCATTAAGCTACATGTTCCTCAATATAGCCACTGTGATAAAACCAATTTCTTCTGACCTCCATTTAGGGGGGAGACTTGCATTCAATTTGCAACAGACTTTGTGGTTTCAAGCCTCATTGCCTTTTCTACTACTATGCATACTGTAAATGCAGAAATGTTAGCGGGATTTAATTTTGTGGTAGGGAGAAAATGGAGTGTTCGCGGTGGTTTTGAGTTTGCGTTTGAAACAATAGGAGCGCTAGTCACACAATGGAACAGCTTTTCGCGGGGTGTTTAAGTTTGCGGTAAAGAGTTCACTGTGAAAACAACGAACATAAAACCACCACAAACATTTCTGCTTTTACAGCAGTTTGTACGTGGAGATGTTAGAAGATATAAACTTTAAGATGATCCTTAAGTTATGGTATCCTCAAATAGAACAGGTAGTCCATGATAACACCAAATCCTAAATATCGTTTTATTGTTTATTGTTTATTGTTTATTGTTTCTTCGCATATGTACAATACAATATAAAAACAAAGAGAAATAGAGTAAAGAATACATGCAGGAGAGGCCAGAAGCCTATACGGCTTTTCGGGGGCCTCCCCTAAACTACTCAAATGGGATTTTTACAAAATTATATATCATCGAAACTAAGAAAAACTAACGAAACAAGAAATTGGAATTTTAACATAAATCAATGAAACAAATGAAAAGAATAGGAACTACAAAGTAAATTTTGAGTTGTAAACATAATAAGTATTATAATGAATAACAATTTATCAAGAAATAGGTCAAAATTATACAAAAATAACAATCATATTTTATTGGATTTCATTGCAAAATTGTGATAAAATTTATGGTTTTCGGCTTAGCTGGCTCTACAACCACTTTATACAGTCGAAAGTTCTCATATTTGAGGAAATAAAAATGATCTTTTCAATATATACTCGACTAGCCTCACATCGAATGTAATATTGCCAAATCCAGGACATCGTTTTCTCTGGATTTCAAAACTATATGATACTATCATCACTTTTATGTTATGGTTTACAGTTTGTATCTACAGCGGCATCTTTTCATAAAAGTTAACTCCAGGACATCGTTTTCTCTGGATTTCAATAGTACAGTATATGATACTATCATCCCTTTTTATGGTTTTCATATATATCAACTACAGCGGTCTCTTTTCTTAAAAGTCAACTGTTATATTTGCAAGATGCAGAATCATAATCTTGAATATTTACAGCTTCTAACAAAACTGCCAGAGGAATACTAAATCACAGACATATTTCCTCTGCACATTAATATGCACTTTACAATCATATCAAAATCCACCTTTCATGGCTTTGGGCTTCAATCAAAAGACTCTTGTACAAATCATTTTAAGAACAGAATATTATCTTGAACATGCAGCTGATCCCAACAAAAGAGGTTATATGCGGCTCAAAATCCCTAAATCCTCCAGTACGAAGACTTTCATTGGTCATTTTACATGTCATATACATTTGTATAACGTCTACTCTTGTTATTTCCACTGGGTACAATAAGACGGCCTCGTTAAGAAAAAGAGGCGAATTCAGACAGATCTGCTAAAGCGGAATAAGTAATCCCTGAGGTATGCAAACTCCAGATATCAAGGTGTTTTAGAAATTCTTTAGAAAAAGGGCCACAATATTTATAACAGTCACCATTTTCATTTCCGTGACGGGCTTATAAGGTATACCCTGTAGAATTATGAGACTTGACGTTACATCAAAACGTCTAATACTCTTCATGCTTTACATCTATAGCAATCTAAAGTTGTAGAAGGTTCAATGTTACAAGTTCCTGGCAATGAAATAGTACCTTATAACAGTATTAAAGAACATAATTGATGACATAAAGCTAAGAGCAATACAAATGACAACATAAAAGTTTTATTCTGGGACATAATGGAAGAAAATGGCTGGCCTAAAAACTGACCCCATGTCTACTGTGCCTCCACTGTCATAGATCATCGCGTGATTTTATTGTTTCCCCGTCGTAAGATTTGCTCTGAGTGGACATTGAATGATGTCGCTGTTCGTATACCGAGGACATCAACTGAACGTTGATTTTTCGGAAATAAAACTTGAGATAAATCTACTCCTTTGGTCGGTTGAATATCATTTTAAAAGAAATCTTCAGGAAAAAGCTGGATTCAACTTTTTAGATATCTTTTGTAACTTAAAATGGACATAAATTAATCTAAACTTGTATGCGTCTTGAAGTTCTTAACTTTAGATACACATTTTATGCAATGGTTTATATGAAGTACTACAGAACAGCTGTATACCATTTGGAAAGAGGAAACTCTGTACTTTACAAAAGGATATTATTTCATGCTTTATATTGCAACATATTAATGGGTGAGGTTTCATATTGAGAAGCTGGATTCTGTAAAGTATCTAAAAACCAACCCAGCATGCCATACACCGAGTAAGATAAAGGTAATTTCTCGTAAATATTCTAGACTAAGTTTCTGACTTCAACATTGAATACAAAATATATGCCTTCCGGTATGGGTATAAAGACATCCTGTAATTCACTTCTCTCTGTAATGAATCATACAGGATTATGCTGTCTTGGAAAAATACCTGCAACCAGCAGAATGGTCCATCAAAATGAATGCATGGATTCACAACGACCTATAGAGTATTTGAGACAGTTGATTAGTAATACATCATGTTTCAAGCTGTTTAAGGGTGCCACAATAGGGGGTGTCTCTAGAAGAATCTTACGACCCAGATTCACACAGCAGGAGAATAGCTTGCGTGGAGAGTATATGAGTGACAAAAGGCCATTTTTGGCAGTAATACATGCCTTCGATCACCGCAGGATTTTTAGGGATTGGCCGATGTTTGCATGTAAGGAAGCCCCGCCAGGGCGAGCAATGCATCAGGAGTGCATATCAAGTATTCATACAGATTTTACAGAATTCATACGATCCACTTCTAGTAAAGATACCAATTTTACGGAATTCATACAATCCACTACTAGAAACATACAAATTATAAGGAATTCAATATACAATCCCCTAACTAAGAAAGCTATGAATTTCACAAAATTCATCCAATGATTCCACTATACTAACTTAAAGAAATATACGAATTCTACGAAATTTATGCCAGTTTTACGGAATACATATGAATATCCTTACCATTAGTAGAACTCGTATGAATTCCGTAAAATTGGTATGCTTTTTAGTTCTACAAATGCTAAGGATTGTATGCATTCTGTAAAACTTTCATTATACATGATAATTGTACAATGTTGTTCAACGACTTATATTATATATAACAATCTATCCTTTGGATGCTGACTATATGATATGAAAAGCAATGCGCCTGCATTATGTACGGCCTGATAAAATCTTTGTGTGAAATATGTATTTTCTTCCTTGCAAATCTACTAGATTCTTCTTTCTAGGCTATGCATGCTTTTAGCAATCATATCTAAAATCACAGCTGCTAGGTGGGCTTCCGGCCATAACAAAGGATTGATAGGACAGCTGAAGGGAAAAGGTCACAAAAAAAATCACAGTACAACAACCTCTCTGCCCTTTCAATTGTAAATCTCAAACAGAAAGAACCTATAGATTAATTGTGTCAGTAGTACATATTGGCTTTTGGTATTAAGTGAATTATGACACTATATAAATCGAGATGAAAGCCCGATGTATTAAGCTGACATTTCACCTGCTACAGTGATTTCCTGCTGAAACAAAAGACTTGTCGGGCAACACCAATTCAATTTTTTGCTTCTCTGGTTGAAAAAAAAAAAGCTAAATGTACTGTAAGCTTTTCAACCTTGTAATAGCCGAGTGCATGAGTAGAGTTCCTGACTTTGAAAATGACTTAAAAATGGTAATACTGTTTTTCCTGCTTAGCACTTACAAGTAGTACTAATCTTACATTTACAATGTATGACTCTATGAGAAAGAGTATGGAAGACTATGGAAGAACACAACACACTACAAGTCGACTGCCCCCCCCCCCCCCCCATCACTCTACAGTGAATGTAACTAGCAATAAAGAAAATGTTCCTTCTTGTTTGTGGGAAAAAAATGTTGACCTAAAATACTACCTTTGTATCCTACCAGTGTATCCTCGTTACACTATCTTCCCCCTCACATTCTGTCACTCTATTATATTCAAATAACTACAGACACACAAGAACACAAATATCCAAAGTTTAACACACCGAAAGCAAAATCTTTGTACACGGAAGCAAAAAAGTAACACATCTAAGAACGAAGAAACTAATTTAGTTTGGCCTTGTCATAACAGCAGCAAAGAAACAGGTCAGAGACCTCCGAATATCATAACAACATCCAGTCATCCACATAATAAGATTACAGAGACTGACAGATGGGGATAGGGTTGGATCAACATGTGTATGCATTAATAAAACATTCTATCACAACAGATTAAATCTCTGGCCTTTCTATGGTAAGTCACACCAAGGAATAAGACGGATTAATTGATTTTGATTAGGGAAACAGAAGACTGATAAACATAAATTGACATGGGCATGGTTTGAACTGAAATTAACAACTATATCAATATCAATATCCAGTAAATTTTGATTTGGTTATTCCAGGGGTAAAAGATTAATTTCTTTTCTTTCGGAATTCAGCTTTCAGTTTATTTACGCAAAAGAAAAATCATATAAATGTTTCTATTCAAAACAAATTCTTTTAACCTTTAGCACACTGAAGTAGCCATTTGGTAGCCCATTATCTATTGGTCACAGAGTTAGGCAGCAGGGAGAAGGTTATTATGATGCCATATGTAGATCTATGGCCAAAATATGACCAGTACATTGCAATGTGTCCGTTGAACTTAGTCAAGTACAAAAACTGTAGTGGCGTCGTGTGGCGCAAGTGTAGAACGCGTGGCTGTCAAATAATTGGGCCCGGGATCGAATCCCAGGGTTGTGTCCAGAGACATGTCCGAACTTGCACCGGACGTTGTGCCCTTGGGAAAGGCACTTTACACACATTTCCCCCTCAGTTAGAGGGACAAGTCTCAAACGGCAGCTGCCTTCAACTGGCGGACGAGAGCAGCGCCAGGCGGGCTGGCGTTATCAAGGCGGACCTCGAGTGTAAGGTCATCCGGCAGCTCGCTGTAAGCATCCCAACCAGAACCAGCACGTCTCCATTGAACTGGTGCCGCTGGAGAAGACGATTGCCCAAAGTGTGTGGGTCTCAGATTCGCAACCTGTCATCCACCTTAAACAAATTCACGCGAAGGCTACCGTGTCATATTCGATCTGTATTTGTATCAGATCCTGTACTATATATCTGTACTATGTATCTGTATTATGTATCTGAATACGAATAAAGATAATACGAGTGGTTGCCATAATATTACAAAAACTGTATTATAATGATTATCCTTGTGGTGCATTTACATGTAGGCTAATCATTATCAACTTATTAACTTTACAGGAACATTGGGACAACAAACATTAAGTTCAACTTATAATAACATATACTAGATAACAGTCTTTCCATAAAACCTAAATAACAAATTGTGGAGAATTAGCCAAAGACGTTACAAGACTTCAAGCCAGATCCTTGAACTTCTTGGAAATCCAGAAAATTCTGAGTAAACCTTTAAGTGGTTGAACTTGAAGTCAGGCCCAAGAATTCAAATTCCAAACAGAGCCGCCCTAATTGTGTTCACTGGCTCAAGTCTAAGTTGTTTACGTGGCGAAATAGAATCAGGCAGACTCCGCAAAATTGGATTTGACTCAAGAACTATACGGGGCCTATTTCGAAAATCAAGCGGGCTTTGGAGTTGGTCATGTACAATGAAGTAATAAAGACCAGGCTCACGACGACCTTGCAGGTTCATACTTTGTGGTTACAAAGGTTCGACAATTATGACCAAGAGGTCGGGGGGTTCGAAGCCCAGGTCAATGCTCGTGACAAGAGTATAGCTGGTATAGGATTTGTTTTAATGAAGAAGTGCGTCTATTGTGGATTAAAGGAAATGGAGAAAAGCTGTTAGTGTTATGTTCTTTTATCAAGTGGTATTACAGAGCTACTACAGGCGGAAGTTGGTACAAGATAAGGATTAACAGCTAAAATTACTGTAAAGTCTGAAATTTTGTGTTCATAGACTTTGTGGAGTGCTCACTTTAAACTTTTTATACTGAAAACACTTGAAAAAATTAATTGTTTGAAATGCAGATTTAAAATATTACAAAAGCCTCCTTTTCCCTGATATCTTGAGATCAAGTCCCGCAAAAACTAGATGCACTAAATTTTACAGTTACTGTATGTACAATGTAGATAGAGTTCTACCTCATGAATGTTTTTTAACAAATACATTTTAATCAAAGTGGCACACCAGCTTGCAAATGTACCAATCAAGAAAACAAGATGAAACAGCTGTCATAACAAGCTTCAGCTTCACCGAAATTGAAAACAAGTACTTGATATCTAGTGTAGATTAACTCATGATCATCAAAGCCAAAAGGAGCCTCTTTGTGATGTACAGTGCTGAGGCATGAGAGCTTTGTTTTTCTGAATGTAGCAACAGCTGCTGCTATGTACAATACAAGTGTGCCTGTAAAGCTAGTGTGTTCTTTCAAATGACACTGAGTGATCTTTATAGGTCTGTTCTTAATCTAATCAATATTATGTCTAGAAGGTTAAAAAAATACAGGCACATGTCACAATAGGTACAACACCAAAAAAGCATCACCATTGGCACAGCAATATCATCAGCGCATTGGGCAGAATCATCAGATCAGCACCATGGAAACAACCACACAATCAACACCACGGTCACATGCACACAATCAGCATCATGGTCACATTCAGCACCATGGACACAACCAAACAATCAGTAATATGGCACAACAACACAATCGGCACCATGGACATGACCACACAATCAGTAATATGGGCACAACAACACAATCAGCACCATGGACATGACCACACAATCAGTGCCATGGACACAACCACACAATCAGCACCAAAGACACAACCACACAATCAGCACCATGGACACAACCACAAAATCAGTACCGTGGGCACAACCACACAAACAGCACCATGGACACAACCACAAAATCAGTACCGTGGGCACAACCACACAAACAGCACCATGGACACAGCCACACAATAAGCGCCATGGACACAACCACATAATCAGTACCATTGGCACAACCACACAATCAACACCATGGACACATCCACACAATCAGCACCATGGACACAACCACACAATCAACACCATGGACTCAACCACACAATCAGCACCATGGACACATCCACACAATAAGCACCATGGACATAACCACACAATCAGCATGATATGCAATTGTAAATGTTTGATAAATGCATTTAACTCTTGTCCTGTAACTGGAACTTTTAATAAATACAGAATCCAACACAAGCTACACAACCTTGTATAAATATCCTATAGGAAAATATTCCTTATCTATTCTTATCGGTTACTTCTGTCATCACCTTAGCAACAATATCAGAATTGCCTCACTGCAATAAAGAGGAAATGCATTGGAAACAAAGCATTAAATCTATACTCTATGGTAACATGTACCTCTATGTGACTTTATGAATAAAAAAGTTGGTCAAAGTGGGTCGTGCTAAAAGGAAGTCTGAACATGATTAAGTACCCAATAAAGACTTTATAATAATGTCTTTATGACGTCTAATGTGCACTTTGCCTACCATAACCATAAAGAACCAGGCAAATTATGATGGATGAATATCATTATGTATTGATTTTACAATCACATACACAATTTATCTGCCTCAAATTGATCCCTTACTAAGGGAACACTACAACTTTTCAGACTGTTTAGACATTTTGAAAGTTAGTTCCAAGTCACAATATCTTTGTTCTGTGACCTATGACATATTGAAAATTACCTGCCTACTTGAAATCCGTTTTATCCATACTTGGAGCATTTTAAATAACCTGCACCATGCATTATCTTTTCTACTTAGTCCATCACTAGTTTAAAAATCAATAAAAAAGGTAGAGTGCATACCCTAGGGATTAAGGATGTTGCAATAGTTTTAGTATTCATTTATTCATTTTTAAAGTATAACGGTTTTAGAATACCCAGTAGAATTACGAGAGTTTAGTTTTATTATTCATTTAGATCTCTTTAAAGTAAAGGCCTTAGAATAATCAGTAGAATAATGAGACTTAAATCTGCCTGTCTGTGAGCTGCATGGTTTTCAGAATAATCAAGTTAACGATACGCCAAATGACAGTTACTCAAACAACTGGATAAAATTTTAAAACTGCCAAGTTGATGATAATCGCCCACGGGATTGAAAATACAAGCGTAGAATCCAGACTGCATCGGCAATTACTGTGCATTAGCGCAGTGTAAAACTGGCGGTAATTGGGCACCTCATTTTAATGAGATTGACGCAGGACCTTAAAACTTCTGCTTCATCGATCTGTGGCTTGAACTTGATCTTTATGCATGGTTAAGCTGATCTTCATGCAAGGCAAATTCCATCCATACATACATGTATGTACTGTAAATTAGTGCTGCGTACTGTACCGTAAAAACTGAATAGGTACAGGTCCAAAATACCGGATCATGAAGTACCGGTACTGTACCGATACAAATTTACACCAAGTATGTGCTTATTTTGTGACTGATTTCCTGACCTCATGCAACACCAAATGTGAACAAAGTGACACATTGGAACAGCATAACTTATATGCAACAGATTATTCAGGCAGGCCGGGAGTTTTGAAAACAAGGCCAAGGGAGTTTGGCGGTAGGAAACCTAGTTATGTTCTTTGACTAAAGTTGAAAACAGTTTATTGATGTTTCTGTCATTATTGAAGAACTTCAGAAGAACACATCTTGATTTTTCAAATTGTTCAGGTACAGATACAGGTCCGGACCTGTACCTAAACCTCAGTACCAGCACGGGTACCTGATGTTATGTTTAGGTACGCAGCACTACTGTAAATGACTTAATTTCTTGGTAGGGAGAAGACGGAGTGGTCGCAGTGGTTTTTAGTTCGAGATGGAAACAAATTGTTAGGCTGGCAGAAGACAGAACAAGCATTTTTGCGATGGTTTAAAATTCGCGCTGAAAAGATTACCGCAAAAACCGTGAACATTAAACCACCAAGCACTGAAATGCATTACACTATATACTTAGAAGTGGTTGGTTTTAAAAGGTTTGAAAGATTTACATTTTAGATGCTGCCCTCTTCTGTAGAATTGGTAACATCAATCTTGCATTTAACATTTTGCATATGTTGCAAACTACAAACAATTTCTGATTTATAACTTTAGACTTAAGAACTTACTTTACTTTACTTTGGTTGAGCTCCCGCTTGAACCAAACTTGAAAGCTTTCTCCACTCCACCCTATCTTCCATCAGGGACTGGATTTCCTTAACTTCAATAAGGATTGTGTCGGCTCTCAAGGTATCAATGAAGGTGCCTTTTGGTCTTCCACGGCTTCTTTTCCCTTTTGTGGGCTCCCATAACACTAGTCTGGAGGTTATGATGTCAGGATGTCTGATGCAATGAGCAGCTAATTTCAATCTTCATGCTCTTATTTTCTCTGAAACTGGTGGCAGGTCTTGATATAGTTGCTCGTTGGTGAGCTTTTTCTCCCAGGAGATGTTAAGACACATTCGGAGCATTTGCGTGTAGGTTCCATTTAGCCTTTTTGTTGAAGATTTGGTGAGTCCATGTTTCACTCCCATATAGTAAGATAGATTCCACAGTGGCAATGAAAAGTTTCAGTTTTATTTTCTGTGACGACCCTGATTTCCAGATTTTCCTTAGCTTCTGGCAGCTAATCCAGGCTAAAGCCTTCCTTACTTCTATGTCTTTTTAGACTTTAGGAGACGTTGTTTAAAGTGTTTAAATTTCACTCTAAATCTTTCCGAGCTAGCTACATTTAACTAGATGCCAAGTTGTAACGAAAAAATGACTGCAAAGGCAAGCCAGAAAGTCAAAAGGTGGAGTGCAATGTGGAATCAGTATCATCCCAAGGGACATGACATACAAAATATGTAGTATCATGTTAGCCCCGAAAGATTACATCAGATCAAAGGGGTAGCAATTAGTCAAGAAGAAATTAGACCTCAGGGAAATGGAAGGCATCTCAAATTCTATTTCTTCAAATCTGAAGGTTGCCGCCTTTTTGTTTTCTAAGAAACAAATGACAAAGATTGATCGAGTGTATCTAGATGTTATGAAGACTAAGTGGTTTTGGGCTGGCTCCAAAAACTGGTTAAACAGATTATTCAACTGCAAATTAGTGGAAAGACATAGCATAGAAATCCCTGAAGATTTGTTTACCGTGAAAACTTTTTTAGTACTTATAGTTCACTCTACCACACAAATCTAAGAAGACATAAATTTATTTCAAACTTTACCTAAATGATCATTGAATTATTTTGATATTCATTTTGCTTTTGGACAGACAAGGACAACATGGCACTGCACTCAAGTTTTTTTATGACTAAGTCTTATTCTAACAGTGCCACCTACAGAGAACAATAACCCATCTTTACACCTGGGTGGAGTAAGGAAAGTCGTGTAAAGTACATGTACCTTTCCCAAGGGCACAACATCGGTGGCGTCAAGTCTGAGAGGATTCGAACCTGGGACTGCTCGGTTCTGGGTCGAACATCCTGCCGTTACGCTACACGACCCCACAGGTATTCCAAGGAGCATACTGGATAGGCATGCAGCTAAGCCATTTGAATGAACATTGTCAACAATTGCTGAGCGCAATTTGTCTGGTAGAGGCACAATCACTCACAACTTGGTGATCCCAACATTTGTGTCTAGAAACACATGTCAAGCCACATAACAAGACTACGCAAATGAGTCTGCCTGACGAGAGACAAATTGGAGGACAGCTCACAACATTTTGACCCAGTTTGATTGGCCAATAGTATACGCCAATCAAACGCTCACCAGGAGATCTAACCTATAACACTGATGCAATTAGTTAGAACTGCCGCATAGGGAAGGTGAAGAACTAGAAGGACTTTGTTGACATTTGAAGTAAATTAGATGACCTCATGGTCTTTTAAAGACTGTATGTCTGAACAGAGTTCACAATTGTACATAGAACTAACTTCTGAGCAATACAAGACTATTTTGTATGATTCTTGGTGGCAAATGTGCTAGCTAACTGTTACACATCAGTACACCAGATCCGTAGTGCGTGTTTTTTGGCACACTTTTAGACAGATTAGCTGAAGAGGCTCGGTGGGCGTCAATCCACTGCCAGGGAAGGTCTTGTAAAGTGCCTTTCCCAAGGGCACAACGTCAGGGCATGGTGAGCATTGAACCTGGGACCACTATGGGGCAGTTACTGTTGCGCCACTCAGACGCAACTAGGTTGACACTTGCAGTAAATTAGATGACCTTGTGGTCTCTTGAAGACTGTTTGTCTGAACAGAGTTATATACTTCACAATAATAATGTACACAGAACAAATTTGATACAATTCAAGTGAGACAAATAGGAGTTTATGTTGTAGAAGACTTGAAGACTGCAAACAAGGGTGCAATTTAAGTGCTAGCTATGGCTTATCAAGCCAAAGTTTTGCACATGACTGATTAATCTTTTCTTGTGAACATTGAACTGGTTCTGAACCTGCATGCAAACATCAGTTGATCTCTAAAAATTGTTCTGAGATCAAGAGGAGGCTGGTCATTTTGCTGGCAGAAATGTCCATTAGAGACTCGCCATGCAAGTTATTTTCAAAATGTGTGAAGCTAGTGGCAATGTCTGGTTGCATATTTAACCTTCTCCCTACTGCCTAACTCTGTAACCCATAGGAAATTGGGTGCCAAACAGCTACTTCAGAGTGCTAGGTTAAGCTATGTTATAGGTTATACAATTACCATGTCTTCAGCACCAAGGAGAGTACACATTACATTGCAATATATTTTCTTGAGAAATTTCTCTAAGTAACAAAAAATTAAGATGCTATATTGTGCAGATACTAGAAAGACATTATAGCTTTAAAACATCCTGCTATTGGCTTAAATAAATAAAGAACAATAATGAAAATGTGGTGTTTGAAGTTTTCATTTGAAACAATGTTTACTGTATACTATAGCAGTGCAATGCTTCAAAGAGCATAAAGAAGTCACCGCAAAATCCCTGGCCATAAACACAGTGAATCTTTCTCAATTTACAGTACTTAGTTAAGCTGGCTTGACTATAGGATCATCATCATGATTTATACAGTGTTAGTCATTACTTCATGAAGTCAGTCAAAACACATGCAAGCCATCATTTCTTTTCATTAGTCTAAGCTTAGAGGATACTGATTTGAGGTTTCATCTACTAGAGTAAAAACAGGAATTGATAGGTTGGTTACAGTAAAAATAGGCCAAATAAATTAGGAGAGAGACTTACTAAAGTGCAATTTTCCAAAAGCCATAATTTTTTCCATTACTTTAAGCCTGGTGGGTACTGATTTTAGTTTTCATCTAGCCAAAAACAGTTACGTGTAACAAGTAGAGGGATAAGATTGTCACATTTAATATAGGTCAGTTATGTTGTTCATCTGTCACTTTGCCCAGTTAGAGGAGCATTCCACTCCAGAAGCAGGTATTATTTTCTGATAGATTATATTTTTTTGGATACAAATGCGCCCTACTTTTGATTAAATTACCTCAGCTGTCTTTTAAAAAAGAAACCTTTTCTAAATCCATGTACCCCTATACAGACCCCCTTCTATGTACTCACGTGGCCAACTTTAGGCACTATTTTTTGGTGACGGTAGACGGGATATGCTTAATGAAAGCAGTCGAGTGACTATTGCAAATTTAGCAAGGTACTTAAAAATGTTTGAAGACTACCCCGTATTGGGATACAGAGATTTTGCCACTTTGTAAGAAACATTGAATGCTGGCATTGTTGGAAGGGTCCATTGGGGAAATAAAAAACTTGATTCCTATTAATAATGTTTGCCCTGCGTTTAAGCTTCAACTTATGGCAAATTTGACAGAACAAATTGGATTCAAGCATAACAATCTAGTCTCTAAAGAATTATAATACCCGCTTCTTGAGAGGAATGTTCCTTTAAACTAAGAGGGACACTTCTCACCGGTGGGGTAATTTTGTCAACTTGCTTTTCGTAGTAAAACTGATCATGCAATTAAGCTTAGTTTTTCTGAGAAGCACATTTGGGATCGGGTAGCATTCAAACCGGCCGTTCGCACATAAAGAATAGATTAATTCTACTCTGAGGAATTATCCTGATTGGAAAACAAGGATTTACAGTAATTTAGAGTGTCTTAAAAACAGTCAATGAACATAAATTCTTTAGCAAAAGCTGCAATGAAAATTAATGCTGTTGACTTAGTCTTTTACCTACATAAAGGAAAACAGGGCTTGAGGTACATTTTAGGGTCAACCGTGAATAGTTTCATCAGGTTGGTAAGTCACTGAATAAAAATGATTGCACAATACATTAGATCACTCGGCTGTCAAACAATGGGACCCCAGTTCGTATCCTGGTGTGCCCAGAGACATGTCTGGACTTGGGCCCCGACGTTGTGCCCTTGGGAAAGGCACTTAACACGACTTTCCTCACTTCACTCAGGTGTAAATGAATACCTAGCTCATCTAGGGTTAGGAACGTCCCTCGGATAGGACGTTAAATGGAGGTCCCATGTTTGGGGAGAGCCACGCCCCACGCACGTTAAAGAACCCACCACACCTTTCGAAAAAGAGTAGGGGCATGCCCCGATGTGTGATGGTCCAAACCTTACAGTCTGGTCTGGGATGACATCTTGAAAAGGTGATAGTTCACCTGTTATGTCAATCCTTCCACAAATGTGGTAAATCGAAATAAATAAAACTATAGACAGTACAGAGCTGTATTGTAAGGTTGAACCGTTTTCCTACATTTTGTTTTGTTAATTAAACTTTAGGACACCCAATTCCCTATGGTTATACAGAAAGGCAGCAGGGAGAAGGTTAAGGAAGCATCTTAGCCAAATACTTAAAGTGACCTAAATACAAGCATAATAAGCCCTGGAGTAGCGATTTCTACGAAGTTTTTGATCCACTCAAAATGAGTACAAGGACTTCTGGCCACAAGTATGTTATCTTCTTTAATATCCAAGGCTAACCCTCTTGATCATGGAATGGATATCTTATAACATCCATTGGAAGTACCTGTCGGCAATGTCAGAACTCTTAGTCAAGGCTGGAATCCAATTGGAAAACCTGGAGTTTATTAACATGCTCTTTTGACTCACACCCTTGACGGACTGAAGCAGCGACTAATTATGTATCAGATGGAAAAAAAATTGGCTTTGCCAAGTAAAGATGCCAGAGAGTCATGGTATTTAAGGCTTTGAAATGTATATCACATTGAACTGGTTTAGTGACCTGTGAACATCAGTTGATCTCTAAAAATTCTGCTGAGATCAAGAGGATACAGATTTGCTGGCGGAAATGTCCATTTAGACATTGCAGACTCGTCATATACAAGTTATTTTCCCACAGTGTGAAACAATCTTTACTGTGTCTGGTTGCATATTTAACCTTCTCCCTGCTGCCTAACTCTGTAATCCATAGGGAATCGGATGCCAAATAGCTACTTTAGTGTCCTAAATTTTAAGCTATGTTGTAGGTTATACAATAACCATGTTTTCAGCACTAAGGACAGAGTGTGTATTACATGTTTCCAATGAAACAACAGCATCCAAATCAAACCAAAGACTTGGGGAGACAGCTGGTATAGAGGTGTTTCAATATCACCACTTGTTTTATCTCCTCCTCCATTCAACAACGAAGAAGTTTATTAAAAAAAAAGATAAAGAAAAAAAGAAAAACATTCAATTTTGGTAAAACTTAAAAGATTCTTTAACTCAAGAGAGTACATTAACCATAAAGTTGCGCCATTGAAACAAACAGGCACTTACATACAGGGATGTGTTTTCTTATAATTGGCCCAAAAGAGGAATCAGAAAGCAATATACAGCAATTTACCATGAGGTATTACTGTCTAACACAGTGACTCTAACTTATACTCCTTGCATTGGTGAATAGATTGACTGTACACTATCCTACTAGTTGCTTTTTGTCTCAAGACATCTAAATTATGTCTCTTGGTATGAATTTGAAAATGAGCTCCCAATAACTTTATGATTGGGACAAAAAATCATAATAGAATCAGATACTTTTGTCTGATAGTGTCATTCTTACAAATCGCTGCTTGCGAATTCATCTATCATAAAAATGATAAATGAAAAATTAATTGAGTCATGTCTGAATGCAAAAATTATATGTATTCCGTGTATGAATATTCAGCAAAGATCATTCGGATTGCCAATTTGTTTTTACATGAAAATCAGCTTGCAATTTAAACCTAGCTTCTTAGCATTATTGTACATCATGTATATCAAATAGAGATTATGATATACAAACAATTACCAAGTTACATGATTGTACACAATCATTGTGTAGTAATGGCAAGCAATATTTGTATGCATTGTGTCAGCTTCAAATAGATTAAAGGCACATCTACTAAGAATATTACCATGTCGGATGATAGCTTATTGCATTCAAGGTATGTAGTAAATGCAGTCATGAAAATTTGCATTGATGTGAAACAGATCTCCTCTAAAAACATATCCTGATCTTAAGGCCACACCAATTTAATTTCTTGGTTAACAGATTTTTTTTTCAATTTTAGCAACCAAAAAAATCATGAAAACAGAAAGCTGGGGCGAAAACTTGCACCTGACCCTGTTTACTCCCTGAAATTGTGTGCACAAAAGTACAGACTTTCCTCTGAGATTCTGTTTTCCTGTTGATTTTCCAATCTAGCATTTTTTTTTCAAACTTCCGTTAACCAAGAAATTAAAATGGTGTGGCCTTAATTCAATTAAAATGTATTACCCAGTAGACAATTTCCCAGTTTCACATTGTGCAAAGGATATCTAAAATCAATTAAAACAACATTTGACATAACCCCTGAGTATTATGACACTGGTAAGTATACAATCATGTATTAGGCTACATATGGAGTAAATTGCCACTTACATATGAAATGCCTTTCAGACTTCTTGGAGCCACCAATGAATATACCCATTTATGAATCATCACATTAGGGGTTTAGGGTGAATTGTAAAGTTGACATTTGCTTCATCTATTCAATATATATAATATCAGTTTTGAAATTGAATAACAGTTTAGAGCAGATGTACATGTATTAGTTATTGAGTTGAATATCAATGCTTTGTGAGTTGTTTTTTGTTGGGGAGGTATTGCTTTCAACAGGCTACAATGTATGTGTCTCAATGTGTGTGGAGAAGGGTTTGTAGTAGGTACCATTGTTAGATTATGAGGATACCGTAAAATGCAGAAATGTTTGCAAGGATTTGATTTTGCAGTAGGGAGTGATTGCAGTGGTTTTGAGTTCACGTTTGAAACAATAGTAACGCTATATACTGTCACACAATGGAACGGCTTTTTGCAGTGGTTTTTAAGTTCGCGGAAAAGAGTTCATGGTGAAAACTGCAAACATAAAACCATGGAGAACATTTCTGCATTTTACAGTATTTGGTATGTGGGGAGAGTGTGGTGAGAAAGTAATGTATGCAGGACAGTAAAAAAATATAAAAAAGAAAATTCTAAATCTTTATATATAATAAGATTAACTTAGTGTTTTATGCTATTCATAGCTATGAAAATTTAAGAACAGGGGGCTCTGACAAAAATCAGTCAATCCTATTTTTCTCAAGAAAAGTTTTACAAACAAAGATGAACAATCATGCTGCTAATCATTGATTGGTTGCCTGGTTGATTGATTGATTGATTGATTGATTGACACTTACTTTGTCCTGATGCAGTGTTCCAGTGGTGGTACCAGCTCACCCTCTCCTGGAGGCTCGTAGGGATGTAGGTTGTCTAAAAAGTCAAAGAACAAAAACGAATAATTCATCATCAAAACAAGAACATTTAGCTAAAGTCTGACAAAATTAATAGTTTTCTCTCTAATTGAATGGCCTTTATTTTCTGAAACTCAGATTTTTCAAAATATGCTGTTAAAAAATACGAGTGGATTTTTTCTACATTAGAGAACCAATGAATCAAATTGTTTATTGTTTATTGCTTATTCGCATATGTACAATATAAAACAAAGATAAATAGAGCAAAGAATACATGCAGGGGAGGCCAGAAGCCTATACGGCTTTTCGGGGGCCTCCCCTAAACTACACAAATGGAATTTTTACAAAATTATATATGATCGAAACTAAGAAAAACTAACAAAAGAAGAAATTGGAATTGTAACATAAATCCTAATGAAAAAAATGAAAAGAAGAGGAACTACAAAGTGAATTTTGAGTTGTAAACATAATAAGTATTATAATGAATAACAATTAATAAAGAAATAGGTCAAAATTATACAAAAATAATAGGTCAAAATTATACAAAAATAATAGGTCAAAATTATACACAAATTGGTCTAATACTATCCTAAAAACAAAAATATAAGACAAATGCTTCCAAATATCCAGGATTAACTGTAAAGTTAATAAAAGTATGACGACTTCACAACGTACCCTAAGGATCTATTCAATCTATAACTGTGTTACAGGAAGTGTCATCAATTCATTCAGAAAAATCAATAATTATTACATGTTATAATGTATATCAGATCTCAATAATTTCCTGGATCAATAACGACTTTCACTGGAGTTTCCGGAACTAATCTTCTAAGTCCAAGGAATAAAATCATATATTTTCAAGATATACTTTGCTCTTGAATAATGTATAAAACTTTAAGACTCTCATACCTATCCATATGCCCTTTAATTTATAACTAATTCTCAAAGGAGCCCTAATTTACATTTAGAGGGTAAGATGTCTTATGCAAGGCTCCTTTGACAATTAGATTTCCAAGAAATTCTAAATGGATGCATTTAATGGAACAAACTTTAAGGTAGATACAATTGACTGTTGAGGCCATAAAACCCATTATACAGTGAACTTTTTGAAAGGTTAGCATTTAACTGTAATTTGTAGTACTGTAAATACATTTAAGTTTGTGCGGCTTTAATTTTGTGGTATAGAGAAAATGGTTTTGAGTTCGTGCTTGAAACAACAGTTGTAACACTACAGAAACACCGGCAAAAAAATTTTGCGGTCGTTCTAAGTTTGTGGTAAAGAAGTTACTGCTAAAACTGCAAACATAAAACCACAGTGAACATTTCTGCATTTAGAGTTGTTGTATTTAGCTTTACAGCTATTGGAGAAAATGTCAATTTTACCAGTTGCAACTTCAACAAAAGTTTCGGCAGATACGGAAGGCATTTAACATGTTTATATTTTGCAGAACATAGTACAAAAATGGTATTCTTGTTTTTTCTTTGGTGAAGTTCTCTTCTAGAAAGAAAATTATTCTGTGTGCAAGAATAAGAAAAAGTAAGAAAAAGTCAGTGAAAAATGTTCTAAGAAAAAATTAACGCCCTCACTGACTTTTTCTGTCCTCAAGAATGAATTTCGTATACACCTACAATGAGTTTCTTGCACTAAGAGTGAAGTTCTTGTACTTAAGGAATACCTTTCTGTCCTCAAGAATGAATTTCTTACACCTAGAATGAGTTTCTTGCACTAAGAGTGAGGTTTTTGTACTAGGAATACCTTTTTGTCTTCAAGAATGAATTTTTTCACCTATAGAATGAGTTTCTTGCACTAAAAGTGAGGTTTTGGATACATGTACTTTGCAGGATACAAACTTATGTGATTTTGTGATGCCCAAAAGTAATTCATTTTCTGCTCTTAGGACACTTAATAAAACAACAATCATAAGCTACCTCAAAGTCATGCAAGATTTTGTACACTGAATCGTATACCTTTTGATCCACGATAATACACAGCCCAGATTATCAACACTATCCCCCGCTTATTTTTACCTGCAACAATTTAAATTTTCTTTTGAAAATAACACGGTAACAGCTGTCTATTTTGAGCTACGTCAACCATATACATTCATTAGGGACACAGCTCCACAAGAAAATGGCCATAATTTCCTGGTCTATAATGGCAGTTATTCTACAAACCAAAACCATGAACATCCAATCACAGACAATTTACAAAAGTCAATGACCTGTAGTAATACGCTGGTGCCACGCAGTCAACGACCTTCAGGCAAAGCTGCAAATTGGTACACAACCAAAATTCATTTTTCTTGTTTTTCTTTCTTCAAATAAAATTTTTCTGTCAGTAAGATATTATTCTGCATACAAGAATCCCTCTTTTAAGCACAAACAAGAACCTCTCATTTAAGCACAAACAAGAATTGCATTCAAGAATTCTTTTCTTGTACTTGTTTAAACCAAGAAAGTTCAAGAAAATTTTTCCAGTAGAATCAAAGTTTCAAGAAAAAATATCGAAAGGAAAGAATCTGTAAGAATACCACATTGACCAAACATAAAACAAATCTTATAGTAAGGCAGAGAAAGCAATTTTTTCCTTATTTTTCTAGAAAAGTTTTATTGGAAAACATCATTCTAGAAATATTTTCTTAACTTAAGAATAAAAAAAGAATGAAATTCTTTATGTAAGAATTGACATAGACAAGACTTCCCAGAAGGTTTCTTGAATTTTCTTGTTTTCCTTTGTATAAGAAAATCTTTCTCAACAGAAGAAAACAAGAAAAATAAAGAACAAGAAAAAAAGATTTTTGGTAGTGTATTGAGGGTTGCCAAATTTCTAAATTGTAAGAGAATCAAGGCTTGCGGTCACAAACGAAGGACAAAACAATTAAAAACGGACTGAGGTGAATGCATGTTATGATATTATTTTGATGATAATGCAGATTTGAAACACTGCAAACTGAACCCTTATTATCATGTTAGCAGCACACAGAAGTTATCTGGGATCCCCGGAGTCTGTGACGTATCGGTAAAGATTTAAGTAGTGTACCCTAAATCTTGAAACGTATGTAAAAACTATATGCTTCTAACTTAATGTGAAAGCTAGCGAGACACGAACTTTACATGACGGTAGTATAGTAATAAGTTGGCTCTCAGATGGATCGAATTAATGATTCTGCATATAAATGCGCTTGACCTAGATATTTATGTAGGCTACATATGGTAGACGCACTATTGGACACTTAACTATGACTATAACACTGTGTGACTTACGTTAGTTTATTGTACTTTGTTTGATATAATTTTTTTTAGATTTTCAACTTAAGTTTGAAATTCATGGCTGTAAAATTTCAGACTGAAGGCAGAAGGGCTAAATTTTTGTAAAGTTTTGTTGTTTTTTTACTTTATTTGACATTGTGCACCAAAATTTTATTCTGTGCACCTATTTCGAAAAAATGTATTTCAAACCATGGAACACCATCAGTATTCCAGCCCGAAATGTCCTTTTAAAGCAGGCAGACTTATCTGACAACTTCAAGCTATTTTCCAGCTCTGTGAAATGCCAGCTTCATACAAATCATACTCAAACTTCGTCTTCATACATGTGTAAACTAGTTCAGATACCCTGACCTTTTTCCTCCGGGTATGCATCCATTTTGCTTTCACATGCCCATAGGACTCAGCATAATGGAGCTTATCACAATCTTACAGATGCAGCATGCCTAGTTTTTGATTGGCCACGGTGATAAATACGTCAAAATTCACATGTTAACAGCTGACATACAGCCTAAAGGTCAGAAGCTAATCAAGACATACATTTATGTTGTACATTACCGAAAGTCTGTCATAGGAGTGATTAAAGATTGCCGATTGGCCAAGGGGATAAATGTGTCAAAATTCGCATGTTAACAGCTGTCATACAGCCTAAAGGTCAGAAGCTAATCAGGACATACATGTCTGTCATAGGATTGATTTAAGATTGCCGATTGGCCAAGGAGATAAATGTGTCAAAATTCCCATTTTAACTGGTAACATACTGCTTAAGGTCAGTCGCTAATCAACACACATACACGTAAGTGTAAGTTTGCACATTACCAAAATGTCAAAATTGTCCGTCATAAGATTGATTAAAGATTGCTGATTGGTTAAGGGGATGAATGTGTCAAAATTCGCATGTCAAGGAAGGACATAGAGAAAGTTCAAAAGGTAAAAAAATCAACATACTGAGTTACAGTTACTGTAAATCCATTTGATATAATTGCGATTGTCCATTTTAGCGATAGGGGAAAAGGGAGATAGTTCACGGCATTTAATTTTGACAGTGGGAACAAACATCAGTGTCTCAAATGTTAGTAATCAAATTTGTGATTGCAAATTTTAGTGGTTGACGCTAAGTGACCGTTTAAGTACTGTCTAGCTAAAATCAAGCTACCATTAACAAATCATCACTTTTATAATATATACAGTTACTGTACTACAATGTCATGTAAACTATGTACATTATCAAAGGTTTGTCATAAGATTAAATGAAGTTAACACTAAAAAGTTGCAGTTTCAAATTTATAATCTATCATAATCTTTTAGTTCTTGTCTACTTGATAGATGGTGAATCGACAGATAACGGTGCTAACTGCCGGATGGGAGGGCTTTTTCCTTGCAGCTAGGACCTAAGTCATGAAAGCTTTACAACTGATGGACCAATCATAGCAAAAAGTGCCTACAACTTGGCACTAACTCACTGGGTGACCTCAATATGACAGGAAAAAGGTGATTGCTCCAAATTCATCACTTTTCATGCACTCACACAGAGATAGACCCATACATGTATACTGCTGTAAGAAAGGTGTTGCAGTCTCTTTTTATGTTCCTAATGTTTGGCTCTTGTCAAATGTTGGACTTAGAATGAATGTCTTACAAGGCAAGCAAGTAAACACAGTAGATCTGCATTGTACCAACTTAAAGAAGGAAAGATTATTTAACTACTAAGTAAAGTAAAGTATATAGGGTTTGGTGTTATCCGTAAGGTTTTGAAATTATATCATTTTATTCTCCTTTACTTTAAAATGTGACCCTTGTCAGTGGCAAGTAAAATGCTTTAAAAAATGCTTTTTATGCAAAATGAAACAAGGCTTCACCATAAGTTTTGATAGTAATTTTTTCTTAAATCTAGAGTAAAGTCGAAACACCACGCTAGCAAATGACCATTGGCCAAACTTGTTGATTGCTAGGACAGTTGCCGAATTCTGGGAGCCAAGCTACACATGATTTACAATGTACATTGTACATTTTGCCAGAAAATCTACCCCTATCACATACATGTAAGACAGGCTTGGTAACTTGTGAACAATGCTTACATGTACATATAGATATGCAAAGGTTAGGTGTGCAGGGAGTTGTTCAATTCAATATAACCAGTTGTTGCCTTACTGTAAAGCCTGCAAAGCTGGTATATAATACTAAAGGTGATACAGATACAGATATAAATGTTGTAATCAAGGCTTACCGACAGTGAGGCGTATTTGTTCGTCCTGTCTGGCGAGACCGTCGTAGTAGTACAGGTCAAATCGGCGCTCATATTTCCAGTCGTTCATGAGTTCCTTTCGCAGACAGAAGAGAACAGAGAAGTGGCTCTCACTGCACACCACCCAGATGGGGTACCGGGGGGTCTTCATGTACGTCCCAACCTGGAGGGGGGAGGGGGGTGAAGTGGATTTTTACTATAACCATGAGAAAACGATAATTATTCTGCTATCAAAATCAAGGGACTGTCAGATTATAGAAGTGGGTAAATTCGTCTTCCACTGCCTCAAAAGAAGAAGTGGAACAAAACAAGACCAGCTCAATTCATACTTTAGAATGTAGTTAGGAAGTAGTACAATGTACAAAATGTATATCATAGTATCATTCTTATATAACCCTAAGACATGTATTTGTATTTGCAAACTTAAATATTATAACAAATCTTTCATCATAAACTTTAAGTCTTCAGTCAAAATATTCTTCAGACAATTTTTCAAGCATCAAATATACGTCAAGTAATTCAAGAGAATGAATGTGCTTAGTGAATTTTCCTTTCCATAGTCACTGTGAAAAAAAATTTTTTGTTACAGATTCAAAATACTGAATGTCAATGTACTGGTACTCTACTTATGATGTGACTAAAAACATGCAATTCTATAAAAAGATTTTAAAAACTACCACTAAATAACAACATAGCATAACCTACCTGGCAGGACCCGTAGTGTTCGAAGAGTGAGAGCAGACCGATCTCGCTCCTACTCCCCACCCCCCTGAGGATCATGTTCTCCCCGCCCCCCGAGTCCAGCTCGACCGTGTCGTTAAACACGTTAGACACAGCCTTCCCCGTTAGGAACAGGTTCACCATTTCCTGCGAACAACAAAAATATTTCTTTCAGAAATAAAAATCAATTTATGGCTCTTCGTGGCAAGTTATTCTTGTTTCTTTCACAGTGACTGTAACTTTATGTTCACTGTTTCTATGTCTTTTTGCCACTTTCTTAACAGTGGGCGTCACTCCACTGTTGTGGTAAGTACATCAACAAGAGGGACGTTGGGACATGGCAAGTATCGAACCCAGAACCTGGTTTTGAACCCAACACTCTAACCTTCCGAAAATAATTTCATCAGGTTGGTAGAACATAGAGTATTGGGAAGACAACACCAGTGATGAACCGAGACGAGGGGGGATACAAACTTAGCCACATTTGGGACAGTGTTCTCACCGCAAAAGCGCCACCTACATCGGCTGCTTATAGCGGTGAGAAGCAGTACTCCAGTCAGAAGCTCTGAAGAAGGTGTCTGACAGACATCGAAACGTTAGCAGGTGAGAATTACCGGTTGTGTAAAAAGAATCTCCAATACTCCAACACTCTAACCGTTACCCCACACCAATGCCAAAATCTAAATGAGTAAAAAGAAAGTTACATAAGCCCGTCCCACATAGCCAACCATGACCTTCCAACTTTCTAACCCTTGTCATACAATAATCATGCATATAATATATACATGGCCTCCTGACCTTTTCTAGACCCTGTTTGGATGTAAGTCGTGAGCAAGGTCATCTGCAGGAAAGTCAAATTCTGCTTTGATGTGATCAGAGAACTGGAGCTAGAATAGGATGGATTCCCGGCTACTCTCAACCAAGCGCGCGAAGGTTCTGAATGTGTGATGGTGGCTGTCAGGCCTTTGGAGGCCGTGGGTCAATGACACTGTGTTTTGGGCATAGTAATGGAAGGGGGAGACCCAAGCCTCTGCTTCCTTAACCCTTCTCCTCTCAACTGAAGTCATGCACCTATTTACACCTGGGTGGAGTGAGCAAAGTCATTTTAAGTGCCTTTCTCAAGGACACAGCCTCTACCCAAGAATGCCAGGCATCGAACCCCTGACCTCTAAATCCTGCATGTGTCCGCTAGCCTAACCACATGGCTATGAATGCCCGTCTCCTATAATAACTTGTTTTGTACATGCAAAAATAATAATAATCTAACTCTAAAGAATAGTTTTTTGAAGTTTATCAATCAAATTTTTGAAATTTAAATTCAACCTGTTTTATATGATGAATTCACTGTTTAGCCCGACCTCAAATTTAGTGAGCGATATCTGACTTGACATATGACCTCCTTCAGTCAATATTGACCATGGTAAAATCCTAATTGATATCAGCCTTACATCTGAACAGTAGGCATAAATGTCATAAACCTTTAACAGAAAGAGATTGTATAAATGTCATTCAGCACCAAGGACACAGGCAATGTAGATGGAGGTTATCATTACTGACAGAAATGTCAAACTGAATACACAAGTCAACAATTTGGATAAAATCGCAATTGGAAATGTCACTTATAATTTAGCGTTGAGGTTCTAATTTTTTCGGGTCGTTGGTGGGAAATTTGATGTCGGTTTAGCATTTTGAAAGAAAGGTCAGTGTGCTTTACATTCAATTACATGGCAAATGTCAGCGTAGATGTCTCTTATTATTTGATTTAATATCATTGAAAAGAAATGTCAAAATTCAACCTTTTTGACTGAGTGTCTATACTCATGGTACTAACAGAATATTGTAGTGCATGGTATTAGCAGTATTGGAAAAAAAGGTACAGGCATAAAAGGTTAAATGTAAGATATCATGCAGTACTGTAAAATATTTTTATATTTGAGATAACAGATCATGATGGCAGGGGAAGCAAGAATTTGCCATGTTTTAAGTTTGCAGTTAAAACTGAGATGCCGAGAAAGCACATGTTTGTTATGTGATGAGTTTGAAATAACTTGTGTCATCCCCCATCTCTGTTCAAGGTAGGATGTAAATTGCCTACTTTACTCCTCTTGCAATGAAATCTGGTTCCGAATCAAGGATTTTCACTCCTTCTAACGATACTGAGTGTCCCGGGGACTCGATGTGGATATGTTGAGATACCTTTGAGTTCACAATGCTCGGGCGCCTGTGTTCTTGGAACCTCAGAGCCCACAGACCTACCTTGAACAGAGACGGGGGACGACACAAGTTATCTGGCACTTATGACCCGCTACTGCGATCACGTGTTGTGACGTCACGTTGCAGTAGCCGGGTCATTCCGTGAACAGGGTTGATGGAGTCAACCGAAAATTTGGGGTAAGTCCTAATTTCTCTTACAGTGTTGGACGAAAAGTTTAGTCTTGTTAATAATGAATTCTACCAACACAGATGAACTTTCATGCTACACTTAAGGTAGTTAGTGAAAGTGCTTTCAGCAACAAGGATAGAGGAAGTCAGAGCCCAAAAAGGGTAATTACTTTAAATTATATAATGAAATTGACACACATATGTCAATCACTATTTATAGAAAAAGAGAAGGCATGTTGAAATTATACTATAACTGAATTCTTTCACAAATTGCATTTTGTTGCAGCACTCCTAACTTGCATGCAGTTTGGATGGATCTCACTAGGTGTCTCTTTTGAACAGTCACATCATTCTCTCACCTGTGTGCAGTAGCCATGCGCTCCGATCAACTTGGTGGTGGGCTCGTCCATGTCAGAGATGACACTAGATCGTTCAAGAATACATCTACTTTAATCAAACAAACAAACAAATAAACAAAGCAATGCTGTATACTACAAGTATACTACATGCATATTTAAAATAAAGAAGTTCATACTATTCAAAGATTCAAGTGAAAAATGTCCTTTAGAAATGTTACTGTAGGTAGCACATACAAGAAGTATACAATCATAATTGAGGAATTCTTTGCAGATTTATTTGATTCATAAAGTGAAAAAAGAAAGTTCTTACTGGTCAATAGTTCTGGACAGGATAGCAGAGTACAGGACCAGAATAGTGGCATACTGGTTTGTCTCAAACTGAAATAGAATCAAGAACAGAAATTAGTTGTGGCTTGACTAGTGTACTAATAAAAGAATTATCCATTCTGGACATGCAACCATTTTTTGGCCATTTGTTCAGATCCTTGTAGTGTCTAGTGGCACATAGTGCAGCAAATTTCCTTCTGTTTCAGTAGCAGGGCATATTTCTTATAGGGAGGGGTTGCTAGACCTTCCCTTTTAACAATCTCGAGACACCTCCTCAAACACAGGACCCCCATTTTATGTCCCTTCCAAAAGACAGGTGCAGCCCTACCTAAGATGTCCTACCCAGGATTGAACCTGGGTCTCCCAGTTAGCAACTAATTGGAACCAGAAGCTCAACTGTGAGGCTGCTATGCCAGCTCATCTGTAGGGCTTCTTCCTAGTTTTGGCTATACGCATCTTTTTTTCTTTCAGCAACAACCTATGCTGTTCTAGAAGTACAACTCATAGTGTCGTACTCAAATAAGAAGCAGGACTTAAAAGCTCTCAAAGAATTTTGACACAAATGCAAGTAGACATCATATCAGTTGCTCCAGAGACAAGAAAATCTCAGAGTGGCTAGAAACAGACAAGAAAATCTCAGAGTGGCTAGAAAATGACCTGGGTGATCTTTAAACCTAAAGGCTCCTATTTTACATGTATGTACATCCTAACTATCATATAAGAGATTTGTGCTACATGTACCACAGAGGGCTAAAAATTACTGCAGTTACAAATATGTAGCCAGGCAGGGTCAAAACATTTTGTAAATGCTGAAAACACTGATCATGAATCATTATGTAATTTTCTGGTCAAAATTTGGGGCCTGCTACAAGGGATTCAAACTCAGAACCTTCAGATTCCGAGTCCAAAACCCTACCCACATGACCGTCTTGCACCATTTCGAGCCCTGGTTGCACTGATTGTTTTTTTACTGTGACACTACACTGAACTGTTGAATTTACAAGCAGGCTTTTTGCAGTTTTAGAGAATCCCATTAAGTACTCACCAGAGATATGTTCTGCTTGATAAAAGCCTCCAGGTCCTCCTGGGAGTCCACACTGTTCAGCATCAGCTAATGTACACGGAGACAGCAAAGTTCTTATTCAATGACTTAACACTTAGAGATATGTGCTTAAGTTGTGGAGTGTCTATTTGCAAGGAGACAGTCAGAAAATGTAGTCTGAGAGCTTGTTGTTAACATCATCTTTTTACCTTTGTATTAGAATTATTGCCATTTTAGTAGTAAGTGTTTCTGAGACTCAGTATAAACAAGTTTAATAGTACAGGTAAAAAATATTGGAAAGTATGGGGAAATGTTTTTTAACGTTGATTTTACAGCAAAAAAATGGTAATAGAATAATATAGCAGGCATTTATTCTATAATGTTAAACATGCTTAATGGGAAATCATCGTCATGCCAGGGTATTTTCACTTTTTGAAAGTGACAAGTTTTTCTGATAATTCATTTAACTTGGCTGATACAGCCTACTCCATCTACCAGTGCTGTCTACTGTTTCTTCTTGGTATCAATCCAAAGAATAAAAGAAACAAATAATTTAGATATACAAATGTATAATAATGCACACTGTCAGTTTTTACTGTACAGCCAAACCTGGATTCAGCAACCACTCAAGGGACTGACTAAAAATGGCTGCTGAGGACAGGTGGTTACTGAAGACAGGGCTGGGTTAACTATGTAAAAATGGACGGGACTGTTTTATGTGGCTTGTGACTGGAGGTTGTTGTCTGTGCCAGGTGGTTGGCTAGTCAGCTTTGACTGTAATACTTACTAATACTATAGATGCCACACATACACTTAATATGTAGTAAACAATGATACACAATTATTAGTTACGAGAACATTCTTCAAACAGTGACTTAGAAAAGGGTAGCGAAATACGCACCTCCAAATTTTCGACGAGGTTGGGAGCTGCCCAAGTCCTTCCTACCCCTGCTCCGCAAGGAGGCGGGGGAGACAAGAAGATCGTCACAAGTCTCGGCCTAGTCTCGTGTTCTCGCGAGACTAGGCCACTCCGTGAACAAGACGGACAGGAGTCGTCGAAAATTTGGAGGTACGTATTTCGCTACCCTTTTCTAAGTCACTGTTTGAAGAATGTTCTCGTAACTGTAATGAAACGTGACTGATGAATTTATTCAACGACACAATTATTAATTTTAGAGTACTGCATACATGTACAATTTTACAATGTAGTACTCACAGTTTCTGTCAGGTTATCCTGTCTGTATCTAGCTCCTCCCTGGAACTGTTTTCTTCCTGAAGGCCTGTTCAAAGATAGAAGGGGTTGGTTATAAGTTCTAAATACTAAGGAGATTTACATAAACTTGGAGTACATATCTAGACATGGCCTAGACAAAGTTGTCTTAGGGTTGTCTTAAGTTATAAAACGAATATGTTGTTGTAATATTGCCTGAAAACAGCAGTTCTTACTGCTTAAAATGTTCATCTGCTAAATTTACAATATGCCTACCCCCCGCACATCACCACAACATCCCAGTCAACCCCCAATTTTTTTTACCCCGTCTGTAGATCCAAGCTGAGAAGGAGCGAGACATCAGGCACTGGACAGAAGAGAGTGAGCAGCTTAGTGGTGCGGATCGGTCCGGCCGGACCGGTTCCGGACTTGTAAAACGTTTAGGTTCAAGTCCAAAAAAACCTAAACGTCTGGAAACAAGTCCGGACTTGAAAAAAAATTCTCTCACTCATACACTCCTTTTTGTTTTAAACCATCTTAAACCTTCCTTAAATCGTGAAATTTGCACTAGAAAAATATGAAAACATTGCTGTTTTTGTGTTTATAACTGAACTTTTGTGTTAATTACTGACTGTATATAATTCCGTATATATAGTTTTCAAATTACATGTAAAATATCTGCCAATATGCAATTTTACATGTTACACAAAAAATATATTCAAAAATTATTGTTCAGGTCCGGACTTTCAAGTCCGGACCTGAACCTAAACCTCTGGACTCGAGTCTGAACCTAAACCTAAACTCGGGTTTAGATCCACACCACTAGAGCAGCTGTGCTGGTCCGCATCGGCACCACTTGAACTGTGCAGTGATGATAATGATGATGATGTACTTACATTGCCACTACAGCCAGTTTCTTCCTCCCAGCTCTCCATAGCAAGTCTGCCAGTCCCAGCGCTAGAGACTCTGATCTCAGTCTGGAATCAGGGCTCAATAATCTACAGGGAAAAATAATAATACGTGTTACTTAATGATATTCCAACAAAGATTTTAAATGTGGTTTTATCTGCACTACAATTTAATAATTAAGTCGTTTGTAGTGTAGATTAGTTTGCTAAATTGTTCTACAAGTTGCCATACATTGTACCAAAAAATTGTTGAAGAATTAAGAATCTATTGAATTGTGTTCCTTACCTGTGAGCGTTAGCTGTCTTGTTACGGGCCTCCCCAAACAACAGTCTCTTCAGCATACAAGCCTGGATAGCTGCTAGTGCACCACATGGGCCACCCTACAAGATCAGGAGAAAAAATACATTTTTACTCAACGAAGGTGGTTGGTGCAGTCTTGTGCCATAACAGCAGAGTTTTGAACCAAGTTGTCCTGGGTTCGAATCCTGTCATCATGTCACCGATCTTGAATGTGTCCTTATGAAAGACACTTTGCCCAACCTTCCTCACTTCACTCAGGTGAAAATGAGTACCTAGGTTATAGGGACGTCATTCGGATTGGACGTTAAATGGAGGTCCCGTGTATGAGGAGTGCCAAATCCCCAGGTCTTTAAAAAACCTGCCACACTCGAAAAAAGTAGGGGTCCTTCCCGCTGTGATTGGATCAAACCTTACAGTTGTGTACACCTTATGTACGGTGCTTGGAATCCTCAAAGTAATGAGGCAAAGCACGTAATAACGAAGTCATCTGTTGTCTAGTCTGTTGTGATCTTGTAACATATTTACTTCAAAATGTCTGATAATCAATGACATAAACATCAGCTGAATATTTTGACTTTCTTTTAAATGATGTTATCATCAACCACTAGCACAGTAAAACACTTCTAAGTTCTTCGAGTGAGAAGGGATCGGTTGAGATGTTCAGTTCCTCAGACACCTGCAACATCTTAAGGGGTCGACCGATGATGATGATGAAAACACTTCTGAAGAAATGTCTTGCACTAGAGACATACCTTGTTCTGTACAATCCCAAACCTCAGTCCCTCTGTCTCACAGAAACTCAGACTCTGGTTCCTCCATTCTGCATTAAACTGTTCAGAGGCTGATCCAAACAGCAATGTTTTCAACTCCTGAAAACAAATGGTTTTAAATTATTAGTCTATTGGTAAGCATATTTGTTGTTTTTGCAAAGGAAACAGTTGAATAAAAATCTATTATTCATTTGCAGATAATTTTCTTTATACATTTAACCTTTAGCACTCTGAAGTAGCTGTTTGGCACCCAATTTCCTATTGGTTACAGAGTTAGGCAGCAGCGAGAAGGTTAAACTCATGTTTCTTTATCTAATTATAGTAATATACAGAAATTAGATGAGATCTTGGTTTTGTAATATCTACAATAAATGTACATGTACATAGTTGTCATTTCTTGCACTTATACAGAAAAGTATCATAACTGATCACCATGATAACAGTGGTGAACAATTTCAACTAAGATTTTAAAGTTGAACTTCAAAATCTGTATGAAGCTTACAGTTGCAGTCTCAGCAGTGATTGGTTGAGCATCAGCCAATGGCTTGATACTTGGTGCAGGAGCAGAGAGGGCAAGGTCACCCAGGTCATCCTCAAGGTCATCCACATCTCCCATTTCAAGGTCACCAAACTTCTTTGTATTGGAGGTGCTACTGGTTGACTTCCTATGAGAAAAGATAGAATAATGGAATGTAGAATAATGTGGTTAACATGCTTAGCTTTTGAATTTTCAAAATATTCAGAGTCAAACAAGCTATATTATGACAATCCGTGAACCCCTTCTTGAGTTATTCCCTTTCAAAGTTTGAAAGGAAATCGGCTTCTGCAGTTCCTAAAAAAGCTGCTAGGGGACCCAAACTTACTCAACTTACCTTCCCTCCAAGGAGCTATCTACCACTCAAAAACATGACCTTACATATATAGCATGTCCGGAACATGAGAATTACTATACCCAGAAGTTCTGCTGCAGTACCATAGCAAGCCACTAGGGGGCCCGAAATCTAAAAATTTTGAGGTCTCAAGAAGACATTCCAACATACTAAGTATGAAGACAATCCATCCAGGCATTCTCGAGTTATTGTGTTCACAGAGACACACACACACACACACACACACACACACACACACACACACACACACACAGTCATACACACACGCAAACACTAAACGAAAACATATCCTTCTCGGAGAAGGTTAAATCACAAATATCTTGATAGTTATTATGATCAATGATAGAAAATGTAAAATCATGCTTTGCAGCATACCTTGATTTGCTATTGTCGACACCATCATCATCAAAACTGTCATCCAAGCTTTTCAACCTCTCCTTAAGTTTGTCCATTCTACTACTCCCGCCGTTTTCCGACGTCTTGGGTCGCGTCTTGGCTCTTGCTTCTCTCCTTGCGGCCAGTTGTTCTGTCAGGGTGTCTTGACTTATATCTGTGAGAATCTCGGAAGGATTTGATGACGTTCTGTTCGTCTGACTCAAGTTGTTGGGTGTCGGAGATATCTTCCCATCGAGTTTTGCCGCCAAACTTTCCGGTTCTTCACTTTTTCTCCTTTTGTCCTGAGATTTAGTCCTTGACCCAACAGTTTTTTCATCAAGACTTGTAGATTTTATAAGTTTGCTAGTGGACGCTGTTCTTTTGCTATCTTGAAGGTAGTTTTCTTCTTCAGTTAGGATTCCGACTTTTTTGGAAGAATCTTTTGCAACATATAGTGACTTCTCGCTTCCTAGATTAGAGTCTGAGGAAACGTCTTTTCTGTTTAAATTACTGCTCAGAGTACTAGAACTGACTTTGCTCTCAGAATATTTTCCTACAGGACTGTCTACCCTGGAAGGCTCTTTGGTCAAGTCCAGTTTGTTTTCCGTTCCCAAGTTTATGGCCAAGTTTGGACGATTAGATGGCACTCGACCTCTTCTTGATGTACGGTTCTGTTGGAATTCAAAATAAAAAAAAACATTCAGTTTATCACATTTAGTATAATTATTGATTTCTCTGCGTTTACAGACAAAAGGAAAATACTCGTCACTTAATATAAAAAAATCCAAACATTACCAAAAAAAAGGACAATTCGGTTTCCACTGTCTCGGAAAAAGAATCCAAACCCATATAATATAAGTAGTCTCATGCAGCTATGTTGTTCATCAATGTCTGTCTGTCCTTTTCATGTTACATGTACTTGCAATTAGTCTACGGGCAAGAACTTGCAATTAACTTTCAACTTTAAATCATACCATGTAGAAGAAAACATTACAATAAGCAAATACACGTCAAGTATCACAAGCTGAAAGTTGTGCATATCTGTGCACTTACACGTATGTATGAGTAGTTAGGACCTAGATGCTTTACATCCCATCCAAGAGGCATCCCTAACCAAAGCTAGTTAGCCTTTAAGTTAGGTACTCATTTTCACTAGTGAGTCTAGTGAAAAAAGTGTGTTAGCTTTTTTCCAACCCGTGCAACATTGGCACCTGCTAAGCTTAAGGATTTGAATCCAGAAACTTCAAATTCTTAGTCAACAACCCTAACAACAATGCCAACATGCCACCAAAATTGGGTCGGTCATCAAAGAATTTTACTTTGAAATTAGAACAATTTGCTTTTCTATTCATTATTTATATGTAGTCTTAAACTCACGTCTTGACTGCTCATGATTGGTCCAGACATCATTCCACTCCGCAACCCCCGAGACGAGCCAGGACGACTCTTTTTTGTTTGCGTAGGTTCGGCCGCGTCCCTTGCTTCTGTGGTCGCCATCTTGTTACTAGTACTTGCTTCCTTCTTGAACATAACTGGGGACTCCTCAACATTACTGTAAACAATGACAAAGCAAATATTGACAAAAAGTTAGAGAAAACAGCATTTTTCATGTACTAAGCTTTTAATAATTATTCATTACAGAATTTTTCAATCTCCAACATTACAAGTGTAAAACCATGCTTTATATTAAATTAAACCAGAGAAATTCTTACTATTATTGGGACGGATACTACCAGTAAAATGAAGTAAGAAAATTGTAGGTGTACTAGTAAGAATAAGATCTTCTGGTAACTACTGTATGGTACTTGAGAAGTAAAGCTGACCAAGCTAAAGACGTTGAAGAACACTTGACCTCAGGAACAAACCATTATGGGAACAGGAGAGTGGGTAAAGTATTTTGATACATGTACATCATTTGTTTTTAAGCAACACTTCAGCCATTTGTTCATTGTCTATATATATTGTTCTACATTTGTTTTATTTCTGTCAATTTTTGTGGACAAGTTACTAACTATTTCTTTCCTTAACTTTTCTTCCACTTTCATCTTCTTCAAGGACTTTTTAAGACCACTTAACTTTATAATGAGAATTTCAAGAGCTTCAAGATCAAACAAAAGACTTAACTAAAGTGTTTGACTATGCTCAGAATTGTAATTCACATAAAGTGATGACATCATCACTAACCTGTGTACACCAGCTTTGCTGACATCAGAGATAGCTGTGCTTCCCATCCCTTCCTCATCATCAACGTTGTGGATGTCAAGGTCGGATGCGGAGCCCCTTGATACTCGTTTTGCGTGATGGTTGGATTGGTTGCTATGGAAACCGGAATCTTCCGAAGGTGCTTTTGAATGAGAGCCACTTCTGCTGGACGGACGTTCTGAATGGAAGGAAAGATAAAATGGAGGTTGCATTTATTTTTTAATCAATGGAAATGGGTTGAAATTCATTACTAGTACAATAACAAATAGAGTGCTCGTCTTGCATACGTTAGGTTGTAAGTTCAATTCCCGACGGAGTCATGCCAAAGACATCAGAAATGGTAAGTACTACACACTGCTTTGTCTACTTTTATTTCTTCACAACTACAGTATGAATTAGCATGGAGAAACTTTAGCATAATAAATATACTGTATACAAAACCAGGAAGGATTGATAGCGCTAGCCTTGCTTTTGGCATTTTCAATTATTCATGAAGTCAGAAGAGCAAGGGTTACTGTTTGTATTAAGTCTATTTTTCATGTCTTAAAATAAGTGATTTGTGTCTTGACATTCAGGGTAGCCTTCGGATACCATACGGATTAGTACATGCCAGCTACATGTATGATATACCTGTACTTGTCACAACAACTAATCGTGCCCTGTAGCCAGGCTATATTCAAGCCACATAATTCATAAATTACATGTAACTGCTAAACTCCAAGCAGATGTAAATTAAAGTTTCACTGTTTTATGCATGCACAAGTTGTTCTTGTTTTCTTTTCATAGGGGCCAGAAGAGTTAAAAAGGCGCACTACTAGAAAGACGTACTAGATATTGCACACAGAAAACATGCTTAAAACATACTCATTATACTAACTCTATACATCTGCTTGGAGTAACTGAATCCTATCAACTGAATGCACTGTATACTTGTGCAGACTTGCAATAAAGTTTCACCTTCAAAAAGTCTCAATATTCTAAAAGCAAGTCATTTTAATACACAGAATAGAAAGAGGTCAACAAGTACTAGTACATGTGTTTTACCTGAAGTCATTCTTGAAGATGGTCTTGAAGATTGTCTCTTATCTTCTCTCCCAACGTCTATCTTTTGCAGGAAGTACTTAGTCATGACTTCCAGCATCGCTCGAAGTGGTGGGGAACACTCCTTTCATTGGAGAGAATAAATCAATACTAGTAGATTAGGCATGCAAAGAGTAGAATTTTCATCATTTTATTAACCAGGGGGCCTAAGTATTCATACGAATTTTACGGAATTCATATGATCTACTAAGAACCATACAAATTTTACAGAATTAATAATAGTAGTTTTACTAATAGCAAGGATCGTATGTATTCCGCAAAACTTGTATGGATTCTGTAAAATTTATACATGTTACTTAGTCTTTATATTAGGCAACCCTGCTTATACATGTAGGTTTACTATCAATAGACGTAGTAGGTCCCAATTGGGAAAAGGTACCAGCAGGCTGGTTTTGGCACTTTCGGGCGTGACCCCTACGTAGCCCCGTTGGACATTCTGCAGTTGCTGGGCTATTTTGGGGCCTGGCCAGGACCCTGAATCATTTGAACTCAGACTTAATATCACCACAGGACCTGGTAACAAATAGATGCAGCAAGCTAATTATGCAAACCCCCTACAGGCACCGGTGCAATTGGGACTGAAGCATTACAATGCAGAAGTTTTGAAGAAAAGAAAAAGCTGTATAAAATTATAATAATGAGATTCAGCCTGTACCTTGTTCTTCTTCATCAGGTACTCCAGGTGCAGCTCCTTGGCCAGCTGCAGCCGGTTACTGATGCTGCCCTCCGACCTCGGCATCTCACTGTCCATGGTCTGTAAGGTGCCCTTCAGACCCTGCAGAGAAATATGAATGTCAACTTCAAGATGTGTCACATCTTGTACATCTATACCCTGGGAGACCAGACACCGTATATCGGCGCGCCACCTATAGCTAGCACCGCACACCCGCCCAAGCTTCCCCCGGCCCACCCTCCCGCTGCCCCTGACGATCGACCCCGCCCCACTCTCTGCGGAGCTTGGGTTTACAGGGGAGAGTGGGCAGGGTCAATCATCAGGGGCAGCTTGGGCGCGCGTGCAGTGTTAGGTGGTGGGCCGAAATAAGGGGTCTGGTCTATGGCCGGCCTGATTTACACACAGGTTTTGGACTCGTGAAACGTGTGTAAATTGGGCCTGTATCAGTGACAAGTGAAAGTGTTCTTAAATCAGTTTAGCTCCCTGAAGAGCTCATCTTCCACTGATAGTGACAGGAAAGACAGATGCGATTTACGTGTATACACACAGGTCTATGTTTATGTCATACCTGGACTACAAAAACATTTGATACAGGTATTCCGGACCAGGCAATAACTTTCGTTATTACCCTGAGTTCTACTTCTATCACACAGGCTTCCATAGAATGTTTAGAATGCATTTCGAGTGTTGCGCCGCTGTCGAAAATTTAAATACCGGATTCGGAGGCTGGAATCAATGTTGTTACAATACATTTGTTTGAGGACATGTAAAATTCTCTCAACTTCTTGCACATCTAGCATTGAAATGTGTGTTTTATCAGGTGGGCATGACGTAAATAAAATACAACACGCCTCGGGCGATACGGAATACACCGTGTTGTATTCTATATAAATAATGTTACATTTTTCAACAAGTATGATGAACAGTGCATTACGGTCCTGTATGAGGAACAACTGCTGGGATTCGAACTCCTGACCTCTTGGTCCAAGGCAGGGTCACTAAACCACTGGTACTCTTATGCTACAATCAGTCAATCTGTCTGTCTATCTATCTATGTATCTATCAAGCTGTCTATGCAGCTAGCTAGAGCTCTAGCTAGGTAGGTAACTTTCTGTCTTTCATACATCTTTATTCTGATCAATCTGAAAAAAAATAAAGTGCTAGTTAGCTATCCAGCTATCTATCTATCTTTAATAACTATATATACAATATATTGGGCACCACAAATGACATTATGCCAGGGACTTGGTAACTGCCCCCCTCCCCCAAACAGAGGTAAATTTCCGTAAATTTTTACAAAAAAGTGAACGATTATCTCTATGGTTTAAATAGCTTTCGATCTTAGAAATACAGAACAGATTCACTGTACCACTTTATTTATAGACTAAAAACAGAATGGCGTTACACCGAAAAACCGAAAAAATACATTATCTCTGGGATTATCGATTTAAATTTTCTAAAGAACTTACCTTTCGACTAAGGTATTCCCGGACCAAGGAAGACGCTACGTTTTCAATACTACTGTTCTCCATCGTCCTTAAGATGAGAAATACCACGAAAAATCCTTCAGGTGATTTTTCTTCGCACCTTTCTGCTACATAATGGACAAAAATCCCGTTGCTTGGTAAAAAACGACTTCGACCAAAATAAAGGCCGCCATGTTGAACGGGATCTACCACAATTACGAAATGGGGGAGTAACTATTAATCTTATCAAACCCAAAATTAACAGATATTCTTGATAAAACTAGATAAAATGTTCTTGAAATACTACACCTATAATTCTTTTGTCTTTTTTACTTTGTTGTTTTCTAAAAATAGAGATATATGATATTTTATTTCAAAAATGATCACCCCTTTTTAAGACAAAGTGTGATAATCTAGGATATCGAGTTGCATGCTGGGAGAGCGGGAAACGGACACCTGTATGAATGTGTCTAGTCAGAAGTTAGTGAAAATTGAGCATTTTCCTGACTTCTTTTCCTTGTCTTTTACTAAGAACCCCCAAATCCCACAATGGGATGCCCTTAAGGGATTCAGGACAAGATTGCCTCCAGTTTATATCCGATGACACCGACGGACCCAGTAACAAGCGCAAACCCAAAAGTTAACCATCTCTCGAACTAGGTATAACGTTAACATCTATTAACATTATACCACTAGGGTACATAAATCTGCCACCCTGAAAAGATACGTCCAAACATATCTCCAACCCAACGTCCCCCAGTATAATGCACTCCTGTATATCTAAAATGTGCAAACCTGGGGGTGCTGCACTAGAGATTTCTCAAACTCACCGTTTTTCAAAGTTGCGGATTTATGTAACCTGGCGGATTAATGTTAATGTAGGATATATTTGTAGTTGCGAAAGGCTCTATCTTTATTTTGCTGTATTTGTTGAACATTTGTGATGCCATGACTTGTGTGTATTTGTTTTGTATTTTGTGACAATTTGCCCTTCATGAATAGATAACATATAGAGATAATATTCTTAAATTAAAGAAAATGAAAAAGACCGTTAAGTTGATTGTGAGGCTAATAACAACAGAAATCAATGTCTTTAAATAGCAATAACGGTATAAGAATATGATACCCGCCAAACACGCACACACACAGTATCACTCACACACACAAACACACACACACACACACACACACACACACACAAACGCACACAATATCATTCACACACACACACACACACACAAACATACACACACAAACGCAAACACACACACGCGCGCGTGGACAGACAAACACACAAACAAACATACACACACAGCAAACGCTGCATCAATTCAAGGTGACGCCAAGGTGACATGCAGCCAAAATATCCATATTACACGTGAACTTCGTTAGGGTAACAGCACGTACACTCCACGTGTTAGCACCTCCACATGTAACAGGTGTTTCGTCGTAAAACTTGACAGCTGCATCCCCGGGCCCTCACGTGGCAAGGCACCTGCATTTTCCAAAGTCAAGGCAGGAAAAGCCTTCACTTCTCCGCGACACTTGTCTGTATCTTCCAACCTTTGCTTTGCGCCAGTAATTAACGGCAAAACAAGGCCAACACGTGGATGGTATCAACAAAAACGGATTATGGGGTAGATTCCTCCAAACTCGAGGGAATGGAAAGGTGAGTAAGTTAAGGGGAACGATTCTAGTTAAGATTGAATGCACGTGTTATGCGCTGGCATTGACAGTATATATAAGAAATGCTTTTTTTTCTTTCTAAAAGTTTAAACCTAACAGTAACAGTATTGAGTAACATTACCACTTTGGAAGGCGTATATTTGAACTTATTAATCTTACAACATTGTGTGCATATGATTCGAATGAGTAAGCTTTTCTCTATAATGTGGTACTAATGTCTTAAATGGTAAAAAAGACTCATAATCTGTACATAGATATATTACTTAATGTCTCAGGGTTCACTTCTAAAGTGCGCGATATCGTTGCTTTAGACAAGTCAAGTTTACTTTCTTTTTATACGACAATCACGCTTGCATATATCAGTCAAGGATACGACCTAGCTCGGATTATAACTACTGGCCATGACATGGTTTCTATATCCATGTCAACTTCAAGTACAGATATGAATATCTTGTTGTTGTTGACTTAGTGTTCTTTAGATATATCTTATTATGGTGTGTTGACGTGAAATTCTATTTGCGCACTATAAATTGAATACTGTAAACTTAAACTTATTTTAAGCAAATAGTATGTAGTGTGGCAGCATACTTATTGTGTGCATGATCAATATAGTTATGTACATGTCTAGCCTCCAAGCAGATGTTGGGTTCGGTTTGAAAAGTTTTCTGAAGACAGCCTTTTACCCCCAAATCAACCGAGCGGTCAAAAAAACTTTTGTGTACTTTAGTTCATTGTGATACCATTTAGCCTCTATCATTCTGTCAGTAAACTGTTTGACATTCGATACATGCTTTACATAAATTGGTAGGGCATTTCAGAGCTTCATATATCTATCTATGCAGAAGCATCATCTCTCTAAATTTGAGTTTTGTTAATGATAAATAATGTTGTACATGAACTGTCTTATTGAATGAATATCTATGGCATTCATGAAATGGTACAAGGTATTTTGAATGTATTTTTATTAATTCACCTGTAACGGCAGCTCTAAAGAAAATTTTAGTTTATCATAGTTTATCAGTCACTGACGAAAGACAGCGGATGCTGTCTGAAACGTCTGACTGTTTCAAAATTTTATCCAGTTGCTTGAGTAACTATTTTTGGCGTATCATACTTCCATTTCACAATGCCAGAGTTCCTTTTTTTCATTTTATAACGGTACTGACACGAACTCTTAAAGTGCGCGCGAGACTGTTTTTAAGTTTTAAGAACTGTTTTTTAAGTTTTAAGAACTGTTTTTTAAGTTTTAAGAACTGTTTTTAAGTTTTACGATACGTGCAGTCCACCTGGAGATTTTGAGACCTATCATCGGCACGTGTACCACAGACACCCCCACCCCCGGCCAACCCCCACCCACCCCCACAACACGCACCTGCTACCGAGGTGTTCACGTGAACAGGCGGGGTTTAGGTCGTGCGCCCGGGCGTGTTTGTCACCTGACAACCCGATACACGTGTCCGTCAGCATGTACCCAGAAAACTACAATAACACCAACAATACGGGGCGCGGGCCGACGTCATATCGAATGATGTAGTGGAAAAACCCGTACCACGAGTTTAGCACGCATCAAAGTGGCTAAACACAACCGTTCACTGTTTCAATGCCATCGCGGAAGTGCATTGAAGGCTCAAGGACAAAGGATTTTCTTAAGCGTGACCCTCAGTAACAGGTGAGACCCCTCCTTTGATAAACTCGCCAGTGTATATAAACTACGCCTCGTGTAGCATTCAACACTCGACCGGTTTAGGCTTGCACTTGGTAGAGTTGCGCTGGCTTACATGTTACCTAGTACGAAGCTTAGAAACAGAGCACAGTTTTGTCGCCAACTTTCCAAGATACACCGTTACGAAGCGAGTGGACGGATAGCGCACGCTGAGACTTTGGCTTGAAGTACCAACGAAGGCGTGGTAAATATCATCTTCCTGTTGTATTCCTCTTCAAATAACGTCTTTAATATCCCCAAGAGAGTGTACGGAGGAAGGAAGGTCAGGCCGGATACAGAAGACATCTTCACCGCAAAAAGTCAACGCCCATCGGAAGCTCGGACTGTTCCGTACCGGTTCGTTCTGTTTATGTGCGGAACTTTACTCACAACCATCCGGTCAAACTCAAAGAAACCTGTCAAAACCGTGAGTTGAGTGAACTGAGGGACTTTCACAACAACAACACAACGTTGTAAGTGTTTACCGCCAAACCAGGACGAGTTTTACGCGGGCTTAGTCATCCAGAACCTGCGTCAACTTCAATCGCCCGTGTCCTGTCCGATTCACAGAACATTTGAAAACATTTCGCTATAAATTCTACCCCTCTCCCGGTGAAGGCAAGCAATTTTCTGGACTCCAGCAAGCCGAATATCTACTAGAGACACTAGGCAAAAGGTACAACACGTTGCAACAATGAAGTTCGCCAAACCAAGTATGATTCTTGTACTGACTGTCGTCGTCATGTTTGGGATCTCTGAAGCGAACGGTAACAGTACGCCAGAACTTGAGCCAGTAAGACTCTGCGGACGAGACTTCATCAGAACCGTGGTACGAGTCTGCCCGGGGGAAGGACGAAGGAGACGGAGTCTGGAGGAGTTTGAAATCCCGTCTAAGACGTCAAGCGAAGAAGGAAAGACGCGAGAAACTACAAAAGGTTGGACTCACATTTGTTTTCTTTCTTTCTGTTACCGATAGTGATGTTAACTCTGTCAGAAACAGCTTACGATATTGTTTTTTTTTAATGATAGTCAGGAAACAAAAACCAGGAAAGTTATACGTACAGGTTTGCATTAGCATTTATTTCATTATAATTCATAACACAAAATTACATTGTCTAGATATATAAGAATTGATGGTGATTCCTTATCACGTGTCTTCAAATATAACGCTATGTTCTACCTATTGCTTGATTAGTATGAAAAAATGCCATTTTTTTCAACTCCTTTATTTACTCAAAGCATACTTTTATACTCTCCAAGCAGAGGATGGGTTCCGGCAGGTTTTTGACGTGTTTTAGGTGTTTTTGTCGGCCTTTCTACATTTTCATTTTTTTTTTGTCTCTATCTATCTTGGGTTTATAGAGACAAAAAAAAAATGAAAAAGTAGAAAGGCCGACAAAAACACCTAAAACACGTCAAAAACCTGCCGGAACCCATCCTCTGCTTGGAGAGTATACTTTTAGGCGTGTGTCTGTTTTCTTTGGTTTTCAAAAAACACTTGAACAGAAATGTTTTGCGGAAAACAGGAAATATTCGATTGCGGGCAAGGTATTTGATACTGTTGAAGGTCACAATACGTGAAAACAAATACATCTAGAATAGCAGACCTTTGATAAACATTTACGTTAAAAGAACATCAACAACGTATAGTAGTTCCTAGCTTGTAACAGCTATCTTTTATTTACAAAAATGTGAGCTTTAAGCACACACATTGCAATGTGTACTTGTTAAAGAGGTTCCTCCCGGGAAATGTATTGTTTGACCTTAACGCTTGCATTGGCAGATAGGCGTGGTAGCTTTGGCTACGTAAGGCATCAGTGTTGAAAGGATTGTGGGTTTAACGTGTAAACACTCGCTTGTTGGAACATGTGTGGGGGCAAGACCCCTACTCATTCACGTCTGTAAACCCTGCCGTTGGCCTATAACAACAGATAAAAGAAATGTTTAAAACGCCTTGAGAAATCTTTGAATAGCTTCTTTAACCCCGCTGTCTGTTGAAAACATTGGAAGTTTGAATCTTCAAGCAGATGTAGGGTTGGGTTCAGTGTTTTTACGCCTAGCCTGTTTTGAGGTATTGTGTAATGTGATTTAGGTTTTGTGAGGACTGAATTTCGCGGTAGGAGGGAACATTTCGCGATTAGACACCCGTAGTGACGCAACAGCAAGACTATTAGCGTTGTGATAAACATAAAACTACCGTGAATATTTCACGATTTACGGTATTTTCTACGTCGTTTAGTAGTCTTTTGAAGGAGGCGAAGAGATACAAACGACAACCATTAGAAATACGTAGAAAGTGCCTGAAATCCATGCCGTAAAATTCTCAGAACCCTGTATGTTTACATCCGCTTGAAGATTAAGCAAGCCATGTGTGACTCCGCTTCCCTAAAGCCCGTTCGATCCTCCTGTCAATCAATCAATCATCGAGCAATGAACCCACCAATGACCAGAGCCCAAGGAAAGGCTGAGTTCTTCACGGGCCAATTCTTATCCATGGAGAATAACATGTTCATGTGGCCTTTGCGTCACACCTATAACGTATTTCCCAGAATACACGTTTTCATAACGGCCGTATTTTGAAAATAAGAAGTAAGAGCGTTGACCCCTTGCGATTTGGAGAACTGTCAAAACTACGTCCTTCGTGTATAACTGTTATCGTTCAAGGAAGAAAACACGTGTAACGGATATACCGTTTTGGCCATGAGGTCATCTTTGTTACATACTTTGCCGTGGAATACATCAAAACACACGGCAGGGGTTCGGTTTAATCTTTAGATTTGTACTGTATCAAAACCTACAAGGATACGAGACCAGACTTGCAGCTTGTAAGCCAGTAGAAGAAAATATTTGTACATGAGCCAAACATCAAATATCGTGCTAAGAAAGGACTAAAAATGGTGAAAATTACATGTGTAGGGATTATACAGCTTTTTTGTCACACAATAAAAAAAGAGTTTGACTCATCCAATGGTTTAATAGGCATTTTGCAATTTTAATTTCCACTGCTAGGTGGCGCTGCAGTGAGAAGTTATGTGCCAAATGTGACTAAACGTGTATCCCCCCTCCCCATCACGGTTCATCACTGGGGTTTATTGTATTCTGATCCATATACACTGTAGCCTAATAAAACTTGCGCTTTTGTGGTTTTTACTGTTAGTAACAATTTGGACTTGCTAAGATGCTCAATTCCCGGTGTACAGAATGTACGAAATGGAACGAAATGGAACGAAATACAATGAAATGTAACTACAGAAAGTTCGATATGGAACGGAATGGAAATAAATATGTAGCAAACTGAAATAAAATCGTTCGTTCCATTTTGTTCCATTTAGCATTTTCAGTAGACCCTGAATGCCTTCTATTCGGACATGAAATATCAATTGTAAAAACTGTTTTGTTTTCCAACTTTTTGCAGGTTTGGCAGATGTTCTTGGACTGCAGAAATGGCGGGAAGGCCACCGGCTGACCAAACGAAACGTGCGATTGGCCGAGCGATGTTGCCATCAAGGGTGCACCATAGCCGAGATAGCGGAAAGCGTCTGTTTCTGATGACGTCATTTCCGTCGCCCCCCTCCCACTAGTCACGCCCATACATAGGACACTAGGTTCTATCTCTATCTGAGGGTATTCATTTTCGTCTATGCCATAATGGTATCTATTTATTCAAGTATAATTTATTTGCCTATTTATTTGTTAAGACCTTTGTTATATGAGTATACAAGGTATCATATGTGTTTTGTTTTTTAATACACTACGTTTCACCATATAAATCTGACATGGTTGCCTCCAAAGACAACTACATTTGCACATTTTTAAAAGTTCCCGTATATAAGGCGCTATGCTGATTTGTTTGTATGGATGACATACTCTAGGCGACTCAAAACTGATGCGAGCGTTCTTTGGCTGGGAAGATTGAACTAATGACTGAACAGAATGCCAAAAAAATATTTTTGTTCGTTCGCATCTTTTCTTGAGCTTTGAAATCATGACTTTGCCATTCCACGAAATAAGCATTTGTTATTTTTCAGCTATATACGTCATTTATTTGTTCATTTGGCAGCTTTTTGCAACTATCTCGATTCACAGAATGGTCACAGACGGGGGTTTTTTCTTCTTAGAAAATGGACCGAAATTGCGCTCGCGCGAGTAGGCCATCCATACAATAAAGATAGTGTGGCTTAATTGTAATATATGTTCTAAGACGGGTAATAAGGTTATTTGTTCATTGTTGCAGCATGTCAAAAAATTCGGTATTAGGTCTATGATGTTGGAAGGAGATATTAGAAAAGCATGTACAAAATAATGCTTTAAAAAGAACACACTATACTTCGTAAAGAAATGCTACAACCTCTTTGAACTGCAACATTCCTGGGTGAAAATTCAAAGAGATTTTGACAATGTGGTTCTATCTCGGAAGGGAAAATTTTCGTTAGAATTGAATATCTATACACCATTTTCCGCAGCATTTTGTCCAACGTCTTTCAAAAGCGCAGGAATGTGCAGTCTACAAATTTCGAGCTACGTTTTTCAAAGCCGTTTCCATTGCTGTTCAACAACCTCTAGCTACAAGTGCATTGGTGCCATTGGCCGGTCACAAACTCCTTGGCCTTATAGATTACACACAAGGCGCAGGTGCCAGATGTGCGCCCGGAATGCGCGTCTTTGAGGTGGCCGCCAAGTTGGAGGTCACCTCCTAGTCGCGCATTTCAAGGGCACATTCAAGAACGTTCGGAAACGCTCCCTAGCGGTTGACCTGAGAAGTGCAGCCAAAGTGTAGATAACGTGCACGCCAAGGTCGGGACGCTGGCCCAGTGTTATCGGTTTGCAGTGGGGGAATGTTGGCTACGTGTGGTTATCGTGGTTTGTGGGGGAGTCCCTAGCGGGTACGCTGCACCTGACGTTGGTACGAGGAGTAACAGAGAACCGATATTCGTAGACAGAGAAATAGTTTGAAGTCAAACTAAAAGACCTTATACTGGCAGCTGTTCAAACGACAATTACACTTATCTATGAGAGAAAAACACTAGACAAAGGAATTCTTATCCTAGACTGAATCTGATTAAGAAATGATTTTATTAGCTTGTACTATGTAGAAGTTGCTGCCGAATATCATGTCTTAAAGTCTGCCAATGTGTTCAAATGCTGAAGTTCGGACACAAAATAGAAGTACATATGCAAACTGAAACAATCTTTAGGTAATACAGAAAACTATTTTGTCTTGCGAAGTGGTTTTGCTATTTTTTGAATGTTACTGAAGTTTCGGATAGTGATAACATGCTCCGAGTCTGAGGTCTACACAAAGTGCGTCGATTATTTCCGTCTGTGAGCAAAAAATTATCTAGATAAATAAAATGAGTCAATTTATACTTTTTTCTTATGCAACTTTTCTAAGACGTGTTATCGTATGTAATGCGACCGTTGCCTTGCATTTATATTTTTACACTGTTTATTTGTTTTTATGTATTTAGTTAAAAATAAGCCAAATCGATCAATTTTATAACACTGTTCTGTTTTATGTAAATACTATGTAATTCCCGTTGCAACGGTGCTGCTATGAAAATGTTTTACCATATCATGTTGGCAGTTGTTTTGTATGGTTTTATAGTTTTCAAATGTCACTTTACGTTGTTGATAGTCCGTTTCTCCATGTAGCAAAAATGTCAATTAAACAAAGAACTGTTCAAGGCCAAGCCAAATACAGACGGGGATTCAACCATAGCAAGGAAATAGCAAGGACATAGTAAGGGCATTCGTCTGAATATGAATACTTTTTACCAAGTGTAAAACATTAATAAGCTGTTCTATTTTCCTCTTCAATGTTGCAAACGTTATGTATATTATATTTCATCTGTATTAAAAACTTACAAGATCAATATAAAATTTGAGTTTTTGTCCATTTTTTTAGTATATATGCATATATGCACATTCCTTCAAGTACCATAGTAACAACCAAGTATTGATGTGTTTAAAAATTTCGTATTTTCATATAATTATCGTAGAGTGAAATTCGTTATCACCAAGTACAGTAGCTTAAAAGAACGCTTGCCGCTAAAGGTGCAAGTGTTAGGTGTGACAGGTGTATGATATATATATATATATTATATATATATATAATATATATATATATATATAATATATATAATATATATATATATAATATATAATATATATATGTATCTAATATAAAATATATATATATATATATATATATATATATATATATATATATATATATATATATATATATATATATATATATTAGATACACCTGTTACACCTAACACTTGCACCTTTCAAATACAATACATCTTAGATATTCTTTCTAAATTTTACACACTTCACACAGTACAGAAGAGTGGCCCCTATCGGAAATGCAGAAAAGTGCATTATTTGCTAGACGCTAGCTATAGCATATCAAAGTCAGATAGCGAAACATTCCAGCGGCTGGCTTACAGTTCTTACTATACAATTTCAATATCAGGTTATTTGCTGTATAAAACATACCTCGACCTATCTCATTTTTGCTCATGAAAATCAAAAATCGTATATATTTATTCTGCAAATATGTTTATTGGTCAGTAATTCTGGTCTGGATCTGTTAGTTCACTGCAATCTTCCTCAGATATCACGTGACCAAGCGCCTAAATCACGTGACCATACAGTCATGTGACGTCAGAGATCAGTCAATAGCACCAAGATGTCTATACCGCCCGCTGTCTCAGTCTCTATCAATGATGCTAGTAGTTTGTTATTGATATACTTAATGTGCTAAATGAGACGTCATGTCATCAAGTATTGGCATGTCACCCAGCAAGTCAAAAATATCATTCGTCGAATGGTATATGGATTTTTCTTCTCAATAGTATGAATGCTTATATACATTAGAAGACCTCAAAAAAACTACTTTTCTACTTAACTCACAAAACCCACTATTAAAATTGACGAGGGACTTTTCATCAGCCACTGCCTCCAAAGAAGAAGTCAAACCCCCTAGTAATGTTGTATGTAGAAATATTAGTTAGATGCATAGAATAGACACTTGTTACCATTGTTACCCATTCTGCTGTTTGTACCCTTGCAATTAGCCTACGGGCATGAATTTGCAAATAAAAGTTATTATTATTATTATAATACAAGCGATCAATGTCCTTTCGGGGAGCATTATTATTTCTAGGAGCGCCGGAAACGTTAGCTGTAGGACACGATCGATCATTGACAACATTAGCTACATCTATCTTGTCTTTTTCATGTAGCAGGAGACAATAAGGTGTATAAGATGGTGACAAACTACTGACCAGGGACATGTTATAGCCATTACAGTACCACCATCATTTTTCTCGCTGCAAAAATCATCAATCACTTCTAAAGAACTATAAAAAAACTTCGATCAATCTTGTCACACTACAGGTTGAATAAGCCTTGTTTCCTGGAATTCTCACCTCATAAGGATTTAATACAGAGATCTTAGGGAGGTTTTCCCTTGCATGTGGGGGTGAATCCAGGCCATGCTTGTTTCGAACCTTCAATCAATCTTATGAAAGTCCTAGCTGTGTAAGACCCCTAGCTGTGAAAGGTTGATTTCGTGGTCTTTGTTTCTGTTAAGGATTTAATATATACATCTCATGGGTTGTTTTCTTGCATGCGTGGCGTGGGGTATATACGGACTATAAACTCTTGTAAGTTATAAATCATTCATTCAGGTATTATCAATCTTGCTACACTTATACAGCGTTGTATAAGCTTTGTTCCTCTGAATTCGTTACCATAAGGATTTGACACGGAGATATCAGTGAATGTAATTTTACACGTGGGTGGTGGTGTTTGGTACTTAGCAAGAGTCTGAACCATGTTTTTGTAAAATACAAAAATTAATTTCTTTCTTTTTCTAATCTTTGTAAAATGTCAAGTTATGCAACGCTCCTAAGATGTGTAAACCTTTTTACTGGCGGTTCGTTTTTGTTAAGAATTTGATACATATCATATTTTCTTGTACGTGGGAGGGGGGTAACACTTCGGATTTTGTAAGCTCTTTGTATAAGGATTCGTTTCTGATAAGAATCCCATACAGACATATGAGTGTTCGTTTTGTTATTGTCTTCCTATTAGTGGATTAAGCGCTTATATGCCATGTTCTTTTCAAATGAAAAAAAAACCCAGCCTTATAACAGCTATTATGATGTCTTGTGATTCGTTTCTCTTGAATGGTTTGATATACAGATATCTGTCATTGTGTTATTTAGATAGACGAGTTCACCTTCAAAAGAAGCGACCTTCACCAGAAACCACTTCTAATACAGCCGCTAGCGTTGGAACTTGGCAGGTGGTAATATTCGAGTCAAAGTTAATCTTTAGTCGTGGAGAGAGTATCATAGTTGTCCCGTGGGTTAGAACACAGATCCTTGTCTGAAACTAGGCTCAGACATCTCCTTGTCCTTAAATAAACTTCGGAGTACGCCTACGGCTACTTAAAACACGTTCGCAAACCTTAAACAACAACTGCTGTAATGTCAAAGTTAATCTCCAAGCAGATGTAAGAATCTGGTAGCATCTACCAGGCTCCGCAGGTCGCTAGGAAAAAAGGTTGTACTCCTTTAGTGGAATAACTCCTTTGGCATGTTATTCGTCTATTTGGCCAATTTCTATTTTTCCAGCGACCTGTGGAGCCTAGTAGAGGCTAAGGATCTTGCTCTTTCTCAGTTGTCTACGTCTGTTTTTGCAGCGTTTAGTACTCTTCTGTAATGTCAAAGTTAGTCTCCAAGCATAAATAAGATTTCGGCTCATTTTCAGTGGTTTACATCTGTTTTAGCAACGTTCGGTACTCTTTTTTAATTGAAAGAAAACTCAAATGATACAGATATATGGACAAAGACAAAGCTGTACAAACGTTATATTTTCGTCGCCACTTGTACATTATGGAAAATGAAATAGTACTATTTTATCGTATTTTACTTTGATTGTACTAATACTTGAGTATACTAAAAATGTTAGTAGATATTGCAAAAAAATAGGCGTGCAAAATGAGAAAATTATCGTATCCTTACATCAGCAATCAGCTACTATGAAGAGTCGCTTTTCATGAGGAAAGCTATTTATGGCATATGGAGACGCTTTCAAATGCCTGGAGACGTAGATTCGGAGATTTTCCAAGGTTCCTTGGACAGAGGCTAGTTTACAGATCGTCTTAAGGGGCCTAGACTTCAGACTTAGACGATATCACCTTGTCCTTAAACACACTTCAAGAAGAACACCTACAACTACTTAAAACAAGTGCGCAAACCTTCTCAACTACTGTAATGTCAAAATTAATCTCCAAGAAGATGTAAGGACCTGGCTCATGGCTCATTCTCAGTGTTAACTCATCATCATCATCATCAGGTCGTCACAAGTTCACGAGCGTTCATGGCCCTTCTCCTCTATCCCTCCCTATCTTCCATTGCGCTGGCTAGGTCCTCCAATGCTAGCCTCCTTCGCAGACTGCCTAGCTAGAACGGCGGCGTATATACATTTGGGGGAGAGGGGGTGACGCGATTTCTTGCAAGGTTCTCTAATGCTAGCAAGGGACTTTCGCCGCAGAGGGAGTTATGTCGCAAAGGGGCGACCGCCTTTCCATGTCTATGTCCATTTCAATAGCCCCTAAGCGTTTTTTTAAATTCCCTTTGCTGGGCCCGATCAGGAGCAGACTGGATGGTGTAAGAAATCGCGTCACCCCCTCTCCCCCAAACATATACGCCGCCGTTCCAGGAAGTCTGCGAAGGAGGCTATCCAATGCACAGTTTGCATCCTGACAAAGTCTCTGATAGCTACAGCTAGATGAACAGTTTAGAAACTAGTTGCCAAAGCTTCTACGAGCGCCATTGTGTACCTATGCCCTTTTTAAATACATTTAGTGGATTACACTATACCATAGTCATAGCACAGTTCAAGAAACATTAAGTAGTTCCTGTCCTTAACAAAACCATTAGAATTGCAAATGATAAGTTATAAAATCTATAGAATGATTGATAAGCCACTTCCTGGCTTCGGTTGCATTTATGATACAGACTGAGATATTCTACATACCCGGACCAGTGATAGAGAGATTATGGTTTTACATCATTCTATGCCTCTTGCGACTTTCACGAAAGGCCATACTCTCATGTTTTCTTAGCGTTGGCAAGGAAGTGAGTACACCTAGAATCAAAGCTTAAACGTGTTAAGCCTATCGATGGCCTCCCCTGTTTGGCCTTTTATTTTTTTCCGCTTGACTTGGATCTAAGGATCATTTGTTGTAAAGAATTTACTACAACTTCTATAAGGCCACAGCAAGTAAATTTTATGGATGACATCCTCTGCAGACTCCAGATTTAGTGTGCGCCGGCGAAAAAAAAACAAGGCGGGCAAAAAAACCCACAAATAATCCGCATTTTTAAACTAGAATACCATACTGCATTTAAGAAGAATTGAAGCAAGGTAAAACATGGTATCACATCCAACAAGTCTTTTATCCCTGTATTCAATAAAACAGTAACTAATACTGATGTCAACTTTAAAATCATTATGAATTTAGATCCGGGTTTGTATAGCATATCAAGAACGCAGAGACAAGGTTTCCCGTACACTAGGCACTGGAGTCTCCTGAGTCATGCGGCAGACTGACTGTGGCTAAATAATGCTGGCTCTGCTCACTTCAAAATTACCATTTCTACATGTGCAAATGCCTCTTTACGGCATCTAGAGCGTTTTTGCAATGAAACTGACAGACGTTTGAAACATATTGCCCCGTTTTCGGTATATTGACCATTGTGAAAGGGTAGAAATATTCTTGTTTTTTATTTCAAAATCAGAAAATCAATGCGCGCTGATGTCATCCATAAGATTTAGTTGCTGTGGCCTAACCTTGTGCTGTAAGTGTTTCGAATTTGGTTAAGCTTATTCATGGCCTTTCCTTCTACCCGCTTGGCTTTTGCTCTTGGGTTCATTTAATTTAAAGCTCTCATGAGACTTAATACACACTCTCGGTGCTTTATATCTTAAAATGTCTGTCAGCGGAGAAATGAAAGGTGTTATGGTACTTAGTATTGTTTTTGTAACGCAAGTGAACGACAGTCTATCAAGTTCAGCCTTACATGCTCCATTGCTTGCGTGATTACTTCTGGTTTACTGCAAGGTTGATATCAATAATCGTTCTCATTGACTCCTTCAGGACCCCAGCCGATGAATAGAGTCAATTCCACATTACCGAGTGGGTGTTTGTTGCCTTGTGTTCTAATATTTACAAAACCTTTGTAACAATCTATGTGAGATAAGTAACTGCTAAGAACAATTTCCAACATTTATTTGATGTTCTGAATATTTTCTGCTGTGTTCCAACAGGTTAAACAAATTTCCAACATTGGACACATTATTTGTATTAGTTTTTAAACTGTTGCAGCATAGATTGATCATTTGTTTGAACATGTTCCAACATTCTACAAACATGGTATAACTGGGTGAGTGGGCTGGGAACAGGCCAATTCACACATCCCTTCAAAGTATAGGGGATTAGGCCTAGGTGCCATGCATAGACACCTCAAGACAAAAGAGTTGCCAGTGTCCAGACGTGAAATCTAAAAATAATCAGAGGCAAACAATAGAGCCTGATTAGCACCTACTTTTATGAGGGCAATAACCCAAATCTACGATTTTGAGAATGATGCAAAATGTTGGAACATGTTCCAACAGTGAAACAATCACACAGATGTTTGAAAATTGTTTTAAATAAAGAGATATTTGCGCAAATACTTTCATAATATTTCCAAAATATATAGATGAGTTCAAACATGTTCAAACTTTCATTTCTTATTGTTTGAACAGTCTGGATTTATTTTGACTGAAATAATCTTTTCTCTAAAATTGTTCAAACTTATTAGCAATATCATCTGAAAACCCTCTCGGTGACATGGAATTGAATCCAGCTCTTACGGGTTGCTACATTCATTTAATCATCATCATCATCATCATCATCATTGGTCGGCTGCAGCGCAGGCGACTGGAAATAGCTTCCAGTTCTTTTTGTTGCCAGCGAGCTTTGCGATCTACCCTGGTGCAAGAAGACCCAGAAGTTGCTGTGTGTACTGCAGGTAGGTTGTAGGTTGACGTCCTCGCCTGCGTTTGACGTGTGATGGAGTGTACAGTGCACACAGGTTGACGGGCTCATCCTCGGGCATGAGCAGTACGTGTCCTAGAAAACTTCAGCTGCCTTGACCTCACATGCTGAATCAAGGGTTTTGTGTTGGTCATTTCATGAATTACAGAGTTAGATATCTAGTCAAGCCTTTTGATATTTAACATGACACGGTGGCGAGAGGTGGCAAAAGAGTTAATTCTGTTCTCCATGTTCTTTGTAATTACCCAAGATTCACATCCATAGGTAAGTACTGAAACATATGAGGCCTTAAAGAGTTTTACTTTGACAGCAACAGGGATACTATCGCTCCTCCAAAGGTGTTCTAATTTCAAAAAAACAACCCACGCTAGTGCTCTGCGTCTTAAGGTCACTACTTGTTGAGGCCATCATGGAGCCAAATACTGGATCCATTCATTTACGCAAAAGTATGCAAATAAAAACTTAATTTGCATGATTAATCACTAAATTCCATTATTTCAGTAAAACATTTCTTTCGCACTTTTGCGTAACATTACTGTACTGAAATGCACTTATAACAGTTAAACTCTTTATCACGTGTCTTTAAGAGAGATAGATGATTCTGAACATGAAGAGATAAAGTCACTGCCGAGGTCTCTTAAACTTGTGCAGATGTCGAGATACACATCTGACATAAAACAACGGGATGTAAACAGACCGTTGGTGCTCAGCATGTATCCATTGCGGGTGATATGCGTGTGCTCTAAGATAGTATGATATAATATTGTGATAAGATGATATCTGCGAGTCTTACTGTCAAATTGATTTATATTTATATCCTGTTTGACGTCACTAGCTCTGTAGAGGGTGCCAACATGTCAGTAAAAAGTCACTAGAACACTGGCTATGTGGCCTGGTGTTGTAGGAAAATATTGTAAAATGATAATGTTATTTTGTCGGCTATTTGTTCTTAGAGGAATATGCTTTCTAATTGATATCGTAATATTAGGTGTTTGCACATCAAAATTTGCTTAATTACGAAAGGTGGTGCCTGCTCGACTTGAATTTCTCTTGCGTTTCTCAGATTTTTTTATTTCTTTTATATTTCTCTTTTATAACCAAATTATGTGACAGAATTAAGTGCCCATTTATTGCAACATCTCATCATTCCTGGGAAACTAGTACTGACTATGAGACATCGATCTAATATTAACTTTTTACTAGTTGAATATGCATATTGTGATTTCATTCCATACTATCCTATTCCATTCGTAACGTGTGTGTGAGCAAATGCTTCTGCACTTTACGCCACTCGATACAAGGCATGTTCGTACCTGACTTTTATGATTTCATTAGACCATAGTCACCGATAAGTATTCGGAGATCGAAACAAGCTAATTTCAATGGGAATTGAAAGCCCAATTTTACAAAGCAACCCCACATCAGGCACTGTTTAAATCGATTTGATACCGCCGATCATATTTTCCCGCATTATTGATTTCATTTTTGTAGTAATGTTTGATATTTCCTCTTATTGATCTTCGTTTTTCCTTGCAGCAATTGTTGAAGATGTCTAAAAGTGAGCACTACGTTACCGCATCTGTATGTACTCATCTGAATATTTTTCAAATACCTTATCTGAGCCGAGCAGTGGGCATGTCTCACATTGACCAAATTTATGCCTTCAGGGCATCTTCAAATTTTTCTGCAAGAGTTTCAGCTTATTCATAAGTAAACATTTCAGGTCTATGACCTGCCTTTTTTCATGTTACCCACTAGTAGAAACATTGTTTGGCGCATTCGAAATGAAGAGAAGAGTAGATTTACGTGATTTGTATTTTCATTTGAAAAGTTAAACTCAAAAAATAAGCTCCAGACTTTGGTCATTCGAATGCATCTGCAACGTGAAACGAAAAAAAAGGCTCTAGTTGGAATTAGTGCTCATCGTTAAAGTTATAATAACGTTACACAGTCAAAAAGAAAATTGTATTATATAAGGCAAATTGAATGAGCTTAAAGCAGGAACTTCATCATGAATAAAATGGGCTAAAAGTTTCCCTTCTCTTGTTCACAGTATGCCTTAAAGAAAAATGGTCGAATCATGAAACAAAATGTTTTATATCACAAGGCAAATGTGATCAAAGTCAGGAAACTCATCATAGATAAACGGACATGAGTTGTATGTCATTACGGTTATACAATGTGGCTTCAAAGTAAAATGGTTAAACGTTGATGAAAACGTGTTAGATTACAAAGCAAATTAAACTAGGTCCAAAGCAGGAAACTCTTTGTGAATGAAAGGGTAGAAACCGCGTTAACATCTGCCATGTCCTGTTGCCAATTCGTTTTAAAGTTGAATGGCCAAAGGCTGACAGAAAATGTGTTCTATCAAACGGCAAATGAAAATGGGCCAACAGCAGGAAACTCATTTTAAAATGATTAGGCAGAAACTACCGGTTTACTTTGAATCATTATAGCCAGAAAGAGGATGAATAATATCAAAAGGCGAATGAACATGTGTAAAAAGTAGGAAACCCATTATAAATAAATGGGTAGTATCTGCTTGAAAGTATTCCATGTCCGGTTTTTAAATACATTTCAAAGAGAAATGGCAAAAAATATTCTATACCACGAGGCAAATGAAGTTGGTCAAACGCAGGATGCTTATTAGTAAATGGGGTGAATTTGCTTAAAGGTTTGCCATGTCCGGTCCATGATATATTTCAAAGAAAAACGGTTAAATGCAAGTAGAAAATAGTTTATATTAAAAGGCAAAAGGGGTCAAAGAGCAGGAAGATCGTTATGAATAAATGGGCTAAAATTGCTTGGAAGTCTGGTTCAATATATATTTCAAAGGAAAATGGTAATACATGAAGACAAGTGAAAACAGGCAAAATCATTTCGTACTCTACTTTAAAAGGTTGGTGCTGGCGTTTTGACAGATTTATATACATCGACGTCAGTGCGTATTAGCTCTGGCGTCTTGTAGACCAACGTCTAGTATCTGGAACAACTGTTAGTCTACTGTGCTCATTAGAGAGATAAAGTTAGCGTACAGCCACCTTTTGAGTTATTCTCGCACCTTTTCATGGATGATTGCAAGGACTTCGACCAAGTTCCGGTCACAGAAGCATAAGTTTCGACATGACAATGACAGATCTTTAGTATGTAATCTAAGGTTAATTCTTTAGGATCATTCTAGCTCATTTCCAAGGCTGGTTGCTATCTATCGGACTTTGCAAGGATTTCAACCAAGTTCCAGTCACCGAAGCATAAGTTTCAACATGACAATGACAAATGTTTAGTACGTAATCTAACCACGTCATCCCTTCGATTTTCATGGGGGTTGAAATGACGCAGTCCGCAAGGGTATCTGAAGAAACACCATGGTATGATTGCGTCGGGCGGGTAATAAATTGTTGCCGTCACACAATTATTGGATAAATTGCTCCTGGGAGGCAATTTGCTGGATTTGATAAGACGAAAATAGAGCCGCGACTCCTGCGCTTTTTGACCCGCACACCCCTATACTCCCTCCTTTTTTTTTATAAGATAAATGTGAAAAGTTTCACCGTTTTGCTTTAAAAAAAAATATACATATATATATATATATATATATATAGAGAGAGAGAGAGAGAGAGAGAGAGAGAGAGAGAGAGAGCATAGAGAAGGGATGTGACCAGTCTAACGTCTTGGTGTATAGACATTGGTATAAAGCAGAAACTATCATAAGTTATTGATGTCTATTTTTTTGTATAGCATAACATAACACAACATAACATACCTACATCGTCAGATCCAGCAGATACATCATCGCTATGTTCATCATGAGCTTGATAACGTTTAGTATGTGATGCCATCATTCCATACTTTGACCCCAATGCATATAGATTTCCAGTCAACACAACATAACGAACGTTTTCCTGATTGACTAGCGCAAATTTGTTAATACGTCTCGTCAATCTGTCAATCAATCAATTTGGCTGATTGGTACCCGAGACACTTTCGGGAATACGCTTGATGATACGTCTAGGGAAATGTGACACAGGTCACTCAAGAACCACCGTGGCAATCAGTTGTGCCACTCTTACTACAAACGTGTCACAATGGCAAATGATACATGTTTGTGGTAAAATGATAACTCTTATGATATAACATCATCATCATCATCATCACTTGGCCCTGGGGAACAGGTAAGTCGTAAAGAATCCGCGTACAGGGGTGCATTTGCATGGAACGAGTTGCCTGCTACAGTTAGAGTGGCCACGTCCGGCCCATCTTCCAAGAAGCTTCTAAACATTACTGCTGATCTCTGACCTCCAGACCCGGCCTGCAACATTGACTCTGATTTAGGATGTATGGTTATGATTAACGCTCGGTTGTGTATACATTTTTATTTTGGGTTGCTTTTGTTTATTCCCTTATTTCTTTGTCCTGTTTGATAATATGTTGTTCTGTACAGGGCACGCATGTAAAGTCGTGTGCTAAGCACCTGGCGCAGTTATTCTGTATAAAGAAAATGCAAACAAATTACATAGATAACTTCATACACCAGTGAGCTTCAACCGACCGAAGCTGCACCCAATTCCTCTATGTCAATGCCCGTGTCTTTATGATATAACAATTATAATATACAATGTTAATAAGTAACGACATAGATTTGATTACAAAATGTTTTTGAAAGATGCTGATTGATTGAAACTACATCATTTAACATTTAAACTGCAAAAAAGTTTCAACTTATCGATAGGCATTATTGTTGTGTGATGGCCCTGGAGTATTTTGGTTTTATTTGGTTTTATTTATTCGCACATAAAAAAAAAACAGAAAGTAATAATGAAATAATTAGAGGTACAATAAAAACGTGCAGGAGGGGGATGAAGCCTGCAAGGCTTATAGATGCCCTCCTCCTTTTAACTTAACAAATTTACACAATGATAACATGAATATCGAACAAAGGTAATAAACAAATGATGAAACAAACATAACGAACAACTATATAATGAAAAATCAAATACTGATAATGTAATACAGATTAAACGAAAGAAATTATCACAAACGAGGACCAGAAATATTTTTAGAAGTAGTTCGGATTTGAAAGAAGATAGTCTCGAAGATGACATTTGAAGGTTATCACAGAGGTAAAGTTCTTAAGGGGGGAGGGGAGGCTATTCCAGACATTAATGCATTTGAATTTTACACTCATTTGGGCTAAAGTAGTTCTGAATAGAGGGATATGTAAATTCGAGGTTTGACGTGTTTGGTAATTGTGAAACTGGGAGCGAAAATTAATAAAGTCGTCAAAAGTATCAGGCAGATTATGGTTTATGAATTTGGCTGTGAAAAGAGCAAGTTGAAATCTGTTTATATAACAAATATTCAAAATTCTAAGTTTTTCAAATAGAGGTTGTGGTTATCAAGTATTTGCTTCAAGCGTTCTTTCTAACATGTCATAAAAGTCAATATCAGTAAGGTAACATGATTTACTGATTCCTCCTCATTTAGTCACGTTCCATGCAAGGTGTAGAAAATCATGATAAAATAAAAAATGAAAACATGAAAACATTTTACAAGGGCAAGCACAACCTTGAATAATTATCATGGAATGCATTTGCAATAATAACATTGAAGAATATGATGATAACGTTCGTCCATTCGGCGAATCATTCATCCAAAACGTATACCAGACATTATGTGCTCAACTTCTGCAGATGCAGAAACTGTAGTTGATGATGGTGGTGATGATGATGATGAATTATCTTAAGACCTTCCCAAAAAGACAAATCACCGAATGAGATCCAAAAGAATCTAGAAATTACATCAACAATCCAGCTACAGATCAATGCACGACCTGCCCCATTGGCTGAAAGTGTGCCTGCAGTCATAGCAACGCACACTATTATGATGGTGGTGATGATGGTGATGAACAAGTTAAAGACCTTCCAAAAAAGACAAATCACCGAATGAGATCCAAAAGAAAGATACATCAAGAATACAGCTACAGTCAAACCTGCCTAGGCGACCACCTTTTCAACGCGACCACCTGGCCATGGCGACCGCTTTTTCTCGGTCCCGAAAATTTTCCCCATAGGCGCAAGCATTAAGCTGCCTGCCCAAGGCGACCACCCGTCCAACGCGACCGCGACCGCCACGAATTGGGACCGCACAGAGCACAATCCCTGCCCATGGCGGTCGCCAAATTTTCAAGCGTGTGGTGACATCGGATCATTTTGCTGTCGGATTTCACGGAAATGTTTTCAAGACTTTAAAGGACAAAAATAAGATCAAAAATATATGGAATAGCAATGTTATACCATCGATTCCTCCATGAAGTGTTTTAATAAAACGTTCCCCCTATAAATATTGTAAAGACAAATGTTTGTGATGTTGTTGTGCCTATCGAAATCTTATAGTTTAACGTGAACTCAGTTCCGTTTAAACTCAACTTTCAAAACGAATACGTAGTGCATGGCGTCAAAAAGTCAGATTTCACAGAAATTACTATATATTTCTTGTATTTTCAACAAAAATGTGTCTGTATCTTGCTAAATTCCGCCGAAAAATGACTTCGCGGCGGGCAAAACATCAGGCGAGAAATGTTGTTCCTTGGTCCCGACGCCATCTTGGATTTCGGGCGGCCCGGATTTGGCGTACCGCTGACCTTTGTAAAACACGATGATTTTGTGTATGAACATTTACGAATACTCTAGTTATTGGTGAAATCAAAATTCTTATTTTCTTTTTATTTCCATGAATCTCACAAACCTTTATTGGACGCTGTGCGTTCTGCTGCACTGACTTACCCTTCGATGCGGTGGCACAGAGCTGGCACGAAATCACACCGTTAACGCGTTCCGTTTTCATCTTTAGTTGTCAGATCGAAAATTTGTTGACCCTTTCATCCAGCGGTCGGCGACCCAAAAAAGGCTGGGACCAGCAGGCGTTTTCTAGGGATCTGTCTTAGGCCTTAAAACTTCGATGATGTGCGTGTGTGTGTGTACTATTCAATGTAACGTGTGAATGCGGGAGGGCGCTGCGAGATCATCGAGGCAACCATCGTTTTGTAGTCAAAATTATGACGAAAATTTGTACACGATGTAGCGGTATACAATCATTACATCGATAACGGAAAATGTAATTTTTGTAGGATCTTTCTGTCAATGAGAATTGAAGCTGGTGAGGGTCATGCTGTCTAAATTCACATAATTTTTTCATCATTTACGTACTGTATTTGAAAACCTCGACCTGGAAACATGTGAGTGGAATCCTCTTCATGGCGACCACCTGTCCATCGCGACCGTTTTTGCTCGGTCCGCCGGGTGGTCGCCTTGGGCAGGTTTGACTGTATAGATAAATACACGACGTGTCCCATTGGCTGAAAGTGTGCCTGCAGTCATAGCAACGTACTCTACGTTTATGCGATCCAGGTCTTCGTATGCAGCTGGCTGCAGGCCTCCTGATATCATTTCCTTTTGGACCCGAGGGTGACCAGTCGCGTGGATTCCCAGTAATGCTGTAAGGCTCTCATTTAGAACGCTGAGACCACCACGGAAAAGGGTATCGATTCTGACCTTAACATCTCACGGTGACGCATTCGGTGGAATCCACTCAAGTATCTCTGGAGATTCTGTCTTCTGATTTGATCTAGTGCAAGACAGCTCTGTATATGATGCAACTTCACTCCATTAACAACTCGTTTATAATCTCTGATGTTTCTTTGAGCAAAACTAGCAATCAGACATTATCAGCATCCACCGTATATTTTGTACGTAGTGTTAAGAACGAATGGTCATATTTTAGTTAAGAATGGAGGTGGGGTGGTTGACACTGAAGTTTGTGGTTTTGATACCTGACGTAATGGCACCCTGACAATAGAAGAGCCACCTATCATCGACTCTTGGATATTTATAAAAGAGCATGGGTAATGCTCAGAGAGGTCACAAACAGAGTAAAACCTTTCCAAGGAGAAAGAGCGCTTTAATGAGTTAAAATGTGGCAAGAGCAGCAATGCACAATGCCACATCTAGAGATATAAATAGATTATCACCATTCTCGAAGGAAACCAACCAGCGACAGAGTTATTTGCCTAGCACTGTACACGACGCTGTATCAATTTAGCCACTTTTTACAACCGACAAAGAGGTTATGTTTAGATACAGAGTAAATGTTGACAAGAAAAATTAAAAGTTATGAATAGATTCAGTTTCTCAGAGCCGAGTGATTTGCATGAAGCTATTTTCGTGCTTTCTGCAATTATTCAGAAGATGTGGAAAATTTGAAAGCCATGGCGTGACAGGGTTAGAGCACCTCTGACCGTTGCAGTGACGCAGTCGATCAAGTATTCTTCCAAGGTGGATGATAATGCCCGGCGTTCCATGTGGCTGGGCACGTTTAGGGTCCCGGTGGATAGCAAACCCTCTTTACGAACCGGCGGTCGTTGGTTTCTCGCCAAGGGCATTAGTAGCCGGTAATGGTGAACTTCTTTTAAGAACACAATCACAGAAATGCAGACTCGTTGATTTTTTTTTGGCTTGTCTCGGTGGTTCTACAAGTCACAGAATCTTAGACTTACTGATTTTACGGAATTCTCTATGGTCTTCATCAAGACAACTGACCCACTACAGTATTTGAGTACAGCGCACATGCGCAGCACTACGGAAACCTGGATCGATCAAGGGGGTCAAATGTGTCTGGATGTCTGCATCTTCCCCCATCTGGATAAGAAATGTGTGATGACCCAGATGTATATATGGCCCCTTTTTGATTCTTGAAAAGAATCTTGTATAATTTCTACTATCTTAAACTTATCCATAGTATTATTTCAATAATTGCGTAACAAGGTGATTGCTGGGGATATGTTGAAGATTCGGGGACTTTGTTCCAAGACCCTGGACGTCAATGCGATGTTTTGCCATTGAATTTACTGGTTTGATAAACCATCGAATAGCATGCGAGCTTCCTTATGTCTGGCACAAAACAACAAGTTTTGTAACAGACAGTTTCTGCGTGGGAAAATGTACAACCTTTTTTTATTCTTTATCTATTGGTTTAGCCTGTACATGCCAGGATTGCCCAACTAGCCGGAGGCTATTACTTAGGGCGAACTTATGTTCGGCCATAGGACTGTAGGTTTTGAACCACTCACACCGGGAAGGACCCCTACTCTTTTCGATAAGTGCGGTGGGTTATTTAACGCGCTCGGGGTGTGGCTCTCTTCAAACACGGAACCTCCATTTAACGTCCTATCCTAGGGAACCTTTTCCGTCGTGCAAATTGATGAAGAGCATTTCCAGGCAATATGTGTGTCGCCCTGCTTGTCTACTGCATTAGCTGGGCCTCCGAATAGTCTTACTAGGCGCCATATCATGTACGAAAGCAGTATCTATATGTCCAGCACATCACGCTGCCGTCCTTGGCCTTATATTTCAGTACTAGTGCTTCTCCAGTTTTTTCTCTCGCCATTTTGCTGTCGTATTGCTAGCCTACGCCATTATCTGAGACCCCTGGCTAGGATTAGGTGCCATGTGCATGTCATGTGAAAGTCTGATAACGTGTTTTCTTGTCTTTGTTGCCGTCCCTATCTTTACACAATAAATCATATAGTACTCCTCTATGTCCTTTACCTTTTCTCTGTCGTCTTGCCATATACACTACTCCATCAACTGAACCTCCCGGCTAGTATTAGGTGAAATGTCATGAACCAAAGTAGGGTTTTTATATTCTTTGTTCCCAGCATTATGTTGTCGTCCTTGCTCTTACACCTTCCCCTGGTGTACTTGTCCAACTGTGCTCTTCACTAGTTGTTTATCATCCTCAGTGGAATAACATATACACGTATACAGCCAACTAAAAGGGTACGAGGACGCATTTTGGTGTGGGAAAGTAACAAACGGCCGATAAATCATTATGTATAAGGGTTTTATTAAAAAATGTATAAGCGACCTGACGGAGGCAAATAAATCACCAAGAAATAAGGAGGTGAACGGTTATCAGCAAATCAAATGTAGCTGTATCATAGACTATCGTACCATTGTCAAGTTTAAAGAAAACATTGCAAATACATACAACACTCGGATCAATATGGTATACCCCAACTACAGAATTGTACGTCTAACATCTAGGGAAAAGCGAATGACGTGGTTCATGTACGATGAAAGTGATTTTGTTTCTTTCATGTTAATCGAGTTATTGTCAATGAGCTTCTATTATTGTATTTCGAACTACCTTTGGATACCCAGTCTTCCAAAGACTAGCAGCTCACTCTCAAGTTTAAAGAAAACGTTGCCCCCCAAAATACCACACTGATCAATATAACATACCTCAACTACAAATTGTTCTTGTAACAGCTAGGGTGAAGCGAATGACGTGGTTAATAAGCGATGAAAGTGATGCTGTTACTTTCATGTTAATTGAGTTTTTGAGATTTCATTATTGAAATGTGATCTACCTTTAGATACCCCCTCTTCATGTGATCGGGAGTGTTAGCATGTTTTTGTATTGCTTGCATATTTTTGTCCTGAATAAGATGATGTCAAATGCACTACCTATAAGAATCCATCTTTTTATGAGATCCAACTGTTTAGGTTCGTTAGGCTGAACGGCAGCCCTAGCTGGGCATCTTTTTATGTTCAGCAAGGCATTCAGCCGTCACCAATAGATGTTCGATCTGGCACACCACGATACTGTAAATGTATTTAAGTTCGTGTGGTTTTTATTTCGCGCTAAGGCGAAAATAGAGTGTTCGTGGTGTTTTAAGTTCGCTGCAGCGCTGTAGTGACATACTGCAACGGTATTGGAGAAAAATGTTCGCGGTGGTTTTAAGTTCGCGGTGAAACGGTCGCCGCGAAAACCGCGAACATAAAACCACGGCGAACATTCCTGCATTTACAGTATTCTGCTGACTGAGATGTTAGACCGTGCATACGTGCCCAACAAGGCATTGCACGTCTATTGAGCTTTCGGCTTACTTCTACTTTGTAAAGGATTGTTAAATGGCTCTGACAGAAACAAAGGATCTTTTCTGTTACCACGTGGCTGTGTGTGTGGTCTATCAAACATTACAGTTCTTTTAGAATATGATCCAGAAACAATGCTTTTATAATTCAAAGCTTGGTGTTTCTTCTACAAGGAATTGCCAACGGCGCCTTGCCAATTGTTTTACAAGACGATGAGAACAGAAAGACTGAAAGATCAGAAAAAATGTTAATCTTTTCATACAAAAAAGTCGCTACAAATGTCACCTCCGATACAAAAATCCAAATTTCCAATGCCAAGCCCTTCACCTTTACAAGATCTCAGAATGTAAACTCTTTTGCTTCACATCGTGACTTACCGTTGGGGGGATGTAATAATTCTTGCTAGTCTTTAAACCCACTCACGGAAAGAACACAGAGCTTTGATGTGTGATTTCCATGGGAAGCGGAAGCCTCGCGTGTTAAAGGTGAGAGGCCCCGCCGACGAAGCCAGGATGATGCCTGGATCAACATAGGGATACCGGGGATTTATAGGACACCATCTCAGTTTACAAACGGAACATAGATGACTAGACGGAATGGAATAGCGTTTACGTTTTCAGTTATAACTCAATTAATCCGAGAACAGTGAACAGAGGTGCTAACAATACAATGAGGAAAAATGACACAGTCGATGGAATAAGGTAATCATGGCGAAAGATTTTGCGAAAATTCACATTTATAGCAATGAAGCAGTCTAAATGCTGAAAAATGAAAGCTTGCTACTAGGTGACTTTAAGACATTGATTTTTTATGGTCTTTTCATTCTTTTATTGATTTTCTATTTTCTACAAAACTACGTAAAGCTGGTGGGTCACAAGGGAAGCTAATAGCATGCCAAAACTACTAAATGTAGCACTACAATTGGTGTTAGGCCAATTCTGAAACAGAACCTTGTATCCACACTTCCTTAAAGAACATCAGAACCATCTTAATTGCACTTAACGCCCTCACAAATCTGTAAGGCTAGTACTGACGACCTTCTTGGACGTCATTTGTTTGTGGCTTAACCGACATAACTGGTACCTACGCAAGTGTTACGCTCTTGCAAAGATAATGCTTTTAGGATGTAAGCGATGTCCGAAAGGTGGACGATAACTGAATCTTCTTCTTGCTTTTTAGCGCCCACGGAATGTTGTAATCTGAAAGATTTGTTTCATATTCCTGCCCTGGTTTAGAAGATTTTCCTCATCTTTATCTGTATGCATCTGTATATTGTTTAGAATTTTATAGTCCGACATGTGTTTGGATTAGCCGTACTTTAACCAGACATATAGCAGAGTTTCTTCGTGTGCTTGAATTGTTGTAATCTGACATATTTATCAGCCTCATTAGCATATTTGAGAATCTCCATGGTTAAGCCAGAGGTAAAGCAAACTTTCCTCAAGCTTATCCCTGTGCTTGAAATGTGATATTCTGCCTCACTAATTGTGTCATTAGCATCCTATGCTATCGCTATGGCATGCCCAGACATACAGTAGTTTGGATTGCTCTTTGGCTTTTTGGTTGTCTAAGTAAATATATACAGGGTGTGCTACGAGACCAGTTTTTTTTTTCAGGTATCTCCTCCTGGACTAATGACGTTAAAGTGTGTTCATATGATGAGCCCCAAAATCCTTTTCGTAGTCAGCTGGCGTCAAATATCACATTTGTGAGACATATGATCATAATAATGAGGGTCTCTAATTGGACATTTAACGTATTTATATTTCCCTCCCTTTACTCTGTATAGGGGGAATATACGATTTTTGCTGGCGTTTCCTTCTTTCTTCTTACTTCGTCTGCCCCAAAAAAACACAAGTAGATGTAGGGTGGTCGCTCTGTCAATGCAGAAACATCTAGTATTTACCTTAGGGTAAATGTTAAGCGTGTCATATTGGAGGTGTAGGTAGCTTTAGGAAAGGTCAATAGAATGTGCGTTATGCTAATGAATCTTTAGATATGGTGATTTCAACTAGATATATGTTATGCTACTGATGACCATATTTGCATAATTAATGCAGAAACTTCATATTTCTCTTCTGGTAAATGGTGGCGACTTCTAATCGGACATACAAATAGCTTGAATAGACAACTACGACGTTTCATACTTCCTGTATCAATGGGAAGAAGGAAATATCCTGCATTTTCTCTAAAATGTTGCCTTTCTAGTTCATTCAGAATTGTCACGTTTCTTGTCGCTTATGAGCAGCTGTGACATAGATCAGTATGTCATTAGTAGATATCCTCCGGAAACAGTAATACGATCAGAAACTAATTGGCGTCCTTTTTCTTGTATTCAACTTGTTTCCTCCAGGTAGGACAAAGCCATATGTTGCACTTCAAGTCTGACATTTACGAACTAAAATGAAGAAGAAAACGCTTCAAGCTTGCTTGTAGATCCATCGATGCAAACATCACTAATGATAGTCTCCTTCGCAGACTTCTTGGAGAGGTGGCGTTTAATTTTTTTGTGGGAGCGGGGGGAGGGCTAGGAAGGATCGTCTCTCCGACCACGAAACTCCCTAAGCCGGCATTAGAGAACCATGGGCCGTGTAAAAAATCGCGTATCTGCGCTCCTCCAAAAAATAAACGCCGCCGTGAAGTCTGCGAAGGAGGCTATCAAATAACAAAGGGACAAATAATGACGCGGATGGCTTTCATGAATCACATCACGAGATTTCACATATGCTGTTATCATTGTTGTTATATATAAATATCTCATGTAATGTCTGACTCTCTGACGTCGAAATAGTAGGTGGTAACAGCAACTCTTAGAATTTTCCACCTCATCAAAAAAGGGCTATGATTTGAAAGAGATCTACCAAATGCAACATCAGTAACCCACTCGGAGATATCCAGGTGCTCAAAACATTCTTCTAAAGGCCTCCATTGTCAATTTTATGTTCCCAGTGTAATAATTAGAGTTAGCGTAATATATACGAATTGTTCTGCATGTATTTCTTAAGCCGTTACACAAGATTTTGCTGCGATAAAGCTTTCTTTTTTTACCCACATTGGCCACAAGCATGTTGGTTTCATTAGAACTACCGCAATCTTCTTTTCTTCAGCGGGCTACGCAAATACCACCTAGCTCTGAACAAGTTGGTTATTATTAGATTAGATTTCTAACGCGAGGCCTTTCAGGCAATAACATCAAATGTCTTGCTGATAAGGTGCCTACAATATTGCTTGGTCAAAGGTGAAGCTCGTGCTCCTCCCGCGCCTTATGATTCCACCTGTAGCTGACGTGCAGAGCGCTCTCAGCAGACGGAGTTCACCGCAGCTACGGCTGGTTATTTATGGTCTATACACGTACACGCTACACTAAGGTTAGCCCCAACCCCTTTCACCGAGTGGAGACCAGACCGTTGACCGTCCAAAATTTGATTTGCAAACGACATGCGCCAATATGAATTGAAGATGACGCATGATGTAAAATTATGATTCAATAGCAAAGAAACACTCAAATCGAACGATACCCAATTCTTTTGAACTACTAATAAGATTTTTGGTCTCTCAATGGACGCCGTCTCAGTGGAACGGGGGTCTTAATGGCAGCTATGTACAGATCTGAGACGATGAAATGGCGGTTCAAAGACTTGCTGACAGGAGACCAAGAGACCATTTGCATGCAGATTGTTCTTAATCATCTTCAAGCTTTCTAAGAACGTTGTTGAAAACGTCCGTGATCTTGCATCATTGGCAGACCGTAGGTTGCTTGACGGTGGTATAATGACGTAATCCTTCACTGATCTTTCATGAAAACTTATTATTATAACAGACATGTGTTTCACACGGGTTTGTGAATGGTCTGCACGTCATAAAGCTGTGTTTGGGCGGAACCTTTGGCGGCTCCCCTGGGCGCCTACTCAACTTTGACGTGCTGACGTGTATACGCAAACTGTAGAAGGATAGAGAGTGTGTAGGTGGAGTGAACATGATTGGCCCAGGCCTCACCGTCTTGATGTATTCATCTCGTAAAGCATAAGACGAGAGACTACTTAACATTACTCCAACGCCTCCGTAGGTGTGAGAACAGAGTTCCAAGTGAGTGGTTCACCACATCGACACTTACTCCAGCTACCGCAGACCGACTGACAGAGAGAGAGAGAGAGAAGGAAGAACATGAGGCTGCTTGTTCTAGTGGTGGCCGCTCTTCTGCTCGCTACCGCCGCTTCCGTACCGGTATCGAAGAGGTCCCCCCGCTACTGCGGTAGAGACTTTTTAAGATTCGTCGCCCGTACCTGCGCACGATCGAAACGGTCCTGGACAGCAGACGAACGATGGGGCTGGGAAGACCCTCACCAGCTTCTTGGTCTGACTAAACACCGTGAGTTCGCTTTAACTTACACTTTGAGCCTTTGACTGAAGAGTCAGCTGCACTCGCAATCTCTAATATTTAAGCTGCCGTCTCATAATTGAGCTTTTGTAGAAATACGTGATCAAAGATGCTCGACTTTGTAATGTATGAAGTCAGAGCTGCAAGGGTTCTCTTTATAAAAGAACCCTGCTTGTCTTAGATCTCGGGCACCGTAATTAGTTTTACTATCTTACGTTTCTGTAGCTTGTCCACGCGTTTCTTTAAAGGGGCAGGGAGCAATGATCTTGGCCGGTCAAGCGTCATTCAGACACCTGTTACGCCAGAAATATATCGCTACGTGTAAAGTGCTAATACATACACTTATACCAAAGAAAGGAACATCTTACGTTTGAGCTATCACCCCTTAATGTACATTACGAGCAAGCCAGCGAAACGTCTGATTCGGAGGTCTTAACATACACTCAAGAGAATATGTCTAGCTTGGAAAAGCGCCTTTGTACATGTAATGGACCGCGTAAGGCAGGAAGGGCAATTTTCATGTTGTCCCTTGACGTCGATGTACGGATGTCGAACCTTCACGTGAAAGCTTTGATATTTTAATCAGGAAGGAGACGGTTTTCTCAGATGTTACCCTGGGGTAATGAGATACTTTTAAGCAGGGTTATAGGTGGTTTGCTTGGAAGGTAGAAGATTTTTTTAATAGCGTCAAACATGCGTTTTACATATGCAGTATGGTTGGTTGGAACCCATTACTACACAGACGGGCATATTTCATAGTTAGGTACTACATATCAGTTCGAATAAATCCCAAGTTGTAACCGCAAAGAACATGTTTTTTCTTCGGATAGATCTCATACTGTGAATCTATCGCAGCATGTTCCTGCCAAATAAGAAAAGAAACACAAAATACACTTGGAGTCAAGAAATTCGAAGAAAACATACTGTAAAAGTACTGGTTAGCATATGGTATCTTCTTTTGTTCCGCAATCAAACCAAGGTCAAAAAGCAACACTTAAGAAAAATTAACTTATCTAAATTAGACAATTGCTCATTTACGTAATGTAAGTGAATAATCTTATCCACAAGTATGATTTTTGACCAATTTATGGTCAACATACGGTATCTTCTTTTATTCAGCAATTAGAATCAATTCAAGGTTAAACAACAACACTTAAAAAAATTAACTTCTCTAAATTAGACAATTGCTCATTTACGTAATGTATAGAGCAATCTTATCCGCAAGTATGATTTTTGACCACGTAGCAATTTTGCCTTTTATTCCACCACTATAAATGTTATAATCCATCAATTCATTATCATGTACTGGTCTTCAGCCATCAACCGCGGAAACGTTAATCATTCCACTTTCCCATCACTATTTGCATAACGTAATACATCTCTACCCTCATGTACTACACTGAAAGGGCTGTCACATGTTAAATCTACGGCTCTCCGGAAAAAAAGAAAAACTTATTAAAAGGGTACAGTAGACATGGTCTGAGACCGAGGATCATACAAAACACTCCCGTATCTGCTGCACTTCTACTTGCCTCGTTAACTTATTTTTCTTGCGATCGCACTTAGGTGATACCTTAGGGGAACAATTGCGTCACCGTTGAGCCCTAAGGATCAGTATTTGACGTCTGCAAATTCGTCTAGGGTTTAAGACATACTAAGTGAACACAAGGAACCGAGAGTAACGACTTAACAAGGGTGGTGGATAAGTAATCCCAGATTAATGTCGATCTAAAAGTAGAGCTCGCTAAAGTGGCAAAGAGTGGTCCATAAGACATGGGTCATGGTCATCATTTCAACACATTCGCCGTTGATGATTTTGGTCTACAGGCGTCTGTACCGACTTTCTGTTTCTTGAGCTCTTTCTTCAGTAGGTTCAGATGATCCTTCAGATGATGACGTGCCGTAATGACTACCATTGATATCATAGCGTCGTGTGGCGTAGCGGCTAGAACATTCGGCCGTAAAACAAGGGAACCCGAGTTCGAACCCGGCCTACCCCCAAGCATGTCTGGACATGCGCCCGGACGTTGTGCCCTTGGGAAAGGCACTAAACACGACTTTCCTCACTTCACTCAGTTGTAAATGAGTGCCTAGCTCATTTAAGGTTAGGGACGCCCCTCGGATAGGACGTTAAATGGAGGTCCCGTGTATGGGGAGAGCCACACCCCGCGCACTTTCAAGAACCTGCCACACCTTTCGAAAACGAGTAGGGGCATGCGCCGGTGTGCGATGGTCCAAATCCTTCTGTCTGGAGTTTATGATTCACTTCAAATCACCCGGATGGAGGCCTGGCGAACCTCTATCTCGTATCAGCCATACGGTGATTTACACCATTTACCCGGACGGGCTCCCTTGGCAATCAGTTACATAGTTAACTGAAGGGACCACCCTAAAGATTGATAATAATAATGATGATGTTTGTGTTCTTCGATTCCAGAATCTGTTTGTCCAGTCTCCTAGTAGCAGGATTACCAGTTGACTGCATGGTGTTGTAACAATCTTACTGTAAATAGATTTCGCACGTGTAGGTACAGAAAAAAGAAACGTGATAGAGCTCTTTTCATGTGTTTCCAAATTAGGTCAATGAAATGACGACATATGACAGCAAAAACTCAATCATCACCTACACCCTGGCAACGCTAATAACGCAAATTCGTTCAAACATGTACAAGTAATTGGTTGCCTTCAGGTTGGCTCAAGGCGAAATGTCGTGTGTTATTAGCAACACTGAGAAACTGAAGGAAAGGTCGTTACTCATTATCTGTCCGTCCTTTTCTTCATGTTACATGTACTTGCCATTATCCTCCGGGCAAGAACTTGCAATGAACTTATTATTTTTAATGATCGTCTTTTGTACATTCAAAACATCATTGAGTTGTTCATAGTAACGTTGAGAAGGCCGCAGTAATCATAGACATTTGCACCTACAAACATCACTAAACCATTAATGGAAACAAGATCATAGTAATCGTCGACTTTTGCAGTTACAAAACGCCAATGAGCCAATTATTGAGACAAGGCCATGAGACGGTAAAGTGGCGAAAGGCATCGCACTAAGCGTATCAAATCACCAAAGCTCTTTCTTGAAAAGTCCTGTATCCTGAAGCTTGAACCAGAAGGTCTAAACCTGCTAGATTGCCCAGACATTGAAGCCTTATAAAAGCATTTTCTGTGGTAATTCCCTCGTCATATCTTGCCAAACATCTGGTGGTGTCAAGTTGACGTTCGTTTTCACATCGTCTCTTGTGCTACACCGGACGGAATTGAGCTGAACTTGACTTGATACAAGATTACGTCATTTTCTTCCACGAGAAACTTGATCTCGCTTGTTGCCACGACACAACGGACAAGAGAGGAAAAGTTGAATCTTTATCGTACCCTCGCCACAATTAGTTGGTGGATGTGTATAAAATTAAGAAGAGGACGGGCAAAGATGATATCTTAGAGGTGGGGCATTTTCATGTTTTTTCTGCTGGAAAAGGCCAAACCTTTTAACTTTTCAGTGCAATATTAATTTTTTTCTTCATTTTATTTGTCACGGAAACATTACTCTCCTAAATTTACAGATGAATTTTGCTCTCCGACAGTTACAGATGATTTTTTAGACTGGTGTGGCGTTCTCCTTAAATTACATGACGAGGTGTGCCCTTTGTAGTTGTGGTCTTTAAAATGAACGTGGGAGTGTTGTCAGACGCCATGACGTCATTACTATGATGTACATGCACGCATGTTTCATTGAGTTACATGTAGAATAATTGAACTCAGCAGTATATTTCTAGGTGGTCCGAAAAATAAGCTTGAAATGACGTCACGGTGTATATAAGGTCGTAATACTTAAACTGATTTCGGTCTTGGTGATTGATAGAGAGATTAATTTGATTATTGGCCAATCAGGCTCAAATAGAAGTGAAATGGTTCTGAAAACTGGATGATAAGATACCTTGATGGGATTAGCATATAGAGCTACCTTGATTAATCTTATTACTGGCCACACTGAACGATTCAGAAAAGGCTAACAAGAGAGAGCCGACAACAGGAAGTACTCCCCTGCCATTTGAAGAGTGACTGTTTATTGATAGCGAGTATCTTATCATTGACGTCATTTCCAAAAGCTGTCTTATCGTAAGTTAATCCCAACGAGATTGAATTTGATCCTCGACCAACTGTTCTGGCTGTCAGAAGATCCAATTAAAAGAATTTTTCACTTCTGACGGCATGTCCTTAAATGTCTTTTGACAAATTAGCTTCATGGAGCTTTGTGACAACTTCAAAGGTTGTGGGTCGTATTTGTCTAAGATACACACATCAGGGAACCAGCAAAGCTTGTCACATTTCGCATTTTATTCTACATCCATCAAAAATTAAACATATATCAAAGGATTGAATTTCCTAGCTTAAGCAAAGCTAGCAAAGATAAAGTTGTCAAATTTTGAATTCCTATCTGAATCTATCAGAAAAAAGTATATCAAAGTATTGAATTTCCTACCTTAAGCAAAGCTGAAGTTGTCAAATTTTGTTTGAATTTTAAACTACATCTATTAGATATAAAACACATATCAAAGTATTGAATGAAAAACATGGTTATATTGTAACTAGTTTTAATAATAAACCAAACCATGCACTTTCAAAATCGTTTAGAAAATTTAATGATGTAGTTATTGCTTACCGTCGGAATGGAAAAAAAACACACATCACGTGTAGTTCCTTGCTGATGATCTTTCCTAGCGTGCCAAGAACTGGTCGTAATTGCCCGCAGATATTTGATCTAAACTTCAAAGGGGTTAGCAATCTCAAATCTACATAATTTCATGGTGAAAAACAGCTCCTATGACGTCTAAAACTCCGGATGGGGCAGATTTTGGCAACTTTAAGCGCGCTCTAGATATACACAACACAAGTGATCATGTTAGAGTAGTACGTCACTCACTTGGAAAAAGATGTTCAACAAGAAAGCATATTTGTCGTGGCGGAAACAATTTCGCTAAATATGAATGTTGCTAATGTATCTAATGTACTGTGCATTCAGACATATTCTTCCTTTGATGCTTTACAATACCATTACGGTTGACGTCAAGACAGGGCAACCATTTTGAACGCTTTGTGAGTACAAGAGTAACCAACTGGAAGAATGGTCATCATGTTTGCCAACATCTTTTAAACAATACCAGCAAGCTAACACGGTTGGGAAGGAAGCGGTAACCTCTGGTTAGGTCTCAGAGGGTCCAGAACAACGCAGTTGTAGATAAAGGCCGTAGATTTCGACACCGGCTGAAACTAGCGAATCGGGACTCAGGGCAACGACCTTGATACCTTGATGTTCGATTGAAGATTGGCGACAGGGTCCCAGCTCGTCACGCCCCGCGAGAGCCAAGTACTAATCAGAATCGGCAGTCGGCCTGTTTGACGGATAGCCGCTTCCGTACGAAGACCTTAGGGTCTATCAGATATGCTTCTTCTCCTGCTTTACGGCCTAAATGATTGTATCTCAAATCTGACTTATACATGAAGGCAATTTTTTTCGCCCCAAACAAGTTATGGCATGTTTTTTGACAGGTAACTTCTGACATAGGGATTTTTTTACGTATTAGAACGTGATACAGTTCACAAACACAGGAGAAATGACACGTGGAAATATATGATGAGAAAGCCAATAAAAGTAGTTGTCAATATTTTTTGACATTTAATTTGTTATAAGTTTCACAACCGTACAAATAAACATACGTACTGGGTGTAGTTAATTAAATGACGACAACGTTTACATCATGGGCATTTCAGAAGGAAGTGTCGTACACGTAAACATGTACGGCTGCTACATACACTAATGAAAAATACATTACGGTGAAACAATCAGATACTGATTATAACAAAATTAGCATTTAGAAAGGATTTTTCGAGATCAAGGACTGTTAAAAGATCTTTTTAGCTGTAAAGTAGGAACCTATTTGATGTGGCCTATTTGATGTGTGTGATAAGGTATTTTTTCCAAACTTCGTACGTAACCCACTCTCAAGACCTTTATGATTCTTTATACATATATGGAGACACGTTAACGCCTTTGAGACGTTTTTTTTAATAGTTCTTCTATTTTGGCTTCTTACCATAAAGTGTTGACGTCATTGCCGCCAAAGTGCGTCATCAAGCCCCCGATAGCCCCCTATATGGCAACAGCAACTTAAAAGCAAAACAAAGTAAGTGTCAAAGAGGTTACACGAAGAATGATGTTGTTGGCGTTCTCCATTGCACAGGTGATAAGATTTAGTCTCTTATGGGACGCACCCACAGTGGCGTCGTGTGGCGTAGGTGGTAGATCGGTCAAACAATGGGACCCGCGATCGAACCTGGGTTGTGTCCAGAAACATGTCCGAACTTGCGAACCGACGTTGTGGAAATTAAGGCACTTAACACGACTTTCCTCACTTCACTCAGGTGTAAATGAGTACCTAGCTCATTCAGGGTTAGGGACGTTCCTCGGATAGGACGTTACATGGAGGTCCCGTGTTTGGGGAGAGCCACACCCCGCGCACGTAAATGAACCCACCACACCTTTCGAAAAAGAGTAGGGGCATGCCCCGGTGTGTGATGGTCTAAATCCTTATGTCTGGAGTTGGTGATTCACTACAAATCACCCAGATGGAGTCCTGGCGAACCTCCATCTCGTATCAGCCATACGGTGATTTACATCATTCACCCGGACGGGAGAACTGGCGCATCCCCGTCTTGTATGACAGCCAACGAAAGGGTATGTCACCCCGTAAAAAGTGGGGTATAACCCCGCCGTAGCGACAGCACGCCGACTGATGATAAGACGTACCCACACTGACGTATAAACTAAATCTACAACCAAGGCAGTACCTTGTTGTTTTTTTGCCTGGAAAACGAAGATGGCTGATTTTGATTTAGATCTAATGCCTTATACTTACCGTTACTAATTACTAAAACAAATTGTCTTGTTTTAACCAAGTTATCACATTATTGTCTTCATCGTCTTTATTGCTTTTCAATGATAATTTGATGTTCCGTGATTTGACCCATAGATGATATAAAAACAACTGTTGCGCCGTACTGAACTTTCCTCGATTTCTTTTAATAAAGTTGTCTTCAGTTGTTAATTTCCTTTCTCGTTTGTTTTTTTCTTCAATATTTTATCTAAATAGCATATTTCTGCTGCAAATCAAGACCAAGTAAGGCATTGACTTAGCAATGGCAGGTATAATTAGGTCGATGTCCTTAACAAAAGGTGATATGTTATAAATATGTAGTCTGTTGCTTTACAACACCTTAGTGTGCGTCATTCCTTTCACATTTTCTCTTAAGACGTTGGCAAGATCTCAAAACTCTTGCTTGTGGTATGGTACGTTGCTTCTTCTGTAATCTTGAATACGACATATTTTCTTTCTTCCACATCTACATCTACACAGTACTCGGCAAAGCCCCGCGAGGGACATCCCGCCGAGGAAAGGCCAAAATATACAGGAAACACGTATCTGGTATTCCAAATTTTGTGTTGGGTGTCTGCAAACCATGTAGAAAATATTGAATTTTGTAGTAAACGTCCGATCAACCTTTTGACTAACATGTCTTTAGTCTTATCAATGGCTCAGGCTATTCAATCAATTAAGATTGGTCAGTAGATATCTGACCAATCGGGACAAAAATAGCATCTTTGTGTAGTTAACTTATGTAGCAGTCGTGGTAGACTGGTTTATCATTTCGCAGTAAGTAAAGTAAAGCAGTCATCCTCAATTGAAGTGAAGCATGATGCTTTTTCAAGTGGCGAGTGGTGTACTCGCGTCTTTGGCCAAGCATACCGGGTCACCCCTACTCTTCTCGATAGGTGTGTTGGGATCTTTTAAGGGCAGAGATTTGACGCTCAAGGCTTACGCCCGAAGCTCCCTCATATCATACACGGGGCCACCGGCTTTACTGGCTAGCTGTCTGCTTTACGTCACCATCCGAAATGACAAACGCAATTCCTTACAACATGTCCGAGCTGAGCCGACCAGAGGATCGAACTCGGGCCCCTGGATCCACGGAATTTGATCCAGATGGCGAAGCAGCGGGGTTGCGTTACCCCTTGCGCCACAGGGACATGTACTTTTCACAAGACGGGTTAAAAGCTGTAGGTAGCCTTAAGGCTAATTTTTGCACCTTCGTCAGTACATTGGTTTTAATCACGATTTGTTATACAGAACTCTTCAAACCATGCATCACAAAATATGCAAATCATGTATAACCAACATTATTTTCATATCAAAACAGAACTAAATTTTAATCTCTACCCTAACCCGTTGCAAAATATCTTAAGAAATACGGATCAAATATTTTGATTGGACAGACATTGTGGTTAACATTTAAGACTCATTTTCTTTAATATCAAAGGGATTTCGATGGATCCGACCCCGTTTCTCATGAAATAAACTAAATGCCCAAGGTATTCAATCAGAACTTGAAAACAAAGTAAATCCCCTGTTTTGATGTGACTTTGATCGATTCATGTATCAAATGAAAAGAATTCATACGGATATTGGATAATTAAGGTTTTAGTTGTTACAGCTCATACCCCCCTGAGTAGAAAACGGATCTTTTTCAAATTCTTTTGACGTTAGTATTTCAAACAAGGATCAAATCGGGACATGTCTGTGCACATGTTTAAACTGATCTCTCATCCCCAATCGCAAAAGCCTCATGGCCAAGACAGAAACCAGTGATACCCACTCAAGGTTGACTGACCGACATTACAAAGCTGAAAGCATTAGCGCATCATTTAAACGACATTTGTTCTGGCTGCCTGGCAATCCGTTGGGCCACGGGGTCTAAACCAACGGTCATTGACCTGTGTTAACCGGCTTAAACCACTAGTAGATCATTTAAACAACACTCTCCAGCTGTCTGACAATCCATTGGGGTCTAACCGACGGTCATTGACAGACGCCAGCAGACTAAAATCATAAGCATTTTAATTGCAGAGACGTATTTTGGCCATCGCTGGCAATCTTTCGGGATCTAACTGAGGGTCATTGACCAAGATCAAATGATTAGGATCTCTATTACAAGAAGGTTCCCTCGTCGCATGACGTCCAAGACGATAATGCCAATAATGAAGTAAAAGCTAGTTTTAAGTTAGAAGTATTATCTTTTACATTGGAAGAAAGGGGTTACTGTTCTAAGCTAATGAAAGTCTTAGAGGTTGTATTGGACAGCGATGATTATTTTAAGCTAAGGTCTCTAACAGAGGTGGGCAGTACAGACACAATCCACTGTTTTTTTAAATCTGTGAACAGTGGATGAATCTCTGAAGAAAAGTGGATGAGTTTCAGTTACGCCGAATAGCAGTTACTGGATATGGTTTTTTAAACGGTCAGACGCATTAAGTATAGTGGTGCGTACCTAAACCCGAGTTTAGGTTTAGGTTTAGGTTTGGACTCGAGTCCAGAGGTTTAGGTTCAGGTTCGGACTTGAAAGTCCGGACTTGAACCAATGGAATATGTGTGCTACGAATATATTTTTTCCTGTTTCATGTAAAATTGCATATTGGCATATATTTTTTTTCATGCAATTTGAAAACAATAATATGCGGAATTATATACAGTCAGTAATTAATGCAGAAGTTCAGTTATAAACAAAAAACAGCAATGTTTTCATATTTTTCCAGTGCAAATTTCACGATCTAAGGAAGCTTTAAGATGGTTTAAATCAAAAAGGAGTGTAAAAGCGAGAGATTTTTTTTCAAGTCCGGACTTGTTTCCAGATGTTTAGGTTTTTTGGACTTGAACCTAAAGGTTAGGATCAGGTCCGGAACAGGTCTGGGGTTTAGGTACGCACCACTAATTAAGTAGCATTGCTTAGTGACACTGAGTAAGATTTGACGCTTAGTAGGTTTTAACCACGAACTATGAACTGATATTCAAATAAAGTAGAAACAACCTTAGATACTCCAAAAGGAGAAAAGCCTACTAGACAAAGTCAAGATAAAGTTGGTGCAAAGACAATAGCTCCATTTCTTCGTGGGCAAGGCTGGATCCCAAGTGCCAGACAGTTCGACTCCTAGCCCTCCTTCGACTCCTTCCCTGTGGAGGGTGGGAGTGTTCATCCTTTCATAAATTGGCTCCTTAATTCCACGTTTAAACCAGCGGGGTACAAGGTCTAGGATATCCGTGGATTAACCACTTCGTAAGCTTGTTAAAGATAGACATGTTTACTAGTTATATATCCTACTATTTCCAATGTCATAACTTTGACGTTAATATTGTCTAGTCATGTGTTTTCGTGACGTTATCAGAGAAGATTGATTGTGCACCATAATTGTCCTTTGCGCCGTCGATTTCAGTTGTATTTTATCAACTAAGGTCAGTGCTGAACGACCTGGAGGGCATACAGAGCAACGTAACCTAGCTAGTGCATAGTGACTAGACCTTCAGATCAGGGGAACTTAGCCTATAACCAGGGCAAAATGAGATCCTTAATGCTGATTGGTCAATATCTTAAGCTCAATTTAGAGCGCCCTGCACTAGGGAGGCACGGAAAAGGTATAAAAGGAGGAGTGGTCCGATCTCTGTCATTCTTGAAAAATACAATAAAGTGGAAACCGGTCGAATACCAGTCTCCTCGCTGTCATTTTCCCAAGAACTACGAATGATGTCAGTTGTATTTTTCACACCACAGATGACCAGACTGGATACCATGTGGACAGATTGCCGTTTGAAGGCAGAAGACCGGAAGATGCGCACATCGTGGACAGGAAACAGGCCGGACTGGCCTACTACTGCTGCGAGAGAGGGTGTTCCCACGAAGACATAGCCTCCATATGTTAACAGCTTTCCCTTGCAATATCAAAATCAGACGTGAGGCGGAAGAACTAATTTGAAAAGTTATACCGGACAATGGAGAACAGAATTAACATGACCTCATGCATGATCGACACCTTAGATTGATTGATTGATTGATTGATTGATTGATTGTTATTGCAATAAGTTACCACGGACCCATGTCCAGAATTGTTTACGGACTAACATATCAAGATGATAGAATATCGAAAAGACACAGGAAAACAGTAGTACCGTAAAAGATATATATATATATATATTATTAAATATTTTATCCCCCTTTCTAAAGTTGAATATTGCACCACTGTAGCAGATATAGGGCGATTTTCACTTGACGTCAACTTGTATAAGCTGACACCGTACTATCCTAAGATATTTACATAGAAAGACTTCGTCTTTCAAATACTACTGAAAAAGCTGGGTCATTGGTGGCATCCAAAGCACAAACCAAACTTACTTTAACCCGATGGGGCAACATGTACAATAAAGGTAAACTGCCAGAATTGTAAAGTTGGTACAATTGTGATTTGTTGCTTTTTTTAACGTCCCTTATCAATATTTGTCAACTTAAAAGGACCCCGTATGTGCATACATGGTAGAATTTGTTTCAAACATGAAGATAAACAATGCATAATGTATACACTGCACAGACTGGCTGTCTCCATTGCTATGTTGTCCTTTTAGCTGGCAGAATGATACATATGTCGATACCTTGATAATAATGTACTAGACGTATGGGAATAATGCATTACGGATGCTCCGTAATTTTTCTCCAGTGATCTTTTGCCAATAATCATTTTGCACTAACAACTAAACAACTTACATAAAAAATATCATGTTTAGGTCTATATCAAGAACCCATTGCAAAGACACTATATCAAAAAATATCACGGCTAAAGATAGATGTACTTGGTAAGTACTTGATTTTAGGCACGGACTTCAACATTTGCTTAAACTTTTCTCCAGTTTGCTCTACTACATCACACATGATCGCACACAAATTTGACATCAATCTCAACCATCTCTTAACGAATACTCCGTTCTGTCATGCTCGACAGGGACATGTAGAGACATTTGTGTCACCCCACAGAGGATGAACTGAAGTTAACTTAACCTTATTTAAGGACACGCGTCTGAAAAGACGAAGAATGCCAACTGTATTCTGCTTGTACATTGATTATCCCCAACTCAAGAAAATGAAATTTATCGGAGAAATATGTCAAAGTAGTATTTAAAAAGCACAATACACCCATGAATGACTGAGATTAAACACTCTCGAAATGTTTAACCTTGCCCAAAAACAAGCGTCAATAGATTTTTTTATACTTCTAACCAAAACAATAGGACATACGTTTGAGAGCGAGCTCTGTTAGCATGTTAAAATGCATATCTATGCCATATATTTCCGAAAATCGAGTATGAATATCATGGAACAAGATCTTATAATATAAATCTGGGACTTGGACCATAAAAAACTAAAAATAACTCAAAGCACCGAAATAATCTTAATAAAATTGATACTTCTTTACATAGTTGTTTAAACCTTTGTTTATTCGTATGGAGCTCAGTTGGCCTGCAAGCCACTTTTTGGAAACCAGCAAAATCGCAATGTACCCAGTAACTTAACCATAAGGCATCCATTGCAATACATACAACAGCCGATATGCAATTTGGTATTATTCCTAGCTGTCCCTTATATTAAATCTAAAATTTGTTACTTAGGCACAAAAATGTTGCTACAGGCTTTTCAATTTCCAGAAGTTATTAAAATACTTGTGATACCGATGACACCAATAAACGAGCATTTCCTGATTACATTTTAACATTATAATACGTATAATTCAATGGATATAGGAGTAAGAAACTTACATCATTCTACTGTGCTTTTGAAAAGCAGACAAAACAAACATTTTACCATATCTTGCAATTCTATGTAATCATAACGATTCTTGATATACTTTTTGCTTCTCAAAATAATGTTTTCGATGAGCCACAGTAACAGATTTCAAACCGGGTGCCTTGTTCAGTTTGACGTCATCGAACAAATTCAATTTGATTATATGGTGACAGGATTCAGGAACTGATTTGTAAGGTTCAATGTGCCATAAAATCAGAAGGGTATATAATTTGTACAGATGTCTATGTTCATTAAAAAGTACTTGTTACGTTTGAATATAATCAGAAAATAGTGTATACTGGTGTCGTTGGTGTCACAATCACTTTAATGAAACGTCTTGTAAAAGTGAATTTGAAAATAAATTGCGGGATTTCAAAGTACGGAGAGTGACTTGAAATAACCAATTTACCAATACTTTAGCCTTCGTATTCAAATATTTTAGCACTACAGACATGTTAAAAGAAGCAGCTTCCAAGGCGCCACACGCCCTCTGGGATCAGAGTGAGAGTGAGTGAGTTAGCACTACAAAATGGATTTAGATTCAGTACCAGGAACATCGGTGTAACAAACTTCATTCTGAGAAATGATGAAACCGTCCTTAACCCTTCATTTAAGCTTTGATGGCAACGACTGTAGAGAAATCTTAATATTCGTGGCACGTTCACACTTATAGTTGGACATAGTCCACGGTGTATTTCAAGAGGGCCAAATGTATACATTAAAATGTCATAAATCATAGGAGGAATATCAGTATTAGTCAAGTGCCAAAGACAAGGAAAACTCCTGCTGTATCAAGAGCGGTGATATCGAATATCAATAATGACAAATATTAGACATTATGTGCCAGAGGATAAGCCGGAAGGTCTCTAGGATGCTTGTACGACGTGTAACTATATGTATGTTACCTAAGGTGATAAAGCTATCTGACGAGGTTTGCTGGAGGCATGAATGATTTCAAACTGTCGGATGTCATGATGTCACTTACTCAAGATGTAGAAGTTTACAACTTTCGAGGAAATCATTACAGCAATCTACGAAAAGATGGACAGGTGTCAGAGCATGTTTTATGGAAATCATTCGTACCTTCTATTCCATTTCATTGCCACAATAAAATCACTTACGTATATCAAGTGCTGATTACTGACAAGACGAAAGAGCCCAGAATCATATATTATTCTAATGGAATTATGTTTAGGTTGAGTGAGATTAGACTATACATTAAGCATTGTGCTCTGGCCAATCCTTATGATAACCCTCTTTGGTAAACATATTTAGGTTGTTGAGATAGTTATAAAACTTCATAGTTATTCCAATATGTATAAGACATATTCATGCAATCTGGCATCAGTTTGTCTCATATTCAAGCAACTGCGAAGCTCAGTTAGAAGTTCCTAATTAAGAAACTCCAATTAAGATACTATTGCAATTAGAAGAAATAGCCCTACAGACGTTTTCTTACATTAGTAATGTATGAACAGAAGTTATATGATATTTCATCGGGGCAACTGATTACCAATTGTACCACCTATAGACTCCATTAGGATTTTGATTTCATTTGCTACTTCAGAATAAAGAGATATGATGAATTCGCTACTGTCATATTTTTTGTTACAACTATTAAATGAAATATTCACAAATATAGCCATATAGTATTATCAATCCTAATATGTTGCAGGAAAATTCTAGTTTTCTCTATTCATTTTTTTTTATTACTAACTTTACCGTTTCTCTTTGTACCATTCCATTCGGAAATGACAATGAATCTATGCCAAAATTACTCTAGACTGTTTCTACTTGCAGTGAACAAGTAGCAGTCGTGCTATGAGAAAAAGAACAATATACCTGCTTTGTTTAATTTTTGTGTTTAATTTTTTTCACAGTAACCACTTTTGCATATCTAAAAGCTCTTATTGTCTAGTTCTACACAAAAAGATCAAAGCTAGTAGGATCAACCGAATAATCATTGACATTGACATTGAACATTTTGTTATTGTAGTGCCCTTGACTGCCCACCTAAGTTTTTTGATTTACGATCTTGAGAAAAGATTGTAAAAAATCCCGTCGTTACCAAAAACGATATCTGTCAAACCTTAGATCTATAGAAGTTCCTTGCCCAAGGGATTGCCTTAGCATTTAATTTCCGGCCACAGAAGCCTCAAGCAACCAAATCGAGATGTAGCTGGGTTATCTTTAGTGGTATCGACCCTGAGCTTGCAATCTTGGCCACTGGCACGAAAACCTATTACAGAAAACACGTTGTCTCCCGTTGTACTTCGAAAGTATCATCTAAGAGTTATATTGAAGAGCATCTTTGCAGAACAGGTTGTACCTATAGGCGTTGGAGTGTGTTGTGTGATAGCGATTTAGGTTGATTGTAACGTCTTTTCTTCGAGATGATTTCTGGCCAAAGGTGAGGGCATAGTTGCAGTCAACCGTGAACTTGCGGCAATACGATGGTTGAAATGATGAATTTTCCAGTCGACCTGTATTTTTCATGGCGTGTTAGACCACCCCATGTGTCAGTTCCTACGTAAAGTAATAAACGTAGGTTGTAGCAATGCAGTCCACCGGTCAAGGGGGTCACGTTGCATTAATGCACCTTTCACTATCATTGATTTCTATTTTGTTCTGCCTGACTGGAAAAAAAACCTAATCGTATCTCGATATTACAGTTAAGGAACGAAGTAGGTTCCACGATATGCATGTAATAGATATGTTTTCAAGGATCTTAAATGCTCGAACAGCTATGACAGGGGTGCTAGTGTCACCAAAATGAAAACAGATCTGCAATGGATGTCACTTGAAGACAGAAGAAAATTATCCAGACTTTGAATGATGTATAAAATGACTAATAAACCTGTGGACGTACCGACTGATAAGTATTTAATATCAGCCCAGAAAAGGACAATAAATAGTAATTATCTTAAGTACACGAGTTATCAACCAAGGATTGATGCGTTCAAATTTCGTATTTTCCATAACCATTTATAGTAGAATGGAACTCGTTTTCATCAAATACTGTAGGGACATCATCACTGAGTAGCTTTAAAGAACGGTTGCAGTCAGATGTGCAAAAGTTAAGAGTTACAGGCCGTTCAGTATAATGTAACCAGATGCTGTCGCGCCGGCTGCGACGCTGGTGTGTTAAGCCGAAGGGCGGTTATACCGTCTGTACATATACAGAAATGTGTATATTGATCAACTTGACATTAACTTATTCACTCACTTATTATTTCAGAGATCTTTATTTCAACCATTCAAAAAACCGTAACTATGCAATGCTAAGGTCTGGGGGAAAATGTTGTGTTTAGTTTACCCGACTGACCCTAGCAAAAACCTTTTTCTTGGGTCGACCACTGTCAGTGGACATAACATATTCAATCTGAAGTCCGAGTAATAAATTTTAGAACCGTCTTCCTGTATCTTACATCCACACCCTGTTAAGAGATTAAGGCTTTGAACAGCTAATGTAAGAATGTGCAGTAAAGTGAATTTCAAAACACAAAAATCTCCCTACCTACTGACCCTATTTTTTTAGGATCGTAATCGGAAACAGAGTTTGTCCTTCCTAGGGCTAAGGAAACTTTATATTTTTGTTCGTCACCTTGATATATATGTTTTTTTTGCACTATTTATGATAAGAATGGATTCAACAAGTATGAATATCATGTATGTAGTGTATAATGTAATAACATAGAATGGTAACGCCACCTTGCCATGGCTCGTATAAATGCAGAGTAGATTCTGATTCAACTACAAACTTATCGTTATTCTAGAAAAAGGTAGGGATTAGTGAGAATTTAATGTCTTGGAAAACCTAAAAATCCAGACTATCCGACGTTTATGTTGTCCAGGAGTCGCGTAGTATTATACGGCAATTTTGGGTACCATTTACTTGCATTCAAAAATAGACTAATCAGCTTTGATATTACATTTCGTTTTTTATAACTATTATTATTAGCCTATAACAGGATACATTTAGGCTAGACTACCAGCAATTTAATACCAGCGCAATATAATTTCCTAGTGTTCAAAAATAGCTGCAGTATTAAGCGTTCGGATAATAACATAATCAATCTATTAACGTCAACTCCTACGCTTCATCTTTTCTGGACTCCAATAATGTATATCATTAGTCTATATATACCGCGATATTCTAGTCTTAACTGTAAGCAATCTAAATGAATGGTAAATGTTTTTGAAAGGCAACCTTTGCGAGCGAATACGGCATATTTCACTCCCATCCTTCTCAATGCAAATGTTCTAGGATTACCCAGTGCACCAACGATACATTGCACTTATGTCTCAACAATCCTCTGTTAGTTATGTTACTGTTTTGTTATAAGTTTATTTTCTTGGTTATACTTCTGATTTTACTGTTTTGTAGTCTGGGCCCCATTGCAAATCAATTTGCCAAAATTGAATGCGACACCCAGCTGTCTGAAAATTCAATAAATGAACAAAATAAAAGTAACCCCGTACCGGCATACTCCTTTTTTCCTTGGTATCTTGCGTCAGAAAAAACACATTGTATTTCTTAAATATCTCTAAGAGACTGTTTTCTGAAGAGTATATCTAATGTGATATTTTCTTAGTGGCATGTGACATGTAACGAAGCTTCTGACGTCATCGTCGGTGACCTTGGTGATCGCAAGGCTTTCAAAAAAAAAAACCACTTATCATAGTAACACCATACTAAGGAGTGGCTTAATGCAATCATTGTTGACCAATGAGCGGGCTAGGATCTTATGGACCTCTTATAAAGGAAACATGCACGCCTTGACTTTGTATGAAAAGGCCAAGGCACGCTTGGAGTGTGGTTGACGTATACGTACCGTAGAGGACTTGGATCATGTGACTGCTTGCACAAAAGGTTTAAAAAAAATATTAAGTTAGACAATCATGATTAAACTTTTCTATAACCTTTTATGTATATCATACAGCCCTTATTTCACAATTATGTTTCTGTTTTTTCATGTAGGTTTTCTTCTTTGTAAATACACAATAAATGTATAGAGAGATAAGCCAAGGTTTTTTTTGGGTATACAACCATATCATCCCTACGTATGCTGCACGCCATTCCTATGTTTGAAATACACCTGAATGCGGGGAATACGTCAAAGTGAAATAGAAGAAATGCATGCGCTGTATAGCTGTTGTATTTTCCCACTGGTTACCACAATGAAACTCAGTCACCTAGCATTGGGTATACAATAAACACAAAACAACATACTAGCAAACAAAGAAGAAGCACACATGTCAATCTTAGCAAAGCAGAAAAATGTTGACTTAGAAATGAGACAATACTCGAAAAACAAATCAACAGCGCCACCATTCGCATGAACGCTGCTGTAGCATCCTAACCGACTAGAACCTATATCTATGCCGTGTAAACGGTTATGTTGACGTAAGAGGTCGGGGTGTGTCCCGAATTGAAAAGACGCAAAACACCGTGCATATCAAGAATGTACCTTTCAAAGGAACGCGAGTATAAAGTACCTGTGGGCTGATAAGCTGCACTAGTTTGTGTTGGAGTCTACGAGGAGAGACCGCCATGTTGAGGGTAGCTGCACTGGTGTCTGTCTTGGTCTTGTGTGCCGGGGGCCCGCTGGGGAACAAGGAATCGGACGACCCAGCAGAAGAGCTTCGTTCGCTGGAAACAAGTCTTTTAAATGTAAGATTGAACATTTACTTGAATACAAATCTTTTATTGGTGTAAAAAATCGTATGTGCTAAAAACTGTGGGAAACTGCTCGAGCTACTTATTTGTGAAAAGATACATTGAAATGATGTGATTAACTGAATTCGCATCGCCTTTTGTGTTATATCACGTTCAGTAGTCTATTTGCCATTAACAAGACGCTTAATCTGCGTAAGTTCGGGGGAAAAGGAGCCGAAAGGAAAGTTTACGTGACTGAGTAGAATAGAGCATCCAGAACAAAGCAACGGCCACGCACAGAAATACGGCGAGTGGGCATATGTCATGATCATGTTCAAATCAAGATAAAATTTTGGCAGACTATTTCTAAGTCGTGTATTACCCAATTTTGTCAGTCAGAAACAGATTGATGTATGCTTAATTACCCGCTTGCTTCTCCAAACGATACCTAAACATACCTATGTATCTTCAAAGTTATCGGTACTAAAAAAGGTATTTCAGAGAAACATGTATTCTATTCTGTCCCCCAGCTCTTGGCTAAGAAACAACTCGACTCGAACTCTGAAGAGACCGAAACCTTAAGGGAGGCAGGGAAGAAAGAAGACACGGGAAAAAAAGGGGCAAAAGAAAGCTCAGAATGGAAGGAGGGAGAGGAAAACGAAGGAGGTGAAGAAGAGGAAGAGCAAGAGAAGGAGAAAGAAGAAGACAAAGGAGGAGAGGAGGAGGAAGGAGAGAAAGGGGATGGAGAGGGAGAGGAGAATGAAGACGACGGATCAGGCGATGAAGAGAAGGGAGAAAAGGAAAAGAAGGAAATATCTTTCACCGCATTACAGGGCGAGGAGAAGAGGGCAAAGAGAAAGAAACAGAAAGGACCAAAAAAAGAAGATAAAGAAGGAAAGAACAAGGAAGAAGGAGAGGACAAGGAGGAAGGAGGGGACAAGGAAGAAGGAGAGGACAAGGAAGAAGACGGATCTGGCGATGAAGAAAATGAAGAAAAAGAAAAGAAGACAACATCTTACGTCGCATCAGCAGGCGAGGAGAAGAGAGAAAATGGGAAAAAGACAGAAGGAAAGGAAAAACAAAACAAAGAAGGAAAGACAAAAGACGACGATGGATCTGGTATTGAAGAGGAAGTCGAACAGGAAGTTGAAGAGGAGGACGAAAAATCAGGTAAGAAAGGGGCCTTGACTGATCTGGACCTGACTTACTTGACTTATGTCGAGGGTCAACCTTTCTCCGCCCCTCGAACCACTCTGTCAGCCCAGAAATGTCTGTCCACCATACATGTAGCCTTAATTCCATCGATCATTGTAAAAATTGCAATAACATGATTATATGGATATTGAGGTAATATGTAGACCATTTTAGTCAATGTATTCAACTGACAAATATCTTTGACTTTTTTTGCACGTAGTTATGTTTAACAGCAGGAAAAAAATGAAAATATAATTTTTTTTAAAATAATTATTCTCCAGAGAGTTTCCTGACTGATAAAAAGAGAATGAAGCTGGCCGAAATGACCCGGATGATTGAAGAAGCGTACGAACTCCTCAACCAATAAGGTACGTGTATCAAATCACGTGACATTCCCCTTGATTCTCCTTTTTCAACGGATATCATTAGACATACATGCATATCGGATTCAATCATGTTTATTTTCTGTCTTTGAAATTTCGGTGGCCTTTCAAAATGACCTGAATTATATCTTTGTTCTGCTCCATTTTCATTACTTATTAGAATATTCAATATTTGATAATACTGTGCAGTTGCTGTGATGTTAATAGCTCAGCGCTGGCGTTAGATCATTAAATTTGTTGGAATATGAACAGCAGTTCATTTTATAATCATAGTGCCAAAACGTTTCTGCTTTTTTTTTACATTATGATAATGTTTATATCTACCCCTTTAATTTTGTTTTCTACAGCCTAGAAACAAAGCAACGTGTGTCTATCAAGACGAAGGGTGACACGGACCCCTCCACGAAAGAAATATAGATACCTTGCTATTCTGTGTCCTCTGGACCACAGAATTAGAAATCGAATCCTCTCTAGTGCAATGTTGTATAAAAAGCATTGTATATAAATGATGATAGCATAGCTGTTCACTACGCGGATAGTACATATACCCGGTTAAGAGTGTTAACGTCGGTTAATCCAAATCTATGTTTATTACGAAGCTCTTGTCTTTGTGATAACACTCAAACGTCATATAAAGTTGTAACACCATTGCTATACAAAATGTTAACTGTTTGTCTACTTGTTCAATAAACACCCATTATTCGTTCATATTTTGTGGTTTGTGCACACACACATACAAATAAAACTATTGCCCATCTAAGCGGAATGAATTTCTAGAGGACGATCTGTTTTCTTTTATTCTTAAATTAACGTGGCTGAAAAACGTTTTCAGACTGTAACGATAACTGTTATGATTTAATCAGGTACCCTGGACCACCAAATTGAAGAAACTATATTATCGGCTTATTCTAAAGAATGTTTTGAACAAGTGGATTTCTGAAGTGTGCATATTTTAGGGCTTACCCTTTTAGGCGGCGGTCTAAGGTTGCCCAGTGAAATTATGAAACTTAAAGTTACCTAGTGTGAGAGTGAGAAGATGATCTGAGTTTGACGGGATCCATAGTTACTTGCTTAACTCTTTACTGCCCGCATTTCAACACGATTTGTCAACCGGAATGGTTCCGGAGTAACCGATCATGCATGGTCTGCGTGACTGGTACACGTTGGCTCAAATGTATCCTTTGTGTGATACGAGCAAACATAATCGTCACAAGCTGGCGCACGACTGAACTGCAATTCAGTTCTTTCTTTTCTAGCTATTCTTTCTCCTTTACCGCCATCTTTCATGCTGAAAATCCGTGCAAAGCACTAGAAGTGCTGTATCGTTCCCACTGAGAGAAAGGGGAGGGGGCACTACCTTGAGCACAGTCTGTAGACCTCTTACTAAGCTGCACTAATCATATCATTTTACAGATTGTAGAAAATTTTTCGTATCATGCATTTAAAAGGTGCTTCGAAATAAATAGCAAACTTCTACATTCCACAGTATATATGAACTAATTAAAATGTCGTATGTTAGGTAAGAGAATGGCCTGTACATAACCTCCATGGAGGATGCTCTTGCACTCCCTATTGGCAAGACGAAACCAACCATGTAACGTTACCAAAGTAGCTTTTCCAGCCCATTTAACTTGTATGAAGAACGTTAGGTGGCTGTTAACTTACTCCCCAAGGGTTTTTCCCGTTCAAAATCATACCATGCCCATGCCTGCGTTCTAAAAAGAAGTGTAAACTCGCATGAAATAGGTGCGACAATATAGGCTATGGTCTATGTATCAAAGCTACCACAACAAAACATGTAACTTTGTTGGCTTTCTAAGGCGTTGTGATAGTAGCACACGAAACCTTTCCCAACGACAGTTTGTTTGGATTTTTGCACACGCCAGAATTGACAGAGTAAACAATCGTGCCACGCAGTAATTGTTTATATATTCAACGGTCCAGTACCGAGAGTGTGGTGGAGTGTTTAAATGTATGCTTTGAATTTTTGAATGTATACTTTGCACTACACCATAGTCTAGTATCAACAAATCGGTACCAAAGGGCACAGGTTACACTTCAATGCAGTAATGAAGAGGGAATATTAAAGGTAGAGAAGAGATCGTGAGCTTTAAAGGGGGAGGGGGGGTCATAACTGAAATCTGTAGCGTGAACACTTGCAGATAGCAGAACACAGTATTTCACCTATGGGGATTTACATGGTTCAGGACCCCTAAGTGAGTAGGTTCGACGCCTCATAATCTATAGCAGGGTGCACAAGAATGGTAGACAAATTGACTTCGCTTCCCCCGTTCCCTTTCAAAAATAGTTTTTATCAGAGACACCCAGCGGAGTTCATGTAAACTGCAGCCGACGTACAGCGGTTGTCGGTAACAGGATTAAGGCACAAATTTACACCGAACGAAAGAATAACTCCAACAAAGAATAAAGAATAAATGCAACTTCAGTCTCAAAACTGACGTATTCTTTTACCATTCAGCACGTTTTCCACATCGCTGTCGTGCACTAATGAATCTCTACAGCTTTTTCAAGTACCATGACGCACTAATTCGTATCCGAACTACTAACTATTGACCAAGGGGGTCGCGCATGAATACTGTGTTCTGCGACCGTAACTAGTCAGACGTGGTCTGAAAATTTCCTTTTGGTACTTCATGTACCACCTATCGCTCTAGACCCTACTACCATTATATTTAACTCCAATTTGTAAAAGTTTTAAGGCCATTCCGCAATCAAACATGGATAAACGAATACTGACACGGCAACGACGGTTTGAGATTTTAAAAGTAAGCCCTTTATTATCAGCATTTAAGAGAAAAGCAAGCGAGCAGTGGCAGTTTCTTGTGGTTGCCTTTAAGCATTGCGTCTTTGTACTAGTGCTGAAAGATCAGCTAAGTTGCAGATAGATGCTTTTCCCCTTTGGTCCGTCCATCATGTTTGATACGACTGTAACAAATAAAAAAGATAGCAGCATTATTTTTGTTATATCAGGTACATGGAAATATATGCAAGCATGGCATGTGTCTCTGACAAGAGCGTTATTTGAAATAATATGATATTGAAAAATATAGATATTCTTTTCAGATATAGTGATGTGGCAATGTAAACGTTATAATTTTCTTATATTCTGACCAGTTGGAAAAGGCAAGCAGTCAATACTTTCTTTAGACTTTACACTCTTAACTACTATTTTGCTGCGACCAATTCATCTGAGATTGTGTTTTTGTAACACCAGATACCTATCACACGTGGAACTTAGTACTGTGCATGTCAAGTGTACCTACCTTCTCTAGGTGCAAGTGGCCATATCGGAGCTGACACAGCTCCGCACTTCCTGATTCCAGTGGGTGGTGGGAGGACAGTTCCGCACAGCGTTTTCCCCCGCATGGAAGCACACCACGTACTTGGAACAGTCGTACGGGTGGGGACGGTATGTCCCGTTAGGCTGATTCTCGCAGATTGTAGCGCTAACTGTGATAGAAAAGTTCAAAAATAGAATGTTTTACTGCGAACCAAATAAATTCCATAAACAAAGATTTATCCATATTGATTCCGTAGCTTACCAACATTTTATATATCCATGGTATTAAGCTTATCATTTATTAATGCATAGAATCAGTATAGAGTCTAATGGCATTATCCTTTTTTTCTCATTCTGTCTAGCAGATAGTTGTCGATAGCCTCTACCAGGCCCCGCGGATGGCTTGAAAAAATGGCAGAAATTGGCCAAATAGAGTGAATAGTATGCTAAGGGAGTCAGCTACGGAGAGAGGGTCCAATATGCCATTCTAGAGCGGCAAACTGTACCCCTATAGCAGACTAACTCCTTTTTGCATGTTTTTCTGTCTATTTGGCCAATTTCTACTCTTTTCAGCCGCCTCTGGAGCCTGGTAGAGGCTAAGGTGTCGGGTATTTTTCCAATATTCAATGATGAGGACACTAACGCTGGGGTGACAGATTTGTTTGTATTGCCATATTCATACTGAACGAATTCAGAGGAGCTTCGCAAGAGTGTCCGTCGGTGGCAAGTTGGTACCCGGCGTTACACCAACAGCGGTAGCTTCCTGGAGAGTTTTGGCAGATGCCGTTGTTAGCATCACAGGGGCCCTGTCCGGCGTTGGCGTTGCATTCATTTACGTCTGAAATAAAAGCAACAACGAAAAAAATTATTTGTAGGCGGGCATGTCAATTGTGAGAAATTCTAGCCATTGTGCTTGCTTCGTCAAGGTCTTCGCTATCATGTACATGTACGTGTAAACGCCCTGTTATACTTTGGTCCCATTTGGAAAAAGGGGCCCCGCCGGGTATTTTACAGGCTATTTTTGTTACTTTTAGCTGTGACCCCTACGTGGCCCCGTGGGACAGCCTGCGGCTGCCGGGCTATTTAGGGAGCCGGCCGGGCCCCGCAATGACTTAAATTCGACGCGGGACCCGGTAACAAATTAAGACCGTGATCTAACCGTGCGAGCACCGGGAGATACGGGAGTACACCCCCTAATGGCTCCGGCACAATTGGGACCAAAGCATCGGGACAGAAACACTTCCGATCGCTGATTTGCTTTCTTTTTTAGTGTGCCATACTGACTTAAAATTGGGAAAATTATATCATTTCTTTACACATGTTTTGATGCAGATAACCACTTTGCAATGAATGGAATATCAACCAATAGTACCTAATTTAAGAAATGACCAGTTACACCGACCTGTCTGACAGTTGACACCCGTCCATCCCGGTTTACAGTCACATCTGTAGCTGTTGGTAAGGTCTTGGCAGGTCCCATCGTTTTGGCATGGATAGCTGTCACATTCATCAATGTCTGATATGAAAAACATTTAATGTTCAATGATACCGTATGCGAACGATCTTATAGGTGGATCCTCTTCGGAGAAAAACGGTATATGCTAAAACAATTACAACTATCAACATTGTAAAATGTTACCTAAGTTACCTAAGCGTAACTTCTGTAAAATAATAGGATATTGTCGACATTCTAAAAGACTTAAATAGTGTGAAATTTTATTTTTGAACTGACTATATGAAAAACAAGAAACCTATTTAATCAATAGCTTTTGTGTTTATAAAAGGAAAAGAAAAAAGAAAAGACTTTTGCTATCCGTAACACAGAATAAAGACCTCTTATTTTTTTGCGTGATATGATAAGCATTGTAAACCCCGAAGAGATGAAGCATGTGCATAGAACTGACTTTTCCTCGACTGTACATGTCAATGATTATCCCGCATAAAGAGCTAATCCATCAACTTACAGGCCTATTTTCAAATTTAGTATTGGATACTCACCGATACAGTGATTTGACCCGACCGTCTGGTACCCGTCACGGCAGCTACAGCGGTAGCTCCCAACAGTGTTCACACAGTTGTGTTCGCAGCCTCCGTTGTTCCTCGAGCATTCGTTGTAGTCTTGGTTTGAATGAAAAAGAATCGGCAGATTAGCTTGATAACAATGACGTTTTACAAGCACTTTGAAGACAAAAAATCTGTTATTGATCTTAAGATGTTTTTATTTCCTACCCATTTCCATGAAATTCAGCTGAAGTTGATATAAGCGGGGGGGGGTGGGGGGGGGGGGGTGTGGGCATTGGAGAATTCTCTCAATCGGGGCTCTCTCTAGCCCTCACATTGCCCTGCATCCGCTATGAGTCATACGAGGAGTTCTAAGAATTACTACACCATGTGAAAACTGAAAAGGATATCTAGTTGGATGGAAAAAGAGAAAAAATAGTTGAAATGCGCATTTCCTCACACGTCATCTTCTAGACGTCATCTTAACGAATTACCACAAAATCGCCAATATCCGGTGCTTCTATATCCTGTGGTGTACCCAACATAACGGATCGGCTGTATGTCGGGGTCTCTCCACCGCATGAATGACGACACCTCGCCTTGTCTTCCAACTGAAATAGTTCCGTATGAAGACCAGGATACCCAGAAGCCTCTGTACGAAGTTGACGACAGAATGTCTAGATTCAAAATAAAATATCGTTGAGCTATTACTTCTTAACGCTTAGTCAATTTCTGTTCGCTTGGCAAAATGGGCACAGTTATTGTGACTAATATGACCCAAAGCCAAATGCTTCACACAGTGCAAATATTGAGTGAGTAAATAAAACGTCCTGATGGCAGCACAGCATTGTCTGAAAGGCCTACTAGCATACATACTGTACTTGTCTAGTATACTTAGTACAGACATCAACAAGAATCGGAAAGTAACAGTATGCTTATATAGTCAAGAAGAAGATAAAATGCGAAGTCAATTATTAAATGCCGTGAAATTTAGCACACTAAGTGTGCGTATAAGAGATATGAAGGTTTATAAGGTTATTAGGTGAACATCACATATAAAAACAGAGGGTGCATCCCAAGGAAAATATACACTACGAATCCAAAAATGGTGATACAAAAGCGCATAATAATTATATGAAACCAAAAAGATCAATATTAGGGTATTGATATAATGTTACCTTGTGTTCTTACTTCAACTAGGTTAGGCCCTTGCTTACTCCGGCGGATGACCGACCACTTATTGCGCCATCCACCGATGACTATTTCGTACATGGGGTCGGAGTCACCGTTGTGGGGCGAGAGACCGATGTGGGCGTCATTCCTGGCCTTGACCTCAAACGTGAACAGCGATCCCGGAACGGCTGGCTGTTGCCACCGGTACCGATAACTGGTATCGGAATAACCAGTAGTTACGATGTCGCACTCTGTGATAGGGAAACAAAACCCATTAGCAATAGATATTATCACATGGCCAGGTGGCGTCGACCAATCTGAAGCCTCCATTGCCCATGTGTTATGACGCCATAACACACCCGTGAACATCATTCCCCCCATTATATAGAGGGGGAGGTTATCTTTTTGTTATCATTCGCATAATATTTATTTGTTCCCAAAAATGTGAACTATTTTAGAATAAATCAAATCTTTTGTAAGCATATGACAAAATAGAATAAACCAATTCAATACAAGTCAAATCTAAACGGGCGGAACTGTAAGTGGAGCCGCCCACAGCATTGTCAGAAGGACACCCAGCAGGGAGGAATGATCGATGATAATAGATAATAGATTTGAAAGATTTGGCATGCCAATATTCCAATGTTATCAAATATTATCTGTGGAAATGTTGGTTTTCAAAAATGAAATCTATCATCCTCTGTTCAAAAAGGACAAATGTAAATTCTTAAATGCATTCTTAATAGTATGAGGGATCTTTGCGTCATACAGGAAGTGTCTACTCTTATATGGGTCAGTTTGAATAGGCCTTTTGATAATAACGTTAATGACCCGCCTCATTTACCCTTAATTATGGCATCGGGGTGCAGATATGGCTGATTGACCCCTGAGAAGCTCAGTGGTGCATGGACCTACCCTGCTTCCCAGGGTAGAAGGATAATGATGATGAGAGCAATACGGATAACCAGACCATAAGACATGACTAAAAGGGCGCCACGCTAAACTGTGCCACACTAATTTTACGACACGTCCTGTGACGCTTATTTTCATTGATGCTATTTGAGTTTAGAGAGTTAACAGTGTCCAAAATGACTTGACGAAAAGGGAACATTGTTAGCTTTTTTGAGCACAATACTGTTATCATATCAATGAAAGCTAAGATGGCACACGATGAACTTACCCAGCGTGGGAACCAACAGGCAGTAAGCAGTGAGTAGGAGCAGGAGATTCTTCATGGCTGGGGATGTTCAATTCCTAGAAGGGATATGTTTTTACATAAAACTATAAAGACAAGCAAGATACATCATACATGAAATGCGACACAACATCCGATAAAAAATTGGATAAAAAAACACTTCATTGCAAAGAACACCTCTCCATAGATAAAGACGAGCAAGATACATCATACATAAAATGCGACATACCGTCCATTAAAAAATTGTATAAAAGACACTTCATTGTAAAAGAATACCTCTCGACTATATAAACCATCAGTCAATCAGCGTTCTGCAGACTTTTTGATCATCTTTCAATCGCCTCGGCCCTTCTCAATCTTGTTCATATAGAAAAATTACGAGACGATATAAAATATTTTCATTCATCATACATGAAATTAAAGTCATGCAAGCCATACAACTACCTAATAGCCAGTTAAGATATTACGTTAGATATACATAAAACTATTTAATAGAACATTTCTTACCTCACTTCTTCGTAGATGTAGCCGAAGACAGAATGGCCCTGTTACCGAGTCTTCTGCCGTTAGAGAAAAATATCCATATATATATATACTCAATCTAAAGAGTAGAGCATACAAGGAAATGCCAACGTATGGAAAATGGTGTATGTGCCTATATCTTCAACATAAGCACCATATAATAGTAAAGTTATTATATTTTTAATATGTTTTCAGCTAGGAAAAGGAGTACTTATGTTAGAGTTTAACAAAACACTTAACTATTATTGCAAATTTTATAAGATTAGGAAGTAGTCAATCTAGAGCTGTTTTGAAATAAGATGACGGAATTGTATGAAGTGTCAATCAAATAGAAAACATTTCAACTATTATTAAAAGATGTAGATCAAATGAACCTACTTCCTTGATACGAAGTATGTGAAAACTGCAATTCTATGATACATTGGAACTTCGAGCTTCAGCATGTACCTTTTTATTATTAGTGTTTATCAAACTTTTATGGGACATGCAGCAAATTAAGAGGTTCCAGATGTTTCCAATAGAAAATATCAAAAGTGTTTTACGATATGTATTTACGTACGGAGTACCAGATATGTGGCAACTGCACTCTGTGACCTACCTATAATTTAACGTTTTAGTATAAAAATTGCTATTTCTAGTGTCTATACATTGTTGTAGAATAAATGTAGAGATATAAAAATCCACTGGTATTTTTTTTATAAAAAAGATTAGTAGCGTTTTATGGTATTATATCATTGCCAGTGTCCTGGATAGCGGTTTCTAATATTGTATATCTTAGACTTTGACCTTGAAGAATAAATAATCTAGCCAGTGGAACATGTGGCAATTATGGACTTCAGATGTTTAAGCCATGCATACAATGAGAAATTCTTGTTTCCTTTCTGACCGTGGATTTTGCTTAAATGTTTTAATTCTAGAGGTAAATTGAGCTTTGAAAGTTTTGGCAGAAAAGTACAGGGAGTATCAATATTACTTCGTGGATATTTCTTAACCCATGACACAGAAAATGGTATTTTGAACTATGAAAATTTCATTTGACGGTGGTACAAAGTAAATGCGAAATATGTAGCGAAATGAGAATATCCAGATGTTAGCAATACAAAAGGTCACACATGATTTTTAAGTAGTACCTACCTTGATACCAAGCATCAGTCCACTGTATTCAATGTATACCATAGCATTTTCTAAATTGATTTTGGGCATGATGATTCCAATTAGTGTTTTTTGCAAACTGATCAGGAGCAGGTAGCGATCATTATGCAGAAACGTCAATCAAGTCTTTATTTTAAATGACGGCGTTTGAAAACACTCATTGTCTTCAATTTGTTCAAAAGTCCATATAAAGCTAGATTAGTATTCTTTTCCCATACGTCCCATACCATATTGTACAATAACTCAACGGTTATATTACAAACTTATGAACAATATCTTACATGATCAAGTACTTTGACATACAACTACAGTAACTATAGGCCACGGGGCCCGGGGTCATCCATAAATACTGATCTGTGACCTTAACTAGTCAAACTTTGTCTGATAGTCAGCAATGTCTGACTCGCAGATTGTAGCTGTAGTAGAAAAATAAACTGATTTTTTTTTCTGGGGCCTGGAAAATAGAACAAATATATTCACTCTGACTTCTTTTGGATGGCGATCATTCATATCGAGTTCTTGATAATATTACGGTTTCTATGTAACTGATTACTCGATAAAGAATCCAATGACATGATCATTCCTCTACCTAGCAGATACATGTAAGTATCATGTAGTTTGTTGATATTTATATTTAGAAGTGACCATTAAGAGATAACTAAATGCAACATTAGTAATCTTTAAGATATGTACATTTCAGATATTCCAGTGTTCAAGACATTAATATCCACGAGAATGCTTTCTTAACTCATCGTTTAACATGGTGATCTAAGGTTACCCGGTGAAATTATAAGAGTTGACGCTAAACATGTATCTGATATATTCTTTTTCTCCGCAGGCCTCCAACACAGATCCTTACACCAAGATAAGATGTTACATCACAGATGAGTTTTTCGGAATACGGATGCTGCCATAAGATACATTGACTGGATACACTTGGCTGTCGGGAGGGCAAACACGCCTGTGCCATAGTTTTTAAACCCCCTGCTAGTTTTCTATATGATATTTCTCATGTAGTTAGTAAGCTCTATTTCACTGAGGCATGATGTATCAATTGATATTCAGGTTTATGAGAAAATGAAAAGGAGCGATGAAAAGACCAGGCCACGTAGCCACGTTTGACTTGTCCCTGCCACCAATTCTTGCCCCCTCCCCTCTTATATATTTTTTTCTTACATGTACGCTTTATGCATGGGTTTATGTTTACAAAATGGCGAGCAACTACTTCACGATCAGTTTTCTCGGGGAAAAGGTCAATTACAGGTCATTCTCGTTGTTATCAGACTGGGAGAGGGAGGGGAAAACATATTGGGAAGTCCATGGTAGAAAAAAGGTTATGAATAAAATATAATACTTTAAGCTTTTTATTTATTTCATGTACCAATTGCATTTTCATCCCTACTGCCATTAACTTTCTAACACAATTTTCCACTTCTTTAGAATTCGACGTGCGTAATATTAATTCTGAATCTATCATTAATGAAACAATAAAGACAAAACTAGGACGATTTCAGATTTTGAAGTTAAGCTCTTTATTAGCATTTGAAAGGAAAAACAAGCAAGCGAGCAGTTGCAGTTTCTTGTGGTTGCCTTTGTTGCGTTGCGTCTTTGTACTAGTGCAGAAAGATTAGCTAAGTTGCAGATAGATGCTTTTCTCGTGTGTCCGTTTGGGTTCGTTTGTCTTGTTGGTCTCGTCTGTAACAAATGAGAACAGCACAAATTAATGTATATTTCTATCAGTGTGATATCTAGATACATGGAAATAATAATTATAGATGTGGAATTTTGGTAACGCCTTTCGCCGAATTAAATAAAGTCGATGTTGGAAATATTGATGATTAATTATGACACAAGATAAATCGTTTTTTTTTTATCTTGAGATGTGGCAACGTCAGTATATTGGTCTACTGACTTTTTCATCTTTTGACCATGACAAATGTTTGCGGTTGGTTCTTCGTTTAGAATTTACATGCTTTAATATTCTTTGGCTGCAACAGATGATAACATGTGAATATTGTTTCCCTAAAACACTGAACACTAATGACAGGTTTATCTTAGCCGTGGCGTCGTGTGGCGTAACGGCAGGGTTTTCGGCCTGAACTCAGCGGTCCCGGGGTCGAATCCCCTGACGCCACCGATGTTGTGCCCTCGGGAAAAAGACACTTAACACGACTGTTCAAAGTGTTTAAAAAACTGGTATGTTATGTGTGTGGGTCACGACCTGTGTCCCACTTGTGTTGCACTGTTGCAAAATAAAATCTAAAACCAAATCAAAGCTCTGTCATTTGTAATGTACCCACCTTCCTTAGTCGCAAATGACCAGATGCGGACTAGCGCAAGTGAGCAGCTCCTGGCTCCAACGGGTGCCGCCGCCACAGTTGAACACGGCGTCATGTCCCGTCTGGTGACACTGGACGTACATGGAGCAGTCGTACGGGTGGGAGAGGAAGGTCCCGTCAGGCTGATTCTCGCAGAGCTTAGCTGTGAAAGAGAATATTATCAATAAGTTCTCTCTTTTGACAATCTTCCATTATTCTTTCTCTCTCCCTCTCCCTCTCCCTCTCTCTCCCCCCTCTCTCTCTCTCTCTTTCTCTGTCTCTCTCTTTGTCGACCTGAATTACCAAAAATAATCCGATTAATACATAGATAGATCTTGCTGGCAAATGTATGTATATGTTTTATCTTATGAAATATATAGGGGGTAAACTGCTTCTCCAAATTTCATGGCTACAGCAAACTGTTTGAGGAAAAAATGCTAATATCATTAAAGATGCCACACTAGGCTCGTCAAGACATCACCCACTATGATCAATTCAGTTACAAGCAAACGTTCAGCTCACCTATGACCTGTTCCAGTGCTGCCTCACAAGCATCCCCAGCCTCGGTGTCGTCACTGTTGGCCTGGTCAGGGTTGGGGGTGGAGACACAGTTGTCACACATGCTGCCAACTCCATCACCGTCCGAGTCGATCTGGTCAGGGTTGGGGATCAGCGGGCAGTTGTCCTGGAATCATACAGATAATGCAATGGAGTGAAAACAATTCTTCCAAAGGTAACTTTACAGATTGTTAGTCAAAAGAACAACATATATTTGTTTCATCTATACCAGTAAAAAAAAACTTTTATGATTAGTCAATTTGCTTATTCGCTAGTTACTATGGATAACCGAGAGAAATTAGGCAATTGTGTAAGTGGTAGTTACCTGGTCGTTTAGGACTCCATCACCATCGGTGTCCTCGTCACAAACGTCTCCTTTCCCATCACCGTCCATGTCCAGCTGGTCAGGGTTGTAGGTTCCAGGGCAGTTGTCCTGGACATAAGCGACAAAAGCATATCTCGTTAACAAAGCAAAAACTATGGAGACTCCAAAGAGCATGGCTCAAGTCCTACATAGTCAAGACGATCGCCATACCCACCATTCAACGTTCGTCTCTTGGCAAAGTTTGTTTCAGATAACTCTTCATTACAAATTATTTAAAAAATAACTATTCGCTGGTCTTATTGCATTGTCATCAAGAATGCTGCACATATCAATGATATGTAGCATTACCATGATATGCATAGGTTATGATACCATTTCCGTTCACTTACCATGATGCAGGTCTCATTCCCACATGAGATGAGGACATCAGAGAAGCCGTCCATGTCGTCATCACGTCCACAGACCAGACCATCAATCGAGCCTGCCCAGCCGCTAGTGCACTGGAGAGATATAGCAATACAAATATCTAAAAGACCTTTAAAGATAACGATATGCCCCATAGATACAGTTGATTGCAGTCTCTGCAGTAATGCTTTTAACACTGCATTCCAAAGATGCAGGATGCACACTGAAAGACCGGGTGTGTATGATGGTGAGAGTCGTGTCTATTTGAGGGACTACGTACCTCGCCAGGATGAAGATGAGGATGAAACTTCATTTAAACTGGTTAAGCGTAATCTCAAAAACTAACCTTGCAGCGGAAGGCCCCACTAACCAGCACACAGTCTGCACATGGTGCCTCATCGCCAACACACTCTGGACAAAAGAAATGAAGAAATTATTATGGATATCTTAAGAGCCGATGCCTATCTCACTAGACCCGCGGTACGTTGGCGACCTAAATACGTTCGGGTGATTTCACGAAGCGCTCAACGAATTTGTTTTACGCTTAGTGTGTCTTGTTGTCGCTTTAATCATACGTGTACGTTTTGCATGGCATTATCTTTATAAAGTCGAGGGTAACACAACTCCTGTTTAGGATGCACTAACGCGTCTGTTTTGTAAATTGTATGGATTTCGAAAGAATATTAAGTATGAGAAAAGCATGGAGTTCTGTCCCTTTGGTTTTATGAATAGCTTTACAAATAAAAGCTATATGGATTGAAACGCTGCCAACGTGGCGCATATCCAATGAGATAGGGGCTTAAGTGTATGTGTCGATAAATGTGGTAATTTCAGTTATGATATTTTCAGTACTAGTGTTTAGATCTTGAAGATTAGGCAAACTGACTACATACGGGGGATACAGTCCGTGATGTTCTTAGCCCCCCTGAAGACGGCGTTTGTGCCGGCAGGACAAGACTTGCAGGAAGATTGCCCCTCCTCGTCCTGGTATTCCTGGTAGTCACACTTCACACAGGAGGTGCTGTTGGCAGGCTTGTAGGTTCCCTTCGGGCAGTCAACTGTGTTTGAAAGCGAAACATCATGATAAGTATACATATTTTTTGCCTTTGTCGATGAATATGACAACATATTATGTAATTACAGAAGCAGGTGATACTTACGACAGTAAGCTATGAAATTCTCAGCCACGGTCATTTGTCCATCTTGGCAGTCTGTCTTAAACGCCGGCGTAGTTGTCATCGTGTAGGATGCTGCTTCTGCAACTTTGCCAGCAATTGTCATGCTGTAAAATGAATACAGCCATGTGCATTCGTCCAATTAGATAAGAAAATGTTTTAAAACTGTTAGCCTAGCAAAACAAAATGTCAATATATATATATTACAGTTTTACATCTGGAGGAGTTATTTGCAACAAAAATAACGCTTCCAATATTAAATAAGCATACCTGAACTCTCCGGAAGCAATCTTGTCTTGAATCTCAAAAGAAACGTCTCCTAAAAGGTACATCAAGTCGGTCTGATCCCCAGGAGTGATCTGGTCAGGTAGCGAGGTGCTTTCGGCGACGACATCGAACTCGACGACGAAACCCGGGCCAGATCGGGCGTTTGTGTTTGCTGATGAGAAGCGAACGGACTCACCACAGGTGACGTTGATGTTCTCAATGTTGCACCTTCCCGATCCTGAGGTTGCTGCTCCACCGAGGCTGTTGAAGAGGCGCTCAAACATCTGGATGATGTCGGCATCGTTGCTCTGGCAGTCTCCGTTGTAGTAGAAATCAACTTGATTCGTCATCTGAGACGCCCACGCCAAACGTCTCCCTGAAAAAATGTTAACGGGGACATGTACCACATCCACCGTTACAGCTGCTCTTCAAGCTGAAAGGGGTGACCGTGTTATAACAATTCATCATCAGGATAAAGTAATCGTGTATATGTGTTGCTGTCTAATATGATTTGAGAAAAAAATCAAGTTGTCTTTACGTTTCATTTCACGCTTGACAGACAGCCATGTGTTGTATTTGAACGGAATTAAGTCCAACCTCCAATTTTGGAACGATCTTTATGTTCCAAATATTACCTGAATATTTCGAGTTTTCGATATTCGTATTCGAACTTTTTCTGTTACGGAAAGCCAGACTATACCGATAAATATCTATAGTAGGAAACGCTTTGTCGCGGCATATTCGTACCCAGATATGCTGCAGTTTAGTTTCCGAATATTGCCCAAATATTCTGTTTTCCCGATAATGCATACGGAGCCTTTTCGGCCTGAAGTGTAGCATATCCGTAACATCAAACATGCTACATTTCAAACAGTTTGTCGCCATGTATCCAAGAGGCATTTTGAGTGCCAGATTTCGCGTATTAGGACATTTTCCAAAAACAGGAATTTCGACACAGCAAATCGGGAAACATTCCGATTCAGGAATTGTTGATTTGCGTGTCCGGTAAGATATCTCAGAATATATGTCTAACGGATTCTTATAAATGCAACCTACTAGAACAGTCCGGCCATGGTGCATCTTCAGGCAGGTCATCAGCGGCACACTCCGAACGACCGAGCAGGTGCCACTGGCCTTCCAGGTCACAGCTGTAGCCATCCGCAGGTCGGCAGGCGAAGTCATGTCGGGCGTTACAGGCGACTGTGCAGAATCTTCCGCCGGTTGAAACATCGGCGCACGTGGCAGACCCGTGCTGAGGCGGCGTGAAGTCCTCACTGCATGGAGCTGCGAGAATGGATTTGATCATTATCGATATACAAGAACGTCGAATGTATTGTACTCATTATGTTTGTGTTGCAGGAAGCTTACTTCCGATGGTCCCAGTACACCACCAGATGTACATGGATATGTATACTGAAATATAAACTAGAGCGTCATTATTAGTTGACATACTAGTGGTATGCAGTGATGCACCATGGGGCATGGTCAAAGAAAATGAACATGGAAATATGCACAATATCCTACCGAATTCACAGTTGTCGCCGTTGAATCCGCTTGGGCATTGGCAGGTGTAGGTTCTGTTTCCATCATGGCAGGTTGCTCCATTTTCACAAGGGTTGGCTTGGCAGTCATCAGCATCTAGATGAGTAGAGTTGAAAAAAAAACCCCACAAATATCTGATAAATCATATGACGTTTCCAAGAATTCAATATCCACATCATAGAATTGTAATTTAGTAGTATGTTGTTGTCATTCAATTTTGCACAACGAAATGCGTACCGACACAGGAGAGGCCATCAGCGCTCAGCTCGTATCCGTCTCTGCAAGAGCAGCGGTAGCTCCCTAACATGTCGGTACAGATGTGGTCACACGACCCTCTTCCACCGTTCTCCAGACACTCATCAACATCTGGCAAGACAACAGAATGGCAGCATGAAAAGTAGTAACTCTCTATGCAAGGTCAAAATCTTCAACACGTTTGGAGGTCAAATAAGAGGGGGTCAAGGGTCAAAATTGCATTTCATAATAAATATAAGCTTGAATTTTCCTGATGATATTAATCTAAAAGAAACATAAAGAAACATTCGCGTTTACATTACAAACAGTTATGTTTTAACCCCATTCAGGCCGATATTTTCTGACGTTAACTCTCGTAAAATAGAATTTTCCTAAAAAGGAGTGTGTCTTACAGAATATGAAGTCTGCTTAGTCTAATGTTGTCTATAGCAATAGCAACGACGTCAAATATATATTTTAATTCTATCAGCTGGGACTCGCCATCTTCAATCCGCCATCTTGAATGTTCAAAAATATTTTTTTCCCCACAAATAGCCCCCAAACACGATGCTAAATAAACTAATAACGTTCGAATTGAAGGAATTGAATGAATTCATTTGAATGTTTTGTTTTTTTCTTTAAAAAAGGATAGAAGATAGTGGCGAATTTCAAAGGACAATACCCTCGTTGTACCAAAGCTAATGATTTGGTCCGTCATTTCGGATTTTGACAAATAACATTACCTAATTGGTATAACTTATGAATATTGAATCATAAAAGTTACAATGAATGACATTAGATGTAAGAAAAAAATGTAAGAAAAAAATTGTGGTTTAGCAAGAAAACCTAAAACTAGATTATTGAAACCTGAACTAGCGAATTTTGTAAAATATGCTATCAGAAACCCATTGCCATTGCAACATGAAAATATTTTAACTTTCTACTGAAATTATTGCCAAGTAAATTTAAGGAAAAGTCACCAAGTTTGATGGCTCGAGCGTTATCAAGCAGCTTTTATGCGTTCTGTGACGAAGTAGGCGTGGCCCCCAAAGCCATCCATCGTCTAATTTGGTTAAAGGATTTTTAGACCGTTACCCCCGTGCCTATATCATTACATACCTTTGCACTCGTGCTGGTCTTCCTTCGGCTCAAATCCGATCTTACACAGGCAGCAGTAACTTCCCGGAGAATTCAGGCAGACGCCGTTGTAATAGTCACATGGACCTTGCCCATCATAGATCTCACACTCATCCACATCTGGAATTCCACAAACGATCAAATACTGGTCACAAGTAGAACAAGAAATTCTTTACAAAAAGCTGGTTCAATGTTAATTACTTATCATCATAGTGCATCGCATCAGTTAAAGAAATTACATTCTGACATTTTGCGACTGAAAAGAATGCTGTAGTACTTTGTGGTTGGGCCCACAAAGGAAGTATACGTGTTGGACTAGGCTTTGACGGATAAGTAGCCAAGCGAAATACTGTCAGTCACTCGCCGCCGAAAGATTATGCTGGGCTGTGTAGCCTCCATTGCAGGCTCTCTGGACCTTTTTGGGGCTAATAGATACAATTTTTGCTGATGGTTTCCTTTTTACAGTTGGTAGCCAGCCCGTGTGTCATTTTTGGCTTTTAGAGTTTTTCGTTGATTTTGGCTAAATGTCGGTGGTGTGAATGTCAAGGATGATTCACCCACGTTTTGGAAGTAGTGACGTCACTTAAGCTGGGAATGAGCTAGCAGAAATTTGTCATTCAGGATGAGTCATGGGTAGGTTGGAAACTAGTTGAGAGTAAGTCAGCATTGGTTATTGCATGGTTAAGGTTCAAATTTGACTGCTGACTTACTCCCGACTAACAACCGACCACAAGCCAACCCATTCCAGACACCCTGTCTACAGCAGAATCGACTGGCACAGCCGAACACCGGCCAACATAGCTCCAGAACCACTTCTAACCATGGTCGGGGAAGGTTGGGTTTGGCTATGTGTAACCGGGGCTTTATCCGTCTTCACTGTAGCAAAATACCTTATTGTTCATGACAAGATAATATTTTCGAGGCCAGAATTGTCACGCCTGTATCAAAGATAACTGAACTTAACGTTATGTGTCTGTTAGGTATCTAAAGGCTTCTTAAACTAAATGGTCATTTTTGCAATATCCCATTACCTTTGCAGGTGTGCATGTCGTATTCCAGTTCATATCCGATCTTACACGAGCACCAGTAGCTTCCGACAGTATTTGTGCAGAAGCCATTGATACGGTCACAGGGGCCCTTTCCATAATTGGGAAGGCATTCATTTATGTCTGAAAATAAAACAATAAATAAAATCGTCACACGTCTCAATGATTTCAGGATAGACTGACAAGCTTAATAATGTGTTTCCACGTACCAAGTTGGGAGCAAGGAACTTTTGTTATTCTTTCAATGAAATGAACGTTCGTTGTAGGATACATCAAAGTAATTCGAAAGTTGTATCAAAATCTTTAAAAAATAGATGATTCAAATTTATCGAAGCCAAAAATGTGAATGAAGTCCTGCGAACATGTCATAGCAACTTTCATACCAAATTGCAGGTCATTAAGATATGACGACACAGGAGCAAAAATATACCCTTTTTTTGTCTGCAAATAATACAAATTCCAAAATAAATGATTTTAAAGCCGCGCACGCTGCACAGAAAACCCAATACCCAATGTATAATACAATTGACATGAATGCACGGTAAATAGTAAGCTCAGTTCTTAATTTCAGAAGTAAGAGAAATTGGATAAATAACAAATCCTCATAATTTGGCCTGGATGCTAAAGGTGTCTAACCACAAAAAAGCATATTACGTTAATGAAACCCAAATGTTTGATTCAAAACCGTTGTTCAATATCGTCTTAATCTTACCAATGCATGTCGCACTTGGGGAATTCGGGTATCGGTGACCTCCAACGCAAACGTAGCTTCTGTCAGACGACGACGACAATTCGTATCCATCGTTGCACCGTGGGTACCCAAGGCTGTCGTGACTCGTTCCACCGATGTAGTATCCATTCCTGGGAGCCGTTGGTTTGGAACACGGTCCGGCTGAAATAACAAATAGTCTTTAGAGATTTATAATATGCCTAAGCAAGTATTCTAGTAAAGGAATTTGTTTCTGCATTTTGCAAATTTACTGTATTTGCCATGCAGTTTTTTGTATAATTGCCTAGGCGATTTAACGGAGCGGGCGGGTGGGTTGTCAAGCGTTCTGTTCGCGGGATTGGACTTAGAGCACGTGTGTGCGGCCTGCTAAGGGTCTGGCGCTACAATGAGTAAATGCCTCGTGTACACTGAGACCACCCGCAGGAGTGTCAGACAGATAGCTTAGTAACTATGGCAACTGTCTGGGACTACGTGGGAAATGGTTCGTTCTCGCTTCACGTCAGAAACCCGGCTATTTCTGCATAGATGTGCCTGGTACTAAAATTGGTTTATTTGATTTGGATGAACGATGGCGCCGGTCGTGCCCTGTGCCAAATAGATAGAATCCACCAGAATCATGGTGGGGAAAGTCTGTCTAAACCCATATATGTGCCATATAACACTTTGGTAGATTAAAAAGTACTTTAAAACAGAGTTTTTTTTGTTCTCTAGACAGTGTTGAAATTTGCTTTAGTCTAACTACGTAGACCCGTATTCTTCTAGTGAGACCAGCATTTAATCTTGCTTGAGGTGAAATTATTTACATCACTTAGCGTTTAGTATTGTCTGCCGTTATATCAGTCATACTTCGAACAGCCCTGTCTGCAGTTCTTCCAGGATGGTTGACCGATGTGGCACCGGGTACATCGAACTCATAGTTGTGTCCGCCTGCACGGTTGCGCACTTTTGTCTGCAGAGAATAGAACAATCGTTATGGTAGAATGAAACTTGATTTGTGTTGATTCCGCTTCACACACACACACACACGCACGCACGCACGCACGCACGCACACACACACACACACACACACACACACACACACACACACACACACACACACACACACACACATGTTGTACAATACTTACCCAATCAATTTTCCAGCTCGGAAAAGCCCCTCCGCCCTTGTTTTTAAAATACACCCTTGTCAGAAGCCCGTTGAAATTTCCACAGGAAGCTGTGTTGGTACTGAAACATGTTCAGATGGATATAATAAGTTCAAATAAGAAAGAGAAAAGCGCTGAATAGAGGGTCACTGCGTAGAGATGGCCCGCGCCTCTAGGTGTACGACCTGTGCAAAGCACACACAACTAGCATACAGATCAGAAATATAACTTCATAAAACGCAAAAAAATCTGTGTCTTTGCGTTTGTTGAGTAGACACCCGACCAAAGAAAAGCAACGTAAGCATCGCTGTCGTCTGGAGATGTTGTTTTGCCGCCTTTTTTTGGCCGCGATGGTGGCGAAACGATTTAACACACAGCGAGGTCCAGAGATTTGTAACGCTCTAACAGGTTATTGCTACCGTCTATGAAAAATAAACTAAATACAAAGATGACGAGGATATGTGCTAATAACTAGACGTAGTGTTGTTGATGTAAGCGGTGGGTGTCCTATGTCCGTAATGATTTTGTTAGTCGGGCCGCATTCACTACGTACGTCGGACCGCGCATCTAATGCGTAGTGGCCTCGTTCCCGTCAAAACATGAGCTGGGATGCGCTAGATATAGTCCTTCTCACATCACGAGAGAAATGTGCACAATCTAAATTTTCTGGTCAAAAGAAAGCTAGATTATCATAGAGTATAAGCCTTATTTATGTTTTCTTAACTTCATCACCAACTTCCGAAGAGAGCAAAATTACAAAAGCGTGCCAAGTTAGGCATTCCTGAAAACATTCCTGAAAACGTCTCTCAGCGTTTACCACTTATAACACGGAACATGAAGGGCTAATAAACAGTATGAATGTATTTCATATCCAAATATATTCTTTGAAATAAATTCTAATTCATTAAAACCTGACCACTACCTGGCAACCAGTGATGGAGCGCCGTGAGTTCGAGCGCATAAAAAAGTGCAATGTTAGTGCATCTCCCGTTATGGGTTAAACGTCATCATCTTCTAATATTGTACTTAACCATCAGATCAGTTGCTAACTGTAACTAAACTTTAGAAATCTTATTAGTGTTCTTCCTTAGAGTACTTACTCGCCCCTTCCGCACCTACTGCCCCCGCAACTGAAATCGCAAGTCACACTTCCTGTTGACCCATCCCAGGTTATGTAGGTCAGTCGTAGCTCAATGGTTGCGTCCGAGTCGGCATAATGGTCGCCACTTGTTCGGATTTCCACTGTGGATGCTATGCATGGGTGAAGACACACATTACTTCTGCATCACAATTACTTGAAAAATACCTCTATGAAATTCAATGGAAGGCATCCATGACGTATCGAATGGCCAGTTTGGCGGCATCATTTTTCCATCTTCAACTGTTATCCTTGAATTATGCCAAAATCATGAATGTATAACTACTAGGTAACTATAATTAAAAGAGCGTTTTAACAATAGACAGCAAAAGCGTCATGTCAGCAAAAGCTACATGGTGGCGCGCTAGATTATTTGTAATGTTAAATGACATTCTAAATACTATCTTATCTCATCGTACTGCCGTAAGGAATAGATCAGGAAAAAGTACACTCGTAGTTTAGGTGTAATGACCGTAAAATTCCATACAATTACAATTTTGCAGAAAAGTACCAAATAAATCTAATTTGACTGTCTTTTAAGTTAGACCAAATTGACAGAACATGTGGGAAACACATATAGATGTAAGATATATTTTCAAACAAAATATTGCACTATAACGTTGTAAAATAACTTTATACATACAATTTCCAGCCGTTGAGTTTGAGGGTGTATTTAACATGCAGCATGATGCGTGCTTTACGTAGTGATTACACAGAGATCTGTACTATCTCTATCTAAAACCAATAACGTACCTTTGGACGTTCCTTGGACTGTCATCATAATGACACAAAATGCCCAGAAGATCTGAAATTTAAAAGAAAGGATATTCATTCTTTCAATTATCCCTTTGGTTCTGGTGGTAATTTCTGCTAATACATTCTGTAGTTAATCAGGTCAATAATTCATATATTATACAAATACAAGTCAAATATCTACAAAAGTATTTCAAAACAATAATCAAACACTTGTACCTTTACAAAAATCTAATTTATTGTATGCTTGTGTTTGCTATGTTTACGCTATGATACAATTATCAGTCTTTCCGAGTTAATGTTTAAAAGTGGTAAGATATCAGCTATAGTATACATAACAAGGGCGCATTGTTGATGTGAACAAAACCGATAAATTCAACCAAGTGGCAAAGAAAGTCTAATGTTTTACCTTCTTGTTCTGCCCAACATTCATGGTGAAATCGGGCATGAAGCTGGTCTCGTCTTTGTTGATGTGTAATGCACACGGATTGCCTGAATAGTATTACACTATGTCATTATTCACTTCTAATGGCAACCCTCAGAACATAGTATTGGCAAACACGTAGCCCTCAAAAAGACAACCCACTCGAAAAGTCTATGAAGGTTTCCATAATGGTGATCTTACTAATTGATAAGTACCTGGCACGAGATTGAAAAAAAAGAAGTGCCCCATAGGCCCAAATTACAATACTCGATCACAAGAATAAATATCAAAGAGTTTCACTTTTACTAACTCCTTAAGTACCGCCGGTGCTTTCTCTCTCTGGATAGTTATTTAGCAACACTTTGCGTTGGATATTCAAAGTATACCTCCATCTGTAATAGGTAGTTTGAGGTACTATAGGAATTAACCAAGCGATAACGAATGCATGCAAAGCTGAAGCACTACGGCAGAATAATAGTCCCAAACTTCACAATATCGTATCATAAAGCATTCCTTACATGCAAAACACAGCTTGAAGCCTAAAACCCAGATAGGAGTTCCTTTTTGTACTTCCCGTTGAATGTTGAATCACACACACAACGTTAGCTCATATTAGGAGAATTTTTCAAACCAATATTTTTTTTCGAATCTGTAAGACAATGTCAACGACACTCAAAAGCAAAAATTGACAGGCTACACTTCTATCCTGACCCTAAAGCAGTGTAAAACATAATGAGATATGCTACCGTATAAGTAAAGTAAAGTAAGCTACCGTATGTTATAAATGCTGAATACAACAAAGTGTATTCCATATCGCCCAAGGTACCGGCCCAACCGCGTGTGGGAGTAGCCGACGGCCGGAGGGCGATCAAATCCGCGGGAGGGCCCGGACCGAGGGTGATGCGGAATACACCGTGTTGTATTTTACTTATGTCATATCCACACAAAAAAACACATTCCATGCAAAATGCACTAGAAGTTAAGAAAATTCTGTGTCCTCGAACAAACAATAACTGTAACAACATCGATTCCAACGTCCAAATCCGGTATTCGAATATATTTCGACAGCGGCGCAACCGGCGCACTTGAAGAGAGTTCGAATCGTTCCAATCGAACGTCAACTATGAAAGCCCGGGACTACCGTTAAGTACGTATACGGACCGGTCCCAACACCCGTATCGAACGTTATTTAGGCCCGGGTATAAATTGCATGCGTATTCATTTTTCAACTTAAGTATATACATAATAGCGTTTTTACATTTCTATCATTTCTATATTTCTATCAGCTCAGAAAAACAATCTTTACCGTGACCGAGTTTTATATCTTATAGGTTATAAACAATTAAGTACTTAACTGCCCTTGCGAATTTCATCAAATTTTCAAATGGTCAATCCAGAGCTGTTTTGAATAACGAAAGATGAAGAAATTCTTGAAGTGCAAAGAAAATAGAAAATATTTCCACTTGATCATATGTAGATCAATCAAACCTTCATCCTAACTATGCAAGTACGAAATTGACAACAAACTGTTAGACGTGTACGAACTGATAACTAAGAACAACAGGTGATGATTAAAAAACAAGATTCTCGTGCCAGATACGTTCAAACATTCGTCTTGTCTGTTTGCATTTCTAAGTATCAAAATAATAATGTGGAACTCGTTGTCATAAAGTACTGGGGCTCCCGATAGCTACAAACAACACCTAGCGTTTGCTATGTGAAGTTAACATGTTGGTGTAATAGGTCGTTCAAAGTGCTATGACCGCACAATGCCGTATTCATGCGGAGCTGGGAATATCGAGTGTATGAATTAGTTGCTGATATAAATCGAGAGCAACCCAAAGATGAAGGTATCTACGTTCATGGCCCCTCAAATCGTAGCGTCATAAAACATGACTGCCTGGCGCCTACAAAACACACTTCGAAGCCTATACGTTTAAGACCAGACAGGATCTCTTTTTGTCTAACACTGCTAAATAATCTTCGGCTAGCAACAGTTACCCAAACTAAGCCGATTTGATAGATGTGAGGTGTACATTGGAGGTAGTAGACAATCTTCGTCTAATCTTACTGTGAATGTGACGAACATGCATGAATGACATAACGTCACAAAGAACCTATCTTATCCCTTTAACTTTGCAATAAAACTATCTGGAACCAGATAAAGGCTTGATCGTTAACAGAATTTTTCAACTTATGCAACATATGGATTAATTCTAAAGAAAAAAACCTACGCAATTCTATACTTCCATCTTAAGCATCAAGGTCTAAATGATGTACAAAACCATTGAACATTGCTTACCTCAATGTCTCTCAGACGTAGCTGAAGACCGTGTCGCCTGGCTCTCACTGAGCCTCCTGCTGAAGAGGAAATATTGCATTCTTATATACTCTTCCTAAGAGTAGAACACACAAGGAAATGCCAACGCACGGAAAACGGTATGTGTGCCTATATCTTCAACGTAAGTACCCACATCATAGAAGAGTTATTACATTTCTTTTATGTTCTCCGATCAGAAAAAAAAAACAATACTCACCGTGGCTAGATGTTAAAGGTTATAAACACTTAACTGTCCTTGTGAATTTCATGAAATTATGAAAAAGTTAAGGAAACTGCAATAACAGGAAATTTCTGAAGTGTCAAGCAAATAGCAAACATTTCAACTATTATTAAAGCATTATCAAATGCACCCACGTCCAAGTATGTGGCCATTGCCACCCTAGTTTACGTTGGAATTCTGCGTATGAATATTAATATTTTGATAAGTGTTTTTATAGATATGTTATTGGACATGCAGCAATATGACAGGCACCAGATGGTTCCAATTGAAAAATACGCGTACGATGGATGATGTACCAAATGGCAAACACACTGGTGGAGCTGCGAAACAAATCACTCCCTAATATTAGAACAAGAAGCTTCCATATATACAAAAGTATTATTGTTGAGAACCATAGTTTTTATATTGAGGTGTATAGTTGCGTGTATGTATGTGTGTGTGTGTGTGTGTGTGTATATGCGTGTGTATGTGTTTGTGTGTGTGTGTGTGTGTGTGTGTGTGTGTGTATGTGTGTGTGTGTGTGTGTGTGTGTGTGTGTGTGTGTGTGTGTGTGTGTGTGTGTGTGTGTGTGTGTGTGTGTGTGTGTGTGTGTGTGTGTTGTCACGAAGAACTGTATGGGCTTCAGGCCGCTCTCTATAGTAGCTACAAACAACGTTTGATAAATCACGTGAAGTTAACATGTAGGTGTAATAGGTGGTTCGAGGTATAGCGGGACTATAACCACACGATGCAGCATGTATGTGAAACCGGGTTATACTGAGAGGTCGTTATAATGAAAGTTTATTGCAAATGCCTGTCCGTAGGCTAATTGCAAGTACATGTACATGTATATGTATCTTAACACGGTGTGGACGGACAAACAATGATGAACAATATAACATATGACTACTCTAGTCTTAACTACTGACACTAAGTTCTAACTTATTGAGTTCAGCTTCTTTTTCCGAGACAGTGGGTGACGAATGATCCCACTTTTATTGTAACATGCGAGTTTTGTGATGTTAAGAGGAGAGTAGTTTTCTTTTCGTCTGAAAACGTGGAGAAATTAGGATGGAAAATGGTGGCCTCTTTAAACAACGCCTTTCTTTCGTGGTCGTAGAGTGGGCAACTTGACATAAAATGTGTTTCGTCTTCCACCGTGTTTGACATGCAGTATTTACACGTTCTTTCGCACACAGGTAAGTTCTTGTACCGCCCTTTCTCAATTTCAAGGGGGAAGGCACTAATTATAAGTGGCGATGGTACCGATTCAATGCAGATATAAACCAAGAGCAACTCTTTGACTGACGTCCTCAAGCTTATGGTAGTGTCATATAAGATGATCTCCTACAGAACATATCTAAGCTTAAAAGATCGAACCTTAAAAGCTTAGAGCAGACAGGGGCTTTGTCTCGTCTGAAACTTTTGAATGGTTCGAAGGCATGCAAGAATCTCTCAAGCTTTGATAACTGCTAGGTGTATCAGAAAAAATGTACAAGCTTCATCTACTATTGCTGTAAAGGGGAAATAAACTGTTCTGATCTTCAGTTTTGCTATAAAACAACTAGAAACAAGATCAAAGTTTGGTCGTTGTTCTTTTGAAAACCTTTGTAATGCAATGAATTCAGTCAAAGGAATAATGCGATTCTAGATTTCTACCGAGACACTGACCATAATTTATAAAGAAGTAAGAGAATAACATACAGGGGCACACATGCGCATGGAGAATGGTCTGTTACGGTGCCTTTATCTTAAACGTAACTATCTAGATAACAGCGTCATTGTGTTTCTACCATGCTACCTCTCAGAAAAACAATCTTGAAACACTGTCCTTGGAAATTTTACAAAATCATGAAGTACTCAATCCATAGCTATTATATTTGGAAAAATAGGAGATAATAGGTAAAACCCAGTTTCGTCTGCATACGGCATTGTGTGGTTATAGTACCTCGAACGACATATTACACTTGTATGTACAGTTGACATAATTTGTTGAACGCTAAGCGTTGCTTGTAGCTACCAAGAGAGCGGGAGCCCTGACAACAGGTTATGTTCTACGATATCGATATCTTTGAGCATACACACGCGCGCGCGCGCAAACACACGTATGAAAGCTTCTTGTTTTAATATTGGGGAGTAATTAGTTGGCAGGTTCACCAATATGTTCATACATCCATAGTATGCGTATTTTGCATTGGAACCATCTGAAGCCTCTCATATTGCTGCGTGTCCAATAACATATTCATCAAAACACTTATCAAAATGCTCATACTCATACGCAGAATTCCAACGTAAACTAGGGTAGCAATGACCACATACATGATATTCATTATGCGGGTGCCTTTGATCTACATATTGTAATAATAGTCAAAATGTTTGCTATTTGCTTGGCACTTCAGAAATTTCCTGTTATTGCTACAGTTTCCTTAACTATTTCATAATCTTATGAAATTCACAAGGACGGTTAAGTGTTTATAACCTTTAACATCTAGCCACGGTGAGTATTGTTTTTCCTGAAAACATAATAGAAATGTAATAACTCTTCTATGATGTGGGTACTTACGTTGAAGATATAGGCACACATACCGTTTTCCGTGCGTAGGCATTTCCTTGTATGCTCTACTCTCCGGATAAGTATATATGAATGTAATATTTCCTCTTCAGCAGGCGACTCAGTGAGGGCCAGGCGACACGGTCTTCAGCTACGTCTGAGAGACATTAAGGTAAGCAAAGTTCCACTTTCTAAGTTATCAGTTGTTACGCCTAACAGTTTGTTAGCAATTGTGTACATGCATAGTGAGGATGAAGGTTAGTATTAGAAATTCGAAATAAAAACAAAATGGTTTGGAATGAAACCTTACTCTGGTTTGTTGTACTTTTTTGTTGTTGTAAAAGCAAAGAATAGAATAGATATTTTCATGCAACATCATGTCATTCATATCATGCTGTGTATTGCTTAATATGGCTCACGGTATCAAATAGCCTAATTTTGTGAAGTTCTTGGTCACCATTCAACATTGAATATTCATTGTGGTCAGACAGACTGCCCCTACGGCTACTCAACTATGGGACTGAATGAGTGTCGGACAGAAAGAGACTTCTTTGCTGGCAGATATGCTTCATGACACTTCATAGTTTAGTTGGGGACCTCTGTTGTAGGGTTGCTCTATATCTGTTACTGCATCAAGCACTCGGTATAACCGTTTTTGATATTGCTAGATTCGCATGCAAGCGACATTGTGAGGTTATAGTACCTCGAACAGCCGTGTGCACATATATATAAACTCCACTTATCAAATGCCCAGCAAGGTTATTGAGAGTGGGAGCCCCCTCATTTCTTCGTGATAGCGTGTTCCGCCATCAACCAAAATGCGAACCCATGTATTTCAAAGCGTTCCTCCTGTCAATCTCAATCATCATACAAACTTCAAGAGACTAGGTTAAACCTTTAGAATATTGTTATGTTGTGATACTGTTTTTTCTGATCTAGTGTCAGGTATGTATTAATTGGTACGTTCACCGCCATGTAAACAAGCATAGACTTTTCGAGTGTGTTGCGTTCTGAGGGTCGCGCGTTTGCCAATAAAAGGTTTTGGGGTTGTTAGAAGTGAATAATGACATAGTTCTCCACTAAGCAGCCAACCGTGTGCATCACCGATTGGCATAGGCGAAACAAGATCTATTCCGTTTTCCACCATGAATGTTGGGCAGAACAAGCAGGTAAAAAAATCAACCTTTCTTTGCCATTTGTTTGAATCCATTGGTTTTGTTTCAAGTGCTCGTGTTATGTTTATTAAATCTAATATCACTTTCAAAAAAGAATACGGAAAGTCTAGTTGAATCGTAAGCATCTCGAACACAAACACAGAATTAAGTTTTGTTTTGATAAAGATACAAAACGTTGATCACTATTTTGAAATTCATTTGTATGTATTTGACCTGTATATGGAATATTGACCTGCTTAACAACAAACACGTAACCGTTATAAGCAAAAATTACTAAATGCACCCAATGGACACTTCCAAGAATAACTGAATCATTTCAAATTTTAGGTCTGCTGGGCAATTTGTCTCATTTTGATTGCAGTCCGAGAAACGTCTACAGGTACGTCATTGGGTTTAGGTAGACATAGTATAGTTCTCTGTGCAATTAATACGTAAATCATGCATTATGCTGCATGTTGAATACACTCCCAAATCAACTGCTGGGAATTGTATGTATAATATTATTTTCTTACATCAAAGTGCAACATTTTGAGTTGGTCTAAATTAACAGAAACATGCATAGTTGGGAAACACAGGCAGTAGATTTATTCTTTACTTTTCTGAAAAATTGTACTTTGAATGGAAATTGGACTACCAGGCAAGTTTGTATGGGAGTTGCATCCCAGGCGATTCTATGCAAAAACCAACAAGAAAACCGCAAAATTCAGAATACGCTAATCTTCTAAAGACTATTTGTTATTGCAGCCAGGTCGTGTTCCAGACCACCAGCTCCCAGGAATGGATACTACAGTGGCGGAACGAGTCACAACACCCTTGGGTACCCACGGTGCAACTCCGGGTACGAACTGTCTTCGTCATCTGACAGGAGCTACGTTTGCTTTGCAGCTCACCAATACCCAACTTACCCACGTGCGACATGCATAGGTAAGATCATATTGAACAACTCTTCATCAAAATAATGAACAGCTGTTTTGAATCAAACATTTGGGTTTCATTTACGTAATGTGTACAACGACTACTGTTTTCTCCGTTACCCACAATGATTAGGCAATGAGCAAGATGACAAACCAAAGAGTTTCCATAAACTTAAAATTACTGCAAGTTGCCAACAGTGACATTTGAACGTTGTATTCACTTCCTTGCATATTTCTTATGTATTCCAGGACAACTGTCCGCTGATCCCCAACCCTGACCAGGCCAACAATGGCGACACTGAGGCTGGAGATGCTTGTGACAGAGCTTTGGAAGAGCTTATCGGTGAGTTGCTATTTAGTCTTGAACCAGATGGTTCCGAATGAGTGCTGCCTGTATGTCTTTCATGCGATTTTTTTTATTGATGTTGGCCTTGTTGTACCTATGACATTGCTGTCCTCATTTTTTAAAATCAATATACTCCCTTTATTACTCTTTAACTAAAACTTATTTGTGGACGAATGCCATTTAACTAATTAGATTATCGTTAATAGGTCAGGTCGAGCCTAGGTCTATTTGTGCAATATATAGAATTTGCCAACAGGAATGAAAATTTTACAATGTAAAACCCTATAGATAATATTCTCTTACACAGCGCAGCTTTGCAAGAATCTGCCTGACAGAACCTTCCGCTTCAACCCGTACGACTGTTCAATGTACGTTCTGTGCCATCAGGAGGGACATGACGGAGTGTACAACTGTCCTCCTGGCACTCGTTGGAGCCAGGAACTACTGACCTGTGCTCGCTCGGATCTGGTCTCCTGCAACTGAAGAAGGTGGGTACTTACCACCACTATGCTTGAACAAAATTGTGATAGGTGTTTAATGATCCATATACGTTAAGTCATAGGAAATCAGTATTAAAGAAAAATTCTACAATTATCTAATTCTAAACAAAGTATGCGTGACTGTTAGCATTTGTCGTAGTCTAGAAAATAACAAACCCCTGATCGCCACATCTCGAGATCTGAACAAATGATATTGATATCATCATTATCAATATATTCAATGCCATGCCAATTCAGTTGAACAAAAATCGTTATCTTGTTGAAGCAACATCTTTAATTTGTGCCGTCCGATTTATTGCAGACGTACCCAACAAAACGGACGAACCCAGATGGACATGCACACGAGAAGAGCACTTTCAGCAACTTTGCTAAGCACTAGCAACGCTACAAAGGCAACAACAAGAAACTGTCACTGTTTGCTTGTTTGTTTTCGCTTCAAAGGCTAATGAAGAGCTTCGCTTTGAAAACTCAAGTCATCTCAGTCCTGTAATTATTTCTTCATTTTTTGTTGGTTCAGTTTTATACGTGCTGAGACCTTTAGACGCCAACAAATAAAGATTTGGAAATTACTCTGGCAGATATGTTTTCTTCACAGGACATGTTTCTGTATCCCTGATAAAACTGGGACTGGTAGCTTAAGGGTTGAATTGACTGGTAGGGTTAAGATGTAATCGGTACTTATAAGATGAAAAACATGTATAAGTATGAATTATCAAATGTGTCCTAACCTCGACAATCTTTATTTATAATTGTTCAAACTAGAATTATTACTTAGAATTACTTATTAAAGGCGCGCCAGTAACAAGAAATTACAAATGTAATAAACCCATGGTTGACGAATTCTCTTTGTTGTAGACGTTAACAAAATTTCTTCTTTGACCTCTTAATATGTCGTGCGACCCATTAGAAAGGTCACAGAGAGAGAGAGAGTGGTTAAGCAAGCACATCGATGAAGTGCATGGACTATATTAATCTTTCGTAATCAGGGAGGTGGGGTCATTCTGTGTGCAGGAAGCGCCTATGGCGAAATCATTCCAAACTGCACCTCGAATCCATACTTAGGCAAGTGTGGCCTCAACGATATATCCGCAATCTGGTTTTGTTCGAATTTGTAGTATTTTGACTATCATTCGATTAACAATTATGCTCATTAGATGATTATCACACTATAATTTTATAAGCTTCAAGAATTATTCTCCTGATGTGTGATGATACCTCATGTATCACATTCTTTTATCAGAGAATAAGTGTCTACCTATCACCATTACATGTTATGTAGTTATCACACTTCTCCAATTTTTCTTGTGAAAAAAGTCCCAGACTTTACGTGCCTAGAGTCATATCAATAAAGTTAATGTTTTCTTCGTAAGAAATTTATAGTCTCTCTCTAGTCAGAATATATCATAAAGTATCGATCATCAGCAACATTGAAGTCAAATGGATGATCATAAAATCGAATGTCAAATACATTCAAAATTATTTCAAGTAAATTTTTAATCTTGTAATGTGTTGAAGGCAGCAGGTAATGTCATTCTGTGAAATTGACGAAATTCTGCCTCTTAAAGGATATACATAATTATGATTTGTAGTTACTGTACTTTTGTAGCTGATCAGTTGATGTGAAGTATCTAAAGTGTGGACAATAACACAAGCGGTGTAACACTAGTACTGAACAAACAAGAACTTACAGAAGGATATGACCAACGTACATGCTCTGAATGTCAAATATACAATTGACTGCAATATTGGATGACTGAAGAGAAAAATAAATAGTGAAAAGTATTCAACTGAGTCTTGTGAGATGAATCGTACACCACACGTTTGTGAACTTTTAGCCTTTTACTTCTGTAACTGTTGGACAAGGGCAGCCCTATTCAAACAGAGATGACTCATAGAATGTGCTAGTTGAACAGATGCAAGATAGCTTAATAGCCTTGTATTTTTCATTTTAACTTGGTACAAATCAAGATACTTGTACAAATATAATAGGTCATGTGCAAATCTTGTTCACACTCGACATTTCAGCACGTATGAAAACAGACAAACAGATAAATAAAGGTTTTCCCTACATTTCTTTTACAATTTTACATAAAAAACGGACGACACATACATTGTAGCAAAAATCGTAAAGAGTGTCCTGTGTATCTAGTTAAGATTTTCCACATGCCTTCGAGTATGGGTTCACAGCATAAATGGTGTTTCCTTCCTAAGAAAACCATTGTCTTTCTCTAGTCATTATATTTTAAAGATTATCGTTTTCATCAGTGACGCCAAATGTATTTCCTTAATTGTGGAATATGGATACATTTTTCATATGAGACTCTCAAGAATGTATGGCATTAGTATCAAAAGAGTATTTATTCACAAAGTAAGCAATTCAGGGTACACTAGGGTGATATTGGCCACATGCTTAACACTCTTCAGTTACACTGCACAATTACAAACACTTGCGTGAGGAACGACCAACCTTCATGCCTTAAGTGCCAAAGGTACAGTTGACTTCAATATTGGGCAACTGAAGTAGAACCTAAATAGTGACAAGTATTGAACGATTAGTCTTGTGATATGAGTCGTACGTCACACGTGCGTGAACTTTTAGCCTTTTACCTCTGTTACCTTTCGGACAAGGTGAGGGCATCCCTATCAAACCATGAATGACTAATAGATATTATGCGGAATGTGCCAACCCAGTGGTATATTTTAAAGATTACTGTTTTCATCAGTGACGGTAAAGTCAGTTTCCTAATTATTGAATATGGATACATTTTTCATATGAGACTCCCTAAAATGTACGGCATTAGCATCAAAATAACATTTGTTCACAAAGAAAGCAATTCCAAGTCACAAGGGTGACAGTGGTCACGTGCTTGACACACTTCAGTTACACTTGGCAAACAAAATCCTTACGACAGGAAGGACCAACCATCACGCCTTAAATGTCAAAGGTATATTTGACTGAAATATTAGACAACTCAAGCGAAAACTAAATAGTGAATAGTATTGAAAATTGAGTCTTGTGAGATGAATCTTACATCACACGTGTATGAACTTTTGGCCTTTTACCTCTGTTACCTTTGGGACAAGGGCAGCTCTATTCAACCATGAATGACTCATACATTGTGTCGATTGTGCAAATTCAGCAGATACAAGATTCTTATATTCCCGTATCTATCATTCTAACTTGGTATACCTCAAGATACGTGTACCCATATACATGTAATAATAACAGGTCATGTGCAAAACTTGTTCACACTCAATATTTCAGCAAAAAGAGACTTAACACTCAACAAAAGCTTTTCTACAATTTGCTTACAAGTCTACATGACAGGCAGGCACAAAAGAGGAGAGTCCTGTTCATTTAGTCCAGCTTTTTACACATATCATCCTTCAGATTATCGTTTTTATCAGCATGTGAGGTCAGTTTGAAAAATCTTTGGTATATGAATACATTTTGAGGAATATATGAAATACCATACATGAACGGGCAAATAAATCATTTTTCGTAAGGATTTCATGTTTGCTAACAAAAATGTGGCCTCGTATTTCCAACAATAAGAATATCTATCGTCAAAGTGAAAATATTGTTGTATCATAGTATGGACGTCTACGCATACGACGTGGGCACATACGAGTGTCATAAATACACTTTTAATCTTTTCGTTTGGAAACTTCTGGATGCTGACGTTCCACAATGGCTTTGTAACCACCGCTCATAGGTTGGAATTATTTCAAACCAGAAAGACAGTGGCCACATACTTGATACCTTGATACATAGGACGAGGGTACATATTATCAATACACATCTTTGGAACCTGCTATATCGCTACACGCTCGACAACAAGTTTGTAAACTCCACTCACAGGTTGGAATTTTCAATACTAGGATATCAAGGGTCCCATACTTGATACCCAGGACGTGGGTACGAATTAGAAATCCATTTGTTACCTTTTGTATTGCAAACATCTGGATCATGTCATATCGTTACACGTTCCACAATAGGTTTGCAAATACCGCTCAAAGGTTGAATTTTATTGCATACAAGGGTGCCAAGGGCCCCATACTTGATATTCAGCACGTATGTCCATATTATAAAAACATTCATAACCTTTTGTATTGCAAACATCTGGATCCTGTCATGTCGTTACGTGTTCTGCAACAGCTTAGTAAACACCAGCGGCTAATTGAATTATTCAGACATTACGGTTAAACTATGCAATACTAGCAATGTCCACGCACTTGATATCCGGGACGTTGGTACATTTGACTTCCATATCATATAAACAACTTTTACCCTTTCCTTTTGCTTCATAGCTGTGAATTCCAACGAGGTTTATGGTTGACAACTTGACAATCTTATTCAATCAACTACAACAGTTAAGTGTTTACATATTTTCCTTGGCGTCAGCACATGAAAACTGCATGACGTTTACTAATATTTGAACACTTATGTTTAAAGATATAGATACACATACTATATTCCGTCCGGTGACATTTCCTTGTATATTTTACACTCCGGATGAGTATATATGAGCGAGGTTTTTCTCTATCGGCAGGAGGCTCGGTAACTGAGCCACGCGACACGGTCTTCGGCAACGTCTGTGAAGAAGTGAGGTAGGCAAAGTTCTATTGTCTTATACATCATTTATACCTAGATCTTAGTCTAACATTGCATTGATTTGCCTTTAGATGAGCCCCATTGTGCAAGTACAATAGAGTCGAGTAGATTCTTTGCCTAGGTGAGAATTATGTTTTACAATCTAAGTCGTTCTTAAGTTTAGTATCATTGTACACTTAACAGCCTTTCGCACCTATTCTTTGCACGTCTGACTGCAACCGTTCTTTAAAGCTATCTAGTGAGGATTTTCCTACTGTATTTGATGACAACGAGTTCAATTTTACTATGGTTCCCGGAAAACATGATTTTTTAAAAAATACATCTGTCCTTGGTTGATGACTCTGGTACCGTGCCGGAAGCAGAAGGCTCCCCCTATACAGTGTGTGGTGTTTGGCTGCTTGCATCTTGGGGAGGGAATTGCGAGGTAGTTTAATGCAGAAATGGCCATGTCTTGTCATTTTCTGAGCTAGTATTAGATATACATGTTTAGGCTATGTGGTTTAAGGATGAGTTTCAGGATGATTGGGTGAATATTGTTTGGCCCTATTGATTTCTTCGGGTTAAAATTCATTAGTATCTAGCATCTATCATCCGTTCTAATTTTGATGTTGGGTAACTCTTCACTGTACTGACATCGCTTTGGTTGTGGGATGATATGCAAGTGTTTCCTAGCGAGTAATGGTGCCGTAGTAGAATGCATTCAATAATTCTGATTTTTCAGCATCCGTATATTTCTCGGAGGTTTGTAATACCTTGTCTTGTCTTTGAATTTCTGTATTTTCACATTAATATCCTGTTATTTCTATTGTTTCTGGCCTTTAGCTTCTTATATGTTGTCACCACTTTTCTTGAAGCGTATATAGGTTGATTTCGTGCTCCTGTGTTCTTCATATGGTCTTCAGGTTTTCTGGTTTCATAATCTGTCGCAGTATCAAATTTATGGTTTAAAAGTTGTATCGACCAAACTTCGATCTCATCTGGCTTGGTTTGGTTTGTTGTAGTTGTTGTGATGAAACTAAAGAATAGAATAGGCTCTTTCATACAGCGTTATTTCATTCCCGTTTTTCACGCGTGTGCACCATAAGAGTAGGTGGAGCCAGTATATTACCTCCAGTATACGGATACAACTATCACACATACCTAGCTTTGGGGAATTTTTACTCAATTTAGAGTTATTAAAAAGTGTCAGACATGAAAGGAATTGCAGGTAGAAGTCTAGCATTGTAATGGGTTTACCTTGAAATGAATTCCCAGTGTTACAGAAGTTTTGAATGGATATTGGTTTCCAAAATTTTTTAGCAAAACTTCACCTGTGAATTGTAGTATTTCTATGCTAAAACCGATTCGGAAGTAGAATAGAATAGCTATCCGAGCTTTTTTTATCACTTCCAAATAGCCCCACAGCTTTCAAATAGGTTAGGGTTAGGAAATGCTATCCAACAGTTCTAGGCAAAAAGGACCCCTATTTGTTCTTAAGCTCGTAGGAGTGGAACTGATTTTTTTTTCCTTTTTCTTTTTTAGACAGGCATGTTTTGTGAAGTAGTATGACCTTTGGGACTTCTATTTTAGGTTGGCTGTTGATAGAAATCTGCATCTGTATTTTACACGCTATATAACCGCCCACTGGGATAACTAGCTTTGCATGCATGTGACAATAGAAATGTGAAATGGAATGGCAATATAAGCTTAAACGACTTTCACACCTACATCTATACCTTAATATCGAACTGCAAACGTTAGTCATAGGTACTAAGAGAGCGGAAGTCCCAGCAATGTTTGGTGGAAACGAGTCTGACTCAATATCGATAGTTAAAAGAATTATAAACATCTCATTCCTGGGTTGATAATTCTGCTCCTTGCAGTCAGAGTTGTGCAAGCAGTTACATGTGTTCTTTCCTAATCTTTTACCAAGTACATATATCAATCGGTACGTCAATAAGTTTGTACATTATACATATTCCGGGCATCTTCGATTGTCTTTTATTGTAGGCCTGATTCTGCTTTGATGAAATTAACGCCCCAATCTAACGCGTGGTGCCGTGGCCTCGTCAATGTGACTATTTTCTTATTTGAATGCTGACCCCATATTGTGGAGTAGTAATCTAAAGTGGTTCTAACTCTAAATCGGGAATGAAGAAAATGCTTATTTGCATTCTATCTGAAAAAGGGAAGGGATCGTGTATTTTTCCCGGTTATTAACAATGTACCAAAGGACTGTATTAAGACCACCAGGATGGTCAAATTTGGGTTCAAAATTCCCAAACCTTTTTTAGACTTTTTTAGAACCAATGTGTGACCATGTTCGAAGTTATCTAATTTGAATCGAACGTGCGTTCTGTTCTATTTGGGGTCACCCGAGGTATTAGCATGTTTTCGCCTTAAATACGTGTCGTATGGCCCTTTCTTTCCGGGGTAACCGGGTGCCTTAAATGAGATGGAAACCAAGTCTATCGCGAATTCAAGCTATTTTCTGCACATTATATCTTTGCTGAAATTTTCCATTGACAGATAACCAAGCTACCGGCGCCATCGTTAATGAAGGTCGCAGGGCTTGTTTAAGCCGTCATCGATGACCTACTCTCTCTGTTCGTGCAACATGGCATATTTTAATTAAAACATAATATTCAAAACGTAAGCAACTAGCGTTTAAACTCACGCATGCATTGAACTATTGCGAACCGATTATCTCCGGACGTGTGTCTTAGGATTTTTTTTTGATACGGCGGAAATTTTGAATTACTGGTTTTGAGTGTAAAAAAAATACTTTTTTTACTTTTTATTTTCAGCCGTAGAATGTATTTCACTGAGAAACGAAATCCCCAAGACAGAAAGTTTAATATATCTGTTATTAACCAGACCATTCAAAGCATTAAGATTTTTGGTCACAACAGGTATTTGTTTTTTTTGTCCACATATCATCCTATTTAAAACAGCCAATTTGGCGTAATTTAAAACGTTCAGACAAAATTAAGCAATATACGTGCAGTTAGTAGGATTTGGGGTCTACACAATACATTTCATTTCGGCGAGACACGTGCGCGAGATTGTTTTTCTGACTATCATGATTTTAAGAAGATGTTACAGTTAGTGTCAAGCTCTCCTGGGGACAGCGCGGGAGCCCCGGTAACCTGATACCCTCCCGTACAGAGGACATTTGTTCCTAGCAACCAACCGCTGTGACCATTATGCACATGTTTCTGAAATGTCTAATCGAAATTGCAGAGCTTATATAAGGCATCTGTTCCGTGGTAGATGCAAAATCTAACTGCAATGGATACTTTTATTTTGCATTCTAGCGTCCTTAACTGTGTATCTGTATTTTCTAGTCATGCAGCTAAATCCATTGGCTTCGAAATGTGACCTCTTCAAGTTGTGTCGAGGTTCACCTCTTTTTGTTAATGAATCGCCTGCTGTTGTGGTTTATTGAAGCTCTACTCTGAAAATGCACTTTGTGTGGCGCTCTATGCAAACAATACCGTGATATCTTTTTCAACAGACAATCTTACGCAAATTGGCTCACCCACACTAATTTTGATAAAGCTATTGTGCAATTCATGTATTTGTACAAGAGAGAGTTATGACCCATAGAATTGTTCCTTAATTGCTTTTGCCTTGATCTTGGTACACCGGTGTCATGTCTTGGGCGATACCTGCAGCTGTGACATCATGATCAAATGCAGCATCTATCTAAATGAAGTACCCAATTTGAAACTGAGGTTGTATAAGCTATATTTTCCATAGGTTTTCGGGCAAGATGCGGGCAGCCATGGTGATGTGGATGACGTTGCTACTCGTACTAGCACTCAGCACAGGTATGAATTACAAGTTCCATATCCACATACATCTACAATTGCCTTAAGAAGCGAGAAGAAGTCGAACCTGTAAATAGTAGACAAGTATAGATTAGTCCTATTTTTATAATTTTTACTTGACTAAAAACCTGGCAGCTTAAGGGTTAAATCAAATGACGCGAATTTTGATATGACAATGCATGTGATATATGCCAACATGGCTTTTTCTTAAATGCGCCATACATCACTATTTTATTTTTGATTTTGAGAAACATTTTTCAATCAAAGCTACAAAAAATGTATTTGGGATTGTTGATAATCTTAGCGGGTCTGAGCAATTTGGGACTGGTTAATTTCACAGGTGGGTGCCATTGAAAGATTTCAATCTTGCAATTGGACTTTCTTGAATTCAATTTTGGACTGGGGTGATTATGGCTATGATGAAAAAGGCCATTTTTCGAGTAGAATTATGTATTATTCAGTATTTTGACATTTATTTAGAGTTTCCTGTTTTCGAGCCTATTCTTGCATATGGTGTAACATTTGGAAAGCTCGACATAGGACTTTGATACATTTGTAATAATTTACTTTTGGACATTTTGAGAAATGTTTTATTTTTGCACGGTGGTGATTTGGGAACAGTCCATTTTTGTATTGTGAGAAATGTGCTTTAATTGCCAAGGCTTCACTTCCAGAGGGAAAATTAGTTTGAAGTACCGAAACTTTGTTACATTAGCAATATAGAATTTGCAACTCTTGAAGGCACAGCTTTTAGTTTAAATTTAAAGTGAAGGTAATTTCATAATACCGGCGTCACAGTTCATGCGAACGTCGGCCGAAATTTTAGGTCGCCCGACGGTCGCCAAATTTCAAAATCGCTCGAGCGTCGACCGTATTTTTCGCCAAAAATCTGCCCCGTCACAAATTGGACGGTGCTCGGTCCACGTTTGTCGAACACTACTAATTAAAAATCCACCAAGAGATGGTAACGTCTCTTGAAACGGGTCTAACATCGCTCGAATGCCGCCCAACTACTGGCCTAGTTTTGCCGTAGCTCGGGCGAGTTTAAAAATCGTCACTGAGGCCTCGCTGAATTTAAGCGTAGCTTCCATGATCCAGGGACACGCGAACGTCGCCCGAGCTCCGAAAAATCGCCCGAAACCCGCGCAATCGACAAAACGTCGGCCGTACTTCGGATTGGCCATTTTGAACTCGCCGACACGTCGGACAAGCTGATTTTTTTTTTTCTGACGGGGACTTAAGGGGTAAAGATGGGGGAAGAAGGTGATTGGGGCAAGCAAACTCTTTCTTCAAGACAAAGACAACTTTCTTCAGTTTTCAACATTTGCAATTAATTACCTGATATCATGACAACATAGACTGACTAAAAGTATATTGAACTGACTGGCAAACGACCCCATGAATGATAATATGTAGATTGAACCAATCCTATTTTATGTCTAGGTAGCATATCTGCTCAACATGTACTTGGTGGTTATGAATACTGGGCAAACTTCAATTTCATGACCTACGGGGGCGCACAAAGGACATGCGAAAGAAGCGGAGGCCGTCTTGCGTCATTTTACCCTGGAGGTGATCTCAACCATGATGTTGAAAATTACATCATACGTAACCTTGTCCACGGATACACTCACTTTTGGATTGGACTCTACAAGACGGTACATTCTAGTTACTTTTCAGCAACATTAGTAGTAAGAGCATTTTTAAAGTAGTTTAATGTTTAAAATGTTTAAATGGTTGAAAGTAGAACTAACAAATCTAAGATATTACCGTATTAAGATTCTCCCCCGTCTCCCTTGTGTCTTGATTAAGTGCTCCCATATGAGAAATGAAAATTTGAAAATGAAAGACTTTGAGCTTGTTGAGGTTAAACGATTCCCCCTGCGGTAGGATTGTAGTCATAGCCTCACCCCCGACTCGGGAAGGACGGCTATGATGCCACGTATGTAGGATTGTATTGGAACGTAGGATGAATATACAAATCGATAGTGATATCAGTGATATCAGAAGCTCGACCAAAATAAAGTATACGAAACGTAGTCATTGGGCGTCGTAGGGCATATCATGACTATTTAATACGAAATGCCCCTTGTGTTAAAATGAACTTAGAATATATCTAAAACTCCTCGAAAATTTTTGTCATTTTTCTTGCAAACTTCGAATTCCCTACGACGCATCCGAATTTTTTTTTTCTGTCACAGACCTGTTGGATACCAGTTGTTTACAATGGTATGATTCTATTCTATTTTGAACTTACCACGACCCTAGCATACATGGTATGTTTTGTCTCACGATTAGTGGAATAGGTTCCAACAGAAATTTCTTCACTTGCAAATATGTGCCATCATTCTGGTAATGTTGAATGATATTTTTACGGAAACCTTCATTTCAGAGTAATGGGTGGCGATGGTCCGACGGTACTTCTGCTTCCACGTCTTACAACTGGCATTCGAACGAACCAAACAATGTAGCAGGAAATCAAGATCGCGGCTTATGGAAGAAGCTTTTTGGCACTTGGGGCTTTGATGATGAGGCCTATTGGATACTTTTCCCCTTCATTTGCCAAAAAGGTTCTTATATCATTCAATATAGTGCTTATATATAGTAACAAAACTTATGTTAACATACGCCGTAGGTATACTTTTTTTAAACATTACGCCCAACAGATTCAGTTATACTTTATGATGAATATGTAACATAACTTTTCAATTAGGCCATGTTGATTCGATTTTATAGATGACCTCCACCACAAAACTGATGCGAGCGCGCGAATAGAAAAACAGTGTTGACTTCATTGTTTAATCTATGTGGTCAGAAATGGTGAACGAAACACAAAGTACGGTATACCGAATTGTTTTTTTTTTACATTTTCTTCTTTGGCTTTGGGATTGACTTTGGCATTTTACAATACCAGTATCCGTTTCTCGATTTTTTTTGGCAATCTCCGGCATATATTTGCTATTAATGGTATGGTCGAATTTTTTTTTAATAACGCTGTAGGTATACCTTTCTTGAACATTACACTCAACAGTTTCAGTTCTACTTGATGATGAATATATAAAATATATTTTCCATTAGGCCTGGTTGATTTGATGATACAAATGACATCGTCTAAGAACCACAAAACTGATAAGAGCGCGTGAATAGAAAAACTTGGGCGAAAAATGTTGACTTCATTATCAAATTGATGTCATCGACTGGTCAGGAAGGTTGAACAAATAACTAAACACCTAGAGTACGGTATACCAAATTGTACTTCTTTTTTGTATATTTTTTTCTGTTTGACTTTGGGATTGCCTTTCGCAGATACCAGTATCCGTTTCTTGTTTCTGCAATTCCCGGCATATATCTGCTATTTATGGTCAGAAACGTTTAGTTTTTGAAGCGGAAGAAAGTTGATGTCCGCACGTAAGCCATCAGTATATTAATCAAATCAACATGGCTTCATCAAGTATACATGAAAAATGAACTTTAACCAATAATTGGCACGACTATGGCTGTTTCCAGTAATAGCGGTTGAGATTTTGACGTGTGTCAATTTTTGTAAATCAAATGCTCTTCATTAGTATGGTGCTATAGAAACGATCCTAAGATGTGAACATAAATTGATATGTCTTCACATAAGAACTGATTTCATACTCTCTAAATCTGAGCCATAACTTAAGTTGTTAGTTTGTAATTTTATATTAATCTTGTCCAAATTTAGAAATAAAAGCAAGAAATCTATTACATTCTTAGCCTAGGGGGGCTACTATACTTGGCTGTTGACAATGACGTTTGTATGTTGTGGATCTCTTCCAAAATGGAGCATTCCGTATTGTTTCACCGGCAAGTTATGTAGTACGTAAATTTAGGTTGATTGTCATGGCATTACATATTAAGAAGCTTGAACGCCCAAGTAACTTTGATGTTTGACAAGGGGAAAAACTTCCAGCACTTGACGGTTCATAATCTTGGGTCTAATCTACCTTTCATTCGAACCAAGACATCAACGAATGCTCCAGTAACAACGGAGACTGTGAACACAACTGCGTGAACACTGTGGGAAGCTACCACTGTACCTGTTGGGCCGGGTACCAGCTGTCCGGGCCAAAAAACTGTATTGGTGAGTAAGGGAAAAAAATCTTCATTGAATAAAGACAGTTGTTATTTCATAATGTTTGCGATTTTAAAATATTTGAATTCTTGCAGCCATATACCTGGAATATGTCTATGTTAAGGAATGTAATGAAATGTCATTTTATTTATAATATTTTCAAAACAAAATGCCTACCAAACCATCCCTCGCCTACCTTAAAGTACTCTAGCATGACATAGGTTTATGTTTCTTTAGCTGGCATTGACATTTACGTAATATTTTTCCATGTCAGACATCAACGAGTGTGCGAGTAATCCGTGCCACAATGGCGGAACCTGTCAGAATCTGGAAAACAAGTACAAGTGTATCTGTCCCCAAGGATGGACGGGTGTCGACTGCGAAATAGGTAGGTTAACTTTGAAGACTTAAAAATGAGGTCATACTACTTATGTGAGTATAACAGACAAAATAATCAGAGATCTAGAAGAAGCTTCGATTCTTTCTACGAAATAGTGAATACAAGATGACGGATACAGGAGAATTTATCAAGCGTGCTATTGGTGATAAGATATCAGTTGGTACGACTAAGAAAGACCGGTTCGATTTGGAGAATGTTTGTTGATAGTAAAGGTGGGGAAAGGCCATTGGGGTTTTAAATGTTGACAAGATTTTCATTGTTGGTTTAATACCAGATGTGAATGAGTGCGATGCCAATGATGGACAGGGTCCCTGCGACCCTCACAGCGGCATCTGCCTGAACTCCCCGGGAAGCTACAATTGCTATTGTAAGACCGGGTATGAACTAAAGGAAGGCAGTTACGAGTGCAAGGGTATGTAACAACTTTTGCACCCGGGGTATGGTCATTAATTCCTTTGAACATTGCTAATATTTGTTTTTCGATGAACACGATTTTAAGTCAAGTGTGATTTTTGCCTGTGAATCGTTTATGTACTAAACTTTTATATCAAAGACAGACTTAAAACTCTCTACAAAGCATGGCATCCTTTAAGGTTCTAACCGACTCGAAATGACTGTCTGAAACTTAACATATTATTCCAGATGATCTTGGACAAGAAACAGCATAGTAGCACCTTTTCTGTTTCTTGGTGTGTTATTTGGCCGGCCTCATTACGTTCAATACATAGTGCAATCATCATTAGCGGGCTTTTAATGCTGACACTCTGCTTCTCTTGGCTCATTATGCAAAGATCACATTTCATCTAGTTTAACTGTATTACCAACTGTCTTGTCAGATGTTAATGAGTGCCAGGACGGAAAAGGCCCGTGTGATCACATCTGTTCAGACATGTTGGGGAGCTTCCGCTGCCATTGTAGGGACGGATTTGAACTGAAAGCTGATAACGTCTCGTGTGTTGGTACGTACTTTTGCGGAATTGATTTGTTACTTCAAGGAAAAATGTTCATCAGTATATTGTTAGTTCAATCTAATAACAATTCTATCCAATTTTAAAATACGGCGCACGATTCACTCGGCAGGGCTAACCATTGCAACTCTTCTCCTCTAGAGGCTGATGACTGCCGATCCAACCCTTGTGAGAATGGAGCGACCTGTCACGATGGAAACCAAACCTACACCTGTCAATGCCCAAGCGGATTCAAGGGACACAACTGTGAATTTGGTAAGACGTGGCACATGTTTCTTCTTTTTAGCCCCACAGCCAATCAGTACGCAAACCAAGAGCGTCTGTGTTTTGCATTGCGACGTGCTCTTGGAGCAGGTAATGTTCTTGCTGACGAAATGAATGGCAAGGAAATACAGTAAGTAAAATACATATTTCTTATGAACGATGCTGAAGTTATCATAAATAACCAATCTATCGAATGTTCTAAATGTTCTAAATGCCAATTCCCATAGTTCCCTGCAGTGAGGACTACGATCCACCTCAGCACGGGTCTGCTACGTGCGCCGATGTTTCCACCGGTGGGAGATTCTGCACTGTCGCCTGTAACGCCCAGCACGACTTCGCCTGTGAACCTGCGGACGGTTACACCTGTGACCCGGAGGGCCAGTGGCACGAAGTCGGACGATCAAGCTGCCCAGCTGGACCAAGTGAAGATGCTCCATGGCCGGATTGTTCTAGTAAATGAGTTTTTATGTCGCCACCATTGGCACTGAAATGGCCATGCGTATGCGCATGGGATCCGGAACCTAAGATCCGAAAGAATCCAAACGGATCCGGGCCGTATAGTACTAACGCAACTCAAATTTACCTGCATTAACCTGCACACCTTGAAGCGGAGGTCCCCCAACCTGCCCCATAGAAACCGGATTACTTAACAAATCATTCAGTATTGTTTAGCATTAGTATTAGTTGTGAATGTTTAAAAGTATGCATCCATTCACAGGTGAGTTAAACCTTTCCGACTTCACAGCCCTTTAAAATTTAGATACAATTCTGAAGTACTAGTGTTGCAGCTAAGAGATCCATTTCCCGGCAGGCTAATGGGCATCTACATATTGCAACTTGACGTGCAACTTACATATGCAGGTTAAAGTGGCTACATTTGAGTTGTGTAAGTACAATAAAGCGCCGTATACGTTCGGAATCCATGGAATATTAGGTTCCAGATACCGTCCGGATACGTCAGGATCCGAGGCCATCTCGTACAGTGTCATCATACACGTTTTTTTGTGAGCTATGACTTCACATTAACACGTATTGAAACTTGTAGAGAGAACACTAAACCACGAGACTGAAGGAAGATTTAAAACGCGATTGTATCGAGATGTAACCTTTGACAATTGGCATATTTCAAGACCAGACCATTATCTTGAAATACATTTCAAGTCCAGCTTCCATGCCAAATCTTGTTTTTATTTTATGATATTGACACTTTAAAAATACGATAATGGGTGTTCATATAACATAACATACCAGCCCTTTATTAGATCAACGAAATTAATTTAGCAATTTTAGGCACAAGTACTGTTCAAAATTCATATTCTCTACATGGCATTATGCGCAAGTCTTTTTATATACATCAGAAATATTACTGCCGCATGCTCAACAAAAGGTCACATTAAAGATAAGAGTTCCTTCCTTTAGTTGCTAATGATTCTAAGGAGCTTTCTTTTAAAAAGAGGCAGCGTATTCAAACGCCAATTGTAATTTTGTATTTCAGGGCAACATTTTTGGGGGTTTCCTCGGATGAAAAGCGAGGTGAATTTCTACTTCGATGGAGACTGCCAAAGCAATGTTGCTGAGATCACACAAATGTTTCAGCGTCTGCTCAATAACCTCAGCCTAGCAGCGACCTCGGGCGCAGGCAACATCGAAAACATCAACGTCAGCTGTAGTGACTCTGCCCGGTCTCCAGCAAATCCGAACACCCGATCTGGCCCTGGTTTCGTCGTGCAGTTTGATGTCGTCGCCATTAGCACGTTGCCATCGGACCAGATCACTCAGGCTGACCAGGCCAACCTCATGTATCTCCTTTCTGACACTGCCCACGAAATTGTAAGCAAGATCTCATCTGGAGAATTCAGGTATATCTACCCAGCTACCCAGTGGCCTCTTCTTTGTAACGTGTTTTTGCGTATATACTAATAAGTAGATACAAGGCTGTGCATTTTACACAAAACAACACACAACATGATTTTTTTCAGCATGGCAATTGATGGTAAAAGCGCAGACGGATTGTCGTTTGCGATCACTGCCCCACCAACATTCGAAGTTGACTGCCAAGATGGACAAATGACCGTGGTTGAGAATTTTGCAGCTTATTGTCGTAAGTATCACCTATTTCTCTGGTTTGATAATAGATATCTGGTCTTACAGTCATCAACGCAAACTCGCATGAAGACTATTTCCACATTTATGCTGCCACGTTCGTAATATCATGTTATTTGTTTTCAATCACAGTTGACTGCCCGAGAGGAACCTACAAACCAGCGAACAGCACCTCCTGTGTGAAGTGTGACTACCAGGAATACCAGGACGAGGAGGGGCAGTCTTCCTGCAAGTCTTGTCCTGCTGGAACAAACGCCGTCTTCAGGGGGGCTAAGGACATCGCAGACTGTGCAGCCCGTATGTTGATATTTTCTCTGCTGTACTGTAAATAAGTGCGTAAACAATGTAAATATTAAGGATGATTATGTATGTGTTAAATATTTGGCAAATTTGACATGGCTTTTATTTATGATATGGATTAACATATCAATTCACTGCATGGATAAAAAAATGACCTAGTTGATTTTTTCCATTTATGGATTCTACTTCCCAGAATGTGTGGGTGGTGAAGCACCATGTTCAGACTGCCATCTTGTTCGAGGGAGTTTCCACTGCACGGTCAGTTTTATCCGATTTAAAGACGCTAAAGCAGTTTACCCCTGTTTTTTTAATTAGGCAGTACTGCCAGATCATCATCAAAATATTGTGCCATTCTAATTCTCAAAGATAAATTATTTGGAGTATTGGATCTCAATTTATGTCATGCCTGGGCTTGATACGGGGGCTCCGGACCGTGTGATAACTATCCGTATCACATGAGGTTCTAGGTGTATTACACGGGCTTCCGTCGAAAATTCGAATACTGGATTCTGAGGTTGAAATCAATATTGTTACCGGTTTTTGTTCGAAGACACGAAACTCCATTAACTTCTGGCGCTCTGGCGCATCCTGCATTGAAATGTGTGTTTTATCCTCACCTTTCTCACTGATAAATAAGATATATAATGCCGAAGTTTGATCTTTACATCAACACAAGCAAATGTAGCTCACCTCAAATTTTCAGTCGTACTACGTCGACCTTCTTCAGGAGCGATTCAATTACTCTGAGCACGTGACTTAGAGGCACGTGACTCGAGTTATGATACATAGTTGCCTGGCAACCGATATCGGCCCCCGTCTCTGTTAAGTGTCGGCTGGTGTTGATGTAAAGATCAAACTTCGTCATGGATTTCAACAACACAGATGAGCTTTCATGCAAATATCTTATGCATAGTGATATCAAAAACGAATTCGTAATAACATTCGTTTGATTGCCAATATGGGTTTTTTTACCGTATTGCAATTGATTACCTGATATCTGATGCTTTTTCTCCACAGTGTGCTGCCGGCTGGGCAGGCTCGAGTGATGGCCTGGTCTGTGGACGTGATGGTGACATGGACGGCTTCTCTGATGTCCCCATCTCATGTGGCAATGAGACCTGTATCATGGTCAGTGAATGATAATCGTTACCATCTGCTAAAGTCAGAATACACAATAAGGCAGTAAGTTGCAATCCCATAGCATTGGCGCAATATTCAAAAGCCACAAGGACAGTCACTGGAAAATGCTCCGAACTTTCATTGTCCAATGGATGGTATAATGGCGGTTATTTTTATTGACAAACGTTTTCTGTCACGTTACCTCCAGGACAATTGCCCTGGAACCACCAACAAGGATCAGCTTAACCTGGACGGTGATTGGGATGGAGACGTTTGTGACGTAGACATCGACGGCGATGGAGTCTTGAATGATGAGGTAATGAACACATGGACGTTAACCTTTAGTACACTATAGTTACAGACTTCGCCGCGGGGAGAAGGTTGATATTAAGTACAATTAAGTCCGTCAATATGCAAACACATAAACAGTATGCTATTCCTGACAAATCGGCAATGAAGAATTTTTTTAAGGACGACCACGAACACAAAAGCTTTCTGGTATTCTTTCAAATTAACACATTTCAAATTTTTGCTATTACAGGACAACTGCCCGCTGATCCCCAACCCTGACAAGAACGACTCGGACGGTGACGGAGTTGGCAGCATGTGTGACAACTGTGTCTCCACACCCAACCCTGACCAGGCCAACAGTGACGACACCGGGCCTGGGGACGCTTGTGAAGCAGTGCTGGTTGAAGCTCTCGGTGGGTTATATTGCGCAAACTAGATGGGTCAGAGGGACAAGGGAGATATTTTTTCTGCTGTTTCTCTGCCATCTGCTATATATTGTCAACGTATCCAGGGTCACTGAACTAAAAAAAAAACATATCAATGTTTTGTTTGACAGATACCTCGGATATAGTAGAATGAACATTGTTCATTGTACAATGAATATTCCAGTCTATGTAAATGCTCTAGGCTCGGAAAGGAAATAAAACTAAATGTGGTATTGTAAGTAATTCACATGCAGTCTCTCCGTTTCTTGTTGTACACTTATAGCGTATTGCACTACTGTACTATGTTTTTTTCTGGAATCAAAGTTGCGAATCTAAACTCTGATGTCCCTGATATGAGTTGGAGAGCGTCTACCCCACTTTACAATTTGGATAAGCAGATGAAAGAGAAAAAGATGATCTTCTTTGAAACCACAATCCTTTTAATTTTCGTCAACACAGCTAAGCTCTGCGAGGGTCAGCCTGACGGGACCTACCTCCCCCACCCGTACGACTGCTCCATGTATGTGGAGTGTCACCAGGGAGGCCATGACGCTGAGTTTGACTGTGCCCCGGGAACCCTCTGGAGTCAGGAACAGAAAGCCTGTGACCATCCGAATCAGGCCACTTGTGGCTAGCAATGGTAGGTGCAGTAGAATGTATTACCATGTGCTACCATCATGAATTACTGGGAAAATAGTGTCTAGAATACCAATCTAGATTCGGATGCAATCCATATCTAGTTGGGGGGGGGGGGGATTTGCGCTTACTGGGAAACGAAACATATATATCTGTATAAATTATATTCCTTTCTTGTCTGATGGCGGATTAATAAAAGTTGTATTAACTTGAGTGCGCTGCCATCTTTTCTGTATTCGTTATTCATGTTGTGTAATAAAAAATCTAGATTACATAAAATAAGTCAACATATTTCCATATTAACGAAAACATTGACTAAAGCGCTCTGATCTTTACAAATTTATATACTAGTACAAACCTCATGCCTTTCTAGATCTAAGACCTAAACTTGCAACATGTTAGAATATTTAAAAAAATGCCATTTTGTAATATTAATGTTATTGCTCGTAAACAAACCTTGCATAGCCTGATCAAAGTTGAATCGTTTTGAAAATCTAATATTCTTCTAAGCACATTTTCCATATTTTCATTGTGGACTTAACGAATTTCTGTTGTTTCTGTGTTGATCAATTGATTTTATGATATTTACAGATGAGACCAACAAGACAGACACACCTCCTTGAACGGACAAACCCGACCAAACGGACACGCGAGAACAGCGCTTATCGGCAACTTAGCTCACCTTTCAGCACTAGTACAACGACGCAACGCTACAAAGGCAACCACAAGGAACTGCAACAGCTCGCTTGCTTGTTTTCTCTTTAAATGCTAATAAAGAGCTTGACTTCAAAATTAAAATCTCCTTGGTCGCCTCATTATTGTTTTATTTTTAATCGGTTCGGTTTTAAAGCGTGTATAAGCCTATAGAATCTAGCAAAGAATATCCTTGCATCGAAGACCAAAAGCTCGTTCACACTTGTGCGTATACTTAAGTCCGTATGCATCCACGTCTGCGGCGAAGACGTCATTACGATAACCAGGTTACGTAACATTGGTTCAAAGTAGAAAATACCTTATTCCCCACTTCTTCACCAAAATAAAAAGAAAAATGTTAATACCTAAAGCCTAGGTTACACATAGCCGAACATGGCCTCCCGAATCTCCCCCGACTATGGTTGGAGTGATTCGGGAGTGATTCGGGAGCTTGCTCGGTTGGCGTTCGGCCGAGTCGGCTGGCGTTCTGCTGAGTCGGCTGGTGTTCGGCTGCGCCAGCCGAATGTTTTGAAAATTTCAAAACATTCGGCTCTGGACGGAGGGTCTGAAATGGGTCGGCTGGTGTTCGGCTGGTGTTCGGCGCGGTCGGCTAGTGCTCGGCTGGTATTCGGGATTGAGTAAGTAGTAAAATTAGAACCTTAACCACGCCAGAAACACTACTGACTTACTCCCAACTAGTTTCCAACCTACCCATAACTCACCCCAAGACCGTAGACAAAACTCTGCTAACTAATTCTCAACCAAGTGACTACTATCGGAACGTGGGCGAATCACCCCCGACCTTCACACGACCAAAAACAAAGAAGAACACTAAAAGCAGTATCAAAGCTAGCCATGATCCGAATTCGATCTCTCGGTGATGTGAACAACATAATAGAATGGATTATTTTGATTAAAAACGAAAATGACCCCTCTTTTGAAAGTCGCTGAATATGTCCATTTAAATTCGTGAGAGGGTCTGCAATCGGTCGGGGTTTAGTCAGGAGAGATTCGGCAGTCTGCGGCTAGAGGTCGGGATGGTTGGGAGTAAGCTAGAAAGCATTCGGGGCCCATTCGGGAGTAATTCGTGTACTGGTTAGGAGATGATCGGCTCATCTTCGGCGCATGTTCGGCGCCAAAGATAGGCGTGGCCCAAAAACTGGTCAGAATGCTCCCGAACTACCGCCGACCTGAGTCGGCTAGCGTTCGGGAGCCATGTTCGGCTATGTGTAACCTAGCCTTTATTCACACGTACTTGAATATACGTACAAGTATGAACATGACCTAACTTGTAAATGGAGGGGAAAGGTGTATTGTCTCATTGGTGTTCAAAGTAAAAAGAAGCAAAGTCATAGTATTTTTCCCATCATGCACTTTCCGAAATACCACCTTGCTTTAATGCTCTCCATCTGCAATCTTCCTGGTGGTTCATAGAAGTGATCTGAGAAAAATTTGAGTTTTTAAACGTCTTAGATAAAGAGCAGTTAAACGGTTTATGACAACAGTCACACTAAAGGAACATTCATTCAACACAGGCATTTGCACTAAATATATACAATTCCAGCACTTCCACACTTCAAGCTCTTAATGGTTGCAGCTAAAATTGAACGTCAATCATCACTTCGATGACGTCACCACGGCGTTTGAAAAACATAATTTTGGGAAGAAAACAAATCAAATATAGTGATATCTGAAAAACATTACTTGTAGCGAGCTTGGGTATCCGGTTTTGAACCGGTTGCCGTGTTTAATGTGACGTCATATCGGATTAATAATCAACGTTTTATTCAATATCGTGGCGTCATGAATAAAGAGCTGGAAATATGTTGTTTTGGTATGTAATAACATCACAATGGTGTATGTTTGATGCAGATGTCTGTTTTAGAAAGTGTTGTATTTTGGTATCATAAACATGACATCTGTAGCATTTATCGTACGAGAAATACAAGTTCCTGAATAAATCACGCAAAAGAAAATGGAAAAAGGATGAAGAGCACGCCAGCAAAAACAGTAGATATCCTCCTTATGTAAAAAGAAGGGAAAACGAAAAGTTTTCGGCACTGGGTCACAAGACTTCTTCTTTGAACTCAAAGTTCAAATCTCAGCACACGGTACCTTTTTGTTGGTCACATTTGATTAATTTTCTTAACAAATCATTTCCTTTTTGTGTAACTTTGTATTAAAGCTGTAATATAGCCATTTACCAACTATCTATAGCACGGCAGCATGTGGCCTTGCGTGAGGCCTTGCGTACAGCGCCCCCTGGCGAGCTGCAGGTCGGACGAAGACGAAGGACGGACGGAAAGAAGGACGGACGGAAGGAATGATTTTGTGTGACTGTGTATTAAAGATGCAATATAGCCATTTACCAACTATCTATAGCATGGCAGCATGGTGCAAGGCCTTGATTGAGGCCTTGTTTAAAGCGCCCCCTGGCGAGCTGCAGGTCGGACGAAAACGAAGCGTGGACGGAAGGAAGGACGTACGGACGTAAGGAAGGACATGTGAAACCCAGTACAATGCCACGCAGCCTGGCGGTTGCGTGGCAAAAATAACGATATATCCTGTATCTGATTTTGTTAGACGTTAGTTACTGTGACTATTATTGATTATCAATCATATAACGTAACAATCATATAACGTAACAACTTTTCTCCCTTTTCCTATCACATATCATGAAAAAAGGCCAAGTCATTTACATGTAGTTGTTATTTTGTGAAACGTCATCGGGAATCGGCTCAAGACATATTGATAACGCAATGTTTCCTTCATAAGGAAGCTATGCTCGCTTTCCAGTCACGATATTTTAAAGGTTATCGTTTTTGTCGGCGATGTTTTAATCATTTCCTTAATTCTGGAATATGTGTACCTTTTCATATGAGACTCCCTAAAATATACGACATGATCAAAAGATATTTTTTCAGAAAGTAAGCAATTCAGGGTATACGTTAGGGCCGCATGCTTGACATGACACGCTTCAGTTACCCTGGGCAAACAAAAACTTGATTCAAGAGCGACCGACCATCATGCCTTAGATATCAACGTTGCAGTTTACTGCAATATTGGACAACTGAAGGGAAAACTAAACAGTGACTAGTGTTCAACGATTAGTGCGATGAATCTTACATCACACGTGTATGAACTTTGAGCCTTTTACCTCTGTTACTGTTCTGACAAGGGCAGTCCTTTTGAAACATGCATGACCCATAGACATTGTGTCGAATGTTCAAATTCAGCAGATACATGATTATTATGTCTATCATATTTCAACTTGGTACACCTCAAGATACGTGTACAGATATAACAGGTCATGTGCAAATCTTGTTCACACTCAACATTTCAGCACGTATAACACCCAACAAAAGCTTTTCCGCATTTTGTTTACAAATCTGTATGACAGATAGGCAACAAAGAGGAGAATCCCGTTCATTTAGTCCTGCTGCTTTTTTACACATGCTTTCATTCATATTATCGTTATAATCAACAACGTTGAAGTTATTTTTATAAATTCCTGGTTTGAGGGATGTATAAAACCCCCAAACATGACTGGTCATTTCATGTTTTATGACAACAGATGATACCTGTTCCTTATCTGAACAGTTTCCATCAATTAGAACATCTATGCTCAAATTATAAATTCTATAGTATCATAGTATGGACGTCGTGGAAATTTCTGGACGCTACAATACGTTTGTATATACTGCTCATAGTTGGACCTTTTTTGCAAAGAAAGGAGACGGTGACCGCATACTTGATATGCAGGACGCGGGTACATATTATTGATACATTTGTAAGCTTGTGTATAACCAACTTTTGGAACCTGCTTTATGGCTACACTTTCCCCAAAAAAATTGTAAACTCCACTCACAGGTTGTTATTTTCAATACTGGGATGCGATGACAAGGGTCTTATACTTGATACCCAGGACGTGGGTATTAATTATAAATCCATTTGTTATATGTTGTATTGTAAACATCTTGATCCTGTCATATCGTTCTACGTTCCATAACAGGTTTGTAAACACAACTCAAGGGGTAAGTTTTGTTGAATACTAGGATGTCAAGGGCCCATACTTGATACCCAGGACGCAGGCCCATATTAGAAAACCATTTGTTATCTTTTGTATTGCAAACATCTGGATCCTGTCATACCGTTACGTGTTCCTCAATAGGTTTGTACACACGGCTCAAATAGTGAATTTTATTAAATACAAGGGTGCCAAGGGCACCGTACTTGATACCCAGGACGCAGGCCCATATTATGAAACTATTTGTAACCTTTTGCATTGCAAACATCTGGATCTTGTCATACCGTTACGTGTTCCCCAATAGGTTTGTACACACGGCTCAAAAAGTGAATTTTATTGAATACAAGGGTGCCAAGGGCACCGTACTTGATACCCAGGGCGTGGGTACGAATTATAAATTCATTTGTTACATTTTGTATTACAAACATCTGGATCCTGTCATATCGTTCCACGTTCCACAATTGGTTTGCAAATACCGCTCAAAGGTGGAATATTATTGCATGCAAGGGTGCCATGGGCCCACACTGTATATCCAGGACGGGGTACATATTATGAAAATATTTTTAACCTCTGGATCCTGTCATGTCGTTACATGTTCTGCAACATCTTACCAAACACCACCAACAAATTAAATAATTCAGACTTAACGGTTGAACTCTATGCAATAATAGCTATGGCCACGCAATTGATATCCTGGACCTTTGTGTATCTAACTTCCATATCATATAAACAACTTTTACCCTTTCCTTTTACTTCAAAGCTGAGAATTCCAACGAGGTTTGTGGTTGACAACTTGACAATGTTGTTCAATCAACTACGACAGTTAAGTGTCTATTTATTTTCCTCGGTGTCAGCACATGAAAAATTTAAGACGTTTACCAATATCTGAACACTTATGTTTAAAGATATAGATACACATACTATTTCCCGTCCGGTGACATTTCCTTGTATATTTTACACTTCGGATGAGTATATATGAGCGTGGTTTTACTCCTACAGCAGGAGGCTCGGTAACTGACCCACGCGACACGGTCTTCGGCAACGTCTGCGAGGAAGTGAGGTAAGCAAAGTTCTTTTGTCCTTTATGTCATAACTGGGCCTCGAAAATGTTCGATCCGGGTGTTCCGGACCGTGCGATAATTTTCTGTATCACACGGGGTTATTAGTTGTATCACACGGTCTTCTTTATAATATTTAGAATGCATTTTGAGTGCGCCGTTATCAAAAATTCGAATGCCAGATTCCGGGGTTGCAATGTTGTTACGATTTCATTGTTCGAGGACATACAACTATTTCAACTTCAGGCGCATTTTGCATTGGAATGTGTGTATTTTTGGGTTGTAATGACATAAGTGAAATACAACAGGTCGGAATAAAAATATAATGTACATCATTTAGACCTAGATCGATTAGCTAGAAGTCTAATATTGCATTAGTTTGCTTTTAGATATATTCCATTATGTCCTAAGTACAATAGAGTCGAGTAAATACTTTGGCCAGGTAAGCATTCTGTTTTCCAGCTTGGTTCAATTTTAGATTTACCGTCATTTTCAGGCTGTGTGGATAAGGGATAGGTTTCAGGATGATAGGGTGAATATTGTTCGGCCCTATTGATTTGTTCGGATCAAAGCTCATCCGCTTTTTGTATCTCTCCTCTGTTGGTTAACTCTTCGCTGTACTGAAGTGATTTATTTAGCCAGAAATGGTGACGAAGAAGACCTTATTCAACAATATCATTTTTCAGCATCAGTATATTCCTCAGAGGTTTGTATTTCCTTGTATCTTGCATTCCTGCTGATACATAAGTGTTCCGATTCTGAGGTCGTTGGCATTTTTTGTGGCGGCGCAACTGTAATCAGCAGGGAGAATACTGCTCAAAATATTCTTGCACTAGTCACCTTTACACAGCGCCCTTTGTTCCTTTCTTGGGTTATAGAGAATGCTTACGATAAGCAGTTGTAAGCACAAAAATACGACAAAATAGCCGTTTAGTTCCTTCACGGCTAGGTCGGTAAAGTACACTTTGTTCCAGCTAACGAACACCTTATTTCAAATCCTCTTATGACGAAGTCAATCGCTTTCATCCTGGGTTGGAAAGTTTTGACCTCTTTGTTTTGGAATGAATGGTTATTGAATCTTTTAAGACAGTGTTTTGATACACTGTGAAGTTTGCATTTCTGGCGGTACTATTGATGTTGAATTTGTCATATATCCCTTGCTACACCGTTTGTAAAAATTCCGGTTTAATGTAAGTCTGCGGATTTAGGTGAAGTAGCTTTAACGTCATTTCATCTGTAATTGTCATAAAGATGGTGCTTGTTTATCATTACTTCCAATGCGCCTTACAGCTGTCAAATGGCCTAAGCTATGGAAATAATTAATCAGCTGTTTCAGGCAAGAAAATACGCCTGATCTTAACACGATGTATGCTCGATGACGTGTACCGTAATGGTAACGTAAGTCAAGGGGTAACGTAAATCAATTTCGACAATAACTTGGTGAAAAAAGATAAACAATCAAGCTGCTGAATAAGTTAGCGGCAGGTACGTACTTATCTGGTTATACCCTTCCTTGTAAAGGGCAAGTTTAGGCTACTGTTTCAATTTCGAGCAGTAATAATGGTAACGTAAGCTTAATGAAAAAAAAATGGCGAAACTCGTCAAGCTTTAACAAATCTGTAATTCATCCGACAATAGTTCGCAGTTGCCTCTGTAGTGTCTTTGATAGTATACTACATACTGTGGCTGATTAAAACAGACAAGAAATTTGGGCAAATCACTCTTTTGTGACAGGTTCTTATTCATTTGTCTTCGTAACGTAAGTCAAAGTTATAAACTTGCGACAGGCATAAATGGCACCTGGGATTGAGAAATGGTCAACCTGGACAAACTCCCCTGCTTGTATCATGTTGACCTCACCGGTAGGTATAAATCATCGATAAAAGTCTATTCAAGAAACGCGTTTTTCAACATGAAAATGCAGTGCCTAATGGGATTTGCGACTTTTTGTGGTCTTTTTTGACGGTTACAAACCAAAATAATGTCCTTTACTACCTAAAATAGCTTGACATGACGGTAAAGAGGTTGTTTTGAAAGATGTCATGCTGCATGGATAGGAGAGGGGGTAATCGATGACGGGGACAAATACCGCGGGCGACCAAAAGAACGCAGGTTTGATTCAAATTACGTCATTTCGAACATGGTAAAACATGGTTCGGAGTCCAGAAAAGTCTGGGAATTTCGGGCCCATATTTGACCATCGTTATGGTCTAAGAAAAAAATGTTAAGTCACGCTACGCACGCCGCAACGTGAATGAGTATGCATGCGTACACTGTAACTAACTCAGAAAAATACACTGACTCTTCTCTTTTTAAGAAAAAAAATGCGACGAAATCATTTCTTCCATTATCAAAGTGTATTGATGTATAGATGTTGGTGTTAAAGAGGTGACCGTATATTCACACATTCATGCGAAGCTGTTTATCCCGGTAGGTAGTTATATCGGGATTATGTGGGGTCGTGTGGCGCAACGGCAGAGCGTTCGGCTCAGAACCAAGAGGTCCCGAGTTCGAATCCTGTCATGTCACCGATCTTGTGCTCTTGGGGAAGGCGCTTTACACGACTTTCCTCACTCCACCCAGGTGTAAATAGGTACCTAACTTCGATTGGGGAAGGTCGTATTGAGGTCACCTGGTGGCGCCGAATGGCAGCCGCCAAGACCCTTGCGACAATTCCACATAATGCAAGTGTGGATAAGATATGTTTATGTATATGTTGTGTATTATGTGAAACCTGTAAACCCTGCATCAATTCAGCGCTAGAAAGGCTGCCATTGCGGGTAATTTCTGACCAATAAAAAAAGTGTTGTTTTTTTATTTCTATCTAGAGCAACCCCGAGATAAAGGTCCTAAAGCTCAACATTCCATTAAGGATGCCTGCTATGAAAAGATTTGAAAAAAAAAAGTTCAACGTCTATAAGCTTAATAGTATAATCAGGATTGCAAGTCAGAGGGTAGATCATGGGTAAACCTCGGTCTGTATAGCAGCTCTACGGCCAAGTTCTGACGCTATTCTTACCTTGTAAAGTGTCAACAGATGGCACGCTCCTCCACAGCGTCCTTATTGTTCATTTGAATTTTCAAAGCAGCTACGGAATATTGCAGGTTTTAGATTTTCGCTTACTGTGAAGATTTTTTCATGAATGTTTTTGACATTGTACGTTTTGACCTGAATGCTTGAGAGGGAGTAGTGCGTTGTATTACTTACCGTAGTATGGTCTTACATGACCATATCACACGGAAGCAACACCTATCCTAGTGGTTTATTTATCAGTATAACTTGTTACGTTCTAATTGTTGCATCGCGAGGTACGTTTTGATATACCCGTGATATAATGTGACCAATCCGTATCTACGGCTGGGAAAAACGGACCTTTACTTCTTGTCTCTAAAGCCGATTTGATGATATACCGGTGCTTAAGGGACGGCACTGCATATTGTTTTGAAAACATCTGGATCCGGTTGATATTAGTACATGTCCCAATATAGATATGTAATTATCGTAATGATTCAAACGGTAAAATATTGGAAAATGACTTCAACGTAAGGAAGGTTTGGAGATCAAAATCTTTATCTAGGGAAAATGTACATTGGTTTCTATCGATACATTTATGACAAAACGTCTAAGTGTATGTTCTTACCTTATCGTTTGGTCTTTTAATATGTTTTTGAAACAAATTCATTTTCCTCAGTAAAAAAATGTTTTGTTTGAAATCTATGGTCACCCTGACTGCTGTCTGTGAGATATTTTTAATGTTAAAGGAGAAAGAATATATATATTTTACTAACATTTGAATGCCTTAGTTGTATATTCATAATATGCACATAGTTCTAAAAATTATTTGTTTTGTTTTGAATTTTGGATCACCTTGATAGGTTCGCATATGAAATTTTGGAATTTGGTACCTACAAACTGTTTACACAAGAGAATCCACCATGTGCGTTAAGAATGTGTTGAGATAATTTCCTATGTCCTCCTTCTCGTGCTACGGTCACAATTTGGAAAAAAAAGGATCCTATCGGACAGTTTAACCCTTAAGCTGCCGCTCCCGACTTAACTAGGGATACAGAAATATGCCTTGTGTGCTGGACCCGGTTATAACCGGGATAGGGTATTCCCCAGAACAAAACAGCTTTGCGCGCGTGTAGCGCGCGAAGCCGGGAAGTTAGGGGAGTTAGCGCCGCCGGGTGTTTCGCGGGTTTCGTGAGGGAGGTCAGGGGTCAAATATTTTTGATTTTTACTTGGCTAAAAAACCTGGCAGCTTAAAGTTAAGGTCTGTTTTTTTCTTCTTAATTTTTGGACATTACCCCTACGTGGATCCATGGGACACCCTGTTGCTACCGTTTTTTTGGGGGGCACATCTGGGCCCCTGGAATTGTTATCCTTCCAGTGCCCCGTAGTCCATCGGGAAAAATTTGTGTCTTCGGGGTCCGGCCGGGGCAACACCCCTTACAGGCACCGGTGCAAATGTGACCGTAGCATTAGTGAGGTTCACTCCGTCCTGTTCTACGGTCTAGGCTGACCGTTAATGGCCACTGTCAATCATTTCATTTAGTATTCACCACATTCCCTTCAGGCTATCCAAGGACTCTGCTATCTTTGACCTGAAGAACGGAACATTTTTTTCCTGGATTATTTTTTAAAATAATCCAGGAAAAAAATGTTCCGTTCTGTTAAAACAGCTTCATTCTTTAAGCATTTTTTGGAATAAGCGTAAGTTGAATATCCATTCCTTAGTTTCTTAAATGTGTCTGAATCGAGGCCTGGCGCGGGAACTTTCGTTCTTTTTGCGTCTCATTACCCCGGGTTTATCGGTAAACCAACCTGCCAGGTTTGATCCCAAGGTGACTTTTTGAACGGGACCATGCTGACCAGCGACGTTGCTAAGCATTGACGTAAACATGTGCAGTTCTTCATTTACGCGGCATGACTTGTATGTATGAGGTCACCTGGTACCATGGTAATGTCATGTAAGAAGTCTTTTGTTTAAGATTATAATAGGTAATTTTAAGACAACACATGGCTGTATTTTCTTTCAATTAGATGATGGTGTAATCTGAAAAACACAGTCACTGTGGTGCTGACATACATTTGCTCTTCGATTTGTAAAATCTAGATGGCTGCAGGTAGCTTTTTCTCCTTCGAATTTCTGTTCATCGATCAGTTTAATTCTGGTGGGGCCTGTCTCCGCTTTGAAGCCCCCTTGTATGTTCGTATCTGTTGTGTTTCAATGGCAGCAACTATGTTGTTGGGATATCTAGTTTAAGATCATTGTAGATCATTTTAGACAAAGCAAATAAACATTGGTTTTAACCGTTACATGATAACGTCTAGCCATAGCATATATAAATTGACATTTTCCAATCTGTTTATCTGTTTCCGCATCAGCCCGTTCCGAAACTTGGAGTGCCTCCTCCATGTTGGTTCCCGGCACTCCCATACACTGACACTCCCATCTGACCACAGCTCACTGTTCTTTACACTAGAATCCATGTGTGCTTCAGTCAGTGCAACCTGATCTTTGTCCTTGAAAGTCCTGAGTTTTAATCTTCCAGCGACATATTTTCTGGTGTTTCAAGTGAAGTCCTGCTTATATTCAAGTCTGTTGGATATGGAATGGTATCTACGTCTTTACAGATAAACATCAGTGCACCGGGGTGAAGTCAGATACCGAGATATTATAATTAGTTACATTACAGAAACTTTTTTAAGGTGCATATTGTAGAATTTTGTGGGCAAAAACTACAAATATACAGAATTTAGAAAATCTACATTCAGATTCACATTTGTAACTTATTAGCAACGTATTTCAAACATATTCCCGTCATTTTTTTGCATTTCCATTATTAATAAACGACGAAAACGCAAAACGCGTCAAATCTGGCTTATTTGCCTATTATTTATAAGCCCCAATTTTATAATATGCAAATAAGCCAGCCTAGAACGCTAAGAATTACCCGAATGGACCGTTGCGGTCGGAGATCGAGCGTCACAGGAAAATTGCCACAAGTGAACAAACTTCAGAACGTGTGAGAAGCATTAAATCATATTTACGGAAGATTGTAGGTATCATCGAGTGAAAAAAGGGATTAGGTCAAAACACTTTGGTCGGTAATTGTAAAACGATATCGATGTGAGTGAAATGGCACAAATCCAAGCCTTATCTTTGATGTGAACACAGGAACCCGAAAAGATCAAGTAAAGACACTTACGTGTTCATGTTTAGATAACATTGATTTTTTTTTGATATTGGGTTAATATTTGAAAATGCTTAAACGATGTAACTTAAATATTATTTACAGTCAATTCCATGTCGACGCCGAGAGGGTTTTCAGATAATATTACTAAATAAGTTTAAACAATTTTAAAAAGAAGACTACTTCAGTCAAATTTGTTCTAAATTGTTCAAACAATTAAGAACTAATGTTTTAACATGTTTGAACTTAAATACATGCTTTGGAAATATCTTGAAAATAATTCCAAAATATGCCTTTATGAAGAACAATTTTAAAACATCTATGTGCTTGTTTTACTGTTGTAACATGTTCCAACATTTTGCATCATGTTCCAAATGGTAGATTTGGGTTATTGCCCTAATAAAAGTAGGTGCCAATCGCACTCTAGCTCTATTGTCTGTCTCTGTATATTTCAGATTTGACGTCTGGAAACTGGCAACTCTTTTGTCTTGAGGTGTCTATGCATAATTCGCTATACTTTGAAGGGATGTTAAAATAGCTCTGTTCCCAGCTCACTGACCCAGTTACACAACGTCTGTAGAGTGTTGGAACATGTTGGAACAAATTATGAATCTTAAGTTTCGAAACTAACACAACTAAGATGTGCCATGTTAGAAATTTATCTAACATGTTGGAACATAGCAGAAAATATTTAGAACATCAAATAAATAATGGAAATTGTTCTTAACAGTTACTTATCTCACTCAAATTGTTACAAAGGTTATGAAAATATTATAAAAAAGGCAACAAACACCCACACGGTAATGTTGAATTGACTCTAGCCAAAGCAAAATATTTAAGGTTCGTTTCCGAATTCGATTAAGCGTGCGTAAATATCTGATTTCGTACTGTGAATGCAATTAGCATCTGTTGCGTTTTTGTTTTTATAACTTCGCCACTTTTGATAATAATGTAATAAGACAGCCCTGGACAATTGGACAAGGTCGTGTTAACTTTACTAACTAGTGAATTCATGTCTACTGTGAGATTAACCACAGACTGATCTATATACCGGTGTTTAAATTTGTCAGTTTTAACTCTAATGATTTTACCAACTCACCTCATTTCAACAATGTACATATTTGATTAAGACAAAAATTAAACAAAAACTATTTTGATATTTCAAATAATTTGTATTCATAGGAGAGCCTGAGAACATTTGCAAAAGTCAAAGACAGCCATATGCCAGCTATATGTGCCTATATCTTCAACGTAAGCACCATGAAATATTAGAGTTATTACATTTTTACTATGTTTCCCGGTGAAAAATGCAATACATACCGTCACCAAATGTTAGAGGTTAAAAAACACTTACCTGTTGCTGAGAATTTCATAAAATTATGAAGTTGTCAATCTACAGCTATTTTTTATGATAGAAAATGAAGGTGTTGTATGAAGTGTCCAGCAAATAGAAAACATTTCAACTGTTATTAAAAGACGTAGATCAAATGTACCTACGTCCTGGATATCAAGTTTGTGACAACTGCCGTCCTAGACTACCATCAGGAACTTGGCGCTTGAGTATGGAAATTTTTATTATTAGTGTCTATTAAACTTTATGGGGCATGGAGTAATATAAGAGGCTCCAGATGTTTCCAATAGACGATATCAGTGTTTTATGATATGTATTCACGTCTTGAATGCCAGATATTCGGCCACTGCACTTTGTGGTTTTTGGAAATTGTTTAGGAGCAGGTAACGACATCCTTCACTCCCTCACTCACTCACTAACTCACTCATTCACTCAGCGACATAGGAGTTCCTATTTGTGTTAGTCTGCATATGTAGAAACGTTAATCAAGTCTTTGGTGGTACTGACAGTGTTTGAAAGCACTTATTATCTACCTCATACTTAAGTATAAAGCTACATCCCATTCTTTTGCAATAGGATGCAGCCGCTCCAGACCCTTGAAATATATCCCCTTTATTATCAGCCAATCTCAATTCTCAATTCTGCCCCTCGCTGCAAAGAGTAGTCGGTCCACTCAATGACAATAAAATTGTTATAACATGAAATGACATATACCAAACTCACCTTCTAGCAGATATTCTGATGTCCGTTTCCCGTGATTCTCACTGAATCTACTGCTGCAAAGAGCCACACTATTATATATATTTATCCTAGTGTTAAATGTATGTTCATAAGGATAAGTCAGATCTTTAAATATACATTTGTATGTTTGAAAACATGTTTTCTGGATAGGTACCCCAGAACTGACGAAATCATTCTATTTTTGATAGCAAAGTTTGAATTAATTTTCTGCAAATGCTGAAAACAGATGGCATCGCTACCTGCTCCTGAAGAGTTTGCAAATAGCACGTTTTAGAATCTTTATCCTCAAAGTAGAAATTCCACAGTATACTAGGCTGCCAGTGGCTTTAAACTTGAAACCCGTCGCGTAGGTAAATATCATTACTATTTTTTTTTTTCATTGGAAACATCTGGATAATGTTATATTGCCATGCATATTACAACAGCTCTGTAAATACTGTTCAAATGTTGAATTCTACGCATACCCAATCATTTACAAAAAGAAATAATGTATGCATTGAACTTTTAAAAGTAGATTCGACCGCGATATTGGACGCCATGAGAGAAAAACAAATAGCACTAACAAATACTCGACTACAAACCTTATGGTGTGAATCCCACATAATCCTCTATCCCATAGCTTAAATAGCTGGAATAGTATACAAGTAGACAACGACAAAAGTGTAAACGTAGTACTCAAATGTTTTAGACCTCTGAAATGAACTCTGACTTCCGATGATCAATTCGGTGCGTACATCTAATAGAAAGGAGAAAGTAATGTTTATTTCATTCCTGATTTGTCATGCATTTCACTACAGGGGTATACAATTAATCAGCATAAAAGTCTTCTAGCATTTAAATCTTTGTGAATAAATGTTGGGATAAAAGGAGTGAAGAATTAATGTGCCTTACAGAATAATTCATTACTCATAGATGTAAGAAAAACATATTTAATCTCAATAGGATTTTTTTTTATGTGAGAAATATATCGAATGCCCCAAGAAGGTCCTGTTACATTTTTCTGCACGGCAAACATAGGTATCTTAAAGATAGCTGACAATGGGAATTGTAAGTGCCTAACATGACGCCGAATATGTATTCAAATCACAGAAAAAGTCAGTGTCATTACAAAGCTTTTTTTTTAATCAATTCATCAGAGCCTGATTTTGCCATCGATTTACGAAGAAAGGCGGCTCAATTGTTACTGTAGCAGCATCTCTTCACCCTAGGCCAGAAACATCAATGCTCAAGACAAGCATGACCTCACTGACCCATTAGGAGAAGCAGGGGTTACGAAGGCTGCTCGGGAAATTCCCTACCCCATTTAGACCGTAACTTTTTGAGCCACACACACCGGCTAAAACAAATTCTGTGTGCAATTTCTGTGTTATCTTCTTCATAGTAACTACTTTACAAAGTTTATCATTATATACATTGCAGTTTATTAACACCAGAACATAGAATTTTAATACCCAAAGTTGAAGTCTAGGGTCAAGAATCCAGTTCAGCATATATTTTTTTCTGAACGTAAATGCATACCATAAAAACAGTTTTGATATTTTCTATTGGAAACATCTGGAGCCTCTTACATCGCTTCGTACCCCCAAAAAAAGCTTTCTAACACTGCTAATCAAAACATCTGTGCTCAAAGGCCGAATGCCAAGGTATACTAGGATGGCAATGGCCACAAACTTGATAAACTGGACGTAGGTGCATTTGATCTCTATCTTGCAATAATAGTTGACGTGTTTTTTATTTGTTTGACACTTCGGCAATCCCTTCATCTCCTATCATTGAAAACAGTTGTACTTTGACTACTTCACGATTTTATGAAGTTTGCAAGAGCTATGAAATGTTTAATAACCTTGAACACTCGATCACAGTAAAAATTGTTTTTCTGGGCAGGAAACATAATATAAATTTGATAACTCTGCTATTATGCAAGGTACTTAGGTTGGAGATTTAGACACACATTCAATTTCCCGTTCCGTGGTATTTCCTTGTATGTCTCATATTCGTCAGATGCACAGAAAGAGTAGCTTGTGATAAACTTCCAAATTTGCCTCCCAGCTATCAAATACCTTAACTTGGGAAATTCTTCATTGCCTTAGACCTATTCAGCAAATTTAGATTAGACAAAAAGGGCCCTTATTTGGTCTTAAGCTTGTAAGCTTCGAACTGTCTTCAACGGTGGCTGATAGGCATGTTTTATGGCGCCACATTGTAAAGTACCACGGGGTTAGAGAGCTTGCCTTCCTATTGTTGCCGTGGCTTACCTAATGGCGAAGCCATTGTGTTACAGAAGTTTTTAAAAAAATATCGGTTTTAGAATACGTTACGAGCAGATCTCCATCTGGCTTGTTGTAGTTTTATTGTAGAATTGAAGAATAGAATAAGTTTTCATGTAGGGCTATGTCAAGCATGTTCGTCAAAAGTACAGCGAGAGTACACGGAGTCGGCGTATTAGTCCAATACTACATTTGGAGTGCCAAAATGTGGGGGCTTCTATCTTAGGGTTACTCTTAGAATATATCTGTATCATACACCTTCGGTGAAACAAGCTTCGCATATATGAGGCGCTGTATTACCTCAAACGAGCTATCACACCTACATCTTAATTTTGCAAAACACTATTTTCATTCAGGAAATTTTCAGTTGGTATACGTGCAACAATGTTTTGTCATTTTATCTAACGTGCATAGTCTTGGTATCTTTCTAATCTATCAAATGCGTAAGAAGCATCTGAAGCCCCATATACCGCTTTCAAGATAAGTTTCAGGATATGTTCATAAACACTACTGGTCAAAATGTCCAAAGTATTACTCAAACGCAGAACTCCAAAGTAAGCCAGGGTATTAATTGACACGTAATTGATATACAGGACATAGGTGCATTTGCTGAATATATTCTAACAATAGTTGAAATGTTTTCTATTCGCTTGCCACTTGTATGTGTATGTTTGTATGTGTGTATGTATGTATGTATGTATGTACGTATGCATGTATGCCACTTAAGCAGTTCCTTTCTTTTCCATTATTGAAAACGGCTGTAAACTGAATACTTCATAGGTCTATAAGATTCACAGGGATATTTTAAGTGTTTATAACTTATTATACCCAGTCATCGTAACGATTGAATAATAGAAATGTAAAAGCTCCCAGTATGTGGATCTTTGACGTTAAGATATAGGCACATACACAATTTCCCATGCGGTGGAATTTCTCAGTATACTCTTACTTCATGGCATTGCCGAAGTCTAACATTACACTGGTTTACCTTGGAATGGTTCCATTATGATACAGATGTTTTGAAAAGAGTTGGTTACAAACATGGTAACATTTTATTGTAAAAATAGAGACTATAATATGTGTTGCTTTCATGTATCGATGTGCCATTTATGTCTGTCTTACGCACAGAAAGAGTAGATGGTGATGGTGTACTACTTCCAATACGCATTACAACTATCAAATAAGCTTAGCTTGGGAGGATCTTGCTCGCTTCAGACTTATTCGACATTTTAAATTTGACATTAGCGTATTCTTATGCAATTGTTCTTTTCCGATTTTAGTTAAGTTAGTATCCGGTTTCTCTGTACACTTGTTTTATGTTTTATATACAAAATATATACAATATCATATAATACCAAGCAATACACGAAATACAGTGTCCATTTAAGCGATCTTCTTAGCTTACAATTCAAGTTCCTCATCCGTATCTGAAGCCTCATTCAACATATTAGGTGTGCAGACAATCATGGCGACGTGGATGATCCTGCTACTGTTGGGATTCAGCACAGGTAAGGGAAGTGATATGTCATTACCCAGAATTTTATTGCCATTTTTAGAAGGATCAATGAAAAAAGTACACATGCTAATTAGATGCATATTTTCCTTATCTGTAACAGTAATAGTCAGTAAGTCGTATGTTACAAGCATCAGAACTGTGCACAATGCTCATTTGTTGTGTAATTAGTATAACGACTAAATTACAAATATTTTCAACGACACATGTACCTTAAAAATCATAAAATAACAACGGAGAAATGATTAATGAAATCAAGGAGGTTAAACATAGAACTAAGTGCCTCAAAACTTTCTGTGCTGTGTTAACTATGTTTGCAACGTTTTCGCTGTACTTACAGAGGGCGTTGCGTTGACTGTGATAAATGTATGACCATTTGGAAGAAACCTTTCGAATGCTATGTTTTCAAGTTTAAGATATTAAAAACTTCCTCCCATCAGAACGTATAACATTATAAGCAACATACAGCAAATTTGAACTTCTATGAGGGAACAAATTGGTGGTTGATGTAACCCATCTCTTTTCAGTATAGTCTAAAAGGGAACACGCTCTTGAAATATATTTTTTTTTTCCAAATTAGAAAAAGCAGAATCTACAATTAGGTACCTTTTTGACGCTGTGACTAAGGCCCCGTTCCCACCAGTGCACCGGGGTAAAGTTATCCGAATCGATTGGGATCGAGTGAGGATCTTGATGGTTGCGGATAACTTTATCCCGATACCGCGGTGGGAACAGGGCATATATGGCGACACCAAAACCCTACCTGTCTGGCAAAGGTCTTTATTTTATGTAAATTAAACTATATCTTTTATGTGTAGGTAGTGTAACTGCCGCCACGTCATATGGTGGTTATGACTACTGGTGGAACGGCAATTGGCAGAACTATGGGGACGCACGGCGAACATGCGAGGGATATCCTTATGGCCGTCTTGCGCACTTTTACCAATCGGGGTCTTACAACAGTGGCCTTGAAAATCACCTCAAAGCTCACCTTGTCGGCGATGGCAATCTATTCTGGATTGGACTTGAAGAGGTGCATTCCAGTTACTTTTAAGCAGCAGTTACTTTTCGGCAACACCCATAGAAAAAGGATTTGCAAATTTTATGTTTCAAACAAATCTCTGACATTACTGTTCCAATTACTTCCCATTTTCCCCTGTATAGATTTATTGCAATTTATGTCACACTTGATTCAGACGTTGTGTCGTTATGTTCCCAAATTGGACAAATTTTGAAGTAAATGACAGTTGAAGTCAAAGAACATAACGTGACTTACAATCGACAGGGCCTGGGAACGCTAGGCGAAAGTAAAGTAAAATTACGTAACTTGGCCACTGGGCGTCATAGAGCATCTCATGACTAGTCGACTACGTTGCGAAATTGACTAGCGCAGAAGATTACCAACAGTCCCCTGAAAATCTAAAATTATGCGAACTGAAACTGGTTACATTTTTGTGGCAAACACCACAAGCATTCAAGAAATACCAGGGACCCTAGATAATGCAAGGGATCGAGAATTCCTTTACTTGCTGGTAAATTCTATCGTTGTGCGGTTAATTTGAAATATTTGTTTGGGAAACCTTCGTTTCAGAGTAATGGGTGGCATTGGTCGGACGGTCATTCTGCCCCGGGATCTGGTTCTAATTGGCACTGGTACGAACCAAATGACGGTGGTGTCGCATGGGAACATCAAGATTGCGGCGTATGGGTGAAGCGGTCAGGCAACTGGGGCTGGGATGACGAGAACTGCTCTAAAAAATTTAGCTCTATTTGCCAAAAAGGTCAGTATAAAGATTATTCAATGAACCACTCAGTAACAACGCTTATACGTCGCATGCATACATAATTATTTCAGATATCCTTATGATAGACAGATAACATGTTATTATCATCGAGTGTAACTGAGATATGAGCCATAACAATCCAATTTCTTGGTGCAAAGGAATTTAGAAAAAAAACGATTTCTTGCATAGACAGCCATCACCAGCGATGAAAACTTTATTGATGTTCATGTGGCATCATTTTTTTTGTCAGTAGTATTTCTTGTGTTTTCTTCACGAAAAAAAAACCAGAAATTGCAAGAACGTCTCATTGATCCTTAATCTAATGACAATGACATGAAATTTGGGGATTATTCCCAGAATTTTCCTTTTGATGATTGCTTATGTAATCAATAAAACCATCACCATGCCCCCAACATCAATCTAATAAGTTCAACCAGCTCAAAATCTTCCAAAAAGAGAAGTGATAGTTCTGTTCTTTTTGTCTTCGTTCCAGACATAAATGAATGCCTTTCCAATCATGGAAAGGGCCCTTGTGACAGCGACAATGGCATCTGCGAGAATATTGACGGAAGCTACCGCTGCGACTGTGAGGGTGGATATCTTTCTAAGCTTGTACACAACAAGCACATCTGCGAAGGTAACCACATTGCGAAAAATCTCCAATAGAGCCTAATATCAACAGTCAAAGTTTTAAGATCATTTGTCAATATTTCCTGGCTAATTTTGATGGCCAATGCTACGATGAAATTGCAATAAATGTAGATAGTTAGGTTATAAAGCTGCATAAGTTTACATGTTATGATTTTTATATTGACGTATCTTAAAATTTGCGCCTATTGCCTACTTAACACACATGTAATAAGGACAAAGTACCATGTCACCGGCATCGTAGGAAAATTGAAAAATATGTTACATTTTCTATAATTGTTTATTGCGTTCGTTCCAGACATAAATGAATGCCTTACCAACAATGGACACGGCCCCTGTGACCCCAGGCCTTCCATTGGTCATTGCCAGAATACCGACGGAAGTTACAACTGCTGGTGTGGGGAAGGGTATAAACTGAAAGACCGACACGACTGTGAAGGTAACGACATTTGTAAAAATACTCCTGCAGACCTCAGCACTGTTTACAAGTTAGTGTAAAGATTACCTGTCAATAATTCTTGACTAACTTTGATGATGATGATTGAAGAACTTGTATTCAATGTAGTTAGCTTCTAAAGCTGCAAAAGTTGAAATGCTGATTGTATTATTCCATAACTACTACACATGTGACAAAACTGAAAAATGATAAAACTACCATGCCCCCTGCATCGTACATTAAGCTAATCAGTCTAACCGGAGATTTTTGAGGAATGAGAAGTGACAAATATCTTATTATTGCTTTCGTTCCAGACATAAACGAATGTCTTGAAAATAATGGACAGGGGCCCTGTGACCCTCACAATGGTATCTGCCATAATACAACTGGAAGCTACCGATGCTGGTGTAAGAACGGATATGAACTGAAAGAAGACCAGCACACCTGCAAAGGTAACGTTAACCTCAAAAACACTCTATGAGAGCTATCTATCCTGGGATCATAGAATACAATGCTTCTTGACTTACTCTGATGCAAGACTAGCCTTGAACTTATTGCATTGCCATAAACGATAAACTATAGCATGGAAACTGTTCATGTTGCATTTAAGATAACCATGTGTTGTAGCGACGGACAGGTTAAACACTTGATTTATAGTCAACTGATGTTATTCTACATTTTTAGATTCGAGTTGACCAAAGATGATATTATTTATGGTATTTATCGATATGATGTCACAAACTCCATAGCTGTCCTTGCAACATAATTTTATGGTATATGTCGATCTGTAGTATGAATGAATGAGTGAATGAATGTATACTTTTATTGATTAAATAGAATGAAGTTTTTCGTAAGGGCAGGATGCGTCAGCATGTTTATTGAAACATATGTTTTTCGTACGTGTAGGCATTTTAGACAATTTGCTATACTAGCATCTTTTAAAGCCCGTAATTTAATTTATCTTCAGTCTTGCAAATTGACCACTTCTTTCAAGTTCATTCCAACAATTTAAGGCTACGAGGTCCAATCAAATTGGTCTCTTAAAGGTTTTGTGACAACCAAAAGTATCCAAACTTCTTTCTAGCAAATCGGTTGAATCACAAGCCAATGACGACATCCTCTTCTTTTGGCTTAGATGTAGATGAGTGCCTGGAGAGCGGAGGACTAGGCCCGTGTCATCAAGCCTGCCATGACCAACCTGGGACCTACAACTGCTCTTGTCATGTGGGATTCGAGATGGGTCCTGATGGTTTCCTGTGCGTTGGTAAGAAAATGTAAAATTTGGTACAAGGTAGATTTAACAGAAAATAAATAAAAATTGAAATCACATTTTGCAGACACTGAATTCCTATATATTACACAGAATAAACCATTAGAACTTGCCGTTTGCAGATTCTGATGACTGCCGATCCAACCCTTGTGAGAATGGAGCAACTTGCCACGATGGAAATAGAACCTACGACTGTGAATGCCCAAGCGGATTCAAGGGCGACAACTGCGATATCGGTAAGATATGATGATACTGTACATATTTTTCAATGTTTCCATTTCTGATCATGTCTCAGATTCCATCAGTGCATGTTGAGTAATAGTGACGCTCTGCATGTGTATATCTTGGAGTGGTTTGTGCCCCGCCTGAACAAATCGTTACTTCAACACAAAAATACAAGACACTTAACGTTCTGGTGCATCGATGATTACATCAAATCCATTTCCACAGCTCCATGCAGTGAGGACTTTACGCCTCCTGGAAATGGCATGGCCACGTGCGCTGAAGTTTCAGCCGGCGGAAGATTCTGCACTGTCGCCTGTAATGACCAGCATGACTTCGCCTGCAAACCTGCGGACGCTTACACCTGTGACACGGAAGGCCAGTGGCATCTGCATGGTCGACCAGAATGTGAAGATAATCAACTGCCTCAAAATGCACCGTGGCCGGACTGTTCTCGTAAGTTACGTGTTCAATACCATAAGACCATAAGATCAATACCATCTGTTTGGAATCTAAGGTTGCTACACCAAAATCCACGGCAGTTTGCCAAATTGCAAACTGAATGATGTAGGTTCTCAAATCACGTTAGAAATCAACATTCCATACCGTAGATTGATTTTGCTCTCATTCAGTAACAAAAGAACCGAAAAATATACGTTAGCAATTAACCCAAAGTATCAAAGTGAATCATTGCAACGTTATGTAAATCAAAATGTAAATGTCCTGTGGGTATATGCCCTTGGCACTCACGTGCCAGATCTGAAGTCTATTGGTTTACTCGAAATAGCCATAGCAGTCCTAAATGTAAATTTTTTGTCTTTGGTCAAAGATTTAAAAAATCTATTATTCATCTTAAAACCATGCCCGTATTATAGAATCACCCAATAAATTCGTCTAACGTAAACTACCAGAGTCAGTCTTCTACTGACTGTCGTGCTGTTCACATCGGTGGAGGCCTGGCTAAGACAGTGACTAAATTTTCGATACACTGCTGAAATGTAACAGACAGCAGATAATGAATCGAAGTTGTATCTAAAGAAGTTATAGCTTTACCTAACCCAGAATATAAAGTAATGACAAACCTGGCTTGTCATGCTCTTGCTGGTAATGTGAGACATTTTTGGTAACTCATGTACAGTTCTATATGTACATAGCCCCTGTTTGTACAGTTTTATTCTATTTTAGACTGCCAAATTGATATAATATTACAAGGCACACTTCTAAAAACACAAAGTTGAAAGTTGAAATTTAAGCACAAGGCTGGTTTTTCAAAGACTGAAAGTTGTATATGGTATAAGCCTTGACTATGTAACTTTGTTACATCTATCTTCGTCATTCAGCATGATTTGACAATGTTTCCTTGAAAACCAGTAGACAAAAATATTAGAATTTAGATCAGTTTTATATATGCCAATCTGCTGCTGCCATTGTTTTCAGCTTGTAGACAGTCTGGGATTTTCATTAGTTTATGTATTTTCCCCCCATTTCTCTTTTGTTACTTCTGGGTAAAGTTTAAGAGTTTCTTAAGTTGTATGGAAGGCTCTTACGTGATTTTCGTGTCTCTTATACGTTCTTATTTCATTTAGTTCTACCCCAGTTTTAAAAAAAAGATGGAATTAAGTGACCAACCAAGCAATCCCGTCACAAAAATTCGGGTTTGTCTGGCAGATGGTACATGTCTACGTTTACCTATTTTTCAGGGAGACGTTTGGCTTGGATGTCTCAGATGACCAATACAGTGGATTACTACTACGACGGAGACTGCCAAAGCAACGTTGCCGACATCATTGAGATGTTTGAGCGTCTTTTCGACAGCCTTGGTTCAGCAGCAAACTTAGGATCAGAAACGAGCAACATCGAAAACATCAACGTCGCCTGTGGTCTGACGTCTGTTCGCTCTTCAGTTGCAAAGATGAACGCCCGAACTAGACCTGGTTTCGTCGTGGAGTTCGATGTCGTCGCCGCAAGCACCTTGCCACCTGATCAGGTCACTGCTGCGGATCAAACCGACTTGATGTACCTTCTGGGAGACGTTTCCTTCGAGATTCAAGACAAGGTTTCTTCCGGCGAGTTCAGGTATGTGCTTATTTGATAGTATTGTGGTACTTTTTACTATTAGGCAAACCGTTATCAAGACATTTTATACAACGTATGCGTTGAGTACATGATTATTTTTATTTTGCAGCATGACTATTGAAGGCAAGGTGGCAGAAGCAGCATCCTACACGATGACGACCATACCAGCGTTTAAAACAGACTGCCAAGATGGACAGATGACCGTGGCTGAGAATTTTGTAGCTTACTGCCGTAAGTATCGCCTGTTTCTGCGGTTATATGCATGTTTTATAGTCATTGATGCACACTTCAATTACAAGTATTCATTCATGTGTGTTGTCATGTAGGTGATACCATGCTTATTTACTTTCAATCATAGTCAACTGCCCGAGAGGGACATACAAGCCAGCAAACAGCTCTTCCTGTGTGACGTGTGACTACCAGGAATACCAGGATGAGGAGGGGCAGTCTTCCTGCAAGTCTTGTCCTGCTAGAACAAACGCCGTCTTTAGGGGAGCTAAGAACATCACAGACTGTACTGCCCGTATGTAGTCAATCTCACTCTTCTACCCAGATTCATCTCATGGTCTTTAATATGTATTTGGCTGGTTCTTAATGCTGAAGAACTCTACGTGGAAAAATGCATTATATTCAAATGTTTTTAACTGAACTTAGAAATCAAATTTTGAAACTGGAACCTCAACAGTGTCTTTTTTCTACAAAGCATGCATGCATCAAATTTTTATATACATTCATCTATGTCTCCTGATCAGAATGTGTTGGAGGTGAAGCACCATGTGCTGCAGACTGTCGCCTGGTTAGTGGGAGATTCCGCTGTGAGGTAAAATTCTGCATGAGAAACACAATCAGTAAATTAAGGTTTACATCGTTAATTTTGGCGACTCATTCTGTAAATTGTTCAATCGCATTAAGTCCGTGATAACTACGTTGTCTTCTTTTTCGGAGAATCAAACCCATACTTTTTTCAAATGTACTTAGTCGTTTGCAAATTTCTATGTTTCTCTAGGGCTGCGCTGAAGGCTGGGCAGGCTCGAGTGACGGCCTGGTCTGTGGACGTGATGACGACATGGACGGCTTCTCCGATGTCTCCATCTCATGTGGGAATGAGACCTGTATCATGGTAAGTTAATGGCATTGGAGGCTATTCATGCTAGGCATATGCCTGTGTGGAATATAGATTGAGATTCTATTAGGTCAAGATAGGTCAAGAGGTCAGTTACCAATTTTGTTTCATCACATTAGTCAAAGCCATTTAGCCTGCCACTGAAATTTCCACCAGCAACATTTTTTCAAGAACATCCAATATAATTGCAGGTGGAAATGGCGACAGTCTAGTCCATGTATGGCTGTAGCCATTTCTTTAAATGCTTCTTTATTGCTCAAAGTTTTTGATTTGTTAACTGGATATGTTTTTGTCTCTTCAGGACAACTGCCCCGGAATCCCCAACCCTGACCAACGGGACATGGACGGTGATGGGAAAGGAGACGCGTGTGGCGACGACATCGACGGTGATGGAGTCCTGAACCACCAGGTAACTGACAAGTACACAATAACCAATTTCCTCTCATCATCATCATCATCATCCACTGGTTTCTGCATTTTCTTTCCTCTATGATATCCATAAACAGTGATTAGCTAATGAGCAAAATGACAATTTAAAACAGTCCCAAAGTATAATATTTGTCCCAAATTATAATACTCAGTGTTCTTTGATTTTGACGAATCAGCTCCAGAGGACCATTAAAAGGAATATTGTATTCCGTTGTAACATAATTCTGTTATTCCAGGACAACTGTCCGCTGATCCCCAACCCTGACCAGATCGACTCGGACGGTGATGGAGTTGGCAGCATGTGTGACAACTGTGTCTCCACTCCTAACCCTGACCAGGCCAACAGTGACGACTCCGAGCTAGGGGATGCCTGTGAGGCAACACTGGTTGAAGAACTCGGTGGGTTTATCTAACGCCTAAACTCGATGAGTCAGAGAGCCTAGGGATATTTTTTTCTGATTTTGCTCTGCCGTCTGCTATCCATTGTCAGTTTGCGACAGCAAGGTCAAAAATTAATTGTATCCAGGATCACTGCACTAAGAAAACATAATTTTTCGTTTCACAAATACCGATGAATATAGAAGAATGAACATTGTACATTGTACAAAGTATATTCCAGTCAATGAAAAAATGCTCTAGGCACGAATAAGATGTAAAACTAAATGGCGTATTCTAAGTAATTCCCATGCAGTCCATCCGTTTCTTGTTGTACACTTACAGCGTATTGTACTACAGTACTTAGCTTTTTTCTGGTATCAAAGTTGCGAATCTAAATTCTGACATCCCTATGAGTTGAATGACGTCGACCCCATTTTAAAAGTGGGATAAGCAGATGAAAGAGAAAAGGTATGATCGTCAATGAAATTAACAATGATTAATGTTGTTGTAATTTTCGTCTACACAGCTAAACTCTGCGAGAGTCAGCCTGACGGGACCCTCCTCCCCCACCCGTACGACTGCTCCATGCACGTCCAGTGTCACCAGGCGGGGCATGACGCTGAGGTGAACTGTGCCGCCGGCACCCTCTGGAGCCAGGAAGAGCAAGTCTGTGTCCATCCGAATCAGGTGACCTGTGACTAGCAGCGGTAGGTGCAGAACAGTGTGTGTTGCAAAGGGGGTGGGTCTAGTAACAAAAAGTGGGTCCAGTAACCAGAAGTTTAAGTTCTTTGCTCATAAACGAACATTGCTTAACATGATGAAGTTGGATTCGTTTTGAAAATATGATATCATTTCAAGCGTATTTTCTATATTTCTATTGTGGACTTGACGAATTTTGTTAGTTTCTGTGATTATTAATTAATATTGTTCTGATATTTACAGATGAGACCAACAAGACGGACCCACCTCCTTGAACGGACAAACCCGACCAAATGGACACACGAGAACAGCGCTTATATAACTTAGCTCATCTTTCAGCACTAGTACAACGATGCAACGCTACCAAGGCAACCACAAGAAACTGCACCTGCTCGCTTGCTTGTTTTCTCTTTAAATGCTAATAAAGAGCTGAACTTAAAATGAAAATCTTCTTGGTCGCCTCGTTATTGTTTCATTTTTAATCGTTGTGATTTAAACGTGTATAAGCCTATAAGCCTATAGAAGCCCGTTTACACTTGTGCGTATATTCAAGTCCGTATGTATAAGGTGCGCATTGACATGTCTTCGATTCCAAGTTAACGGCGACGATGTCGTTTTGATAACCAGGTTACGTAACGTTTGTTCAAAATAGCACCCTCCCCGATTCTTTACCGAAAAATGAAAAAAAAAATGTTAATATCTAATTCACACGGACTTGAATATACGTACAAGTGTGTACAGGTCCTAACTTGGAGTGGAAGGGTTGTTATCTCATTGATGCTTAGAAAGTGAAGAAAAGTATTTTCCCCACCAAGTAACGTTACTTTCTGAAATGCTACCTTACTTTAACCCTCCCAATCTGCAACCTTTCTCATGGGTCATAGAAGTGATCTGAAAAAAAAAATTGGGTTTTAAACGTCTTGAATATAAAGGGCAGTTAAAATCTTTATGACAACAATGGCTCCAAAGTACAAAATTTTCCTCACTACATTCAATATTTTTAGAATTATTAATTCAACATACATATGTGTACTAAATATGCACACTTCTGATGTTTTTGAAAATCAAACCATCTAAGACCCTATTTCCAGCTCGTTCCATAGCACATTCTACACAATGTCTTTGAATCATTCATGTTTGAATAGGGCTGCTCTTATCACAACAGTAACAAAGGTAAAGGCCAAAAGTTCATACACGTGTCATGCACGATTCATCTAACAAGACTCAATGTCTAATACTTGTCACTATTTAGATTTTGCTTCAGTTGTCAAATATTGCCGTCAACTGTACCTTAAGTTTGACATTTAAGGCCGCCCCTGCATGTATTCTTTGCTCTGTTTATCTTTTTTTTATATTGTACATATGCGAATAAACAATAGACAAAACAATACACAAAAAAGGCATGAAGATTGGTCGCTCCTCCCGTCAGTTTTGTTTGCGCACTGTAACTGAAGTGCGTCAAGCATGTGGCCCCTGTCATACTAGTGTACCCTGTGAGACTGTTTTCATAATACGGAAATTAAATGCTCGTAGGTTATTGATATCACGTACACGACCATGGCTAGACCTGCATAAAATCCAGCAGTCAAATGTGTTGCTTTCAATTAGTGGTTCGTGTTTACAAAGCTGTTGTAGAACATATTACTATATGACAGAATGTACTTGTCTGCAATACTTAAGGTTACAAATGGTTTTATGATATCGACCTGTATGGTGGACATCAAGTATGGGGCCCTTGTCATTTTAATATTTAATAAAATTCAACCTTTGAGTCGTGTTTATAAACCAATTGTGGAACGGGTTAGGGTATGACAGGATCCAGATGTTTATATTACGAAAGGTTAAAAATGTATTGAAATTTGCACCGATCTTGCCTCTTGGGTATCAAGTATAGGACCTTTTCTATCCAAATGTAAAGAAAACATCCAACCCTTTAGTGGCGTTTGCAATAGAACGTGTAACGATATGACAGGATCCAGATGTTTGCAATACACAAAATTACAAATATTTTTATGATATAAACCCACGTCCTGGATATGACATATGTGGCCCTTGCAATCCTAGGAAACCATAGCATTTCTTCTTTCAGGATAAGAATTCTCTTCCTTACGAAGGAAACGGTGTAGGAAAATGTTGAATTGGTCATTCTGTTTTACAAATACAAAAATGTTCAGCGTGAATTTTTTTTCCGTAATTTCTATCAATACACACTCAACAGACATGGTAAATGTTACTTCACAAGGCGGACTGTAATCATGAAGCTGCTTACCATATCTGGATGTAGATGCAATGGACAAAATGCTTCAGGTGATACATTTTATGTGCAAAGTATATGAAATTTCCTTCATTAAATTTTTACTATTAAACGGAACAAGCAAAAATGAAAGATAGATGATTATGAGATTCAACCTTGTATCTGTTGAAATAGTACCTTCCACATAATGTCTATGAGCCATCTCTGCTTGATCGAATAGAACTGTCCTTTTCTCTGCAATAACGGAGGTAAAAGGCCAAAAGTTCATACACGTGTGATGTAAGATTCATCTCACAAGACCCTTTTTTAACACTTGATCATTGTTTAGATTTCCCTTCTGGATTTCTATATTGCAGTCAACTGTACCTTTGACATTTAAGTTGGTTAACTACGTGAGTTGGTCATCAAATCCTGTAAGACTTTATTTGCGCAATGTAAAATCGGTACCACTTGTGTTATGCCATTGCCACTCAATGTGCTTATGTTGCTACCCAGTGTGTTTAATGATAATTTCCCTGCGACCGCAATGTAAGAATACTAGTACGTTTTCAGTACGTCCAATTTTTGGTAGTATTCATCCCATATCATCTAATTACCTACATTGATGCCGCGATATCACGTATGCGGCCATTGCTATAACTGCATAGAATACAACCGTTAACTTTAATTAGTGTTTACAAACTTTAAGCTATTGTAGAACACGTAACCATATGACAGGATCCAGTTGTTTGCATTGCAAAAGTTTACAAATGTTTTTTTTATAATACCGACCTCCGTCCTGGGTATCAAGTGGAGGCCCTTGTCACCCTAGTATCCAATAAAGGTCAACCTTTGAGTGCTGTTTACAAACCCATTGAAGAACATGCAGCGATATGACAGAATCCAGATGTAGCTAGTACCAAAGGTTATAAATGGTTTTATAATACGTACCCACGTTTTGACTCTTGCCCTAAGTATTGGGCCCTTCCTATTCAAGTGTAAAGACAACCCTTCACCGTCAGACAGGATCCAGATGTTTGCAATTCACAAAATTATAAATGGTTTTATGATATGAACCTACGTCCTGGATATGAAGTATGGGGCCCTTGCAAACCTAGTATGGCGTAGAATTTCTTCTTTGAGCACGAGGATTCTCTTCCTTGCGAAGAAAACTATGTAGGAAAATCTTCTTGAATCATTCATTCTGTCTTTACACAATCATTCAATAATGTTCAGCGTGAACAGTTTTTTAGGGTTTGCACTCGTACCTGTAAGTCACCACTGCTTACCATATCTACATGTACATGCAGATCCAAAGGAAAAATGCTTCAGGTCATACATTTGGTGTGCGAATGATAGGGCATTTTATTCATTCACCTCTCACTATTAAACGGAACAAATAACAATGAAAGATAGACGTATATTAACAGGCGCATCTCCGTCTTGTATGACAGCCAGTGAAAGGGTATGTCACCCGGTAAAAAAGGGCGATATAACCCCGTCGTACTTTACTGATGATAATGACAATGATGATGATGAAATTTCACCTTGTATCTTCCACATAATGTCCATGTAATGTATTTTTGAATAGGGTAGCCCTGGTCCCTAGAGTAACGGCGTAAAAGGTGAAAAGTTCACACACAAGCATGTGATGTACGATTCACCCTAAAAACTCAATGTTGAACACTTCTCACTATTTTGTTTCCCCTTCAGCAGAAACACTGCGGATGAGGACGCTGAATCCTCCCGAAGTGTCCTCTCCGTCCGTCACGAAGTGCAGGGCAAACCTCGTGACCGACGAAAATGTTGTCCCGGGAGAAAATGCTTGTCCGCAGTATCGTTGGGAGGGCGGGGCTCCAAGCGGACTGAAATTAAGGTAGCAGGACACAGTTTTCGGCCTATAGGGATTTCTATAGTAAAGGACCACAGACTGACTGACATCGACGCCGATTAAAGTATATAGAAGGGTGCATTTAAGAAGCATGGCAAAGGAATGTGTAGGTTGAGGGTACAATCTACAATATAACTGAAAACAACATTTTGACGGCCACTTTCATATGGGGTCATGCGGGATCATACGGAACTGCAGCAGACTCACCCCGACAGACAGTTGTAAAGGTCACGCGCATTTATACGCCGAATGGGCAAACTTCACAGTCTCATTCGTACGATCTAAGAACAAATCATTTCACCACAGGTTAAGTAAATATACAAAATACATTTAAACACTCCATAACACTGTGAATGTCTAGGGTCTGAAAAAAACTTCAATTAACGAACAGATGTTCACACATAAATACCGGACGACATTTAATTGTCTTAGTAACACAGTAATCGATGTCACAAAGGTTTCGGAGAGTCATATACTTAAATAGAAGCACTAATCGGCCAACTTGTAGACTTTCTATCATGCTAATCTTGATAATCAGTAATTTCACGTGGTGTCTTTCCAATGGACTGAGAAAAGTAGTCTATTGACATTTACCAATAACTGTGGTACCTTTAGATTCTCAGTCAAGCGTCATAAAGAATCATTTCATTGAACAGATGTTCATAGTACTTAAACAACATGGGACGAGCATTCATTGTCTAACTGACAAGCACGGAAACTTTTTTTAGGGTATCCAATTAACATTTGGTTAATAATAAATGCGGAACTTCCTTGGGCTTGGGTGGGTGGTACTGTCGCAATTTTTTTGTGTGTGCAATGTACTGTTGCACACTCGAGGGGCAACATTGTACGAAAATCAAACGTATCACCATCAACAAATAGATAAACCATATTTAAATCATGTAAGACATGCAATATCTGTCCCAGAGAAAATAAAAGCAAGAAGACTGAAATTAGCTGCTCATTGTATCAGTCATCCTGATATAATAGCCTCCAGACAGGTTCTATGGGAGGCTACAAAAGGGAAAAGGTCTAGAAGCCGTAAAGGTAAGTAAAAGTTCCGGTCGTCATGGTTATCCGCCATCTTGAACTGAAAGACTCCATCCGGGTGCTTTGGTTATACCAGGGAACCATGGAATCATGCTGGACCAGACCGTTGCTGCGGCGAGAACTATCAGGAATTGTTGAAATGTCGTCTAACCTAAGGTCGGAAAATTGCAAAAATGCTTTTCTACAATAAAAGTCGCATACTGAATCATTTTGGAAGATAAAAGACATACTGAATCAGCAAATCAAGCAAGCTTTATTCAGATCAACACGCCGGATACAAATGTCGCAGTTCGGTTGATTTTATGCTGTAGAAAAACTTTCATAATGCGACTGATAGGTTTCAACAAGCTTTCCTTCTTATTTCTATATATAACTCGAAATACGGTTATATAATGATATTGAATTTGTCGAACATCATGACACAAGTTTGTTGATATTTCCATAATCGTTCATAATCACCCTACTGTTTTGGGGTGCGATTATAAATGTTGTAAATGGTAACTTATTTCATGACTAATGATAAACAGCGTAAGGCATGGCTTTTGCTTTAAGTATATGTAAACTCGTATTTTAGGATGTTGCAAAGCTCTAAAATTGTTGATTTTTTACTGATAATGCTTAACTTTGTAAGATTCATGCTCAACAGTATTACTTAAAACAACGGACGACTTCATGGACATGGCTCGAAATACTCATCATACTTGTTTTAATTCTAAGAATAGAAAATTAAGTTCCAATTGAGGTGTTTATATTTTGTCCTTTGCTGTGCTACCTAAATTATAAATTTTCAAACATCGTTAAGGTATTGCCCACGAACTACTAGTTTCAGTCTAGTATCGATACTGACAAGTTAATGCACAGCAAAGTAATCAATAGACAACTCTTCTGCTATATCAAGGGTGTTTCCAAAAAGCTTCTTAACTTGGACATTCTTTTCCGTATCACCATAAGCACGCATCGTCTCTTACCACAAGGTTTACAGATGTACATAAGATACAATCAACACAGCATGGCAGTACTGTACCACAAGCGATATTCTACAAGAATATTTTTTTTTCCTTTGTTAACTTGTTTAAACGTGAGAAAAGTGACACATTCATTATATCTAAGCCAGGTTTAAGGTTTCATATGATGATGCATTTAGTGTCCTTTTGTAGAGCACAACCAAAAAAAGTGTTCACAGTGTGTATTTCTCTTAATTTGGGAGGTGACAATTTGACAATGCCACGCACAAAGTGTTGTAAAGTCTTGATCCGTGAATTCAATATGTCAAATTAAAGGCCTTTAACAAACGTTTTAAACACATAACACAAGCTAATCGTGACACGCATAACATTTAACAATTGTTCAAAGTATCTAAAAGTATTCTAGTATATATGAACTGCCCAAATCACACCTACTTGACTACAAAAAACTAAAATCCCCCAATTTAACATATTCTAAGAATCAACAATTACTTACTACAATCAGCATTTAATTCCTTATTAGCAACTATTTACAAATGTTTTAAACATAGCACATGTATATTGCACCACGCATAACAAAATAATTACATTGCATATCAACGTATTCTAGTGTCTACGAAAATGTACAGACAACAAAGTACATTTACTTGTATCTAAGCAGTACAAGTGTATTTACTGAAGTAAGCATAGATAATCTATAATCGGTAATATTACATACAAAATGATGAAGAAAGTCTTCAGCAGTTATGATATTGAGATCACTTTTATATTTGTCATTATTCCAGACACGACCACACTAGGTTTTCGTCTTTGAGTGATTTGTTTCTTTTCGTCAAGAAGGAACAGAAATTATTTTTGAATTTAGATGTCAATCAATACGACAGGTTTTTCGTTGCAATGGATGCTAGTTCAGTACTGTGTTTACATGGTGCAGTCGCCGCATGCCCATGTGTCACCACGGGGAGGACTGACTGCCAGGCAGCTGACGTGAAAGATCCTCCGGCATGCCTCGCACCTCTCCATCCTTCCCAGACGTCCACCCTGCTCGCAGTGGCAGATCAGTGAGATTCGGTGTGCATTGACTGGACTGACCCTGCTTCTACGGTGGGTCAGACGTGGAAACGGTGCGAGTTTCCCTTGTTTGAAGCACATCTCCAGATGGCTCCTCATCTTCCTGTCGTCATACACAACACCGCTCACGTCTCGCCCTTCTGCGATGTCTACCGCCCAGGCGACGACGAACAGCCCACAATCGTTGTCGTTCCATTGGTGCTGTACCCCCGGTGACAAGACGGTCAGGACGCTTGTTTCCCGGTCGACAAAGGTGGCGTAAGACTGGCAAAGCTGGATCTGCAGAGATTTCGTCATGGTGACACCGAGGCTGTCATACAGGCACACCTTTCCGTCTGTGTAAGACGACAGAACCCAGTGCATGTTGACACTGTGGTGGATTTGCAGCCCCTTTCCCGTCATCTTGGCAAATCCCACCTCATAGAGACCGATGACAGGGTCTCCCAGCCCTTGGAGTGCCGGGTACTGGCGGCGGAGTAGGCTCAGGGCAACCCGGATGTGGTTGTATGTCAGCGCCTTGCCAGCTGTCTGAACCATCTTGTCTTCAACACCTGTCTCCTTTTCGAAATGAGTTACGACCCTCACTTCACTTGGCACTGTTTCGACTTCTTCAACATTTTGCCCTGTGGTATCTGTGAGGGTGTTCCGGGAGGGTTCCCCCGTGGTGTCTGTGAGGGTGTTCCGGGTGGCAGGTCCCCCCGTGGTGTCTGTGAGGGTGTTCCGGGAGGCAGGTCCCCCCGTGGTGTCTGTGAGGGTGTTCCGGGAGGCAGGTCCCCCCGTGGTGTCTGTGAGGGTGTTCTGGGAGGCAGGTCCCCCCGTGGTGTCTGTGAGGGTGTTCTGAGAGGCAGGTCCCTCCGTGGTGTCTGTGAGGGTGTTCCGGGAGGCAGGTCCCCCCGTGGTGTCTGTGAGGGTGTTCCGGGAGGCAGGTCCCCCCGTGGTGTCTGTGAAGGTGTTACGGGAGGCAGGTCGGATCACAATGACTGGAAGGTCTGCTCTAGGAGCAGGAAGTTCCTCGTCTGCATCCTTGGAGACATTCTTGACTGGTGGGACAAAGTCGGGTACTGTAGGAAGCTCCGAATCCTTCACCCTGTATTGATGGAGGATAGAAAAAATAGGAGGCGATGTAAGTGTGTGTAGATATGTTCAACAGAACCATCATATACAGTCAGCAATGTTGGAAACAGGAAAGGGTAGAGCAATCACCTCAAAGGCAAATGCGGTCATTTACATATCCAAGCTTGAACCTTCCATGTGACACCCCGACATTCCCATGCGTACAGGCCTCCCACTACGGGACTATAGTCTGTCGAGCCTACAGGCCTCCCACTACGTATACGGGGCCAAGGCCTGTCCAGCCTACGGGCCCCCCACTACGGGGCCACGGCATGTCAACCCTACAGGCTTCCCACTACGGGACCACGACCTATCCTGCCTACAGGCCTCCCACTACGGGACTACAGTCCACTACGGGGCCACGGCCTGTCCAGCCTACAGGTCTCCCGCTCTTGAACTGTGACCTGTCAATCCTACAGGCCTCTCCTGTCAGCCCTACAGGCGCTTACTGCCCTTGAACTGCAGCATTTCAACCCTAGCCTACGGCCTGCTAGGCCCATGGGCGTCCTGCTCCCGGAACATAGCAAGTCAGCTCCACACCCCTCCTCCCCATCAATGCAGGAAAAGTTAACACCTCTTGACACCACTGGACATTGGTGGAGGAAAAGGCAAAAGTAAGACTAGAAAGGCAACATTTGCGAGCAAATACAGCATGTTTAGCCATACTCCTCGCCATGCAAAAAATGGACTTTTTCATAATCATTCCAGCTCAAAATTGAAAGAAATAATCAAAGAATCCTCCCCTTGCAAGAATGGGATATTCCGTGCCATTTCCATGTAAACCAGTCGAAAAATATCCGCTGAAAATTACACTCTTGCGCATAATCAACCCAGTTCAAAATTGAATTAAAAACGATCAACCCCAGGGAAGAATGAAGTTTTCCATAGTATACATATGAAGATTTTACAGGAGACGAAGGAAATGACCAAAAACAACATATTTGAGTCAATTCAAAGTCACCGAGAGGGTTTTAATATGATATTTGTAATATGTTTGAACTATTTTGATTAAAAGAATGTCTAAGTCACAATAGTTCTAAAGTGTTCAAACAATTAGAATTGAAACTTATAACATGTTTGAACTTATTTCACATACGTTGGAAACATTTCGAACGTAACTACACAAAAATCTCTTTATTTAGAACAGTTTCAAACCATCTATCCAAATGTTTCAATGTTCGAACAATTTGTAACAAAAGATTTTCACAATTGCCCTCATAAACGAAGGTGCTAAGTCCTCCTGTGTGTTTCTGCCTATTTTCGGTGGCCGCGCTAGACCACCAGCGGATTTGTTTTGACGGAGCGTCACCCGCGCGCGACGATGTACACTGTTCGGCACCGCTAATATCCGGCATTTTCCCGCTCCAAAACACTCCACAAGACCCACGTTTTTAGGGTTTTGCCTCTTGTGCAACACGATTCGATTTGCATTACTAACGGGACGAAAATGATAGAAAAAATTCACCCCGTCCCGGCGTCCGTCCCAAAAACATGAACGACATGAAAATATATTTTCTTACAGATTCAATCACGAAAATCAACAGCATGGGATTCCAAATTTTCGCAACGGCCGACCATTTATCATGGTTGAACTTCCTTCCAAGGCGTGCGATAGATAAACATTCCCGGCACATAATAGTCACTAGTACCAGACTAACGCAAAAACGCATGTCCCCAGTGAGACCATGTGTTTTGCGCGGCATGCCCCGAATCCGTCTACCATTGCTGAATGTAGCCCGATTCATAGAAGTCTATTTTGTAAGCATTATTTCATGTACCCCTCAGCGTGAGAATTCCTTGTGCAACACTTCGCTACATTATATGTTTAAGTTTCCCCGGCCCCGCGCACCGCCTACCACCCGCCTTTGATCATGTATGAAGTCGGCGGCAGAGAGAGATCATCAATCAATTTTGACAGGAGTGTCGCGCCAGTCTGAGGAGAAACGATCTCCCGTGTTGTGTTGAAGAATTTGGAGTTTGAAAATATCTGGAATAACTAATGCTAGATTAAACATTCACAAAATCATTGATTTAACTTGTTTTCTGTTATAAAATTTCCTAAACTGCAATTTAACCACTGAGTTTAAGGGAACATGGTGTTTCCCCGATAATCACGTTAAATGTTTTTGTCCGGTCTTTCCTCCTCGTAAGCAAACTTCCAGCTTGGCCAGGTGCAAGGCACTCGGGGTCAATGACCTGTAGGTCATATGTAGTATTGAAAGTGACAGAAGTGGCAAATATTGTCAAGAAAGCCCAAAATAAATCGTTCTGAATATATGTATGCCAAAAATGGGAATGTAGTCCTTTAAATATTTGTTCAAGCCACATATACAGCAAATTTCAGGTCATTCGGTTGAAATACCAGGGCGCAGGAGGCCAAGATATGCTAAAAATAGCCTAAAAACCTAAATAAAATCACTTTCAAGGTCAATATCAAAACAAGGAATAGAACGCACATTGGTTTTTGCCTACATTACCTTTGTACCAAATTTCAGGTCATTTGGTCAAAAAATGACAGAGATGAATCGATTTGAAGATTTGACAGGAGAAGAAGAAGAAGAAGAAACATGAGAGAAAACAATATGTTTAGCCATACTTATGGCTAAACATAAAAACAAGGAAGATCCAGTCCATGCTCCTGACAGGAAATCTTACTCGCCTGCAGAGGAAAAACGATCTTCTCTTCAGCCACAGCCCCTCAACTTTAATCTCAACCTCAATGAGGCTATCCTGGAGCCTATCCATAGAGTCATCCCCTGTACATATAAATACATTTATCGTTTTAGATAAATCAATGAATTTGAATTAAAAATGAGAAGACAACAAAGGTGATGAAAATGGTTCTTTACGAAAATAAACTGCACTGGTATCTTAGTGTAGTTCACCCCTGTACAGATTTAAGTACATCTATCAGTTTGAATTTAGAAATAGGAAGGCAACAAAGGTGCTGAATCATTGACTGATCCTTAAAAAGGATAAGAAAAGTATCTGTTTATTACTTCCTAAAGACAGTAAACCGAACTTATCTTCTAGTGGCTTGGCGTGCAACATTACTTACCTGTCACTTGCACTTGCACTTGCTGAATCCCAAGCAGGGCAGTGAAGCGCTCCCATATCCCTTGGATAAAGAAACTGTCCTCTTCAGACATGACGTGGTTCCGCACATCGGGAAGTGCACTGTCGATGATCGCCATGGCGATGTTCATCAGCACCAGGAAGATTAGGCACATGAATGTTACAAAGAAGATAGGGCCGAGGATGGGGTTTGCCGCAAAAAGCTCTGTGTAGTCAAAGAGGCCAAGAGACATCTGGAACAATGTGGAGTAGGACAAGCTGATGGACCTAAAAAGAGAAATCATTTCTTTGTCACCTTTGTCGATCAACCACTTGTAATGTTTTGATTGCTTGCCTTAGTCAAGAAAAAATAGAAATGACTTTTCATGAGAAATTACCAACCTGTAGGCTGTTACGGTGGCACCGAACATGAGATAAGCGCTGATGCCAAATCCTGAGAAGCAGAGGAAAAAGTAGAGGATAAAGGCAGAGAACTCCGCCGCCATTCCCCGGAACACGGACATCAGCTTGGAGAGGAACGGGTCGAACCTCAGCAGCCGCATGAACTTCATGATGTTCACAAAGGCAAGGAAGGACAGGAACCATCCGTACATCAGGTTTATGTTCACCAGCAATTTGAGAAATTGGAGTGGATCTGAACGAAAAGAAAAGAACAACCCATGATAACAAGCACATAATAAATGAATTATCACCGGTGTCGTCTCAGCAAAACTTGAAAATACTAGTCTGGGATCGATATGAGGAGAATATGAGGTGGTTAACACACCTTTCCCTTGTTGGACAGCCACCAGAGCCTTGTAGCTGTAGCCTCTGTTAGATCCATACAAGGCAATTACAGTAAAGGCCAGGATGAAGTTGAATATTTCCACAATATTCCATGGCTCCTTCAGGTAGGCCAAGCCGGCTGCACGTGCAGCTTTCACTTCTTTCCACAGTGAGTAGAGAAGAACGATGACGTAAATGATTTCCAGGAGGACGTAGATGTACCCGATCGTTCCCGGCCGTTGATGAAGTCGGAAGGTGTGCAGGTGACGATGGGAGAAAACTCCTGACATCTCGCTGAATTCGAACGCCATCGTCACCGATGTGAACAAATCCAGGTTTCCGTTGTAGAGCAACGATTCCAAAATCACGGCCCTGGTCCGCCTGTCGATCCAACGGTTGGCCTTCAGCTCTGCTAGGATTTTGCGCATCTCGTCTGCTGATTTCCCGAGGTCTAGACTGAAGCCGTCTCCCCAGTAGTGCGATTTCACCCCAAAGATGGGTTTAATGGTGTATCCACTGGAGCGGTGGCTCCATTCAGTAGCTTCTGATTCTACCTTCGACATATTGGTGACCCTTTTCCATCCCTTCTCAAACGCCCCGGTCTCCTTCGTGTTTTCATCATACGCCGCTGTACATTCATCAAAGAGGTACTGCATTGTCGCAGGCACCGTGCACAGTCCTAGGATGGCAGGAGAGAGAAAGTATGAGATAAAAGCCACAATATTTGGAGTTTGTGGCAGTGAACAACGGCTCGTTGGTTTTTGAACGAGTAACTTGGGAGAAAACAAACTATGTAAAAACATAAGCTGATAACGATGTTTTCCATAAAAAGTAGTTCCACCCACCTGGCTTTACTCGGGCTTGGATCAGGCTTGGTGGAAAGACCAGGACTGACTGCATGTCAGTTGTGAAGCCCTTCTCCCACCAGCGGGGCTTGTCGCCATTGTAGGAAGTCCCCGGGTAGAAGCTCTCCAGAGCGGTCTCGTCCAGCCAGGACCAGAGAGCAGAAGCGTCTGTCACCTTTTGAAGAATAAAACATTTTAAGAATAAAACAATTAAATATAATGACAGTGCAAAGTTAATTCTTACAACTACTCCCAAACACTGTTTATAACAATGCCATAGTCTGCTTACGTCGTCTGTAGAGTCCACAAAGCTGTCGGCTGCGCTCTGTGTCTGATGGAAGGCCGTGGTTGTGTTGTGCTGATTGTTGGTGATTGTAACGATGAGCAGAAGAAAAACACAAAACCTCAGGATGCCCCAAAGAACGTTTTCGATTTTCCGCTCCCTGTTGTGCTTCTGTCGCGCTTCCTTAAGGTTCGCAATGGACATCTGGGAAACTCTTTCCATTTTCTTCTGGACGCGAAATTGACCACCTTTGAAAATACAATCAAATCGGTGAGAAATAAAATAAGTCTTTGGTACCAACCTAGACAATGTTTCACCTTAGACACCACTTAAGATCTTGTGAGAAATTTGGAATGTAGCAAATTGTGATTGTATCAGATAAATTTCACGGTTACAGCAAATGACTTAGTATCACTCACTATCGAACCCTGCTCGCTTTTGTGATGTCACAGTGTTGTACTGTTTGAAAACAGTGTTCCCTTCGTTTTCAACCATCATCTTCTTGGCATGGTTTTGGAAAATGGATGAAAAGAGGATCGCGAGAACCAAAACCTGTAACATTAAGAGTTTAGCTTTGAGCCATGCATGATATGTTTAAACACATGAAAGAAAGTGGATTAAGAGTAGCAGGACCTGGTAAGGTTTGTGCAACCCCTTTTGACGAGATTATACTGGTGCACGAAAAGCCGAGTTTCCGGGTCGGAAATTGCCTTACATTACGGATGCATTGTGCGAGGCAAAAATTGCCCTTTCGAGTGGCACAACAGTACACTAGACTTATTCTATCATTGCCTCTTCAATAGATTGTCGAATAAAGATGATATATAATTAGTTCCTTACAACAGGCGAAAGCTGACAGAAAGTTTAGTGAAGAGTTAGCTACAGTTGAGATTTAAATACAAGGAAGGCAAAAATACGTTGGCCACTGATGTGATCTTAGGACACACTCTGAAGAGGTGATGAGACAAATTGCTACAGGTATTCTATTAGAATAAAATCCACAAAGCGTCCATTCTATTGTCAGATGAAGGTGCCATACAACCTTTAAAACTAACCGTAAGCCTTACAATTGCAATGACCTTGTACTGTTTAGCCGGAATTTTTGTCTTGAATTATCAAGGAAACACAAATTTCGTTACCTTTGATGGTTGCATGAGGAACATGTCCGCCAGAAAGGTGATGAAGTACGCAGACAACCACCTCTCCGACTGGTCTTTGCCCCACTCCAGACTGTACAGCACGGTGAAGATAGCTGACCCCACAGCAGACAGCGCCACCAGCACCCAGGCCACGTACTTGCACCAGTGCGGCAGGCCCTTGTTTGATCCTTGCGGGCCGGGTGCCTCAGCTGGGCCGCCCGTCTCCACATCTCGGACCCTCCGGTCGCCCTTGTTACTGGGTCGGCTGTACTGGAACAGCAGGACTATGGCAATGATGACGGGAAGGCAGGTGATGCTGGTCATCATTCCCGTGTATACTGTGTTCAAGGTAAAGGAGAACGGCCCCAGGTTGACGGCCTGCACAACCTGGGTTGAATCTTCGTCACTCAGCCACATGGCGCTGGATACCATGGACATGAGGAGGAGACTCAGGCAACAGCCGAGCCTCTCGCTGCGGGTGAACGTGCTATCTGTAAAAAATGTTTGCAAATCAATATGAATGGATTGCTGACAATTCTATCACCGATTACTGTATTTTCCAAAACTGTGGATGATTACGATCCACAGAAGTACGTTTTCATATTCTTAATATTTATGGCATAATTCATTATCTATGTATGGTCTGCTAGGAAAATTTGTGTGAGTCGACTTTATGGCATTTATCAAAACCCGTATATGAAGATCGATTATGCTGTAGTTTCATTCTTTGTCGCTAGAAGGAGTTGGTCTTCAGGTAACTATATCACCGATACGGTCCAGATACAAGTGTGCATGGGTACATTATGTTGTGAATAAAGACGTCTAGCAAATGTCACCTTCAGGCATGATAGCAACGGACAAGAAAATATGTTCTTCTGCCAGATTATACCGCAGACTTGACGGGAACAGAAACCCGAAGGATCGCAGGTCCTGCTCAGTGGCGACAGGAAAGGTCTTCACCACCTGCCCGTCCCCGCGGTCGGCTGCCAGCCACTCGCCGCAGATGAAATAGAACCTGTAGTTTCAAAATTACGAAATAATCCCTTTGTTAGCTTGAAGGTTCCCAGATCAGAAGCATGCCTTACAATTTGACTATCACTCTGCAGGGTGTGCAAACAGAAATTTTAACCTCAACTTCAGTCATTTCATCGTCATTAATATTTACATTTCTTGACAACAGTGACAGTAAACAATGATTCTTTTATTTCTATTTTGCGTCTTCATATGTCAGATTCATCTAGCTAGGTAAATCTAGACAGCTAAGGCTGTCTCTGAACTCACAGTTTGCCTGAGGTGAGATCGTGCACTGCTGCTCTGTCCACGTTCCACGATGCATGGCTCCCCTCCCCACTGTTGTCGTGCATGAGCTGCAGCAGCTCCACGTTACCCAGCTGTTCTGCTGTGCTGAAGTTCAGCGTCACCGGCCTGGCTGTCTTGGGTAAAAATCTAAACATGAACAGAAATTCAACGTGTTAAGACGTAAACTTTTACTACATTCATTCTTCATATGAAAGATGGAGCCAGTAAGTTTAATGCCCAACCTTCTCTGCGATGTTGACAACTCTCACGCCGGAGTTTGCATCATCTCCGTACAGATGGAAGGCAACGGTGGACTCTGTCCCAGCATGCTTAGCGGTGCCTGTCCAGAGGTGGAGACGGTACCGGAAATCGTTCTGCAGGTCGTCCAGGTTGATTGACAGATTTTTCTGAAAGGATGTTGAAGAAATCGAACATTTAGAAGATGTATAAAGAGTTTACAGACAACACGACCAAGTCCCACACCGTTCTTGACATTATCCACATTGCCTACGCACCTTCCTCGTCGATCTAAGGTCAATGATCTTCATTATAACCAATGTTAGAAGAAAGAGGCAGAACTCCACGAAGACGGCTGTGAAAACCGCGCCGTTGTCACGTAAATCACTAAGCAACGCCCCGAAGTCGACCTTGTTCGGCGGTGTGGCGAAGTCACTTCCGAACGCCGTCAGATGGTTGCAGTGACAGATAGTGCTGGTGATGGTAGATTGATCACTTATCTGAAGATGATACAGAAATGTTTCATTATCTCCATGAAAAATTTAGATTTTTTTGATGGACATATTGTTTTGAGCGCGTTTGCGTGTGTGTTTGCGTGTATGTTTGTGTGTGTGCCCGGATGCTTGTAGTCAGCACAACTCAAGAACGTCTGGATGGATTGTCATGATATTTGATATGTGGGCAGGTGGTCCAAGGTCGACTTTGGGCCCCCTGGTATGTGACGCTAGAACTGCATTGGCGTTTTTGTCAAAATTTTCCAAGGAGAGTAACTGAACAAAGGGACGACATATTTCGGTGTTATTTAATATGCAGGTAGCTTGGACAACGACGTACGCAATGAAGTGCAAAATAAGCAAATTGGGACTTAATTTGCATAAATAATGAGGATAATCTATATTTCCATCCTAGGCATGTTATGGCAGCTCGCACCTGTAAGTTTTCCCAGGGACCCAACAGCTTGTGGTCATACAACAAAGGGATATACAACCAAACCTGTTTACTTGTTTCTATTATGTGGATAGCTAAAGTGTTACTTGATATAATGAAATGGTGATGATACAAATCAGAATCTAATTTGTATAATTAATGAGAGAATTTTATAAACCCACTCCGTTCAATCGTACGACAGGTCAAAAATGCAACATATGTAACTGAGAAATAGAAGGACATTGATGGATAAAAGTTTTGAAAATGAAGACCTAATTTGCATAATTAATGAGAAAATACTGTAATTCCATATCGGTAGATAACTTGAAAGTCATAATTGTGGCATTTGGACATCATATGACAGTGAACATAGTTGAATATAGATTATGCAAATGCGGGTCTAATTTGCATAATATATATTTCATGGAGATTTGAGGTCTCCGAACTCTTGTTCTATTTACTAGGATATGTTAGGATACCATGTGCATGTTCAAAATGCTACATTGGTCATTAACAGTCCAATAAGTTGGTCAAAGTGCTCAAAATTATAAAGTACTATTCTAACAGTTCAGCCAATACAGCATCATTTTGTTACGAAAATTGTTGACAGCCAGATCACTACCATTGTGGCAATAGAATGTCAAGTCTGAACACACCGTGCAGCCGTCCGGCCTCCAGGCTTCCTGCGTCTCGCTCCAGAAGACGCAGCTCAGACGGGCCCACTGGATCTGGTAGGCGTAGGAGTCACTGGTCTGTACATTCTTTTCGTCGGTTCCATCAATGATGTCGCATTTGGTCTCTGGCCCTAAAGAAATAAAAAAAAAACACATTTATTTACTTATAAACACACTCAAATACAAAAAAAATCCATCGATAGCTACGCCCATTTCTACATTGAAAATCGTGTTAACTATTGTTGTTTTGAAAGCACACAAGCAAAGGCTCCATACTATAGACTTTGGCTTTTAGCTTTAGGGTTATTTCAGAATAAGGTAGAAACGTAGGCATTCTTTCGATAATGGTAGAACCAGGTGCTTAAATCTTTTTATAGATACGTTTTCTGACACCTACTGTCTAGTTATTCCGTGTATGCCGTGTCGATGATAGCATTAATGCGTCATTATGAATATTTCAATTAGTTTTGCTGCACCCAGTTACCCTTTTCATCCTGTAAAAAAGGTCACTGAAAAAAATATAAAAGTGACATAATATCTTTATCTCCTAAAAATGAATCTGAAACAGATAAACTCACCTAGCATTTGAACTTTGATGTAGTAGTCAACAGGATCTTTCTTCCCTTTGATGAAAATTCTTGCCTCTGTCTTGTCCGTGTCTTCTTTGCCACTGAGAGTTTCCATCAGGGAACACTCCTCGGGAAGAACGTACGTCTCCGTGCACACGTCGTAGTTTTGATCATCAGGGCGGCCGCCGTACCTGCCCGACACGCCGTAGACCACACTTGAGTTCAGCGGGGTGATCGTGACCAGTAATCCCTCTGCGGTGTTGTTGAGGTTCAGCAAATGATAGCTTGACGTTTTGTTTCCTGTGGTAGGGTAAGTGATGGTTTTGGTGGCTGGTTTATTTCCGGAGTTGCCAGGAATGGTGATTATGAAGTTTTCAGTCAGGTTGTTGAAGACGAAGGGTTTGTATTTTTTCCGGTGAAGGGACAGTTCCATGACAGACGAGCGTGTCTGGTATTCACCACGTCCCCATGTGTATGGGTTTTGTTGGTACTGTGTCAACTGGAGGGTAAAAGAAAACAAGCCTTGCAATTTTTCATTAAATATGTTATCAAAAATATGTTTATTGCGAAGCGCTTAAAAAAGAAATGATATGTCCAGATGGCCCATTTCAGTAGATAAAAAATGTCACATTGAATTAAACGAATTGTTTTGGCTAGCAGGGAGTTAACAATACCAAATAATTGGCTTTTATTTGCCTCCAAATATTTGGCTAATTCATCAAATGTTATAGATGAGAAGAAAATCCCTTCTTTAATAGCCACTAGGAGTATGCTAGCTGTAGCCCCTAGAGACTTAAACTGGACGGTAACATCAAAACGTTCAAACGTAGTTAGAAAACCAGTCTGGCACGACTGGCTGAAAGCAAAAACTTGTTATGTACATCATGCGGTAGTACTTAAATCTATTCCAATAAAAAGTTTTACAATGACATCATCGAACGAGAGCTGGAAAATGAAAAGAAGAAGGAAACGTACCTTTACAGTGAAGTTGTGCGGTGGATGCTCCGGGAAAAGTGCAGTTTGGGACGGGAACTGGAATCCCCCATTCCCCGTCTGAACCGCCTGCCTCCCAGACTTGGAGCCAACAATCTTCTGTGCACGCAGCGTGATGCCAGCCCTGTTGATGGTTACAGGCGGGGCGCCAGGCCTCATGGGGTCGGCAACGGCGTTGAGCAGATCATCCAGGACATGGTGGCTTTTTTGGACAACTTCTTTCCTCTGAAATTTTATAATTGACAAATACCTAATTATTAAAACAATTCATGGAAATGTTTACCTTTGATATAAAGGAAATCCAAAGGCATTTTGGAGTAATACTGGTTTGTACAACCCATCTTACGGGAGATGAATGACCCAAATGTAAACGAGCCAAGCCGTCGTCCATGTAATACTAACATGTGGAACTAAACCATGTTGGAAAATGGAAATAGTGGCACGACGTTTGGTTTTGAGATGGTAAACGGGGAAGATGGATAAGTCGACATAATGTCAAGTAAAAATGGATTATAAAAATAAATGGTGTGAAAGGGGACCAAGTAAAAGCCAGCGTCAACACAAAGGACGTATGCTAACCGGCTCAGCTCGCTGTTCTTCCTCCTCTTGTTCTGCCTTTTGAACACGCTCTTCTGGCGAGGCATGATCGTCTTCTACAGGATTGGACTGGGGATTCCCGTCATCCTCTTTTGCACCCTTCTCTGGTGCGTAAAGAAGGGTAGAAACGGAGTCTACCAGGGCTGCGAAGGAATCGGGAAGATTGTTGTTATACAAGTCGAAAACATCACATTGTACAAGAGAAGTCTACCAGAGCTTTTTAAGAAACAGGGAAGACTGGTACACAAGTCAGAAACATTGCTATGAACCAACGGATTATACCAAAGCTGCTAAATGAACCGGCTTTCGGTGTTCATGTGCCATGTACGGGAGAAAATGTCACACAAGGCTAATGACTCCACTACAACGAGCAGCCAGACAATTAGGGGAACAACTCCCAACCCTCCAACGGTTGCACTGGTGTATTTGGTACTTACATCCTCCCACAGACTCGGCAGTCGACGGGTCAGACATGTCCAGCTTGCCCAGTTTGCTGGTGATGGTTGTGAGAAGATCTAGTGCTGTGTTCTGTTGGAGGTCATGAAGGCATGATAACTGTTTGAACCAAACATTTTAAACTTCTTGTACTTTATGTTTATGTTTGCATGTCTCAAACAGATTCCCGAAAACAAAGATAAAAAGCTTCAAGGTAACAGAATATTATTTGATATGAAATAGAGAAAATCAAATCAAATCATCAACATGCAAGAATAGAACATCATTTCTAGCACAAGACTGTCGCTGCTAAAGACAGAAATGATTCTTCTTCGTAGAAAGTACGTTTTACCTTTAAGGCGTTCTCTTGTGGAATGTCTGGGCATGACCTAATGACAAGTGATGTTAGTTCAGAGATAATTTGCAGATGGCCTGGCGCATGAGTCCTCCCCGTTTCAGATCCCAATCTTTCAAGTGCCTTCCTACAAATCTACAACAAAGGATAGCACGAGCATTAATTAATGATGCGTATTTCATACAAAGCTGAATAGTTCACCTCATGGTTTACACTATAAACCTCCAAAAATGGAAAGTTAAAGATCCCAAACAGGCTTACCTGTGATTGTTCTTCAGCTGATGTTGGTTGCTCCGACCCAACATCGTCATCTGTAACGTTCTTATTGGAAGAAAAATATTCATTTCACTCAAAATAACATGATAAATCCTCAAACAAATTTACGTTGTAAATGAAGAGGCCCTCCTGGTATCCTATTATCCATTTACAAAAAAGTACAACTATGTATTTCCATCAACATCTACAGTTGTATGGCTGCATGTTGTCACAATAAAGATAAATCACAAACAATGGTTACTGTTTTTAGATTAACTTGCACTCAGCCCTGACTTACACGGTTGCAGTACTGACTCTTGTGGAAAACACGCCTGACGCCAACAAGTCCAGGATTTCACTAACCTGAGCCAACCTCTGCAGCACGTCCTGCGGAGTTCGGGAAGCGGATTCTGCATTAATGCTGTCTAGAACATTGCCTGGTGCCTAGAAATCGAGGGAAAAATCAGCAATCCTTGAAGAAAACCACTTTTTATCCCATCCCTACCACTTTCCCTCGTAATTTTGTACCTACATTGTCTCTTCAGTTCAGTTTGACATCCACCAGCAGAAAAATCCAATTTCACATCAACGACAACTTTATTTCTGGAAGCGTAAACTATAAAAAATTTACAATATCAACTATTTATCCTACACTCCATAGACCAGGAATCGTCCTAATTGTTCTTTACATAAGAATTTTACTCAAGCTGTTGACAGGAGAAATTTGTCAAATTTGTCCGAAAGAAAATGCATAAATTGTAGCGCAAACCTGGTCTGCCAGCCTTGTACTGCTGCCTCCAGGCGAAATTGTGCTGTTTTGCTGGATTTCTATAAAAAGAGAGCCCTGTCAGATGTAGTTTGTACTGCTCTTTTGTGCACCAAACTTAATTGCTGCTCTAATGACAATGAATTTACGTATAAATGTAGCTATGTTTTATATGGTCTAGAAAGTTCAACGCTCTTACCATCTCTGTTTGCCACGGATATACTAGTTGTTGCTGGAGTTGAGGAGTCACCCGACTGGTTTTCATCAAGCTGGTCTTCACCTAAGCAGGATTGGTTCATCAGTCAAATCAAACTTTAAGCATTTTCAAATTTGTGTCAGAGAAGTAACGCAACTAAAGCCTTAAATGATTTGCTTGACAAATGTATCTAGTAGTTTCTTTCATGTAAACTTTCCCTTTGGTGATTTGCCTACCGATTTTCACCGGTCCCTGGGTCGATGTAGTTCCCAGTGTCTCCGCTGGTGTAGTTGAAGTTACTAGGCTGATGAAAAACGTGGTCATCAGGCTTGTTGCTTTGGTTGAAGCAGCAGAAGTCGTTGACACCGATATGGCTTCTGTAATAAACATAAATCTAGAGAGTTCTACGTGTACTTGTTTGCTTGGAAGGAAACAAAAGCAAGGGGCAGACATTATGTGGACGATCGCCATGGTACTGGAATATTCCCTAGATATGAATACTACAAATGTATGTAATACATCATGAACTCACCTGTCGTCTTATACCCGACTAGAGGCGTACTCTCTCGATAAACTCCGATGGTGATGATCTCCACCTTGTACATTACGCCAGGCTGGAGTCCAACAATCAGAGCAGACCTGTCTCCTGGACCTGGGGAGGGGATGAGCTGTTCTGTCGCCTCCTCCTCAATGAATGATTATTTGATCGTTGTAAGATACAACATAAAGTAACAACCTTCATTTGCTTAAATGCTGTATGGTTTACAATTAGAAGTAATCTAGAATTCATAACGATAGATGCATAAGCTAAAAACTACATACCTTACACTATTCATTTTTAGAATATGTTTATTCGTCCAAATGCTTTTTTGAAGCGCTAACGATTTTTCGCAGAGTAAGGCAGTGTTTTCTACCGATATCTAGCAGTTTTGCGATTGGAGACTCACACGGTTTGGTGACAACCGTTTCGAGAAAGTCTTGTATCACAACCAAGAGTTAGTCCATAGATTATGTCGCCTGTTGCTTAGAGATGGAAGTTACAATTGATACAAAGCCATGCTGTATAGTTAGCAAAGTTGGAACCGGAAAATATACGACTAGCTCTTCTTTGCACATATTGTATAGCTCTGGATTAAACTGAGGGTGTCACACAGCTGTACCAGTCCCATCCAGCACACGTCATTTAGCAGTTGGCGCGGGCACTTTTAGCCCCCCCCCCCGTCTAGATAGGGTTACGGTAGGGAAAATTGTCATAATTCATCTGTGTTGCCATCTTAAATCATAATAGTGACTGTAAGGAACAAGAATATACAGTACTCTTTTTCTATGCATAAACTGTTTCAACATCACCTAACAAGTCCACGCACACTTCCCACATGCTCTCTCGTAGTCTCTCTCTAGCTCTAAATTATTTAATTTCTCTCATGATGGACTTTTATAAACCCTACATTAGTAACAGCAGCAATAATGTTTGTTTTTTTCAGAACTCTGTAACAGTTGTAATTTCAATAATCTACACAAGTGCCAAGTTTTGTAAGTTTAACTCATCTTGGACATTTCATATCGATAATGTATCAAGCAAGGAAGTCTCCTATAAACGCCTTTAACAACCCGTTGAATTATATTTTCGCTGCTAGATGTAGATATATAATGTGTAAATATAGTGACGTTCGTGTAATATCTAATCTGTTCTAAGTAATATTATTTCCGAAAAAGACTCGACACCAGTAGACTTGCCCTGCTCTATGGAGTGGCTGTGAGCACAAGTAAAATGAAAATTATATCTCCTTCAAAATCTTTAAAAAAATATTCTTGAAAAGTCAAAATTTGCAGTGTAACAGTTTCTCACCTTCACAGCCATGATCATCCCACATTAATCGGAAGCCAACTCGGCAGTTACAACTGTAGCTGCTCGGAGTGTCGATACATACATGGGCACAGCCACCGTTTGCCGTTGCACATTCATCAACTACAGAGAGTAAAGAGCACGGTTAAGGTATTATGTTAATCAGCTGGTGTATCCTGTTCCTTATCTCATTTATCTTCAGTCAGGTTTGAATGCGATAACGGCACTATTCTATTTGGTGCTGCTGTTTGAATTGAGAAGACAGACCTCCTTCTGGCGACCTGGCATCATTTACACGCAATGTGCTCTGTGTACACAAAGAATGCATGTGCTGCTTACTCGATGACTTTAACATGCCTCGAATTGACTGGTCCAGCTGTGTTGTGACAAACGAAGATAAGGAAGCTGACTTTTGTAACCTGGCCAACAATCACTTCCTTCTTAACTCAACCAAGTGCCTTCAAACTCGTGTCACATCCAACTTGACCTGATTTTCATGGATTCTCCTGATACGTTTTCCAAAATCAATGAGCTGACCATACAGTATTGGAGTTTACTCTTCACTGTCGCATTCAACACAAGCGCGGTCTACCTCGGAAAGTGTACAACTTCAAACGAGCAGACTGGGTGGCCTGCATGCGAACCTGGTGTTGTTGGGCTTAACTGAGTCTGTCACTAGCTGCTCCGATATCGATTCTGCCTGGGAGGCGTGGACTTCTGCTGTACAATCTGCTGTTTACAAGTTTGTGCCATGTCGCAAACTTAAGTCTTCTACAACTCCTCCCTTGATTGACAGTGAAGTTCGTAACTTACAGAACAGGAAGCGTACAGCCTGGAGTAGAGCAAAGCGTACTGACTCTCCCTCGCACTGGGCAAAATTTTGTAAGCTACGCAACAGGCTGAAAAATATATTATCAGTCAAATACAACAAGTACCTGGCGAGCCTTTCGTTCGTCCACCGTTCACGAGTCGCCAAAGAGATTTTGGGCTTTCGCACGGGCAAAGTCAAAATCTAAGTCGTTACCGAGTGCAGTTCACCTTAACGACTGTCGCACAATCCGCACTTGATAAGGCGAACTTATTCAACGAGTACCTTTACTCTACATTTACTTCAGCAGACTCTCAGGTTGCTAAGCCTGCCATTGATGTAAAAGTTGCAGACGGCTTGTGTAATCTGCATTTACTGTGGAATCTGTTGAAAGTGTGCATACCAGCTGTAACACCAGTAAGGCTGTAGGCCCAGATAACATCTCTGCACATGTATTGAAGCTGCTTGTATAATATTGTATTTCCTATATTAAGAGGGTCAATTCATGATTTCCAACATGGGTTCACTCCTGGCCGCTCCACTACCACCCAACTACTGGAAACATACCACCAAGTAGGGTCCATACTCGACAGTGGGGGGGAAAGTCAACATGTTGTTCCTTGATCATGACTTTGCCAAGGCATTTGATTCTGTCTCCCATACTCTTTTGATACATAAACTTCAGATGTATGGCAATGTCTTGGTATGGGTTGACTCATATTTGACCAGTCGTCGACAGCGGGTGGTCATCCAAATGCACAGATTTTTTTTTAAATCCGTGAAGCTGAATTAACAAAAAATCATGAAATATTCATGCGTTTCTTTCTTGTTTCTTCCATTAATTTGATTGCTTTTTTCACTTAGCAGTTTGAATTCACGGCATTCACTATCCACGTCAGCTAATGCTACAACAAAATGATATTCAGCAAGGATGCAACCCTCGAACCTCTGAAATTTTCTACCGCTGTGTGGTTAATGGCAAGTTTTTCAACAAGTCAGCAGGATGGAAGTTCTTTTTTGTTTCATCTAACTTTATGAGTACAGACACCATGTATATACGGAGCTTCGATCTACTTATTGATTGCTTGAACTAAGTATCACCAATAACCTTGTGTGGTTAGAAAAATTCACTTGACTTCCCATTATTCACCAGAATTATTGTCTTTCCCCATCACTTATGCAAATAAGGTCTTCATTTGCAAAAGTTTTAAATTTCGATATTCCTCTCTTTCTCAGATACGAGCAGTTACAGTCAGTGTAGGAATCGGCAGCCTAACATCTGCTTGGAGTAGTTAATCGGAACCAGGAACCAGACAAATTACCTAATATACGCTTGGCACAAACCCTCTCAGCGCCCACTCACTAGACCTTACGGAACTAATGGTCTTTTGCAAGATAGGGGTGCTTTTTAAATATTACATTAACGATGAAAACTGTTACGGTATAGAAAAAATGCAACGTGCATCATCACGCGCAACCAAGAAGAAGATATACCAAGTTACAGATCAATTAATGCAACAACGGGATCGTGAGCTGTAGCTGGAGTAAAAAGGTTGTTGGCATGAATCAACGTATCATTATCTTATTTTAGGTTCACAAATTCAGACCTTACCACATCGTGGCACGTTACAATCCTCCCATCTCAAGTCGGGATCCGTGGTGTAGCACCAAAGTCCGGTATGCTCGTCAGGATTCCGGCAGTAGTTCTGCACTAGTCCTGATAATGGAGTAGTTATCAGGTGTCCTGGTGTGTTCATGAGGCCACTGACTGTCCCAGCGTTGACACGTCTTGCCTGTTTCTGTCACAGAGACTGTTCCTCGGTAGGATTCCGAATTTCCCATGATCTGGCATGATTCTGGTAAATGGAAAAAAAATCTATTATGTATTCAGCTCAGGCTAGTGCCACATATAACGGGGGTTGCCCGAACTTAGGACGCGCCCTAACTTAGGATGGACTTTTTAGTGATCTTGTTATGCATAAGTACGCCGTGTTTGTGTCCACTGACTATGCTCATAAGGAAGATAAATAAACCAAGTCCATGCACATAATTTTTATTTGCATTCAAAACATATGTGTACATATTCATTTCTTGTTTTGTCGAGAATAGTATTTTGACAATAATGATGGCAACGCTGAGTAGAGGGTCACTGCGTAGCTAGACGGCCCGACACCTAAATATACGACCTGTGCCAAGCAGATATACAACTATCATACACATAAGAAATATAACTTCATAAAACACAAAAAAATTGGGTCTTTTAAAAGTGTTTCTTGAGAAGAAAACCGACCAAAGAAAACAACGTAAACATCGCTGCCGTCTGGCAACGTTGTTTTCCCGCCATTTTTGGAACCCGCGATAGTGGCGGACGGCGATTCAACGCACAGCTTTGTAACGCTCTAACATGTGATTGGTACCGTCTATGAAAAGGAAACTGAATACAGAGATGGCGAAGATATTTCCCAATAAGTAGACGGCGTATTGTTGATGTAAGCGGTGTCGTTTTTTCGTAATGATTTTGTAAGTCGGGTCGCATGCAAGACGTACGCCGGGCCGCGCGCATAGTGCGTAGTAGCCTACTTCCCGCCAAAACATGAGCTGGGATGCGCTAGATATAGCCCTTCTCACATGACGTTAGAAGTGTACACAGTCAAAATTTTCCGGTCAAAAGAAAGCTAGAATATAGCAGACTTCAAGCCTTATTTACATTTCCCTAACTTCATCACCAACTTCCGAGGAGAGCAAAATTACCAAAGCGTACTAAGTTGGGCACACTATCTGGCGTAGTACTAAATCAGAAGGTACATTCGTGAAAACGTCTCACAGCGTTTGCCGCTTGTAACTCGGAGCGTGAAGGGCCCATGAACATTATGAATACATTTCTTGTCCATGTATGTTCTTTAGATGAATGTGTTCAAAATTCATTCATTAAAACATGACCATTCTCTGGCAACCAGCAATGGAGCGCCGTGAGTTCGAGCGCGTAAAAAAACGTCCTATATTTGGGCGACTCCCGTTAATGACAATGACAACGACAATGAACTTTATTGCATATTAAGGCCCAACATGGGCTAAATGCATTAGGTAACATGAAGTAAAAGAAAAGGAACATTGTGCTATATTCCATCTAAATCTACATGATGATGATGACTTGTTTCATGAGAAGAGGTGCTCTGAAAAAACAACAAAGGAATCCAACTGGATGAGTTGATATCAGAATTTACACCATACTGATGCCAACTTTCCAGTGGATGAAATATTTTGCGAATATGAAAGAAAAAAAGTAACAAGATTTTCAAAGTAAAAGAAATACTAGAAGACTATTGTAGCATTCGCTCTTAAATTTCCTGAAGCTTTGAGTTGTATAGTTTATATCAAATAATGTTTAACTTGGCGTCGCGGTGGCATAGTGGCAGTGTGTTTGGCCCCAGAACCCAGAGATACCGGGTTCGAATCCGGGGTTCCCTGATTTGTCCCGTTGACGTTGTGCCCTTGGGAAAGGCACTTTACACGACTTTCTCCACTTTACTCAGGTGAAAATGAGTACCTAGCTTCGGTTAGGGACGCCCCTCGGATAGGACGTTAAATGGAGGTCCCGTGTTTGAGGAGAGCCACACCTCAAGCACGTTAAAGAACCCAAAACACTTATCGAAAGGAGTAGGGGTCCTTCCCGGCGTGTGTGGATCATATAAATCTGTCCGGATATGCAGCTTGTACTCTTCAGTACAAACCTGGTGTATAACGCCTTCATGCGGTTTACTGGGTATGCAATACAAACAAACTTTATTAAACTTCCAAATGCAGCAAGAATGAAATCCCCTTATTCACCCCTACGGAATTATGGTATTTTGTTATCAATTATCCAAATAAGGTCATCATTTGCATCAGTGATATCTATTGATATTCCTCTCCATCTCGGTCAGACGCTGCGTAGGATTCCGGAGTGAGAACTTTGTTTGGAGTGTTTAATAGTACCCAGGCATCATAATGGCAGCAACTGGTGTCAGCTAATAGACAAAGATCGTTATATAAAATAATAACATAAACCAACATACGCTAGGAGAAAACGTTATCAGCGCTTATTCGTCGGTTGTCAATTGTCAATCATTAGCCGCGATGGCATGTCTCTTTGGGTGATTCAGGCCTCATCATGAATCATCCATTCGTCTCTTTCTTGTTTCTACCGTTTATTTCATCACTCTTTTAATTTAGCGGTTAGTATGCACCACATATGCTCTTTCTCTCAATGTTACAACAAAATTATATTCAGCACGGAGAGAAAAGAAAACGAAGATTCTCACAAAAAGATGCTCTTGACCCTATTTCATATGGAAAACGCACCAATTAAGAGAGCACACAGGCTGGTATGAAAGAAGCAAAGACGTCATTTTAAAGTTATTTATCTAGTAGCCAAACTGTACAGTTTGTCCTTGGGTCTGAGCACACGCGGTTCTGTCACCTTTTAATTACCATGACAACGCTCGCAAACAAATTGTAAAATTGCAGGAGTGTACAATGGGCTTTGAGAGATATTGCCGCAGATTTCCACACGAAGGGAGAAATGCCATAGACACCATTTGTCAATTGTCACTCAAAAGCGGTGATGGCATGTGAATCCTTGGGTGATACAGACAACATCATAAAATATTCATAAGTTTCTTTCTTGTCTCTACCATTAAGTTGATTGCATTTTTATTTAATGGTTTGCATGTACCATCTTTACTCTCAGATACTTCTCGAAGAAAATTATATCCAGCATGTAACAAGAAAAAATGACTATCAACCAAAAGAGTGCAAGTGTTGATCCTTTTTTCTATTTTAAAATCACATTCTTTTTAACTGACTGATTCCTGTCAAGTTTTTTTAACATGTTAGAAGGAAGACAACGGCAGCTTATTTTCTGTTTAATCTTACATTAAAATATACAAACAGTACCTGGGCTAGATTTTTTTATTGATTGGTGAACCATACCATTCTTTGGTATGATTACGAAAAGCAACATAATATGTGCGCTTAAACTTTTTTTACAGGGATATAAGGTGAACTGGAAAAGTAGACTCATTTGTTGGAGTAATTCTTGTTTGTAACTATCCGGAAAAACCTAAGAATCCAAGAGTCGGTTGAACAAATTTAGAGCGATCGGTATAGTTACGGATCGGAAGGTTGGACATAACGTCCCTTTTTTCTACAAAGTCCGGTATCAAATCTATGTTGACTGTAACCAGCTTTTGAAGAATGGACTTATATCCGGAATAGCCCTTCTAGATACATGTAACATGCTAGAATCAAACAAAAAGAAGTCGGTGCAGCACAGCTTTTTCCGTATCAGAAATTTATAATTTTCTAAGCAGTTTGTAAGCACCACAAATGCTCTCCGCTTCAGCTACTGTAAGAACATGATATTCAGCACGTAGCGCAAAAGGAAAATGATAATCCTCCGAAAGAATACAACTGCTTAACCTCGTGTTTATTTTGTGTATTTTTACTTGCATCCCTGGACCTGCCCGATTTTTAAAAACATGTCAGCAGGATGACAACGGCAGACTGTCTTTCGTCTCATCTATCTTTAAAAAAACAGCGCCTGGACAGAGCTTCGTTCTATATTTTTTTATTGATTGGTGGAAGTAACTTAGTGTACTCCTTACACTTGTATCGTTTCGTTAGGAAAAGGAACGTTGCGAGCTCGCTTGGTTCTATGACAAGAACATTAGCTGAAATGGAAAAAAATGGACTCATTTGTTTACTTTATCCGTTTGAACGTTTCAGGAAACAATGTAGCATCCAAGTGTCGGTTGAGCAAATAAGAGATCGGTTTAGTTCCGGATGGTGGGACTAGCTCAAAACGTAGCTTTTCTTTACCAAGTCCAGTGTCTTTTCTTTCGACTGAAATTAACTTCTGAAGTGTGGTCTAAGCTCCAAGTCAGCCTGAAATTGCTAACTATATCCAACTCACAAGTATAAAACCAAAGCTTGTGCAGCACTGAGTATCAGAAATTTATCACTTTTCTACATCAAGTAGTTGACCAAAAACTTGGTCCGTCGTCGCGTCAGAAAAAAAAGGCGTGCTGTAAGACAGAGACATGGAAATCGCTACTGGTCCATCTCGCAAAAAGAATCGCCATTTCTCCTTTTGACTATGGATTTCAGTAAAAGACACGCAGAAAACATTCTCTACCTGCGACAAGTAGCAGCCAACAGGTGATTCCGGCGGCAACAAAACCGAGCGTCGTCGTCCAGGAGTCGCGCCCGGACGGGCCCATGGTTTGTCGGGGTTTTACTAACGAAGCCAAGACGTACAGTCCGCCCTGAAACACTACACTAGTGCGTCTTTGGGTCCGTTACACGCGACTCTGTCGCTTCGTGCAGATGTTTGAGCAGTCACCATGACGACGCTTGCAATTTACTGCGCAAATTGCAGGAGTGTACAATAGTCTTTCAAAGATATTGTCGTAGATTTTCCAACCAGGTAGAGAAATACTATAGACATTGGTTGTTAATTGTTAATCATTCGCAGTGATGGCATGTGAGCCGGCCGGTCTCCTTGGGTGATACAGACCACATCATGAAATATTCATACGTCTCTTTCAATGTATCTACCGCTAATTTGATTGCTCTTTTCACTAAGCAGTTTGCATTCACCACATTCACTGCAGCTAATGTTACAACAAAATTACATTCAGCACTCCTTTCAGAAAGTTGATTGTATTCACCGCAACAGCTTTTCTATTCAGCTACCGTCAGAACAAATTTTTACTCCATCCTTGGTCAGTCAGATGGATCTTCGGGGATAGGATGGCGGCAGGGTAATAAAGATATTGCTCCAACTTTTCCACCCGAATGGAGAAAAACTAAAGACATCGATTTTTGATTTTCAATCATTCTCCGTGACGGCATGCGAGCCGGCCGGAGTTTTTGGGTGATACAAACCACATCATGAAATATCCACACGTCTCTTTCAGGTCCCAACCATTAATTTGATTGCTTTTTTTCACTTAGCGGTTTGCATTCATTTACGTCTGGATCCGTGATGTGCTATGCAGATAGAGTTTTACACTACGTTTCGGCCCAAGAAAATCATGTTGATTGCCGATACGCTTAAAGTGCTAATATACGTTGTCTGACAAAGGGACGCGGTCTCTATTGAAAATAACGTTGATTGTCAATAAGTGTTTTGGCCAAAATAACATATAAATAGGTACAAACTCCAAGTTTAACCTGTCTGACAAAGAAACGAGGTCTTAACTGAGAGTCATATCTTGATTGTCGATGCGCCGACGGTCAGTGGATTCATACCACGCCATTCAGCGGCGCTAGCTTATAGATGTTCCATGGCCAAATGTAACGTTAACTGTACCAGGTCAGTATGTTTGCTATGTTTTAATGTCTTTATGTTTAATAATTTCACATAGATTTTCGATCTGTACATTGCAAAGTAACAGTCATGCACATAAGAATTACATTGGCAGAACCGTCCTGGACCCGAGGCCGAACCGTCCTGGACCTGGGGCCGAACCATCTTCGGCCTGGGGCCGAACCGTCCTGGCCTTGGGGCCGAACCGTCGAGGCTGAACTGTCAGTCCTAATACCGATTCGTACCAAGGAACATGGTTATACCCTTGATCTATGATCCGCCACCCTGGATTTTGACAACTGATGTCACCAACCTAACATAATTTATGACTATTCAATCTTTCAAAATACATTCATGAGAGAATAAACCTCGCCGTACGACCGGGTGGCCTTGGTGCTGAGTGGTAACTACAACAACCAACAGCTCCGATATCCATTCTCCCAACCAGGACATTGATTCAGCACGTAACTATGGATGTACATAGAACCTGTGATCAAGGTGCTATAAATCCCTATACATTATAACATAACGATACATCCCGACTCGACTCCGGCTGTGCAAATTATAATAGATTCAAATACAAGCGACAAAATATGACAGTAACATACACAATAAACATTCCAACGACAAATACATATAACAGTAACAGCGTCGCCACAGTGTTTTTTAGCACTAGGCTTGTGAAAATATAGTTTCATTCAAGCTGCAGTCGATGATGTTTTTTCCCTGTATTCAGTACCAGCTTGTTCTGGCTTGAGGACTTTATAGAAATATTTTGTGTTTATAAACTCATGTTGTTCTGATCTATTACAGAAAGGCCAACAAGACGGACCAGCCTCTTCGGTACGGACGAACCTGGCCAAACCGACACACGAGAGAAGCACCTATCTGCAACTTAGCTCATCTTTCAGCACTAGTACAAAGACGCAACGCTGCCAAGGCAACCACAAGAAACAGTAATTTCCCTTCGAATGCTAATAAAGAACTTAACTTCAAAATCACACATTTTCTTTGTCGTCTTTTTATTGTTTCATTAATGATTGATTCAAATATGATAAGCTTTAACCCTATCTAAACTGGGGGGTGGGCTAAAAGTGACATCGTATATCTGCCAAACGATGACCAAACTCGACTTTTCTTGAACTGCAGTCGGCAATAATTTTATGATGATAGTATGAGTTTATCATTTTTCGAGTTGCCACGGCAACGGGTTTCTGACAGGCATTCTATACAAAATTCACTAATTTCGGTTTAAACAATTATGTTTCTAAGGTTTTCTTGCCCATTCACACTAGTTTTCCTACATTTATGTAATTTGATGTAACTTTCATGGTTTAATGTTCAGAAATTTTGCTAATTTGATGACGTCACTGGTCAAAATCCAAGATGGTGGACCATGCATGGTAACCCTAGTAACAAATGTCATATATTTATACTAGAGGGCTATGTAATCACTTTGTAAACGTGTACATCGGCCACATCATAAAGTCTTCGATAACGCCTCATTCACTTCAATTCAAAAGGTAAGCAACCTACACAATTATGCATTTTGAAGATGTTCTTTATTCTGAACTTTCTTCAGTATATTGTGAACTTTCTTGAGTATATAAGCATAAACGGCTGCGTATCTTACGCAGCTAGTCGTCTTTCTGGGCTAGCTGCATCGACTACGTAGACGTGTTATAAGAAAACACGAAGAAAGATGGTGGAAGTCACAGCTTCCATTGTGTTCCAACGTCCTGTTAGGATGTCTGTATCCGATCAGGCAGATGTAATGTCAGGAGGAGGGGTGTCTGAAAGAAACCAGCACAAACATTTAACATGTGTACTAATAATAGTATTATATTTCTGTAGCCTATCTATTTCTGAACACACAACGGTATTTGTGAAAACACAAGACTGCAACCATGCACAAGTACTTAGCGAAAAGTACATTTTGCAGGACCACACGCACTCATAGTATCACAACCATAGCACAAGTAGGAGGAAACGTTGTTGCCCATTTATTTTAATGATGACAAACACTTCGTGACATCTATGAAGTTGAACTGGTGTAAAGTCGTGTCTGTCGATTGTATATTGAGATCAGTTATTATAATCAATAGTGTGCTGGAAAAAGTGTACGTATTCAAGGATCGTCATTATTTTTAACAGCATAGTTTTACTTCCTTTGTAAATCAAGAGAAAGGCACCAGAATATAATTAAGCAGTCATTATAGAAAGTGGGGGGAGCTAGGTGATAAATCTTAGCGTTAACGTATGTGTGAACTTATTCACAAAATTTGTTTTGTGTATGTGTGTACTCATCATGTGCTATTGTTTGAATATACGATAAAAATGATTATATGTATCAGACAAGAAACTAGATGTCTGTCCGTTAAAAGGATCAACTATATTTCTTATTTATTTATTTTTATCCATTTATTTATTCAGATTTTCCGCATTTCATGTACGATGTTTGCTTTCTGCCTTTTGAGTATGTCTTACCATCGCACTTGGTGACTAGGTCGGACCAGATGACGTTCTCCTGGGAGTAACAGTACACCCCGAGACGACCTCCGCGGAGAGAGGCGTCCAGAACGTCACCTGAGTCCACCACAAGGCGACTGCCTTCGTACAGGTGGAACCTGGAGGGACAGAGATAGAGGAATCAGACTTTAAGAATAATATATTAGATAAAATCTTAGAGGGCCTCAATAGAAGAAGTTACTTCTTTCAGATGTATTAGATAAGTGCCCCAGCGGGCAAGTGTCTTCTGTATTTCTTAAATGGCAAAAGGTAATTACTTCTTTCAGAGTGGTACCATCAAGTGCAATAAAAAATAGTGGTAAAATCATAAGACGTTAAATCCGGTACAATCTTAGGTTTGGTAGTTATTCTGTGCTACAGCAGAAAACAGATGTGATATCTGCCACATTTATGGTACTATATAAGTATCAGAACAAAAGTAAACAAGTAAAATTGAAGGAGAATAGCTACCTGATGAGTCCGATGTCCACCCGGTGCTTCAGCTCCCATCGGTAGGCGGTGTTGTAGCTCCAGCCCACTTTGCTAGGATCCTCCCACAGCAGCTTGGTCTGTGGTGAAGTGTAGAATTGTGTTGTCAAACCCGTACACAACATAGAGGTTAATCATCATTTTGTGTATCAAGAAGACAATTTTTATTATGGTCAGTATGATGATGTGGGTTAATTTTAACTGCTAAACCGGCTAAGGTTATCTGCATCCATTCTAAACAAAGCTATAGGCAATATGAATTTGTAGAAATGTATTTTTCAACACATAGTCTACGATTCTTATAACTATGGACTAAAACGGCTATTTGTCTATAGTTAAATGTTTTGTTGTAAGAAATATAAGGTAGTGGCGAAATTCGAGAGACATTTCATATTTCAGGAAAAGTGTCGTGGTTCTAGCGTAAGCTATTCAGACGCATGTAACACTGCATGAAACTTGACTAGGGGCTAAAACGTCCCCCGCCCGTTTGAATAGGGTTAAGTTGAACTTTCTTTAGCATACAACACTAGAAAAGTATCAAAAGCTAAAGGCTTTTTGTTTTTCTTGTTAAGACTTGTTACGTACATTTGAATCATCTTCCACCATAATTGCCCATCTTTTCCGTAAAGCTCTCATCGTCCATTGATCTATAATTTACAGAAAAGTGCTGTAAGCATCAATAAATTGAAAGCTCACCTGTCCCGGCACCTCCACACCTTTCCAAAGAGCCAGGGACATGTCCTGACCGGGTCCTGTTGTCGAGTTCACCAACTATGGACAAACAAACAAACAAACAGGTCACTAAAGACGAAATATGCTCCTTAAGCTAGCGGCAGTTCATACAATATAACTGGCTTTCATCATCTGCATTCTTGATAATGCAATGATGTTAGATATATCAATTCACTGCAACACATCGCCCTCGCGTATCCTCTTGTCCCCGTGTCTCATTGACAATTTCTAGAGACAAGAAACCTTAGAAATGGCTATATGGATGGTATGGATACAAGTTAGTTTCCAACCTACCAGTATATTTGCATGACGCAGTTTGCATTACAATAGTGTTGCCATAGAGACCAGTTACCAAGTACATTTGTGATTCGCCTGCTTCTATGACACGGGATAGAATAACATACTTCAACATGCTTACCACCTCCTGGGCGTGTTACCCCAACAAAGGGATGTTTTCCAATCTACTACCAGAACCAGAAACAAACTCCAACCTTCAGCTGTACCCCAGCCTGCCCCCCAGCGCCATCCCCTGCCTGTTTCCAGGACACCAGGTAGAAGCGAGAGTTGCTCTGATAGCTGAAGACGAAGCCCACAAAGTCGTCATCAACCTGGGTGTTGACGAAGATAGTTCCACTGTAGTCCAAGTTGCCAAAGTAGTTCGGACCTGTGACCAAAAAAAATTGCGTTTTATGAGTGTTATCCAGGGACTTCTATCTGCGCTGTCAGTAGTTATGAGTTTCATGTAGTTTTACAACTAGATCAACAAGAAGCACACAAATACTACGTTATGAAGAGCTAATAAAATGTATAAAATGTTTTGTTTAGTACGTACCAAGCAGAAGGCCTGGGTCACTATTCACATTCTGAACTATCTCAGTTCCCTGAAACATATTTGAAATCAATTTCTTAGCTTCAAACAAACAGTTCAATATGTGCCAACAAATTAATTTCCTAATCAGTATATCATGCCAGCATGTTATGAGCAGAGATCGGTAACTCCTTTAATGCTTGACACATATACAAGACGGCCCACAAGACGGTTGTAGATGTTATTGAATTGTATTCACTTCATTAAAATATCAATTCATAGTTTTGGTATAAAACCTGGTTCTCCAGTTCTTCCCTTTAGTCACTGACGAAAGACAAAGAATGCTGTCTGAAACGTCTCTTTCAAATTTTATCAAATTTCTTGAGTAAATGTCATCTAGTGTATCTTATCACCTGGATGTATAACCTTCATCAACGATGTTATCGAATGTTATATGCGACACAACATTTCCTAAAACCTGAATTAAACAATAAAAATGTTGTTCTAAACTAGTTGATACCTCATTAAGGAACTCCCAGACCGGAGGGTTGGTTGAACTTCCGGCCAGGTTCACGGTTTGGTAGTTCCTGAAGTCCGTGCGGGCGATGACGTCACTCTCTGGACACACGTCATCAGCGTCATGGATGCCATCCATGTCGTAGTCATTGGTACAGACATCGCCAACTCCATCTCCTGAAAAAGCATTTGGCTGTATTTTAGCTAGTATAATTAATCTAGTACCAGTGAATCTGACGATATTCAATAGCCTTATGAACTACCAACCAATAATATTACATAATAATAAACGTTTTCTCACCATCAAAGTCTGCATTGTCCAGGTTGGGAACGAGACGACAGTTGTCCACGTCATCCAATATTGTGTCGTCATCGTCATCATCGTCACAAAGGTCCCCTGCAAAAGACAGACCAGTTACAACTTTACTCAGTCTAGTTTTATAATACTTTTAAGTACTGATACTGGTATAATGTCTCATTTGCAGCATATACTTGTATATGCTGCAAATGAGACACCATTTAACCAGTATCATTCAAATACATAAAAGAGTGCAGTAAATACAAATGATTACCATTTTCGTTGTTTTCTTATCATGCATGGTATGTGAATATTTCAACCATAAAAACAAAAGAGGCTTATGTACCTGGAGACTTTAAAATAATTAGTTTACATGACCAACTGTGCAACAGAGATGTGTACTTTCAATTCAAGGCTGTTTGCTTGTGACAAGTTTCTCATACGTGCATCCAAATAGGTTCTACCTGCTCCGTCTTTGTCCGTATCCAGCTGTTGACTGTTGGGAATGTCAGGGCAGTTGTCCAAAGAGTTTGGGATACCGTCTGCATCGCTTTTGAATTTAGAAACATTTTTAAGCTATAGTAGTAGAGGTTGCTTAAAAAACAAAATCGGTATAAAGATCGTGATGCATGGATAAATTGCCATTTTTACAAGACAAATTGATTCACGATAAATCATGATGATATCAATACCTGTCAGCATTGTCTGTGCAAGCATCGCCGAAAGAATCTTGATCCAGATCAAACTGGAAAGAAGGCAAGCAAAAATCATTGATGTCACCAAGAAAGATAAGATATAATACCTACTAGGTAATTTTTCTATTTTTTCGAATCTTTTTAAATCTTTTGAATCTGCTACCTCAAGATTTGTGTTGTAACAGTCGAGATATCAAAAGCCTTAAAGAATGTATTTATTCCTCTCATAATATAGCAATTCGTATTGACTTGCCTGATCCACGTTTGCGAAAGTTCGGCAGTTGTCACAGACATTTCCGATCCCGTCTCCGTCCGAATCTTCCTGTTGGACATTTGTCACAAACGGGCAGTTGTCTTGGCTGTCAATAATCCCTGGAAACATACATAATATTCAATGGTGAGAAAATATAAAAAGAATCCTTTGTCTTCGTTATGTCTGAAACATGAATTATTTACCTCGATTGAGGTCAAGAGATGGCTGACTTCAACAGTTGATCGCTAAGTAATCAGGTTTTGTGTGTTTAAAGGAAATCTGTATTGACACAACAAAAGTACAGCGACATTCGTTAGATCTACTACAACTATAAATACAAACAGTCAAGTGGATACACATGAATTAACCTATTAACCTATACACAAAAATATATATGAGTAAATCAACATGATGAATCCATCGTATCGTTTACACAATAGGTTCTAAAGTCTTTGATATAGACCTATTTGTACACAGTATAAGGGTTTTCTCCCCCTAGAATGTAGTTGAAAAACGCTACTCTGGTTACTCCCTGGTTAGTACCCTTATTTTGATTTCTAGTTCAAACAAAGGATAGCTGTAAAATGTTAGAAATATCACGGGTATGAGACGTACCGTCACTGTCGGCATCACTGTCGCACATATCCCCCACGCCGTCCCCATCAGTGTCCCGCTGGTCAGTATTGATGTCCATGGGACAGTTGTCACACACGTCACCCACGCCATCTCCGTCACTGTCCGTCTGGTTCACGTTCATTGTCAGCGGGCAATTGTCCTTTTGGGGGAAATAAGCAACAACGAAGATAAAGTTTGTTGAGCAAAAAGGTGCATGTTATGACCCCATTAGATTGTCACCACGGCATCAAAACTAATAGAATTTCGGGATAAACCCTACTCCAAAATCGGATACGTGCATTTATCTACAAAATCAATCCCGTAGCAAACCAGGAAAGATCCTTACAAGCCTGGTGATAGCAATCTACAATCCTCATATACCTTTCCGCCATAATAAAGGGTCCCCCGAAAGTGCGAAATGGAACGAAATGGAACAAACGGAACTGAGTATCGAAGTAAGGACTAGATTATACAGAAGTTGGTGGTAACATTGCATCTCATAATTCACCAAGAGGGCATGAGGCAAGCGTAATTTTATTATCTATACAGCGTGTTTGCATGTTGCAAATGGAGGCCCGCATGCAAATGAACCGCCAATGTTGACAGCACATCGGAACTGTGCACGTGGGCGTGCTACCGACAGGTTGAATCAAACTCCGACTTCCAAGTTTTATTTACATACGGTTTTAGTCCATAACTAGTACGTAGTATATGCATATCTCCGCAACAACGATATTTATACAACCAGTTGTTCGGCTGGTCGGCTGTCGGAGAATGGACCCCTCTGTTAATGATATGCAAATGCAGCTCTGCGCTGCGTCACTAATGTGACATTTCACACTCAATCACGGGCGTGGACTGAGAACTACCTCTGGAGACATTTCTGCTTCCTTGTTCACGAAGGGAGGGTGTGAACAAAGGGAGGGTGTGAACGAGTACACGTATTTCACAGTTTACACAACACGCAAACACGCTGTATAGATAATGAAATTACGCTTGTCTCAGGCCCTCTTGGTGAATTATGAGATGCAATGTTACCACCAACTTCTGTATAATCTAGTACTTAACTTACTTCGATACTCAGTTCCGTTTGCTTGTTTTCCCTGCTATTTGCAGCAGTTCATTTGCAGATAGTTGGTTAAATCAAGGAAGAGCGACCGAGCTCTTTGCACGCGGCGCTCCCATTTTCAGGGAAGAATCTAGCCACACGAACGCGGCAAAAAATTTGTATTTAATATTATCAAATAGATTCAAGAAATAAAACACGTTATATTATGTATTTGCTTCCTGTTCCGGTCTACTGTGAATGTTACAACGTTCCTTATATTTCGCTATCTACTGGTATTTCATTTTATAATGTTACATATGTTTTAGTTCATTCCATTTCGTTCCATTTCGTTCCATTTCGTTCCATTTCGTTCCATTTCGTTCCATTCCGTTCCATTTCGTTCCATTTCGTTCCATTTCGTTCCATTTCGTTCCATTTCGTTCTATTTCGTTCCATTTCGTTCCATTTCGTACTTTCGGGGGACCGATAATAAAGACCTTCCACCTTCATCGTGCGATATGTGTTGATCTAAAAGTATGTGTTATGTGCGATATGTGTTGATCTAACAGCTATTAGTGCTGTTAGTCCCTAACAGCACTACTAATAGCTACCTCGATATTGAGGAATCCATCGTTGTCCATGTCGTCATCACAAGCGTCTCCCATCCCATCCCCATCTGTGTCGTCCTGCCCACTGTTAGGGACGCCTGGGCAGTTGTCCTAGAACAACATGATGTCGCCATATATTAAGCGTACATCATAGACTAACAGTCAACGAGTTCTACTGGCATTAGAAAAGGGGCCTGCGTATCAACGTTGGCACTTCGGTGCGTGGGACCCTTTAACCCTAACACTAAAACCCTAACTCTAATCCCAAAATAAGGCACTCAGTACTAACCCTGTCAATGGTGTTGGTCCGATTTGACTGGTCTGAGTTGGTGATGGTCCTACGTACATGGCCTGTTTCGCAATGATAACTCCTGTGGCCCAACCGGTATAACAAGATCTATAGAATTTTAACAGTATATTAGCTGAAAAAAACTATATATGATGCATACCTTCTGACACCTTGTGCCGTTACAGGGCAGGGACACATCTGGATAGCCGTCTTGGTCACCGTCAAGTCCACAAGTAAGTCCGTCCTCGGACCCCGCCCAACCAACTTCACACTGAAGTGAAAATGTTCAATCAATCCAAGTTAAGTGAACGTTGATATTTTATTTTTGGCATCAGCTCAAAGCAATACCTTTTTGAAAGTTTCGTATTTAAATGCACTATTTGTTCCATAATTTTATTGATTGCTCGTGCGGATTACAAACCATACCTTAAAAGCAAAGAAGTCTGTTGCGTCGTAGCAAGCGCATTCCTCTTGTTTAGGGTATGTTATATAATGATATATGAATGATTGTTTGATTATCAATGACTTTATAATAGTATTTAAGTCTCACCTTGCACGTCAGTTCTCCCTTTACGTGGACGCAACTGGAGCACAGATCGTCTTTTCCCAAGCAGACTAAAAGAATTTCAAGAAGTTGTGTTAGTATGATGTCGACACCTCCAGCAGATATAAAGCAATGTAGAACTTAGCATCAATACAAAAAAGCTTAAATCTAGTGGCATAGAATTTTGCATAGAAAATAACGATCATACTAACATGACATGCATTGGGCCTCCTCTTTTGCTCCAGCAAACACAGACCAGGTGTTGTCCGGACAGCGTTTACAGCCCGACTGTACCGGCTGGTCCTGGTACTCACCGACGGGGCAGTATTCACATGTGTCCGAAGTCTGTTCGTGGAACGTGCCGGGGGGACAGTCAACTGAAATTTGGTTAATCATAGGTTTTATTGTATAATATATATCTGTATCTTTATAGCTGGTATAACCGCCGTTCGGTATAACGCACCAGCTTTGATATATAATGGCTACAGGTTTGACGTTCATTTTCATTCTTCATTGGAAATATTTTAGGATACAAAATGTATTTTCAAGCCGAACACAAATGTTATATTTGATATGAAATTTGTATCAGCTTTACAAACATACGTTGTTTTGTAAAAGTTACAGCTATGAATTTTCTTGCTGTTTTTTTTAAGTAGAGATATATTAAGATACTACTTTTTTTTTAAACACATCACAAATATTATAACCGATATCTGTTTATCAGCTTTTCAAACATACGTAAATATGGGCACAAGTTTCCCAAATGATAGGTATTCCACAACTGTCATCAAGATAATCAAAAATTTAACTCACGGCAATACGCCTCAAAGCTGTCTTGAAAACTCAGTTGTCCTCGGGTACAGTTGAGGTTGAACTCCGCAAACCCGATGTCAAATGTGTCGACAGTGGCTTGTTGTCCGTTGATGGTCAAGTCAAATTGATTATTTGCAACCTTGTCTTCGATATCAAAGTAAATATCGTCAAGGGCATAGATGAGGTTAGATTGCTCGGTCTGGGTGATGTTTTCTGGTGCAAGTGTGCTGATGGCAACTACCATGAACTTTACTGTGAAGCCATTTGTAGATCTCTCGAATTTTGAGACGGAGTTTGAAACGTAGTTTCGCCCTCTTATTGCAGAGTTTTGTCTGGAAATTCCCCCGCACTCCACTTCGATGTTCTGTAGTTGGGTTGTGATTGTTCCACCTGGTTGGGAGGACGGCAGCTGACTGAAGAGCTGTTGGAAGTCGGAGATGATTTCGGCTGTGCTGCTGGCACAGTCGGTACCGGAGAAGTAGTGGATCTCTCCTAACATGTGGGGTCGTCCCGGACGGTACCTTCCTGTGGTACATACGATTGCAAATTGCGTTGCTCTTATCTGTATCTACATTTCACACCATTGCCATGAAGTGAAAAGAAGCCATGCATGTAATTATTAGACTAGTGATAGCTTATAATTGTATATATGTTTCTGTTGTGACCTGTACTGAACCCAGTGGGTACATGCGTACAATAAAGGTACATCTTCATTCATTCATTCATTGACCTATATCAAAATGTGAACTGCTGCCGTCTTGCAAAAAAGGCCTATGTGGTCGCCTTGGGTACGTTTAAATGGATATTGTCCCACCAGGGAGGAAAACGTTCAAAATTGCAATGTTAGAAATTACAATTGCAACCTCTGCTTGCAGAATGAAAGATCGGTAGACACATGCACTTTAGTTAGACAAAAGTCTGCATCTTTTCAAATGTTGCTTTGGCCTGCTAGGTTACATAATTGAACGTAAGTATAAATAGAAGTAATTCAATCAAAACTTTACTCACCTGTACAGTCTGGCCAAGGGCTGCCCTGGCCCAACACAAGATCAGAGTTAGCGAACCAGCCCCCATTGGTCCGGCAGGTGTACACTTGGGCAGGTTCGATGGCGAATTCATTGTCGTCATGACAGAAGACAGTACAGAAAATGGCCCCTGTCGCCTCGTCCGTCACTGAACAGGCTTTACCACCGTTTAGGGGAGGGTCGTAATCTTCACTGCAGGGCTCTAGGTAGAAGATGATTATTGAAGTAAGTTGTGGCGATATTTTACTCATTACACAGTCAAAACCAAAAATATTTCGAGTGTTGAAAATCTTGAAGCGCTGTGTAATTAGGAACAGACTTATATGTGATGACTGCTGATAATCAGGTATTGGTTTATCAATATTTTGCACTGTCATTGAACAGAAAAATATAGTGATTTTTGAAGATCTGCAACATCTAAAACATCTCCGGAACGTTTAAATGAATTGTTAGCCAAAGGTTGTTTGTCCTAGCTTGAAGTCAGAAAATCGTCAAAATACTAACACAGAGCACGCCACAAATGACACAGGCTCTGTAAAGCGTAATGGGATTTCGACATTATGATGATAATAATAAAATCCAGCAATTTGGATTTCACTGCACTTCATGCTATTAAATCTATTCGTGGTTCATTTTATTGAAATTGCAACAAAGAAATACATGCACCGTTGCTGATGTCAGGTGTAATTGATGCTTAATGTGTTTGCTAAACTCACTCGTTTGGCATCTCTCTCCCTTGAATCCAGGTTGGCACACGCAGGAAAATGTGTTATCGCCATCGACACATGTGCCGCCGTTTTCACAAGCTCCCGGGACGCAGTCGTCTGCATCTTTTACCAAAGGTACACATAGTACACACTTGTAAGAGTATAAAAAAATGCGAGAGGACAATCACTAGTATGCTGTGAATAAAAAGCAATTAGACGGCTCCACTACAGTTCAAAGACATCATACCTTTACCAGATGATGTCAAGCTTCGCAAGTGAGGTATTATAAATGTTTCTCATTGGTTATGCAACTAATATCGTCATTTGCATACATTACATCAGTTGATTATCTTCTCGGTCCAAATATGTTAATAACATAAATTGTTCAAAGTGTGAAAGTCTAAACTTGGCAACGAAAGATTCTGGTCTCTCATAAATTATGTAAAATCAGGCACTGATTTACATGTTTATGCCTCATAATATTTACCTTTACATGATACCTGGGCCGCGAACACGTCCCATACGGGTGTTCCGGGCCGGATGAAAACGTGGGTTATCACGCGGGCTTCTACTTTTATCAAATGGGTTTCCATAGAATATTTGAAATGCATTCACTCTTGTTCTGTTTATGATTATTTTGATGTTGACCCTAATGTTGCTTACTGTTTTATGAATGCAGGAATGAATGACATGTTAGGTCATTTAGTTTTGAGGAGGATGTGGTACCTGCACATGTTTTCCCATCGTCGTTGAGCGTGAATCCGTCGTAACATCCACATGAGAACCCGTCGTAGATGTTAAGACAAATTTGTTCGCAGTCATGAAGGCTTTCGTCACACTCGTTCACATCTGAAGGATTGAAAATTGGGAACACCTTACCATTGTTATCATCATATCGTCCAGAGAAATCAAAGAGCGACAACATGTTTGTATGCCAAAGTTAGGTTTGAAATTGATTCAAATTGATAAAACGTTGTATTCGTGACAATATGTTTTTTACTTTTGCTGACTGGGATCCATGGTCTAAGTTGTGGATGGACGACGTAGAATCATAATTTTTAGAGCTTCTTTCACCTTTCTAGTTATCACATGAGATTGTATATGAGTTTTATTCTACCTAGGGATATGTCTATATGATAAAGTCATCACCTGAACACGATTTCCCATCGTCGTTTAGCGAGAACCCTTCGTCACATCCACATGAGAACCCGCCATGGATGTTCAGACATCTTTGTTCACAGTCATGAAGGCTTCCGTTACATTCGTTTACATCTGAAGGGATGAGAATAAAGACATAACCTTACTATTAGCAACTATAAACACGACTTTTGATGTTAATGCGCAGTAAAACAGCGTGATCCCTAGGCCCTACGTGACCCCTGGGACAGCCGGAGGCCGGGACCCCGAATTATTTTAGCTTGGCCTTAAAATCAACGCGGGACGCGGTAAGAAATAGACGCCGTGAGGTAATCGTGCGAGCACTGGGAGGTACCCCGTACCCGCAAGTCCACCGGAACAAATTTGTGGCTTCGGGCCCCGGTCAGGACTATCCTCCGACGGGCATCGGCGCAATTGGGACCTAAGCATAAACTCAGGTTCGCATGCTCACGAAGGGAGCGCGGCGCATCTGCATATGTCTCTCTAGATGGTAGGGTTTGGGCCATATAGATTAATATAACTTTCGGCATGGCGGCCTTGAAAAGGTGACTCCTGCGGGGGTACACCTGTTTCGTCATGCCATCCATTTTTATGGAGAAGTTCAATAAAAAGATGAATAAATCCCCCTGACGCCACTGATGTTGTACCCTTGGGAAAGGCACTTTACACGACTTTCCTTAAAATTGGGTATATTGTTCTGTGTACGTGACACTGTTGAAATAAGTTATAAAAAACTTGAGTGCAGTGCCTCGTCGCCCTGTCTGTCAAAAAGCGAAGTAAAAAATAAATTAAACATTGAAAATAATACCTGAACAGGTCTTCCCGTCTTCGCTCAGAAGATAGCCACTGTCACAACCGCATGTGAAGCTGCCAACGATGTTGAGACACGTCTGTTCACAGTCATGTTGAGATAGCGCGTCGTCACACTCGTTGACATCTGAAGGCGATAAATCATGCAGGTAAGATGCAACATCATTCTCTTGTTCTCAAAAAATGTATTTCTACTTTTTACGTTGATAAAGGTTAGACATCCAGGTAATAAGATGCGCCAAAAACTACTGAAGCAATTGTTCAAAATTTTATCCAATTGCTTGAGTAACTATTTTTGGCGTATTTCTACTTTAGCTGACTGAGTGGTTTACTCGTGGATGGACGGCGTAGAATTCTTTTAATTCATTTACCTTTCTAGCTATCACATGTTATTGTATAAGAGCTTTATTCTACCCGGGGATAATCTATATGATAAAGTCATGTAGAAAAGTGTTTCTCAATGTAACACTAATTGAGATATGAATGAAACAAACAAACAAGCAGCACCTGCACATGATTTCCCATCGTCGTTCAGCGAGAAGCCGTCGTCACATCCACATGAGAACCCTCCGTGGATGTTCAGACATCTTTGTTCACAGTCATGAAGGTTTTCGTCACACTCGTTTACATCTGAAGGGATTAGAATGGTGGGAACACCTTACTATTGACAATTATCATTCATATTAAAGTGTAGTAGAACGTTCAGAAGATAGTATCCCCCTGTAGTGCTATGGTCTCTATTAGAAAAAGGGGCCTCGCCGGGTGGTTCTCGAGCTTGGTGGGAGGGGGGGGGGGTGCACTTTTGAGTGTAACCCCCACGTGGTCCCGTGGAACATCCTACGGCTGCTCGGTCATTTTTCGGCCCGGCTGGGAAACCAAATTTCAACCCGTGCTTAAATTCAACGCGGGACCCGGTACCAAATGGACGCCGTGAGCTAATCGTGAGAGCACCGGTACAATTTTCTGGCTTCAGGTTGGCAGGGACTACACCTCCGACGGACACAGGCGCAATGGGGACCGTAGCATTACTCAACTCTGCATGCTCCCGAAGGGAGCGCTGCACCTCTGCATTTTGGCAATATAAAATAATAAAACATACCTGAACAGGTCTTTCCGTCTGGGTTCGGACGAAAACCGCTGTCACATCCGCATGTGAAGCTGCCAACAATGTTCAGACACGTCTGTTCACAGTCATGTTGGGCTTGGGCACACTCGTTTATATCTGAAAATCAGAAATAAGGGGGTAAGGTATCGTCAACTTTTACTACCACTTCCTGACTTTGGTAACAAATTGTCTTTACATTTTTTTCAGCATTACTTGAACTTGTACTCACCGACGCAATGGCGTGACCCCGACATCTGGTACCCAGCCCGACAGGAACAGTAGTAGCCACCACCCGTGTTGTGACAGTTGTGTGCACAGCCACCGTTGTTACTGGAGCATTCGTTCACGTCTAAACATTTATGGAAAAGGCAGGTGGGAATAGAACAAGATTTCTTATATCAAACTGCCGACACATTGTGACATATTATTAGAAACAAATCAAACTTGATATCAATCTCAGGCAATCGTCATCGTAGCCTGGAGTCCAGCCTTGTTAGCTTTGGCCCGCTCCCAGTGTGGATTCCACGCTATCGTTATCGATGGATCGTTTTTCTTCAAACGTCGTATACTTGTAATAGACTTAGTTTTGGTGCACTCGTTTATTGTTATTGTGCAGAATGAGGAATCAGGCTATTCTCTATGAAGGAAAGAAAAAGTGGAGTATTGAAAAGTGACAGGCTGAAAAAAATTACTCAAACGTGACAAAATATTAATTATAAGATCATATTTCTTTGCTAACCGACATTTTTGATACTCAGACATAACTGATACGAAAAGTGTGAAATGTTTAAACTTTAGTTCAACTTCGATATTTTTACACATTAACAACAACCAGCAAATCTTACCTGCTGACGTTTCGTGAGATTTACTGGTTGTGTAAAAATAAATCTCCAACATCCTATGTTCTATTAACCTGATGAAATCATTTTCGGGTTCAGTTCAACTTGTTTCAACTCACCAGTGCAGTGTCCTGACCCAGACAGTTGGTACCCGGACCGACAGGTACAGTAGTAGCTTCCATCAGTGTTCACACAGTTGTGGTCACAGCCTCCGTTGTTGCTGGAGCATTCGTTTATTTCTGCGTTGGACAAAATGGAAAATCTTACCATCTCAAAGGTGACGAGAAACAATCATTATTCTCCATTACTGCACCCTAGGGTCAGAAACTCCCATCATTGTCCATATTACGTCATGCCTACATCATATACAGGTACTCAAGGTAATACATTAGTCAGTTCAATTAATCATACATGGTAAACACATAGTGAAAGAGCTACCGCGGCTGTACAATACAATCATTTTTAAAGCCCAGACATGATTGCTCTTTACCGTATTGATGCCTAATCTTTTTGCCAACACAGTGCACTGCACGAAATCAGATCTTTAAGCATGCTTAATGATATCCGTAAATTACATTTAAAGATTAAAGCACGTTTAAGGACCGACGTAAATAATACATTCCAGCACCCGTAAATCTAATTTAAGAGGCTTAAAGACTGACGAAACGAAACCATTTCGTATACTGTAAGATCAAAAATAACAATAAAAATTCGCCAAAAATCGTCATTTCAAAATATAATCAAAGGCACACATAATCCTTGATGTATTACTATCATGTACATTCCTACAAAGTATCATTGATAAACATCGAAGTACGTATACAAGCCAAGGAGAGCCTTTTTTTCTAAAAATGGGCGTGGCCTTATAACTTTTGATGACGTAATCATGACGTCATACTAATTTTCCTAAATTATCACCTTGCTATAAGGTACTACCTGAAAAAAATTAAAGTTGAGGACGGTTTTTAAAGGTGTTTTTTTTCAATAACATCCCAAAATTCCTCAGCCACCCTTCAGCTGTACTTTAAAGAGTGGATTTCGTGCAGTGCTAATCTTAAAGTGATTAAAGTACATTGATGTGAATGCAACTTCATACCGGTTTGGCACAGAGGCCTGCGCTCCACCGTGCAGGGTATGTCATTCCAACCTGTGAAACCAGAAAAGTCTCTGATCTCCCCACAGTCTTCATTACCACCCAGGTCGTTTGGCTCCTGCCGTTCCCAGTTGCTGTAGCTGAGGCTGGATCCGTCAGACCATCGCCAAGTGCCCTCCCTCTGAAAGTGACGTAACAGGGAAACATGAATTACAGATATCAGGTCTTATGTCATACCTGGGCCGCGAAAACATTCGATACGGGTGTTCCGGACCGTATGATAATTTTCCGTATCACACGGGGTTCTAAACTGTATCACACGGGCTTCCATAGAATATTTAGAATATATTTCGAGCGCGCCGGTTGCGCCGCCGTCGAAAATTCGAATACCGGATTCGGAAGTTGGAATCAATGTTGTTACAGTTTTTGTTCGAGGACACAAAACTCCCTCAACTTCTGCCGCATTCCGCATTAAGATATGTGTTTTCTCGGGTGGGTATGACATAGATGAAATACAACACGGTGTATTCCGCATCACCCTCGGTTCCAGCCCGACAGCGAGTCGGCTCGCCCTTCGACCCCGCGGTCGGGCTGGTACCTCGGGTTATACGGAATACCCCGTGTTGTATTCTATATATACCTGAAAATGTCAATGCTAGGAGCAAGCTAATTGGGTTTTGATAGCGAGCGTAGATGTATGGGCGTGGCTTACTTGACAGAAGACGTACTTAGTTGCGCAACAATTGCAACAAGTACAATGTATAGCAACACAAATGTGGCGTCGTGTGGCGCAATCGGTATGGTGTTTCGCCCAGAATCGAGAGGTCCCGGGTTCGAAACCACTGCTATATGCCCCGATTTTGTGCCCTTGGGGAATGCACTTTACACGACTTCCCCCACTTCAGCCAAGTGAATGGGTACCTGGCTTCGGTTGGGGAAGGTCGTATTGAGGTCACTTTCTGGCGCCGAATACCAGCCTCCCAGACCCTTGCGACAATTCCACAAAGTGCAATGTGGAGCAAATATGTATCTGTTGTGTATTATGTGATTGTAAACCCTGCAGCAATTCAGCACTGGCTGCATTGCACAGGTAATTTCTGACCAATAAACCATTATTACCTATCATTTATTCATAACACGACAATTGAACTCTTTCTAATATCTAAACATTCTTAACAGTGCAGTATAGAGACAATATATGACAAGAAGGATATCATACCGTATGATACACAACATACTATTTCTAATATATGTAGCAAACTAGACATGTTTATCATGTGAATCTGCCTAATACCTGTCTATCAGTGCATCCGATCCAACAGTCTATTCCACCAGCAGCGATTGCCATGTTTGACACAAGGCTATGCAGTTGAGATGACTTGACATGTACAAGATGTCCACCATGATAATGACACCTCGCTTCAGCCAGATCGTAGGTAAAGCTCGTTGTAACCACCCTGTAGCGGTATCCACGATAGTCCCTTACCAGGTCTCCATAACCTTCAATACAAATTGCACCAATCGAAGGGCCCTGTCACACTTGAGTGTATATTCAAGTGCATATGAGTTCCGCAGTAACTTTTTTTTTGGGTTTAAGTAACTTTTGCTGGAAAAGTTGTTTTCTACTTTGACCCACTGTTGAGCAGTCAAGTTATCAAACCAAAGAAATTACTTCTTCGGCTGCAAACTTAACCTGCACCCAAAACATGTTAATACGTAACGCATGCGGGCTTGTATATACGCACAAGTGTGACAGGGGCTTCCAGAGCTGTACAAAGGATATTTAGCTTTCACTAGAACATTGTTCGGTATTACGGAAATGTAATTCGGCTTGTTGGAGAAACATAAGTGACATGGAAATTAAAAGGAGTTATTTAGTCACTGCCTAAATGTATTTCTAATTACAGAAAAAATACCTTGTCCGATCAGCAGAAGTACCAGCGTCAACTCGATGGTAGCCTGCATATTTATTCTTTAAGTCTTATGCATGCTGTAAAATAAGTTCAATTGTGTGACGTAATTTTTCAGCCTGCGAACATGAATGCTAAAATACTCGGGGTTTATATATGCTCATAATTTGTGTACATAATTATGTTCAATATAACGTCACAAAATAACAATAAATCCAACACAAAGAAGAACAACTCACAAAGTTTTCGACTCTCTATGCAGCTTTCCTTGAGATAAATGACTCAATACACCTGACTTCACGAGATTGTTTTCTACATTATTAATAGAACAGTTTCCTGTATTGTGCGATAACAGTGGAAACCAAATAAGACTCTGGGGAAAACAGAGTCAGCTGGATCGGCTCCCACAAGCTGAGCATGACCTTCCAATGACCTTGAAGACCATCAATTACTAGTATTACCGACTCATGATCTGTAACATTTTACATTGTTTTTAACGTTTTTCCACTTAATTTACAGACTAGATATTAAGAAGAATGCTATACTAAACCAGCCTCGAATGTGTTGAGAGATATCGCTTCTTTACAATTCTATGAGCTAACGAATATGTATGAACATAACAGTACCGACTTTCTAACTGCATTTCTATGCGTTGACAAGCGATGACAAGTTTGCCCTACGAGACCACATACACCAGAAGTATGACTTCTGCTTCTGATGTCTAAATGATACCGACAGATTAGACAGTGACATAAAAGGCTCATTTCATTATTTCCAAGCTTTATTGATTTCAAGCCGTCATGCAAGTTTATTAGCTTTGTGCTAGCTATATTTTGTGTTGTGTTCTGTCGTCATTATTCGTGGGACAGTACCGGTGCAGATATTGGCCCTGCTTTACGTTGAGTCAACAAACTTAGTTCCTTGGTTGGACTTTCCTTAATCGATCAAACAAACGGTGAAGCAGAAACACTGCGGATGAGGACGCTGAACCCTCCCGAGGTATCCTCTCCGTCTGTCACGAAGTGTAGGGCAAACCTCGTGTCCGAGGAAAATTTTGTCCCAGGAGAAAATGCTTGTCCGCAGTATCGTTGCGAGGGCGGTGCTCCAAGCGGACTGAAATATAAGATGATATACTTATTGATAATTTGTTGTGGAGTCTAGACTTGATGATAATGGTTTATTGGTCAGAAAGTATCCGTGCAATGGCAGCCAGTGCTGCAGGGTTTAAAATCACATAATACAGAACAGATACATATTTGCTCCACACTTGCACTTTGTGGAACTGTCGCAAGGGTCTGGGCAGCTGCCATTCGGCGTCAGTAGCTGACCTCAATACGGCCTTTCCCAACCGAAGTCAGGTACCCATTCACACCTGGGTGGAGTGAGGAAAGTCGCGTAAAGTGCATTTCCCAACATCGGAACATACCAGTGGTTTCGAACCCGGGACCTCTCGGTTCTGGACGAGACACCCTACCGATTGGGCACATACAGTACAAGACTTGTTAGCTTTGGTGCGCCCCCAACATCGCTACCCTGATCAATGATTTCAATTGTTACCAAACTATATCACTAACAGTGACATACTCCGAAAACAACATTATTAAAAGTAGGTGGTACGGATTGGTAATGACTTTTTATACTTACGCATAGATTTCCACATAATCATCCGTACATTCACTGGCGTTGTCGTCTGTGGAGCTGTCTGGCAGGTCAAAGTTCAAAATAGTGACCTGCAGGGCGTACCCTGGGTCTGTGGTGATGACGTACCAGCAGTCCAAGTTGGAAGGATACAGTTTGGGATAGTCGGGGGAGGTAATGATGTCTATACCTGCAGCAGGAACGTACTGGTCTACCATGCAGTCTGCAAGAACAATGGAACAAAATTAATTCCATCTATACCACTTGATTACATTATGAACAGCCGACGGCTACCTCAAAACCAATTCCCTGGGGAATGATTTGGAAAATTTTTGAAATTCACAAGCTCTCGGCCGGAGGTTACTGACTGACTAGGGATGGCGGTCACAGGACCGGCTGACTAGGAGCGCGATTTGTCAGACTAATTACTACCCCTTGTCCTGCTGGAGTTCCAGAGCAAAAATGTACCCCCACTGCTGAAGTGCACAGAAACCTTTGAAACAAAGGGTACCAGTTCGATATTGCTCATTTTTAGTTTCCACGAATTCTAGAAATATTCTCAACCCTGCAATTGTCAGGGCTACCATACAGAACAAGAATGTGCAACCCGACAATTTTTGGGCTTAGCAGGACTAGGGCTAGAACATCTATTTAGGTTTTAGATAGCACATTGTTATTATGACTTGTGGAGGGATGAAGAATGGTGAAAGCTTCAACAACCTGTTACAGGCACCAGAGTGGCCGCTTGTGTCGTCGGTGGGATGTCAGTGGTCTCCCGGGTAGATGTTGACCAGCCTGGGTGGTCAGGCACGGTCGTGGAACCGACCATGGTCATCTGAGTTGTGCTAGGCTCTACTCTATAAGTGCTGCCAGTGACGGTACTTGCGTTGGTCATCTCCGAATCGCTAGGCGTCGCTTCTGATGACGTGTACGGCAAAGAGGTTGCCTCTTCATTTGGAGGAAGGGTACGGTTTTGCTCCAATGTTACTGTCGACGGTTGCTCTGTTGTGGGCTCTGCTAAAAAAAACGTTGATATGATGTCTTCATTGACATTTCAAACTTTGTCCCATGATAGTTTCCTGTGAAGTTGAGTGAAATATTAACCGTTGACGATATAGCCAAAAATTACAAACCTGTATAATTGAACCCGTCTCCTGTGTATCCTGCTGAACAGTTGCAACTAAACGACCCGTCCGTGTTGGTGCAGGCGGCTTTGTCGTCACATGGAAAGTTCATGCATTCATCAATATCTGTGGAGGATAGATAAAATACAAATAATGTGTATGACTAGGATATTGTCACAAGACTTTTACTTCTGTTTTACGCTACGTGGTAACCGAAGTATCTGATTGCACTGTAAAGGGGTGGTTTTGCAGTACAGAATCAACCCTTGAAATCTTACACACCTGTGCAACTGAATCCGTCTCCTGTGTATCCGACTGAACAGTTACAACTAAAAGACCCGTCCGTGTTGGTACAGGTGGCGTTGTCGTGACATGGAAAGTTCATACACTCATCGACATCTGTAAAACATGTAAACAAACACGATTGATTAATACCAATTGTACTGAATCAGATTATAACAAAAACCAATGCAGACTTGGTATGTTTTGATATAGCCGTACTAAAAAAAACAGCTACATGTACATTTGAAGCCATTACCACGTGCAATATACATTGGCAATTAGGTTTTAACGCATTGATATTTTCAGTGACTGTCTCTTCTTTCATTCACAATATTTATCTCAAACACCTCTCATGTATACTCTTGATTTTTCTCTAAATTCAAAGTGCAATATTAAAGAAACTTTCCACAATCCAATATTTTTCTGAATGATATTCCTGGTGAAACTACAAGTTCATTAATTAAGGAATAGAGTAAATTACGCACCTGTACAGTTGAATCCATCTCCAGTGTATCCGACTGAGCAGTTACAACTAAAAGACCGGTCCGTGTTGGTGCATGTAGCGTTGTCGTGACATGGAAAGTTCATACATTCATCGACATCTGCAAAACATGTAAACAAAAACACAATTGATTAATACCAATTGTACTGAATCAGATCATAACAATAACCAATGCAGACTTGGTATGTTTTAATATAGCCGTACTAAAAAACATCTACATGTACATTTGAAGCCATTACCACGTGCAATATACTTTGGCAATTAGGTTTAAAGGCATTGATATTTTCATGCAGTCTCTACTTCCATTCACCATATTCATCTCAAACAACTCTCATGTATACTCTTGATTTTTCTCTCAATTTAAAATGCAGTAAAGAATTTTCCACAATGCCATATTTTTCTGAATGGTATTCCTGGTGAAACTACAAGTTCAATAATTAAGGAATAGAGTAAATTCCGCACCTGTACAGTTGAATCCGTCTCCTGTGTATCCGACTGAGCAGTTACAACTAAAAGACCCGTCCGTGTTGGTGCATGTAGCGTTGTCGTGACATGGAAAGTTCACACATTCATCGGCATCTGTAAAACATGTAAACAAACACGATTGATTAATACCAATTGTATTGAATCAGATTATAACAAAAACCAATGCAGACTTGGAATGTTTTGATAAAGCCGTACTAAAAACATCTACATGTACATTTGAAGCCATTACCACGTGCAATATACTTTGGCAATTAGGTTTTAAGGCATTGATATTTTCAGTCTCTTCTTTCATTCACAATATTCATCTCAAACACTTCGCTTGTATACTCTTGATTTTGCTCTAAATTCAAAGTGCAGTATTAAAGATACTTTCCACAATGCCATATTTTTCTGAATGGTATTCCTGGTGACACTACAAATTCATTAATTAAGGAATAGAGCACATTACGCACCTGTACAGTTGAATCCGTCTCCTGTGTATCCGACTGAGCAGTTACAACTAAAAGACCCGTCCGTGTTGGTGCATGTAGCCTTGTCGTGACATGGAAAGTTCAGACATTCATCGATATCTGTAAAATATGTAAACAGACACGATTGATTAGTACCAATTGTACTGAATCAGATTATAACGAAAACCAATGCAGATTTGGTATGTTTTAATTAGCCGTACTAAAAAACATCTACATGTACATTTGAAGCCATTACCACGTGCAATATACTTTGGCAATTAGGTTTTAAGGCATTGATATTTTCAGTCTCTTCTTTTATTCACAATATGCATCTGAAACACCTCCCATGAATACCTTTAATTTTTCTCTAAATTCAAAGTGCAGTATTAAAGAAACTTTTCACATTGCCATATTTATTCCGAATGGTATTCCTGGTGAAACTATAAGTTCATTTATTGAGGAATAGAGTAAATTACGAACCTGTACAGTTGAATCCGTCTCCTGTGTATCCGAGCGAGCAGTTACAACTAAAAGACCCGTCCGTATTGGTGCATGTAGCGTTGTCGTGACATGGAAAGTTCATACATTCATCGACATCTATAAAACATGTAAACAAACACGATTGATTAATACCAATTGTGGTGAATCAGATTATAACAAAAACCAATGCAGACTTGGTATGTTTTAATATAGCCGTACCAACAAAACATTTACATGTGCATTTGAAGCCGTTGCCACGTGCAATATACTTTGGCAATTAGGTTTTAAGGCATTGATATTTTCATGCAGTCTCTTCTTTCATTCACAATATTCATCTCAAACAACTCTCATGTATACTCTTGATTTTTTTTCTAAATTTAAAGTGCAGTAAAGAATTTTCCATAATGACATAGTTTTTTCAATGGTATTCCTGGTGAAACTGCAAGTTCATTAATTAAGGAATAGAGTAAATTACACACCTGCACAGTTGAATCCGTCTCCTGTGTATCCGACTGAGCAGTTACAGCTAAAAGACCCGTCCGTGTTGGTGCATGTAGCCTTGTCGTGACATGGAAAGTTCATACATTCATCGACATCTGTAAAACATGTAAACAAACACGATTGATTAATACCAATATAATTGTACTGAATCAGATTATAACAAAAACAAATGCAGACTTGGTATGTTTTAATATAGCCGTACTAAAAAAAATCTTCATGTACATTTGAAGCCATTTCAATACACTTTGGCAATTAGGTTTTAAGGCATTGATATTTTCAGTCTCTTCTTTCATTCACAATATTCATCTCAAACACCTCTCATGTATACTCTTGATTTTTCTCTAAATTCAAAGTGCAGTATCAAAAAAAACTTTCCACAAGCCATATTTTTCTGAATGGTATTCTTGGTGAAACTACAAGTTCATTAATTAAGGAATAGAGTAATTACGCACCTGTACAGTTGAATGCATCTCCTGTGTATCCGACTGAGCAGTTACAACTAAAAGACCCGTCCGTATTAGTGCATGTAGCGTTGTCGTGACATGGAACGTTCATACATTCATCGACATCTGTAAAACATGTAAACAAACACGATTGATTAATACCAATTGTACTGAATTAGATTATAACAAAAACCAATGCAGACTTGGTATGTTTTAATAAAGCCGTACTAAAAACATCTACATGTACATTTGAAGCCATTACCACGTGCAATATACTTTGGCAATTAGGTTTTAAGGCATTAGTATTTTCATGCAGTCTCTACTTTCATTCACAATATTCATCTCAAACAACTCTCATGTATACTCTTGATTTTTCTCTAAATTCAAAGTGTAGTATTAAAGAAACTTTCCACAATGCCATATTTTTCTGAATGTTATTCCTGGTGAAACTATAAGTTCATTAATTAAGGAGTAGAGTAAATTAAGCACCTGCACAGTTGAATCCGTCTCCTGTGTATCCGACCGAGCAGTTACAACTAAAAGACCCGTCCGTGTTGGTGCATGTAGCGTTGTCATCACATGGAAAGTTCATACATTCATCGACATCTGTAAAACATGTAAACAAACACGATTGATTAATACCAATTGTATTGAATCAGATTATAACAAAAACCAATGCAGACTTGGTATGTTTTAATATAGCCGTACTAAAAAACATCTACATGTACATTTGAACCCATCACCACGTGTAATATACTTTGGCAATTAGGTTTTAAGGCATTGATATTTTCAGTCTTATCTTTCATTCACAATATTCATCTCAAACATCTCTCATGTATACTCTTGATTTTTCTCTTAATTGAAAGTGCAGTATTAAAGAAACTTTCCACAATGCCATATTTTTCTGAATGGTATTCCTGATGAAATGACAAGTTCATTATTCAAGAGCAAATAGAGCAAATAACACACCTGTACAGTTGAATCCGTCTCCTGCGTATCCGACCGAGCAGTTACAACTAAAAGACCCGTCTGTGTTGGTGCATGTAGCGTTGTCGTGGCACGGAAAGTATATACATTCATCGATATCTGAAACGAAAATTACTCACATTTTTTTTCAAATTCATAACATAAGAGAAATCAACATGGACCTGCCACTACTTCAGTCTATGACATACTTGTACATTCAAAGCCGACCCCAATTTGCACATTAGTACAGTTACACACAAACGACCCATTCGTGTTGGTGCAGGTGGCGTTGTTGTGACACGGAGAGGTCATGCACTCATCGACAGCTGTGGAGGGTGTAGAATGTATTCACTGGTATTTGCTAGCGTTAAAAAGGACCTGTTTTACTGCATTTTGAAGGTCACAGACTTTGTAGCAAAATGAAGCTCGAGAAATGTCTTCAGTTGAACTGCTTTTTAAAAGGCGTTCAATTCTTTCGTAGTAGTTTGGTCGAACTCGTCTATTTTTAGCGTGCAGTGCGGTACGAGTCACCAGGCTATTTTCTATCAGGAAAAACAAATAGGAGCAAAGAAAAGTGACAGGCTGAAAAGGAATGACCCATAGGTGACAAAATATTAACAATAAGATGATATTTCTGTGTTTTTAGTTTTTGATACCCAGCAATATTTGATACGAAAAGTGTGAAACGATCAAACTTCAGTTCAACTTGGCTATTGGAGATTTCTTTTCAGACAACCAGTAAATTTCAGCCGCTGACGTTTCGCTACTTATAGCGGTGAGAAGCAGTACTCCAGTCAGAAGCTCTGAAGAAGATGTCTGACAGACACCGAAACGTCAGCAGGTGAGATTTACAGGTTGTGTAAAAAGAAATCTCCAATATCCTATGTTCTACCGTTTTACGTGTTCTGCTTAACCGTGTTTCAACTCACCAGAACAGTGTCCTGATCCAGACATCTGATACCCAGTCCGACAGGTACAGTAGTAGCTCCCGTCAGTGTTCACACAGTTGTGGTCGCAGCCTCCGTTGTTGCTCTGACATTCGTTTATTTCTGCGTTGGACGAAATTTAAAATTTCACTATCTCATAAGTGAAGTTAAGTCATCATAATCGTCCATTCCATATTTTTGTTGCGTCTAAACAACCCTTGTATAAGAAACATGATCTGTTCATACATCTACAGATGTACAAAGAAGCGAGAAGAAGTTAACTCTACTGGTTTAGCTTAGCTTATCACTTTCGTCTACCATGTATGTTTAAACTATGTACTATATATGTTTCACTGCATATGTCACTAACATGTTAGTTAGGTTCATGTTAGACGACCTGTATCTAGCCCCTCGGGGCACGAATGTACAATGAAGGTCTTTATTCATTCATTATTTCACCATAGGACCATTATTGTCCACATCAATGCATGTCTACATCAGATAATAACAAAATGTAAGGTAATACGTTACTCAGTTCAATGAACCATACATGGTAAACATAATGAAATATAGCATGAAAGTTCATCTGTGTTGGTAGAATTCATTATTAACGAGACTAAACTTTTCTTCCAACACTGTGAGAAGAAATTGGGACTTACCCCAAATTTTCGCTTGACTCCATCAACCCTGTTCACGGAATGACCCGGCTACTGCAAGGTGCACGTGACGTAAGCGACACGTGATCGCAACAGCGGGTCATACGTGCCAGATAACTTGTGCCTCCCCCGTCTCTGTTCAAGGTGAGTCTCTTGGACACTCAATATCGTTAGAAGGAGTGAAAATTCTTGATTCGGAACCGAATTTCTTCGCAAGAGGAGTAAAGGAGGCAATCTACATCAGAGCCCACAGACCTACCTTGAACAGAGACGGGGGAGGCACAAGTTATCTGGCACGTATGACCCGCTGTTGCGATCACGTGTCGCTGACGTCACGCTGCAATAGCCGGGTCATTCCGTGAACAGGGTTGATGGAGTCAACCGAAAATTTGGGGTAAGCCCCAATTTCTTCTCATAGTGTTGGAAGAAAAGTTAAGTCTCGTTAATAATATAATGAAACAGGTACCGCAGCGGTACTATACAGTCATTTGTGAAACGCAAACATGATTGCACTTTACCATGTTGATGTTTGTTCGCTTTGCAAGCCCAGCGATCTAAAGTATTTGATGTGAAGGTAACTTCATACCAGTTTGGCACAGAGGCCGGCGATCCACCATGCAGTCCTCATCATTCCAGATGAAACCAGAATCCCTTTTCATCTCCCCACAGTCTTCGCCACCACAACAGTCGTTTGGCTCTCCCGGATCCCAGTTGCCGTAGCCGAGGCTAGATCCGTCAGACCATCGCCAAACGCCCTCCCTCTGAATGTTAGGGGGACGTAAAAGGGTAACAGGAAATCACAGATCATACCTAAAAAGTTTAAGGAACAAGCTGACTTGATTTTGATAGCGTTCGCAGACATCGCTTTACGTAAATTTCAACCCTTTGTATAATGAATGTAGCTTTTCCCTGTTGTAATCTATAGAGTGTGGGTGCGGTCATTTTGACAAGACATTCAATGATATCAAATTCCGTTCCATTTCGTTCCATTTTGCACTTTCTGTGTTATATTTTTCCACCTCGTTCCATTTCGTACTTTCTGTAGTTATATTCCATTCCATTTCGTTCCATTTCGGACTTTCTGTACACCAATACGGGGTCATACACAAACTATTATTTCTAATATGCATGTTAAACAAGACGTGATTATCGTGTGAATGCAAGTGAGGATATAAATCTACCTGATACCTGTTTATCAGTGCAGCCGATCCAACAACTTTCCCTACCAGCATCGATCGCCATGTTTGCCACGAAGCTGTGCAGTTGAGATGACTTGATGTGTACCAGGTGTCCACCATATTGATGACACCTCGCTTCGGCCTGATCGTAGTTTAAGCCCGTTGTAACCACCCTGTAGCGGTAGCCACGATAGTCCCTCACCAAGTCTCCATAACCTTCAATACAAATTGCTCCAATCTAAAGAGCTGTACAAAGGATGTCTATCTTTAAATAGAGCATTGTTCTGTATGAAGAAATGAAATTCGCTTTGTTGGAGAAAAGTTTTATCCTTCTCAAAAAAAAAACCAAAAAAACTGTCTACTAGTCGCCGGAACGTTAGCGACAATACCATATTGAATATCCCAACAATTTGAGTTTTGTGTATTTTACCTACCACCATAAGGTCGACATAGTCCGTGCCATGAACTGAGTTTAACTTAATAAATATACATGCAAAGACCTGTTTTATTTTTTTGTGTGACTGATTCATCCATCAGTAACATAGAAAAAAAGAAAAAAAGAGTTATTTCAGACACTGTATTTCTAATGTACAAAAAAATACCTTGCCCGACCAGCAGAAGTAAAAGCGTCAACTCGATGACAATGGTAGCCTGCATATTCATTCCTGTGTGCCTAAAATACAACAAGTTGGGATGTTTTGAAAATTCCGATTAAATGACGGTTCTACTTGATAAGAGCGACAATTAACAAGCATTGCTGGTTTTGCTTAGAGAGAATAAATTGCGAGAGGTATTATTGCATTTCTCTCATTTTGGGATAGTGTATTTGTAATGTTGTGCAAGCTATATACTTGTGAAATGCGTGTGAAATGCACAAATGTCAAGCAAATAGACCCGTAGACAATTCAATGTACTTTTCTTAATTTGACATTTGAGCACATTCAAAAACAACTCGAGCTTATCTGTTTAAAAATTACAACAATACAACGTTGTTCCAGCTATTGTTGTAGAGGAAGTTTCTCGAAACTTTATTTATCTATTTATTTATTCATTTATTCATTAATTCATTAATTCATTTGAGTGTACGACTCAAGTCCCAATTATCTTGGCATTGTTCAGATATAGCCCTGAGTTTTACCGAAAACGTTTCTATACTAAGAAACATCAAAACAATTAAAAACGGATTGCTATGTTTAGATGGGTCAGCTCAGGACGATTATGCACACTTTCGTCTAAATATATATTTCAAACACTTCTACTACATTTTCGACAGTGCTACATGAACTACAAAATAATGAAAAATCCAACAACCTTTACATGTATTGTGCTATGTGCAATGAGACAAGTGTGACAGTGAAACAACGTCAGTTAATACTTCGAGAGCAAATTTCTAGTTTTAGACTAGTTAAAACATAGTCGTGATACGAGTTATGTCCAACACATGCACACCTGTTTTCACATCAGCGAGAATTACAACCTATCTTCAAGCTGCAAGGAATAGAAGTCTTGACTCCAGTTGAAACTTATATGTCGGGGCTTTAAATGGTCTCCTTTTGGTTTTCAACGTCTGTGACAAAAATTTAAGTCTCGTAAAGTAAGTTCAATTGTGTGACGTAATTTTTCAGCATTCAGCCTGCGAACATAAATGCTATAGGCAGTAGTAGTGGGCAACCTCAAGCCAACCGTACACACTCACGCCACTCTGCGAAAGATGTCGGTTAGCTTGAGTGCCTCCTTCCCCAATTCCAACATGAACGCTAAAACAGGAATTATGTATGCTCATCATTTTTGTTCATAATAATGTTTAACATAACGTCACAAAATAACCATCGATCCAACACAAAGAAGAACAACTCACAAAGTTTTCGACTCTCTCTGCAGCTTTCCATTTGGATAAATGACTCAAGACACCTGACTTCAAAGGGTTGTTTTCTACATTATTGATAGATCAGTTTCCTGCGTTGTAAGATAACAGTGGAATCCAAATACTACTCTGGGGAAATCAGAGTCAGCTGGATCGGCTCCCACATACTGAGCATGACCTTTCAGTGACCTTGAAAACCAGCAATTACCAGTATTACCGATTCATGATCTGTACCATTTAAACTTTGTTTTAGGGTTTTTCCACTTAATGTGTAGACTAGAAATTGAGAAGAATGCTATACTGAACCAACCTTGAATGTGTTTAGAGATATCGCTTCTCTACAATTTTATGAGCTACATATATGTCTTAACATAATAGTACCCGCTTTAGCTTTATAACTGCCTTTCTATGCGATGACTAGTTTGTCCTATAAGACCATATATATCAGAAGTATGACTTCCGCTTCTAAGGTCCTAATGATACCGACAGATTAGACAGTGACATAAAAGGCTCATTTCATTACTTCACAAGCTTTATTGATCTCAAACAGTCATGCAATTCTGTTAGCTTTGTGCCAACTAGTACTGAATAGATTGAATTGAACCAAATTCGAACTTTCCCATACAGTCAAATGGCATAGGTTATTGACATAAAGACTCATACTAAAGGTTAACGAATATTATAAGATGCTCGTCGTAAGGAAACGATCAATCAATTCTAGGCCGGAGAAAGGGAAAGCATTCACTAATAGTAAGATATCTGCCATCGACAGGAAAAATTACAAAGGCAAATGGTATGCTAAACATCAATGCAGAAGCGTTGAATGTTGTTGGTCCATCCTGGTCGATCCAGCAACAGTGAAGGTCGTGCTTGTATCTGGTCGAAGTCAGGAAACAGGGTGTCTAAAATATAAATGATAGTAACTAGAATTAGCAATAAGTGCGTGGTAAGGGTATTCTGGATGATCAGCGAGTCTAAAAGTTTGAAAAGGTTACACGATACTATGCTCTTTAAAATAACAGTAATCTTTACGGATAAGCACACACACACACACACATATATAGTCTCTCTCTCTCTCTCTCTCTCTCTCTCTCTCTCTCTCTCTCTCTCTGTGTGTAAATGTATGCTGTAGTCGAGATACAAACTTTAGCACGCAAGCTGTAAGTACGCTTTAAATGTCAACAGTTCATTAGTAGAATTGGAGCAAAAGCATGGCAAGTTTAGACAACAATGACACCAATGTAGTAAAATGTACGGACCTCTTTAACGTACTCAGGTACAGTGGTAGCTTCCGGCAGTGTTCACACAGTTGTGGTTACAACCTCCGTTGTTACTGCAGCACTCGTCGATATCTGAATGGGGAAGAAATAATACTTTCTTGCAGATTCAACTAGTCTTAGACTGCCTATCATATTTGCAAACATAGAAAAGTCCACGAAATAATTCCTCGGAATATTGTATCAGCTATATTGTCAATCAGTTGCGAAGGGGAAACTGTTCTAGCTCTGATCAACTCTGACATGATTAAGTCCCTTTTTGACGGCATCAGCTTTTCAACACACTAAGGGATCTGACAAAGCTTGTGGCTGAAGCTCAATAACCAGAAACATTTTTAGGGTAAACAAACAGATAGATAGGTTGTGGCATAATAGTACTAGTGTTGCGGTTTACATTAGCTACGCAGAAATTACAAACTGCAACAGATCCCTTCATTTATTCATTTAATTCCAACAGAATCGGATCCAAAGATGTCAACATTGGACCCGTAGAGTCAGTACAAAGGTTAACACACTTGAGAATAAACTAGAATCTGTACAGAGGAGAGCCGCCAGGTTCATATACGGCGACTACAGACAGACCACTAGCGTCACTGAACTGCTAAGCAAGCTAGGGTGGCCCCTTTTACAAGAGCGCACTAGGAAATTCGCACGCCTGGTTCTTTTCTTCAAGTCTATCAATAATCTAGTCGCTAAACCTTATCAAAACTACACCACCCAACACCTGAACAGAACACGAGGACATTCACATCGTTTCCAAACGCTTTTCTGCAGAACAGAAGTGTTCAGGACAAGCTATTTCCCAAGAACTATCCAGGAATGGAACCACCTACCGGGCAGCGTGGTGTCAGCAGATTCTGTCAATCAGTTTAAGGTGGGGTTGGCCCAGCACATGGGCCTCTCCACCCCCCAGTAGTTACATGCAATAACTAAGGCGGCCCTCACTGCACTTTTTCTTTCTCTATATTATATTTATGATTCTTACTGTTAGGTAGTTTAAATTCTGCACGTTTTTGTTGTTGTTGTTGTTGTGGAGCACCACCATCACCGGCCGCCTTAGGCGTGCACCCTGGGCGCGATACCTACACCGGGTTTTTCCCAGTACTGTATATAGATAGATAGATACAAGAAAAGTACATAGTATGTGGCCCTGTCTACTGCTGGGTACTTACCAAAGCAGTTCTTTGACCCAGACAGCTGGTACCCTGCCCGACAGGCACAGTGGTAGCTCCCGTCAGTGTTGACACAGTTATGGTCACAGCCTCCATTGTCGGTAAAGCATTCGTTGATGTCTGTTTTGGACGAAACAATTTATGATTAATCTTTGAAGCTTAAGAAATGATACCAATCCCACCGGAACTTTCTAAGGTTAGGAAACCATCACCAACCAGCCAATACATCTGAGAGGTCAAAGATTTACGTTTTTTTCTATGTGACTACTTCGTGTAATTGCTCGTTATGATATAGCTGTGGCGTCGCGGTGGCGTAGTGGCAGGGTGTTTGGCCCCAGAACCCAGAGATACCGGGTTAGAATCCGGGGTTCCCTGATTTGTCCTGTTGACGTTGTGCCCTTGGGAAAGGCACTTTACACTACTTTACCCACTTTATTCAGGTGAAAATGAGTATCTAACTTCGGTAAGGCACGTCCTCGGATAGTACGTTAAATTGAGGTCCCGTGTTTGAGGAGAGCCACACCTCAAGCACGTTAAAGAACCCAACACACTTATCGAAAAGAGTAGGGGTCCTTCCCGGTGTGAGTGGATCATATGAATCTGTCCGGATATGCAGCTTGTACTCTTCAGTACAAACCTGGTGTGTTACGCCATGAGGCGGTTTGATGGGTATGCAATACAAACATACAAACAAACAAGTAGTAGCGTAGACAAAAAAGAGCACAATTCTGAACACAATATTGTTGAGCTTTACTCACCGACACACCGCAATGATCCTGACCGCTGATACCCAGGCCGACATGAACAGTAAAAGCTGCCAACTGTGTTGTCGCAGTAGTGGTCACAGCCACCATTGTTACTGGAACACTCGTTTACATCATCTTGAACTTGTAGGAAAAAAGATTGTATGTGATGATTACGTTGAATAGATACAGAAGTAAAATAACTAAGTCTTACGGAGACAAATACAATTTTATCAATATCCTGTATGTACTGAATGACTTTGATTTGTCAACTTTTTCAATAAAATGGACTCCACTGCATGCCTTACCATTTTTATAAGAATAAACGAAGGAAGTGCATAATGAGCAATACATATAGGTTTACAAAGATGGCCTGAACAAGAAACGTTATAATCTTCTGTTGAACCGACGGTTGCTCAATTAACAATATCAGTGATACACAATTTGCACAAGCGTGTTTCATGCTATACATAGACAGAATTCCAAATTCACTGCTGTGAAAAGTTGAAGTCGGCTAACATGCCGGTCATATATTAGTAGCGATGTTGTACCATTCTTGTTTCTTTCACTGTAACTTCATGTTCATTGTTTTCACGGTCACCTTTGCACCATAAACTTATCATCACCGTGAAAAAAAATGTTATTGTGATTCATTCACACATCTGTTCTGTAAATCACTTGCCATAACCGTAAAGTTTAAGTTCAGTGAAAATGTCAATTTTCCTTACATGCACCTTGAAATTTTGCTACCATGAAGATAAGGTGAATTACAGTATACCTACCAACCATTCCTTCCACTGGGGGAGTATGCCAGTGCCGACAGTATGGGCAGCACTGCCCAGGGATCCTAACATACGTCAAACAGCCATAACTGAAAGGACAGCCACCTGCATGGTCTATGCGTGTCATGATAGGAACCTGTGCGTCGATACAGGTAATCTCGATACAGTTGTCGTCGTCTACAAATTGCGACGATCCCTCTGGAATGCCATCCAGGCACGTTCGGGCTAGGCACACCTCGTTGCCTTGGACTGGACAAGAGGCCAAAAGAAAAAGAAAGCTAACTTTAGCACGGCTAAGCACAGCTGGAGTCATTTTCTAACACTTCGAAATACTGTAATTGGAGAAATATTCGCGGTTTTCGCGGCGACCGATTCACCGCGAACTTACGACCAACGCGAACATTTTGTCCAATACTGTAGCAGTATGTGACTAAGACACTGCTGTGAAATCAAAACCACCGCGAACACTCCATTTTTCCCTTAGCGCGAAATAAAAACTGCGCCAAATCAAATTTATTTACAGTAGCTAATATAGGCCACAAACTTATAAACGTTCGATATACATTAAGAAATGATCACCAGTTACGTTGGTGCAATAAAGTTAACCACTACAGAAGATCTGTAAACACCTTTTAAAGTGACTTCAAGAAATATAAACGCTTAATGCAGATTCCTGAGACTTCTCTTGTGACTTTTATTTATCAAGTTCTTCATTTCTTTCACCAAATATACATACCCCGTCCAACAAGTAGAGCCACCAGTGTCAAGGCTATGGCAGCTTGCATGCTTTAGATCATTGGTTGCATAGCTATGAGTACAGGTCCTACAAGGTGTGAAAACTCTAGTTGAGGTTTTAAATGAATTTTCATTATACTTTACTTCATCTTATTTGTCTGGCCAGGTGTGTGCAACTCGTAATGACAAGTTTTGTAACTGCTATGTTGCTATATTTTTATACGATAGGGTGTATACTAAAATAATCAACGTTTATATAAACCCAAATAAGATAGAATTTAGTGTTAGTATTTAGATTAGAATAGCCACATGCTACATTGTTATCAATCGTCTGTCCGTCCTTTCATGTTACATGTACTTGCAATTAGCCTACGGGCAAGAACTTGCAATCAACTTCAACTTAATATATACTTTCCTCGCTTCATTCAATTTTTTTATGAATTGGAACAGAACTCACCTAGTTTTACGACTGTTTCTACAGCTTTCCTCCGACTAAATGCACCGAGTACACATGGCCTCTCAAGGTTGTTTAACATTATTAACCTTTATCACACTGAAGTTGCCATTTGGCACCTCATTCTCTATTGCAATTGGTTACAGAGTTAGGCAGCAGGGAGAAGGTTAATCGACCAGTTTCCTGTGTTGTAAGATAAGGACAGTGGAAACCAAATAAACCAGACTGGCTAAGACAGTCAGCTGGATTGGCTCCCACAAGGTGACCTACCGATGAACTTGTAGAATGAAGACCGTTTTACCGATTCATAACTGTATCATTTGAATTGTCTTTAGGGTTTTTCCACTTAATGTATAGACTAGATGTTGAGAAAAAAAATATACACTGAACCAACTTTTGAATGTGTTGAGAGATATTGATTTCATACAATCTAATGAGCTATGTTTGAACATAACAGTATCCACTTTGTAACTGCCTTTCTATGCGAAGACAAGTTTGTCCTACGAGACCATGTACATCAGAAGTATGACTTCTGCTTTTGATATTTTATGGACTTGCATGCATTCAATACTCCAGCTCGTTTACACAGAAGCTCGTACCAAATAATATATGTGTTTACCACATTAAAGCTAAATATGTAAATTCCACCATTCAACCAAGCAATAAGACCAAAGACCGTTAGCACTGTGTGCACTTTAAATTCTACTTGAATATTGTGTTTAGTTTAATATCTCAAGTTCTAAACTTTATCAAGATTATCAATTTCTACGTACATTCATTAAGCACCATATCTGTCTCTGGTTGTTATATAAAATCATAATCATAACAGCAAGTAAAATACTAATATGTACAACTTTCTCTGAACAAGTTTTTCTAAAGACAAAATGCTCTGTCATATGAATGAAACTAGTCTAGTACAAAATGTTATATGTTAAGGTATGGTTCATTGGTACATCTTGCTTTATGCATCATGTAACTGTTAGAGTAAACTGCTGATGTGGCAGAAAATACATTATAGCTTTGTAGCCTTTTTATTAAAATTGAGAAGGAATATAAGTTATGGCACAGGTGTGTTTGCTCTTCTGAGAGCCAAGTATCCAGTCACAATATCTGAAGGCAGCATCCGTATCCTGGAAAACTCATCTGTGTTGGCATATCTTATCTTAGTGTGAGGATCTGTGTAGGAGGCCTGTGGGGAAAAGAATAAATTTGATATATCATCAATTCTCATAGCCTTTTTAAGAATAAAATGAATCTTGAACACCTGGATATATGTGCATATCTAATGTATTGCTGAAATCAGATGCTGCTTTAGTACTATGAGTATTACTGTAGATTTTTTTTTTTAATTCACTGTTTTTTTAAATGTGGCAGTCTTAGAGGACCCTACAGAACTATACAAGTTGATATCAGTATTACTTTTATTCCAATTACCAGGTGTTTGAAGAGAAACAGAAGTCAATAAAAAAAAATTATTCTGTTCATCAATATACATCAAGGTTGTATAAAACTTAACACTTTTCCAACTGTATGGCATGAATGTGAAAGATCCGATGAAACTAGGAAGTGCTTACTTAAGCTTACTAAAAGGTGATCAAATTTTATAATGTACAATATAATTCAACCCTAACATACCAAAAATGTTATGCATACTCCTCCACTAGCAACTAGACAATACATATAAACAAATATTGTACATTTTGCTGGCCCATAGGCTTCACTTATTGTCTTTCATATGGAGTATTGATAGTTATGTTAATACTCACCGGCAGACCTGATAAATCCGAGTACTTTTTTGCTGGTTTGAAGGAAGGTGGTCCGTCTAAACTGCTGTCTAAAAACCAAAGAACATAGAAAATAGTGTTGAGTAAAAGAAGAAGTATCCAACTGTTGTAGTGTATTCTACTCTTACTTATTAAGTTTGATACAAACAGTCGTGGTTAATCAAGAGCCCATGCAACCTTGCATCAATTACAACTAAGTGCAGCAAGAGAAGGCTGTAAGGAATTCAGGTTACAAAGAATTTCAAACACAAAACAAAGGTAGCGAGTCTTCAATCTTACATGTAGGGTCGTCTGGTTTCCATGGTAATATCCGCTCCATAGCGAGGATCTGTTTCAAATTCTTCCATGTCTTCGTCTTCTTCCCAGCTGATACACCGCCCTTCCCAGAATGCTGTGGGGACCAAAACAACATTTTATCGCAGTCACAATACAGCCTAACCTGTACAAGTGACCACCTCTACACAGAGGACATATGGTCACTGTGGTCAGTGTTTGGCCGTCTCCTATACAATTTTATGCCAGGAAGTTTATACAGCCCACCGTCTCTGCTGAGTGATGGTTGGTGTTCCCTGATGTAGATATGGTCTCCAGTTCAGTGTCAAGTACTTTTACTTCCTTGTATAAAATAGTGCTAATCAATGACCAAGTATTAGTGATTCGATCAAAGGCTTCTATATTGTGTACTATTAACTACAATCACATATGAACTTTCACGCTAATAATACACTTGACATACTAGTACTGAGTACTGTAACAATACAAAATCTTGACACTACTCACCACAAAATTCTGGTCCTTGAAGACAAACTGCTTGTCAGGTGTGGCTTCAGGTGCTGTGGTAGCTGCAGCCGGGTTCTGACTGACTGCAGCTGCCTCGGGTGCTTCAGGTGCAGACGCAGCAGCAGCTGCTGACGGCTGTGGAGCAAAAAGGATCGAACAGTTGAAAGAAGTGTATTAGAATCAACTTAGATACAATTTATAATTTTATACGAAAATTATTACAGGGACAACTGAACAGGAACTTGCAGCTGTATTCTTTGACATATTTGCACGTGCCACAGATGCTTCAGGTGCTAAATTGTAAGCCTGAATCTGAAGTATGGTGATTACTTGCCAGCCAACTTTGCTGCAGAATTTTGAATTTCTACACTTCTTTTTCCCAGCCGGCTCATATTTGGGGGAGGGGGACAGTGTTCAATGGTCAAAATATGAGCGTCGGTATGATGGTATCAGGAGTAAATTTATCAGAAATAAGCTGGAGACCTTTACCGTGCCCGGACGTCGTCTCTTCCCTCCGGCTGTAGCGGCGGCGGGACTGTTAGGACGTTTGTTGGGACGGCGGGACCGAGAATTTCCACCGGGGGACGCCATGTTGGTTCAACTAACCCCTGACCTTTAATGGATCAGTCTACTGTAAAACTAGGGATGGAATAAATCTAGATTTGGCAATGTTACACGCCAGATAATCTTAATCTTACACCAAATCATGTCAAAAAGCATGATTTAATGTCGTCGTATGTTGAAAGGATACTGTTTGTCCAAATTGACGTTTTAGATTATTTGTGCCCCCTCACAAAGTTGCAAAGCTTGTTGACCTTTGACCAGAATTGCTGGTATGCTGTATGCGATGGGGAGCGACTGGGATCATCTACATTTTATACGTCCACGTATTCATCTAAAGTACATTTACAGTGTTCAGTCTTGAGGTGAACCGTCCTTGACTACAATATCATGATTTGTTTAGGTGAACAGGGCTCTTGAGCCTTGTACGGCTCTTTTGAAGGTAAGTTATTAAATATTAGCAGTAAGTTAAAGTAGATACCAGCACTTGACAAGATGGAAGGATGCCTGCCTTGGTAACCAAGGATATAATGTCCTTGTGGTAACCTAGATAACGTTAGCCCTGACAGGATATTTTGGAACCTATTAAATTCTTCTGACGAGGTACCACTAAATTCTACATTAATTTTATATATTACTATTATTAGGATGGGTTTGCTAGTGTATATAGAGAGACCACTTATACAAACTGCAACTACAATGTAAATGTTGTGGAGCACCTGAGCAATAGCAATGCTGCTCAAGTGATATGTATAGAGAGCTACTAGTACCAAGACGCAGTTCCTCCAGCTATATAATATAACGTTATATAAAGAATGTGTAATGTGTATAAAATGCACATTACGACTGAAAAAAAATGTTATTTTATTGCAATGACAAGAGTTACAATGACAGTGGTGTATACATCATTCTAATTTGTAATTACTCATGAAAAAAAAATTGTAACCCTTTTTCTTTCAACTTTTGATTATTGCCAGATGTCGATGAAATATGCATTTTCTTTTTCCCTTTCTCTACTAGTACTAGATAAATCGCTGCGTGCATCCTGCAATGCAATGAGTCTTCTGGACCAGCTCACGAAGTTCTCCAAAAGCTCGCTGCGGCGCACCGAAACTCACGTGAGAACTGTGGACGGGCGAGAATACGTCGAGTCACGTGACGAAAACGGCCGATCAAACTTGACCCCTGTGGGCGCTAAGGATTATGGGTGGATCGGTGACGTCAAACCTGACCTTCAAGTTGCAAAAATTCGTCCAGGTCTATTTTTAGGTAACTTAATCAATTCTAAACAGTGTTCTGGTGTTGTTTCTTCTTAGAACTTTTATCGCCTTCAAAATTGACCATTAAAGTATTAGAAATTCTGACCAAGAATTTATCTGAATCTTTTACATTGACATTTCATAAGTTGTTTTTGTTTCTTTGTTTTCAGGATCTCAAGACGTAACTGTGCGTCCAGAGTTGCTTCGATCTAACAACGTCACTCACGTTCTGAACGTCGCCGCTGGCGTTGAAACGGAAACATTTCCCGACGCTTTCACGTACAAACACGTTCCAATCTTAGACCTTCCCGAGACCAACATCACTGAGTTCTTTCAGGAGTGCTTCGCATTCATCCACTCAGGAGTGACCTCTGGCGGTGTGTTTGTGCATTGCAACGCTGGTGTGTCCCGCGCGGTTTCCATCGTTGTTGGTTACTTGATGACGACAGAGGGTATAAATTTCAAAGATGCTTACGGACAAGTTAAAGAGATTAGGTCTAGCGCAAGACCAAATGATGGATTTATGAAACAACTTAAGGACTACAAGCCGTCACTATAAAAATTATGTATTCAAAACACGCAACATAAAAGTAAAACTTAATTTCTTCAAAAATAAAGACCGTTTAATGAAAGACAAAAATACATTTTTCTGTAATAATCATGTAAGATAATACAAGTACATTAATATGATTACTAAGATAATTACTACAAATGTATGTGTCAAAGAAATTATGACGGCAATTTTTACTATACGATTGTGGCTATAAATGATATAATGGGAAACAAACAGTTGTCATTTGTTTACTTAGTAAACATGGGCGTAAGTCTAGCGCGTGGTTAAACAATACACGTAGGTCTTACCTGGTGATAAGTAATATATTACCGCGTAAGGCTACAGTTGGGTCGTAAAAAACTATTAACGTAGGCCAAATTTGAAAAGAAATTATATTACAATAAAAAAGACTTTCTCTCTGCAACGTCTCCAAGTCTCCTATAGCCATGTGGTAAAAGTACAATATCTTTACTTTTTATACCCCTAGAAAATAAGTGCATTTACCCCCTTTCAAATGTGTACTTATGATTACACGCGTAGCAGATAAAGGTATGTTAAATATACTATACATTTTAAGTATTTGGAGTCTACATTTTCTGACACAGTTTAATTAAACGTCGAATATATAAGCGTTGGAAAGAGCTTACTGATAGATAAACGGTTATGCGCCTTACAGTGACAATCCTTAATTCTAATCATAATATTTGAGTAGACTCAGTATTAAAACTTAGAGAGCTGAGAATATTCTTGATCAAACTCCTGTAAGTTTATCTTCGATGAATGCGATTAGACTTCACAACCTTCGCAATGGATTATGGGTAAGGAAGCCCACCACTCACTTAGTCTTCCATAAATCGACAATATGGCTGGAGGTTTGTCAGTTTTATTACTCCTTTTCTTGTTGGGATGTAAGGAAGGCGTCGCGGAGCTAGAGCCCAGGGAAGATGAGTGGGACCCTGACACCATGCCCGGAACTAACTTCGACTTCACCGTACATATCCCTGCGCGTACCGAGGAGTGTTTCTACCAGTTCGCGCGACTAGGAGCTAGGATGAACATACAGTATCACGTAAGTAAAAGGGCCAGGTTAGCATTTTTGTACGATCATCGTCCGATCGCACACTGTGACTGTGAGAGCATTCTAGAGATAGCTGTGCATACGTGCAGTATATGCACAAAATTTAATTGAAAGAAATCTATTCTTGTAGATTGTAAGTGCAAAACTTTATCGATATATCCTGACCTGAGAGTGCGACAATTATAGAAAACAATGTGATTTCGACCAAATTACAATGGGCAATAGAAAATTCCAGTACATGGATAAACTGTTTGCTCATTTTAAATTTCCTCCTCATTTATTTCGAAATTAACGATTTCACGATGACGATGCAAAACATATGGTTTCTTTCTACGATAAGTGTTGCTTTATTGACCCAACGAATGAAGTAACTTATTTATATAGTTGGAAAGCAAGGGGCTAGTTTCTGGCCCCTGAGCACGTAGGCAGGATTAGAGTATGGGATGATTTGATCTTTACCAAATTTAGTATGGGGAATACAATCTGTTGTACGTGGGTATACTGTTGGGTTTTTTTCCTCTTCATTTTTTTCGAACTTAACACTTTTATAAAGTTGATCCAAAAGCATATGGTTTAGTTCTACGATTAGTGTAGCTTTGTTGACCCAACGAATGAAGTAACGTATTTGTATAGTTGAATAGATAAGAGTATGGGATAATTGGCTAAATATACATAGTGAACGCAAATAGCTTGGGATCGAGAGGAGATCGTGAACTATTAAAGAATGACTTATAATTGCGCTTTTAGATAAACGTTAACATAAAACAGCTCTTGGTCTTACGCGGCTACCAATTCATACGATAAGTCACGGTTACTGTATTTTACAATCATTATGTAACCCTCAGCAAAGCCGGCGGGTGCACATGGTATAGACTTCTTGGCTGTTTGGGCCAATTTCTGACGTCACGTCACGTTTCTGTAAGATCACATGACCTATGTGATTGGTCATTTGAATTCTGAGGAAGACAGCAGTCGAAAATTTGATGCGCAAATTTTTGTTTTGCAACATATTTTTGATTTTTTTCTGTAGTAATGATACTATTCAGTTATCATATTCTTTACCAGGTTATTAACACCGGGATTGGAATGGCCACCAGTAAGGATAAAAGCGTCACACTGCGCGTGCGCAGACCAAAGGGCAAGCCGCTGAAGAGACTGTTTCTGCAGGAGGAGGCGGAAGATGAATACGTCATCGATGAGGCTGGTGAGTTATTTTCTTTTATTTACATCCTTGAGGGGTTTTCAATAATAATTACTTACTTGCAAACTTAATCATCAGCAGACAACGATTGTAACAAGTACAGCGTTGCAAGTTCAAGTAATACAGCATAACTCGACATGTGCTAAAAGTTTACTGTAGGACTTTTTTGTCATTCTACGATTTTCATTTTTTTCATCAGCACTTTTCCGCGTTCGTTGAGCAACTATCGAGTGACGAAAACTCTAATTCCAATTCAATCCGGTTCAAATCAATTGTTGTCTTTTGTAAGTTTCGGATGCTTTTGTCTGCAAGATTGTACTTTTAACATCATGGATCACGTTCGGCGAATTCTACAGTCATAACTCATGTAAATTCGATTTTGATACCGGTCGCTCAAAGGTTTCCAGTCAGTGGAAATGGGGGTTATTGGTTGGATATAGGCGAAGAGTACAGCTGCAAAGCTTAAGAATCGATTTATAATTAGTATTTTAAAAATCTGACTGTTTCATTATACCAAGCGTGCTGAAACGTTGAGTTTAAAACTGCGGTTCTCCTACTTTCCGCTAGGTGCATACGAGATCTGCCTGTCCAACTCGCACAGCATGTACACCAGTAAGATGGTGTACCTGTTCGTCAGCGTTTCCTACAAGGAGGACTGGGATCAGTACAACAAGGTTGATATACCTTAAACACTGAGTTTTAAACTGCAGTTCTCCTCACTCCCGCCAGGTGCGTACGAGATCTGCCTGTCCAACTCCCACAGCATGTACATCAGTAAGATGGTGTACCTGTTCGTCAGCGTGTCCTACAAGGAGGACTGGGATCAGTACAACAAGGTCCTCGTAGACAACTTTGAGTCGATGCAATCCATGGGTAACCTGACTGTGAGTATTACGTTTAGTTCATTAATTGATATGTTAAAGGCATCTAGAGCATTTTATGAGGCTTGACACTTGAATAAAAAAAACTGCAATTTTTAGTCATTCCTACACATTGTAAGTTTGAATAACACTATACCATTACATATCGACATTAAAGGAGCAAAAATACGATGTCGTTGTGTGGTGAGAACTGATAGAAAATCCAAGCCCTAATAGACTGATCCTGACTGTCCATCACAATTTGCATTTTAATGTTTTAATTTTGCATTTCTACGTCTTGACGGAGGTTGGCAGGGCTATGGTATAACTAAAATATCACCATGTAGCTTATTTTTGTGCCGATTTTGAGCACTTTTGATAAGAAATTCGCACGCAAATGTGGTAAACAGTGGCATTAAATGTCAATTTCATAAAGATTACTGCAACTAGAATATTTCAAGTTTTCAAGCCTCATAAAATGCTTTGGTTGCCTTAAACATTTTAAACAAATGTTGAAAAGTGGTGCTGCAAAACTAATATACGCATCAATAATGATACCTAGAGGGCGAAATGCACATATACTTAGCATAATGAATGTAAAATATGAAACCTGGAACCAAAAATACTACATTCTAATATGTGTACCAAAACGTTATCAAATACTATGCACTAAACCATTACATACTATCTTGAATCTGTATATCGCATATATAGTTTCTGCTATATTTTTTTTTGCAACACATATAAACATAACTGCGTACAATTCCTTTTTTCTTACATATGATTTCCTTTCTAAAATCAATTGTCAACCAATTTTTTTTACTCCTACGGACTTTTTCCTTAAAATTGTCAATGTCAGCAACAAGATATAGATATTCGTCCAAATAAAAAGTGATCGACAATATTTATGACAAAATATATTTTATTGTGTGTTTACTGCGTATTCATTACTTATTAAAATGGATAGTTTTTTGGCAGAGAGCTTTTTTTCCGTCAAACTTCATTGTTGTTGTTATGCCTATTGACAGCAAACAATGTCCATGGTCCGCAACCGAGTCAACTACATGCTGAGCTTCCAAAACTACAACCGGTGGCATTTTGCTAAAGACCTCCGAATGGCAAGAATCAACAAGTTCTACGTGCAGTTCTGGTCCATTCTGCAGTGTGTCGTTATTGTCGGGTGCGCCTTTTTCCAAGTGAGTACATGCACTCTTGGTATTACGTCGTAACAGGTGGAGATTTTCTCTTGGAAAATATGTCAGTTGGTTTGAACCAAAAATGTAGGATGTAAAATTATAAATCCACACAATCGTCACTAAGTTTCCACATGAAATGTCACATTTTCTGAGCCTCGTTCATAAAACCACACAATATTCAAAGAAATGGAGCTAGTAGTTCACGTCAAAGGGACAAAAAATACGCCTTATCAGAGATTACTGTAATCACATTATTGTTCATGTTTCATCATCATTATACTGCTACAACATACATTTTCACGGTTGGTTACGAATTTGGTGTAGTATTTCCGCTTTGAAAAACTAATAAGATTCATAAGTCCAAATTTGTATCAGGTGTGCACTTAAGAAATTAAAACATCTGTTTTCAGGTGTTTTTCGTGAAGAAGCTGTTCAACGTCAAGACTCTAACTCCGACTAACAAGCCACGATGCTAACGTCAATGGTTTGATCTTAGTTGGTAGCTAGAAAAATATGGGCTTGCTAGAGTTAAACGTTAAGAAAAGATATCCAGCTAACTTAAATTAGAGAAGCTTTCAGTAGGGCAACTGCGTATACTATAAGTTCTTAACTACTGCTGATAACAACCGTTGACCATTTGTTAATTGTTTTGAATAGTTCCCTCCGTCTTGTCAAAGACTAACGTCCGGACAAATTATGAAATAGATATATCAAGTAACGTTGACTTTGTGTGATATAACGATGATTCGAGAATCAAGTAATATTAGATTAATTTTGATGGTTCTAGATGAAAGTATTGTTGAGAGGGGTAACTTGGTACACACAAATTTCTAGTGACCCATAAGAAAATTAAGAGCTGTTGCACTTAGAATAATAAATGTCATAAAAATTGTTTGTCGTAACTGAAAAGGCAATTTGATGTAGCGTTACGGCGTGGTTTTTACCATGCTACCAACGACTGAATATGACAATTTTTTTCTGATTCGAAGAGAAGTTGAGAAAGGCCTGCATGTGCAATTTTTCTGATAGTACAATATTTTTAAATATCATTCCATGTGCTTTATTCTCCCTCATATCAGCCCACGTATACCCTTGCAGGTCCGCCCCTAAAGAGTCAATATTTACATAAGCGGGTATATTTTGCTGTGCGCTAACATTTTGTGTGTTTTGCTTTTGAGTTATCAACGCGTATCAGGTGTTCGGTTCTCACGGTGAAACAAAGGGGCCTGAATAAATTCTCTAGTCGCTACAGATTATATCATGTTTTCTTTGCACATACCTGGTGATACAAGGAGGAGGCGTTTTTATCTTTTCAATCTGACCGTCAGATTTGGAGAGTTCTTTATGATAATAACATACACGCTCTCTAGACGCCTGACACAAAAATTCAAGGAAAAATTGACCTGATTGCACTGTAAATATACCACATTGTAATAAGACTGTTGCAACTGTAATTCGCCTTTCTAGTATTGAAATGTAGTCTTGAGTGAAGGAATAAGCCATAGAAATACACGCAAAGACAGCAATATACCGCAGTTTTATCTCCGTTGTGCTCTGTAATTTCTTTCTCAGCGGTTCTGTAAGCACCGCTATTATGAACCAAACTCCGGCGGTTGGTAGGCCAAAAACTGACACTAACTACCAGGAACTTTTCTATTTCAAATATCCAAACAACAAACATTTTTCAAAAACACAATTGTAGTGAACACGCAAAGCAACACGTACACTGTACAGCTAACGATACCAGCAATTTTTTCTCCCACGGTAATATAATAGATGACCCGCAACGCAAACACCATAAGTACTGTTGTTAAGTACCGGATAATATTCCGTTCCAAACTCACCACCATTAGACACGTTGGGTCGCTAGCCAGGACGCAAAATGAACATATTTTTGCAGTTCCTCGCTGTATTCTACGTTTTAGCGAGTGTAGAAGTTATAGGACAGGAGCACGCGGATGAATGGGATCCGGATTACGCACCAGGGACTACGTTTGATTTTTCTATCATGGTGAAACCGAGGAGTGAAGAGTGTTTCTTCCAATACGCGAGGGTGGGCGCCAAGATGCACGTGGAATTCAGGGTACGTAATGTAACGTTATGTTGTAACGTAAATTCTCCTAATTCCGCCAAGTACCCTAAATTCGACACGTTTAAATATGGTCAATTTGATACGCGAGGGTGGACGCCAAGGTGCACGTGGAATTCAGGGTACGTAATAGCGTAACGTTGTAACGTTAACTCTCCTAATTCCGCTAGGCACCCTAAGCTCGCCACGTTTAAAAACGGTGAATTTAATATGCGAGGGTGCATGGGCGCCAACGGATGCACGTGGAATTCAGGGTACGAAACGTAACGTTATGTTATAACGTTATAACTCTCCTAATTCCGATAGGTGCCCGAAGTTTGACACGTTTAAACATTTATAATTATAGAGCTCTACTAAATACAGCAATGGTTTTCCCAGAGGTTTACTCATTTTTAAAGCCCCATTATGTAAGATTTTGGCGCTAAAATTGAAAATATTATAGTGAGCAAATCATAATGCAATATGAAATGACATGTACAACCACTTTTCAGCATATTTTCTTCATAAATTCGTCTATTTCTGGAACGTCTCGTGTTTGTGAACTGTGCAAAAACAAGCTGCACACTTCCGATGATTAGGATTAGGAGATGTTTGAGACATTCTTGAGAAGGTCTCGATAACATCGTTATGTCAACGGTGTTAGGGTACCCGACGGAATTAGGAGAGTTGTCGTTACCCCTTTACTTTGAGGCGGCAACCAATGCATGGCTACTATTTCGTATCTCAAACGAATACCATTTAAAAAGAAGTGTATTTTGTAAGTTTTGTGTGCTTTTGAATCATACTATGGATAATACCATGGATAATATTCAATTGATTATACAAATACAATTTCGACGGTCAGTCCATCCAGTGGATGTAGTTCCTTGATTACTGTGAACCTCTGCGTGGTTCATTTCTTCATCATGATATACAATATTGTATTTCTATATTAGCCTGGAACTTCGGAATCCAAACCTATTACAGCCCCCGAGTCTTCGCGAGCTATAATAGGTTTAGATTCCAAGTTATTTATACTATACCAATATGTTCTTCTTTAGATAACTTCCAAATTGCCAGAAAAATGTACTACTTGTGAAATTTTGAAATATGATATGGTCAGGTTAAATCCTTTATGATAGCATCACTTATTTACATAGTTTTAGCACCTTTTGGTGACACTTCAGGGGCGGGGCCTTCTACATAGTACTGTTACACGTGAATTTTAATGTCTGTGATTATATACAGGTGGTGAAGGGCGGAATGGTTGAGAATGACCGTTTCATCAACTTCATGATTTTCCGTCCTCTCGGACCCCCCTTGAAGAGGCTGTTTGTCACCGAGGGAAGCGAAGATACGTACGACATTGAACAGAAAGGTAGGATTGTTAACAGTAACATTTTCTCATAGATTATGCAAATTAATCCCTAATTTGAATAATGTACATACAATTACGTTGGCCTTCATCAATGTTGAAAACAGGTCAAAAATCATGAAAATCCATTCGTTCTATGCTAAACTTAAAGTCTGCAAATAAAACGTCCCTGCAATTCTAATGAAAACTGCTAGAGGACCCAAACCTGTGACACTTTTCCCAAAGCACAAGAGCTATCTAAGACCCCAGAATTGTGACTATATCCAGAACACTAAATATGCATGTTTTCCCAACATTTACAAAAATGTAGTATGCCTTTCTAAAATTGCACTTTTTTACAATTCGCCTTGCTTGAATCATTAATTATGATTAAAGATGTGTAATACTAGAAATGGGTAGTAAATGTTGCAAAAACAGGCATGAAACACAGACTCTGAGCTGGACCCTTACATCTGCTTGGAGATTACAAAATGATAGACATATCATACATATACCTTATGTCATATCATATGCTTAAAGATTAGAAATAACATAGCTATCTCCTTCTCTGTACAGGCGTGTACCAGATATGTGTGTCCAATCCCCACACTAAGTTCTACACCAAGGTGGTGTACCTGTTTGTGTCCGTGTACTACCAGGATGAGTGGGACAAGTTTGCCAAGGAAGAGTTTGACTACATGATATCAATGAGAAACGTCACGGTATGTCATAATTTAAACAAATTTAAAATCTTAAATTCATGAGTAAGCCCAACGCTCAACTATATCCCAAAGCTAAGATATACAAGGATCAACTTTTCAACTACCACTGTCGCCTTCTTCAGGATCAATACTGACAAATCACTTCCGAACGTAAACTCGCGAGAGTTACAGACACGTGGCCTAATTGACAAGTGTCTTTATGGATACGTGACGTCAGCAATAATCAAACGTACCAGGAAGTTTATAACGCCCTCAGTCTCTGTTAAGTGATGGCTGGAGTGCCTTGATGTATATGGCCTCCTTTATACCTCTCATTATTATAAATAGTCCTGTTTAGTGTCTAGTATTCAGACTTTGTCTTCAATTGTTGATTCAAAAGCTGCATGTTTATTACGAGAAAACTTGAGAATTTCAAAAGTTAGAACAAAACACTTGAAATACAGTCAAACCTGTCTATAATGACCACTTAAGGGATTTGGCCACAATAGACAGCTAGGTGGTCACTATACACAGGATTCTTGATGCTTGTGTCAATAGGAATAATAAGCTAAGGGACCACTCTAAGAAAATTCCAGAAAAAATTCTAAAATGAATATTGAGATATGTCGTATATATTTTTCCAACCCCATAACTGTTTAACGCACTAACTGAACTTTATATAATTTTCTTTTCATAAAGGATTGTCTACGTAACATTTTTCCTTCATTTCCTTCTTTCCAGACTACAATGAGAACAGTTGACTGGAAAGTTCAACAGATGACACAACATCAGGTTCACAACCGACAGTTCCTCGCGCGTGACTTCTACCTCATCCAATCAAACAAGAAGTACGTGGACGCCTGGTCGCTCCTACAGTGTGTCGTCATCGTGGGGGCATCTCTGTTTCAGGTGAGTTAGTGTAAGATCCTGAACAGTGTACCTCACTGTGGTTTGCTGTTGAGTTGAGTTTATTGAGATACTCTTTAGCCCCTCTAGGGGGCTAATCTTCCAGGGCTCATAAACACTACATGTAATACTGTTTGTATTTGCTGTGGTTTTATGTTCATGGTTTTGAGCTCAAGGCAAAATTATCACACTGCTAACACATGGAAGTGTGAAGTACATTGTATACCATCCCTTGCCAAACTGTTGTCTAATGTAGCATTAATGCCGCACTACGCGCTCCTTAGCAGAGCACATTGGGCATTAATGCTGGATTCCCTCTGCTCCCTTTGGAACAGAGCATTAATGCCAGCATACACCCCTGTCCATTAATCATCATTTATCACCCAGTCTTCTTGGACTGAAGGTGAAGTGGAAACCCTTTCCCCTGGCTGGTGCCAGTGGGGGTGGTCACACCAAATTAACCCTCTGCCTCCTAACTACAGTCCACCCTTGACTGCTAATGTATAGGTCAAGCATGACTAAAGGCCGTGGCAGAAAGCACTAATGCTGGAAAGATGCCAACTAATTGGTTCAAGCCTTGGTCCAAGGCATGGCTGCTAGGACATTGAGGGACTGGTATTTGGACAACCATAATTACCATGAAATTACCATGGCAGTGTGCACTTACCAAGCATTAGTGCTGCATATGTATTTCTGGCATTAATGCTACATTAGACAACAGTTTGGCAAGGGATGTATCCTACTTCAGGAGGGGACAAACTACTTTTAACTTAAATAAAAAGACTCTTTTTACACAAACAAGAAATTTATTCCACCAACGTTTCGGTGACCATCTGTCACCTTCTTCAAGGCAATTCTGACTGTTTCATATAGTAATGCAGCACAGGTGTTGCTGCTTATACATAATGAGATGCATTCCCAAACGCAAAATATTTATATATGTACAATCACTGGAGATGACATCACTATGCGGTCCCAAACGTACAGAAGTGTAACACATACACAACTATCGATCAAAAAGCAATGCAACAACTTCTTTTAAATTGTTTGAGTGTCTGCAATTCCCAACAAGGTCACATACACGGGGGCAAAAAAATTGACCTTAACCTCCGTCTTGCCATTAGGGTGAAGACCTACCCACATACATGTAACCAAATATAATCATAATCCATCCAGAGGTTCTTGAGTTATGCTGACTACAAAATATGGAAACACAGACACACACATATGACACCTTAATTTCATGTCAGTAATTATACACAATGCAGTATTGCCATAAAAAATTATGTTCATACTCAGTGATGATATTTTTCGTTTGTGGAACTAAAGGTACTGCAAAGTACTATGGGTAAGAGGGTGAAGTGTACCATCTCTGCCTTGCCTTTTAATTATCCATGATTGTATATGATTTTTACTTCATTGACTGTACATGTATGTACAGTAAACCATTCATTTATTTTTACCTCATGTATTTCAGGTCTACTTTGTGAAGAACCTATTCAACACCAAGGCAGTGACACCAACTAACAAACCAAGATGCTAAAAAAAGGAAACAAGAGCAAGAAAAATATAAAGTTTTTGTCCATCAATTTGATTAATTTACCAAGTCAAACTACTTTGAATTCCCAATACTGTAAGTCTTGAAATAGTTGCAGTAGTTTTATCTTCAAAGTATATCTTCATGTCACCGTATAGTTGTGTTTTTTTTGTGCTATAGTATTATTTTGACCGTAAACTTAAAACACCTTCTACCAAATTAAATCCCTGAGAAAACAAATATAGTATCTTGGAGATACAAATAAACTACTATAGAACATTATCAAATGTTTTCTAGAGTTTGTAGGATATTTTTGAGTAGAGTCTGTTGATTGTTCTTGTCAAGAAGGTAAAAATGGCCTCCAGGAAGTTTAGTTTTCTGGAAAGCACTGTGACTTGTTAGTTGAGCCCATGCTGAAAAAAAGAAAGAAAACATTAATTAAGATACATTGTATACGTTATTGGTCCTTTTTAGCAAATAATGAATAAATAAACAAATGAAATAAACATCATATAGTAATAGGAGTTTGTTGTGGTCTTTCTTGTCATAAGGTTTGATCAATATATCATAATAAATGCCAGTGTTGCTTTGTAAATATGTAAAGTAGAATATGATCACATAAAGAAGCATGTAAGCAAAAGATCTTAAATCCTATGATACACATCAAGCAAACAATAATCTTTTTATGCAAAACAATGAATGCACAATGCAACCATATCTCAATGTTTGAGCTTGCTTGAGCTAAAAAGCTTTCGATTTGTATTTCATGCAATATACTAGAGTCATTCCAACTATTGGACATGATGTACATGTAAACAGTGGTATGATACCCACCATCTTGATCATGGTCTCTGTCTTCAGTTCCATCAAAGCATGTTACAGGACAGGACAGCTCTGGGCCTGAGTCTGGGATCTGATAGCTGCAAAACAACAACACTTTCATTATTCATAGTTACTACAATGATCTTGACTTGACTTGACAAAAATAGACGACAGATAGTTTACAATACGCAAATCTTAATTCAAAAATCATTAAAAGATACAAATGATCTTGTTCACTGCTAACACTAGAAAAGAGCCTGGAAGAACACAGTGATTCTTTACCAGCTAATCAGCAATTATAACAAACTCGCTATCAAAAGTTTGTACCACTGGTCGAATTCAAAAATAGCAAATAATGTGCATGAAATTAGGTTACTAAAATCATTGTGTGAATATTGAATGGATGCCATTAGATGAATGAATGCAACTTAATGTTATGCTATGCTGTAAACCACAAATTGTCTGCTATATTTGATCTACAGTACTTACTGATCCAAAGTATTCCCAATGATCTGTGAAAAGTGATACCATAGAAGCCAATGGTTCATTCCTCGATAAAAATTGGTGTTGTACCGTCAAAAATTTTGCCCAGCCCATTTCTTTCTGTAGGAAAACACATCAAGCTTTAAGATCTATCTAGTACATATTTCTGTTTTTTTTTTTTAGGTAATTCAAAAAGTAATTGTATAGAGTATAATGTTACAGTCATGAGAAAAAAAATCATACTTGTATGCATCTAGCAGCTCCAAGTCGGCTCTGAGCGGAGGAAGAAACAGTTTCATCATCCCCTTGTTCTGAAGAATCTCTTCAGGCGTTCCCCCTATCTGTCGGATGTAGTCAAGGAATGCCTCCTCAGACATCTCAGAGACGGGTAGTCTGTTCTTCTGGTATCTTAGAGGGGACTGGAATAAGTGAAGATGTTACAAGCAGTGAAGAAATATTGATTCTATACTCCAACTACTGTATTAACTTATATATCTATCCTTACTTTCATTCCCTGTTTTGAAGGCCAAAGCCGTAGGCTACAGATAAAGTTTCAACACCTTAACCACAAATTTAAAGTTCTTAAGTCTCGGAACATCTTTACAGTTACACTGCCTGTGTACTGTAGCATTGTCAAACATACCAAGAAATACCAAAGAAAACAATTTAGTGCCATTGGCATGAATAGATAAATAAAACCTCAATATCACTGAACTATTGACCGTACACTAAATGTACAGTTCTAGAAAAAAAAACAAAGCAAATTTCTTGACAATGAATAGAAATGCAACCCTCCATTGAAAGCACTATCCTCCAAGTAAAATGATCATGATCATAGCCACAGTTAACTATGTTTTATTCAATCGACGTTTTGCTGGCAATTCTGACTGGTTCACATTGCACATGCAGCACAGGTGTCGCTGCTTTGCGTTTGGGAATGCATCTATAAGAAGCAACACCTGTGCTGCAGTGCAGTATGAACCAGTCAGAATTGCCCTGAGGAGGGTGACAGATGGTCACCGAAACGTTGGTTGAATAAATCACAGGGTTGTGTACAATGAGTCTTTTTATTCAGTCGTAAAAACTACAAAAGTTACACGAGACACTACACATATCTTACCTGAGGAGCAGACACTCCCGACACAAACAGGTGCTGCGGCTGCAGACCGTACCACTTCTGTAGGTACCTGGCTACTTCAAACGCTGTGAAGGCCCCCATGCTGTAAGAGTAGCAAATAAAAACAACATTAGATACTGGTCAGTAATGATGGCAGTGATTAACACATTATACATAAAAAAGGCAAAGGTTCCATAGCCTTTTTGAAGCCATAGGGGCAGTGGGTTTTTATCCACTGTGTCAAGGGCACTGTATTATAGTATATATACATGTGTTTATATTGGAAGGTATAGTCCATCCCTCTCCTTCCACCACCTTTCACCTCCCCAACTGAAGTCAGGTACCCATTTTTACACCTGGGTGGAGTGAAAAGTCACTGCCTTGTCTCCCCAATGACCTGGGGGTCAAGGGACTAGGTAGGTAGGTAGTAGGATCTAGGTGCGAGAAAAGTTTTGAAATACCTTTCCCAAAGAGACAACATGTACATCTAGCCAGGTGTGCCAGGAATCAAATTTAAACCAGTGACCACATGATCCTGTCCCGATTAACCAGTAACTAAAGCCATTTGCATGGCAATCAACACTAACATCACACTGCACAACTAAAACACGCTAACATCACACTACACAACTAAAACTAAAAGCATGCTTTATAGTATATATCTACATATCCATTTTATGATCTTACTAAGATTTTCTATTCAGTTATTTGCAATAATATCTACCTGTGTCCAAAAAATGCAAACGGTTTGTCCTTAAGTTTTGGTAGGAGAGTTGTGGAGATGTCGTTTGTTAGAGCCTCCATCGTCTTGTGACATGGCTCCTTTAGCCGAGTTTCTCTTCCTGGTAGTCTAAGTGAGTACACTGGGGTGTTAAGAAGGAAACAACAACATTGTCTGAATGGTCAAACAAATAAACAAACAAGTATTGTGATGCTACTGTCTAGTAAAACCATATCATCATTATATGTGGCAAGTTGCTTCCACTTCTTCTATCTGAGTACTAGAAGATAGTTTCAGACAGCAACAACAATGACAATTACACAATGAATTTAACATTGGTGTCAAATTTCACTATGTTGAAATCAGTTCAACAAAATTTCTATTCGACAACACACTGATATCATTAGCCTTTCCAGCTTAAACCCAAACTTCCTTTTCAAGATTTTGTCAAGTCAAGTCATTTTGAGGTTGATTATCAAAAGGGAATTGTCATCTGCAATCTTGTGCAAAAGGATATGGTCCGAGGATAATTCCTTGGGGAACACTCTATGCTTTTACACACATGCGGTTACAATTTGTTTTTAATCAACACAAATCAGGGATTTCATGTTAGAAATCTGACGGATTGGCGGAAAGACCTGTCCAGTCTGGACAGCGGAAAAAGCTGTTTAGACAGGTTGCGCCCTCTGGGATAAAGTGATGGAATTGCAAGCAGTGTTGCCGTACATGTATATCCCAACATGAAACGCACTGATTGGATAAATGGGGGTCTGCATGCAAATCTTATTGTCTACACCGCATTCAGCGAAAGTCTTCAACCTCCTTGGCCAAGGGGTGCGACCTGTCTAAACAGACCGGATAGGTTTTTCCGCTGTCCGGACCGGACAGGTCTTTCCGCCAACCCGAAATCTGACCTGTGTATCTTCAACAGTGCTGGACACAAGCATGCCCCAGTAATGTTATTGTAATCAAACTCTCCCCGTACCCATATGTTAACATTAAAAATAATAGATATCTGAATATTGTTTACCTTCAACATTGCTGGGTACTAGCTTGCCCCAGTTGTTATAGTACCCAGACCCTCCCCCTGCCCAGGGGAAACAGAAGAGACGGACGGCGGCGTCAGGGTGGCGGAAACGGCAGGCCAAAAGTTTGTCCATAACTGTAACTATATAACGTTAAACTTACAAGACGGTATTCAGTTATTCAAGAACTTTACTTCCTCATTCAACTTTACCGGGAATATTCTATAAGGACATCTGGGGGTGTCAATTTATTGTTACAAAAGGGTATATGTACTACCCTTAAATATTGATAAAAGTGTATATTAGATGGAAATGGTAAATGTGCTTTTTTTGGAAAGCATTAAATTTAGATTATCGTTATTTCCTGAAAGAGAAATAATAGACTTGGTTACAACTCGCCCCTATAAAATTAGTGGTATAGTCCAATGGGTCGTTGACCTTTCACCGATCTAAAGTTTTAGACTGTACCATAAGTAAGGAGGAACAACTTACAAATAATTGTAATAGGCAGTATTTCGATCAATTTATTAAGTTCTACATGCTTGAACAATATGTCATGTTGTTCTGATAATTTATGATATTATTAAGATCTATATTTGTTTCTTTTTCGCGAAATAAAATATTTTGTCGATCCTGTTCCCGTCTTCAAAGTGTGAGTTGACTTGTCCCAAAACAAGATGGCGGCTTGACAGGTGAAAATATTGGTAAGTTGTGTAGAAAAGTAGCATTTCTAGCTTAGATATTATTTATCCGCACTAATAATTACTCTCCTAAGTCGGAAAGACTGTAGAAAATTCAACCTTGCATTATTAGTACAGTAACATTCATGAACAGAGTGGTTGGTGTGCATCTTTGCTAGGATGTTGTGGGGGAAGAGTTAGGGGAGGGTAAGGGGTGTGCCGTGTTTCTCTGTTAATATTTGTTTTTACCTTGAACCACACAATGAGAGAATGTTAAGGTCACTCCCTGCCTGAAACAAAGACCGCCCTATGTCATGGCACGTGACTGATAAAGAGCTGTCGTCAGAGGAATGATCAAATATTCCGAGATGGACTTTAGACTATGATCACTATCGATCATTTTTATCTAAACTCTACTGATCTATAGTAAAGGTAACCTGGAAGCCAGACTGTTTCAAGGGCCCACACAGGCCAGCTCCTCGGCTGCAGGGCCAACAAATCTTTGCTCAACCCCCCATCCCCCTTGAGGTAGAACCTAAAGCTGAGTCAAAATTTCCTTGGGGGTATATGTTGGCCCTAGAGGCGAGCCTGTGCTGGCCCTGGAAACGGTCTATCTTCCAGGCTACAATACATGATTTACATGCAAATGAGAGAATAGCTTCTGTATTACTATTAATCTCACCAAGGAGATTTAAACCGACTTAATCTCACTGAAGAAGAATAAAGCGCCTTTTTGTTGCTGTTGCATCTTTTCTTTGTTTTCTTCTTCTTAAGAAAAAAACACAGCTCCGCTCTTATTCAAATCAAATTGCTGTTTCCAAAGGTATCCACTGATAGAGCAAAAATAGCGGAATCAAAAATGAACTAAGGCTACTAGTAGGAATTTCATTGATTTTGATGCATGTACTTTTAAATTAGTATGTATCTCATACAGACCCATGCTCTTTTTATACCACATGTGTTTAGAAAGTCACTGTATTTCAGCATTCCATATTCACCTGTTTCTGCCTTGTCTAGTGCACCATTAGTACACCAAAGTCTTTGAGTAGTAACTGTTTGTAGTCCATCAACCACGTGCACCAACCATTTCAATGAGTTGTAAAAAGAATATTCAGTCTTCTTCTTCTTTTTTTTTTCCTTTTTTTTCATGTGATATTGGTTTTTTATAGCTTGAGTGTCATCCTGGTGAAGGTACATGTACATGTAGAGCATGGAACTGAAACAGGATGGCACTCAGGCTATTTTTTTTTCATGTGATATTGTTTTTTTTTTTGCATGTGATATTGTGTAGTACGAACCCCATGCAGATTGTGAGTTATGGTGCAGTGGTTTGGTCGTGTTGTTGGTGTGTGCAGATTCTTACCAGTGCTGCGGGTTAACACAGGTACTATATGTTCTTTCAGCAGAAACTGCTTAAGGCTTACAGCAAATGTAGCCTGGTAACTTTAGCCTATCGGGAGCTACCCCAGGATATCTTCTATACCGGGAGTGTTAGTGTTACCTGCCTGCCCAGGTCACTAAACACACAGGAATTCTTAGGAAGATTTGCTGTTGGAGAGATCAGCTGTCAAAGAAAGTAGCTATTGCTTTGCTTTGTGGGTTGTGTGAGTAAAATATCCCTTTGAGAAGGTTACCAGGCTATGGCAAATGCTGTTCAAATCAAACAATCCTGATTTTTCTTCTGATCACGAAAAAAAACACTTTTAGATCTCTTGCGAGTTTACGTTCTGCAGTGATTGGTCATTATTGATCCTGAAGAAGGCGACCAAGGTTGACGAAAATTCGATCCGTGAATACATTAGTGTTGGAAGAAAGTTTAGCATTGTATTATGATTACTACCAACACAGATGAGCTTTCATTATACACTTTTAGATTAGCTTGATTTACCTCTGCCACTACAGTAACTGCTAGCACGCCACTTTTGGATGATTTGTGGATGAGATTAACAGGGTAGCAACAACTCAATATGTATTGCAATCAATCAAAGTATGAGCCTTGAACCATGGAGACTGATCAACAGAAGTGGAACAAGATGGCTGCTTGATTGATGTACATGCAAAATTCCCTTGGAGAAGTAGATGAAATCAAATCACACCAGAAACATTAATCCTTTTTTCTTTTTGTTACTTTCCCTAAAAGAAAATTATTAAGTTACATATTTCTTTATTTTTTTGTACAGTAAACATTGTTAGGATGGCATCCAGTGAGGCTGAGAATACCACCCCTAGTGAGCGGACATTCCAATACCAGGACTCCCTCCCCTCCCTGCCCCTTCCAACTCTCAGAGATACGCTGGACAAATACCTGTACTCGGGTAAGCACGTCTATATATTATATACAATACTGTAAATGCAGAAATGTTCCAGCTGGTTTTATGTTTGAGGTTTATGTGGCAACCGTTTTAGTAACTTTTACCGCAAAGTTAAAAACACCGCGAACACTCCATTTTCCCCTTAGCACGAAATAAAAACCTTGCGAACTTGAATGCATTTACAGTTAGCTAAATTGATCTTCAACTAGTTTTAAGCCAATCTTCCACAAATTATTGTGATAGAAAAGACAAGGGCTTTGTACATATATACACTCAGGTTCATTGTACCAGGAAAATTCTCCTAGCTATTTTCAACAAGTACAATGAAGCAAGGCTTAACGTCTCATCCTAAGGAGTACTGCAACTCTTTCCAGTATAGCGTACGTATGTCAGGTGAGGGGCAACCACCGGGATTTGAACCCACAACATTTTGGACCAGAGGCAGGGTTTGATTTGATTTGATGTATTTATTTGGCTGTTAAAAAGTACAGCCACTGAACAACTGGACAATAATCAAGATTTGAATGTACATCATCAGTATAATGCAAAAGTATGACATGTTCACATTGTAGTGTTCAAAATAACCACCTGCAGTCTGCAATTTGCAGACAGCTTTTCAAGATTGCAGAAGAAAAATTAAACAATCTGCAATTTTGCAGTTTTTATTAAATTTGGTCTTTTCCGAGGGCCGTGGCTGTGATTTTTGTCACAGGTTGTGCGATTTGATTACGCATCAGAACACCTATGACCCGCAATGATATAATGTCCTTGTTCCTCCTTATCAGGCAGGTTGTTGAATTTTTCTGCCATTTCAATGAAGTAAATTCGCTTTTCATTTATTTTTTACTCACATGTATGTTTTTCCTGTTTCAAACTTTGCAAACATTAAAGATAGAGTGTGAGAGAATGAAGAGTTATAGTAATGTTGCAAAGCTAGACTAAGTCTTGTAAATATAGGCATTATTAGATTGATAAGGTTGTAGTATGGAGGCTTGTATATTTTTTTGCAGAAAATATTTTCAAATTGCAGAACATTGGAAAAAAAGTATTTCTACCACTGCATTGTTTACATGTCAGATGTTGGTCAACAATGCTGCTACTGTTGTATTTTCTGAGTCATTTAAAGTGGCATTTACAAATTTACCTTTTTTTTTACACATTTTAATAATTTTTATTTCAGTCAAGCCACATGTTACAGAGGAGGAATACAAGAAGACAGAGGCAGTTGTTAAAGAGTTTGAGACTGGGACAGGGAAGGAGTTACACAAGAAACTACTGGAAAGAGCCAAGACACACAGGAACTGGGTAAAGACAGTAAAACTGTTTTTAGTTTGGGAACTTCCACTTTGAAATTTCATTGAGCATTCAGCATCTACTGAGTACACTCATAATTCCGCTATTACATGTACATGTAGTACATTTGGTACCCCAAGTTAAAGTGACCCAGGCATCTTGATAAGACGCATAGGTGTGGAACCCATCTCCATTTCTATTTTGGGCCACACATTTGTGCATGTCACTACAGCAGGGGCCTAGAAATCTGCTGGTAGACAGTGATGTGTGTGTACAATGGTAATCATACTCTTTCCCAGATGCTGAGTCCTAAGAAAAAGCAGTATGTTCTATTTTTAAGGTACCGTAAGAATGCCACCAAAAACAGTGTTATCGAGGCTTTCTCACAAATGCTTTGAACACCAGGTCCTGGATATCTGAAATAAGTGTGCTTACAACTGTACTTGGGGATTACTGATGCTGCATTATTATATCTCTTTAGATAAGATTACCTGAAGTCTAAGGGAACAATTTGCTAACTGTCTAATCATGTTTCTTTCATCATTGAAAATTTGAAGACCATAAGTTACGTTAATTTTTCAGATTGTTCAAATACACAGACCTGTACCTAAAGCTCTGTACCTGTACCTGACGTTATGTTAAAACAGCCCCATCCATGTTTACATTTAGTTAACCCCACCCGGTCAGTAACAACTTGTCCTCAGTAACCATTTCCCACAGTCCCTTAACTTTTACCACACTGAAGTAACCGCTCGGTCCCCAATTCCTATTGGTTACATAGAGTTAGGCAACAGGGAGAATGTTAAGTGGTTGCTGAAACCAGGTTTCACTGTATAAAAAGTACATGTAGATTAACACATGTTTCTGCATTATCTTTATTTTTTTTCTGTAGCTGTCAGAATGGTGGTACAATTTCGCGTACTTGGAGCCGCGTTACCCCACCCCTGTGTACGTGAACATCTCCGGACCGGGTCCGTTTCACGAGCACTACTGGCCTCCGCAGGATGGCTCCCAGTTAGAGCGGGCTGGAATGGTCCTCTGGCACACGCTCAACTTCTGGAAACTCATGAAAAAGTAAGTTCAGTCTAGCATATACTGGTTTGAAACAATAGTAGCGCTACAGTCACACCATGGAATGGCTTTCCCCGGTGGTTTTAAGTTCGCGGTAAAGTCAGTTCACCGCAAAAACCACAAATATTTCTGCATTTACAGTTGAAAAGGTAGTCCCATACCCTTTTTGAGGTCGTAGGGGCAGTGGGTTGTTATCCACTGTGTCTAAGGCAGTCAGTATTGAAAACTGCACTGCCGCCCATCCCTCTCCTTCCACTGCCTTTTAACCCCCCCAACTTAAGTCAGGTAGTGGGTGGAGTGAGGAAAGTCGTATAAAGTACCTTTTCCAAGGCCACAACATCGGTGGCATGTCACGGGATTTGAACCTTGGACTTCTGGGTTCTGGGCCAAACATCCTACATGTAAGTCTGTAATGCCAACATGATACCACTGTTAACAGAGTAGCATACCAGGGCTAAAATAGGATAGATACCAGGCTTAACTATACTGCCATGTTGTTTATGATATAAAGCAATTGAATTTAGCATCTTCTTGTCAGATTTTTGCCTTTTCATAACCTTGAACCTTTAAAAAGAAGAATGGATGTTAATCGTGATGTCATCCACAAATATTTCTGAAGTGACCTTGGCAGAAAACATAGGTTGAAATGCAGTTAACCCGACTTTCCCTAGAGGGCGCCATTGCAACCACTCAGCAAACTTAGAGCACTAATTATGTCTTGTTCTCGTTTGACAGACTGCTTTCCACCACTTCATCCCCACTATGGTCGCCTTTGTCAGCTTTTTTAAAGCATTTCTTGTTTGTTTTTCGTTGAAGTGAGGAGTGGCCTGTTGACAAGATGGACCGAGGGAAGACCCCCTGTAGCATGGAGCAGTACAGACACCTGTTCAACACCTGTAAGATCCCAGGGGAGAAGAGAGACAAGATAGTCTCACACTTTAAGACAGGTGGGAAGAACATTGTATGATACATTGTACAGATGTACATGTACGAGTGGTGATCAATATCAGTCCTCGGCCTCACCCAGAAATATGGTGCACAACTTGGATATTGGGGATTACTCTTAAACTATAAGGCTTTTATGAATGTCTGCCAAAATTCAAATCATTGTGATCATTACTTTTCAGGCAACACCAAGTAATGTTATTGTTAAGTGAGGTAGAAGGATAAAGACATGGACAATTGAGCTGTGACCTGAGGTGTGCGGGCCAACTTGCTCTGCTGAATGTCAGATACCCACTTCTTTTTAGGTTGAAATTAGAAATAAATGATTGTCAAACATTTTGAGAAATAAGAAGGAAATGTTCACCAAACATTTTGCCAATGTCTTCGAAGATTTTATGCTGAGTCATGGCACCAGGAGCTCAACTAACTCAGCTCTGATCACAGTTCAACCTTGTTTTTCTCGCCACTTACCTACTGATTTTTAAATGGACGTCGACTGAAAAGTGATGACCACAATAATTTGAAATTTGGTGGATATTGCTAAAAGACGCCATCATCATCATCATCAGCATGTCAGGCGGGTTGCCACAAAAGACGCCACATTACATAATCATGCCACGAAATATGTGCACCTTATTTCTTGTTGAGGCTGAGAATTTATTGATCACCCCTCGTACCTCTTATGATAACCAAATGAATGTATTGAATGCCACAGAACTGATGTGATATTGAAAACAGATAGTGATCCAATTTCATTTTTAGTATTTAGATTTTATCAGTGAATAGTTTATCAGGTTGGCAAGTCACTTGATAGTAATATACACAACCATGTATAGTGCAAGTGTATTGTTCACAATTAATACTTCAAGTTTGGTACTGCACCTGTAAGCGACAGTGACACCTATAGCTGCAGTGCAAAGTGAACCAGTCAGAATTGCCCTGAGGATTAGGTAACAGACAGTCACTGAAATTTCAATGTGAATAAAACACTTATTTAGATTAGATTTTAGACTTTTATATGCTGAAAGGGAAGCATATTTCTTAAATTCTGTTGTTTTCTATTTTTCATTAATCTAAAATGACTGAATTGTATAACCCATTTTCACAGTGTATGAAGGAGAAAGCCCCACCCATCTCTGTGTCTTGCATGCTGGAAGAATCTTTACTGTCGAAGTGATCGATGACAACAATGTACCCTACACACCACCTGAACTGCAACGGTTAGTATAGAGCATTTTCACGTCATGTTATAGGAAGAATTAATGCGGCTGCAGGATGTTTCGACTACTACTGCTGCAGCAGCAGCAGAAAACAGTGGACTACTTGTAGGAAGGAGCCGTGGTCATAGAGACACCAAGATTTAGTGAGACACAGCTATTTGCATTTCAGGGAATCAATCATACCTCAAGTGATTTCAGACATCTAGAGATCTTACTATTATTATTTAAGAAATAATCTTTAACTGTGGATACACCAACATATTCTGGTGTAGGGTTATGCGACACTGTGTACAGTGTAAGGGGACCATTGTGCACAAGTATACACATATTTTGAAATTTAAGTGCACTTTGTTCAGATTCAAGTACTGAAAAGAGGCTGTATGATTAGTAAGTTGTATATGAGAGTACAGCTAGAATACTAGAAGAAAACTCGTATTTTGAAACTTAGAAATGTGCCACTATAGGATTTGTATCTGTTTGCTTCGCCTTGTATTTAAATAATTATTTTATTTTCATTTAACGTCAACAGACAGCTGACTGTGATCAAAGAGAAGTGTGCAGGACAGCCAGCTGGCCCTGGGGTGGGGGCTCTCACGTCTGAACAGAGGACGAAATGGTGGCAGGTACGACATATCGTTGCTTAATTACCTTAAATGCAAGAAGGTTAATATGTTTTCGGGTGCATATGTCTGTGTGTCTGTTTGTGACCATGATTTTGTTACTTGAGAATGTCTCGGTTGATTGTCTTTGTATTTGGTACGTGGGTTAAGGTTTTGATGAGACCTCAAAATGAATTTTGCACCCCCAGTAAAGCTGTTATGGTACTACAGCGGAACTTCCGGTTTTGATATATCATGTCCTAGACATGCTATGGTCATGATTTTTGAGTGGTAGATAGATATAACCCGTGAGAGGGAAAGTAAGTAGTATAGGTTTGGGCCCCCCCAGGTTATAAGTCTTACAGAAGGTAAATCTTACACCATTCTTATCCCATGTAGTTTGTAAGTTTCACATGTCTTTGACTGAAATAAAATCATAAATTTATGAAGAACTGTAAATCTAATTCTTCTTTCCTTCCAGTTACGGAACAGACTGATAGAGCTGGACAGTAGGAACCAGCAGAACCTGGAGGCCATTGAGAAAAGTCTCATCTGTTTCACTCTGGATGACACCTCACCAACTAATGACTCAGAAGTAAGCTCAGAGAAACACATTTTGTGAACGCCTTTAAGTTAGCGGTGTTGTAATTTTGTGGTAATTAAGGAGAAAATGGAATGTTTCCGGTGGTTTTGAGTCCGCAATAGCGCTACAGTCACTTACTGCTATAGTAATGGAAACACTGGCGCCTTTACGGACAGCCTGTCGAAAACCACTTACTAGTACTATACTAGCGACTTGGCATGGGTGCTACATACAGACAGAAATCTTCCCCAACACATCATAACACTTTACAATGTTTAGTTCGTACATGTTGTTCTTAGGCAATTAGGTAGGAGTACAGAAGACGGAACAGAAATTTTTGTGGTGGTTTCGGTGAAAACCATGAACGTGATTAAATACGCCACAAACTTAAGTGCATTTGCAGTTCTTGATAGCATTGTTACTCACCTGGCATACATACAGGGCTGTAGTCCTTAGGACGTCGTAAAGCTGTGGTCCACTGTTCATTGTGCTTGTGGAAAAGAGCTAGTAGTCAAATTTCCCCGGTACATGTACAACGAACCTGTATATACTGTATAAATATCATCTGATGAGCTAAACTTCCACTACATGTATGTCCGATTCCATGTTAAAAATGCTTTTTTAATTTGTTTCCAGATCACAACCCAAGGTTTGACAGGTGACTGTTTTAACCGCTGGTTTGATAAGTCCTACAACACTCTGATGTTCAACAATGGCACCCTGGCCTCAAACTGTGATGTAAGTTTATAGAGAATCTATCAATTTTCATACAGGTCAAAATGCATGCAATACATTTAGCTCTGACATGTTGTTAAAAAAATTATACATATAACAAATATGTTTCAAATTGGCTAATTGTGATTCTAATAAGTTTTTGTTAAAGGCTGGCTCTACCATGCAGCTACTACCAGTATCTAATACCAGACTTTCAAAAAAGCAAGGAATAGTCATGCCTTCAAATACCAGTTGTCAACCTAGATTTGAGGTGTTAAGAATTTGTTTTTCCCTAGAACTATAGTCGAGTGGAACTCTTTGCCACCAAGTACTGTATTCTTATTAATAGATAGCTTTAGACAACACTTTCAGTTAGATGTGCAAAGGTTAAGTATGACAGGTCGTTCAATGTAATGTAACCAGCTATGCTGCGCCCCTTTCCTGCAAAGTTGGTGTGTTACGCTCAAAGGCAGTTATACCATCTGTATTGATACTGATATTGATACAGAATCTTCCCCATCCCTTACAGCATGCAGCATTTGACGGGATCGTCCTGGTGGTGTTGAACTTGTACATGGACCAGAAAATCATAGAGGCACAGGGTGTCTGGAAGGTAAGACTTCTTAATAACAAATAAACAAAAAAGCTCAAAAATACCATACCAAAAGAATGAAAGCATTCATTTTGGTTCTGTTCTCAAGAATTTCAAAGTTAAATTTAAAAGATTCATTTTTATTGGCTTCTACACAATATTGTACCCATAGGAAAGCTGTTATCCAAAACAATGTAAAATACATGAAAATAGAAATCTGGCTCCCCCCCTGAGGCCTCACCAAAAAGCATTTGAAAGTTAGACCAAAGAGGTATATTCCTAGGATAGACTTGTTAGCTATTCGGGTGGGTGAAATGTTTAGAGCTCTCAGACTGATACTCTATGTGATTAAACGTGTAGGCTGGCATGTAGCAAATGTTGCACATTGGACAAAGACTACCACTAAAAGGCACTGTAAGAACTTTAGCCTAATGAATTCTAGACTAAAATGTTTCTGTTTACAGAAATGTATCCCTTCTCTTTTCACAAAGTGTAGTGCATCTGATTATATATTCTGATCTATAATGTTCTAAAAGTGTGGTTGTCCCTGTAAACCTGATTGTGTAGCCAGTGACAACACAAAAAGCTAACTTTTCTCAGTGTGTAGCTTCGTTTTTAAGTTACTATAAGTTATTGTCATTTTGTTTAATAAAGTATTGTCTTTGTGTTAATTCCAGGGTACAGTCCCTGAAAGGAAGGTACCAGAGCCAAAAGAGCTTGTGTTCACTATAGATGAGGATATGGGGAAAGCAATACAGGATGCTGCACTACAGTATCAGGAAATGGTAAAAAGAATTATTATAAGTTGAAACCTCAAAGTTTGTGGAAACATGTTTGACATGCTAACATTGTCAAACCTTTGAGTATACTGATGAATGTTTGATACCCAAGTACAAAAATGTAAATCATATATCAAAATTATTAACTTTCTCCCTGCTGCCTAAATCTGTAACAAATAGGAAATTGGGTGCCAAATGGCTAATTCAGAGTGCTAAATATTATAAGTATTCAAATATTGAACAGGAGCTAAGACAAAGGTAATTTAATTAAAAGTACATCACTACAAGATGAAAATATTAAAGTCATTTCAAATGATACCAGCCATGTTTCCATGGTCATACTGTCTTGTAGAAATGAATATAGGAAATTGCATTATTTGTATACAATGCATGAAGTAACTGTTGTACGTTTTAGTTACTACTAACATTTCTTGACAAAAAGTTGAGGTTTTATGAATGATTTTGTTGGTTTTCTTCATCCACAGGCGAGTGACTTACAGGTGCACTGTCTGAAGTTTATGACATTTGGGAAGAACTTTACCCGCTCTCACAAGTTACATCCCGACGGACTGATACAGCTGTCCCTGCAACTGGCTTACTACAGAACATATGGCAAGTAAGTACTGAAAACTCTTATATGAAGAAGAATATTAAGAACTTTATTGCACGACAATTGTAACAGGTACAATGTATGGTAACATGTAGATACATTATAAAAGTTTTATAATATCTAGCAATTTAAGATGTAGAACTGAGGCAAATATCTTCACATTTATCACATTTCTTTTTAAATCACCCCAAATTTTGTGAGTGGCCAAGCCTCTGTTGTAACTGCTTTTGCATGCAGTTCTTCTTGTAGTCACCAGGGGGAGTCTTTGATCTACTCTCACCTCTCAAATAGAAGTACCCCCTGGAATAGAAGTACCCCCCGGACAAATTTTCAAAATGTAATATAAGTACCCCCTGGAATAAAAGTACCCCCCGGAAAATTTCAAAAATCGACAGTCGAGGCTAGGTAAACTGTGTCCATACATGTACAACTGTCACTTTCAGAGGGAAATAAGATAATAAGCAGGTAGGTAACTTATATTTAGTCAATTATGCCATACCTATTAAGTATATAGATATTGAACAGAATAACTGTCCATAGCTTGTTCAAATCATGATGATCTTCCTCGCCTCTTCGTAAAATATAATAGTTAAATATTGAAAAATTGGGCATAGGTTCCCCGCTATGACCCCTAACCGGGGGCCACGGTGCTTTCAAATTCAACAAGTGAAAATGTACATGATACATGCTTTTTCTACTTGGAACTTGAAGCAAGTGATCAAAGAAAATTGTTATATCATTTTATTATGACTGACAATCAGTGACATATAACAAAAATCATCAGAGTACTTTTAAAAGTTAAATGTACCTGATCATATTTTCTAAAGACATCAACCACAAAAAAACACAAATATGAACACAGTCCTTCCACAGAAGAAATATGTCTATAAACTTTTGCTCCATAGCGTCGAAAACAAAGTGAGACGCTCGGATTTCGAGTTCCCGCGGTAAATCCCACAATATTGAACAGAGATCGACTGTAAAAGTAGCTCAACGTCACAGACCGCACATACTAAGAAGTTACCCATTACGTGTTGACACTAGAAACCCGCGATGAACCGCCAAAATTGGGAAAATCTTACGATTATTTAAAAAAATGAACCCTCTGAAAATAAATATGGCGCTGTGTGTCTATCGTTTCCCAAAAAATATGATATTTCCATGCGTTTACGGTATCATTTTAAAGATCGGTATCCGCACTACGCAATATGCTGCTAGTTTTACTGTCGCCATGCCTGAGAGTGGCGGCCATGTTTCGCGATTTCGCGCTGTTGTTTACCGAATCATATCGGACATATTTCTGCCGTTTTAGAGATTTTGTGGCCTCAAAACACATATCACAAGGGAAGTTAAGTTATGATTGTTGTTTTAACGTGTTACATGTCTTCTGCGAACAAATAATTCTTCCGCCGCGCTGCCGATACTACGGATATAGTGGTCAGGAAATTATTATTCCCTGTGTAGGCGAGCACCCTACTCCACACGTTTTTGATCAACGTGCTTTGGTTTACGATGTAAACAGAGACTATCAAAGTTATTTATATGAAAATTGTATTTTAAAATGTCAATGTCGTGTCTTATTTTCCGGTTTACTTTGTAGCGTCATAGCGATATCGACCGATATGTTACGAGGGCCGCCAGGATACTTTTCACAAGGCCGTCAAAGCGGCGAGAAAATCAACGCCGGTAGGCCGAAAAATAGCGAATTACGAGCAAAAATACCGGGGAAATATGGGCAGAAAAACCTTAACTTACGATTTTAGAGGGATTCCTGGTTTGCAAAGCCTCAATTTTTCAAAAAATAATAAACGTACCGTCTAGAATAAGAAAGTATAGGGTGGAACTATTGGCGAAAAAAAATAAACGTACCGGTACGTTTATTTGAGAGGTGAGAGTAATGATGTGCAAGGAAAAGCTCCATAAATGTTCTCAATTTTTATTGCAATTATTTTTGTTATTCCTCCAATGAAGGCATATAGCATCTGCATGTAACCCAGGAACTTCTTTATGAAGTTGTAGTAAGACCAGTCTTGCCTTTAAGTCTAGTATAAGAATTCAAACTTAAAGGAAGATCGGATTGTATGTATAACTCAATGAGTTATACATGTAAGCCATTACATGTATTACATGTTCTTGTTCTTCTTTTGTATGTTGTCTACATGTAAATGTACAGAGTCTTTTGCGACCCCTTACTTGCAGACCTGCGCCCACCTACGAGACGGCAAGCACGCGTAAGTTCTACATGGGTCGGACAGAGACCTGTAGAACTTGTACTCCTGAAGCCGTGGCGTTCTGTAGGGCAATGGTGGACAGGAATACCACAGTAGGTATATTTTGTATGGCAATTTGAATATTTTGATTTGTATATCATTCTAATCATTCTATTGTACGTCAAAAAAACAGTTACTAGTCTGAGCAACTGGATGAGATTTTGATAGTCTGATGTTTCAGACAGCATCCGATATATCTTTCGTCATTGACTGTTTCAAAATTTTATCCAGTTGCTTGAGTAACTGTTTTTTGGCGTATCTTATCATTACCTGGATGTCTAAACTTTATCAAAGTACATTATCTAATATACTTTAGCTCAGGCCACACCAATTTAATTTCTTGGTTTTCAGATTCACCACCTTCATTTTTTTTCCGATCTAAGACTATGGTCGCAGAATATGTACCAATCTTGAACCCCAAAATGCTAATATCCTTTTTGTTTTGAAGTTTGATATTTTTTCCTCTTTAGTCTGCTGAGAAACTGCAGGCACTACGAACTGCCAACGAGAAGTTTATTTGGCTGATGGGAGAGTGTATGTTAAACAGAGGTAGGCTGGTGTAGTAATTCCACCAACACTATGTGGCACAAAGACCTGATGTAACCGTCATTTAAATACAATTTAGTGTTAGACGTATTTTTAGCTTCCTTTCAAAGCCATATTATATGATGATTATGATTTATACAAAATGAGTAATAGTATATAAATCAGATGAGATTGGGGGATTTTTGAATTATCATAAAATTGAAAGTTTGTAATGACTCTTTTACTCGCTAGGTTATATATATCTGGTAAACTCATTTGTTTTTCTGGAAATTTGATTTTGCGGTAGGAGTGGGAATGACGTTTTTGTGGTGTTTTGCAGTCAAAACAATATTATCTTAGTCTGGCACAAAAACATATGTTTGTTGTGTTGCGGTGGAAAGAGACTACAAAACTACAAGATTCACAGTAACTGTAAACTAAGTGTATAGTTTCAGTGTCCTTTTTGTTATACCTCTTAGCCAAGGGTCCGACCTACATGTACATAGTACAATGTAGTTACGTGTATCAAGACAATGATGGTACATGAACTATGCTATCTTCTGTGGCTGTGTGACTATTGAGAGGATTTCCGCTTTTCTTGTCCGTCAGGTTGTGACCGACATCTGCTTGGACTCCAGATCCTGTCGGACCAGGCTGGAATGACTCGACCAGACATCTACACAGATCCAGCATGGACAAAGAGGTGTCCTTTTCCCCCCACGTTCCTTGTATCTTTTTCCCACATTCCTTGTATCCAGCCCCCCCCCCCCATTCCTTGTACCTTTCCCCCCCATTCCTTGTACCTTCCCCCCACATTCCTTGTGTCTTTTTTCCCCGCATTCCTTCTTTCATTTCCCCCACATTCCTTGTACCTTTTACCCCACATTCCTTGTACCTTTTACCCCACATTCCTTGTACCTTTTACCCCACATTCCTTGTACCCTTTACCCCACATTCCTTGTATCTGTTTCCCACATTCCTTGTACCTTTTACCCCACATTCCTTGTACCTTTTACCCCATTCCTTGTACCTTTTCCCCCCATTCTTTGTACTTTCCCCCCATTCCTTGTACCTATCTTCACTGCGCGCTGATTGGATGATCCTGAATCACATGATTCTCACTACCATATAAGTACAGCGGAAGTTCACCTAGTATCTGCCTCTTGTTGGATTCGTCCGCGCCGCCGGAGGTCGCGAGTGAAGTCACGACCAGGTCCTCGCAGTTCACGGCTGCACGAACGCGTTTTGCCGTTGTGAAGAGTGTTTGTTGCGGGGGATGTGTGCCGGGCGGCCGGGCAAGTTCTTCTGGACCGAGATTAACGGCGGCCACTGAGGGGAAACAGGCCGCCAGGATACGGCGACAGATGCGGTAAGCCTTGCGGGCCAGGCACTCGGTGTGGTCGTCCGTGACTGCGTCGGGAAGCGAACGATGTTTCGTCACGTTTGAAGGTCGGAATTCGAACACCGACGGACACTAGAACCCTGTGTCTTGCTGTCGGGGTGAAGCCTCTAAGTACAGCGTTTGGGTGGAGAGTGCGGTAAAGTGACTCTTGTTTTGTTGGCGTTTTCTTGAAGTTTTGTTTTATTCTTTTTCGGACGCCGTCTGCACACGTGTTGATTTGCATTTGTGTAGGTGTTGTGTCTGGCGTCAGCTTTTCTGTCTTTTGCACTGTGTGATTTGCATTTGACATTGTGCGTGGGGAGGGCACTTTGTGAGGAATGGGTTTGGTACATGGTTGAAGTATTTATCTGAGAAGGGAGGGAAACTCGTGACAAGAATCCCATAGTGACCATGTTCGGTGTGTGCCGGCATGGCGGAGGACTGCTCGAGTGGGTCTTAGGTGTTTTGGATCATCCGTGTTTCTGACGTTGATGTTCTTTTGATATTGAAGTTACAGTATGGCCACCGAGACCCGAGCCGTCCAGACATAATGGTCCAGACCGTGAGGAGATACCGAAGAGTGTGCAGTGGGTGCGGCGGACGCCGCCGCCGGTTTCCTCGGCTACGTTGACGCTGCTGCGGTGGGCGCCATCGGCACCACAGGGGATGCGGTTTTCACTAGCACTGGTGCCAAGGGAGCGAAGGATTCCGTCCACTCCGTTAGAGCGACAGATTTAACTAAGTTAAAGGTGTGGGTGGAGATAACGGTAAGGTGGCAGTTGTTATTTGTTGGAATTCTTGAATTTTTGGTTTATTCCTTTTTTGAACGCCGTCTGCACACGTGTTGATTGCTTTGGTGTTCGGGCGTTAGTTTTTGCAGCTGCGTGATTTGCATTTGATATTGTGCTTTGGGAGGGCACTTTGTAAGGAACTGGTTTGGAACGGGGTTTGAAGTGACTTTGTGTTTAAAAAGGGAGGGAAACTCGTGACAAGAATCCCATAGTGACCATGTTCGGTGTGTGCCGGCATGGCGGAGGACTGCTCGAGTGGGTCCTAGGTGTTTTGGATGTCTCACCCGTGTTTCTGACGTTACTGTTCCTTTGGTAATGAAGTTACAGTATGGCCACCGAAAGCCGAGCCGTCCATACAGAGGACACAGAGTGCAGTGGATGCCGCGGACGCCGCCTCCAGCTGCCTTGGCTACACTGACGCTGTTGCAGCGGGTTTCACCAGGACCAGGGACAGGGGTTGAGGGCTCCACTGGCGCCGGGGGAACGACGGACTCCGTTTGCTCCGTTTGGGCGACAGAATCAGCAAGCCTTGCTGGCTCAGAACACTTTGCAATCGCCCGCAATGTCGTTGAGCGTTTCTGCATCCGTGGGGTTTCTCGTCAGGCTGTTTATAAATGTTTTGTTTGTATTTGCATACAGAGTCGGCGACACCGTGACATACGTCTAAGGGATGCAGGAGAAGTTCCCCAGGACGATGGTGGCATCCTCTTCACCATTAACAGTGAAAGATGGGCCAGGAGAGGAGCAGGGCAGCTGTAGCAGCAGTCACTCCGCAATAACAGCAGAAGCGGCACGCAGTGAGTATCACTGCCGAGAGTCTTTACCGACTCGGAGAAAGGAGATGTGCAGTTGGGTGTCTTAGGATTACATCAGTCCCGGGTACGGATTGCGCAAGTGAGCCAGCTGTAAGGAGTGGTTCAGTTTGTTTTAGCGTTTTTTTCCATTTTAAGTTTTTATTATGATTATGTTGGTGACAATTGTTTAATTTGGTGCTGTTTTTTGATGTTTTGCATCATGGTTTCATTGTGTGTTATTGTATTTTGGAAAACAGTGCTTGTACGGACTCCCGGTCGTTCGCGCTTGGTGTCACTGTCAGTGTGTGAATATCAAGTTGCGTGGACCGGAGAGTTTCTGGTTATGGCGTGTTTTCATTTGTGATGAAACGGCGCGCATGTGCGAACTTCTGATCGTTCGTGCTTGGTGTTTGCTAGCACTCTTAGTGTGCGAGCACCGGGTAGCGTTGGTCAGTCGTTCGCGTATGGCTGGTGTTTCATATTGTGGGAAACGGCGCGCATGTGCGGACTTCTGATCGTTTCGTGCTTGGTGTTTGCTAGCACTCTTAGTGTGCGAACACCGGGTAGCGTCGGTCAGTCATTCGCGTATGGCGGGTGTTTCAGTAGGGGAAAACGACGTACACATACGGGACTTCGGTCATTTGTGCTCGGGGTTTGTTACGTCTTCCATCGTACAAACTTTGAGTAGCTTTGGCTGAGGGGGCCGTGATGGTGTGACGTGTTTTCATATTGATGAAACGGCGCGCATGTGCGAACTTCTGATCGTTTCGTGCTTGGTGTTTGCTAGCACTCTTGGTGTGCGAACACCGGGTAGCGTTGGTCAGTCATTCGCGTATGGCGGGTGTTTCAGTAGGGGAAAACGACGTACACATACGGGACTTCGGTCATTTGTGCTCGGGGTTTGTTACGTCTTCCATCGTGCAAACTTTGAGTAGCTTTGGCTGAGGGGGCCGTGATGGTGTGACGTGTTTTCATATTGATGAAACGGCGCGCATGTGCGGACTTCTGATCGTTTCGTGCTTGGTGTTTGCTAGCACTTTTAGTGTGCGAGCACCGGGTAGCGTTGGTCAGTCATTGGCGTATGGCGGGTGTTTTATATTGTGGGAGACGGCGCGCATGTGCGAACTTCTGATCGTTTCGTGCTTGGTGTTTGCTAGCACTTTTAGTGTGCGAGCACCGGGTAGCGTTGGTCAGCCATTCGCGTATGGCGGGTGTTTCATATTGTGGGAAACGGCGGGCATGTGCGGACTTCTGATCGTTTCCTGCTTGGTGTTTGCTAGCACTTTTAGTGTGTGAACACCGAGTAGCGTTGGTCAGTCATTCGCGCATGGCGGGTGTTTCGTACGTTGGGAACCGGCGCGCATGTGCGGACTTCTGATTGTTCGTGCTTGGTGTTTGCTAGCACTGTTGTGTGCGATCACCGAGTAGCGTCGGTCAGTCATTCGCGCATGGCGGGTGTTTCATATGTTGGGAAACGGCGCGCATGTTCGGACTTCTGATCGTTCGTGCTTGGTGTTTGCTGGCACTGCTTGTGTGCGAACACCGGGTAGCGTCGGTCAGTCATTCGTGCATGGCGGGTGTTCTCATAGGTGTGATGAAACGGTGCGCATGTGCGGATTTCTGATCGTTCGTGCTTGGTGTTTGATAGCACTGTGTGTGGGCGAACAACGAGAAGCATTGGTCAGTCATTCGCGCATGGCGGGTGTTTCATATCGGAAGCGGCGCGCATGTGCGGACTTCTGATCGTTCGTGCTTGGTGTTTGCTGGCTCTGTTTGTGTGCGAACACCGAGAAGCGTTGGTCAGACATTTGCGTATGGCGGGTGTTTTTTATATGTTGGGAAACGGCGCGCATTGAGGACTTCTGATCGTTCGTGTTTGGTGTTTGCTGGCATTCAACTCGGGTGCTTTACGTTTAGATTATGGTTACGCTACGAGATGGTGTATAGAACGTGTTTGCTTTGGAATGAATAGTAGACCCATCCGCCCATCCGGATCTCGCCCATATTGTTTTTAAATGGATGCGTCATGTTGTGACATCAGGGACGGTTTTACAAAAGTATTGAAGTAATGGAAACCGGAGGTCCAGCAAAATATTTGATATCTGAGGACATATAAGAAAGGGTCGAAAGGCAGGGGTGAGAAGAAAGACGGGAGTTTGAAATGACAAAACAAGTGTCCATACTCGTACTTCATAGTATGCAGATGGAATGGTTTTGACGTCTAACAATAATTCCGATGATTGAAAGTTGGTGTGATTAAAAAACGTTGAAACATGAATAAACGTCTACTGTGGTTATTAGAAAGGGTGAGAGATAAGAAAGGGTGGTTGAAAGATTGAAGGCTATGAGGTTGGGGTAAATAGATGATGGTTGATAAGAATGGGGGTAATATATGAGAATTATCTAATGAGAAATAAAGTAACAAGATAGCATGGGAACGAGAGGAGACAAAGCGACTTCGGCATTCCCCCATAACTTAATCACACATGAAGGATGATCCAATGAGTGCGCAGTGTGGATAGGAAACTATCTTCACTGCGCGCTGATTGGATGATCCTGAATCACATGATTCTCACTACCATATAAGTACAGCGGAAGTTCACCTAGTATCTGCCTCTTGTTGGATTCATCCGCAAAGCCGAGGAGCGTGGTGAGGTCGACCCAGAAAACGTTTGTGCTAGGGGTTCTCCGAGGTGGGAAACAGAAGGGTTTTTCGGCCTAGGGAAAATCACCAGTTGACAACAAACCCACCCACCCCACCCTAGCTCACATACGTTAACAGTTTACAAGGGTCCGGCTCCGCCGCGCGACTTCGGCATTCCCCCATAACTTAATCACACATGAAGGATGATCCAATAAGTGCGCAGTGTGGATAGGAAACTTTTCCCCCCATTTCTTGTACTTTTCCCCCACATTCCTTGTTACCTTTTCCCCCATTCCCTGTCCTTTTTTCCCACATAATCCGTGTACCCCCCACATTCCTTTACCTTTTCCCCACACTTTCCTTGTACCGTTTTCCCCACATTCCTTGTACCTTTTCCCCCTCCCACATTCCTTTTATAAATTGGCAACCAAGCAAAATCCGACACTTTGCAAAACACTGTGTTTGAGAATTTCTAGTGCAGCACACCACCCCCCCCCCCCATCCCCCCCAAGTATGTGCAGTTTAGATATACAGAAGTACATTATACTAGGGGACATTGGGTCTTTTTGGACGTTTCTTTTTAGGGTGGCAGAATTATGTACCCAGGTGGAATTATGTTATAGATACAAAATGTAGTTTGAAACAAAATCGCCATTTTGTGATTTTCTTTTCCAATCTGCATCGGATTTAAGACCAAAGATGATTACTCTTTTGCAGTGGTGGCGGAGGAAATTTTGTCCTGTCCACGAGCACCCTGGGATACACGTCCATATACGGCGGCTGTGCCCCCATGCGCCATGATGGCTACGGCAGCTTTTACAAGATACAGGACAATCGGTAAGTGGACATTGTATGTATGTATGTATGTATGTATGCATGTATGTAATGATTGTATGTATGTATGCATGTATGTATGTATGTATGCATGTATGTAATACTATGTACTATGTACTTTGTATGATTGTATGTATGTATGCATGTATGTATGTATGTACATGTATGTACTATGTACTTTGTATGATTGTATGTATGTACATGTATGTATGTACTATGTATGCATGTATGTATGTATATACTATGTATGATTGTATAAGTATGTATCAAAGTATGCATGTATGTATGGAAAGATAAAGGGATGAAATGACATAGATGGATGGATATAGGGCAGAATGGAGGTTGGTTAGATTGAAGATGAATAACTTTCTTTAAAAAATAGAAAATTATGCATACATATATATTCCAATGATGACACATAATGAATTGCCTTCGAAATATCTCACTCGGTAGCCCGTATGTAACAACAGTAACCGTTTTTCTTTCTTTAGATTGACGATCTGTGTGACAGCATGGAAGAGTAACAAAGAAACCTGTGCGGAGAAGATGGCAGGCAGCATCGAGCAGGCCCTACTGGACATCCAGCAACTCTGCACCTCCAGTAGGATGTAACTAACCTGGTTAGAGCCTACCTGAAGGAGTCACAGAATGTGCTTGATTAGCCTTGCAAGAAGTATGTGTATTGCAGCCCTAATGCTCAAAATGTTGATGCTCCTCTAGTGTAGCATTGATGCCAATTGCCATGGCAATTTCAGAGCTTTTTGGTTTAACCTGAAGGAGTCACAGAATATGCTTGATTAGCCTACAGTTCCCTTGCAAAAATTATGTGTATTGCAGTCCTAATGCTCAAAATGTTGATGCTGCTCTAGTGCAGTATTGGTGCCAACTGCCATGGCAGTTTCAGAGCTATTTGGTTAGAGCCTACATGAAGGAGTCACAGAATGTGCTTGATTAGCCTACAGTTCCCTTGCAAAAATTATGTGTATTGCAGTCCCAATGCTCAGAATTTTGATGCTGCTCTAGTGTAGCATTGATGCCAACTGCCATGGCAATTTCAGAGCTATTTGAGACACCTCCAGTAGGATGTAACCCTGGTTAGAGCCTACCTGAAGGAGTCACAGAATGTGCTTGATTATCACCTTCAGTCTGCTAAGGTTGCCAGTTCCCCAATGTAAAAATGATGTGTGTTGCAGCCCTAATGCTCAAAATTTTGATGATGCTGTGAGTGCAGCATTAGTGCCGACTGCCACGGTAATTTCAAAGTAATTACAGCTGTTCAAGATACCACTGCCACTCCCTGAACTGTCAACACAGTAATGGCAGTCAGCACCTTCCTGCCTCATTGATATAGAAAGTGAGAAAAAAAATGCCCAATAGATGAGGGGGTGATCATGAAGAGGATTAGAAATTATATTGCAGGTGCGCTGGTTAACATTACAACGTAATTTAGCTGGTTAAGGTTAAGAATGTGTGATAATTGTGACATGCTCGTACACATGACTTGCGATTTTGCGTGAATTGTGATTTTAGCTTAAATAATGAAAACATGAAATAAGATTCATTGTAGATGACTATAACTCCAAAAGATGGCCTTGCTAAATAAAAGACAAGTACATGTAAAGAGAACAAGCCTATATATCAAGCACTCTGAGAGTGCATACCCCATCCAATGTATAGTGGCATCATCCCTATAAAGGCTGGTTCTTCACTGTTTATCCCATAGATCTGCTTGCCTTACAATTATACAAAAGGTCAAGGATAAAATAATCTAATTTTTTTCTTATATTATACAAGAGGTTCAAGGATAAAATAATCTAATTTTTTCTTCTATAATAATTATACAAAAGGTCAAGGATAAAATAATCTAATTTTTTTCTTACATTATACAAGAGGTTCAAGGATAAATTTATAATCTATTTTTTTCTTCTGTTATTCAAAAGGTTCAAGGATGATATAATCTATTTTTTTCTTCTATTATACAAAAGGTTCAAGGATAGATTAATCTATTTTTTCTTCTATTATACAAAAGGTTCAAGGATAAAATAATCTAATGTTTTTCTTCTATTATACAAAAGGTTCAAGGATAAAATAATCTATCTTTTTCTTTTATTATACAAAAGGTTCAAGGATAAAATAATCTAATGTTTTTCTTCTATTATACAAAGGGTTCAAGGATAGTATAATCTAATGTTTTTCTTCTATCATACAAAAGGTTCAAGGATAAAATATTCTAATTTTTTTCTTCTATTCATTGAAGTTACCTTTAAAGTTGTGTAAATAGCACTATGATCTTTCTTTTTAAACCAGGTGATTTAATGTATAGTTTAACAAGTTTAGGCCATTGAAGTTCTGTATGCAACCTTCAAATCGTATAGTACTGCTTTGCATTTCATTGTACGTGTATTTTAGAAATTCTTGGTGCTCACAACAACTATGTTTCATGCAGAAGACACATCGACATATACGTGTACTGGAGCTGGTATTGGTCATGTATTGACTTTATAGATGCAAGTTTTCTGCTGAGGTCTAAAAACAGAATACTAAACCATGCTGCTACTTATCACTTACAACCATAAACCTCTTAGTAAGACATGTATATGCTGCTCATTTTTTAGACCCGATATACACTGGGAAGATTTTCTGGACGTACGACAATGACACTTTTTTCCAGGATGTGTATTGGTCCCGTGCGTCGTACAACAGGCATTTTTATGGCCCATACGAAATTGTCTTACGTCGTTGTCGTACGTCCAGAAAATTTACAACTCACTGAACATTGTTTATGTAAATTGACACTGGTAGACAGAATGTAAAAAGCAATACACATACTAAAGTTGCTTAGACTACTACAGTCAAGGAGAGTTTAACACAGAGTAGCAGTAGAACAAAAGACAATGGATCCGACTAATCCATAGCTGTTCATTAGCTGTGAATTTGTTTTGTTTTTTAGAAAATGCAATGTGTAGAAAGCCTTTGCTGTGGTTAAAACGTACAGAACTTTCGTTTATAAGGAATAAACTGGTTTGAAATATTGTTCATGTCTGTTTGATTTTGTTTAAACATAGTTTGTTGACAAGAGGAAGGTAAATTTTTGGATAAATTTTTCGATGCTTCCAGTTTTTTGGGCTCTGCTTTTGGGCATTTTTTTGCCCCTCCCTAATTTAGGGGCTTGGTGCCAATATGAAAATGATGTATGCAGATTAGATAAGATTAGGACATTACCATACTTGGTTAGATCATTATAGGTTATCTTCAGGAATAAGTGAAAATTTGGCATCATCTGGAAAAAGTGCCTTGGTCTAAGGCTATCCCTGACACACTGTTAATCACCATTATACTTAGTAGTTCATTGCACTGAAATGCAAATCCGATGAAAATGATGTGAAAAGGGGTGTTAATTGACTTCGGATCCCAGACCATTTGACCCACCAGTAGTTCACCATTGTCTAGCCAGGTAGTTCACGCTTGTCCGTTATTCTAATCAGTGATTAGCATTTCAAAAAGGTGTGCTATCTTTTAACCTCTTGCTCCTACCAAGGCTCCTACCTATCATATGTCATACTACAATGTATAAGATACGCCAAAAATAGTTTCTCAAGCAACTGGATAGAATTTTGAAACTGTTTCAAATATCCAGTTGCTTGAGTAACTATTTTGGCGTATCTTATTACCTGGATGTCTAACCTTCATCTATAAGATAGATATTCGCAGCACTACTTTCTGTTACAACAACATAAATCAGTTATCCCTGCCAGATGTATGTCTCCTGTGCTTCTATCATGTACTGTAATTAGCCTTCGGGCATTAACTTTCTACATGTACAAATAAACTTTCTACATTATCTTCAATAAGCCTTTTGTAAAGTCCATGAGGTTGAACCTTCTTGGTAGAGTAAAACAGCTCCGAAAAAGTTTCGTGCTGATATCCGGCGAACTATATCATATTTGAAAGTCTGCTTTTACGGTGGCCACAAGTAAATCATCTGCATTTCACTTTATTTGAAACATGAACCTTTTTGAATGTGGTTAGCACCGTGGCCATGTCTTGAGAACCAATGGAACTTTGTGAAACCTAACAATACTAACAAGAGTCTTAGGACCCAAAATCTCCATGAAATTTTGTTTTTTTATTAAACCAGTTCCCCCCATTCTATATCGCTCAATGGTATGACCCACACTGGCCGGGCAAGGGGAGAAGTGGCTATAAATAGCTACTGACCTAGATAAGAGACCAACAGATGGTGCGACCTCAAAGCCCACAATAGAGTAGATATTCCTCATTACTTATGCAAATTCAGTATGAATTTGCATAATTAGCACTTCAGTTTGTACATCTCTGTCCAACCTACCTGCATATCAAATAACATGAAAATCTGTCGCTCCTTTCTTCAGTTATTCTCCTTGCAAAATATTTACAAACAAGCCATTGCAGTTCCAGTGACACATACCAGGGGGCCCAAAATCGACCTTGACCTTTCTCCTCCCAGCACCTACCCACATACCAAATATCATTTCAATCCATCCACACGTTCTTCAGTTATGCTGATTTTAAGCGTCCGGTGACACACGGTGACACAAACATACACACAGGCGCACACACACGCAAACACACTAACTTCGCATGATTTGCACTTCAGTGTGTACATCTCTGTCCAACCTACCTGCGTACCAAATAACATGAAAATCTGTTGTTCCTCTCTTCAGTTATACCCCTTTAGAACATTTGTACAAATAGGCCATTTCAGTTCCAGGGACACAAACCAGGGGGCCCAAAATCGACCTTGACCATTCTCCTCCCAGCGCATACCCACATACCAAATATCATTACAATCCATCTACACGTTCTACAGTTATGCTGACTTTAAGCATCCGACGACACCCATGCAAACGATTTACCTCCTTACTTATGCAAATTCGGTCTCATTTGCATAGTTTGCACTTAAGTGTGTACAACTTGGTCTAACCTACCTGTGTACCAAAGAACATGACGATCTGTCGATCCACTCTTCAGTTCTTCTACATTGAAGATTTTAACAAATACGCCATTGCAGTTCCAGTCACACATGCCAGGGGGCCCAAAATCGACCTTGACCTTCCTCCTCCTAACACCCACCCACATACCAAAAATTATTACAATCCATGTACAGGTTCTACAGTTATGGTGACTTTAAGCGTCCGGTGACACATACACACACAAACACCAAACGCAAGCAAAACAGTATCTCCATGAAAAAGCCTTTTTTCATGGAGATAATTAAAAGCAATGTTCTGTGAAACCAAGTAGTTTAGTAAAACCAAATAGGTTAAAACCTCATTCAGGTACATGTAATTATCTATTCATCTGGTAAAGGGCTAGCTAACCTCATCTCTTGGAACAGCCGGCCATTGAAAAATCCACCCCAACCCCTCCTGCCTGTTATTGGTTTATGCTACTTTTATAAGGAGGGTACAAAATGTAGGTACCATTTGGTGGAAAACCGGGAATCCCATATTCCCTTCTCAAAAATTTGCGACAGCTGGTTATCTTTTATCAAAAGTCATAGAAATATGTTTATAACGTTTTCATTGTCACCGAATTCGGTGCATTCGGGTAAATTCATTTATTAAAAGTTGACTAAATTTTAGGACTGTCCTTGTAACAGTGGAATGAATCGCATTGTCTAAGACAACTCATACTTGTGTCACACTAAGTGGCTTTGCGTTACTATTCTGTGAGAAGAGCTCGGGCAGATGTGTAGGCTGTTGTTTTCTTTCCAAGCTTGAACGATTTTTTCTGATACCCGTTGATCGTTGCAAGAAACTTCTACTGTTCTTGAAGCGAATTTCTGACACGCGCTGGATATATCATTTCGGTAAGTTGTGATTAACTTTCTCTTTGTTGCCATGTACTTTGTTTATTGCATCTGTTGATCTGTGTCTGTTGTTATTTGAATTCACTGTCAGCAGTAGAGCAATACGATGCAAGTAAGAAGATGACCGCATAGGTCAGATTTTGCCGATCGCGCGAGGTGTCAGGAAAACAGAGACATAGATTAACATGCCATGCACATAATGAAACATGATCCATGAAAGTATCTATCTTTCTACTACAAAGCAACTATTCAATGGTCTACTTATCTATTCTCTGATTAGTTTAGAAATACAGGAGTCCACAATTAATAACAAAAAAGAACGCCAAGATTCACTATACTGATGTGTGTTATTTTCTACTGCCATGCCAAGAGTAAGAATACACAACATATCCATAAAACTAATGTATATGATATAAAGTCATTTTGCAACAAGAAGAAGGAAACATCAGAGAACCTAGTTAATATCATAAGTAGTTTGTCCCTTCTTTGTTGCTTGAAGTACACAACATATCCATAAAACTAATGTATATGATATAAAGTCATTTTGCAGCAAGGAAAAGGAAACATCAGAGAACCTACTACTAGTTAATATCATAAGTAGTTTGTCCCTTCTTTGTTATTTGGATGGTAAGCCAGGGACCAAAAGACACACACAAAAAGAACAAGAGAAGAGGCAATTCAGATTCGGTCTCTGTCGTCCGTGAAGAAAAATAGAACTGAAACTCCTCTAAAGAAACTAAAACATGAGTTTCTAGTGACTAGTATAGCAATTAGTGAATAGACAGTGTACTCACCAACTGCTTCTTGTCCCTAATTATCAGCATCAGTACATGAAGTCAAGGGAAAACAAAAGAACCATCTGACCTCAGGGACAGTCAACCTCTTGTGCCAAGGGTTCGAAAACGTTAGTCTTTTTGACTTTTCTTTTTTTTCCTTTTTTTTTCATGTGATATTGTTTTTGTTTTTTTTAGCCTGAGTGTCATCCTGGTGAAGGTACATGTAGAGCCTGGAACTGAAACAGGATGACACTCAGGCTAGTTTTTTTTGCATCTGATAGTGTTTTTTTTAAGCATGTGATATTGTGTTTTTTTTGCATGCCATGTGATATTGTTTATTCTGCATGTGAATATTGTGTAGTAGGAGCCCCGTCCAGATTGTGAGTTATGGTGCAGTGGTTTGGGCGTGTTGTTGGTGTGTGCAGATTCTTTCCAGTGCTGCGGGTTAACAGAGGTACTGTATATTCTTTCAGCAGAAACTGCTTTAATAAGGCTCACAGCAAATGTACTTTGATTTAGCCTGGTATACATAGCTAACCCTATTGGGCGCTTCCAGCTGGGATATACTCTGTTTTGCCCTTCTGGGAATATCACCTGCCTGCCCTGGTTAATAAGAACACTTTGAGGAATCGTAAGGAAAAGATTTGCTGTTAGAAAGATTTTTAAAAAAGGCTTTAGAAAAAGCCAGTGCTTACTGGGCTGTGAGGGTAAAATATCCCTTTGCAGGGTCCATGGGAACTGGTTACTAGTACCAGGCTATGGCAAATACTGTTCAAACAATCCTGATTATTCTTCTGATCATGAAAGCTGGAAACCTCTGCCACTATACTGCCACCACGCTACTCTCCAAGCAGAGGTTGGTGGGGAAGATTGTGACCGTTTTATCATATGCCCCATTTTTCGTCCGCTATCCCCACCAACCTCTGCCCCATGTCGCAGGCGCAAAGGACAAGGGGAGGAGTAGTTCTTTGGGAAATGTGTCAAAGTCCCTCCCCATGCCCCTACTTTCCGCAATCTGTGAAATGGTAACGGAAATAAATTTACAAGGCGCCCAGCACGCTCGCGTGCTAATCTGGCACACTCGCATATAACAGTGCATATCTTATTAGCATACTGGGGATAGCGGACAAAAAACGGGGCATAATTATGACAAAACGGTCACAATCCTCCCCACCAACCTCTGCTTGGAGAGTACCACCACGCCACTTATGGATGATTTGTGGATGAGATTAACAGGGTAGCAACAACTCAATGTGAATGTAATGAAATCAATCAAAGTATGAGCCTTGAACCAAGGATAGCCTGATCAACAGAAGTGGAACAAGATGACTGCTTGATTGATGTACATGCAAAATTCCCTTGGAAAAGTGAATGAAATCAGATCACACCAGAAATATTGATCTTTTTGCTTCCTAAAAGAAAATCATTAAATTTGTTTATTTCTTACAGTAAACATTGTTAGGATGGCATCCAGTGAGGCTGAGAATACCACCCCTAGGGAGCGGACATTCCAATACCAGGACTCCCTCCCCTCGCTGCCCCTACCAGCTCTCAGAGATACTCTGGACAAATACCTGTACTCAGGTAAGCACTTATATACTATACTGTAAATGCAGGTATGTACCAGCTGGTTTTATTTTTGAGGTTTTTGTGGCGACCGTTTTACCGCAAACTTAAAAACACCGCGAATACTCCATTTTGCCCTTAGCGCGAAATAAAAACCACACAAACTTGAATTCATCTACAGTTAGTCAAGGAGGTTAAGATAGGAATTGATCTTCAACTAGTTAAGCTAATCGTCCACTAATTATTGTGACAGAAAAGACAAAGGCTATGTACAGTATATACAGGTTCATTGTACCGAGCAAATTCTCAATTTTTTTTTTTTGACAAGTACAATGAACAACAGTCTAACGTTCCATTCTAAAGATTGCAACTCTTTCCAGTATAGCGTACGTATGTCAGTTGAGGGGCAACCACCGGGATTTGAACCCACAACATTTTGGTCCAGAGGCTGCAGGGTTTGATTTGATTTGATTTGATGTATTTATTTGGCTGTTAAAAAGTACAATTACTGATTAACTGGACAATAATCAAGATTTAAATGTCCATCATCAGTATAGTGCAAAAGTATGACATGGTGACATTGTTTACGTGTCAAATGTTGGTCAACAATTCTGCTACCATTGTATTTTCTGAGTCATTTTAAAGTGGCATTTACAAATTTAACTTTTTTTCACACACTTTGATAATTTTTATTTCAGTGAAGCCACATGTGACAGAGGAAGAATACAAAAAGACAGAAGCTGTTGTTAAGGAGTTTGAGACTGGGACAGGGAAGGAGTTACACAAGAAACTACTGGAACGAGCCAAGACACACAGGAACTGGGTAAAGACAGTAAAATTGTTTTTAGTTTAGGAGCTTCCACTTTGAAGTTGCATGAGCATTTAAAGTCAACTCTTATAATTCTTCCGGGTACACTAAGGCTGCCACAAAAACGGTGTTATGGAGGCTTTCTCAAAAATGTTTTGAACACCTGGCATGGATGTCACTTGTACTAGTAAGTGTGCATACCTCAGGGATTACTGATGCTGCATTGTTATCTGTTTATTTCATTTTCTGTCATCATTGAATACCACAAGTTACTTTGTGAAATAGTTCAGGTACACATCTGAAACTGTATCTATACCTGTCGTGAGTACCAGTGCCTGCACTTTTACCTGATATGTTAAAACAGTCCCACCCATTTTTGCCTAGTACTTAACCCCACCCTGTCCTCAGCAACCACCTGTCCTCAGCAACCGTTTTCCCACAGTCCCCTAACCTTCAGCACTCTGGTGTAGCCGTTTGGCCCTCAACTCCCTATTGGTTACAGAGATAGGCTTCAGAGAGAAGGACAAGTGGTTGCTGAAACCAGGTTTCACTGTAAAGAAAGTAAATGTAGATTAACACATGTTTCTGCATTATCTTTGTTTTTTCTCTGTAGCTGTCAGAATGGTGGTACAATTTCGCGTACTTGGAGCCGCGTTACCCGACCCCCGTGTACGTGAACATCTCGGGACCGTCTCCGGCACACGAGCACTACTGGCCTCCCCAGGACGGCTCCCAGTTGGAGCGCGCTGGACTCGCCCTCTGGCACACGCTCAACTTCTGGAAACTCATGAAAAAGTAAGTGCAGTCTAGAATATACTGTAAATGCAGAATTAGATCTAGAAATGTCTGTGGGGATTCGATTTCGCGATAGGAAGAAAATGGAGTGTTCGCGGTGCTTTTGAGACAATAGTATAGCGCTACATTCACACAATGGAATGGCTTTTCGCAGTTTTACACCTGGGTGGAGTAAAAAACATAGTGTTAAGTGCCTTTTTCAAGGGTACAATGTTAGTGGCATGTCAGGGAATTCGAACCCAAGACCTTTGGATTCTGGACCAAACACCCTAACCGTTATGCCAACATGATACCACTGTTAACAGAGTTACCAGTCGAGAGCTAAAATAGGATGGATACCTGGTTTAAAGGAGTCTAAATTGTTTGCTTGAATCCAGATTGTTTTTCAAATTGACCATAAGTTGAAGCCTGAATGCAGGGCTACATTTTGTAACATTATATACATATGTAGAGTTCTTGAATTCCCTGAGGGACACTTTCAACAATGGTTGAGTTCAATGTTTCTAACAAAAGATGGGATAGTCTTCAAACGTTTTTGTGTGCCTTCCTAAATGCGTGATAGGCACTCGACTACATTCGTTAAGCTTATAATTATCGCTTCCACTGTTAGCGAGAAATTCTGCCCAAAGTTTGCCATAGAAGGGGATCTGTATGGGGGTACATGGATTTAGAAAAGGATTATTGTCCAAAAGACAGCTAATTTTGTTTATTTTGCCGAAAGTCAAGTGCATTTGTATCCCGAAAAATGTAATTTATCAGAAAATAACACCCACTTCTTGAGTGGAATGCTCCTTTAGCTATAATACTGCCATGCTGTTGCAATGGATTATTTAGCATCCACTTGACAGACTTCTTGTTGTTTGTTGAAGTGAGGAGTGGCCTGTTGATAAGATGGACCGTGGGAAGACCCCCTGTAGCATGGAGCAGTACAGACACCTGTTCAACACCTGTAAGATCCCAGGGGAGAAGAGAGACAAGATAGTCTCACACTTTAAGACAGGTGGGAAGAGCTTTGTGTGATACATGTACAAAATGCCTCTTATGAATGCTACTGATATGTTATTGGAAATTAACATTGACCCAATTGCAAAGTATTTAGATTTATCTTTAGTTTGATTTGATTGATTAATTTGACTGTAAAAAAAGTACAGCCAGGGCTACCCAACTAGCCGAAGTCTATTACAAAAGGTTAGTCCTGGTAACTGAACAATGTACAAAAGTCAATACAAAGGGAATCCGATTTTTGGAATTCTGTCGTTGTTATTTCTCCAAATCTAAGGCCATGTTGATTTGATTGTATTGATGACATCCTCTGGGGACCCAAAAACTGGTGCGAGCGTGCGAATAGAAAAAACTTGATGCGAATTTTGTGGCCCATTCTCACAGTGTATGAAGGAGAAAGCCCCACCCATCTCTGTGTCTTGCATGCTGGAAGAATCTTTACTGTTGAAGTGATCGATGACAACAATGTACCATATACTCCACCTGAACTGCAACGGTCAGTATATAGAACGTTTTCACATAATGTAGCAGCAAGAAGGTTAAAAGACACAGCTATTTGCATTACAGTGAGTTTAGAATTGTAGCTCAAGTGGTTTTGGACATCTAGAGATCTTCTGGCTTTTTTTATTGAATGAATGAATGAAGACCTTTATTGCACATTTCTGCCACACTTGGCTAAGTACAGGTCACAACAAAACAAAATACAAGTACAGTTAACGGATATAAAAGAATATGACTATCATTAGATAAATTCTACTTCTCCTCCCTTTTCGGTTATAGTAGATATAAAAGAACAGACGTGTTTTTCAATGGGAGGTTTGTCTAGTCGCATTAGGAATATGAATTTTTGTACAGTACTTAAATGTGCGAAGTAGGGAAATAGGTTTTCTACAAGCTAATACAGTTCATTTCTTTCATTATTATAATTTTGATTACGTAAAGTAATTGTACACATTTAGTATACACATATTCTTGAAGTTTAAGTGTCAGAAAAAATACTTTGTTTTGTTACATAGATCTAAGATTAGGTATAGATTTCAGATTCAAGTTCTGAAGAGAGGCAGTAACTAAAGGTTTATAAGAGTATAGTTCGGAGAATACCAGAAGAATACATGTGCTTTCAAAATTACCTAATTGTAGAAATGTGCCAGACGTATAACATTTGTATATGCTTTAGATTTTTCGACGGATGAGGTGAAATTTTTGTTCGTCCCAAAAAGCAAATTTCCGTCTCGGGACAGAGGGACGGGTCCTGGAGATGGCACCTATCTGGATGCTTCGGAACAGTTAAAGAATGGTGTTTAATAATTGTATACATTGTACGTCAACAGACAGCTGACAGTAATAAAAGAGAAGTGTGCAGGACAGCCAGCCGGCCCTGGGGTAGGGGCTCTCACGTCTGAACAGAGGACGAAATGGTGGCAGGTGCGTCATATTGTTGCTTAATTACATGTACCTTCTCCAAGAAGGTGCATATATCTGTGTGTCTGTGAACATGATAGCTCGAGAAGGCCTGTGTGGATTGTCTTTAAATTGATATTTGGTATGTGGGTATAGGTTTTGGGGAGACCTGCAAATGATTAGACTTTGGGCACCCAAACAATTCAACTTGCTACAGTACTGCAACAGAACTTCTGGTTTTGATATCTTGTGTTCTAGACATGCTATGGTCATGATTTTTGAGTCAGATAGCTCATGGGAGGGAGAGTAAGTGGTATAGGTTTGGGCCCCCTATATGGTTACGAGTCTTATAGAATACAACTATTCAATTCTTCTCGCATTTGTTTTGTAAGTTTCACCTGTCTTTGACTGAAAAAAAATCATAAATTCATGAAAAACAATGTAGGCTAATTCGTCTCTTTCCCTCCAGTTACGGAACAGACTGATAGAGCTGGACAGTAGGAACCAGCAGAACCTGGAGGTCATCGAGAAGAGTCTCATCTGTTTCACTCTGGATGACACGTCACCAAGTAACGACTCAGAAGTAAGCTCAGAGGAAAAATTACTAAGGCCTAGGAAAAAAATATTGTGTTAACCGGCTGACCCTAGCAAAAAACCTGCCGACCCTAAATCCCTTTTTTTTGGTAGAGGGCTTTAAACAGTTATTGCAGGATCTAGGAAAGACAGTAGTAGAAATTATACTTCCTTGTTCAATTTGTTGATATACTTGTACATGTATGTGCTTGTAAATTTTTTTTTCTGCTGCATGATTACAATATGTTGTTGAAACAAGTGCCTGGTAGAAAAAAAGGAACTTATTATCTAATAAGAGATCTCGATTCAGTTCAGCTCACTGAAGATCGAGCTAATCTTCCACTGGACAGGCCCCATGTACAGTATTTACAGGTTCATGGTACCGGGGAAATTCCCCTAGCTCTTTTCAACAAGCACAATGAACATTGGACCACGGCTTAACTACATGTAAGGACTGAGACCCTTTCCAGTAGCATGCATTTCGGGTGAGCGACACAGCCTGGATCAAACTCGGGGCTTCTAGTTCCAGAGGCAAGATCGCTAACCACCGGACTACGCACACTACCTTGGTGCTTTTCAGTTTAACATTGCTGTTCATTGCGCTAATGTCAAAAAGAGATAGGGGGCTTTCCCTAGTACATGTACAATGTACCTGTATATTACTGTATAAATGTCATTTGTCCTCTCTGTTACAACCAATGGAAGATTAGCTCTTCAATAAGCCAAACTGGTTTAGGATCAGTTTACTACATGTAAGTCTGGGTCAATGCTAAAAAATGCTCCTTTAATTTGTTTCCAGATCACAACCCAAGGTTTGACAGGTGACTGCTTTAATCGCTGGTTTGATAAGTCCTACAATATGCTGGTGTTCAACAACGGCACCCTGGCCTCAAACTGTGATGTAAGTTCCTTTTCTTTATAATCAATTCATCATTTTCAAAAGGTCAAATTGCATCAAATTTATCCATCTCTGACATATTACTAGACTAAGTACAAAATGTTATATATCTATTAGTAATAAACATGTATGGCCGAAGGGCGGTTATACCGTCTATATACAGGTAAAGATATAAATACAGAATCTTCCCCATCCCTTACAGCATGCAGCATTTGACGGCATAGTCCTGATGGTGTTGAACTTGTACATGGACCAGAAAATCATAGAGGAACAGGGTGTCTGGAAGGTATGACCTTTTAACAAATAAAGAACAAAAGATCATAAATACCATACCAAAAGAATGAAACTTAAGCATTCATTTTCGTTCTGTTCTCAAGAAAGTGAAATTTGATTTAAACAAATTCATTGGCTTTTACACAATATTATACCCATATAGGAAAGCTGTTATCCAAAACTATATAAAAGACATGAAAATAACCATTTGGCTCCCCCCTGAGGCCTCACCAAAAAGCATTTGAAAGTTAGACCAAACAGACTATATTCCTAGGATATCTACTTGTTAGCTATTTGGGTGGGTGAAATGTTTAGAGCTCTCAGACTGATACTCTATGTAATTAAATGTGTAGGCTGGCACGTAGCAAATGTTGCACACTGGACGAAGACTACCACTAACTTAAACCTAATGAATTCTAGACTAAATTGTTTCTGTCTACAGAGAAGTATCCCTTCTCTTTTCACAAAGTGTAGTGCATCCGTTATATAATGGGCTAAAAGTGTGGTTATCCCTGTAAACCTGATTGTGTAGCCAGTGACAACACAAAACAAGCTGATTGTTCTCAAAGAGTATAGCATCTTTTTTAAGTTACTATAAGTTATTGTCATTTTGTTTAATAAAGTATTGTCTTTTGTGTTAATTCCAGGGTACAGTCCCAGAAAGGAAGATACCAGGGCCAAAAGAGCTGGTGTTCACTATAGATGAGGATATGGGGAAATCCATACAGGACGCTGCACTACAGTATCAGGACATGGTAAAAAAATTATTATAGGTTGAAACCTTAAAGTTTGTGGAAACATGTTTGACATGCTAACATTGTCAAACCTAAGGTGAGTATACTGATGAATGTTTGATACCCCCAAGTACAAAAATGTAAATCATATATCAAAATTATTAACTTTCTCCCTGCTGCCTAGATCTGTAACCAATAGGAAATTGTGTGCTAAATGGCTACTTCAGAGTACAAGAGGTTAACCGTTCAAATATTGGAACAGGAGCTAAGACAATGTTAAACTACTTATTAATAAAGTACATCAGTACAAGATGAGTAACTTAAGTTAAAAGCTTTTCAAATAAAATTGCCATTTTCTTGGTTATTCAGTCATGTACAAATGAATACAGAAACTGCTTTTCTTTTAATACAATTCATACATAAATTAATTGTAACAGTTGTACGTTTTAAGTACATTTGTACTCATCATCATATCTTGTCGCTCCACTGCTGTATCCACTGATGGGCAGTCTGGTTGGCCTCGAGTAGATCATCGTCAGTACATGTGCCAAGTTCACACTTCTGTTGGAGGTGTTGTATAGTTTGGGGGTTGTACTAAAATGTTTTGACCGAAAGTTGAGGTTTTATGAATGATTTTCTTTTGCTTTTTTCGTCCACAGGCGTGTGACTTACAGGTGCACTGTCTGAAGTTTATGACATTTGGGAAGAACTTTACCCGTTCTCACAAGTTACATCCGGACGGACTGATACAGCTGTCCCTGCAACTGGCCTACTACAGAACATATGGCAAGTAAGTACCGAAAACTCCTATATGAAAAATAATATTAAGAACTTTATTGCATGACAATTGCAACAGGTACAATGTATGGCAACTTGTAGATACATAGAATGTAGAACTGAGGCAAATATCTTCACATCTATCATATTTCTTTTTAAATCACCCCAAATTTTGTGAGTGGCCGAGCCTCTGTTATAGTACATGTAGCTGCTTTTGCATGCAGTTCTTCTTGTAGTCATCAGGGGGCGTCTTTGATCTAAGGATATGCAAGGAAAAGCTACCATTAATGTTCTCTATTTTTACTGCAATTGTTTTTGTTATTCTTCCAATGAAGGCATAATAGCATCTGCATGTAACCCAGGAACTTCTCTATGAAGCTGTAGTAAGACCAGTCTTGCCTTTAAGTCTGGTATAAGAATTCAAACTTAAAGGAAGATCGCCTTTAAGTCTGGTATAAGAATTCAAACTTAAAGGAAGATCTTATTGTATATATTACTCAATGAGTTATAAGCCATTACATTTATTACATGTACTTGCAATTGTTCTTCTTTTGTATGTTGTCTACATGTAAATGTACTCTTTTACGACCCCTACTTGCAGACCTGCGCCCACCTACGAGACCGCGTCCACGCGTAAGTTCTACATGGGTCGGACGGAGACCTGTAGAACTTGTACCCCTGAAGCGGTGGCCTTCTGTAGGGCAATGGTGGACAGAAATACCACAGTAGGTATATTTTGTATGGAAATTTGAATATGTTTATCAATTGCATGTCAAAAAAGAGTTACTCGAGCAACTGGATGAAATTTTGATACTAGTCAGATGTTTCAGACAGCATCCAATATCTTTTGTCATTGACGGTAACAGTTTCAAAATTTTATCCAGTGTTGCTCGAGTGATAGTTTTGGGCGTATCTTATCATTACCTGGATGTCTAACCTTCATCAACGTATGTCTAATATAGTTCAGCTTAGGCCACATCAATTTAGTTTCTTGTTTTCAGATTTGCCACCTTCCTATTTTTTAATCTGAAAATATGGTCACAGAAAATGTACAAATCTGGGCGAAGATGAAGACCGAAATGCTCAAATCCTTGTTATTTTGAAACTTTTTATTGAAGTATCTTTAACTGAAAGAAGGTACCATTGTTTCATGGATTTGTTTACACATTAAAAGTGTCTGCATCATAGTAGAAATTTACTATATCACAGATCTACAATAAGGAATTCAAAGTTATTTAAATTTGAATTTTGGGAGTAGGGCACGTGAAACAAATAAATGACATTAAGTTACTTTGTACATTATACTGAACGGTATAGTGAAGGAGATTTGAATAGGATTTAAACCTCCTTGGTGTAGTGTACTTGGAGAACAAAATTATGATGAAAGTAAACACTAGTCCTACAGTTATGTACCTTTAAAGATTGATAACTTTTTTCCACTTTAGTCTGCTGAGAAACTGCAGGCACTCCGAACTGCCAACGAGAAGTTTATTTGGCTCATGGGAGAGTGTATGTTGAACAGAGGTATGCTGGCCTAACTTTTTTATAGTTGGAGGCACAGAAACCTTTGTAATAATATTTTAAGTTAAACTTTATAAAATGGAATACAGCTGCAGCCTGCAGAGTAAAGCCATTATTAGACAATGCAACTTCCTAATTACTAATTGATATACGTACAATATTATGAATCCTTTAATGATAGCAGGTTTTTATTGGATGTTTGTAATTGAATATAAAGTTGGAAGTTTGTAATGACTGTTTCACTTCTTTAGTATAATGATGATTTTATTAACTTATAACTTATAAATTACATGTAATGCTGTAAATTGATTTGTTTACATACTATTAGGAATTTGATTTTACAGTTTAAGAGTGGGAATGGTGTTGTTCCAGTGTTTTGAGTTTGCAGTCAAAACAATGATAACTCTTATGTAGCACACAAACATATTTATTGTGTTGCAAGATTCACAGTCACTTTTAGTTTTGGTGTCTTTTTTGTGATGATTGTTGACGAAGTGTCTTAGCTACATGTGCATTGTAGTTCTTCTGTAAGGTCAATGAGGATACATGAACTAGGCTCTCTTCTGTGGCTGTGTGACTGTTGAGAGGATTTCCACTATTCTTGTCTGTCAGGTTGTGACCGACATCTGCTTGGACTCCAGATCCTGTCGGACCAGGCTGGAATGACTCGACCAGACATCTACACAGATCCAACATGGACAAAGAGGTGTCTTTTTCCCCCCACGTTCCTTGTATAATGGCAACAAAGGAATATAACCACCATTAACATAAAACCGCTGGGTTACATAAATCAGCCACTTTAGAAAACAGTGGGTTTGAGAAATCTCTAGTGCCACACACCCCAGTAATGTACTGAGTTTAGATATACAGAAGTGCATTATACTGGGGGAGGTTGGGTTGGAGATCTGTTTGGACGTATTTTTTCAGGATGGCGAAAATATGTACCCTGTGAAATTATGTTAGTAGATGTTGTAGATTATAGTTTGAAACAAAATTGCCATTTTCACTCCTTCACCTTTACATATTATGGATATGTAAGTCCTGTCATTTTTTTTTTCAATCTATCATATAACAGAATTTAAGACCAAATTAAAAATAAATTTGATGACTCTTTTGCAGTGGTGGCGGAGGAAATTTCGTCCTGTCCACGAGCACCCTGGGATACACGTCCATATATGGCGGCTGTGCGCCCATGCGCCATGATGGCTACGGCAGCTTTTACAAGATACAGGACAATCGGTAAGTGGACATTGTATGTATTTTTGTATGTATGCATATACTATGAATGATTGTATGTATGCATGTATGTGTGCTTTGTATGATTGTATGTATGTATGCATGTATGTATGTATGTATATACTATGTATAATCATATGCGCTTTGTATGGTTGCATGTATGTATTTATGTACTGTTTATGATTGTACTGTATGTATGTATGTACTATGTACATGTATGGTTGTATGTACGTATGTATCAAAGTATGCATGTATGTATGATAGAGAGATGAAGGGATGAAAGGATAATAGATGTTGGTTTGATTGAAGATAGATAACAAAAATAAAAAAATTATGCAGATATTATCTAATAAATATATATTCCAATGTAATAAATATATATTCCAATGATGACATATAATGAATTGCCTTAGAAATATCTCCCTCGGTAGCCCGTATGTAACAACAGTAACCATTTTTCTTTCTTTAGATTGACGATCTGTGTGACAGCATGGAAGAGTAACAAAGAAACCTGTGCGGAGAAGATGGCAGGCAGCATCGAGCAGGCTTTACTGGACATCCAGCAACTCTGTACCTCCAGTAGGATGTAACTTACCTGGTTAGAGCCTACCTGAAGGAGTCACAGAATGTGCTTGATTAGCCTGGAAAAATTATGTGTATTGCAGTCCTGATGCTGCTCTAGTGTAGCATTGGTGCCAACTGCCATGGCAGTTTCAGAGCTATTTGAGACACCTCCAGTAGGATGTAACCCTGTTTATAGCCCACCTGAAGGAGTCAAAGAATGTGCTTGATTAGCCTTGGAAAAATTATGTGTATTGCATTCCTAAGGCTCAAAATTTTGATGCTGCTCTAGTGCAGCATTGGTGCCAACTGCCATGGCAATTTCAGAGCTATTTGATCATGAGACTCCTCCAGTAGGATGTAACCCTGGTTAGATCCTACCTGAAGGAGTCACAGAATGTGCTTGATAAGCCTACAGTTCCCTTGCAAAAATGATGTGTATTGCAGCCCTAATGCTCAAAATTTTGATGCTGCTCTAGTGTAGCATTGGTGCCGACTGCCATGGTAATTTCAGAGTAATTATGGCTGTTCGAGATACAACTACCACTCCCAAAACTGTCAACACAGAAATGCCTTGAACGAATATAATAGTGCAGCATTGGTGCTGGACCGAAGTGGCAGGAATGATAAGAATGCCATTATTAATACTAGTCCAGCATTATTGCAGCATCAATCCAGCATTTGCAACATGGCAGTCAGCACCTTCCTGCTTCATTGATATGAAAAGTCATGAGTGAAAATACTCAATAGATGAGGGGATGATCATGAATAGTATAAATTTTGTACATTGTAGGTACACTGGTTAACGTTACAGCATAAGTTAGCAGGGTAAGGGTTAAGATTGTGTGATAGTTCAATAATTGTCATGTATTATTACATCTGACTTTGCTTGAATTGTGATTTTAGTCAAAATAATGATAACATTAAGATCGATTGTAGATGACTATAATACCAAAAGCTGGCCTTATCAAATAAGTAAAAAGAACAAGGCTTTAGCTTAAAGCACTCTGAGAGTGCATACCCCATCCAATGTATAGCATTATTCCTACAATGGCTGGATCTTAACTGTTTATCCCTCTACCATAGACCTGCTTGCCTTACAAAAAAAAAGGGTCAAGGATAAAATCATCTACATTTCTTATTTTATTCATTGATTTCGTTGAATGAATGTTGTGGAAATAACACTATCACCCTTTTTAAAGAAGGTGATGTTGTACATGTATTCTAGTTTTAACAAGTTAAGGCCATTCTATATACAACCTTCAAATCGTTAAGAACTGCTTTGCATTGTACGTGTATCTTAGAAATTCTTGGTGCTCACAACAACTATGTTACATGCAGAAGACACATCGACACACATATACTGGAGCTGGTATTGGTCATGTATTTACTTTATAGATACAAGTTTTCTGAAGTCTAAAACTGAATACTAAACCATGCTGCTACTTATCACTTACAACCATTAACCTCTTAGTAAGACATATATATGCTGCTCTTTTTTTAAACCCGATACACACTAGGAAAATTTTCTGAACATACGACAATGACGTACATGTACGACAACGACATGGATGTGAATTGACCCTGGGCGTCATACAACAGTCATTTACGACGTTGTATGTTCAGAACATTTTCTCAATGTGTATCAAGTCTTACTGAAACTTTGTGGCATGTGGTGTGTTTTACAATTAACGGAACATTGTTTGAAAAAAATAATGTAAATTGAGACTGGTAGACAGAATGCAATGAGAGAAAAATTAATATAGAGTGGGGCACTACAGATTAGGGTACTTCTAGGACTATATGTGATTTTCAAGGTTTTGTTGGAATGAACATGATATATTGTTGTGTATCGCCCACAACATTGCATCCAAGAAATGAACTTGTTTTTTTAGATGTTCAGTGTACAAATCTATCATTAGGCCAGAATAGTACATCATATGAAAGAACATAACTGTCAACTGAAGACTGTAGGTATAAAACATAAACACTGTTTACACCCAAACTTAATTAGGTGCCATTGCAGCTATATAAAGCAATCCCCAAATACTAGTACATGTAATTTGGTACATTGTAGAGTTTAGTATAAATTAGTGTTAGAACAAAAGACAATGAATCCTACTAAGGACATTATATAATGTCCTTGATCCTACTAATCCATTGTGTTTTCGTTAGGTGAGTTTGTTTTCTAGAAATATTGTTAAGGAGTGTCTTGCAGTAATAGAATATATATTAAGTAGATTTGCAAATATTTGGTTTATAAGGAATAAACTGGTTTAAGACATTAGAACTGTGTCTACATATGTTTGATTTTGTTTAAACATAGTCTGTTGACAACAGGAAGATTATTGGATTGATTTTTTTTCAATGCTTTGAATTTTTTCTCTGCTTTCGGCATAGTGATCGCCATTTTTGGGTCCGTTCCTGATTTAGAGGCCTGTCGTTGCCGAGATGAAAATATAGGTTAGATTATGATATTAGTATGATATTATTGTGTAGGTTAACGTTGGGTAACATAAATTCGGGATTTTTCCGATAATGGTTGACTGAAATCAGTCTAGCAGAACAATAAACCATCCTTTTTTCTATTATTCTGTCAGTATCATGTACTATCTTTGCACTAATCATATATATGGTAGATTTTGTCTCTAGTCGTGCTGACACCATAATATTTCAACTTAAAACTACCGTCCGCCGCACGCACAATGACGGTGCTGTCGGACAGGGGTGCACATTAATTCGGGAGAGAAGATTCACCTTGAATATCTTACCACTAATCACATTTTATATACAGCAGCTATTCGTTCCATCCTTGGCTTGAGGAGAGTGCTATGGATATAGACGTGTCCAAGTAAAAAAAATACACGAAAAAACGGCCGCACCGCACACATCAGGCCTTTGCTAACATCGGTAGAACGTCACTCAAAGTCGATCCCCACCGTCATGGCAACGTGTACATTATTCATGACAAGTTAGCTGGATGCCGTAGCAATGGTTATACTACTATGTCCATGTGTTCCTTGTTGTGTTAGGAGCAAACTTTGAGGAAAATATCGTCTTCAGTCCACTATCACACGCAACATTTAGACAAAAAGTGTTCCTCACAAACCTTTTGTCGTCTGCTTGACGACATGATTCTGGGTAACAATATGGCGGCGGGAAAATACACGTGCCGTAGGTTGTAGCAACAAAGAGGAGTTTTGATGATTGATCACACTTAGAATCCAGTTGCAGGTTAGCAAAAGAGATTGTAATAAGTTGTCTTGTAAATAATTGTGTTTAGCAGGCAGGAGATGTGACATTTGTCTTATAAACCAGCGAACAACCGTGCAGTGAGAGTCTCCCACGAAGCCCCCAGACTCTGTCAATAAGGGACGGAGAGTTTTTGACGTCGCCAACTTCTAATGCATGGTTATCGAAGCTTTTCAGACAGTGTTCTGAATGCGTTAGTCTGTCAAGTTTGCATTTCTAGCGGTATTACTGATGTTGCACTTAGCACATATCCCTAAATACCCCGTTTTCGAAAAATCCCGAATTTAAGTAGCCCACGAATTTATGTTACCCAACGTTAGATCATAATAGATAATCTTCAGGAATGATAAAATACATTGGCATGAAAAAACTGCGCCCTTACAAAATGCTGGTGTAAAGCTATCCCTGACGCACCTTTAATCACCATAGTTTATTGAATAATTAGCAGTCCACTGACATGCAAATCTAACGAAAAAGCTGTGAAAAGATATGTAAATTGACTTCGCATCCCAGACCATTTGGCCCACCAGTAGTTCACCATTGTCTAACCAGGTAGTTCACGCTTGTCCATTCCATTTAGCATTTGAAAAAGGTGTCCTATCTTTTTTAACCTCTTGCTCATACTTATCATGCATATGTCGTACTACAATGTCTAAGATACGCCAAAAATAGTTACTCAAACAACTGGATTAGATTTTGAAACAGTCAGTGGCTGACGACAGACAGCAGATTCTGTCTGAAACGTCTGACTGCTTAAAATATTTATCCATTTGCTTGAGTAACTATTTTTGGCGTACCTTATTACCTGGATGTCTAACCTTCATCTATAAGATAAATATAGGAAGCACTACTCTCTGTTACAACAACATAAATCAGTTATCACTGTCACATGTATGTCTCCTTATAACATGTACTTACAACTAGCCTTCGGACATGAGCCTGCAAATAAACTTTCTAAACCTCCTTGATTATCTTCAGTAAATCTTTTGTAGAGTCAAGGAGGCTGAACCTACTTGTTAGAGTAAACAGCTCCCCAAAAGTTTACTGTTGAAAGTCAACTATATGATATTTGGAAAAAAAAACTTCAGCTCTTTAATTATAACCTATTCAGTGAGAGAGAGAAAGGGCGACGATTGCCCGATTGCAGCCAATGTGTTGTTTTCCATTAGAGACGTTGGGAAACTATGCAATAAAGGTAGCTTTGATTGCATAATAAGGCTTTTATGGCTTTTAATCTCACTAACGTTACATACTGAAAGAAACGTTGCCTGGCGTCAAGCAACTCTTTGAAATCGTTTTGACTTACCATGAACGGGGGTGATCCTAGCCGAGGCGCCTGTATGTGTGTTGAACCGCAGTCGTCGCCCCCTCCCCCAAACAATTGCAAAACTATACATATAACGTTACGTACTTATTAGGTACACTGTTCACGTAACATACATATCTATGTATACACGAACAATCTCTTAGGTATGGTAACAAATAGGCCTGTATAAATCTAAAATGCATCCTAATGTTTTCCTCAATCTAGTTTTAAAATACTGTTAAGAAAACTAAATAACGTTCCTGACAGTAACAGTTTACTGTCAGGACACAGGCAAGAACACAAACAAAACTGAGTTTTCCAAATTTGATTTCCTACAAAAAAAAGTCATCATGCAAGACAGGATATTTCAACATGTGGTTGATGCAACAAGAGTTCAAAGGTTATTTTAATTTAACATTACAATCATTATGGGAGGTCAAAGTCAATATCACATCAGGTTAACAGGAATAGAAAGAACACTAGAAAATTTTCATTAGCTATGTAGAAGCCCTTGCAAAGGCAATGATAAGTAGGATTTACACCGGTGGATTTTGCTAATTAAGATGTTACAATTTTCAGATATAGAGATAGGATACATCTTTTTCAAGGGCTTTTTTTAAAGAGGGGAGCCTTACAGAGCTGGTATTCTGACATTAGGCCACAATTAATTTTCGCCTGATTTAAAGAAAAACTTTCATTGCCCTCTGATGATATGTCGGACAAAGGCTTTCTGCGTTGTGTAATGGTTTAATATGATCCAGCAAACTTGAGGCTCGCATTTGATAGCATGTGTTGTTCCATATGAATACCCGGTTGAATATAGTTGCTGCCCATGTGTTCCATAGCATATGAATGCCCATGATGGTATGACAAGCTGTTTTCTGCATTTGTTCTAGTTAATTGAGCTGTATACACATCTTCAAGGACAGTTTAATGTTGACAGTCTAAGGTGTTTCATTGCATATGAATACCGGTGTAGTTCCTACACATGATGATATAACAAGCTGTTTTCTGCATTTATTCTAGCAAGGACTCTGGAGGCGACCGAGAGCGGTACTGCAGATTAGGCGGTGACAGGCGATGTCCGGCCGTAACTAAAAAAATATTGCGATCTTTCAACCCAACATTTTCTTGGAGATTAAGTAGGTTGTTTTGTATGAGAACAACCTGTAGTAAACTAAATTCTACGTAACTATATTTGTACTTTTAAAAAGGGTAACATTATTGTGTTGTCCATGGCCGGTTTCAGAACACATTGAAACAAACTAGCATAATTTCCCTCTTACATATTATATTAACACTTCTTGACTATCATATACTAATAAGTAGTAAAGATCATCCATACAAATTTCATGCTCATAATTCTTTTATTCTTATACAGTACCTTAAATAATACATTGCATATTTCTCTAGATCTATGATATTATTATATTGAATAAAACAAAAATCGGTGAGATAGATTTCATTGTAAAATAAGGAAATTTGATAGAACCTAATTTCAGCAAAAAATGGCAGTTATCTTCTGTTCTGAATGGGAGCATATCTGTATTGCGTATGAGTTGAACAGGTTTGTTTGCTTGTTTGTTTATTTGTTTATTTATTGTACCATTCTTTTGCAAAAAAGCCAATCTGCTATTAATAATCATGTCCTACCAAGTCAAAGCATTTCACAATGAAATTACTATGAAACTATTCCCTGCCATATTTTTGTATTTTCTCTTCATAACATCTTGAATAAATATACTCTATAATTCTTTTACCAGTTCATAGTCCTTATATCATGATGAAAATCTAAGAAGATACGCGTGTCCCAGTCAACAATATGGGTATGTTCCAGACAGAGAGGTTTGTCAGGCACAGCAATATACATTCAAATATAGTCCAGAGCTAAACACTGTTACAACACAAAAAAATCAAAGTTTGACTGTCCTTAACTGCAGTCTTTTTTTCAGAATCCAAGTGACAAACCACCAATATCACATATTGACCTAATTGACATATGACATCTTCAATTCGTTTATACATGTAAAGACATTTTAGAGATCATCAGGCCCCTTTCTCAATTGCTGAGATGGCGACTAAATGGTGCACATTTTTAACATGTTACATTCTTTAAAAAAAGTGTGGTTGGAACCGTGTGTCAGTTAATCCTTTAATGTTTATCAGTTGCAATGACAGTTGTAATCATATTTTGCACCGTATGTGGTGACTTTCTGATCAGATAACAATGACTAACGTATTAATCGCCTTTCTGCAGCCTTTGTCAGATTTCCTGTTAGATTCTGAAATGTGCCACGTTCTTTTAGGTCCAATATCTAGCCACTTCTGATTTGTGAAAAACAGCTTTTAATTTTGTACTATCTTAACTGCCAACACAAATGAAATTTTGTGAAGTGTTCAAATGTTGTTGCCATGCCGTCATATTTTCCATCTGTCCAGTCCTACTGCTGACCAGGACTATTGCACCTCCATGCCATTTTCAGTCAGGTCCATATTACATCTTAGTCTCCACCTGAAAAAGTAACGTCATACAACAATGTATATTAGTAGTAGTAGTTGCGGCAATGTATTGTTGAAACCATTGTGTTTAAAATGACAAAAATACCTGGTGACAAAATGTGTAAAAGTTACAAGTAGACTAAAAGGTGATTAGCTAAATTGATAAATTGAATCCACAGTTGTCACAACATACTAAAATACCTGCTGTTATCTTTTTTGTGGCTAAAAAGTACCAAGAAACTGTGTAAATCCCCGAAAATGGAGTCTTGAAAGTCTGAATCCCACATACAACGGTGTAATATATTTGGTTTACGTCATTTCACTTAATAGACATTGCTGTTAAATAACTAAAATCAATGACCAACAATGTCCCTTGTCCTAAAAAAATGAATCTTTAGAGTCTTAGAAATTGTAAATTACGCCCTTTTCTACAAAGTTAAAATTCAAAGATAACACTGATCATATACTTCTGTTGATAAACTTTCAAATGCTCCTTTTACCTTAAACCTAAAAAAAGAGAGAGAAAAATGTACATACCAGCACAAGCAATGCAGTCGCATCGCTCTATCCTGGGCAGTACAGTCGTTTCTTTCTCCCCGTTTCCGCAGTCCAGCTCGACAAAGCGTACAGGCTGCAGGGCGTCCAGGGTGAAGGTGCAGCACTCGCACATGGTCTGGTAGTACGGCTGCATCACGTTGATCTGCGTGTAGGACGGGCAGGTCCCGGCGCAGAAACTGACCTGGATGTTGTCTGCTACACAGCTGTTGTGACTCAGGTTACGCACCTCGGTGTGAACCTGGCACAATGGCGCTGCAGAGGAAAATGAGTTCATGATAAACACACATTTCAATGCGAAATGCGCCAGAAGTTGATATAAATTGTAGCAGCCGCACATTCCAACGATGAAGTATTCAAATTTTTCGACAGTGGCGCACTCACAATGCATTCAAAATATCTAATGGAATGCCGCGTGATAACCTAAAGTTATGATCGTGTCCAAAACACCTGTATCCAACGCCTGTCCAAAACACCTGTATTTGCGCCCAAATATGACAAACGTTAACTTAGCGGCTTTTATGTGTGTCACGAAATGGTTCTGTGCGAGCTTGACGCTGGGAGGGAGTGCGCTACATGTGTTGACTATCAGGCCACTAGAATGACTTGCTTTTTGAAAAGAAACATCAGGTATAAACGTTTTTCTTGTAAGCAATATTCACTTTTAATCCACCTGTATTATGGTTTGAAAAAAAAGTTTCCTGCTGAATTTCTATTGAAAAGATACTGTGCTGAATAATTGATCGATGGGAACTCAATTAGGATAATGCAATGCTCATCACTAGATTTGGACTTTGGCATTACTAAGCTTTATGGAAACACATAGTCCAACTTGTGCAAACTTTAACATTTAAATATAGACTCAACCAAATTTGAAATCGCATTCTTGCAGCAGCGCCACCAAGTGGCATGAAGTATATTTGCAGCTTCATTCATCTTAACAGTTGAAGATTTAACGTACATGTAGTTGGACAATCTTGAACGTTGCAGGGTTGTTCCTCTGAAGCCTGTCCAGGGCAGGCGTAGTCACAGCAGTGGGTTCTGGCCGTGCAGGTCCGTGTGCGCATCTGCTTCCCGCTGCCACAGGTGGCATCACATGCACTCCAGGTGCCCCAGGATTCCCAGCTAGCCAGTGCTGTTACAACCAGATGAAATATGTAGAAATTTCGAGTAAGTAATAATATGGCTCCCCTCAGACCATGGTAAAATCCTTAGCCCTACGGCTTTGGCTATTCATTAAGTAATGGCTAAACAGACCTACATGAGAATGACAGTCTCTGCCACATAGCTATAGGGCACTCTGTGAGCTCTGAGTGAGACTCAGTTCTGTTGCAAAGTTTTTTCTCTTGATCCGCTTCTCTTCTGCTGTGCATTTAATGAATCTGACAACATACCTCTTTTTGCAATGTGCTTCTTTCAGTAAATACAATTAAGAGAAGTTTCTTATTTTAACTGGTAGCCATAATTGACAGACACACATTTACTGAAAGTACATTTGGTTACAAACTAGTCAGTTACAAACCTGAGCAGTTGATATTGAGACAGGACAGGCCGTCAGGGGTGCAGGTACTGTGGAAGAAAAAAATCAAGAGATAGAATCAACTAAAGGAAATGTAAAATTGCTGTAAGTCTTTGATATCATTCCTGGCAAATATTCTTCAATCATTCAAGCTACATTGATATTGGTTATTCTTGAACTATTTATTCCTAAATTGTCTTCGAAATTTTCAGTTACAATACACTGCATAAAGATACCATACCATGTCCTGAGGACAAAAGATACAAAAAACAGTAGTTCTGCTGCAGTACCAAGGGCACACACCAGGGTACCCAAAGTTGACCTCGATCTTCATTTTCCCAAAACCTTACACACATACAATGCACCAAATATTACAATCCATCCGGAGGTTCTTAAGTTATCTGACTGCAAATATCTGAAAAAACAGACAGACACACAAACAGACATTACACATGCCAAAAAACAATTCCTCTATTTTTCATGGAGGTAATTGCTTTGCTGTATACATGTACATTGTACTTGGCAGGCATATCTAAGTTTTAAAGACAATTGACTCACCATTCTGTGCATTCCGCTGTGTACAGGGTGTCTCCCACCTGGTACTCCACCCCATCATAGGTGCAGACAGGTGTGCAGGTGTCCAGCTGACACACCTGGGACTGCACCTGTTCACCTGTACATTCCTCCCCTCCGTTAGAGGCTGGAGGGTTGTTGGGTGACCTGGAAATACAATTACCATCAAAGGTTAGCATTTGTACTGACTGATCTAATTCTTATTCTGTGTTTCTGTTCTGAGAAATAGGTAAAGGTACATGTAGTCCCATGGCCTTTTTAAGTCCATAGGGGCAGTGGGTTGTTAAATTCCACTGTGTCCAGGTCCCGGTATTAAAAAACAGAGGCCAACCCTCTCCTTTCACTGCCTTTTACCTCTCCAACCGAAGTCAGGTACCCATTTCACACCCCCATTTTTCAATTCATGGGAAAAAGCTGGACTATGTCAGGTGATTCAAACCCGTGACCTTTATCTTCTAAACCGATACGCCATCACAATGCCAACAAAGATCTTTTAAAGTCAGGAATAGTATATATCAGAGAAATATATAAGTTAAAAACAGCAAGCAGATTAGTCATTGACAAAAAACCTACGGGCTTTGACTATTTGGCTACATCAATGTACTGTAAATGCAGAAATGTTCGCGGTGGTTTTATGTTCGCGGTTTTCGCGGCGACCGTTTCACCGCGAACTTAAAACCACCGCAAACATTTTATCCAATACTGTAACAGTATGTGACTATAGCGCTACCGCAAACTTAAAACCACCGCGAACACTCCATTTTCGCCTTCGCGCGAAATCAAAACCACGCGAACATTTCTGCATTTACAGTATTGGTGAACTTACCACCTACTGATTAGTCTGTTTACAAGCTCATGTGTCATTTTGTAGATCATGTACAGTCTGTCTGAGATTCTTAAAGAACCGTTCTTTTTAGCTCACCTGAACCTGTTCTGTGTGCCCTGCCCACAGGTAGTGCTACAGTCTGTCCAGGTGGACCAGGTACTCCAACCACAGTTAACTGGAATAGGAGAAATGGACAAAAAGTCTATTCTGATCATTGCCTTTCATTTACAGAGTTTACATGTACACTAAGCTTTGTCATCCGTGATTCTATGCAGTTCTACACGAACAAAATTATTTTTTCATGTTCTTCAAATTAAATCTTTTTAGAAAGTATACAACTTTACGTAGTAGGTGAAATCTTCTTATACAAAAATCACATCATTGCACAACTATTAATGATACTCATTAGATTACTGGGTGTTTGATCTATAAATGACCTTACCAGGACAGGGCTGGTCTGTACAGGAAAAGACACCAGCTTTGCAGGTGCTGTAAAAAAACACATGATATTTTACATATAAGCCTGTTGTTCAATGTAATCTATTTTAGCTAGAAAACATTTAGCTCCTGAAAGAAAAAAGTCAATTATCAACATGTAGCTGTTTTGTTATAAAGTCAATTGTGCATATATCAAATGTTGCAGAGAAAAATTGAGATGGACTGTTCAATATATGTTGAACAGAACATCTTTCTACAACTTATGATCCAGTGCTCACTGAGTCACATGTTCTATCTACATAAAGTGACGTCACAGATTCTGAAGTAGTGGATTGCTCATTCCTTGACAAGACTCGAGCTGATCAGTCCAAAATTTGTCAGTCCTTTTTTGTTGGAAGTTAGTTTTAACTTTGATCCAGAATGACTTCTAGCAACACAGATCAACTTTCAAGTGAAGAACATTTTCTTGTCTAACTCACCAGTTGTTACAGTTGTTCTGTACCACACTCCCTGGTGCTACGATGTTACCGTTGTTGTCCACACACTCACACAGGGCTGGGGGCACACACTCACCATGCTGCAGCAACAAGCCATCTGGACAACTGAAAAAAACCCAGAAGCAATTGTTGAATTGATGTCCTCAGAAATGACCCTTGAAGCTTAAACTGATTTAAAAACTATTGGATGATTTAGCACTATTAATGGCTAAAAACAAATCTAAAAAATTGTTGTATAATTCGTTAAGAAAAATACTATATATAATGATAATGAGAGGAAAGCAAATAGGTATTCATTAGAACATGAATGGCAAAAGTATGACACTGTGAGAATGATGAATAAAGACCCATTTCAAAGACGACTTTGCAAATACATGATGATCTAATGCATGGATTTGGTTTCATCTAGCCACTATGTAGAAATATGAAAACAGACACATTGGCCCAGTTTACACACAAGTTTTTGGAGTCGACTCGGGGCTGTTTTTGAGGAGCTTTGGGCTGCTCAAGTGGAGTTTTCCTATTAGCAAACGTTACTTGAGTGACCTTGGGTTCTCCTTGCACAGTCCCGAGTCGACCAAAAATGTGTGACTGTGAAAATTGGGCCTCAGGCTTTGTGATCAATTGTTTGAGCACCTCACCTGCAGCCAGGAATGCAGTCGTCTTCCTCCACACACACCTCCACCTGGTGGAAGTCCTCACACCTGTACCCACACTCGTTCACACACAGGTCTGGCACCTGCCCATCCGGACATGCTGGTCCTATATTTTCCAAGTAAACACAATGATGGAGACAACGGTAAGTTTTTGCCTAGAAGAATTTCTTTCTATCAAAGAAAGCACAGCTATTAGACGGATTAGAAATTCAATCGAAGACTTCATATAAAAATGGAGTCGAACTCGTCCAAAGTACTATATATTAGGGAGAAATTCTCTTGTCAATGGCATGCAAAACTTATAAAGCACTGTTACTTAATACCTTATCAATGATCAGATAACCAATGACTCAACTAACAGTAAGTTACATTTGACCCTTACAAGACAGGGAATGATCTATGATAAGCAAGACAATTAGGCAATGAACTATGCTGCGAGTGTGAGTGAATAATATATACATCGATCCAAAAGCAAGCTTATATACGAGGCTTTAAAAATACACACACACAAAAATAAAACAATTTCATATGTGGGGTTGTGTGGCGCAACGGCAGAGTGTTCGACTCAGAACCAAAAGGTCCCGAGTTCGAATCCTGTCATGTCACCGATCTTGTGCCCTTGGAAAAGGCGCTTTACACGACTTTCCTCACTCCACCCAGGTGTAAATGGGTACCTGACTTCGGTTGGGGAAGGTCGTATTGAGGTCACCTGGTGGCGCCGAATGGCAGCCGCCCAGACCCTTGTGACAGTTCCACAAAATGCAAGTGTGGATTAGATATTATGCTGTGTATTGTGTGAAACCTGTAAAACCTGCATCAATTCAGCGCTAGAAAGACTGCCATTGCGGGTAATTTCTGACCAATAAAAACAATTATCATTATTATTATTATGTTAATACTGTTTTATACATGTAATGCACTCACCACATGGTTCTGCATTACACACCGCCAGCTCCTGTGCCAGGCCCTCACACTCCAGCCCACCGTTCTTGGGCGCGGGGTCGGAGCAGGTGCGCGACCTGCGGGTGTTTCCCCCTCCACAGGTGGCATCGCACTCTGTCCAGTGACTCCAGGTGCTCCACTCTCCATCAACTGGGGACACAAAATAGAAAATGATTAATCACTGTTCGTAGTTTAAAAATACCAAACAACCAAGCAGTTAAAAATTGTCAAAAAGCCTGGACAGTAAAATAATTCACTACACACGGGTCTATCAGATTCTTCTTGGCACCATAATAATCCTTACATTTCAAAAGAAGTGATTAGATTCTAAAGGAAATCTTTTCCCTTTGTGGATTAGGTGTTGACTCTTTACCCTTTTAAGAAAAACTGCTGAGGCCGGGACTACATATTACTTAGATAGTCAACAAGTATAAAGAAGCCGATTCAACAAAGTCACTTTAATCTCAGTAATTGCTACTTTTTTTCTAGCTGCCCTTTACTGTGGCAAACCGGTAGCTAGTAAAATGTAACAATCTAGACTCACCAACATCTGCTTTGAGATTATATTCTCATATTACAGAATCAATGGCACACAAAGTCAAAAAGAAAGGTATCTTATTTACATAATATGAATAATCCACAAAAGAAAAGAGAATACCGTAAATGCAGAAATGTTTGCAGTGGTTTAATGTTCACAGTTTTCGCGGCGACCATTTCACCGCGAACTTGAAACCACCGCGTTCATTTTTGTCCAATACTGTAGCACTGACTATAGCACTGCCGTGAAATTAAAACCGCCGCGAATATTCCATTTTTCCCTTAGCGCGAAATAAAACCACTCAAACCTAAAGGCATTTACATTAAAAGTCCGTATAGAAAGTGTTGAGAATTACCTGAACATGCGTCTGTGTTACACGCCTCTGTTTCAGTGTTGTACGACATGTCTCGACACTTAACGCCATTTCCCCGTGGTTCCTGGTACGTCCTCTGCCTGGTCCTAATGCCCACCCCGCAGGATTTGGTGCAGGACGTCCAGCGTGACCAGGGGTTCCATGTGCAGTCAACGTCGCAGATCTGGTCTGTACAGCGGAACCGGCCATGCTCACAAGTACTAAGGAAATATTTCATAATCCATTGTATTAAAATCACAGTATTTCAATGTGTATTTTAGGGCACATTTATTACATACATAGTGGAAGACATTTATTTGGATACCTTGACATTGTATGATTTGGGAAATTGTATCGAACATCAAACATGTCAAACCATTTACCATTCACTCAGTTGTAAAAACAATGAATAATGTCGTAGCCCTATGTCGTACATCCCGGAGTATTGTATTGAATTTTGTCCAACTACATCATATAATGACCAAGAACTATCTATCTGCCAGATAAAGTTTTTAGAAAACATGATTCTTGATAGAAATAGCGCCCTCAAAAAAACTCACATGGAAGAGTGACTTTAGAAAGCATAAGAATGCACATACATGTGGATAAAAGTGTCACCCCGAAAATGGTAATTATAACAACAAATAAAATGGTAATCATAACAACAAATAAAAATTTAAAGGTTTCACACAACCCTACAATCCCCTCCTACTTTGTCAGGTACAGCAAGGGATATTCTTGGACCATTGCAATTAATTAATTCACGCTATGAACAACAGTGAGGGCATCTATCTACTCTATAACCCACTTGGTACTGAAATGCCATCCAACCAAAATACAGGATCAATCATTTGAATATCCAGTTGTAACTTGTTGATTTGAGGAATTTGAATGTATAGCTCTGCTTAATCTTAAAATATGGATTTATAAGCACTTATAATTATCAACGGCAATGTGAAGTTGAACATTACAAATGTCATGACTCACCAGTTGTTACAGCTGATGGTGATCAAACTGCCTGCTGGATACTGCACAGGTCTATCAGCTGTAAGTGTAGTGGTAAAGATTAGGTTAAATAAGTGCATTGCTATATACTTGCTTTTGGTCTCTCTTTCTAGCAAAGTTCACATGACTTAGGGTGTAAAATTTAGAATACTGCTAACTATAGAGAATTTTCTGTACCTGTGTACCCGGTATAACTGCCCTTCGGTGTAACACACCAGCTTCGCAGGCACACGGTGCGACAGCAGCTGGTCATATTACACTGAACGACCTGTCACACCTTACCTTTGCACATCTGACTGCGAATGTTCTTTAAAGCTATCTGGCGAGGATGCTCCTACAGTACTTGATGGTAACGAGTTCCATTCTATGATAGTTCTAGAAAAATTTGAATTTTCAAACACATCAATCTTAACGGTTGCCAACTGTCTGGCATAAAAGTAACATGTTGTTGCCCACCTTTAATGAAGGGGTTGACCATGACACAAGGACAGGCCTCCCTCTCCACACACAAGTCTCCATCCAGCAGCAGACCGTCAGGACAGCTGCATCCTGGGATACAGTCTGCAAGGCATTGTGGGAGCAAAGAAGCCAGCCATCATTTTGTTTCTACTTTAAATTCTTCATGGTAGAAGCCCTTTAGGAGCCTTTTTTAAAACAAGATAGAGTATAAAGATGTACATTTTTGTGGGTAAAAATTTTGTAAACCGTAATCTAATTCTTTTTAAAAGTTTCAGAATAAATAAAAATAAAGTTGACTTACCGTGCTCCACACATTCCACATGTTCCTGTAGATCCAGACATGACCGCGGACAGGGCAGACAGCTGTGGTACACCATGTTGGGGGGACAGGCTGGAAAATAGTGTGTCAATTTAAATACAGCAAAAAACAACAACTGCTAACTCTGTTAAAACCACAATCCTCAAGTGCTGTTTTAGCATACTGAAGTAGCCGGTTGGCACACAATTCTATATTGGTTACTGAGTTAGGCAGCAGGGAGGAGGTTAAGAAAATAATTTTTTTCTCAACATGATTTCATTGTTGGAATGATCTTGGTCTAGGAATTTTTCATGACCTGAATTTAAATTTCCTTCTATGTCTGGAGATCCAAAATATTCAACAGCAACAGCGCCTTGGTTGATTTTAAGATTTGTGCTATATATGTAAAGAAATACTGTAATGTGTAAGTGTGAAAAACTGTTCAATTTGATTTTTTTTAACCACATCACATAATGCAGACTGTAGATGTAATCTCTAATAGAATAGTTTAGAATTGTTATCATATGGAACTTGCCATACCTTATACATCGTACCATTATTGTGCAATATATAGGTATACAAAATCAGTTGAAGATATATCATTCCTTAAGCCTTACATGTGCAGTCTTCTTCAGCAAAGCATGACTGAGTCTGTAGAGAGGCTCCAGGACAGGCTAGGCTGGGGACATCGGGGGGTGGGTTGTCACACACCCGGGTTCGCACCTGGGTACCAGACCCACAAGTGGCACTACAGGCAGACCACGGGCTCCAGGACGACCAGCCTCCTGGCTCTGATAGGGCAATAAATGAAACATGTTTAAATTTGCAATTCTACACGAAGCCAAAAGGGGGAGCTACAGTATTAGGCTAGGGATTGAAGAAATACCTGAATGGCTGGGTTGTGTACAACTGGTGTACAGTTCATGCATGCACATAAACTGTCAATAATTGTAACTTTTCCCGGACTTGATTTCATAGTAGAAGATTGGAAAGGTGGTGTTACAAATTTTTGGAGGTTGAAAAAATACAGCAGTACATACAGTAACACATGTTGTTGGTGTGATGTCTCAGTTTGCAGTGATAGCCCATTGTTAAAACCGCAAACATAAAACCACTGCGAGTACATACACAGTGTGTGTGTGTGTGTGTGTGTGTGTGTGTGTGTGTGTGTGTGTGTGTATGTGTGTGTGTGTGTGTGTGTGCAGGCTTGTGTGTTAGCACTGCCATCTACGTAGTACATCTTTAGATACATGGGAAGAATTTTTAATTACAAACTGGGCCTCAGATCAAGAAATCTACTGCAATTCATGTTTATCTGGGTTATTACTGACAAGTAAAATCCCAACTCACGTGGACACTGTGGCACATTGCACGTGACCTCCTGTATGTCATCCCCCTCACAGTACTCGCCCCCTGGCCGGGGAGGGGGGTTGTTGCAGTAACGTCGCCGGGATTTGACGCTGCTGCCGATGTCCTCGACTCCGGTGATACAAGGTCGTGAACATGGCGTCCAGCTCGACCAGCTCGACCAACTGGGTGGGGCTGGAGAGTAGAAGTGCAACATCAGCTTGATTTACATATGAATCTGAATTGCATTAATGGTAACTTATCTAAGTAAGTACCACAACAGATAAGTTTATACCATATTTTTGCATACTTTATTTCTTTTGCAGAAATATGATGGTTACTCAAGCGTGCCAAAGGCGTTTATCTCTCCTCAAGAAAGGGGAAAAGGCTTAATATGATAACAACATTTCATACAAAGTATTATTCCGCCTTTCTATAGAGATCCACAAAATAACTGTTATTATCCTGGAACCCTTAAGAAGAACACAAGCAGTTCGAAATCTGCCTTTCTTGTCTTTTACCTGTGCAGGCCATAAATATGTTTGATAGTTAGAAATGGAGACTCGGTAGGTAGGTAGGTAGGTAGGTAGTTAGAAATAAAGGGTTCAAACGCTGACTATCCTAGACTCAGGAATAAGGAAATTATGGCTCACCAGCACACAGCTCATCATCAGTGCAGTTCAGCAATCCATAGGAACAGATACTGGGGGTGGAAAAACAACACAGACTTAAGCAACAAATACTACTATACATGTAGCCGTTAGATGCAGTTAATCAACAGTTTCTACCACAAAATATATGGATCTATCTAAATTTTCCATCAAAATTTTGTGATATTTCAACTTTCTCCAAGATTCAAACGAGTATGCTGAAACTATGTCTGCAGATACTAACACTTTTAAGGGAAATTTTTGTTTTGGCTTCTCTGTTTCTATATGTTCTGCTAGAGGAGCTCTTAGTCTGCTATATCTGATCCCCTTGCTTGTAATGTCTTGAAACAGGTACAAACATTTCTGTTCCTTTGAAGAGGGAAAATTGTACTCACCACACCATACACTCCCCTACAATCACCTCTTGTGGGAACAGAGTGGTACGGTCTGACAACGGCTCTGCATCCGAAAACGTCAGGCTATCAAACGTCGACGCCATCGTCAGCGGTGCAACAGTAGCACGTGCCAGGATCTCCTCCGGGATCTCGCACTTGCAGTTTTCTGCGAGGACGCAGTAGCCATCTTGTTCGTATGTCCCGTTGGGACAGCGACAGCCCAGCTGACAAGTTTCCATGGCGGTGCACTCTGACCTCCCCGCCAGCTCGTTGCACGTGCGAGGACACTTGGTGCAGTACTGGGTGTACTCCTTGCCGCCCTCGCATCCAAGCTCTACAGAGATACAATGTAAAGAATTTGATTTAGATTACTTGTCAATGCCTTGAAAGATTTAACATACACAACAGTCCTGTATCAGTTTTGCCATGTTATGAAATGGGTTAACTGTGCTAAAAAAAGCAAAGTTCAGAAAGTGTATAGTTTGCAATGCTGAAACACAACTGTCTTGAAAAGCATAAATCTGTGACAAGACGCCTTGGTACATAGTTTATTAGATAGGAATTAGATGCTTTCTTTTGGAATTGGAAGAAAAATTCCTGGGGAATTGTCTTATGAAGTTGCTATGGTCAAACATTTACGTATCTTTGGAAACATTCTGGATCTGACTTTTTTTTTTTTTAATTCTTCACTGCTTCCACAGTCCAGAACTTTTGTGACACAAATCATAAAATTCATACTCTCTTTTGTCATTCTGCTTTGAAACCCATAAGGGAAAATCCAAAGCTGTTGCAAATAATGTTTGGAAAGAAATCTTATCCTACCACAAGGTTCAGGGCTGCACTCTATAGTCTCAGTGTCGTGTCCCTCACAATCAGGTCCGAAGTGCGCTGGGGGAGGGTTGGTACAGGTCCTGGTACGATGGCTGACCCCACCGCCACAGGTCACCGTACAGTAACTCCAACTGGTCCAGTCCGACCAGCCTCCTGGTACTAAAAACAGCCAGGCAGTATATGTGTTAACCTTCAACCTGCTAAGGTAACCATTGGCGTCACAATTGTTTCGGTTTTGGGTTTAGCCAGCAGGGAGAAGGTTAATTTCTTATTTCTAACATGGGACCAGTCCATATGAAATTCAATACAATTAAAAAATGAAGCCAATTTCATTTGTTGTATAGCCATTTTCAGGTAAGAATTAACATACATTGGTATATTAAGAACGAACATAATATCATGTTCGAGATAAATTTTAAAGAAAATTGATAGAAATACAATGGAAATTCTATGCTGTTAGTAACTGTAAAGAAGTAAAAGCAGAAAATATTGTACAGTAACTGATATCTATTTTTGTCTGTTATTTGATCATTTGAAACAACATGATATATAAATCCAAAGTATGTTAAACTAGCTGAAAAGGCTAATGTCATATCTTAGGAATGATTGGCTTAAGTTTGCTAGTTTGTTTTTGTTTCTTTTGTTGTTGTTTTTTGCTTTGAAACTACGCTACTTAATAGTATGAGATCCCAGTTACTAACCTGGACATTCCGGCGTGTGGCAGTACTTTGTGTCGAACAGTGTCTCGGTACAAGGCTGTCCCCCGTGTGCAGGTGCAGGGCTGTTACAGGCACGGGTGCGCACCTGAACACCTACACCTCCACAGGTCATAGAACAGTTGGTCCATACTGTCCAGCTGGACACTCCACCATCAACTAAAATAAAATCAAGTAAAACAGGGAGTGTAGTAGACATGCCTATTTTGTTCAACAAATATTCACAGCTTGTATCATTTATTGGATTTGCAGCCGAGTGTAATGATTTCTTAATGTATCCAGAATAGCTTAACACTGGAAATGAAGACATGTTTATTTTGCTTCACAAAAATTGATTCTGTGTATTGTATATTTCAATTTTCAGATTGTTACTCTCTTTATCTACCTATATTTGTCACTGAAATTTTCAATATTTCTCAAGATAGATGCAATACAAACGCCCAAATAATGCCCCAAAATTCTGATTGTCTATTAATTTCTTGGCATAGAATTTATTGCCCCTTTTCTCTAAGATAAAACAATCTGTTTTCTGATATTCAAAAAAAAGGTAAGCACACATGGCCCTAAGCCTACAAAATCAGTCAGGTTTGAAAATACTCTAAGACTTACAAAATGTTGCATTGAACACTTATTTCATAAAAGCTGAAACATAGCATTAGTACCTCAAACAAAAAAGAACAAAGGAAACTTCTACAGGTCTTACCAGGACAGGGTTCATCTGTGCAGGTGAGAAGACCATCAGTACAGGTACAGGTGTTACAGTTGACATGCACCACGTCACCTGACCCCACCTCCTGGCCCTGGTACACAGGGGAGCCGTCTGACAGCTTCCCAACAGCCTCACCTTCAGAACCAAGGCCAGACACTGTGAAGGTGCAGGGACACTCCTGGGGAAAGAAAAAAAACATCAAATTTTCTTCTAAATTGGATAGCAATTTCTTTTTTGCACAGAACCAAATTTTATATTAAAGACTGGCATTTTGGTGACCGTTTGTCACCTTCTTTAGGGCAATTCTGACAGACGCAGTACCAAACGTAAAGTGCTTACATATGTACATCGATAGGTATTTCGTGCCTTTTAACCTGCTTGAAATTTTCAGTTATTGAACATTTTTAAATTTTTGTGTTGTTTTTTAAGTTTCTAGTTTTAGCAGTAGTGTCTTACAAAAGAAAAACTTTATAATTTGTGAACGTAGATATATTTACAGTAGACCAAGGGTAAATTAGTACAATTATGAATACTTCGAGAGAAAGGTTTTCATCACCAAAATGTTAAGCATAAATGTCAAGGGACGTTCTTGATGGTAACATTACGAGCATTTAGATGTGAATGTGCACAACGAAGGAAGGACATTATATCCCTATGCAAAGTTCGTAGTAAAACATCTCACATCTTCTTTTGCACCAAAGTATAGTCCGATTGAATGAACATTATGTATTTCTGTTACAAGGTTTTATATATGTTTAGGCAGTGTGCATACAACTGAAATCTGAAGATTGCACCACAGCATTGTCTTCAGCACCGAGGACAGGTACCAGTGATTTTGAACATGGTATGTATCTTGATATATGAGTCCTATATCTTGTGAAAATTGCTATTTCAGACAGTGGAAATGTGAACTTGACTTTAACCAGTACCCTCCTTATCAATAAATCTACTCTAAACTCCATTATCTGTGTGTAATATGTGTGTGTGGAGGGGGTACAGTAGAAGTGGAACATAGACTTTCACAGTGTTTTTGAAGTTCACTGTTGAAACTGTAGCACAAAAGCACACAATTGTGGCGTGCTGTTTCATGATGCAAAAACCACAAGACTAAAACTGCTGAGAAAATTAAATAATTTACAGTATCTATAGTGATAATATGCTTGGGCAGTCTTGAAACCTCACCTATCCCTTGACCTCTTTATGGGTCATGGGGGCAACATGAATAATTACTCCACCTTACTCTGTCCGACACTCTCATAGCGTCAGCTAGGCCCAGTCCCGTCCATTCTTTTCTGTTATCTTCCCACATTTTCCTCTGCCTTCCCTTCTTTCAACTTTGAACCCAAAGACAGTAAAATATCTAACTTGTTGTGGTAATAGAAATAAAGAAAACAGTGTTTTACCAGTACACAGTTTCCAGCATCATCTTCCACCATCCCTGGAGGACAGAAGCACCCCTGGGTACAGTAGGGCTCCACACAGGTGATGTCACCTGTCCTCTCAGCACAGGTGTGGGGACAGGTGTTCACACACGGCCGCAGCTGCTTGCCAGGTGGACAGCCAGCTTCAGGTGGGGCAGACAAGAGGTTTAATGACGTACCCTTTATTTGAGATTGGAGTCATTTTTGTTTAAGGAAACTCTTATGAGTCTGTAGATTTTGTAAATAGACGAGTTTGCACCTCTGTAGACAGTTTGTATTCTACTTATATCACATGGGTTATAACATACTTTCCATTAACATTCAAATGCCCTCCAAGATTGGACTCTTAAAACACACACATTCAAAGGCGTTTGAAAACATCAAACATGTTCGAATGTTGATAGAAATTATATAATAATCCCTTATGACACAGGCAGTTTTTGTGGTCTGGAGAAGTGCAAACATGTGTATTAACCACTAAAATGCAACAGTTATTGAGTGAACGAAAGACACTTAAAATCAGACTGAGCCTTTAGAAAATAAATTGGGATTCAGAGAAGATAAGAACGAAATTGGCAAATATCTTTCCTTCCTATCATTAACCTTTAGCACACTGAGGTAGCTATTTGGCACTCAATGCCCTATTGATTAGAGAGTTAGGCAGCAGGGAGAAGGTTAAGATCATACCAAAAGCATCTTCTGTTCTCACCTTCACACTGCTGGGTGTTACATGACCTGGTCTCCTCATCATGACCTATGCAGTTCAGATCCTGACAGACAGGGGGCGGGTTATCACATGTCCTGCTGCGATACTGGGTACCACCACCACAGCTGGCTGTACAGGCAGTCCATGAGCTCCATGTGGACCAGTTGGGTACCACTGTGGACAGAAGAGATAGAAGCCTTAGTCAATAACATAACCCTGAACCCATTAAACATCCTGCTACAATACTAGGTAACACACTAACCAGTTGGGTACTACTGTGGACAGAAGAGACATTAGGCAAGATTTTACTAATTGACACAGAGTTCAACAGTAACCAGTTGGGTACCACTGTGGCAGACGGGACATTAGGCAAGATTTTACTTATTTACATACCCCTGGTCCTGCCATAGTACTGTTAGTACCACTACCACTATACACATGTTTGTAGGTGGCCCTTTGGTTCCAATACTCGAAATGTAGCCATCAGAACATTCAATTGTTAAATGTTAATGACAGCTCGTAATGATTCTCAGTGCTTTATTTACATCACTGTTTGCAGTTATAGCATTATTTACAAGAGTTTTAAAAGTATAGACTACATACCAAGTAGCTCCTCATTACAGATGAATCGTCCTTCTAGGCATGTACTGCAAATATAATAAAAAATTCATTTAGAAATTGATGATAAAAGTTGACAGAGACACCATATAATGCATTTCTGTTAACTGTAAAAACCCTTAAAGATAAAAGTGGCAAATTAAAAAGACTTATTTCCTTCACACAAAGAAAACTCTTAGACTATTTCTGGTTTTACTAAGTAAGACAAACTTTTAGAAAACTTCTTATTTGGTAGCTATAGTGCTTCTTTGATTTTGTATTTCTCTGAAACATCTACAATGCATGACTCACCAGTTGGTGCATTTGTAACTGACGACCTCCCCCGAGTCGAACTGTTCTCCATATATGGGGTTACCATCACTGTCTGAGGCCAGGTTCCACCTACAGGGGCAGTCTGTGGAGAAATAGGATCAGATTATGTTATATTTAGCTATATACAAGGCAGCGTTTTTTTCAGCAGCGACGCCTAACCTATAGATAGCTGCAGTACAAAATATAAGCAGTCAGTGTTGCGCTGAGGAAGGTGACGGACGGCCACCAAAACATCAGCTGTTGTTGTGAGTACTTTGGTTGTGAAGAAAGAACTTTGATATCAAATCATTTTCCAACCTGAAGGAATAATTCATGGTAGCCTTTTTTTAAATATCTGAACATCTCCTGACTCTCTTTAACAGTGACTATCGACTCTCAATGGCTCAAAGAGGAGAATTTCAGATGAATACGTATGCGTACTTGAATGCGTACATGCTGATGAAATGCAAAAATGCTGTCTATGCTTAAGCTACGATCCATTGAAATCAAAATAGACAAACCACCATGGCAGTTATCACAAGCCTGCTTCATGGAGTGAAAATGATCTGCTGTAAATCACTTTAATATAGCGGCAGGAAAATATAGTGGTTGGGGTAAAATGGAGTCTGCCACTGCACTTAATTTCAACGGTGGGAACAAACATCACCGTCTCAAATATAAGTGATCAAATATTTGTGATAATGAAATTTTAGCGGTGACCAGTGACCGTTTAAATTAGCTAGAATTAAGTTACAGTTAACAAATCAAGAATTACAGTATTTGAGTTGGTTATGTAGCTTCTAACCTGAAAGAAGCACACAGACTCCTCCCAGGTCCACTTGTCCCTCAGGACAGCCGCAGTCAGGCACACAGGCCGTCGTCTCACAGGTCACTCCATCCTGCACGTCACCACAGGTCCTGGGACACTGCTGAGGACAGGTCTGGTACACCTTACCTCCCACACAGGTCTTATCTGCAAAATATCATTATGATGAACATTTAAGTCACTGGCCTGGTACATATTTTCTCCTACAAAAGTCCCGTCTGGAAATTTATTACAACATTTTAAGAGGTCTAGTATACCTCACTTCCTACAGAGGTCTTTTCGGGATGACAGTGATTTTATCCATAAGGAATGGTGACACTTTCAAAATGTCTTGCCCAATGCAGATCTTATCTAGTATGCAATTGTTGTCATGGAGAATTTTAAATTTCTACATGTAAGTGCAAATTGTGTCTCTATCTGCACAAGTCCAGTTGCAGTTTTTTGTTAGTACTTTCACTCTCGATATTTTGAGTGAAAAGTTGTCAACCTTTTATTTACTAAATAAAAAGCTTCCTTGAATTGATGACCTGAATTTTGAATAATTAAACAGCACTTCACTTTCTTGGTCTTCTTACACATCACATGAAATAAAGAGGCTGGAAGGAAAACTTGCGTTAGACTACATGTATATCAATTCCCTGAAACTTAACATACCAAGGTATAAACTTTCCCTCACACTTTAATTTTTATGTAAAATTTCCAGCTCAGCATTGTATATTCAAGATATACAAAGAACCAACAAAGTTCATTGTTATGACCGTGGCATTGTATGTTATTACCTGGACAGTCTCCGAGGTTACAGTCCGAGGTCTCCACCAGTGACTCCACACAGTACATGCCTCCGTGCAGAGGTTCCGGGTCGTTACAGTAGCGATGGCGAGTCCTGCTCCCAACACCACAGCTGGCAGAACAACTGGTCCACTCGCTCCACTCACCAACATTACCATGAACTTAGGAAGAAGAAAACAAAAAATTCAATTAAGTAGAAAGGTAACATTAGCAAGCAAATACATAATGTTTAACTTCCTGAATTCAGATGGTCAAGCCTAACAAACTATTGCCCTACTCTACTTACTCTTACCAATGAGGTTTTGCTATTACTCAAACAAATGAATATTACATGTATATAGTGACCAGCCCCTCCACCTCTGTCCTACCACTTACTACATAATGTAATCAAACACTACACAGGTGTCTGCTACACTTTATGTAACTTACTTGGGCACTCCTGTGTGTTACAGTGGGCAGCCTCCTCACCCAGACCAGTGCAGGCAAGGCCCCCATAGGCCGGGGGAGGGTTGTCACATGACCTGTACCGGTACTGGACCTGTTGATCCATTGCAAATAAAGAGAGATTGACTTATCAGACGAAGCCTCTGACAAAACCATCTGAAGATGTAACGTACAGAAATGCAGTAATGATTTGAAAATAGTTTGCCACAGTTTAAAAAAAAGTACAGAATTAATCAAAGTCTATTATTTACTAGAAAAGATGTTAAACATTAAAGATGTTAAAAAAAGATGTTAAACGTTACACATTTATGTTAAGCATTAGATTCATTGGTCAGATCCTAAGCAGCTTGTACATAGTGCGTCTGGTGTGTTTCTCTGCAAGGCAGTTGACCGGATATCAAAAAACAAGGCAACAAAAGTAATGAACAAAAGAACTATGTTTTTTACTTACCCCTCCCCCACAAGTGACAGTACAGTTGGACCATGATGACCAGGTGGACCATTCCCCATCCGTGGTGCACTGGTGATCAGTACAGTCCAGTCCTCCATTCACACACACGCTGGAAATACAACAAATATCTAACTACTAGAGACATAAAGAATATAATATCTAACTACTAGAGACAAAAAGAATATAGCACATAATGCATATATTTTTGCATCTCATCATCTTTGCATTGGTATTTGGAAAATGATATTAGTTTTTTCTTCTTCCACTGTCGCAGGCGTCGCAGCAAAAGGACATGATAAATCTTTTTACTCTTCATATTCTTGTAGCAAACATTTGATAAATGTTAGTGACAGCATTGGACACCTTCACCGATAAGGCTATGATGTTTTTGGGTGCATTCTTATTTGTATAATCAAAAAGAAACATGTCACCCAAAAAAGGTCAACATCATTTGGCAAAGTTATGAGGTTGTGGAACACAAGTTAAATATTCTATGATATTATGAAATTAAGAATATTTCCATCAACCTAGAAAGCTGATATTAGCACTCTTAGGTCTAAGTATGAAAGGCAAAGTGTGAATGATACCATTGGTTACAGTCCACAGCGATGACCTGACCAGGGGTGAGGTAGCCATACTGCCCTCCCTCTGCCAACAGAAGCACTTCTGTAACCCCTAACAATAAAAGAAAGCATCCAAAACATTAAGCATATACTGTTATCCGTCTGGCTTCAAAAATGACTCTTGTTCAAGATTGTGGCAAAGAAAATTTCGCTTTATAATGGTTTTCCTTGATTTTGAAGTTTAAAAAATTCTGGTTTACTGTTGAGCTAGTACATTCTGACCAATTGAGTATAGACAGATATCCTTGATTTTCACACTTTTAACTAGATTTTGACTAACCTGGGTAGTCGTTGACATCAAACCGACAGGGACACTGACTGATGGATGTACATGTGCCGTTGTTGAGTACTGTGTCGTCTGGACAGCCACACTCGTACTGACACTCTGCAGCATTCTCAACGTACTCTGTGCCTTCCCAGATGTCTACACAAGACCTAAGTACAACAAACATCCTATTAGATACAATGTTGATAGCAAATTGTATGAATTGTTGTCTCCAAAGCAGCAAATGTCTTTTTTGCTCTGTGACAAAACCACAACCACTGCCATATTTTCATGGCAAGAAAGTCATTGAAACAAGCTGCTTATTCAAATGCTTCCCAAACCTTTTGATCAGTGTAAGGACTGTACCCATCTCTGTTTCTATAGCTCTTGGGCCATACAGTTTGCACATGCACTAAAAATAGTACATCAGAGAGCTAGTCTACTGGTAGTGGCATGTGTTCAACTCCAAGACTCTTTCTCCTAAATGCTGATTACTTTGCTGAGAAACCAGTATGAACCATTTTTAAAGATCAAAAATTAGAGTCAGAAGTTTGCCTGGTTTTAGGCATGCACATACAGGTGTTACTATAGAGCTAGGGGAATTTTCCTGATACTATGAACCTGTACATTCTGTCTGTGTTCTTTGTCATCCCTGGGCTATGCTTTCTATGAAATGAATTAAAGAGTTTCTTAAGTCAAAGACGACCTGTCTAACCTTGGACCTAACCGACAGGCCATGACAAAGCCCTCGACACATTCGGGGCCACACTCCACGGGGTCCATGTGGCAGGTGCGTGACTGTGTAGACGTCCCCTGACACGGTTGACCGTTGTTCTCCGGTGCAGGGTTTGTGCAGGTCCGAGTCCTGGTCTCGCTACCGGGAATGCACTCCTGACAACCCGACCATGTACTCCATGGAGACCAGTGACCATCAGCTGAGTAGAAAAAAATTAGCGTATTAAGCATTTTTGAAGATAAATGACTGATTACAGCAAAAGAAAATAAAGTAAAGATATCTGCCAATAAAGGTTACACATTCCGTTTAACAATGTACAAAGACCATTCAAACTCTAGAACTAGATTTGGAGATTTACTTCCTGACGTTTTGAGTGACATCCATCACTCTTCTTGAGCGTTACTAGAATTAACTGGCAGAACAGATCAATACTAGTACATCAAATTGGAAACCGTTTGGACATGTCAAAGTCACTATCTCATAAGGGTCATGATATTATGCAAATGTAATTTAAATGTAAATCATGTTGGGATAGTTTCTATGGTAAGAATATCATATTATTCCTATGGTAAAAAATATTACAAAATAGCTTCTATGATAGAATTTGATATCTGAAGCAAAACTCAAAAGTTTCCCTATATTCTGTACTATTGATATACCTGTCCTTGGTGCTGAGAGTATAAATAGAAATAACTGATAAAATTGAAAGAAAATGAAGTAAAGATACTAGACTGTATTTCCTGTGAAATAAACAGAAAAAACAATAACATCCATATTTTCATATTACCAGGAAATACCATTTCCACTCCTTGGTGCTGAAAGTATTGTTGAAATTGCAACCTCTTTTTACTTTTCGAAATTCTTTACATTCAAGTGCTGGAGCATACTCCACGGGTAAAAAAAAACTTTCAAAATCAGATAGGCACCGTTGCATTGGCAAGAAGTCTTATCATCTCCAAGAATATAAGCATTGAAAAGAAAGAAGGGATACACAAACAAATACCATCTACAGTACTAGATTCTCAAATGGATGCTGTCTCTTTGTGTGAAGCACGAAGTATGTTGCAAACAAGGAAAATGTTGCCAACCAGCATGTCCAATTTTTAACCATCTCCCTGCTACCTAACCCATATCCAATTCATATTTGGTGCCAAAGTGCTACCTTAGCCTACTGAAGGTTACACTGATCACTCCTTAAAACAGATTTTCAGCTCTCATTGTTCTATATCAAAAACTTAAGCTTGTAGTAAAGAAAACAAGATACTTACTTGGGCAAAGTGTTGGCACATCACATGATGACATCTCCTTCTGTATGCCGATCCCCATTGCAGTTGTCTGCGTGCCCTGGCACATAGCGCCCCCATGCGCCGGCTCGGGGCAACTGCAGGTGCGGTACCTGTGCTGCATGGAGAAGCCGCAAGTCCTGGTACATCCCATCCAGTTGGTCCAAGGGCACCAGTCTCCTGCGACTAGAAATACATGGTTGTTTCTATCAAAACTTACAGGTGTTGTAGAGGCTGTTTTTATTTAAACTTACAGGTGTTACAGAGCAGTACCTGTCTTGAGACCAACCTATTTGGAAAATCAAGTTTTGTTGGCATCCAACCTTTCAAAAACCGATATATTCATTAATAAAATCACCATGAGTTTTGCATAAAGAATCCTATGCCTAACAATAAGTATCAGAAGACTACATGTTTTGATACACAACTATCCTCTCCTAGTAATCCTAGACAATGTGATTATATAATCATAGATGCAGCAAATGTCAAGTGAAGTGAAATAGCATATGCATATATCAGAAATATACATGTGAAATCATTCCAACATGTCTACTTACTGGGGCAGGGTTCATCAGTGCACTCAAATCTCCCATTCTTGCACACACTGTAGAAAGAAATTATCACTATTAAAACACTTTAATTCTCTGGCAACATAAAACATGACAACCAATTTCCATGCTGTTATTTAGTTACCAATGTCATATATAATGGATTGAATATGAAGTACACGAGTTGAAGCAGTGCACTAACATATAGACAAAAAACTTGAAACAAAAAGACTCCTGCAGTTCCCACCCAACTGCTAGGGGATCCAAACCTACACCTCTTACATGCAAGGTCAAAAGTTACCTGTATCTACCTCCCAAAAAATGAAGGCCAGGTCAGGTCCAGATCATGAGATACTAAAACTGGACATTTTCCTGCAGTATCATAGAAAGACACTAGGGGACCGTTAATCAAATCTGTACTTTATCTTGCAAGCACAAATTTACAGAACATATGCCAAGAAGTTAACTATTGTAAATGCATTAATGAAGGTTAGACATCCAGGTAGTAAGATACGCCAAAAATAGTTACTCAAGCAACTGGATAAAATCCAGTTGCTTGAGTAACTATTTTCGGCGTATTGTAAATGCATTTAATTCTGCGAGGATTTTGTTTTGTTTTGGTATGGAGAAAATAGCATGTTTGTGGTGGTTTTAAGTACAATAGTAGGGCTGAAGTCATAGATGGGCAAAAAGTTTTGTGGTGGTTTTGATTTTGCGCTAAAGAGTTCAACGCAAAAACCACGAACATAAAACCACCACAAACATTTCTGCATTTACAGTATTTAAGGGATACAGACTAAACTTACCACTCATTACAGTTCTTCTGAATGGTTGCTTCCGGTGGATACTTCTGATCAGTCTCCACATCCAGACAGAAACATTCGGCCGGCTGTACGCACGCCGTTCTATTCTCGTTCAGAACCAGACCCTCCGGACAGTAACAGCCTGCTTCACACGACCAGTAGCAGTGTTCGATGTCCTCACAGCTCCGAGGACAACTTGGGCCACACTCGTCAAAGAAGCTTCCAGTGATGTTCTCACACTGAGGAACTGTATTTAGAATAAAGACCAAGTTTTTAGGATTTTTTTTCTATTTTCAACATTATCTTTTAGATTTTCGGAGCCCTTTTTAGGGCTTAAGGTACCCGCATTCAGCATGACATTTGCAAAAGCTTTTCTAGATTGCAAGTAGAGAAATATATTATTTTCAAAGTTTTCAAGCATGTTGTAATTAATATGAATCACAATCAAGCAAAATGTCATAAACAAGGTACAAAAGATTGAAACAGAGGAAGCACAATTGCTTGCCAATGGGTATTTGTAGAAAATTTGATGAACTTCCAAGGAAACGTTTTGACAAAATTGCAGGTAAACAAATTAATATCTTGATCCCTGTCTTCTAAATCACTCACTCACTCATTCATTCATTATTCTTTTTTTCCATATTCATTCTCCTGATTTATTGCTTCACAGGAAACGGCCATCACTCACTCACTCACTCACTCACTCACTCACTCACTCTCTCACTCACTCACACACTTACTCTGACAAGCTTGCTCTGAATTTTCTCACGACTACTCTTTCGGAGGAAGAGTCACTTTACATTTCACTGTTTAGTAGTCTCAAAATGACTAGAGATTTCAATCTTTTTCTCTATCTATCATATTCACCACATGGACAACATTTTCTGGTATCTATTAGCATGCAACCTTTTGACTTTTGACAATAATAGATATAAGTTTATTGCAAGTTCTTGCCCGTAGGCTAATTGCAAGTACATGAAACATGGAAGGACGGACAGACAATTGGTAACAATATAGCATGTGACTATTCTAGTTCTAATACTAACACTAAATTCTATCTTATTTGGGTTTGACTTCTTTTTTCGAGACAGTGGAAGACGAATGCTCCCACTTTTTCTGTAATGTGTGGGTTTTGTGATGTTAACAGGAGTCAGAGTAGTTTTCTTTTGTTCTGTAAACATGGAGCAGTTTGGATGGAATTTGGTGGCCTCTTTAAACAGCGCCTTTCTTTCTTGATCGTAGAACGGGCAACTTGAAATAAAATGTGTTTCGTCTTCCACCGTGTTAATAAGCAAACAATAGTATCTCTTGATTGACATGATACAGTTGAGTAGATATCTACTCACTTGGACATTCTTCTAGGGTGCAAGTTGTTGCCTCAGATGCCAGTCCCACACAGTAAGCTCCTCCGTTAGATGGTGGAGGGTTGTTGCACTCCCGGTGTCTCGCTGTGAAGCCCATGTCACATGTCTTACTACAGGAAGTCCATGGAGACCAGGGACTCCAATTGCCATCATCTGAAGAAAAAAAGTTAAATTGTGAATTGATTTTTGTGAGGACTGAAGTTTGCGGTAAGAGGCAAAATGAGGTTTTTGCAGAAATCCACTTTCACAGTTGAAAAGATGTTGTAGTACAGTAGAAAACAAAACACACATTAGCAGTGTCATAAATCAATAATAAGAGGCCACTGCCAAAAAACGCAAAAATTAAAAACAATGCAAACATTTTATCTCCTGAGAAGCTTATATTCCTCTGGTTATGATAAGAAACACAATGATATCCCTATTTTCAGTAACACGAACATACCTGTCCTTGGGGCTAAAAATGTTGATGAAACTGCAATCTATTGCTGACCACAATAAGACACAGTCACACTATGTACACTATACACTAATTTACCAGGAAAACGTCCCTAGTTCTTGAAGACAAGCACAGTGAACAAATTAAAGACTAAGAGTTTCCTCCTTCCTTCCTTTATAATACTCTTTAGACAATATTCAGAATAAAAAAACATCAAACCCAAATCACACATACACAAAAACATTTACAGATATGATATCATCTACAGACATAGAGGTCTAAAGGTTGGAAGTTTTATGTAAAGTTTGAACTCTTTCCAGTACCATACATATCAGGTGACCAATTTAGCCCCCCTCTCAAAAGAGAAAGTCTATTTCTTAACCTTCTCCCTGCTGCCTAACTCTGTAGCCAATAGGTAATTGGGTGCAAACAACTACTTCAGTGTTCTAAATGTTAAAGCAGACAACAAAATGATAGCTTACAAACACATGGCCCAGCGTCACATGACGTGTGTTCCTCAGCATCTCCCTGGCACCCCTCGGGTGGTGGCGGGTCGCTGCAGGTGCGATAACGATACTGGGTCCCGTTACTACATGTCACGCTACAGTCACTCCAGGGGGTCCAATGGGACCAACCACCTGTTGGTGCTGAGGGGGGGGTTAAGGTTAAATGTTCCTCAATTTCTATTTCTTTAGATGTAAACAGATGTAATCTAGAGGTAAGGTAGACGTAAACAGATAACAGTATTTTATGTGTCTTAATTGACAAAATGATGTCACGGCAACTTACCTTAGTGCATTTGCCAGCAATTGTATCTAAATTATGAAAGGTTTGGTAGGGAATGTAATTCAAAACAGAAATTTATATGCTTTTACATATCTGTGTCCTTACATATTTTTTATCCTTTGGCTGTCCCTGTTCATGCTAGAAATATTGACAAAAACAATTCAAGCTTTCAGTAGCAAATATCATATGCCTTATTGAATAGTTGAACTATAAGAATAAGATTATGAATGGATTTTGTGAAGAATGCAATGCAGCACAAAACATCGTTAAGATATTTTTTTACCTTTCACTGTCCCTTTGCAATCTACAAAACATCTAATTTGACGAAAACAGTGCATGATTTCAGTAACGCACATCATATGCCTGATTTGCTTGTAACAAGAATGAACTATCATTGCGACCGTTTTCCATCAAAATTATCATTAGCATCCCTTATTCACAAACTTTCGTTTCCCAAAGGATACGTATGCAAGGCTGTGTGTTGCAAACTTCCACCTCCTCTGACACCCCCTCACACGGTTTCCCCCCATCCTGAGGGGGAGGGTTGGAACCACTACGGTACCGTCTCTTAGTCCCTCCATCGCATGGCTTGGTGCAGTTGCCCCAGGAGGACCACAGAGTCCAGTCACAATCAACTTATGCACAAAATAGTAAAAACATTTGTTTATCATACTGTCACGGTTATTGTAAAAAAACACATTTGATAAAGCATTTGGCTTGGAGGACTCAGGAAACTTGGTTTTGTAGATAATGTATTTAAGGGATCCAAAGTCACCTTTAAATGATGATGCTGCATAATATTCATTATAGGCTTGGTTAATCCTATTTTTCTACATCTTTTTCATCTTTAAACATTTCCCAACCAAAGCGTTCATTTACATGTATCATCATCATCATCATCATCATCATCATCATCATCATCATCATCATCATCATCATCATCATCATCATCATCATCATCATCATCATCATCATCATCATCATCAGTCTTCCGGATTTAATCCGGTGAAATACAATCAATAAAGTTGATGTACCATATGTACCATATGTACCATATTGTACCTTTAAGTTAAATAACGTGTGAACAACTCCTACCTGGACATGGGTCCTCACTACACACCATGTTGCCTTGAATGCAAGTACTGGAAAGGGAAAGAAAAAAAAACGAAATTGGTTTGAAAGACACTATTTAGAACTATTACAATTTCTTCAAGAAATATATGGATTGTTCAATATTAGTGACAAATAACAATCTTTTTTTGAATACAGTAGCTATGGGACAGATTTGCTCTTACAGCTAAATACACTAGGGGTATTTGAGTCTGCACCTGTTTTCATTAGAATCCTCAACAAATTTGTGTCAAGAAATCTCATGTGTCATTGAAATGAGAGAGAACTCACCAGTTCTGACATGGTCCGACCTTGATGACAGCTCCGATGTCGTACTCCTGACCTTCATAGTAACACCTGCATTCCGCAGGGTCCACACATACCTCATCCTGAAGCAGCTTCCCATGCGGACATCTGGAATATATATGACAGAAAATTACAGCAAATCCATTTAAGGTCACAACAGTTAAGATTCATGGAACAGTGAAAATCAAGTGTTTGCAGTGTCTTTGAGTTTGTGGTTGAAACAACCAAAGTAACACAATTAAACGTTAGATAAAGCATATTATTTTGCAGTGTTATTAGTTAAGCAATTTGGAAATGCAAGATGTACAATAGTTTAGTTGTAAATTTAGGGACTATTGTTAGTATTCAAGGAATTTTTTCTACCGTTGAACTGTAAAGCCCCCGTCACAATAAGAAATTCAGCTCGGCCGACGTGTTGGCGAGCTTAAAACGTGCATTTTCGGCCGAAGTACAGCCGGCGCCCTGTCAATAATGCGGGCTTCAGGCAATTTTTAAAAATCAAAGTTGATCCAAATATTGGCCTTTTCAAGGTTAGTCGATACTGACTTCGTCCACGTCCAAGAGATGGTACCATCTCATGGGGGATTTTTAGTTTTTAATGTTCGACGGACGTCAACCGGGATTTTCATTGGAAAATACGGTCGACGCTCCGGCGATTTTGAAATTCAGGGAGCTACGGGTGATCTACAAAGTCGGCCTACGGTCACATGAATTGTGACGCCGGCTTAACCCATGACCACAGAGGGAGAGAGAGAAAGAGAGTATAAGAGAGAGATTCTTTAGAGACTCATGTGTCTAATTTTATTTTTCTCACCTGCATCCATCTAGACACTCTGATGTACACATGACCTGTGAGCTGAGTTCAGCACAGGTGCGAGGACAGGTGGTACCACAGGACTCCTCACCTATGTACTCCATACCTGGGGGGCACTCCTCTGTTGGAAAGAAGGTCATACAAACACAATAGTTCACAATACAAAATACTACAATATAAGGGGTTACAACTGCATAATATGTGACGAAGGACAGGCAAGATAGTAATTGTACATGATAACATTTAAATTTCTTTTACGATTTAATTCTTCGCCATTATGAGTCGGACCTCCTAGCAGTTTGTTTTGGAACAGCAGAGGCATTTTGTCTGAAACTTTGGAAGAGGATAACTCAATAAAGGATGAATGGATTTTCATGATATTTAGAATGTAAGTACCTTAGACAGTGATGTACATACTGCAATGCAAATTTTACAAATCGTAGCTTAATTTGCACTGTCAAAAGAAGGTAGTAGCTAACATGAAGATTGTAGGGGGAATGGGCAATATATTGAAAAATCAGACTCCATGCTACCTTGGTAGATTATAACTCTCTCTAAATAAAACCTATTGTGTCATACCTGGGCCGCAAAAACATTTGATACGGGTGTTCCAGGCCGGGCACTAACTTTCGTTATTACAGGGGGTTCTACTTTTTTATCACAAAGGCTTCCATAGAATATTTAAAATGCATTAGTGCACCGGTTGCGCCACTGTCAAAAATTTGAATACCAAATTCGGAGGTTGGAATTGATGTTGTTACAATTTTTTTGTTCGAGGATACAAAACTCTCTCAACTTCTGGCACATTTTGCATCGAAAGATGTGTTTTTTTTGTCAAAGCCCGGTACTTTAGGCGATACAGAATACACCATTTTGTATTCTATATGTACATATTGAATGATGATAACCCCTTGAACACTCACCACATGGAGCCCCACACTCTTGACTCTCAGCAGGTGGCCCTGTACAGTCCCCTCCTCCGTAGGCAGGTGCAGGACTGTTACAGGTGCGCTGACGGTACCGGCTGCCTCCGACACAAGACTGGGAACACTCTGTCCAGGTGGTCCAGGTGCTCCAGCTGCCATCAACTATGATATATCAAAGATGGAATAATTAAAAGGTTTAGGTTTTTCAATCTCCCAAGCCTTATCATGTATGATTATTTTCAAGAAGCAATGCATCATATATTTTTTTTTCCTCAGGCATCATAAGTTTCATCAGATGTTCTAAAGATTCCCTCATCTTTCCTAATTCATGATGCAAATATGGTCTTTTATGTGATGGTATTTCCTATCCTCCTTAAAGGCACCCAGAGCATTTTATGAGGCTTGAAAACTGTAAATATTCTACTTGCTGTAATCTTTATGAAATTGACATTTGATGCCACTGTTTACCACATGTGCGTGCGGATTTCTTATCCAAAGTGCTCAAAAGCGGCACAAAACTAAAGCTACATGGTGATCTTTTAGTTTCACGCGCCTAGTGTAAATAGACCGAAACAAAAACCCCGCCCACCTCCGTCAAACGTAGACATGCAAAATTAAAACATAAAAATGCAAATATTTGACGGGCATGCAGTCACCCTCTCCTTGGTTGAACCGCTAATTGTGATGGACAGCTAGGATCAGTCTATTAGCGCTTGGATTTTCTATCAGTTCTCAACACACAACGACATCGTATCTTTGCTCCTTTAATGTCAATATGTAATGGTATAGTGTTATTGAAACTTACTATGTGTCGGAATGTCTAGAAATTTTAGGTTTTTTTTAAAGTCAAGTTTCAAGCCTCATAAATTGCTCCGGATGCCTTTAAATAGCTTTTTTCAATGGATGAAGCAACACTACATACTTTTTTTTAAGTCACTGTCAAGAAATTAAGAATAAAATTTAATTTGTTTTCAGTCTGAGATTTGCCATCCCTTGCCACTAGAAGATGTCACTTCACAAAAAGCGAATAATTAGCAAAACGACCAACATCTGCTGAATATATAGCTTCTTAATGTAGAAGCACAGCTTAGACGGTTGTCTTTAGAAGTGTTGGAACACGACTCGGAGGATTGGAAGTGTTTCATCTGACAGGGACTTCTATGGATTTAAGTTTCTTACTAGGACATCTGTCAGCGTGACAGTCCTGTGACTGCATGTACTCCCCTTCACACTCCTGACCTCCGTAAGCAGGGGTGGGGCTGTCACAGCTCCTGTAGCGCACCTGGGGACAAAAAGTTTTATCGTTGGAAGTACTCTGGACTATACTTGTTGATATTACACTGTAGGTCTATAGCCAGAGAAAGGGCATCGCAAGTTCTGTAACAAATAAGATGCTAACACAGATTGGGAAAATGATTATAAGAGCTTCAAAAGTAACACCTTGGGCGCACACAGAATCCATTTATGATAAGATTTTGTAACAAACAGTAAGCTACCATCACAAACTATAACATTTTCATGACAATTCACAATGCTGCAGGCAAAATAGAGCCCTTTGGGCGCACACATGTTATTGTTTAACTAGCTCACCTGCTGTCCTACTGCACCACCATTCCCCACACAGGTGGCGCTACAGTGGGACCAGGAAGACCATGGGCTCCACTCTCCATCAACTTGGATAAACACATAAACACAATCAGCTTTGTCACACTTTGGAACTTGTTGCCACCAGTTACTGTAAGAGCATCCTCATTTAGATACCTCTAGACGTTATGCTTACACTGTCAGCTAGATATGCAACAGTTAGTAGTGGCAGGTCATTCAGTCTAACATAACCAGCTACTTCCATACCGTGTGTCTGTGAAGCCGGTGTGATACGCCAAAGAACGGTAAATTCAGGTTATACCTGCTATATAGATACAGATACAGAATTCACATATTCCAAAAGTAAGAAAAGGTGATTCTGTAGAATTTAAAACTTACCATGGCAAGGAATGTCTGGGCAGTCAATTCTTGCATCCAAACAAGTGCTGGAATACAAAGAGTAAAAATCTAAGATCTTTGAAAAACTACCCATAAAAATCATTTTAGACAACAGCAAATTGCTTTGTGAACAAGTCTTACAGTTTATTGCTGATGATTATGCACCTACCAGTTATTGCAGCCCCTCTGTATTACAGTTCCAGGTGCCACTTCCTTCACCACAGTGTCACCTACAAACAAAGAGAGAGATTTCAACAAAGAAATAAACTTCCAAAGAAAGTATACCGATACTTGCATATACGAATACGGCAACAAATTACGGCAAATTCCGGCAAATCAATCAGCATATGGGGCTCAAATGCTCGGGCGAAGATCTTGTTTTTCTTTACGTATTTTCGCTGGCTTTCTTTGATTGAGTCTTGTAAAACAGGTTTTTAATGAGATCAACGTATGTCAAAGGCACCGATATAGATTTTTTGCAAGCATAATAATAGCAAGAAACGAAAGAGTGTGATTATCGAACGGTAGACGTCTTCCCCACTCCCGAAACTGCAATGCAAACCCAAAATTTAGCCTATAGTTTTGGGTCATTTTACGATATAATCGGACAAGATTTTATACAATACACCAAACTTTACCATTATGGGCGATATAGTTATATGCATTATTTTTAAAATTGAGTGAATGGTAAATGGTTTGGTGTCTTGGAATTCTATACAGTCAGATAGACGAAATATACAGAAAAGGTATACAAATAATTGGCATATACTGTAATACTTAAAGCATTCTACATGTATGTGGAAATACATGTATCACAATGTTCAACTTTCAAACATCATTGAAAAATAGCACTCTGTCCAACCTTAATGTTAGGGCTATTTATTGTTAGGAACAGACAAGAGATATCGGTATCTACTAAATACATTGTACTTTATGTACAAGCTACAAACTATCTACAATATGTTTATCTTATGTTTGTGAAAATTAATAAAAAGAATGATTTCTAAAATAAAATATCTACAGTCACTCTGCAGTCCTGATCAAATGGTGCAATACCTACCCATATATACTTTTGATACCAAGTCCTCAGGACAATATAGCAGTCTGGTACACAGTTCTCAAAGGTATGGCAACGGCTAAACCACACAGACACATGTATATGAAGGTTAGACATCCAGGCAATAAGATATGCCAAAAAATAGTTACTCAAGCAACTGGATAAAATTATGAATCAGTCAGACGTTTCAAACAGCATCTGTTGTCTTTCGTCAGTGATACATTTGAGGAAAAGTAAAATAAACAAACCTGTTTCTGTGACAGTTACCACTCTGCAGCGACACTCGACCGGCGTGACACACATCCCATCCTGTAGCACCATGCCGTTAGGACAGTAACATCCCGGTACGCAGTCTCCAATAGTGCAGGCTACACCGTCCTGCAGATCCAGACAACTGTGTGGGCACTCTCCACACATCAGGTGAACCTTGGTGTCATCACACTCCTCTGGAAAGTAGACAATAGTGAAAGAGTTTAATACAGACAGTAAAAGCTGGCAGTTAGTTCAAGTGGTTTTGCACAACAAGTATGGAACCATTGCTATGTCTACAGGTACCTCAAAATCTAAAAATCTAAACCACATCAAAACTGTCACGGCACATCATACAGTTCTGTGTTGGGAAGTGGTATCACTTAGGATTTGATTTTCAGAGATAGAGGAATCCAAAATCTGACTGCACCTGTTTTGACGCTGTTTTGCCTTTAGGGACCTAAAAACAGAACATAAATTTAAGCTTCAAAACAATATCTATACGTACCTTCACAGTCTTTAAGGTTGCAAGCCTTAGTTTCCGTGTCATCACCCGGGCAACCACCCGTAGGCAGGACGACCCCTCCGTCCAGGGTGACGTAGCAGTACCTGGTCCTGACGATCTCCCCCGGACCACAGGGGGAAGTACAGTTGGACCAGGAACTCCAACTACTCCACTCTGGGGTGATCACTAAAACAAACAATGTCAGTGAAATACAATGAAAGTATCGCTTTTTAGAATGAATTAAAATTCTGAAAGAACAAACATAACGGAAAGTATTTGTCGGAAATTGATTGATTTGTGCCTGTTCACACTTAAGTACACCCTTACTTGTTTTCAAATATATGGCAAATTTTATCATGATTGGATCCTATCTGTCTATATCAGTTTTATACATGGTAACGTTATACCTGCCCTTTGGAGTAACATACTGGCTTTACTTGCACATGGCGAGAGCTGATTATTATATGACACTGAATAACCTGTCATGTCTAACCTTTGCACATCTAAATCAAGGACTTGTTTAAAGCTAGCAAGGATACCCCTATACAATACTTGGTGACAATGACTGCCACTCTACGGTACTTTTAGAAAAGAAAATAACAAATTTTAAGCACTTCAACTCTAATCCTAGTGGTCATAACCACTAATTTCTTAACTCTTCTAAAAGCATAAGACTGGCAGCTTTCAAAGCCAGGAGTCAATTGCAACCAGGTCTAATAGCCAGGGCTAGGCAGCAATACAAGACCCGGAATATGTGTAACATAGAAGTGGATTTGATAACCATAAGTAGACTACTACAAGTCACAGGACAAAGGAATTCTTACCTGGACATTGTGTAAGCACACAGGTCTCCACCTGACGACTGAAGCCCTCACACAGCTGTCCACCATTAGAGGCAGGGGGGTTGTTGGTTGACCTGAAAATTTTGATAGAAATTTTGTTGTAACTGATGGAAAAATTGGAACTGTTACAGCAAAATGTTGTAATTATGCCAAGATTTACTACCTACTATTATAAATGAGTTATATTTGATTATAACAACAGGAAAAGAAAAATTTCAACTGGTGTTTCTTCACCTAAAACGTTCGTGCAGACCCGTGCCACAAGTCTGGTCACATGGTGTCCAAGCTGTCCAGGACGACCAACCACAGTCAACTGGAAAAGAAACAGAATGCAATTGTATTGTATCAACAGAGCAGAATGCGATTGTACTTTTTTTTACAATGCAATTGTATGTTTTATATCATTCGAAAGTTTATCTATTGCCCTTAACAATGTTATAGATCCGTTTTTTATGGTTGTACATGCATAGATTGAGCACCAGGACTTCTTGTGTGAGTAGGCCTAAAAAATATGTTAGATCTGTACTGAATTCAGATGTGTTTATTTCCAATCAATCACATTAGGGTAGCACTTGTGTTTGTAGTGTGATGGCTTCAGTTCTGTTCATTAAATTTACTTGCGTTTACTTACCTGGACAAGGGTGTTCTGTACAGACCATTTCCCCATTGATGCACTCACTGCACAAGAAAAGAAGGAAGAATTATTGGCTTTGAAACCACAAAAACAAACTGCATGTTTCAAACTACAACAGATCAATTTTGTCTCCTTTTTCACAGCTGCAGTTTACATTGAGCTTGTAGCACATACTTTTTGTGCCAGATATCATATATTATGATGATTTCGAGATTGCTTTAACTGCCTTTTACATTCAAAAGTTCTACTATTTTCAAAGCTGCAAGCATAATGCTTTGAGTTGAATAACATTTTTAGAACAAAAAATCATCATTTAAAAAGATGTAATATGAGAAAAGTCATAACTAGTTTCATCAGATTTTTAAAGGAGCTAAACTGGACCCTAAAACATACTAAACTAAACAAAATGTAATATCTATTTCAATATAGCACAATTTTCGACATGGTCTCACCAATCAGTGCAGTTGTCCACAGAAACCTTCTGTCCTGGTATGTACTCTATCCCATTGTAGGTGCAGTGACACTTTTCTATCGCCACACAGGTGGCGTTCTGGAGGTAGGTGTCAGGGGGACAGTAGCAACCTGTGGTGATATAGTACAGTCAGTTACTGTTAACCTTCTTTATGCTGCCTAACTCTGCAACCAATAACTAACTTCAGTGTGCTAAAGGTTGAATACAGGATCCAAATTATGGCAATTTTGAAGATGTTTAGATTTACTTTTAACAAAAACGGAGATACAAAAACATTGCTCACTTTAGATCTGAACACTAAGCTTTCAACTAAACACATAATGGTTAGTTAGATAGCATGTTTTACTAATTTTCATGTCATATCTACTAAGTTATGAAGAGTTGCCAAATTAAGTTGCAAAGTGCATTGAACAGGTGCACTGAGTAGGTGCATTGAGCAAGTGCATTGAACAGATACATTGTACAGGTGCATTGAACAGGTGCGTTGAACAGATGCATTAAACAGGTGGATTGAGCAAGTGCATTGAACAGGTACATTGAACAGATGCATTAAGCAAATGCATTGAACAAGTGCATTGAACAGGTGCATTGAATATGTGCATTGAACAGGTGCATTGAACAGGTGCATTGAACAGGTGTATTGAACAGGTGCATTGAACAGGTGCATTGAATAGGTGCATTGAACAGTGCATTGAAGAGGTGCATAAAACAGGTGCTTTGAACAGGTGCATTGGAGGATGAACTAGAGTTGAAAAGCAGTACCTTCATCACAGGTGGTTGTACAGCTGATCTGTTCACTCAGATCTGCACATGTCTGAGGACAGGGGTGGAACTCCTCATTCAAACACTCCTCTTCCGTTACCTCTATCCTTCCCTCAGGACATCCTGATAAAATGCACAAGAAGCCAATTATAAGCACACAAATTATCAATTCAAATGACTATTATTCAATCATGAAAAATTGACATGGCTATCATCTTAATTTCTACACTTAGTATATTTTCATCCGTTTATGCTAATTGCTAATGGGCTTAACCATCTCCCTGCTGCATAAACTGGTAACACATACAGATTTAGTGCCAAATTGTTACCTTAGCAAGCTGAAGGTTAAACATTTTGTTTTATTTTTAAAGACCAGTTTAGGACTTTCTGCTTAGCTTCTTAATAGATATAAGCTTTGAATTTTAAAAAAATCCAATTGTTACATTTGAAATGTTGTGCAAGAATTATAGAGATGATATAGAGCATTCATAGATACATGTAAAATTATTTTCTTAATCTTTATCAAGCAGAAGCGCTAAAGGGAAATCAGAAGGGAAAATGTTAAAGCTGAAACCCAAGCTCACCCTCAGGACATGGTGTCTCATTGCAATACTCCATCTCCCCTGAGCTACCCTCGCAGTACTCCCCATTGTTCTTGGGAGGTGGGTTAGAGCAGGAGCGATAGCGGAACCTGGTTCCCCCACCGCACGTCACGTCACACGTGGTCCACAGTGACCACGGGCTCCAGTTTCCGTCAACTGTAACAAATTAATTAGTAACAAATTGATTAGCAGAATATTCTTATGACCGAGTTTGCCACTCACAATTGCTTGGAAATTTGGGTTCAAGGTTAGATTATCCTTATCAATGAGTTTTAAACAATTCATGCAGTTAGATATGCAAAGGTTAGATGTGACAGGTCGTTCGTTCTAATATAACCAGTTGCTGCCGCGCCACATGCCTGCGAAGCTGGTGTGTCACAACGAAGGATGGTTATACCGGCTACATAGATACAGAACTGATACAGATAACACGTGTTCAATCCAAATGCCTTTATAGCAATATGTGTACCCTATGTATATGTGTAAGATAACAAACAACTATAGATGAATAATGATGATAGGAAAAACCTTAGGAAATATCCATTGAACTGTCACTATGAAATCTAAGAACTTTAAGAAATCTCCTTTAATTGAGTTTGGCAATATAAAAAGGCTGTAAAAATTCAAATGTGACAAAATCTTTAACCTTAAGTGTACAAAAATGTATGTATGTTGTTTAGAATTCATAGTACATGTATATTATATGCAAAGAGAAAGTACAATGTAAGGTAGCAAGCAAGAAACAGTACCATACGGCAAATTTCAAGTACTGATTTATAATGAAATTTGCCGTTTAGTAGACTGTACCTGGACAAGACTCCACAAAGCATGTTTGAGACTCCATGTACGGTCCCTCACACGGCTGCCCCCCATCCTGAGCCTCCTGAACAACAGTACGGGTCCGCTTAGCAACACCGATTCCACAGGTACGGGAACAGGACTCCCACATAGTCCACTGGTTCACAATACAGTCAACTGTTGAGGATAAGATTATGATAAATGACACTGAATATAGATACAATGATGAATGATAGAGAATACTGGAAGCTGAACTTTGTATATGCTTCAACTCGCAAGTGTGACAATAATGTATGTATTTATGTATTTATACATATAAATAAACTGTATCATTCTGACCTCTTCTGAATGGTTGTTCCATTTGAGTTTTGAATCATATAGAGAACATTTCATCCTTTAATGAAATAAGCAATCCCCTATGTGACATAAAGATCAACATGATGAAATGTAAAAAGCCCCTTCTCAATTTTTTTAGACATTTCTAATATCAACTGTCATAAAGGGGTGCTTATGCCATGGACATTGACAGTAAAGATAGTTGCAATGTTACCAGAAAAACTGTAAATGAAAAGAGGCTTACAGGAAAAAAATGAAAGATTTCAACATGAGGCAAGTCTAGTGCTGGTTGAAAAGACAGTGTTACTGTTAGGTAGAGGTCCTCCCATGCCACTTGGTAGAGCCTATGGCAGCGCCCATCTCCAATTTGCAGCCCTTGGATCATTTTGTGCAAGTCTCTACAGCGGGGGGCTAGTCCGTTGGTAGTGATGTTTGTGTTAAACTTCCATTAACTCTTCCCCAAATACTGAGTGCTAAGCAGAGAACGCAGTACGTACCATTTTTAGAGTCTTTGGTATGACCCGGTCGGGGATTGAACTCACGACCTACCGTGTTCAAGGTGAACACTCTACCCATTAGGCCATTGCACCGGTTTCTAGGTTAGGTGGAAGAGCTCAATACTAAATCGTAAATACACTCATTGAGATACTTACTACAGTTGATTTCATCAGACCCATCCACACAGTCTGGAGTGCCGTCACACACTTGTGAGTAGAAGATACACTCCCCTGAAGTACAGTGGAACTGGACGTCTGTACAGTTAGGTGTTGCTGCGGTAGATGCTATGTATGCTGTGGTAGTGGTGGCAACAAATGGTGTTGTGGTGTCTGAAAGAAAAATGTTTAAAAAGTGTTCAAAAATGTTGAACTTTTCAAGCCAGTAGCTTGAAGTGGTAGTTCAGTCCTTGCACTGAGAATCATACCTCTCAAAAGAGCTATAAAACATGTATCATTTGATCTCAATTCGTAGCCTTAAAGTATTCAGACTTCTCGTCATTATTTGTATGACATTTAAAAATAGCATCATTCCTTGCAAAATCAAGACGAGTAGCTTGACAATTGATATACATATTAGGATGACTGCGAGTGGAGACTTACATGCACTGGTGAACCTTGGAGATGGTGAGCCTGTGGGACTGAGGACAGTTGTTCCTAAAGTAAAGGTAGATTGTAGTATGTGAAATGCATCCAGTAGACCTGAAGGGAGCCAAAGTAAATACTAAAAGTCTTTGAATTCTCGTATGTCAATGTCTTGTAAAAGAAGTCCCTTGTACTGAACTATTTGATTCTAATCTGTTCTATTCTATTACATTATATCCTATTCTATTCTGTTCCATTCAATCACATTCGATTTCATTCTATTCTATTCTATTCTACTCTTACTCTACTCTACTCTACTCTATCCCATTCTATTCTAAATAATCATTTCTAATCTATTCTAACATCGTCATAAATTACCGCATTGGCTTTCATCTGATCCGTCGCCACAGTCATTGACACCATTGCAGACATCGTTCCCATGCACGCAGTTCCCGTTGTCACACACAAACGAGTAGGCGTAACATGGCGGCGGCGTCGCCCCTTTGATGATCGTGACCGCAACCGTAGATGTGGCGTACGGCACACTGGTGGTCGGAGATGTGGAGACTACGATTGTAGGTGTTGTTAGAACTCCTTGCGTTGTGGTAAACACTGAAGGACCGGAGGTCGCTGGTACACGGGTTGTCGTTACGCTCCCTGGGATTGTCGTAGACATCACCGCTTTTGTGGTAAACGGCGCTTTCGTGGTAGCCGCGAAGGTCTTTGTAGTGGCTGCAGCTGTAGACATGCTGGTAGATGTAGTTATGGGAACTGTAGTTGGAGCACTTGTTGTCATACTAGCTTCAGTTGTTTTCCTCGTTGCCATCCCAGTTGTTGTTTCCACTGTTGAAGTGGTCACTGTCTCAAGTGGAGTGGTCAGAGTCAGGCCAGTGGTTTGGTGTTGAGTACTGGTGGCAGAACCGGGGCTGGTCACCTCCTGAGTGGACATGCCACCCGTGGTGCTGGTTTCACGTGTGAAGACGGGAAACACCGTGGTGCCCGTTTCTGCAGTGGTGGAGAGAGGCCCTGGGGTTGTCTGTGGTGCTGAAGCTGTTACTGTTGTTATCTTTTCTGTTGTGGCAGTGCCAGGCAATGTTGTGCCCAATGTTTCCACTGTAGATGGGACACTTGTTGATGTTTCTACTGTAAAAGAGTGGTTTTTCAATTTACTCTAAATGATATTCAACTATATACATTAGTTAGATAGATATATTCCTTTCATCTGATAACAATTGGACACTTGTTGATGTTTCTACTGTAAAATATTGAGATTATCTATTAGTAAGCTATGTACATTTGTATCAATTTCTACTTAAAGGGGGAATTACAACCATACACATTAGCTGAATAGATATATTCCAGGTATCTAAGAACAAGCAATTTTGTGTAGAAAGAAATTCATGTATCAGTGTAATGTCTTGAGTGTTGTAAACTTACTTGTAGTTCTTCCATGTGTGGTAGAAACAGTTGTAGGAAAGATCTCAATGGTTGACCCTTTCAGGGTGGTCACTGTTGGTGTAACTGTTGTCTCTGCTGTAGTCGGCACTGTTGATGTTGTCTCGGTTGTAGCTATGGCAGATGTTGTCCTAACAGTAGTAGTTGTAATCTCTTCTGTTTCCTGTGTAGTTGACACAGCTGGTGTGGTTGGTGCAGTAGCTGTTGTCCTAGAAATGGAACCTACACTTGAAACAGTACTGCCAATGGTGCTTGCTGTAGTTGTAGTTTCCTCCATTGCTGTTGTACCAGGTGTTGTTTGGCTGGTTGTTCTAGCTGTTGTTGGTGAGGTTGTCTCAGTAGACATCTCAGCTGTTGTCATTCCAGTTGTTGTTGTCCCAGCACTTGTTGGGACGGTTGTTTTGGTGGTTGTCCCCAATGTTGTTTCAGCACTTGTAGTTGGGGCAGTCATAATGGTTGTTTTTCCAAGTGTTGTCTTCTCACTTGTTGTTGTCCCAGTTGTAGTGGGGACAGTTGTTTTGGTTGTTTGTACCTCAGTTGTTGGTATGGCAGTTGTTTCAATGGTTGTAACCGTTGTGACACCAGTCTTTATAGGGAAAGTTGTCTCAGTTGCTATCCCAAGTGTTGTTGTTTCGCTTGTTGGATGGGCAGTTGTTTCAACGTTTGTCCTTGCTGTTGTTGCAGTGGATGTTGTTTCAGTGATCACCCCTGGTGTTGTTGGTTTAATTGTTGACTGGAGTGTTGTTTCAGTTTCAGTTCCAGTTGTTAGCTGACTAGTTGTCTCAGTGGTTGTACTAGTTGTTGTAGGAACAGTTGTCCCAGTGGTTGCCTCTGTTGTTTTTGGTACAGTTGTCATTGTATTTGTACCAAATCCTGTTGTACCAGTTGTTGTTGGGATGGTTGTCTCAGTGGTTGTTTCAGTAGTTGTTTTCCCAGTTGTTCCAACGACTGTCCCAGTGGTTGTTCTGCCAGCTGTGCCAATGGTTGTCCCAGTTGTTGTTCTACCAGTAGTTTCAGTTGTTGTCCCTGTGGTTGTTGCAATAGTTGTTTTCCCAGTTGTTACAACAGCTGTCCCATGGGTTATTTTGCCTGTTGTGCCAATGGTTGTCCCAGTTGTTGTTCTACCAGTCGTTTTAATGCTTGTCTCTGCAGTTGTTGCTTCCTCAGTTGTTTTAGTAGTTGTTTTTCCCATTGTGCCAACGGTTGTCCCAATTGTTGTTCTACCAGTAGTTTCAGTGGTTGTCCCTGTAGTTGTTGTTTGGCCGGTTGTTCCAATGATTGTTCCAATTGTTGTTTTGCCCATTGTGCCAATGGTTGTCCCAGTTGTTGTCTCAGCTGCTGTGCCACCAGTTGTCATAGTGGTTGTTTGGCCAGTTGTTCCAATAACTGTTACAGGGGTTGTTCTACCCCTTGTTGTTTGAGCTGTTGTTTTCCCAGTTGTTTCAATAGTTGGCCGTATAGTTGTCCCAGTGGCTGTTGTGCCAGTTGCCTTAAATGTTGTTCCAGTTGTTTTAGCAGTTGTCTGTGATGTTGTCCCAACAGTGGTCCCAGTTGTTTTCTTGTTAGTTGTAAATGTAGTTGGCCTTTCTGTTGTTTCACTTGTTGTTCCAGTTGTTACCCCATTTGTTGTAGCTGTGGTTGTACCTAATGTTGTACCACCTGTTTGTATGGTACTTGTGGTTGTCCCAGTTACTATAGATGTGGTTGTAGGACTTGTTGTTGTACTGGTTGTTCCATGTGCAACAGTTGTTGTAGCTGTAGCTTCTGGTACTTTGGGAGTTGTTCCAATAACACCAGAAGTTGTTGAAATGCCTGTTGTTTTAGATGTTGCTTCAGTTACACCTTTGGTTGTAGCAAGCCCTGTTGTTTTAGATGTTGCTTCAGTTACACCAGCAGTTGTAGTGAATTCAATTGTTTTAGATGTTGTTTCAGTTACACCTGCAGTTGAGAACCCCCCTGTCGTTTTCGATGATGTCTCTGTAACACCTTCGGTTGTTACACCCCCTGTTGAGGTGGATGGAATTTCTGTTACACCTGTTGCTTTAGTTGTTATCTCTGTTGTTACACCTCTAGTTGTAGTTGTACCTGTTACTGTGGACGGTGTTTCTGCAATGCTTTTGGTTGTTGCAACATGTGTTGTTTTAGCTGTTGTTCCTATTGCACCAGTGCTGGTTGTTCCAGCCCTATGTGTGGTGGATTCTGTCACACCTCTAGTTGTTGCAACCGCTGTTGTTTTAGATGGCACTTCTGTTACACCTCTAGTTGTTCCAACACCTGTTGCTTTTGATGTAACTTCTGTTACACCACCGGTTGTTGCAATCCCTGTCTCAGTTACGCCTGAAGTTGTTGTAGACTCTGTTGTTTCCTGTGTGGTTCCCCCTACACCCTGAGATGTTGTAGTCTGTGTACTGCTGATACCAACAACAGTTGTTGCCCCAGTAGACCCTGGAGTTGTAACCACCGCTGCCGTTGCTGTTGTGCCACCAGTAGAAGCTTGTGTCATCTCTGTTTGCTGTGTAGATGAGACATGTGGTGTGCTTGGTGCTGTAACCGTAGAGACCATAGGAAAGGTTTCAGAGCTGGTGACAGCACTCCTAGATGTTGTTCCTGTTGTGGTCTCTAAAGCTTGCTGAGTTGTTTGAGTGCCAATCTGACTTGTTGTAGGGTTCAGTTGGGTTGTACCAGTTACTGTTGACTCTGATGACCAAGACAAAGCAAAACAAAACAAATCATGTCTAACTTAGTAATGACGTAAGAAGAGAAAGTGAATTGTGGTACTTAAGGAATTGCCTGGGTGCCATCCAATTTGATACCATAGCTTCTATACTAAGTTGTTTTAGGGAAGCGAGTACAGGTATAGAAGCCCCGGTAGTAAATTGTTTGGCAAGCAGAAGAATAGTATCCACTAACTTTCATTAGCAACTTCAATCATACCTCCACTATTCAAAAATTGGTATGAATTATGTTATTGAGTCTACTATGTACTAATAGCTACATGGCTTTTCTTTCTCACAGCTGTCAAAAAAAGTTTTTTTAAGAAACAGCTTTGAAATGTTTAGCTTCGGAAAAATATTTCATACATTACGTTGATGTACATATTTCATATGTTACCATTGACCAAGATATCTGGCTGGTGTTGAACACAGGCTACAAGGGGTTATTTGGTTATATGATCTTTCATAAAAATATTTGCCTGTACCTGTTGTTGTTGTTTGACCAGCTGTGGTTGTGACAGGCCCTTCTGTTGTTTTCCTGGTTGCCATGGTAACTGTTGTGCTAGTGGCTGTATGTCCTGGCGGCTGGGTTGTGGAGATTACTGAAGCGTTGATGTAACATAGTCATTATGTTATTACCAACAGTTTTGGATAATATTTCAAAAAGCTACTTTAGATTAGAACTGGAACTTTCTTTCTATATAATTGTGTATCAAAATAAACAAGAAAAACTCTTCAATCTATCTCAGATCATTTAGTCATCAAACATATTAAAGTTTCTGACGATGACAATAATTTGAAAGCATTATCAGGATTTGCAGACTTTTGGCTCTTATCCATACTTTGTTGCAACTCTTTCAGTCCCACAAATATGCAATCACTAAGGATGTATGGCAATGCTGCATTTCGTATATTAGAGTCACAGAAATACACACAAAGACAGATAGACACACACACTGTAACCCCTTAACTCACTTGATGTGGTCTTACTTGATGTGGTCTCAGTTGTTGATGTGGTACCTCCCTAAAGAAATTAGAAAATACATGAAGCTTAACATTCAAGAAGCAACTAATTGTTTTAGACAAGTATCAAGCGCTGCTAAATTTATAATCTATTCAGTATCAGAATTAAAAAATTACTTATCAACTTTCCTGAAAATGGCTAATGATGAGACTAGATTGCGCCCAATACTAGAAAAATTCTAATACCAATTCCCAGCTTAATGGGGTAGGGAATTTCCCAAGCAGCCTTCATAACCCCTGCTTCTTGAATTAAGTCAATTAGTCATGCTTGCCTTAGCTTGAAGTTTCTGACTTGGGGAAAAGTGATGCTACTTCAGAGGATGTTAAACTTAATTCAGTGCCCTGAAGTAGATACTGTGGCCTTGTACTGAACAAAGTCATTAAAAATTAAAAATTCACATTTTGAAAGAAAATACATTTGTTAATAGAATATTCTTCAATCAGTGACTCAAAAGGTAACAAGACATGTACATTTGCACCTGTATATTTTCGATGTCTACTGTACATCTTGATCACGGAGTGACCTAGTCTCACGAGAACACGAGACTAGGTCGAGACTTGTGTAGATCTTCCTGGCTCCCCCGCCTCCTTGCAGACTAGGACTTGGGCAGCTCCCAACCTTCGTGGCGGTTTTGTTACCTTCTAAGTCACTGATTGAAGAATATTCTATTCACTTGTAATCACACGTGACTGATGAATCTCTCCAACAAAATACATTTGGGTCTTACCATTGTTGTATGTGTTGAGGTGGCTACAGGTGATGATACTGTTGGTTGGACTGTGTTTGTTGGAGCTGTCCTACGTTCAGTACTCATAGGTAGAGGCGTGGAACCTAAGATTGTTCACAAGAAAAATCATATCAAAATGTGATTATCATACATTAATAATTTCATCAGGCTGGTGAATGATTGAATAAGTTCTTTCTCACTACCAACGAGTAGCATAACAGCTAATAACATGACTTTGTTATGTTTAGCCTTGGTTGTGAATATTAAAAAAAAACATTATTTGATGATTATCATCATATAAGTATCATGCAATAGACACGTGTAATTAATACAACTTACCAAAAATTTTGTGAAAATATTTCTTTGCAAAGAAGGAAGATATCTTAGAATTGAAATGTCTCTGTACATTATAACAGTCAGGATTCCCTATGTTATAATATTTTGAACATGAAATATACCCCTATCCTTCTTCCTCTCCTATAATGTGTTTCTAATCCAACCCAGAACTCTTCAGTACAAACCTGGTGACTGTTACGCCATTAGGCAGTTTACCAGGAATGAAATCCATTCAAACAAACAACATCAATGAACATTTTGTATGACTCCTAAACACCAGGCAACACCTTTGTCCCAAGCAGCTGTTTTGTTTGTTTGTATTGCATACCCGGTAAACCGCATCAAGGCATAACACGCCAGGTTTGCACTGAAGAGTACAAGCTGCATATCGGGACAGATTTATGTTATCCACACACACCGGGAAGGACCCCTACTCTTTTCGATAAGTAAGTTGGGTTTTTTAACGTGCTTGAGGTGTGGCTCTCCTCAAACACGGGACCTCCATTTAACGTCCTATCCGAGGGACGTCCCTAACCGAAGCTAGGTCCTCATTTTCACCTGAGTAAAGTGGGGAAAGTCGTGTAGAGTGCCTTTCCCAAGGGCACAACGTCAACAGGACAAATCAGGGAACCCCTGATTCGAACCCGGTATCTCTGGGTTCTGGGGCCAAACACCCTGCCACTACGCCACCGCGACGTATCTGCATCAAAGTCACCTGTCTGTCCAGCTGCCATTGTAGTTGTCCATTGTTGTGCACCTGTGAAAGGTGTGGTGACGGCTGTTGTTGTTGGGGCTGTTGTTGTTGTTGTTGTCATGCCCTCCCCTTCCTCCTCCTCTTCCTCCGAACTTGCTTCTGGTAAGCCGTCCCCACCACCACTAGAACCACCAGATGGGCCGCCTAGCATTCACCCACACGAATCTCATGAATCTTCAAGACTCAGGTTCCCAAATCACCAAGAAGATTGAAGACAACACCGCAAGAATTCCAGCCCGTCACCAACAGCTTCCTCACAGAGCTATCACTAGAAGCCACCACCGAGAAGAGCTCACAAGATTTCAGAGTTTAAGAAATACCCAAGTAACACCTCACATCAACCTTACACACCTTTAGGATAAGGCAAATATATGACAGCCTGAGGACAATTCCTTTAGCTCCTAAAAGATTAAGCAACATCCAGCCACCATTTACAGTTCCCTGTGAGCCACCAATGTTGTAAGCAGAAAGCCTCCACCAGTTTATTTAGGCCACACCAATTTAGTTCCTTAGTTAATGGATTTTTATTTTTGCAAAGAAAATTTAGAAAAAAAAAATCATGAAAACAGAAGGCCGGGCCAGCCATCTGTTTTCATGATTTTTTTTTCAATTTTTTTTTGGGGGAAATAATCCGTTAACCAAGAAATTAAATTGGTGTGGCCTTAGTAACATCAAGCAACCATCAGTAACTTTTTTTAAAGTTCCTTAGCAGCCAGCCACCATGCAGTTAAAATTTTGTTGGTTACAAGCCATCACCGACCACCGAAGTGCTGATTAAAAGCCACCATCAGTAACCATTATTTTTTTCAATTCAAGCAAGATTATGAAAGAATGATAAAGTAGAAAGTAGAATGTTTGTAAAAGCCAAGTACGCCGAGTGTTAAATCAAATACGCGTGCGGTTCTTGGTGGCGCGCCGATATACAGTGTCTGGTCTCCAAGGGTAATCTACTACAAGCACTGACACCATTTTAATTTAAGATGCAATTTGTTCATCATACCACACACATCCTCGTCTGAGTCGTCACCGCAGTCGTCAGTACCATCACACACCACGCCCGTCGGTCCGCCGGGCACGCAGTTCCCATTGTCACAACGGAACTCGTACTCTTGACAAGCTGAAGAGGTAAAATCAATGACAATTTCTTAAAATCGAAAATGTAATTCTTAACTGGGATACAACAATCATTTTCAATACTCCCTACATAACAGGATAAGTGATATGGAAACAAGAAACTGAATAGATTTTTTAACAGTAAAAAGACATTTCAGATAGCATCTAATAGTTTTCTTCAGTGACTGACAAAAGGTATTGAAATGTCTGACTGTTTGAAAATCTAGCCAGTTGCTTGAGTAGCTGTTACTTAATTCCTATTTTACTACCAAGACATCTTACCATCATCGATGTACTGTTTCTATACAACTCTGAAGCGCAACCATTATCTAATACAAAATATGGACAAATAATGTTAAGTACAAGTTACCTGAGCAGTAGCAGCAGCTGTCTTCACCATCTGGTACAATAAGTGTGGTTCCCTAGGAGAGTAGAGATGGAGTAAAGAGGGAGAGAGACAGTTAGGGAATTTGAACAGAGTTGTAATATTATGAAAGACTGTTACACTCTTGTTAAACTTTGTGGACTCAGACTCAAAACTAACAATACAGGGGTAGAGTGTTTTCCATGTACTCTGAAGGTTAGGGTTTCAAACCCAGGATAAGCCATATTTATACCTCTCAAATGATTTGAAAAATGATAACACACTGCTTTCTCTGCTTAGCACTCAGCACTTATAAGAAAGAGTAGGGGACTTGAACCCTCTCCACTCCCAGTGGACTAACCCCCCCCCCCCCACTGTATAGTGGCCTGGGTAGCCCTAAGGCTATAGAATTAGAAACAGTGATGGACATTGCTCTTAAAATACACAAAAAGGTGTGAGAATGATTTCAACTTACTTAAATGTACTTAGAATGAATATCAGTAAGTGTAAAACTTACCTCTGCACAGCCGAATGTGTCATGTACACAGTACTTCTGGCATGAAACAGTCCCCCCTGGCTGACAGCTACACACATGGCACTGTCCACTGTTCCACTGGGCACCAAGCTGCAGTACAAACAACACATTTGTCACAATAAGTTGATATCCTAGACTAAGTAATATTGTCAAAGTTGTACATTAACAAAATTTTAGCAGCTGATAGTTTTGTAAGGGTGAAGTTCTACTTACAGTACATTCAATGATTTCATCATGCAACTCTTTCATCTTTGTTATTAATGTTCAAAAAGCACCACTTTTGATATGCATTTAAAGGTATTGATGACTTCTCCTTATGCCTGCAAAATGTTATCCATTTAACCACAACTTAAAGGGTCATTTTGTCTATAAGAAGTTAAAGGTTTCTAAGACAAGACAATTTTGTGTTTCCTTTACCTGGATAGCTTGTCCTTCATAGATGCATTCTGAAAAGCAAAAGCAATCAGAGATCTGTCAATACTGTGGACAAAGTGGTAGAAACAAAAAGACAATAAAGGAAACAGTAAAATAGTTTAAATGGTTTATTTCGAAGATCATATACAACAAAACTCTTTATTTCAGAGCAGTAACTATACGTATGCTGTCTAAGATTATGTTTTTTCAACATTGGTTTAGCAATATTTTTCACCACAAGAAAAGAAGTTTCATCTAATTTAAGTCAAATTGAAATGAATGGGCTCATAGCAGATCAGTTGTCATTTCTTTAACAGTATTGCTCTATGCAAGGCCAGTCTTGGCCGCTACTAGACACTAAACTAAGTTGAAAAGGTAAGGAGATAGTGGTGTACATTTATTTGGAAAATCTGTGGGTTGTATGTTTGTAAGAAGCACTCCCCATGAAGAGAGTTCATACTTTAGCAGTCTGGGGAAAGAAACTATTGCCATAGAAAGACTTTGAGACAGGTATTTGGACAGTGTATCAATGTGAGCGAGAAGAGAATCTAGTGTTAAACTGTAGGTATTTCAGAGTTTAAGTCCTCCCCTACCTTCACATTGCCCAGTGTAGCATGTCTGGTTGCGTCTGTTCTCCCCCACACACTCGGCGCCATTGCCAAACTTGGGAGGGTTGTCAGGGGTCCTGTACGACCACTGGATCGATGTCGTCTCACACACGCCGACGCACAGACCCCACTCCGTCCACTCTGACCAACCACAGTCCACTAAAGCACAGTAAAAGTGATATACATATTCAGTAACCAAAATTCAGATTCTCATGCTGTTGTGGTCATATTTTTTACTATTTGAAAAATGTTATAAACATTACTTTAGATGACTAAAAAATGTTCTTGGCAACCATGGTAGAGTAGAAATAACATTCAAGGATTACTTACTTCCCAACATATTTCTGATATCAATTTTGATTCTTATAACTATTAATAAATGAAATCATAACTTACCATTACATGGCTGGGTTTCAACGCAGTTCAACAGCTCACCCTCAACACAGGTACTGAAATAGGTCAAATTCATATAAATATGATCATGGTATAGCATTCCCTGACCTTAGTGCTGAAACCACTATTTAGTTAAATTTCAATAAATAATGAGGAAACAAAAATAAATATACATGCAATGTTGGCTTACTCTTGGTAAGAAGAATAATTTAAAGTACTGTCACAATATTTCCTGACCTTGGTGCTGAAATAACTGTTAATAACACTACTTCTCTTGCATGAATGAAGTTTAAGTTCATCTCACCAGCTGTGACAGGGTCCAGTGACCACCTGCTGGCCATTGTTGTACTCCTGACCATTGTACAGACAGGGACACTCCGACTTGACCACACACATCCCGTGGTGCTCATAATAACCCTCTGGACAATAACAACCTGCGGAAAACAAACAAAAAAGGATGCTCAGGTCAAGTACCACAGGTGACTGCCATACCTGGATTCAGCAACCAACCAAAGGACTGACTAAAAGTGGTTGCAGGATGGGGCGATGTAAAAATGGATGGGAAAGCTAGATACAATCCCTCTCTCTTCTACCATACATCACCACCAAAGTGAGTACAATGGACAATCTACAGTGCTAACACAATCCTAGAATACAAGATTATCAGCCTCCTTACCCCCATACTACTATCCCCAGACAAGGGCCTATATGGGGTGTCAGACAGGGAGTCTAGACGTGGTGACCAGGTGCCTATACAGGGTGTCTAGACGTTGTGTCCGGACGAGTGTCTTGATTAGATGTCTAGCTTAATATGTGTCTAGACAGTGTGACAGTATCTTATGAAGAATATTTTTTAACCATACTGTATCGACCACTGAGATAACAGTTTTAACAGCACTGAGACACTTTTAAAAATGAAATGATAACAGAAATGCGACTGTCAGTCTGAAAATTAAATCAGTACTGTACAGAATTATAATGCATTGCTGTATGTATGCTAAGAGTGTTTTTACCTGCAGAGCATGTGGTGTCCACACACTGTGATCCCTGTACCAGCCCAATACAGGTCAAAGGGCATACCAGACAGTCTTCTCCAGTCCTATACTCCTGCTGATTCTCACATTCCTCTTCTGTTAGAAAAATAAGCAAACAAAGAAATAAACAAACAAAATCCATGCCTTAAGTAAGAATAACATTTTTTCATTCAAAGTTGACAGCTCTCTCTTCCAACTTTTATTAAAGCTGGTCCATTTAGGTTGTCAAATAGATTTATTGAATTTGGCAAATGTTTCAACGCTTTTTTAATATTATTAGATTTCTCACTTTTATAGATGAGATTGTTACTTCGTACATACCCTTTTCTGATGAATGGCTAACCTTATCAAAAGATTTAGAATAGTAAAATACTAATAGCAAAATGCTTACAAGATTGCTGTTCTGTTCTATATGCTTTCTGTTTACATATGAAGCTTCATTTTTTTTTCAAAAATAGGATTGGTCCATAAACAAAATTAAATTTCTTGCGTTATGTTATATTATGTACTGTACCTTTCCGACAAATGGACAACCTTTAAAATGGACTAAGCATAGTAAAATTATACTAGTAGAGCTAAACAGAGACAATATTGGCTTTCTAAATGCTTGCTTTATATATATATATATATGGTGATGATATATACATGTAGCGTAAAATTTCTTTAAAATACAGGCTTGGTCCAAACCCAATGCAAAATGAAATTTCTCCTGCTACAAAACATCATGTACTCATATAATGTGTTGTAACATATACTGTAAATGCATTTAAGTTCGCGTGGTTTTTATTTCGCGGTAGGGAGAAAATGGAGTGTTCGCGGTGGTTTTGAGTTCGCGTTTGAAACAGTAGTAGTGCTACAGTTATAGGCGGGCTAAAAGTTTCACGGTGGTTTTAAGTTCCCGCTGAAAGTTCACCACGAAAACCGCGAACATAAAACCACCGCGAACATTTCTGCATTCACAGTACATGTACCTCCACAGGTCCTGTTACAGGCCTTGAGCTCCAGTGGTGTTGGCTCCAGGTCAGCTGACTCCACGCACTCCTGTTCTCCAGTCCCCACCTTATTACGACATTCACGAACGCGCACGGAGAACCCGATATGGCAGCCATCGGTGCACTCCGACCAGCGCTCCCACGATCCCCATTCAGGATCAACTGTAAGTTCAAGACCGCAATCACAAAATCTCAGATAACATGTAACTAATGATTCGCTCCACTCAATTGTTACACTATAATATAATGGCAAAGACATATGCTAGCCTTAATAGGTTATATTCTATACCTCTATTTTGTATTATGCATATGTTAAATAGGTGCTGCCATACATATACCACGTAAAATTGTCATGCAATAAAGTTCTTTTTTTAAACGTAATGATCATCTTTACTTCCATACATTTTGCAAAAATTTTGCAGTTTGGGCTGTTGATGACTCCAAGCCAAAAGCAAAATTAAGGAAATGCCTGAAAGTTATTCAAAGTAAATCTGTGCCGATGCAAAATTTGATTTAAATTCCGCCTTGGTTGGAGGTCTTATAGCTGGAATCACACTGTGCATACACCAAAAATCTCAAATTTTCAAGTCAATGAAGCATATTTTTCACCTGGAAATCTACTGTTACATAACTGGATGGAGCACGGTGACCAGCAAAAATCCGTCAATCTCTAAAAACCCCTTAGCAATCAATTGAACACTGGCCATATTCCAGCTGAAAATGTCATTTTGAGTTTTTTTCCTGCTGTACATGTGTGACGCTGGTTCAAGAAATGACAGTTTTGACACTTATTTTGCATTTGACATTATTGCACAAACACTTCCTAGAATTGATTTGGCTGTTTTTGCTCTTCATCTATATTAATCTTCAGAAGCAAAGAAAAAAAAACATCATCTTACCTTCACATGGGCTGAGAAAACACTCCATCTCTTCAATGCTTTCCCCGCTACAGTAGCGCAGAGGGTCGTGTACGGGGGGAGGGGGGGCGGAGCACAGCCGGTACCTGCGCTGCACACCTGGGCCACAGGTGGAGCTGCACGAGCCCCAGGGGGACCACTCATTAAATCCACCTGTTAGGGTAAATAAAACCCCAGGGGGACCACTTGTTAAATCCACCTGGGAAAAATGCTGATAGAATTTGTATATATGATTGCATTTTAGCTATCTTTTTTGCAAGATTCGTTTCAATTCTAATGTGTTTTAAGTGTTACATGGGTTTTTGATGTATATGATGATCTACCCTGTATAATGTAGTTCTCATTCCTCTCCTAGATAAGCCAATAAACTCCTGAAGACTTTGTATGATTGCATTTTAGCTGTTTGTCAAGATTTGGTTCAATTCTAATTTCAATAAGTGTTTTACTGACATTGACTGAATATTCTTGTCAGTTATATAAAAAAGTACATTTGAGTTCAGTTAGGTTTACATGTGTAAAAGTTTCAAGTCTACTTGTCTACATGAATGTACATAAGTGCACGATTCAGTATTTTTTTCACACTAGAAAATATAACGGAACTGTAGTCTACCACATTATAAGTTGTCAAATACTACTTGATATTTCCTGACAAACCATTTGCCAATAATATCTCACCACAGTTGTATTCATCCGAGTCGATCCAGTCATAGGTCTCCACGCCATCGTTACAATTGTATACCTGGTTACAGACCTGTTCATAGTCGATACACTTCCCATTGAAACAGGTGTACTCAGGGCAAGGACCCGCCGTCGGCGTGGTAACCAGGGTTGTCATGTTGTAGGTCACTGTCGTTGTCATGGGAACGCTGGTTGTGGTTGGTGCTGACGTGACTGTGGAAAACATGTCAGAAATTTATCTCAAACTTTTTTTTTTACATCACCAATTGTTGATCTTCATACAAAATAATACTGGCCGTCGGCGTGGTAACCAGGGTTGTCATGTTGTACGTCACTATGGTTGTCATGGGAACGCTGGTTGTCGTTGGTGCTGAGGTAACTGTCAAAAAACATGTCAAAATTTCTATAAATTTATTTTTTGATATCACCCTTTGTGAACCTTCTTACAAAATTGCACTATTTATAACATCAAACTGCAAGTAGAAATTGTCAAACTCAGCAGATTTCATACTAAGGTAGTATTGATTTAATCCTTTTAATGATAAACTCCAAACCCCCCAGAAAATATGAGAATGATTTCCCTGACCTTGGTGCTGAAAGAACTGTTTTCTTAAATTGAAATAATGGCTTATTCTTGGTAGGAAGAACAAAGTACTGTCATGATATTCCCTGACCATGGTTCTAAAATTAATATTAATAACATTACTTCCCTTGCAAGAATGAAAAAGGATCAAAAACATTGTTTTGTGCTAATTTATGAAATACTTTTCATTTTTAGATGGCAAAATTGTAAGATGGAAGAATTTTAACTGTTGCACAATCCTCTATCGTATCTTGAGTTGATATGATTTTGTAAAGGCTCCCTTGGAAATCAGTTACCAATTTACCTGAAGGGAATACCATAAAGATTCATAAATAAATGAATGAAATAAAAAAAAGTTGAACTGACTGCAGTTCTGTTCATCCTCCCCCTGAGAACAGTCCATTTCTCCATCACAGATATCACTGTGAGTGATGCACCGTCCGTCATTACAGGTGATGTTGGGGCAAGTTGTCACTAGTAAAAAAACACAAGCATATCAATCTTCAAACCAAACCTTGAAACACATTGTGCCATTGTCTCTTTTCATGCATATGTAATATTAATATTAGCATGAAACGTTAATATCTTTGTTCAGAATTTAGAAGAAGTTAAACTATCATTTCAAAAGGTTTTTCCAAAATTTAAGACTAAATTACTACATTACCTCAGTTACTCTTTCTTTGACAAAGACAGGAGTCTTTTTCAGTAAAATGGATAGGTAGGGGAGATGTTCTAGTTCCCCTATGGGTTCAACTTTTTCTCAAGAATGAAATTCAATGTTCAGAACCTTAAAGTACTCACCACATATATCTACGCTCTCATCTGATGAGTCCTCACACTGTGGAACTCCGTCACACAGGAACTCTGGGTCCAGACACTTTCCATCGTTACAGATGTACTGACTAGGCAGGCAGGTGGCCGTACCTACAAATAAATAAAAATAAAATTGTTTCTATTATCAGTCCTCCCTCATCAATGGGACAGGCATTGCATGCTACTTACGGCAACTTCAGATAAATCCAAGAATGCCACTTACTTACAAAATATGTCGCATATTGCCTTATGTGTAGCAAATTCAGTATATCATTACTACATTTCTCTGAGTGTTCGTTTTGATGAAAACAAAAATTATTACGACACAGAATGACAAGACATCCCAACCTTTTTATAGCATTTTCAACCTGTCACTGCTGCGTTATATGGAAATTGCTTCATTTACGAATCAATATCAACCAAACATTGCTTTCAGTGACTACCAAGATGGTTAAGCATGCATAATATTTATCATTTGTATGAGATGAGATAAATTGATTTGTAGGTTTAATCATCACCAACAACTGTTAACTTACAGTTAACTTCGTCTGTGCCATCTTCACATTCCACTTCACCATCGCACAGGTAGGCAAGAGGAATGCACTGGTACAGGATACTGCACACAAACATGGTGTCATCACAGATTCCTGCAGAGTGGGATACATTCAAGTACAACAATGTTACCAGAAAAGACAGGCACAACAAGAAGAGAAGAAATCTGCAGTCACGGACCACATTGCTAGAAACAACTGCGCCATTGACTGGGAGGGGGCCAAAGTAATAGAAAGAGAGGACAACAGACGCATTCGTTGGATCAAGGAGGCAGTATGGATCAGGAAGTCATCACCAGTGATGAACCGAGACGAGGGGGGATACAAGCTCAGCCACGTTTGGGATTACGTTCTCGCCACAAAAGCACCACCTACATCGGCTACTTATAGCGGTGGGAAGCAGTACTCCAGTCAGAAGCTCTAGAAGGTGTCTGACAGACACCGAAACGTCAGCAGGTGAGATTACCTGGTTGTGTTTTAAAAAACTCAAAATATCCTATATTCTACCAACCTGATGAAATTTTTTTCGGGAATAATGTTACCATTGAAATAGATTTCTACATGAGGATGACTATGTTCGGTTACGCAAATTTGCTCCGCAGTATTTCGAATATGATTTTAGAATTGTAGAAGTCCTATATGGTGTCCTAATCACTAAATCAGATTATCAATTTAAAATTACATGATTATGACTTTGCTGAATCATTGTTACCCTTCAGGAAAATAGAACATCACAAGTTCAATCGCCATGTCTTGCTGTTTTATCCCCGTTTGAGGAGAGCCACAACTCATGCAAGCACTTGAAAAGAACCCACTACACTTATCGACAGGAGTAATATGAGTCATGATCAATCCATGTGTGGGTGGTTCAGTCCAGTCTTACATTCTTTGTAATTAACATACAAAACTGGTGTGTTATGCCTGAAATCAATTTTAATTTTGGTTGTGCATTATGCAAGCAAACAAAAGGGAAAAAAGGCCCCTTTCACTATGTATAAAATGTCATGAAGGATATGGAATCATCACTCTGTATACAGCAAATATCACTTATCATCATACAGATTAGTAAAAGGAAATGAAAAACAATCGCAGGCCTGGTTAACCTTTAGAACACTGAAGTAGCCGTTTAGTACCCCACTCCCTATTGGCTACAGAGTTAGGTAGCAGGAAGAAGTTTAAATATCTAATATCCAATCTACAACTCCCTCGTCCAGTCAAGTGACCTTGGTGACCTTTGACACCTAGGTCATGTGATCCCCCTCTCTTAGCTGAAGAAAGATGGCGAATGTCATCTGAATGCTCCTTGTAGCTTTTCAATTTTATTCGTGCGTATTAGTTTGCATCCTTCATTCAAAGGTTTAAATATCAGCTAGAAGTCAAAGTTGAAAAGTTGACAGTACCCGATGTAGTCATGATGCTAACAGTTGAGGTTGTTGTTGTTGGAGGCAGAGTTGTAGTGGGACAGTCTAACTCATCAGTCCCATCTTCACAGTCTACACTGCCGTCACACAGCCAGCTGATGTCTATACAGGTACCATCTGGGCACTGGAACTGGGCTGGGGCACACGTTGTTATACCTGTGGAGGGAGAGGGGCAGTTGTTGATAAAATACAGTAGATATTTAGTAATTTTGTACATATGAATATTGTACAAATCATGCAGCCACTTAATGTCTATTCAGGTGCAATCTGTGCTGGGGCACTATACCTGTGGAGGGGGAGGGTTTCTGTAAAAACCAGGGCCCCGCGGGACACCCCACGGGGTACAATGCCTGTAATAAAAAGCTAGTACATGCTGTACTAAGCCCGAATGTACAATTTATATCAATAACGGCACCCACTCCACTGTTGCTGCCTCTCGACCTACCAGCGGTTCACGTCCAGCAGGGCAGAGAATTATGCGAAGCTCCGGATCCTCCCTTCCGTACCGCGAAAAATTAATAATTCGGGGAGGTTGTTGATGAAGTACAGTAGATATTGGTAATAACCTGTACAATCTGAATACGGTACAAATCACACCCAGCATACATGGTTGTATTTTGGCACTTGTCCCCATCTAAACATTTGGCCCTTGGAATATGTCACTAATTATTTCCTTATACCTTGTTACCATGCCATTACAGTGCGACTTGGAGCAAATCAAAGCTCTCGACGAATGTGTATGTTTAGACAAATATTAAATCCAGTATTCCTTTATTTAGGGGTGCCAGGCAATTTGGTAGGAAAGCACTGACGAGAAATCTCTTCAAGTAATCCTTAACCGACTGTCCTCTAAATACACAAAAATCAGCAAACAGTCGAAGCATCGTAAAACAAGAGATGGAAGATGTGCTCACAGTATTCATCTTTCTCATCGCTACCATCAGGACAGTCAGGTTGTCCATCACACAGTTTGTCAGCTGGCAGGCAGTCTCCGGTGTCACACACAAACTCCTCAGGAGCACAGGTGGTCGGGAACGTCATCGAGACTGCGGAAAGTTTGAATGAATGAAAATTAGTACTTTTAAGTCATATTTTAGAAGAATAAAATTGTAATTAAATCCATACCACTGGATTACCGCATTTTATTTTCAGACATTTTTTGTCCACCTGACACTTTTTATTAGTGATGGAAATGATGTTTACCTAAGACTATTATTATCATTTTACGAATATAATAAGCAAAATTGAATCACCATCATGACTGAACCTTAATCACTTAACTGGTATGTCACCATGTGATACAACATAACAGTTATAAACTGTCAATCATAAAAGCTAAGATACACAAAGCAATGTGCCTATTGGTATTAAGGTAGCTGGAAATGTGCAATTAATGTATATAGCTGCACACACAAAAAAATCAGTAACCCCAATGACAATTTCGTATTTTGCTATAGTCTTGTTGTTTCCAACTATCAAACATTATGCTGAAAATGGAAAAGTTCTTAGGTCACGTTACATACTAGATATGGTAAGAAATCTTCAAGTTGGTAATATTGGAGGTAACAATGTACCTGTAGTTATGGGTATTGCTGTTGTCATATTCACACATATCTTCCCTTCGTCTTCTTCTCTTGGACAGTCTGGGGTTCCATCACATAACTGCAGTCAGATTTTTCAGGGTAAAAAAAAATTGCAGAGACTTTAGTATTACAGCACAGTAAATTTTGTATGTTACAAAAGAGGCAGTATGGCAAAATTGAATGTTTTTTAATGTCATAATTTTAAGTACTGAATTCTAAGATTTAGCATATCCTAATAGTAATACATTGTGTATCAGATCTAATCATCAAATTCTGCATACTAGATAACTTCAATGGAGTGTCCCTGTGTTGTAGTGGTCTGCACTTCTGGTACTTGCCACATCTGGTTCAAATTACTTGGATCAGAAGGCCCACGTTCAAGCCCCGGGTTAGGAGACTCCTGGACAAGAGGTGCATTGAGCCATACCAAAGACTTTATAAAAATGGTACATACTTCTGAAACAGTATGGAAGTCAAACACACTCCACTACCAGTGGACTAGCCCCCTGCTGCAGTGATTGCACCACAGTGTGGCCCAGGGCTATGAAACGGGGATGGGCACCGCCCTATACATCAATTATGGTGTGGGAGGATTTTAACTAACTAAAGATAACTTCAATGCTGTACTAGGTACTACATATATAGCATGTTAGAAGGTAGAAAAGGTGTAGAATACCTTGGAACGTAAAATGCACTCTCCAGAGTAACACGTGAACTGGTGAATAGTACAGACTGTGGACAACAAGATCACCGACAACGAATTAGTGTATGTAGCAATTGAGATAGATAGATAGCTAACATTTAGTCAGAGTATGACATACTGTGATACATACACTACCAAAAATCGTTTTTTCTTACTTTTCTTGTTTTTCCTTCTACAAATAATTTTTTTGTCAGCAAGAATATTATTCTATATACAAGAATCCCTGTTTTAAGCACAAACAAGAATCCATGTTTCAAGCACAAACAAGAATTGCATCTAAGAATTTTTCTTAAGTTAACTGAAACCAAGAAAATAATTCTAGTAGATTCAAATTTTCAAGAAGAAAAAACTTATGGGCAGAATCTGTAAGAATACAAATTTGACACAAGAAACAAATCTTATATTAAGCCAGAGAAAGTACATTTTTCTTATTTCTCTAGAAAATTCTTATTGAAAAACAGCATGCTAGAAATATTTTCTGAAAATAAGTTCAATTCAGAACAAGAAAGAATAAAATTCTTGGTGTAAGAATTGACAAAGGCAAGACATCCTTGAACGTTTCTTGAATTTTCTTGTTTTTCCTTTGTTTCAGAAAATCTTTCTCAACACAAGAAAACAAGAAAGATAAGAAAGAATAAGAAAAAAGATTTTTGGTAGTGTAGTAACACACAAACATACACACTGAGTCATGGCAACCCTTGCTATTGTTTTAGCATGAAGGAGATACTAACAGATACAGGTGAGCACAGCACATTTTGAATTGTCATATAGTCTTGTGCTATTATCTGTTCTACTTTAACGTCTTGCATTCTTTACATCTATCATAATTGTGTTCAGTTTTCTTGGACCTTCCTTTCTAAAACAGGAGAGACAATATGTACCTGATTTATTTCTGAAGATGAAAATGTGTCTAATTGAAATGAAGATTTGTACTCACTGCAACCGTATTCATCGCTCATGTCGCCACAGTCATCATGACCATCACACCTGTGTGTCAGAGGGAGGCAGATCCCAGCCTGGCAGAAGAACTCATGGGGGGTGTCACAGTTGAACGCTGTAAAGAAGATATATTTAAATTTTAAAGGCAACCCAAGCAATATTATGGCCCAAAAATTTATTTAGTCATTTCTACACAGGATTAGTTCAAACAACACTATCACAATGCAAAGCGACACCCATGGTGCAAAAAATACGACATCGTTGTAATGTGAGAACTCACTAAAAATCGTCGCCGGGGTTTTTGTAGGCTCGTGAAACTACACTACCAAAAATATTTTTTCTTATTTTTCTTGTTTTCTTGTTTTTTCTTAAGGGGAGAAAGATTTTCTTATATAAAGAAAGTTTGAGAAAAATCAAGAAACACTCAGCAAAATCTATATATGTTAATTCTTGCATGAAGAGTTTTATTCTTGTTTTTCTTAAGTGAAGAAAGTAGTTCTTGTATAACGCTCACCTACAAGAATCTTCTAGAAATTTAAGTAAAACTTTCTTTTTCAGTCTTCACACAAGATTCATTTCTTGTTTGGTCAAATGGAGTATTTTATCAAATCTACCCATAAGATTTTTTTTCTTGCCATGTGCCCATTTTTTCTTAAATTTGATATCACTAAGAAGAATATTCTTGAATTTTCTTGATGTTTCTATGTAAAAAGTCTGGGAAATATGATTCTTGTTTCTGTTGGTAATATTTAAGAAGAAACAAGAATTAGATTCTTCATTACCTTGACCGAATACTGTTAAGAAAAACAAGACAATCTAGAAATTCTTGAACAAGTTATAACTTTCATAAAATTCTTCCAAGTTCTTGGTTTCTTTGTTCAGAAAGTTTAGGAAAGATGATTCTTGTTTTTCTTGGTGATATATAAGAAGATGCAAGAAAATGTTTCTTAACTTAACTTCACTAATACTAATAAAAACATGGAAGAAAAACAAGAAATTCCAAAACAAGCTATCACTAGCATAAGATTCTTGAATGTTCTTATGATTTTTATCAAGAAAGTCCAGAAAAGATGATTCTTGTTTTACTTGGTGAAGAATTTTCAGATGCATGTAGTTTTTCTTGTGCTAACTTCTGTTTAAAAAGTTACTGAATTTGAATATCAAGATATGTAAAAAGCCAAATGAAATCAGAATGATATTATATTATTTTCTAGATATCAGACGGTTTAAGAAATTAATTCTCGGAACAAGAATGCTAATGAGGCTATGAATCATGGGAAATTACTCCCATCATCCTTTGCTCCAAAATTTGAATTCAGGCCGTTGGTAACTTTTGTCCTTAGACATATCTGTCTGATGTGCGTTAGATCTTACAATATTTAGGGCAAAGATGTGGCAGGTTTTGTAATGACACTTTTGTGCATCATGTGGGACCCTGTAGACAACATGGATAACATTTTTGAAGTTCCAAAATGCTACCCAAGCCAAGGCGAAGCTGCAAATCTGCCCCAGGTACGTCAGCCACCATGGAAATTATTACAATTTTCTAACTAATATGCTCAGTCTTATTCTTGTGGTTGAATAATAAAGCCAACCAGTTATTGCAACTTCTGTAACTTGAGTACACGAATACCTGCAACATATTTTCAAGAAAAGGAAAACACATTTAATATACATCATGCTGATGCACAAATACTAGTATATCTTTAGTACAGTGGGAGGGGGGCGATATAGGTCCTGATTGACAATCATTAACCATAAAGTCAGACTTTGCAATGAGATTGTCCCGTGTGTTGTTCTAGGCTTAGAAACCAGTAGTACAAAAGATGATGCCCCCATCTCAAGTTTAAAATGGTATTTGAATGTTGGATAAGGTGGATTAGAATGACAATCAGTTATTCGCATGAACAGTATCAGGGGGGAGGGGGGCGATATAGGGATTAACAATCATTCATATAGTCTTTGTGCTTTTCTTCTAGGCTTAGAAATATGCTGGACCAGAGAAGATATCCCCGTATCCAGTTTGGAAAAGTCGTCGGTTATACGAACGACAACACTGCATCACTGACAGTCGGACTGTTGTAGAACTGCAATTAATTCACATGCAGGCAAAGTATCAGGAAAATGGATGCATGCATGATGACGAGATAGGGGCGTATTACAAATTGACGATGTTAGGAAATATTACAAATTGGTAATTGTACCTGCAACATTTATCTAAGAATTATTGTTAACGTACAAAACACCGAAAAACTTGCACTGAACTTCTTGATGATAATAAATATGCTTGGAACATACTATCAATTTAGTGGTATTCTTGATACAATATATCAATCTTAAATTAAGTAACTGTTTCTAGGTTTTTAAGGAAATCAGTCTTGGGGAAAGAAAGGTACAAGAAACACTTCTACTTACAAGGAACTTATTTTAGCTATAAGAAATTCAGTCTTAAAGACAGTAAGTTTATCTGGTACAAGAATCGTAATCTTACATCAAGGAACTCATTCTAGGTGTAAGAAATTCAGTCTTGAGAACAGAAAGGTATTCCTGGTACAAGAATCTTAATCTTAGAACAAGGAACTTATTCTAGGTGTAAGAAATTCAGTCTTGAGGACAGAAAGGTATTCCTGGTACAAGAATCTTAATCTTAGAACAAGGAACTTATTCTAGGTGTAAGAAATTCAGTCTTGAGGACAGAAAGGTATTCCTGGTACAAGAATCTTAATCTTAGAACAAGGAACTTATTCTAGGTGTAAGAAATTCAGTCTTGAGGACAGAAAGGTATTCCTGGTACAAGAATCTTAATCTTTGAACAAGGAACTTATTCTAGGTGTAAGAAATTCAGTCTTGAGGAAAGAAAGGTATCCCTAGTACAAGAACCCTGATCTCAGTACAAGAAACTCATTCTAGGTGTGAGAAATTCAGTCTTGAAGAGAAAAGTATTCTTTGTACAAGAATCCCAATCTTAGTACAAGAAACTCATTCTAGGCGCAAGAAAACAAGACCTTTAACCTTTAACAAGAAATTCAATTTATGTGTAAGAAATTTTGTCTTAAACATTCTGACTGCAAGAACAATATTCTAGAAGTATTGGTTGAATAGCTGTAAGAACAAAATTCTTAGTGCAAGAAAAATATGGGTTTCTTGAATTTGCTCAAAACAGGGACTTTTTGAAATTCTTGTACACAGAATAATGTGCTTCATGCAAGATAAATTTTCTTAGTACAAGAAAAAACAAGGAAGAATAAGAAAAATAAGAAAATGCATTTTTGGTAGTGTAATAGTATCATTGTATGACATGTTTTTTGCACGGTTTCTAAAATGCTCACAGTATGAAGTTATTACACAAATGTGCTAGACAGTGTTAGTAAATGCCACTACAATAAAGATTTCAGCATTTCTTGGTTCCATTTTTTGGCCCCTAATATTGCTTTGGATGCCTTTAAAAAAGAATTTTAGGTAATTCTTACAGATCTATATAACAGGACAAAATTACACCAGCAATTATTTGATAGAGGTTATTGTTAGGGCCTTTCCATTTCTTCGAATTCAAATTACATGGCACATTTCATAGGGCAGTTCATGGATCCCTTTGCATGCTGGGAAAAGCAGAGAACTCTGGATAACGCTGGGCAAACAGATCATTACCATGGCAACATAGACCCTACCAGACACAGTACACTACCAATTTTTTTATTATTTTTCTTGTTTTTCCTTCTACAAAGAAAATGTTTCTCTCAGCAAGAATTGCATCTAATAATTTTTTCTTAAGTTAACTTGAACCAAGAAAGTTCAAGAAAATAATTCTAGTGGAATCAAATTTTCAAGAAAAAATAACTTATGAGAAGAATCTGTAAGAATTCAAATTTGACGAAACAAAAAACAAATCTTATATCAAGCCAGAGAAAGCAATTTTCTCTTATTTTTCTAGAAAATTCTTATTGGAAAACATCATGCTAAAAATATTTTCTTAAACTTTCTTGGTTTAAGTTAACTGAAGAAAAAATTCCTTGTGTATAAGAATTGACATAGACAAGACTTCCCAGAAGGTTTCTTGAATTCTCTTGTTTTTCCTTTGTAATAGAAAATCTTTCGCAACATAAGAAAACAAGAAAAACAAGAAGAAAAAAAAAAGATTTTTGATAGTGTATACATGCCCTGTATAGGTTTTGTCATTGTTGCATATCTATTACCCCAGTGGTCTGTCATCCATGAACATGTGTATAACGTTTCTTCATCTAAATCCGGGAGAAATATAAACTCCGGATTTTCAAAAACGAATAGGGATTTATCCTAGAAGTATCATCAGTAATACAGCAAGAAATGTAAACTTGACAGACTAATGTATTCAGAACACTGTCAAGAAAGCCATGTATTCGGAGACGACGCCGTCAGAAACTTTCGGTTTGGTCCCATATCAGAACGTTTGACCTCATTATGGGAGATTTGTGCTACACTGTTGTTCGCTGGAAAGTGGATATTTTGCTAGACCAGAACAAAGAATTTCCTTAAATTGTTTTTTCTTGGACTTTTTCTGACTTGCCAAAGCCACAGATACTTAACTTCTGAAGTCGCGTAATTCTTACAGAAAGATTAAAGAGGCAGTCCAGTTGGAACGTGCTGGGATGAACCGTACCGGAGGTTGGAAGCTGCCCAAGTCCTACTTACCCCTACTCCGCAAGAAGGCGGGGGAGGCAGGAAGATCTTCACATGTCTCGGCCTAGTCTCGTGTTCTCGCGAGACTAGGTCACTCCGTGAACAAGATGTACAGAAGACGTCGAAAATATGGAGGTGCGTATTTCGCTACCTTTCTTTTTAAGTCACTGTTTGAGGAATATTCTTGTAACTGAATTAAAAAATTCTGGAACATTGTTCTCACCACACTGTTCCTCATCAGAGTTGTCGTCAAATCCACAGTCATGGTCCCCGTCGCAGACGAAGGTGCCAGGAATACAGCGCCCGTTCTTACAGGTGAACTCGTTCTCCTCACAGGCAGGGGGGGCTGGAGTTCAAGGGTCACGGGAAGTGTGATTGACACCAAACAGGCACAGAAATTTGTTCAGGAAGGTTTAACCTATGCTTAAACACAGAGTGTAAATGATCATTAATCAATCAATCAATCAACCAACCAATCAAACCTGTACTTTAGAACATTGAAGGGAGATTGTCAAGATTGAAATAATTCAGATAATCAAAATGAAGATTTCATTAACAGAGCTTGTCAGCTAGTTGTTCCCTGTTACAATTAAAGTCCATATATCATCAACAACTACTCATACTCATACAATGTAATTCTATAGGCTAGCATAAGACCACAATACTTGGGAAATTTAAAGAAATCTACAAATTATTGCAGCATCAGAAATAAAGGTGTCCAAGACATACTTGACAACGTCTCAATAAAACCCTTTATCTAATGAGTCGTTTTCCTACAAACATATTATAAGTCTAACGAAATTCTGATCCACAACCATCAAATGAGGGGTTTCAATAGGGGGAACCTTCAAGGCACAAACTTGAAGATTTGCAATTATAGTAAATGATAACAAGCAAACAAAAACATAATATTTGACAACTTACAACATTCTTTTTTTGGAGTATCACACTGCTGTTTCTACATAATTATATCATGGGCTACAACATCAAGAGTGGGTATCACACTGCAGTTCTTACCATTGGCTACAACATCAAGGGCGGGCATACTGTACAGTGTTGTTATTATCACGGGCTACAACATCAAGGGTGGGTATCACACTGCTGTTTCTGTCATGGGCTACAACATTAAGGGTGGGTATCATACTATTGCTCTTATCATGGGCTACAACATCAAGGGTGGGTATCATACTATTGCTCTTATCATGGGCTACAACATCAAGGGTGTGTATCATACTATTGCTCTTATCATGGGCTACAACATCAAGGGTGTGTATCATACTATTGCTCTTATCATGGGCTACAACATCAAGAATGGGTATCGCACTGCTGTATTTATCATGGGCTACAAACTTACGACATTCTTGCTCATCACTCAGGTCTCGACAGTCGGTGATGCCGTCACAGCGGTAGACGTTCTTGATGCAGGCTCCCGACTCACACTTAAATTCATCCACCTCACACTCATACACTACAGGTGTGGTCAAAACAAGATCTTCTTAATATTTCACACAGCCTAACATAATCATATCATGTATGTTAAAACAATCGATTTCAAACCATTTATTATAATCTAAGTACTATAGCAGTGGACTAAGATGAATGCTGCCTATACACTGCATGTTGTAACGGTGTTATAAAGGGCTTCTAACTTTCTTTTGCACAATGGTTAAATGAACAAGAGATTTGGGTAAAAATTCTACAATATCCGGATCCATGCATTAAGAACCAAAGGAAAGGAGTAAAATTCCACAAATCTACAATAACTACATTTTTAAAACTTTACACAACTGAAATGAGCAGTGTTTCTATAATCATATATATTTTGGACAAAAGATATCTTACCGCAGTCCTTTTCATCTTCCCCATTTTCACAGTCTACCTGTCCATCACACATCCAGCCGTACGGGAGACAGCGGCCATTCTCACAGGTAAACTCTCCGATTTTACAGGTGGGTACTAAAGACAGGTGTTAGAATGGTCCAGGTTAGGTCGATATTATTGAATTGATTTCAATTATGGCAGCCAAGAGCACTCTAGAGATTGGTATTTGCTGCGTCGTTTGTTTGTTTAATTGGGATATCCATTAGTGTTCAATTATTACAATCTTACACTATTCTTCCTGGAGTCCATTCACATTGATACTTTAAAATCAAAATACAAGAAGAAAACATATACAAATGATAGACAGTCATAACCAAAATCAAATGTGATACAAGACATCTACAATTGACAGACAGACTGCTTTGAATTTAAGGTATTCGCAGATTTGGAGATTTAGGTATTTTGTTCATTTTCAAGACAAAGAGAATATGTGAGCTTAATTGCTTTAAAATTTGGTCAGTTGAAAACTATCATAAGACATGCAGTTCCTGATGATTTAGATAGGGGGCATTGCATACACACCTTCACATGACTCTCCCCAGCAGTCCCACCTCGCATCCAGGCATGTGCTAAAAATACACTTACATTAAATCATCATCATTATTAACTATATAACAAGTAAAATTATTCAGTGTTATGGAAATCCAGAATATAAGGTCACTGTTACAAAATAAGAATGTTTCTTTTAAAAAAAAACTGTCCAAAATAAGACTGTTTCTGTAAAAAAAAAACAGTCAAAATACTTAAAGATTACACTTTCAGGACCAAGGACAGGTATAAAAATGAGAGCCATTTGTATTCCAAGCAAATAATTTTAGTGACAGATTTTTACCAAGCCTAGTTAGAAAATGTTCCTGATGTATCTTCCTATATATATATATATATTCTTATTGCAATTGTGATTTCATTCAGCTACAAACTTTAGGATAAAACATAGTCAATAATAATCATGACGACATGATTTCTATGTAGGTATTTGTTCTGTATTGTCTTTACCCTTTGACAAGCAGCCATTCTAAGACCAAGCATGCATTTTTCAAGGGCAAATAAAAGTCCAACAACAACAAAGCTAATATTAGGCACGTAAACTGATTTGCAATAGCTAGATTTCATGTTAGGAGGGGATGAAAGGTGTATCTAATGGTCAAGTAGTTAGACTGAGGGACAGATGAGATCATTTAATCTACAAAATCACACTACTTAATCTTACAATAGCCAACATTACCAGTTGAGGCAGTGCTTGGTGATGACAGTTCCAGGAGGATAGGAAACATCATCCATGATACAGTCACATTCTGTGGCTTTTACACAGCCAGCACCTGGTATGGATACAAAAAAACAACAGTCAAAATACTTAAAGATTACACATTCAGCACCAAGGACAGGTATCAAAAAGAGAGCCATTTGTATTCCACGCAAATAATTTTGGTGACAGATTTTTACCAAGCCTTTTAGAATTGTTAGAAAATGTTCAAAGACACAAAAACTTGTAACTAAATAGTGCACAAAGCGGTGTGTTTAAAACAAAGCAAGACTAAAAAATATGTGTGGGTCAATACGATGATGTTAATATTTCTACCATAATCAGCTGAATGGCGACATAGTATCCACTATAAAGTTGATACCTAATAATGTTGCCGACTCAGATTTCAAAGGAAGCCGCAAAAATATTTTGTTAATTCTGAATGATACCGCATCAGAAATTAAACTCAATGGAGCGCTATGATGCCAACATTAACGGTTTTATATAATTTCTCAAAAGTTCCTCTATACTATAGCGCATTCCTTGTCTATCCATTCATTTATTTATTTCTGTTTTCTTTCACCAGGGCCCTGCTTTTCAAAGAGGCCATGGATACATGCATGCAAACAATACAATAATACATAGAGACAAAAACAGTTTTGTGGATCAAATATCAGCATCTTTATCCAAAAAAGTAGTCCATGCCACGTAGTAATTTACAGTATGATATCGGTACATTAAGGAAAAATCTTAACTTCTCTGAAATTTCAATTGCTCCTATCTTTTTAAGGTATTGTTGAAGGGTGGCTGATGAATTTTGGGATGTTTTTGAAAAACCCTTTCTTAAGCTTTATAAACCTTCCTCAACCTTAACATTAACTTTCAGGTAGTACCTTATAGCAAGGTGATAATTTATGCAAATTAGTATGATGTCATGAAACGTCATCAAGATATATAAGACCACGCCCCTTTTTTAGAAAAAAAACGCTCTCCTTGGCTTGTGCTTCAATGTTTATCAATATAACTTTGCAGGAATGTACATGATAGTAATACTTAACGAATGACGAGTGTCAACGAGATCATTTTGAAATATCGATGTTTGGCGAATTTTATTTTTTTTTATCAATCGTGAAAGAAAACAGAAAGGTGATTTTACCATCATCTACATATCCCTCGGGACAGAAGCATCCCTCCACACAGGTGCTCCGCTCACAGTACCAGGGCGGGGTCTCCCCAAGGTCACGGCACGTGTCCTGACAAACGGGGCCGCATGCCTCGTAGACGTGCCCGTTGTCACACTGCATGGCTGGGGAGGGAGGTAAACATGGGTTACATTCATGTCTGTACTTCATTTCCCAATCAAAAGGTTTTTTATCTCCATGAAAAATGGAGATATTGTTTTTGGAGTGTCTGTGTGTGTGTCTGTCTGTATGTGTGTGTGTGTATGTGTGTTTCCGGACTATTATAGTCAGCATAACTCAAGAACCTCTGGATGGATTACAATGATATTTCGTGTGTGGGCGGGTGCTGTGAAGTCAAAATTCAAGGTTGATTTTGGGCCCCCTGGTATGTGACCTTCGTACTGCAGCAGAACTTCAATTTTTGTATCTTTTGACCTGGACGTGCTATGGTCTTGATTTTGGGGTGGCAGATAGCTTGTGATGTAATAAAGAAGTTGTATAGGTTTGAGGCCCCCTAGCAGCTTTTTTAACGTGTGTCAAGCTCAAATCAAACAAACTTTTCATGTGAGATCTACATTGTATGCATATTTCATTTTCTTCCATTTTCAAGCTGTCACCTTGAATAAAATGTAAACGGTCAAACTAGAATGTGTGGGTGGGTTTGGACTTTAAGTTGCATAATGGTCTCTGTAAAACAGTGCACTAATAGTTCCTTCTGGCTTCTTCCTAATAATCAATTCTTAAGTAATTTAAAAGACTTACTACCAACAAGTAACGTTATAGGAAGACTTACGACACATCTCCTGAGAGCGCCATCTGATGTAGATGCCGTTATCACTGCACATCTGGGCATACAGGGAGATAGCTGTACACAGACACTCACAGAACCCACCATAGTCACATCTAGGGGAAATCATTAGTAGTGCATACATTACTATGGCGGTGTAAACTGTTCTTTCTGTGATTCAAAGGAGTTAACAGTTGTTACCAGGTACTGGTGCCATGTAGATATGAATCTTAGTAAGAATCTTGTGAGAAGACTGCTTAGAATTCTGCTATGAATATTCATAATAATAGTCTAATACCACCCTTAGTCACCTTGGTTGACCAAGTATTTAGTTATTTATTGTTATGTTGACCCCTTGACATGCGCTCATCTCGACCTCCATGAAAAGCGGCCCTGATGGCCGATTGGAGCATTTTTTTTCGAGTTTAAATAAAGGCACAAACAAACAAACAAAGTATCTGCCAATAATGTAAATGATGGGCCGATGACAACTTATAGCGTCAATATTTCAAACCATTCAATGGCAACGTATTACTTATGCCGTTCCAAAACACCATGATAAAAAAAGGGTAAATGTCTAACTTCTTCTCTTGGCCCATTTTTCTAGAGATTGTCTTTATCAATTGTTTGAAAAAAGAAGACCCTGTTTATTCATTCATTCTCATTAGAAACTTGCTGAAAGAAACTATTGAACCGCGCCCAACTCGCATTCAGAGTCATACGTGCATCTCGCGTAGTACATCTTATAACATATAACTTAGCATGCCAAAACCTTCATGAGTAAGACAAAAGGGTATATTATAAACTTTGCACAAACATTTTCTCTTCCCCCAGTCATACACACACCACGCATAGTATACATCTTACAATATATAGTGTCACGCGCCTACTGTAAATACTGTAAATACCATAGCCCCACCGTCAAAACGTAGAAATGCAAAATTAAAACATAAGAATGCAAATATTTGACGGACACGCAGTCACTCTCTCATTGGTCGAACCACTAATTGTGATGGACAGTCAGGATCAGTCTATTTAGGGACTTTGATTTTCTATCAGTTCTCACCACACAACGACATCGAATCTTTGCTCCTTTGATATCGATATGTAATGGTATAGTGTTATTGAAACTTACTCTGTGTAGGAATGATTAGAAATTTGAGATTTTTTTATTCAGGTTTCTCGCCTCATAAAATGCTCTGGATGCCTTTAAAAGGAATTGCCCAACTCACCCACAGGTGTCATACACACACCAGGTGTAGTACATCTCATACGGCACGGTACTGTGGCACGGCTCAAACATCGGCCCCGTTAGCACACCGCACATCTTCTTCGCCCAGGTCTCTCGTGAACTGATCTTTAATGACAAAGATTATGTATTTTTACCAAAGCTTTGTACAGGGAACCACAGGAAAGTTCTCCGTAGGAGAAATGCACAAAACCATGCACGGCATGAGAAAATTAGAAAACATCATAATATAGCCGTGGCGACGAAGGGAGGTGCGTTTATGATTTGTATAAAGTTTCAAAAATAGTAACTGCAGCTTTCCTCGTCGCCACGGCTAGTAATAAAGTAGCATATTATGTATATAAATGTTGTAAAGTAGCATATTATATATATAAATGTTGTCAAGCCTTTGTCAACCTGATGGAACTATTCATGGAAGTATTGTGCGCTGTTACCTTACAAGGGTGCAAGGGTGACGGTTCAGTCTCCGTACAGGACGTGCTGACTCGCCAAGTGTCAGCGAACATGTACGCTACGTGCTCCAAGCCGCCTTGTCGAGCCGTGAAGTCGTTTTCAGCGTCTCCGTCGTAGTTTCCGCACAAGCCCCCTACCTTACCCTTGAAAACAGGGTCCAGTTTGACATATACGCGAGTCTCTGTAGAAGGGAGAAAATATAGAAGAAAACAGGCCAGTTGTTACTTGATTTATTTTTGAAAATGGAAAAAAAGCTATATTTGGTGTGATCCTTGCTGAGGTATGTTGGACAACGGATTTTATTTACTTGTTGAATATATTGGAATGTTTCATATTTTATCGTGAAGGTTCAACTTTCATTTAACAGAGACGGGGGTCGTTACAGACTTCCCGCCACCTTTGACCCGGTGCTCACGTCAGACTTCCGGAAATTATACTTCTCGGTTATCCTTGAGGAATAATACCAGATAACTTGAAAATTCGGTGTGTCTCATTCTTTTTGTGTGTTAGAAGAAAGTGCAATCGTTGTCTATAATGGATTACGCTTATTTTTTGTCTGTTTGTTTGTTTGTTTGTTTGTTTGTTTGCGTGTTTGATTGTGTGTGTGTGTTCATCTTCTGGTTTGCTCCTGTGGAAAAGTTCAGTAGATAACATACGTCCATCCCACTTGACCTCCAGGCCCATGACACTTGACACGATGACGTAGATGCCTGACTTGTGAATGACCAATCCTGTGCCGTTATACGCCTTGGGAGGCAGGATAGGGACTTCATTCACTGTCACCTGGGGTAGAAAAGGGAACAAAAACAATATATTTCACTCTACTCATACCTATGGTATGGGGAGTGAAATACAAATATACAGAAGCAAACCTTGACATTTTTCTATTAAACAGTTCAGCCTAAACTAGTCATGATAATCACCTATATGAAATAACTTTTTTTCAATCTATCAATGGTTCATACGCGCGCATCGGATAAAATTTTCAAGATACATATAACGTTATATTTTTGTAACGTTATATTTTTTCCAAATGAACTCAGAAAATGAAAATTAGTCTAAACTAAAATAATTTTCATCCTCATTTGATTCCTGATTTTGGCCCGAGTCAAGATATCATTCGTGTGATGATTTTTTTTTAAATTGTAGATTAGCACGATGGCAAAATTCTGTGTTAGTGTTACTGTGTAGAAAATAATTAACCTCATCCCTGACGCCTGACCCCGTAATCTAATCAAATTTGCTACCAAACAGCTACCTTAGAAAGCTAAATGTTAAGAGTCATTGCACGAGAAAACCAGGCAAAACCAGGCAGAGGTGGGAAGATGGGGGTCGGCCAAATCGGCTCAAACTTTGTATGTGTGATAGGTATGTGGAACTATGAACAGCCATATAATTAAAACCCTCCAGCTATTTTTCGTTATGGCGTTATGGGACCCCCCTCTGAGACCCTCAAAAATCCAACAATTTATGGCTGAAAATTACTGAAATTGCAATGGCTACCCTGACAATTCTGATTAAGATACGATTATGAATTTTATATTTCCATATAGCATGGGTTTCCTAGTTTTACCTGCCAAAAGATGAAGGTGAAGCATTGAAATTAAGAGGGTGTACTAGGGGGTTACCAGAACCAATGAAAGCAGAATTTTCATCTGTTTGAATTTTAGTCATTTTTAAGGGGCATTATCTGCCCTGGGCAGTGGCTTTGGAGAATGATTTTACTGTTGCTGGAGAGAAGAACATCTACTGATTCAAAAACAAGCGTCGTTAATTTGGGACCTTCATAACGCGAGCCGTGAATGGGGGCTCTTTATGGGGATCTTTCGGGTTCTGGGCTATAATAAATCAGGTTGTGACGTCTCACTACGGGGTAAGTTATGGCATTTTTTTCTGCCACTGCGTGAAAAACCATGCATTATTGTCATAGAATACTAGCACAAATCAGAAATGTTGATTTGGGCTCTACATGGGGGATATGAGGATACTTAAAAAGTAAATTAAGCTTGTTTTACACATTTTATAGTTGCTCTCTAAGAATTAGTTAGTTCCTCATTAAACAATTATATGCATACATGTATTCATTCATTAGATGATAATACTTCAAAATAAAGGCTATGTATGGGGGTTATCAGAACTCCACATTTTCACTGGAACACACCCGTGCACATGGGTGCAGAGCTACATATACTTTATTTGGACAATAAAGAATTAGACTATAACAAATGTCAAGAACAATTTTAGATTTCAGCTAAATGTATATAATTTTGATGGTCAATCAGGATCAGTACAGGTATCATACTGAATTTAACAAACTGCAGTTCATAGATCAAACTTACAAAGTGTTCTCAGAAACGAAGCCCATTACTGTAGCATGTAATGTGATTTTTATTCCCAGGGTTACACACACCATATCGAAATTTTGATACTACATGTATCTACAAAATGCATGCAATTCCTAAAATTATATCATAGGACCATTGAAACAGTCATAAGCGTTGAACAGATGAATACCATTATGCAAAAATTGAAGTCCAAGATCATGCACATAAACTTGTTCTTCACTCAGTCTGACTCTCAAGAAGGTGATTAAGGAGGATATTGGTTTACAGGATGATGATTCATGACAGGGACTTGTAAAGAAACTTGTGTCACCTCACAGAGGATGAAATGAATGGGATAATACAAAAATATCAACTATTGCCATCATCTATCATTGTGAGAAACGAACATCTGCAAACACGCCAAATGTGAAGGGCTGAATGCCTTGAAGCTGATAGGAGTGACGTATCGCAATTTCCACGTACTTGCCACTTGCCAGTAACACGACCAGTATCCGGGAAAGCCTTCTACATCTGCCAAGTGGAAACCATTGTGCGCATCTGTACATGTTGGGCTGTTTCTATTCATTTATTTATGTCTGTTTTCTTTATCCAGGGCAGGCGCACTCAGTGCTAAACGCACTGCCTTTCAGGCGTACAGAATAACATAAACAGACTGATAACATAACAAGGAAATAACATGAACAAATGAACAAAAAGTAACCAGAATAATAATATATACACAACTGAGCGTCAAATCATACACCGTAAATCAAAGTCGATGTGGCAGGCCGTGTCTGGAGGTCAGAAGTACTGCTCTACTAGCTTTTTAAAGTTAGGCCCGACGTGGCCACTCTAACTGTAGCCGGCAAATCATTCCAGGCAAATGCACACGCAAATTTTCTTCGGCCGGATTCTAGTCTGACATTTGGAAGTTGCAATGATAAGTTTGAATTATGTCTTGTTCCATAGATGTTAGATGTTCTGTCAAATATTTGTAGGTATTCTGGCACTTGTTGGTGAATAGATTTAAAGACGGTTTGAAGGAGGTGCATTTGCCGGCGAGATGCAAGGGAACTCCAACCTAATACAGACAACTGTACATTATCCACAGGCGCTGTACGTGACAGACCGAGGACAAATCGTGCTGCTCGGTTTTGAAGTTTCTGGACATTGTCAGAGAGCGATTATTCACAGTTGGCCAAAACAGTATTACAGCACTCAATCTTTGGAAGAACCATATATACAGTTGAACAGCATAGAAAGTGGTAAAATGGAAGCTAAACGTCTTATCACTCCGCCTAGATGACACCGCATTGCACAGTTTGTTGACATGTATGCTCCAAGCTAGACAGGGGTCAAACCAAACACCTAGATATCTAAAACATGAAACTGGTTCCAAATACGTTCCAGAAAGAGTAAGATTTAGTTGTTCTTTACCTAGGCGCAGCCTTCGTATAGTGCCAAAAAAACATAGACTTGCATTTACGGACATTTAGTGTCAGTCTGTTTGCATCTAGCCACCTCTTAATATTGCGAGGGTCAGCATTTAAAACTATGGACTTTTCTATGTTATGAAGCATTGACTTTTTGAATTCACTATTATCTGCATTACGGCAATAATACATACAAAGAAGTTCAGTGATGCCCTTGACTTTTTTTCAATCTTTGAGATTTCACATTCCCATAACATTATGGCAACCTCTAACCGCCTACAGCAAATGTATGTTTTGGTTAAATAATATTCAAAACTATTGCAGTTGTAGCATAGTACTTAACCACTTAGCTCCCAAGTACCTGGCTGCCCTGCTAGCCAATAGCCAGGTACCTTGTATTGCATGAATTGTGTGGATTGTATCATTTAGATTTTGTAAATGTGCAAAAGAGATTGAAATTACTAGCTACAGTCATTGGCTGAGTTCTTCGAGAATGCTTGATACCAAATATTGAATGTTCTTTGAAATGGAACAATTGCAACTGAAATGTACAATCTGTTGATTTCATTATGATTCATGTACTGACCCAAATTGAGAAGTATGTTATATGTATTTATTTTAAACTGTTCCCCAACATTTGTTATAGTGACTGTCTTGTTTCTTGATTTTCCATAAAGCTGCGTGTACCAGTGATATCACATATGTGGGGTCCTGATAACCCCCATACATAGCCTTTTTCTCTATTGACCACTTCATAATTGCACATAAATTTTTAGTAAGTAATTTACTGATTGATGTCTTAAAAAGCAACTGTAAAATGTGCAAAACAAGCTTAATTTACTTTTTAAGTATCCTCATATCCCCCATGTAGAGCCCATGCCATACGTACTTTCTGATTTGTGCTAGCATTTTATGACAGTTATACATGGTTTTCACGTAGCGGCAGAAAAAATTGCCATAACTTACCCCGTAGTGAGACGTCACAACCTGATTTATTATAGCCCAGAACCCGAAAGATCCCCATAAAGAGCCCCCATTCACGGCTCGCGTTATGAAGGTCCCAAATTTACGACGCTTGTTTTTGAATCAGTAGATGTTCCTCTCTCCAGCATCAGTAAAATCATTCTCCAAAGTCACTGCCCAGGGCAGATAATGCCCCTTAAAAATGACTAAAATTCAAAGAGATAAATTTTCTGCTTTCATTGGTTCTGGTAACCCCCTAGTACACCCTCTTAATTTCAATGCTTCACCTTGAACTTTTGTCAGGCAAAACTAGGAAACCCATGCTATATGGAAATATAAAATTCATAATCGTATCTTAATCAGAATTGTCAGGGTAGCCATTGCAATTTTAGTAATTTTCAGCCATGAATTGTTGGATTCTTGAGGGTCTAAGAGGGGGGTCCCATAACGCCATAACGAAAAATAGCTGGAGGGTTTTAATTATATGGCTGTTCATAGTTCCACATACCTATCACACATACAAAGTTTGAGCCGATTTGGCCGACCCCCATCTTCCCACCTCTGCCTGGTTTTCTCATGCAATGACTCTTAAAACCACCCAGAATAGGGATGGGTACCGGTACACGTACCGGTACAAAACCGGTATTTTTGTGTGGACCGTTCCAAAAAAACGGTCCGGAAAAAATCAGTGGACCGGACTTTGGACCGATTAGAAAATTCACAGTACAAGACTACCAGCAGGCGGTCACATAAAAAAATACAATAATGTTAGTGGTCTAAGAAAATACAAAACAGCAGATTCAACGAATCGTGGTTGCTCTTTTTCGAAGATGTTAGCTAGAAACACCCAAAGGATGAGTCAACACACGGCGAGGAGAGTATAGTTAATTTCAAGACAGTGCAAACCTAAAAAAATTATATCGTTCCAGACATGGCGTTATTGTCCGACACATGCATATAATACTTGCAATCAAGTAAATCACTCTCCAAAATATGGTGTACTGCTGCACTACTATAATTAGGTACAGGTCCAGGTTCGGACCTGGACCTGACCCTCTAGACCTGAACCTGACCGGAATATTCTGTACCGGTACCCACCCCTAATCCAGAATTAAGCTTAGACGCACGAAAGATTAGGGCGGTGAATTCGAAGAAGTGAAGTATTTTGTTCCCGGAGTCGATGGCTACGGCAATGGCGTTCTGTCCGTCCATCCTCGTGGGAAACTTTCGACTGACTGGCTAATTAGTGTCGCATGCATGAGACTCCCCATCAAGGTGACCTACTATCATGCTAATACAACTGTTTTTACGTCGTTTTTGGATGGACAAGGTCGACGTGGCACTGCACTCAAGTTTTTTCATAACTTATTTCAACAGTGCCACGTACAGAGAACAATATACCCATTTCTACACCTGGGTGGAGTGAGGAAAGTCGTGTAAAGTGTCTTTCCCAAGGGCACAACATCGGTGGCGTCAGGGGATTCGAACCCGGGACCGCTGGGTTCTGGGCCGAAAGCCCTGCCGTTACGACCCCACAAATTGTCGCGACAGAGCTGAAGGGAAATAGCTTGCCCTTCGCTTTACACCAAAAAAAAAGTAGTTTCCCTTACCCTTCTTCCCCTTACAAGGCGGATGATGGTACCGCCTATGTCGACTGTAACGGACTTGGTACAGGTGACGCCACTTGTACCGCAGGGCACGTTCTCCGCCGTGATGGTGAACTCGTGAGTCACCATGTCCTTACTCAGGATGTAGTTACAGCCGCCTTGGAACGAGTAGGACTTCCCGTCGAACGTTATGTAGTGGGGGTCACCACTAGCGATGCACACTCCTGCACATTTGTTGTTGGAGCACTCCCAGTGACGGCCTTTACATACACTGTGAGGAAAGATTACATCATCCGTATCATCAGGTTGGGAAATAAATTCATACACTACCATTTTTGTTATTTTTCTTGTTTTTCCTTAATGAGCTAGCCTTACTTGGCACAAACAGTCGTTAGTTGCTCATGAATAATTAATGAGCTGGCCTTATTTGGCACAAACAGCCGTTATCTTGTTCTGAACCCAAAGTAGCGATGTCAAACGTAACCTGATTGGCTGATAGCTTCCCAGCGACCTGCGGTTTTCGCACAAGATGAGCTTGTGCCATTCCTGTGATTGGCTGAAAGCTGTTTGCTGGTGACGCACGGGTGGGTTTCAGCCCTGCTAATGGTGGGTGATTCCAAAACTACCTACCAGGTATTGCAGTCCTTCGTGATGGTCTCTCCCCTCTGGTGCTTTTGCATGCCATGATGACAGGGACAGTTCTCTGGTAGAACGCAGTAGTCCTCCTAAAGTGTAAAGCAGAACAACAAAAAAAGCAAACTTGAGCAGTTGGAAAGAAGACGTGGTGTCCTGTCTGTTTCACAAAAGTATACATTTTTTGCCTGGAAATGGCAAAAAAATCCCGTAAGATTAATTCTGGGCAGAAATTGAGATGCCTCCATATCTATATTTGTTAAGAATGCATTCAACTACATGCGTGCCAAATTTGGTGCTTATAGACAAATTTTCACAATTTCTCAGCTATGCCGCTGGACTATCCTAGCTCCAGTTTCTCTGAATATTCGACAGTCGACAGGGGAACTATATTAATAGCAGCAAACAAGAGCTAGAGCAGCATGGACACGAGCCGTGCTAAGATTCAAAACAGGTTTGAAATGTACCAGACTAGTATGTCTAAAGAAAAAAATACAAGGGAAAAATGTACAAATTTTACATTGCATGTTATGCTATTGGTATTCACTTCTACGTGTATACATCGTAGTTATTTATCAAGAGTAGGTTTTTTTTCAAATTTCTATTGTATTTCACAAAACAATACAAAATAATGCATAATACAAACAGAAAAGGTTCAGAAATTATTACAAACATAAGTCACGTATCCCAAAGGAGCTTAACGTTATTAGGTAAAAGTGGAAACAAAATTGAACTACGAAAATATATATGAAAACAATATCAGAATAACAAATAGTAACAGATAGAATATTGATATCAAACAGAAGTAATAATGACAACATCAATGGCAAATAAGTATGACGAAATCAACTGACAGGAATTACTCTTGATCAAAATTTTCAACAATGATTTTTTTCTTGATTACTCACATCTAACACCATGCCGTCGGGACAGCCGCAACCCGGTTGTTTGAATAGGTTGCAGTATTCGTCTTCGACCATGTTGTCACAGGTCAAAGGGCAAGGTGACACGTCATCACGGTAGATGAGGTTCCTCGGGCAGTCGTACACATCCGGGCAATCGTGGTCAGAACAATTGAAGATGCCGTTCTCGCAAAGACTGGAGAAACAGATGGAATGTTAAGCCAGAATTTTCAAAGAAACGTAGTTTTGAAACAAAAATCTATGATTTTGACCTGCCTGTGTCTGAACAAAACATCAGCATTCATATATCTATAAATAGAAAAAGATAAACGAAAGAACGCTGTACTTTTACATTCAAGGTCGAGCTAAGGACGTTTACCCTTGTTCAATAAAAGATAAACATGTATCCTCTCTCTCTCTCTCTCTCTCCCTCTCTCTCTCTCTCTCTCTCTCTCTCTCTCTCTCACTCTCTCTCTCTCTCTCTCTTTGCTCATTCACAGTTAAAAGTAACATATCCAATATACAACAACGGATCATAATGCGGGGTTCTTCACGCCTCGTTTAAAATTTTAAAAAATGTCCAAATTTATACAAAAGATCTCAAGATATTGTACGAAATCTCGAGATCTTTCAAGACAATCTTGAGATTTTTTATGACAATCTTTCATTAAATCTCAAGATGCTTTGGAAAGAACTCGACATTCTTTCAAGGTGTTATACACACATATACATTGCGACATATTATCACAATACACGCGGAGCTTTTCTTACATGATGCCAACCTGTTTCTGTGTTCAGCCAGATTACCAACTTACCAAGTGTTGCACCCCTTATTGATCGAGCTGCCCGGCGCATGCGCCTTGCCGCCGTCCTTACACGGACACATGGACTTCATCACACACAGGCCGTCATCATTTAGTGCCATTCCGTCTGTGGAACATGACCAATGCATTACAAAAGTACATTTTATCTCCGCGAAAGAGGTTTGTCTTCAGTAGAGGTATTGTTCTAGGGTATCTGTCTGTCCGTCTGTTTGTTTGTTTGTTTGTTGGTTGGTTGGTTTGTAAGAGGTCGTACGCTGCGTGTGTCAGCATGTTTGCATTTCCCACCGTCTTGGATAGTCTAAGACTGTTAAAAACAGCATGACGTAAAATATCCCAAGATTTGTGATTTATCACAGAGCAAATTTACGGTGATAGGCTCTTAGTTACATCAGTACTTACTTGTCTCCAATCATTCCAAGTCAATGAAAGAGCCTACTAGTAGTATGCTGTAAACAAACTAAACAAAACAAAATAAAACAAAACAAAATGACAATGTCCAAGGCATGTCAATACAGTCGCTGCCAAAATTAACATTTATGGAATAGGTGTCTCAATAATGAAATAAAAAGCAACAAAGGGGTATCGAGGAACAAGCAATACATTGTTAAATCAATTCTTGGACTACTTGGACTGGGTACCATGATCCAAGAGCACGATAACGTAGTACCATGGTCTTCCAAGGACTTAGTTAAGGCCACAGCAAGTAATTTTTATGGATGCCATCAATTTTCGCCTGATTTCTAAAATAAAAAAAATTTCATTGCCCTCCAAAAATTGGCAAATATGCCTTGCAGTATATAGTGTCCTTGGTTGTAGTTAATTGAGATGTAAGCACAAGGTGTTTCATTACATATGAATACCCAGTGTAGTTGCTGATGATGGTACAACAAGCTCTTTTCTGCATTTGTTGTAGTTTAATAGTCTATTGAGATGTTAACACATCTACAACGACATATGTACTGTTGAATCAAGGAGGTTTTATATTATATATGAAACGTCATTGGTTGAATACAGGAATAAAGACCTGCTGGTCGTGATATCATATTTTGTCGCCTCAATTCTTGTTTAACAAGATTTATGATCTCAAAATTTGAAAATACATGTAAAGGAATCTTGTTTTTTTTGCCCACCTTGTTTTTTTTCGCCCTATCTCATTAATTTTGAGTCTGCGGAGGATGTCATCCATAAAATTTACTTGCTGTGGCCTAAGTGATAGATATTCTATTCATTGACAACAGTGGCAATTATAGCTGGCCTAATGTCTTACCAGGACAATTACACCCTGCAACACAAGGAACCTCTTCCGCTGTGAGGAGACACTCTTCCTCGTAAACCAGATCTGAACATCCGCGGCCGCATGAGTCCATGCACTCTTTGTAGAGTTGTCCTCCCGTACACTGTACAACTGTGAATTAGAAATAATGACATGCATTTAGAAACAATGCTTAAAGGCAACCAAAGCAATATTAGGGCAAAAAAATGGAGTTGAAAATCTGCTGAAAACTGAGTACTCAAATCACAACGACGTCATAGTTTTGCATAATGGACGTTGCTATACATCGTGATTTTCGGGGGATAAAACTGCTTTACCTTCCTTTAACACCCAAACTACAATCGTCGAAAAGAGCAATGAATAAAACTGAAAAGCATTGACAAATTTGGCTAACATTAGCTGACCTGGAGTCATTGCGAAGACTTTATCGGTCATCATATCGTGCACCTTCTAGACTTCTAGCAGTGCAACTTCTAGTATTGCAACTTCTAGTGGTGCAACTTTTAGGAGTGCACCTTCTAGTGTGCACCTTCTGGTGTGCAACTTCTAGTAGTGCAATTTCTAGTGGTGCAACTTCTAGTGGTGCAACGTCTAGTGGTGCAACCTCTTGTGGTGCAACTTCTATTGGTGCGACTTCTAGTCTTGCAACTTCTAGTCTTGCAACTTCTGGCGGTGCGACTTCTAGTGGTGCAATATCTAGCGTACAACTTCTAGTGTGCAACTTCTAGTAGTGCAACTTCTAATGGTGCAGCGTCTATTGGTGCGACGTCTAGTGATGCAACTTCTAGTGGTGCAACTTCTAGTGGTGCGACGTCTAATGGTGCAACACCTAGCGTGCAACTTCTAGTGTACAACTTCTAGTGTGCAACTTCTAGTAGTGCAAATTCTAGTGGTGCAACGTCTAGTGGTGCGTAACATTTCAAGCTTACCGCAAACTTCTTTGACTAGTTCGTGTTGCCGCCAGTCGACGACAACTCCCGAGCGTGCGCACTCGGACGCGTATGTGGCCACAGCAGAGCAGAGACACTGGTCGGTGTCTTCACATCCGCAGACGTCGTAAAGACAACTAAAAACATAAAACCACAACGTCTTTTAGTACACTGGTGCAAACGTTGAAGCACGCGTGTACTCGGGTACTCTATACGACGTTTAGAATTTATACTAGTATCCATCACTTTCTATAGCAAAGCTCTAACACTTTTTACAGCAAAGAGGTAGCACGTTCTTTTCGAGCTGCGATAAGAAAGCGCGTCTGTTCTACTGCACTCTTTTTCAGAATTTAAATGAGGTCACGTCACTACTTGTCAAAAGTGCCAGAAAGTCTATATCGCTCGCCGTGTCTGTTGAGAGATTAGGACATGGGCCCAATACGGGGACGTCTAGATGGTAACTACGCATGCGTGGAGCATTCTACAGATAAATTCGTGGAGTTCACGGATATTTGTCAAATAGCCACATAACATACTGTTTGGTACGTCCCTGAAACGTCGCCAAAAACAGTTGCAGGCGGGCTTTAGCTTTTACCTGTCATAGTAAGGGTTCATGTCCACCTCGATATGGCAGCTCTGGAAGATGAAGTCGAAGATGATAGCGCAGCGTTCCACGGCGAAGTCGCGGATCTGTGTGTAGGTGTCGCACGGGTGGAAGGACAGTTGGGTCGCGTCCTGACATTCGACGTGAAGCTAGGAATATGACGAAGATCATTTGTTATACGGGGGTGTCCCTGTGGTGTAGTGGTCTGCGCTTCTGTCTCTCACCACATCTGGTTCAAATTACTTGGACCAGAAGGACTGGGGTTCAAGACCCAAGTAGGACACCTCTGGACAAGAGGCGCATTGAGTCATACCATAGACTTTATAAAAATGGTACATACTTCTGAAACAGTAAGGAAGTTAAACACACTTCACTGCCACTGAACTAGCCCCCTGCTACAGTGATTGCACCACAGTGTGGCCCAGGGCTATGAAACGAAGATGGGCACCGCCCTATACATCAATAATGGTGTGGGAGGATTTTAACTAACTAACACTTGTTATGCAAGAGTCACATATCCAAGCCGGGGCCCGATGAAAATGAAAATGCATATCAATTAATTGCACAATTTATAGTTAGTAGTAATTGTTGCCCGACCGGGCCCCTATCGCTCCACGTTAGCTCGCTCGCGTAGGGGCCCTGGTCTTCAGCGCCGGTAGACATGGTTCTTGCGCCGTTACTGACAGTTGCTCATGATGGGTCATGAATAATTAATGAGCTATCCTTATTTTGTGGTTAATTTGTTCTGAACCTAAAGTAACGATGTGAGACGTAACCTGATTTGTTGATAGCTTCCCAGCGTTTTTTGCGCTTTTGCTTCAGATGAGGTTTAGCAAACCCTCTGATTGGCTGCAGCTGTTTTGGTGGTGACGTCGCCAGAACCATGTCTACCGGCGCTGAATATCAGTGCCCCTACGCGAACGAGCTAACGTGGAGCGACAGGGGTCCTGATTTAATGAGGGTGACGTATTCAAAAGGTGAAGATGCCAAAGCTAGAATACCTTAAACTTGTTGGCGAACGCCACTGCGTTGGTCTCCAGGTCTCCCTCAGGTGTGGTGAAGTCATCGTGTTGGTTCCAGTTGAACGTGCCACACAGACCTCGCACCTGGAAGCAATTCCATAACAAAATTCATCCTTAAAGGAAACCCAAGCAATTTTAGGGCCCGAAAAGTTTGAATTTTGAAAGTCAATCTATTTAGTCATTTCTATACCTGATAAGTTCAAACAACATTATCACAATGTATAGCGACGTCTATGATGCAAAAATATGACGTTGTTGTGATGTGAGATTTCACTTAAAATCGTCGCCTGGTTTTGTTTAGGCTCGCGAAACTAAGGGAATCATCGCACGGCACGTTTTTTCGCGGTTGTAAGATATTCAAAGTTTGAAGTTATTACGCAAATGTGCCAAACAGTGTTAGTAGATGTCAGTACAATAAAGATGTCAGCATTATTTCATTTCCATTTTTGGAACAAAAATATTGCTTCGGTTGCCTTTAATATCACCCACAGAACCAAAGGTCAATCTCGGGTAAAGGGATGCATAACTTTCAACGCGGATGGATACTCGGAAGTAAGCTCGGACCCAAACTCAATTTTCAGCCAAACCACACCGATCCATACGCTTTTCAGCCATGTTAGTATTTAATGTCATTTGGAGAAATGTGAACTCAAACCTAGGCCCTCGAAAGCCTTTCGCCACCGTTTTATTGGACAAGTTGTAGAATGATGTTTAAAGTAGTGAACCATAATGATTATTTTCGCCACTTCAATTCCATGTAACTTTGTCAGAACTGTTTTATCTTGAAATACTTCCAAGTACAAAATGAATGTCTTGTCACCTACCTTATTAGAGTAGACAGTGTCCAGTGTAATGTAGGCACGGTTAATATTGTCCCACATGATTCGGAAGCCAAATCCTTCCAGAACCGTGACAATGGAAGATGCTCTCTTCACGTAAATGTCTTGATTCCTAGTAGAAAAAAATAGCATTACGTTAGAAGAAGAAACAATGCGATGCAAAAGGACGTTCCAAGCCCCAGCTTAGGTACTCATTTTCACCTGAGGCGTTGGTGAATATTCGTGTTTAGTGCATTTTTCAAGGGTAAAACAATAGAACTTGCCATGGATTTGAACATAGAACCTTTTAATTCTCAGTTAACAGCCTAAACCACATGGTCGACACGTTAACAGAAACAGATGGTGCCTGAGACGAGTTTTGGGGTCTTCTAAAAATACTATTTTAGTCAAGTATGGGCCTTGATTTTTTCAAATGGTACCTTATTGCAATACGATAATTTATGCAAATCAGTATGAATTCATGATGACGTCATCGAGAATTATAGGGCCACGTCCATTTTTATGCTCTCCTTGGCTTGAAAAATGCTCTCCTTGGCTTGTACTTCGATGTTTATTAATGTCATTTCACAGAAATGTATCTGGGTTCCAGACTGTTAATCGGGCCTTTTAGCCGGTTCCCTTTAGCCGGTACCTTGTAGTCAGTTCCTTCGGCGGCACAGAGACCCCAGCCCGCAGAACACTAATTAGCGCACCGGGGGATTTCAAGCCGGGAAGGGGTGCGGTTCACTCCCACGGGCTACAACTCCCCGGAGCGTTGATTAAGACCGGGCGGGCAGACTGTTCTTGGGCCGCCGAAGCAAATCGCTAGTGACCCGGTACTAGTCTGGCGCCCAGGGTAAACGCTTACCTGAAGGGAATGGCAGTGTCCCTCCCGTCCACAGTGACCGCCCCGCCGCGTTTCATGGTGACGGTGGTCATGTGGTGGGTGACCGTGACAGACTTGGTACAGGACACCCCTCCGCTGCTGCCGCACGGCTCGTTCTGGGACGTGATGAGCAGCTTACCATCCATGAAGTCCTGAAAAAATTAATACATCCATAAATAATTCCATTGGGTGTATTAATTTATGTCTGTAATAATCTATTTATTATTTGTGTTCCCATGACATCCCCTTCCCCAAACTGGACCTCAGAGAAGAGCGGCCGAGGCCAACAGAGCATTCCAGTCAAGTTAAAGGACAATGATTGATTGATTGATTGATCGATTGATTGAGCAAGTGATTGGGCAATTGATTGAGCAATTCATCGATTGATTGATTGATTGATAAATCACCTGGAATCAAAGCTCTTTGTACACAACCAACAAGGTCACACACAATGTGGCTCAAAGTTGATCTTGACCTTCGTCTTCCTAACACCTACCCACATATTAAATATCATTAAAATCCATCCAGGGGTTCTTCAGTTAGGCTGACCATGAATATCCGGAAACACAAACACACACACACACGCGCGCGCGCACACACGTACGCACCCAGACGCACACACACACAGACGCACACACAGAGATACGCAGACGGACACGCAAACAGACAGACCAAAACACTACCTCCATTTTTTATGCAAGTAACAACAATTACCTGTCAACTTTTGGAGTACCTTCCTCATGGCAATACTGACTAGTTATACTAGGGGGCGCTGCAATGGGAAGGACAAGGTCTCAAACTTGTATCCCCCCCCTCATCACATTATACTACCAGTAGAAAGTAGATTCAGGTATTATTTCCCTTATGAATATAGCAGAGTCTGTAAAGACATATTGGCAGGTATTTGTACATATCACATACCTCTACGAGTGTGTACTCGCACTTGCCCTGGAACGTGTAGAACTTCTGATCGAACGTTATGTAGTGTGGGTCTCCGAAGACTATGCATGTTCCCGGGCACTTGTCCTCAGAACAGATCCATCGACCCTCCATACAGACGCTGAAGAAAATTTTTGAAAGTTTAAGTTAAATTGGTGTTTAGGGCAGCGCCTATCTCCGATTCATTTGCCCTTGCGCCACACAACTATGTAAGCACAGACAATATTTAATTGAAATATGTATCATTTTACTAACATGGTGTACGTTGTGAGCAATATTGATTAAATGCTTCCTGAGTTTTGTTCTTAGCTGTAACATGTACTAACATAATTCCACCAGGGTTCATAATTCCGCCACCCTGAAAAGATACGTCCAAACAAATCTCCAACCCAACGCCCCCCAGTATAATGCACTCCTGTGTATCTAAACTGTGCATGCCTAGCTTCACTAGAGATCTTTCAAATCTAATGTTTTTAAAAGTGGCGGATTTATGTGACCTGTCGGATTAATATTAATGGAGGTTAATGTATATTGTGTTGACATCTTACCATTCGTTGCATCTTTGTTTGATGACGTCACCTGTGGTGAATCTTTCCCTATGATGGTAGCACGGACACTCTTCGGCCAAGACGCACTGACCCTCGTCCAGGTATGTCCCTTCTGGACACTACGAAGGAAGGGAAAAAAAAAAATTCTATCATATCCCTATGATGGTTCATCTTTGCAAAAGACAAAAGCACTCACCGACAAGCCCTCGGTCAGTCCTTTAACCCTTCTCAAGCTGAAATGAACAGGGCAGATGATTTGACCCGTTTCTGACGCCACACTTCCGCCGAGGTCACCTGACATTGACTTCGGGCCATTTCAATTTGAGAGAGGTCAGAGGACTGACCGAAAGCTTGATGGTGAGTGCTTTATAATATGTATTGAAATAACGTATAAAACTCTTACTAAGATTCTATTATGAGACTGAAAGCCGATCGGGATTCTTTCTTCAGTAGTCCAGTTCATTCTTATATATGTGTAAATAAATACATACAAGAACGGAATGGAGTGCCAAAGAAAAAAGAATGCGTTTACTGTAGTAGAAAGATAAACGTTGCAGTCTGTACCCCCTTTGCAAACAAAACTAGAGTTAAGTATTTGTGCTACATACATATACTTCAGGTTTGCTAAGTTAGTTTAGCGATTACGGAGTCTTTTTATTAATATCAATTTGGTATTGAATTTTTATTTTAGTTTAATGGGTGATAGTTGTGTGCCGATTTCTTAAGAATAGAGAGAACACTGTCTAGCGAACCAAAAAAATACCCCTCCCTATGAAATGGTATGGCTACCCTGACACGTCACAAAATCAAGATGGCGGCCACCACACAACCCGACGAAAGCAGCAAAGGTTTTGCTACGTAAACCTGTAATAATAATTCAAATTAATGAAGGTTACTGGCTGTTCTGACCTGACAGCCGCTGACACAGTCCTTCTTGCATTGAGCGAGGTTCGCGAAGGCGGCGGTCTGACAAGACACGGGACACATACTGGCGCACTCCGTGTACTCCTTCCCGTTAAGACAGGTTTTCTCTGAAAAACATAACCGAAGTGTCAACTTAGGTTGGCATTTTAAAAAGCCACAGCTAGCCACCATGATGATAGTGGTCATCGCTATCTACAGTGGAAGTCACTTGAAGACAGAAGAAAAATATCCAGGCTTTGCATGATGTACAAAATGACTAATAAACTTGTGGATGTACCAACTGATAAGTATCTAATACCAGCCCAGAAAAGGACAATAAATAGTCATGCCTTTAAGTACCAGATCTAGAGTTATCAACCAAGGATTGATGTGTTCAAAAATTCGTATTTCCCGAGAACCATAGTAGAATGGAGCTCGTTGTCATCAGATACTGTATAAACACCTTTACTAAATAGCTTCAACGAACGATTGCAGTCAGATGTGCAAAAGTTAGGTGTGACAGGCCGTTCAGTGTAATATAATCAGCTGCTATCGCGCCGCGTGCCTGCGAAGCTGGTGTGTTACGCCGAGGGCGGTTATACCGGCTATACAGATACAGATACAGATACAGATCGCTGAAAACAACCAAAGTACACATTTAAGATAATGGTGAAATAGACCGCGGAATAAGAACTGTGGTACCGAAGTTACATTTGATTCGTTCTGTGGCAAATCACGCTTGCATAAGCAACATAAACTCAGAACCACACATCATTGCCGTTTCATTCTTGGCCCTAAATGCTTACAGATTTAGAAAAACAAAACAATCTTCTTCTTCTGGAACTTTACTTTTGCTGTGCTAGTAAAGTTTAAACCCGGAGGTCCTTGGTTCGAATCCCCCTTTGGTGTGACATGCCACCGATGATGTGCCCTTGGGAAATGCATTTTACACGACTTTCCTCACTCTACCCAGGTGTAAAAATGGATACCTGACTTTGGTTGGGGAGGTAAAAGGCGGTGGAAGTAGAGGGATGGGCTCCACCTTCCAATACCATGCCCAAGGCACAGACGTCTTGCACTTTTCTTAATTTCTGCTAGGGGGCGCAACCACACACGGAAATAGTCAGACAGCTTTTTCCACCCCGAAATCGGACCGGACAGCTGTTTCCGCCAATCGGACCGGACAGCTAATTCCAACAACCCCTCAAAAACGCTATGGGATTACTCCTCTTATGAACCTGCTTTGCCAGCTCCATTTCAAATTGTGATATATTGAAATAAAACAATAAAGTTTTCATGTTTTTGTATCCCAACTTACCGCAGAAATCCTCTCCCCTCCAGGAGATGATGATGTGTTCCTGCGCACACTCCCGCGAGTAGGCGGTGAGACTGGTGCACATGGACAGCTCCCTGCTGTCAGGGTCCTGCCACAGACAGTACCCGTACAAACACGAGTCATAGTACTCATCAGGCTCAACCTGTAATAAGATATGGAAGAGAAAAACAATAACAGTTGTTAAACCTAAGTTTTGTGGTGAAGACCTTTAGCAAGGGTTTCTTCTACAGTTTGTAACTGCGACACAAAAAATGTACAACTTGATGCTCTTCAATAGACCCCTTTCCAAATACCGCGGCCATTTTGAAACTAGCGCGAGCGCGCGTGGTTCGAGCGCGTGAAAAGTAAACACCCGGTAAGCCCACGGCCGCGGTAAGGGTAAACCATGGCGTCCCCAATAGAAACCAGCGTTGAGTCATCTTCTGCGGCGAGATGTTCTCCTCCTCGGTGAAATCCATCGATGTATTTGCATGGCACAAGTAGATGATATTGTTGTGGACACTTGGACTCGATATCGGCTAGTAAAATTGTGAATTTCGGCTACTTTTCCGCAGTTCCTGTCTATTGCAAACCTCAGATAGACCTAGACACTACATGATTGCCAAGATGCGGCTGAAATACGTTTGACTAGCTTTCACCACTGACAATATACCGCATACGAGTACTAAGCTATGGGAGAGAGTGCGAGTGAGTGAGTTAGTACTAGGTTTTCACTACGACTGCGTTTAAGTCAAATGATCTGTGTTTTTTTACGAAGGCCAATAACGGCAATTAACTTTCGTCGTTTACGCAAAAAGACTTGACGCCAATGAAAACCATTTCTTAGCAAGCGACGAAATGGTTAGGATAGGCGACGGAAGCTGGGGGGGGGGGGGGCTTCGTCAGTTCGTGTCTTTTTCTTTCACGCCAGAAGAGCAACCTGATCGTTTTTTGATAGAAGCACGGTACAAAAAAACATGGGCATAGTGGCGCTGCACTGAAGTACAATGACTTATATTGTATATACTGTATGTCAAACAAGGTGGAAGACGAAACACATTTTATGTCAAGCTGCCCATTCTACGACCAAGAAAGAAATGAGCTGTTTAAAGACGCCACCATTTTCCATCCTAATTTCTCCATGTTTTCAGACGAAAACTATTCTCCTCTTTACATCACAAAACCCACACATTACAGAAAAAGTGGGATCATTCGTCTTCCACTGTCTCGCAAGAAGAAGCCGAACCCAATAAGCTTGAACTTAGTGTCAGTAGTTAAGACTAGAGTAGTAATATGTTATATTGTTCATCGTTATCTGTCCGTCCACTCTGTGTTACGTATACATGTACATGTACTTGGAATTAGCCTACGGGCAGGAATTTGCAATAAACTTTCTATATTACAGCGCCACAGAAAAGCTACATAAGATTCGACACAGACAAACTCAAGCAAATTTCTTAAAAAAACGGACTATCATTCGGAAGATTCTTACCGTGGAATGACACTGGTCGAACGGGTACTGGTGAATCTTGCCGCATCTGTTCTCTGCCTCTGCCCTGATGTCCGGGGAGGCGTCGCAGGGGTGCGGCAGTTGCGCCACGTCAGGACACGACTCTCCTATCTCGTCCATCTTCCACGAGTTACCGAAGATTGCGGCGTACGGAGCCTGCGTCCCGGCAGGCGTCATGAAGTCGTCTAGATAGGTGATAAAGCAGAAATATGGATTTTAGAGAACTGGTTAGCAGAAATATGGATTTTAGAGAACTGGTTAGCAGAAATATGGATTTTAGAGAACTGGTTAGCCTCGACCAGGCTTGCAAACTGTATCTACCAGCTGGCTAACTCCTATGGCATGTCATCTGTCTAATTTGACAATTTCTACTTTTTCTAGTGACCCGTGGAGCATGGTAGAGGATAATTCACCAGGTTGTATTACCTCAGCCAGTAGGTACCTATGTGAGTAATGAGGCTGCTGTAACGCACTCAAGGCACCTCCTCGAACACGGGACCCCCATTTTTCGTCTCTTCCGAAAGACGGTGCAGCTCCGACAAGGATACCCTTCCCGGATTCGATCCGGGGTCTCCCGGATCCAACTAATTGGAAACAGGAGGCTCAACTGGAAGGCCGCTACCAATTGAGCTACAGGGACATCCGAACTGGTTAAGAACGGTCAAAAGAAAACAAATATAGACATGTCTTGCACAATCAGTGTCGTTTTCACTCTTCTCCATCTTATTTCTTCATTAATCGGGCACGATTACACTGTGTTTTGATTTTGACGATAATCAAATTAAAAACACAGAGAGATACAAAATAGTTATGCTGATGAATGAGCTTTCTAAATACCAACAGAACCCCACTACTTGCACTCTCTCTGGTAAACATATATCAGTGGTGATTCGGTGAATATTGATGGCCTGGTTTCCATCATCTTCTAGCTCAAATCCGCTTCCATGTGATCGCTTCCTCACAGAATGTTTGGATTAGCATAAATTATCACCTTGCTATAAGGTACTACCTGAAAAAAATTAAGTTTGAGGAAGGTTTATAAAGCTTAAGAAAGTTTTTTTTTTCAAAAACATCCCAAAATTCCTCAGCCACCCTTCAACAATACCTTAACTAAGCTAATGTGTACATAATCAGCCCCATGCGCTTACTGTCGGTATTGTAGGCGTAGACACCGCAGAGTCCGTGTGTTTTGTGCAGGTAGTCTCAGATCACAGTGACGTGCAGCTAGAATAGCTTAGTAGAATACATGTAGTATGGACTTCAGGCCAATGTGTACAGAATCGCCCTCATGCGCTTACTGTCGGTATTGTAGGCGTAGACACCGCAGAGTCCGCGTGTTTTGTGCAGGTAGTCTGACACCACGGTGATGTACAGCTAAAATAGCTCAGTAGAATAGTATGAATGAATGAATGAACTTTATATGAACAACAAGCTAATGTGTACATAATCGCCCCCATGCGCTTATTGACGGCATTGTAGTCAGCCCGCCTGTTTCGTGCATGTACTCTGACACCACGGTGATGTACAGCTAAAATAGCTCAGTAGAATAGTATGAATGAATGAATGAACTTTATATGAACAACAAGCTAATGTGTACATAATCGCCCCCATGCGCTTACTGTCGGTATTGTAGTCGTAGACCCCACAGTCCTTGTTTTTTTGTGCCATGTAGTCTAAACAACAAGCTAATGTGTACATAATCGCCCCCATGCGCTTACTGTCGGTATTGTAGTCGTAGACCCCGCAGTCCTTGTTTTTTGTGCCATGTAGTCTAAACAACAAGCTAATGTGTACATAATCGCCCCCATGCGCTTACTGTCGGTATTGTAGTCGTAGACCCCGCACAGTCCGCGTGTTTTGTACATGTAGTCTGACACCACGGTGATGTACACGGCCGTCTCCGTGTCCCACTTCAGGCGCATGCCCAGAGTCGTCTCAAGGAACACGAAGTCACCCAGGTGCTTCAGCGTGATTCCTGGAAACAATAAACATATTCGGACCATAAAAAAGGCTGATACTAGTTGGTAAAGATACTCATGTTTGATTATTTGAATAAAGTAAAAAGAAATGTCGAAATGGTCACCTATAGCGAAGGTATACAGACAGTAAATAACTAGAAGCTAGTTACATCTGGTAAAAATGGTACATGCTCATGCTGCTTTCTCTGCTCAGCACTTAACATTTGGGAAAGAGTGTAGAAGTTAAACACACACATCATTACCAGCGAACTAGCCCACTGCTGCAGAGACTTGCACAAAGTTGTGTGGCCCAAGGGCAGCGAATTGTGATAAGATGGGCGCCGACATAGGCTCCACCAAGTGGCGCGGGAGGACTTTAACTTTAAATCTAGTTACATATACATCTGTAACTTAAGTACAAAATCTACATTAACACAGGATCGGGCTAGATTACACTAACTACATTTTGTATGGCACATCCTCTCTATAGAGATTTTTAAGTACATTTTCTTCCTTGATATCAGTCCCTGTAGTTTGTTCCTGGTTGATAAATACGTGACTTAGTAGTATAAGGTTCTAGGAATGCTAGGTCAGGAAAACTGATGATTTCAGCTTCTCGGCACACAAAAATGTTTCATATTAATATAATTTGATATCAAGATCAATAATACTGTCACTCCAATTGTTATTGTTGAACTTCATAATCCAAACATTTACCGTTTCTGGAGACGGTGCTGTCAGGGCTGATGTTGAGATCCTCCCCGTTGAAAGTGATGGTGTTCCCGACGGCATGTAGGTGGTCGTTACCAACGCGGATGTGGAGGGCCTGCAAAACGACAACGACGCATTTATCAAAAACAAGTAAAAAGCCATAGGCACTGCTTAAATGCTTAACACTGGACAATAGAATTCTTTGAACACAAGTTTTTCATTCACACCGAGTTTTCGGTGACCATTTGTCACCTTCCTACGAGCAATTCTGACTGGTTCACATTGAACTGCAGCGATAGGTGTCGCTGCTTACAGATGCGGTCCCAAACGTAAATTGTTAACGTATATACATAAGAGTCAACGTGGTGTTTAGAATGCTGTCCCAACTCCCAAATGCTTAATCCTGTTTACATTTTAAACTCTGGATGGTTGTTGACTGTGCCTTTTCAGTAGCCCATTCCTAGACTAAGACTAGAGCTGTTTACTCGAGAATGTGAGTACGTCCTATTCTTTCATTGTGTTAGAAATTATAGTTTAAACCTGATAAAGAAGTCCATGGATAACAAAGTTTCTTGTGCAGAACCAAGTGTTATATTCAAGCCAACGTTTCGGTGACCATCCGTCACATTCCTAGCTCGGGGCAATGCTGACTGGTTCTATTTTGTACTACATCTAGGTGTCGCTGCCAACACATGCGGTTCCAAACGTAAAAAACCGCAGTGCATTGCTAGTCGCTACCAGACTAACCGCGTCGGCTATAGAGAGAACATTTGCAGGGAGACTTTGGCCATGGAGGGTAACATTCCCTATCTCCATAGCCGACTCCCTTCATACAGTTGACTCTATTTGGCCAATTTCTACTATTTTCCCAGCGACCCGTGGAGACTGGTAGAGTCTAGTGCATTGCCCTGAAGAAAGTGACGGTTGGTCACCGGAACGACGGATGGAATAATACACTTGACTGTGAATAAAGAAGTGTTATCCAGTGACTTCCAACCTGATGAAACTATTCACATTACAACAGTCCATGTTTTCTTTCGTTATCTATTTTTTACCAAACGTCTGTACCTTGGTGCATGTCTGATGGATGTCACAGTTGATGTTCTGCGCGATGATGTGCCAGAGCCCATCCGTGTCCTGCGATAGGCTGTACGGACACGGCCCGCGGAACGAAAAGCTCCGCCCGTCGAACGACCGGAAGTGGTGCCCGGCCCATGTCACACACGTCTTGTAGGCCATGACAGCTGGAATAAAATCATCATCAGAAATTATGGCATCGCTATGCTTAGTATGTTTATCTAGTAGTTTTCCCGCCTTTTGTATCTCGCACCTGCGCACTAGGTATCAAGGGCCAAGACCCCGGATGTAGTTTTCTTCTCTGTACAGAAAGTTCTGGAGTTCTGTCAATGCAACACTTAAGTTCGTATACGTGTGTGATTTGTGATCTCTACCTAGTTTTAACTTAATATTAACATAGTAACACTTCGGATAAAACTTAACAGCAATGTCTATTTTACTTCCTTTATAATATATAGAGTTTGATGCATACATATAGTGAATGAATGAAGATGTTTGTTGTACATTTTTGTCACACTGGACCAAATACAGCTCATAACGTTAACAAGACATTTTGAATGTTTATACAAAATAAGCTAACAAACAATTACATGAATTCAAAATTGTATGTACTTGCTTTTCAGTTATAGTGGAAATAAAAGAACAAATGTGTTACAAAATGGGCCAAAAATCCATCCACGTAAAGTATCAAAACCCTCAGTATTTAGAAGACAAAGTCAAATATCGGGCCTAGCATAACTAACCAAGCTGAAGCTAGCCCTCGATTCGGCCTTCGATTCACAGCCTTCGTTTCAGCCCTCGATTGGATTTTGCCGCCGATTCAGCCTTCGATAAGAGGGAATAGACAGAACATAGCAACCTATTCAGTTACCGATTCGAAAAACCTAGAATCTATGCCAGCTCTCTTACAACGAACACAAAAGGCAACACAAGGCTCAACTAGTACCAAATCACTCAACAAGGAGATATTTACTTGCAAATAATGTCGGAAAGGACATAATATCACGAAATCGGCATAAAATAATAGTGACAACTGACAAGGGACACTGGCCCTCGATTCGGCCGTCGATTGGATTTTATCTAGATGTGGCCCATGAACTTGAAATAGTAATTAGGATACGTTGAGATCTAGAGTACTTTATGCAAGTATCTAATTCAACTGGCGCACGGCCGGATTTGATGAACGAGCCACAGGGGGTCTAATCAAGCCCCGGTGAAGCTAGCCCTCGATTCGGGCATCGACTTGCCTGGGAAAGAAAGGCTTGCTGGACGGCTTGTAGCGATTTCTGCTGTTTATCTAGATGTGGCCCATGCACTTGAAATAGTAATTAGGATACGTTGAGATCTAGAGTACTTTATGCAAGTATCAAATTCAACTGGCCGGATCTTATGAACGAGCCACAGGGGGTCTCATCAAGCCCCGGTGAAGCTAGCCCTCGATTCGGGCATCGACTTGCCTGGGAAAGAAAGGCTTGCTGGACGGCTTGTAGCGATTTCTGCTGTTTATCTAGATGTGGCCCATGAACTTGAAATAGTAATTAGGATACGTTGAGATCTAGAGTACTTTATGCAAGTATCAAATTCAACTGGCCGGATCTTATGAACGAGCCACAGGGGGTCTCATCAAGCCCCGGTGAAGCTAGCCCTCGTTTCGGGCATCGACTTGCCTGGGAAAGAAAGGCTTGCTGGACGGCTTGTAGCGCTTTCTGCTGTTTATCTAAATGTGGCCCATGAATTTGAAATAGTAATTAGGATACATTAGGATCTAAAATACTTTATGGCGCATGGCCGGATTTGATGAACGAGCCACAGGGGGTCTCATCAAGCCCCGGTGAAGCTAGCCCTCGATTCGGGCATCGACTTGCCTGGGAAAGAAAGGCTTGCTGGACGGCTTGTAGCGCTTTCTGCTGTTTATCTAGATGTGGCCCATGAACTTGAAATAGTAACTAGGATACATTAGGATCTAGAGTACTTTATGCAAGTATCAAATTCAACTGGCTGGATTTGATGAACGAGCCACAGGGGGTCTCATCAAGCCCCGGTGAAGCTTGTAGCGCTTTCTGCTGTTTATCTAGATGTGGCCCATGAACTTGAAATATTAACTAGGATACATCAGGATCTAGAGTACTTTATGCAAGTATCAAATTCAACTGAAAGCGTTACAAGCCGTACAGCAAGCCTTTCTTTCCCAGGCAAGTCGATGCCCAAAACGAGGGCTAGCTTCACCGGGGCTTGATGAGACCCCCTGTGGCTCGTTCATCAAATCCGGCCAGTTGAATTTGATACTTGCATAAAGTACTCTAGATCCTGATGTATCCTAGTTAATATTTCAAGTTCATGGGCCACATCTAGATAAACAGCAGAAAGCGCTACAAGCCGCCCAGCAAGCCTTTCTTTCCCAGGCAAGTCGATGCCCGAATCGAGGGCTAGCTTCACCGGGGCTTGATGAGACCCCCTGTGGCTCGTTCATCAAATCCGGCCATGCGCCATAAAGTATTTTAGATCCTAATGTATCCTAATTACTATTTCAAATTCATGGGCCACATTTAGATAAACAGCAGAAAGCGCTACAAGCCGTCCAGCAAGCCTTTCTTTCCCAGGCAAGTCGATGCCCGAAACGAGGGCTAGCTTCACCGGGGCTTGATGAGACCCCCTGTGGCTCGTTCATAAGATCCGGCCAGTTGAATTTGATACTTGCATAAAGTACTCTAGATCTCAACGTATCCTAATTACTATTTCAAGTTCATGGGCCACATCTAGATAAACAGCAGAAATCGCTACAAGCCGTCCAGCAAGCCTTTCTTTCCCAGGCAAGTCGATGCCCGAATCGAGGGCTAGCTTCACCGGGGCTTGATTAGACCCCCTGTGGCTCGTTCATCAAATCCGGCCATGCGCCAGTTGAATTAGATACTTGCATAAAGTACTCTAGATCTCAACGTATCCTAATTACTATTTCAAGTTCATGGGCCACATCTAGATAAAATCCAATCGACGGCCGAATCGAGGGCCAGTGTCCCTTGTCAGTTGTCACTATTATTTTATGCCGATTTCGTGATATTATGTCCTTTCCGACATTATTTGCAAGTAAATATCTCCTTGTTGAGTGATTTGGTACTAGTTGAGCCTTGTGTTGCCTTTTGTGTTCGTTGTAAGAGAGCTGGCATAGATCCTAGGTTTTTCGAATCGGTAACTGAATAGGTTGCTATGTTCTGTCTATTCCCTCTTATCGAGGGCTGAATCGGCGGCAAAATCCAATCGAGGGCTGAAACGAAGGCTGTGAATCGAAGGCCGAATCGAGGGCTAGCTTCAGCTTGGTCATAACTAATATGTCTAGATAAAAAGAAGAAAATTATGAAATATGTGTAAATGCTTGTATATGGTCTAACCTGACATCGATGTCGGCAGAATGTTGTTGAATTGATCTGCAAGAGACATGATATTAGTGAAATTTTTTACAATATTTTGCGACCAAACTGTTATGAGAAATTTTGTCATCGCATATAGCACATTAAATTTGTGGCAGGCCTCTATAATCCAACGTTATTTCAAATCCGTGGAGTTTCAAATAGAGCCTGATACAAACATATAGTTTGATATAACGTTAGATAGAGTTACATGGATATTGTCTAGAGTTAGGAATCACACATGTACACAAGAAAGCACCTACTATACTGTAGGTTGATACATATAGAGTTTGGAATACATAGTTCTATATATAGAGAGATAGATAGAAAGATAGAGAGAGAGAGAGAGAGAGAGAGAGAGAAAGAATGGAAGAGAGACATAAGAGAGAGAGAGAGGAGGCAGAGAGAAAGAGAGAAAGAGAGAGGGGAGAGAGAGTGTGAGACAGTGTGTGAGAGAGAGAGAGAGCGCAATAAAGAGAGCGCAATAGAGAGGGAGAGAGAGAGAGAGAAAGAGAAAGAGAGAGAGTTAGCTTTAGTCTCCAAGCAGACCTACGGGTTGGCAAAGACCGTATCCAACAGGCAGAAGGAGTTTTTATAGCCAACCCAAGTCTCATAGCCAACCCAAGGTCTGCCACAAGTCGGTCTGAACAAAGGCTATTAACATCTAATTGTTACCTATTCAAACTGCTTGTGTTTATGAGTTGATTACTCTCCGCCCGCATGGGCGTGCAGGGCGGCGCCAGGTCGGACTGTCTAGTCTCCAACTGAGACCCAACGGCTGCAAAAACCGTATCCAACTTGCAGAAGGAGTTTTTATAGCAATATCTAGAGTATAATTTACTTCGTGGCGTGTTTTGTTTCGCAAAAGAAAGGTTTAGCTTATAAGGTTTAACTCCGACGGCACGTGCCGCTTGCAACTAACATTACATGCAAGGGGGTGGGGGGCGGTCCGAGTGTTGGCTTGAACCTGAAACAGTAAACATTCCCTATGAATGTTTTTGTGTTTTTGTAAGAATGGTTCTGATGATGCCTCAAACATCACCGATGGGTGACATGGGTGAAGGAAACACTGTATTATTGTGAGAACTTACAAGGCGTGAACCTCCCACTGGGACGTGCGCGGGTCACTGGACTTGTCCCAGAAATCGGTCATAAAAAGATTAGTACCCCGGACATTCGTACGGCTGTTAGCATTACAACGAGGAGGGGCAGTGGCACCTTTATTGAATAGAAATGCTCCGCCCTGTTTGAGTTGTGGCAGATCTTGAGTTGGCTATGAGACTTGGGTTGGCTATAAAAACTTCTTTGCCAACCCGTAGGTCTGCTTGGAGACTAAGTTAGCTTGTCTATTGTTAAGAGTCACAGTTATCACACACAAAAAAGCACCGACCGCTGTAGAAGTTCGTCAGGTGTGAGGTCTGACACGGGTAACACTGCCCCAGCGGCCCCCACGCCACGGCGTCAGTCTGGTAACAGCAGTTGTTGTAGTCCACCTGGGCGGTTTGGTACGTCTGTGTGAACGTGTCCATAGTACAGGCGTCGGTCGTGTAGCAGTAACCCAGCAACGGGATACCTGCGGAACAGAAATAACTCAGTTCACCAGGGGTGTCAAAGAATTCATACGAATTTTACGGAATACATACGAATTTTACAGAATACATACGATCCATTACTATAAACAAACGATCCTTACGGAATACATACGATCCATTACGCAGAAACATACAATCCTTACGGAATACATACGATCCTTACGGAATACATACGATCCTTACTAATTTGGAGAAATGTGCCTGGATCACGTGACACCGGGGGCAAATTCAATATGGCGGACTCGGGATAACCAGTTCTTCGTACGATATCTTGAGCTTAATAATGGCGTATCCCATCCGGCTAAAGTCTAAAAATCTCAAGCTGCTCTAAATTAAGACTGATGTAGGCTTAGACCAACTAAGAGGACCTGACAAAGCTAGATTCGGTGCTGGCGCGATGGCCAGCAAATTATTAAGGATCGTATGTATTCCGCGTAATCAATCGTATTCATTCCGTACGGATCGCATGTTTCTGCGTAATGGATCGTATGTATTCCGTAAGGATCGTATGTTTCTAATATTGGATCGTATGTAAATGTAAATTTGCTCAAGATATGCTCTTAGATAATTTTAGGTACGTTTTGTGTTTTTGTTGTCTTTTATATCATACTTTAGGTTCCCAAAGACTGTCCGGCCGGGCCCCGGATTGGAAATGTGACCCTAGCATTACGCTGACATATAGCTTGTAGATACTGCTTTATTTTCAACATTCACATGTAGTATGTGCAATATTTATCATAGTACATAAGAAACTACCCAAGTGTTAGCAATTCTACCAATTCAAAGACTGCTCAAAGTCTCGTTCCATACCACATAGTCTCGTATATAGTATTCAGTTTCATAGAACTGTTATTTAGTAATAGATTTTGGCATGCGGTGTATCTTTTGCAATTGCTGTGACACAAATTTCTTTTTAACCGAACATTACAAATGTAATTTGTGAAACCTATGTAAAATCAAGTCACTGTGGTTACATCATTCAAAACTTGCGTTTTTGAAGCTTTGAAACAGTTTTCAATGATGTGACGTAATATTTATAAATAACGGTAGATAGTGACGTCACTTACTGCAGTCGTCCCCATGGTATCCAGGTAGACATTCGCACGTGTTAGGGGCAATGCACGTTCCCAGGTACAGACACTGTTGTTCGCACACAGCTGAAAATCAACGATTCGTGCTTGAAATAATGATTGTATGTAAAGTAACGAATGTGTCTAACATCTACTAACATATTTCCGCAAGGGTACATAATTCCGCTACCCTGAAAAGATACGTCCAAACAGATCTCTAACCCAACGTCCCCTAGTATAATGCACTCCTGTATATCTAAACTGTGCATACCTGGGGGTGCTACACTAGAGATCTCTCGAACCCACTGTTTTTCAAAGTGGCGGATTTATGTAACTCAGTGGATTAATGTTAATGAACATAATTCCACCAGGGTACATAATTCCGCCACCCTGAAAAGATACGTCCAAACGGATCTCCAACCCAACGTCCCCCAGTATAATGCACTTCTGTATATCTAAACTGTGCATACCCGGGGTGTGCTGCACAAGAGATCTCTCAAACCTACTGTTTTTTCAAAGTGGCGGATTTACGTAACTCAGTGGATTAATGTTAATGAACATAATTCCACCAGGGTACATAATTCCGCCACCCTGAAAAGATACGTCCAAACAGATCTCCAACCCAACATCCCCAGTATAATGCACTCCCGTATATCTAAACTGCATACATGGGGGTGCTGCACTAGATATCTCTCAAACCTACTGTTTTTCAAACTGGCGGATTTATGTAACCCGATGGATTAATGTTTATGAAGGTTACATGCACACCTATACATGTGCCATCATGTAGGTTATCGTATTCAGAAGTGAAGTAGAAGTCGATATCAGCTGTCACTTCATGGTTTGACCCGTAACACTACAATTCTTTAAACACAAATGCGGTGACCGCAAACTTTACAAAACAGCCCTATATAATGTCCTTGATAACACTAAGGACAACACATTATTATGCTATTTCCTTTTTTATGGATATGACATGCCGTTGACCACTTCAATCTGCAGTAGTGTCTATATATAACTTTTTGTGTGTAAGTCTATAAAGGCAGTAATGTAAAAAAAAACGAGGCAAAAAAACAAAAATTCTTTGGCACACGTCAGAGATAACGTTAGCTGCAAATATGTTGCTCTTTTTTGCAATTTCATAAGTTTAGTCTTAAACATATATCTCACTGGATTCGCGGCGCGTTGGCGACCTGGCTGCGACCGAGCGACTTTGACAGAGCTCTCAATAAAAGACAATTTTTATAGGCTTTGTGTGTTTTGTTATCTTTTTAGTCATACTTGTACGTTTTGCATGGCATTACCATTTCAAAGTGAAGGGTATCACAAATCCAGTTTAAGACGCAGCGACGCCACCAACGTGTCATGGGTCCAGTGAGAGGGGGGCTTTAGTGACAAATGGGGAAAAAGGGAAACTGCTCTATAGATATACTATACTATAGAAGTATTGTACTCAATCGTCAATTTCAGTGTGAAAAATTGCAAAGACTTACGTATATCACAGCGTGCACCGCGCCAACCCTCACAAAATCGTGGCTACAAAATGTACGTATTTCTCTTTTTTCGCAATTACAGAAGTATAATCTTAGTGAGAAATAGGAAAACGAGGGGAATCTACTTGACAGGATATTAAATTCAAAGTATTATACTCAATCAATCGTCAATTCTACAGTGAAAATTTGTTCAGACTTACGTATATCACAGTGTGCACCGCTACAGCCATCACAACATTGTGCTACAAAATGTATTGCTCTTTTTTCGCAATTACAGTATAGTTTAATGACACATAGGGGGAAAATGGGAACTAATGTACTGGATATCAAATTCAAAGCATTGTACTGAATCTATTCAAATGTGTTGATTGATAAATTGATATGATTGTACATTGGTTTTAATTCAGTGGCAACTCTGCGATTTCCAATAAAGTTATCCTGTATCTTGTATATATAAATCGTCAATTTTAGTGTGAAAAATCGCCCAGACTTACGTATGTCACAGCTTGAACCGCTCCAGCCATCACAACATTGCGCCACAGTCCGAAACGTTTCTACTGGCTGTGTAACCGCAGCCCTAGGTAGGGGGAGGGGGTGGGAAAAAATCAGGAATTTAATTTTTCTAATCAAATAAATTAAGACGCCTTACTAGCATACAACGTTGAAAACGTCATAGTGCCATATATTATGTAACAGTGGGGATCAACCTCCACTAACTGACCAGTCTACCTGGTCCGGACCTTTAAGCTTAGTGGTTAGCGTGTTGAATTCCCAAGCAGTGCGGATCGGGATTGACGCGGGTTCTAATCCCGGGAGCGGCGTACTCGCCCCTTTGGGTTTTTACAATTATAACGTTCCCAGCTTTGGGGTGGCGGAAAAATACAGGAAATGCATGAATTTTTCTACTCTACTATAGACGCCTTACTAACGTACAAACGTCGAAAACGTCAGTGTCGAAAAAATACAGGAAATGTATAAAGACGCCTTACTAGCATACAACTGTAAAAATGTTAGCGTAACCATCTCTCTTTTTTACGTGGACGAAACATACATTTTTACTAATGTTGTCAATATATATTTTTCCACTTCGCTTTTGGACAGACAAAAACGACGTGGCACTGAACTCAAGTTTTTCACAGTGCCACAATAACCAGAGGTGAAGTGTGGAAAGTCGTGTAAAGTGCCTTTCCCAATGGCACAACATCGGTGGCGTCAGGGGATTCGAACCCGGGACCGTTGGGTTCTGGGCCGTGCACCCTGCCGTTACGCCACACGACCCCACGGCATCAATATATTTCACACATTTCTGCGATAGCCTAACGTCAACACTAATCTAAATCACCCTTTCTACATGTATGACTTTAATATAGACTTTTAAAAAGTACACTTTAAACCACATCCGACCGTATGGGTTCCCTTTGGTGTATATAAATGTGTGCCATATCAACATTTTTTGTCGAAGAAAAATTCCTTCCATGAGTTTGTTTGTGTACATGTCTTACAACTTCTAATACATTTTTACCGAGATTGGCCCATTATTGAGACTTGATTATTTAACACATTTATTTAGTTAGTATTAGTAAAACATGCCAAAACACGAAGTAAGTAAAAAAGTTGTGCTAGTGATTTTTTGTAAGAGTAACTCTCAGTAATCACTAGTAATAAATTTTTAAATCCCTTACTAGTGATTTAATGAGCTAGCATGCCTCTAACTCATAAAATCACTAGTAAGAGATTATTTAAATCCCTTACTAGTGATTTAATGAGCTAGCATGCCTCTAACTCATTAAATCACTAGTAAGGAATCATTTAAATCCATTACTAGTGATTTAATGAGCTAGCATGCCTCTAACTCATAAAATCACTAGTAAGGAATCATTTAAATCCATTACTAGTGATTTAATGAGCTAGCATGCCTCTAACTCATAAAATCACTAGTAAGAGATTATTTAAATCCCTTTCTAGTGATTCAATGAGCTAGCATGCCTCTAACTCATAAAATCACTGGTAAGGAATCATTTAAATCCCTTACTAGTAATTTAATGAGCTAGCATGCCTCTAACTCATAGAATCACTAGTAAGGAATTATTCAAATCCTTTACTAGTGATTTAATGAGCTAGCATGCCTCTAACTCATAAAATCACTAGTAAGGAATCATTTAAATCCATTACTAGTGATTTAATGAGCTAGCATGCCTCTAACTCATTAAATCACTAGTAAGGAATTATTCAAATCCTTTACTAGTGATTTAATGAGCTAGCATGCCTCTAACTCATAAAATCACTAGTAAGGAATCATTTAAATCCATTACTAGTGATTTAATGAGCTAGCATGCTTCTAACTCATAAAATCACTAGTAAGAGATTTTTCAATTCTCTTATAGTGATTTAATGTGCTAAACCCTGTACGGCTGGGCCAACTGAAAGTATTACACGGTCGTCGTCGCCACGGACCAGATTCAATTACACCTCACAGCCCTGAGCTGCCATATGGGTCTCATGTGTTACCATTGGTACGCACGAGAGGAGGCCCAAACGTGTCCATCACGTAAGTCTGGGAATGTACTAACGATACGGTTATCTATTACCAAGGAGCCATATCGCTGCTAGTCAAAGCATAACCTGAACAAGTGCAGCTTAGTAACACTCTTTACACGTTTCTCTCTTTTCCCACTGGTAAGTAACAGAAAGAGGACGTTTTGAGGCGGTTTACCTGGGTTTCTGAACTTCTTTTCTTTCTTATCATGTCTCCCGATCGAGAGCGCCTCGCCCCCGTTACCTACTCTCCAAGCAGAGGTTGGTGGGAAGATTGTGACCCCTTTATCTTATGCCCCGTTTCTTCAATTCTTGTCCGCTCTCCCCACCAGCGGGTAGCGGACGAAAAACGGGGTCGGGCATATGATAAAATGGTCACAATTTCCCCCACCAACATCTGCTTGGAGAGTACCGGCTAAATAAACATGCCTCTAACTTATTAAATCACTAGTAAGAACATTTCTAAATCCCTTATAACTGATTTAATGAGCTAGCATGCCTCTAACTCATAAAATCACTAGTAAGAAATTATTTAAATCCCCTACAAGTGATTTAATGAGCTAGCATGCTTCTAACTCATAAAATCACTAGTTAGAGATTATTTGAATCCCTTACTAGTGATTTAATGAGCTAGCATGCCTCTTACTCATAAAATCACTAGTAAGAGATTATTTGAATCCCCTACTAGTGATATAATGAGCTAGCATGCTTCTAACTCATAAAATCACTAGTAAGAGATTATTTGTATCCCCTACTAGTGATTTAATGAGCTAGCATGCTTCTAACTCATAAAATCACTAGTAAGAGATTTTTCAATTCTCTTATAGTGATTTAATGTGCTAAACCCGGTGCGGCTGGGCCAGCTGAAAGTATTACACGGTCGTCGTCGCCACGGACCAGATTCAATTACACCTCACAGCCCTGAGCTGCCATATGGGCCTCATGTGTTACCATTGGTACGCACGAGAGGAGGCCCAAACGTGTCCATCACGTAAGTCTCCAGGGAATGTACTAACGATACGTCTTCCGTCGTCTCGTCATCTTCTTCGTCACCCCGCCAGCAAGATCCATTACAGAAGGAACGCTAACATCCCCGCCTTCCTTACAATCCCATATGCTGTTTTTATAAGTGCCGTACACAAATACTCGTCAGGGTACAATCCACAATATGGGTGAAAATAGGCTTATATTTGCCGGTGTTCTCAATATGATATGACACACAGGGGATGTCGTCATACTAGTGCGGGCGACACAGATGAAGGACATCAGCCGATCGCAAAAGTAAGCAAAACACATGTCTGTCGTGTCTCCTCCACAAGTGACATGATTAACGGTTCGATTTAACGCAACATGAGATGAGATGGCAAACCAGGATAAGAAGTCAGTACACCATTGTCTAGGAACAGATGTTGGAACGTAATCCTGTTTACAAGAAAGCCAACATTTTTCAACTAGAGCAGTAAGGGAAGAATATCAATGTCATTCGGGTATGCTGAAGTCTTGGTTGATTAGAACTTAAACAAACTTCTCCGAATATATCAGCTGTAAACTTTATTTCAACCACATTGAACGTTATCCACTGGAAAATTGTCCCGTGTGTAATGGATTTAACGTTGACTGAAGTGATAGTGTATGTAAATCTCAAGTTAACAGTTACTATTCATCTATTTGTTTTACATGCAGTAGTGTATTTTCGTTTTCTTGTCGAGTGAGGTCATAACTGGTCAACGATATGAGCCGATCGCAGAAGTACGTAGCGGGGGTCGGGGCGGGGGCGGCCTCGTTCGTGAGACTTGAAAGAAAAGAAGTATAGCAAGATTGGCAACATAAAAAGATGTTGCCATGGCGACGGTGGTCTCTGTTAACGTTTTCGTTTTTAGCCCACATACAAATAAGGACCTCGCATAAATCATATCAGTCGATCACCTTCTCTACCAAAATAACAGAAGTTGTCCAATGTATGAAAATCTTGTTTTCACAAAAAAAGATATCGTACCATTTCCTCATAGATTATGCAAGATTTGTGTCTAATAGTGGCCACATTTACTTGACTTCTAAATGGTGCAAAAATGAAATCCCCATCATTTACCACTATGGATTTATAGTATTTTGTCATTAATTATGCAAATTAAGTATCAATTTGCATAATTGATATCTATCGATATCTATCTTTCTCAGTTACATATATCATGTGTTTGAGAGTCCAATAATAGAATTCAGCTGATTTATTAACTGTCCTCATTAATTATGTAAATCAGATATTGATTTGCATAATTGGCATATGATTATGTAAATAATCACTTAAGCTATCTACACACCAAAAATTATGATGATCCGTCATCCCCTTCTTGTGTTATTCTCTTTCAAAGTTTGAGTCAAAATCAGCTCCTGCAGTCCCGCTAGGGGGTCCAAATCTACAGGACATATTTTCCTAGCAAAGAGCTATCCACCACTTAAAAATCATGACTATAGCATGTTCAGAAGACGAGATTTGAAAAGTGAAAGTTCCCCTGCAGTACCATAGAAAGTTGCTAGGGGGCCCAAAATCCAATCATTACAAGGTCTCCCACAGACCTACCCACCTACAAAATATGAAGACAATACATCCAGGCATTCTTGAGTTATCGTCCCATGGACTTTCACATTCCTGTACAATTCCTAGAATTCTTGCAATCTGCACACAATATAGTAAAAATTTGGCTCGCCCCTGAGGCGTCGCCAAAAACCCAGGTAAACCGCCTCAAAACGTCCTCTTTCTGTTACTTACCAGTGGGAAAAGAAAGAAACGGTAATGTAAAGAGTGTAGTTGCACTTGTTCAGATTATGCTTTGACTAGCAGCGATATGGCTCCTTGGTAATAGATAACCGTATCGTTAGTACATTCCCAGACTTACGTGATGGACACGTTTGGGCCTCCTCTCGTGCGTACCAAAGGTAACACATGAGGCCCATATGGCAGCTCAGGGCTGTGAGGTGTAATTGAATCTGGTCCGTGGCGACGACGACCGTGTAATACTTTCAGCTGGCCCAGCCGTACATGGTTTAGCACATTAAATCACTATAAGAGAATTGAAAAATCTCTTACTAGTGATTTTATGAGTTAGAAGCATGCTAGCTCATTTAATCACTAGTAATGGATTTAAATGATTCCTTACTAGTGATTTTATGAGTTAGAGGCATGCTAGCTCATTAAATCACTAGTAAGGGATTTAAAGATTCTGTTATAGTGATTTAATGAGTTAGAGGCATGCTAGCTCATTAAATCACTAGTAAGGGTTTTAAAAATTCTGTTATAGTGATTTAATGAGTTAGAGGCATGCTAGCTCATTAAATCACTAGTAAGGGTTTTAAAGATTCTGTTATAGTGATTTAATGAGTTAGAGGCATGCTAGCTCATTAAATCACTAGTAAGGGATTTAAAGATTCTGTTATAGTGATTTAATGAGTTAGAGGCATGCTAGCTCATTTAATCACTAGTAAGGGATTTAAAGATTCTGTTATAGTGATTTAATGAGTTAGAGGCATGCTAGCTCATTAAATCACTAGTAAGGGTTTTAAAGATTCTGCTATAGTGATTTAATGTGTTATAGGCATGCTAGCTCATTAAATCACTAGTAAGGGATTGAAAGATTCTGTTATAGTGATTTAATGAGTTAGAGGCATGCTAGCTCATTAAATCACTAGTGAGGGATTAAAGATTCTGTTATAGTGATTTAATGAGTTAGAGGCATGCTAGCTCATTTAATCACTAGTAAGGGATTTAAAGATTCTGTTATAGTGATTTAATGAGTTAGAGGCATGCTAGCTCATTAAATCACTAGAAAGGGTTTTAAAGATTCTGTTATAGTGATTTAATGTGTTATAGGCATGCTAGCTCATTAAATCACTAGTAAGGGATTGAAAGATTCTGTTATAGTGATTTAATGAGTTAGAGGCATGCTAGCTCATTTAATCACTAGTAAGGGATTTAAAGATTCTGTTATAGTGATTTAATGAGTTAGAGGCATGCTAGCTCATTTAATCACTAGAAAGGGATGTAAAGATTCTGTTATAGTGATTTAATGAGTTAGAGGCATGCTAGCTCATTAAATCACTAGTAAGGGATTTAAAGATTCTGTTATAGTGATTTAATGAGTTAAAGGCATGCTAGCTCATTAAATCACTAGTAAGGGATTTAATATTCTTTCTAGTAATTTAATGAGTTGGGATGCGCTGCCAATTGTTAACACAGGTAAATGCGGTTAACACGTGAATTGACTGAAATACTTTTCTGAACTAAATAAATGTGCTAAATAGCTAGAGCTCATTATTGTAGAAGCTATACTATAAAGTTTCCTTTAGTCCGTTTGGACCCCATACGGCCAGATTCGTCGCAAAAATGTATCAGTCGTATGAGTGTTAAAGGCACCCAGAGCATTTTATGAGACTTGAAAACTGGAAATATTTTAGTTATATTCGTAATATTAGTAATATTCATGAAATTGACAATTAATGCCACTGTTTGCCACATTTGCGTTCGGATTTCTTGTCAAAAGTGCGCAAAAACGACGCAAAAATGGTCATCATTTAATTTCACGCGCCTACTGTAAATACTGTAGATACCATACATGCCCACCTCCGTCAAAACGTAGAAATGCAAATATTTGACGGACATGCAGTCACTCTCTCATTGGTCGAACCACTGATTGTGATGGACAGTCGGGATCAGTCTATCAGGGCTTGGATTTTTATCAGTTCTCACCACACAATGACATCGTATCTTTGCTCCTTTAATGTCTCTATCGAGCCATCAATCTTTGGAATACATTACCATCTAACATCAAATCATTGACAGTCCCATATCACTTTAAGAAGGCCATCTACCAGTTTATCACCGATTATTCGTAAGTTATGTTAGCAATCTGTATATGTTATGATTATGTATATATGTCCTTTTAATCTTGCACTGTATATATGTCTGTGTTTGTATATTTTTTGTGTGTGTTGAACCCTGGAAGATTCGTCGTAATTCGACTAAAAGGTATCGCAATAAATCAATAAACCAATGTCGATATATAATGGTATAGTGTAATTGAAACATACTATGTGTAGGAATGACTAGAAATTTGAGTTTTTTTATTAAGTTTCAAGTCTCATAAAATGCTCTGGATGCCTTTAAAGAATCAAACACTTACTTATAGATGTAGCAGATTGCGTTCTGTGAGACCACAGCTTGTGCGGCCCCGGTCGGACCGCCGTATGACGTCACCATCTTATCGTACTGTAGCGTCCAACCGTCTTTCTCTCTTAAGTACAGGTCACCGCACTGACACGTGTCTTCTTGTTCCTTCGTGATCACTACTTCCTCAGTGGTTGTCACTGTTTCGTTGCAGAAGTGTGGACTTGCGCTGACGAAGAAACAAGACCATAACATGTCCATAAAGTAAACAACCGGACGCTCTGATGCAGTAACAAGGAGAGTCACCAGGAGGCCCAAAATCACCCTAGATCTTTTTCTTCTCAAGACCTACCCACATACCAAATATTATATAACGATCCATTTCTATCCTCCTAAGATATGCTGGCTTAAGTACGCGGTAACTCAAACCGACGAACATATAAAGATACGACAAATGACATTATTTTTCCCGTCGTTTTGAAGATATCTTTTTTCCACCTAAACACAAGTCTGGAACAATTATATCATGATCAAGAATTTTTACTATAATCTTTAAAATGTCCACAAAGTGAGATAGACCTATAACATATATGTTAGGATTGTTGCAACAAGTATGATTTTAGCTTCTACTACATTCTCGCAGTTCATTTACCTCATAGTATCTAAACATTGAAAGGAGACTACATAGAGGTGTTGTGCTCAAGCGATATGCTCATGTAACACAAAACATGCATAAAATGATAAGATATTGAAAAAAATAGGATTCTTCTGAAGGAATAAGTATCTAGCTGATAAGACACTATTGTCTGCCCTAAACAAGATTATCTAAAGTTTCCAACTTTAGAGTAAAAGTTGCTTGGATTTTTTTCTGTTGACTAACATTGATATTAGGGAAGAAAGAATTTGACGATTACACATCAAGACAAGGAAACTACCTTTAATTGTTCGTACTACATTCCAAGACGTAAAAATAAGTTAGCTGATACAATAATGCATTCATCCCAAGCAAAACATAGATATAGGTTAAAATCTCAACCGTCGCTGGCTCGGTCAAACTGTCCATGCTAAGTACGATATCTTAGTCGAACGTAAGACAATATAGAAAATTCTCCTTACCTTGTATCCTGCGCTACCACTGCAGTGTAGCCAGCTATGACTTGCAGTAAGACACAAATTAAGACGAACGCTAAGAATGTTCTTTCTCGTCTCCACGACATCATAGGTAGAGCGCAAAGTTATCCGTCTACGCGCGATAAAATTTCCAAAGAACCACAAACAACTTTTCCTACACTTAAATCGTGTCCCCTTTAAGAGGAAACTAAATCTACACGGTTTTCCTACAAGTTATTCTCGTTGCCTTGTCCAGAAATATCAACTTGTCGCTCCTGTCTGAAGTCTGTTTCTCTCTAAATAAGAATGTACCCGTCGTAATGAGGGATATGGAAGCCGCAACACTTTTTGGTGCTTTCAACTTCATCCGTCAAATAGCAGTGTTTGACAACTTACTCAAGGGAGATCTTCTTTTAAAGGATTAAGTTACTAATCCGACATGTGTGAGCGTTCTGATTTGCTGACCGCAAAGTCGATCCGTATGATCCGTTACGTAGAGAATAATTAAGTGGATTGATCCCGCAGTGAATGAGACATCTGTTGTTTTGTTTCATCTGGGCCGCGATTAATGATCAGTCCATTGGGAGACGCCCACGGCATACACTCAAGAAAACTGAACGAAAAATATTTTCTTTCGCTACTCTATCTCCAAAATGACGCAACTATCTGGGACAAGAAAAGGAAATTATTAAACGCGATCGAATCAGAGTTTAAAGGAGTCCTAAACTCCAGAGGGGGGAGTTATTTTCCAATAGATGATAATCTTAGGAAGTAAAAATGAGTATTTTCTACAGTATACGACAAAGTACCCATGCACTAGTACCGTGCGCATCAAAAAGCCTTCAATACTCTACCGAATTCCCTAGGTGACCCTCTATTTTCTGATTAATTAAATTGAACAACCTCAGCCTATGGCCTAATACAGTGTGCCTGACAAGGCCTGGTAAAAGTTAGATTATAAAAAGAATGTCAGGGTGGTTAAGAAAAACTCGTCTTGCTTAGTGTTCTTTTATATCTTATCAACAATTGCCTTTCTTATTGTGCTTAACCCCCCTCATTTATGCCGAAAATATCCACGATTAATGATGTATGTTTACACATAGGGAATACATGGATAGGGTCTGCACGGGTTTAATGAGTATCAGATTGTTTTAAAAAACACACTTTGTGAAATCAACCACAAGCAGAATTCTCTAAAAAGTCGGCTGATTATGTATTTATTGACACATACTCTAGTGGAAAATAACACTCCCTTCTAGAGTTTGGGACTCCTTTAACCTTACAAAACATTGGCAATTGTCGTTATATAAAACCAGTCTCTCTCTACCATATTTTAACGAAATATATGCATAAGCCCTTTATAAAACACACAGGTAAAGCAGGCATCTTCAATTATGGTGAAGCATTTTTTTACAAGTAGCTAGTGGTAGTGCAATGCAGCTTCGCTACGGCTCGCGTTTTTTGCCAAGCACACCGGGTCACCCCTACTCTTTTCGATAAGTGTGCTGGGTTCTTTTACGTGCAGAGGTTTGAGGCTTATGCCTGAAGCTCCCTCATACACGGGGGCGTTGGCTTTACGTCAATTCAAGCTTTTCACGTCTTGGTAATAACTTAATGCGGTGTTTACATCAAACTGATGGTAACAGCTGAAAAGGAACGGAAATAAGACGTCTTGAAAAGTCCGGATTACGTCTTAATCTCCATCCTACGGCTTAGCGTCTATTGTTTTCTCGAGAGTGTACCATTTTCCTTTAATTTCCGTGTGTGACGCATTTATTTACAATGAAGATAAACAGCATACAGGCTTTTCAATGTTGTACAATCGACTTTTTGCAGTACGTTTGTGAAGCCTTAGTCATCCAGGAAAGAAAGATAATATTTTAATTCAATCCATGCAACTGGACAATATTTTTACAAGTATCGTCTCAGATATCGTCCAATAGTTTTCATCAGTGAAAGGAACATTTGACTTTTGCTGTGAAAGATGATTTATCAATATTGCGACGCCATCATTTCAATGTACTATGTATTCGCTCTGTATTGTTTGACCAATTGACATATAAGAAATGTGGTCTTTTTTTGCTCTCCAAGCAGAGGAGTGGGTCCGGCTTGTTTTTGACGTGTTTTAGACGTTCTGGTTGGGCTTACTACCTTGTCATGTTTAGGCTGATGACAAAAAGAAAACGGGACAAAGTAGAAAGCCCGACAAAAACGCCTAGAACACGTAAAAAACAGCCAGCTCAACCTCTGCTTGGAGAGTAGTCATTTTTAGGCCGACTGTGACATTATCGCTGTTATCGCAGACTGCTACGAGTTCACTGGACATCACACACCACAAAAAAAAAGAAGTCAAGAAACGCATCCACACTCTGCAAGGCCCACTTGACAGATTCTTGTCCTTAGTTAAAAAGAATAAAAAACTGCAGTGGTTCGGGCATGTGTCTAGGGCGAAAGGCACTCTTGCATACACAATCCTTCAGGGAAAAGCGGAGGGTGCGCGGCCGCGGGGACGTCCCCGTCGGTCGTGGATCACAGATCTATAGCCCCTGTCACACTTGTGCGTATAGCCGTTGCGTGTGAGTTGCGCATTGGCATTTTATCCATACGCCGCCGTGCCCACAATACGCATATCACACGCATCTCGATCGATTTGTGTAAGTTTTATGTAAGCCGGCATACGCACAATATGGCCCAGTAGGTATGATAGTTTGGGGTATTAACGAAATCACGCTAATACGCAAGTTATTCGTTAAAAATAGTTTTCCATTATTTTGATAAATGTGTGAGGCACATTTAACATGTGAATAACGAAATGTGAGTCACACATTCGTCAAAATAATCGAATAATTCCACAACTGTTGTGCGTACGGCTGCGTATTGCATTTTGTCCATACACAACTCACACGCAACGTTTATACGCTCAAGTGTGACAGGGCCCTAAAGGAGTGGACCGGTCATTCAGCCAACCAGATGACCAGACTGGCGGAAGACCGCCAGCAGTGGAGAGCTTTCACTGAAAGTTATGCTGCCCCGACGGCTGACTAAGCTATGGGAGAGTGAGTGAGTGAGCGAGATTATCATGGAAAGATAAACAACAACAATAACGCTATTTTCTATCAACCAAAACTGATTTATATATATTTGAGGGACGTGTCTAGCCATTTCACGGGTCGTCTCGACAGCGCAATCACTGCTATTGTGATATAATCCTCCGCTAGCATTACAGCCACCTCAATCTGTTACGATTTGAATATTGATTTCGGAAACTTTATTAACGGCTCGATTCCTTTGTGGCTAATTATACTTATCTGTTTGACTCTATTGTTCGTTAGGATGAACCCTTGGGGAAAATAATATGGCCTTTGTTCTATTGCACATCTGTTAACTAGTCTTGTTTACTCTCATGAATAAGCTTGGGCGACACATGTTCTAGTTTGGGTGACACATGTTGTAAGGTTTACATAAGTCTACATACGGTCATCAAATACAATTGTTCGGGGTGACCCGGTGTCATTTTGACACGTCGCCTAAGAACACCCGATTTGGGGTCATCCTCGGTCATAACCAGCGCCGTCATTTTTTATTTGGGGGCCATGTATAAAAGAAAAAAAGGACTACTTTCTCACAAATACAAACCATTTTTCTACACAATAAATCTATGCTGACATTTTGCTGTTGACGGGTAAATATGTAGCAGATCTAGCTACCGGCGTCTTGTTGGCGATCTTGAATATTACAATACAGGGATTGTTGATAGACGGCATAATGTTGAAGTATTTTGCAGCTTCAACCACTAGCAGTCTTTGGACGCTCGAGTTGAACAGCTTGACATCGAGTCAACTTAAAATGACACTGGGTTGGTGGTATTGCAAGTGGTAAACTAAACCGACGATGCCGTACCCGTAAAAGTACCATTGGCTGGCCGGCAACTGTGATAACGTTATACGAGGGTGTTCCGTTAAGTTTTGCCTTTTGCTTCATAACAGGCTTATTTTTTCATCAAATGAGTTGAAATTTGGCACCAATGTAAAGGCACATATCGTCTTGGGACTAAACTATCTAAGTTTGTTGTTTAAATTTACATGACAAACTGAGCTTATTTTAAACTGACCACACCCTAGTTAGTCCGTCGGAAGCAAAGAGCAGCACAATGATGCTCTGTTGGGTTAAGGCAGCCCAGGCTCGAAAATTCGTGTTCGAGTTCGGCCGCGTGCCTGGCCAGCGGCGCGGCCGAACTCGAACACGGTTCGAAATGTTCCACTACGGAGCATTTCGGGGAGCGCAAGGTCTATTACACAACACAATCATATATATCATCTCAGGTGTATGTATAAGTACAAAATTGTTTTATAGGCCAGGATTTGGATTGTATTACATTCTAAATGTTTCAATCAAATGATTTGGAAGTTGTCTCCTCCACAAATGTTGCATGAGCCGCGCCGAGTCCTACTAGCGCTGTTTTGACGGAGGTATTCCAAATAGAACGGGAGGTTCTATATGTTCGATATGGTGTTCGAATGGAACGGCCGTTACGTCACAGGTGTTGGATTACGCGGGAGACAACGAACTGCTTGTGTGGGATTTGGGTTATGACTTTTACGCAATTACGCGCAGCTCAAAACAACAGAATTCAGCTTTTGAGTAATCAAATGTAACTTATTATCCCTTTCTTATCAAAATTGTCCGAGGCTATTTTGCATAGAATTTACCTATTTTTAACTGGAGCGAATTTTCAATAAAAAAATGACTCCAAAATAGCTGTTGCTGATGTTTCTGACCCAAAAAAACAATGTAATCGTCATTTTAAACAAAATAGCCTCGGACAAAAATAATTTGTATGGGGTTAGCTCTTTCCTTGCAAAATATTATGATGAAAGGTGGTGTTACCGCCTGCGCGCATAAATCCATAAAATACACGTTTTTTTAAACCAAAATGTGTATTTCTAACCCAAAATCCAGCAGTAGAAAAACTTAAGTCACCTTTATTCAATGTGTTTTAAGTAGTTCTAAAACTGCGTGAAGTTTCATCGTGGTGCGACAAGGCTATCGATAGTTACAGAGTATAATCATATATGTACAGAATAATACTTCCTGGGCCGCCTTAACCCAACTGAGTGGTTCAATTACCGTGTAATTAAACATTGCTCCGACTCAATTATAACCATTGTAGGAGACTGAAACTGCACATGTATCAAAAGCCATACTTTTAGAAGCCACACGCTAATTTTCGTCTCTCAAATCTAGTCATTTTTTTTTATTTTCGTTTCTAGAGTGGAGTGAGGTTTGAGTTGAATTCAGAGTGGTCGTCAGGGTCCTGAACAACCATTATGTTGATTAATGGTTTCTGTAGACTACTTTTCCATAACTTAAGAGGAACGAAACTTATCATAATTTGTGGTATTTCAACACTACTGAGTGAAATTTCGTTCCTCTTGATTGATTGAGAAGTACTCTACAAAACCTTTAATCAACAGATTACGTGTTCGGCTATGAATTCAACCGTCTCTAATATCACACCTCACTCCATTCTAGCAGCTGTAAAACAATGACTATTAAGATTTCAGAAATTAAAATTGGCATGTCACATAAAGAGACATTCGTCATTAAACTTATTAAATTTCAGCTTCTTACAGTAATCGTAAGTAACTCAGAGAGGAACTAATCTTGCTTCCGACGGACTAACCATGGTGTGGTCAGCTTGAAATCAGCTCAGTCTGTCATGAAAATTTGAACAACAAACTGAGATAGTTCAGTCCCAAGACGATATGTGCCTTTACATTGGTGCCAAATTTCAACCCATTTGATGAAAAAAAAATGAGCCTGTTATGAAGCAAAAGGCAAAACTTAATGGAACACCCTCGTACATAGTATGGATACATGAATATGGTAACGTCGTGGGGTGCCATAAGTTGCATTTGGGTGTCCCTGACTTCGAATAGATTTGTATCTGCAGAGGCGAGCCATGCTCGTTTTCATCAAGGCCATTTGAATATCTGAACCTCCTTGTTTTCATCCAGAGTGCTGAATAAGAAGTTTATGCACAAAAATGTCGTCTGTGTGAAAAACGGATTGGTGTATAGTTAACCGATTTTGGCAAAGGAAATTTGAGCATAAATAACGGCTACCTTCAATGCAAGGTCACAAGATAGTGGCGGCCGGGTTTATGTAAAGTTTGCAGGGAAGAAGTTGTTTTCTACTTTGTCCCGCCTTCGATCTTCATCCTAGTTAACGAACCTAAGAAATTAATATACGGCTGCAAACTTAACCTAAACCAAAAACGTGTTAATACGCGACTCATGCGGACTTGTATATACGCACAAGTGTGACAGGGGCTTTAGGGCGCTGTCACACTTGTGCGTATATCATGTCCGTATTAGTTGCGTTTTAAGATTTTTGTCATACGCAGGCGTTTGCACAATACGCATCCAATGCGTATCTCAATCGTTTTGTGAAAGTATTAGGTACGCAGGCATATGCAAGGTACGGCCCAGTGTGCCTGATAGTTTTGGACCTACCCAAAACTTTCGTGCGAACGCTGTTACGCAGCTCAGACGTTATAAATATGCAGTGCATCCGTCCGACATCAGTCGAGTGCGGAACGAGGGGGCTATGTGTTCGCTTCTCTTGCGGCACGAGCTCTGAGCATCGTACACGTAGCGCACACGTCAATCTGTTACGACTATACGTTAATGGAATCCAGAGCATTTTATGAGGCTTGAATAAAAAAACTCCAGTTTCTAGTCATTCCTACACATAGTACGTTTCAATAACACTATACCATTACATATCGACATTAAAGGAGCAAAGTTACGATGTCGTTGTGTGGTGAGAACTGATAGAAAATCCAAGCCCTGATAGACTTATCCTGACTGCCCATCACAAATAGCGGTTCGGCCAATGGGAGAATGACTGCATGTCCGGCAAATATTTGCATCTTTATGTTTTAGTTTTGCATTTCTACGTTTTGACGGAGGTGGGTGGGGCTATGGTGTCAGTCTATTTACACTAGGCGCGTGAAACTAAAAGATCACCATGTAGCTTATTTTTGTGCCGATTTTGAGAACTTTTGATAAGAAATCCGCACGTAAATGTGGTAAACAGTGGCATTTATTGTCATTTACATAAAGATTACAGCAACTAGATTATTTCCAGTTTTCAAGCCTAATAAAATGCTCTGGGTGCCTTTAACTATTGATTTCGGTAGCTAGCTTTATTAACGGCTCGATTCCACTAATCTGTTTGGCCTTATTGTTCGTTAGGATGAGCCCTTAGGGAAAATAAAATGGCTTTTGTTCTTCCTAACATCTGTTAACTAGTCTTGTTTACTCTCATGAATAAGCTTTGGTGACATATGTTCTAGATTGGGTGACACATGTTGTAAGGTTTACATAAGTTTACATACGGTCATCAAATCTCTGTCTTTGAAACAGGTTCATGAGAGTTCATCTGCTTTCTTTTGACAGTTGAAACTCTTTTTCTTATGTTCTGTCTCTGTATTTCTTTCAAATTTTAAATCATTAATGACAGTTAGTTGACAGAAAATTAAGCGTCATTAACGATTTAAATTCTGAAAGAAATACAGAGACAGAACATAAGAAAAAGCGTTTTAACTGTCAAAAGAAAGCAGATGAACTCTCGTGAACCTGTTTCACCAGAGAACGCGAGAAATCGCGAGATTTTCTGGCCTATCTTTCAATATTGTAAGACAAAGATACCTGAAAGGAAAGTAATCTCGATCCACTGGTCGTGACAGAGAAGAAGACAGACGCTATGTACAGTTACAAGTTATTTGTACAGGGGAAATTCCCCTAGCTCTTTTCGAAAAGCACAATGAACAGTGGACCACGGCTTAACGTCCCGTCCTAAAGCCCCCGTCACAAATCAACAATTTAGCTCGGCCGACTTGTCGGCGAGCTCCAAATGGCGATTTTCGGCCGAAGTACGACCGACGTCCTGTCGATTCTACGGGCTTCGGGCGAATTTTCGGAGCTCGGCCGACGTTCGCGGGGCACTGGAAGCTGCGCTTAAATTCAGCGACGCCTCGGTGACGATTTTTGAACTCGCACAGCTCGTCAACAGTTTGCCCGTAGCTCGCCCGAGCAACGCCCAGCGCTCGGTCAATATTCGGGCGGGCATCCGAGGATTTTAGACTCGATTTTTGGTCGGTCGGAGGTCGCCCGCGAACTCTTCGGCCTCGTGCGAGCCTCGCACGGGCTTTGTACAATAATCGGCCGACCGTCGTCAGTGTTCCGGCCGACTCATGAAAAGTAAGGCGTGCTTCGGGCGAGCGTTGTACTGGTATCGATGGAAGCTTGGACGGGCTCCGGTCGAACTCCTTCTTGTTTATAGATAAAAGGTAATGACAGCTTGATGTAAGATGTAGATGTAAGATGTATTTTATTGGCTTTTCGCAGTTTACATACACTGAATTAAAAGACCAATGTACAGTACGTTCACAATTTTAAACTGCTGTCGGCGTACATATAATCATATTCATATATAAATTCGGTACATAAAACACTTTCAAGACAATATTGTTTCTCCAACAAAATTAGCAACATTCGCAAATCATTCGCAAATATGGTGCAGAAAAAATATAATGTTACTAGTAACTGGTTACTGTACTGAACACTCCCAAGGCAAACACACCAAGATTCAGTACCCATACTGGTTAAGAAGTTTCGTGAGATACGGTATCGGTGAGTTACTGAATCTCAGTGTATTTGCCCTAGGAATGTTCAGTTTGTGCCCATTACGTGTGCATCTACCCGAGATTTCGGATCTTCTACTCGGTAGCCAGTGTTCAAATTGGGAACCTAGCAGGGATCTGCCAAACTTCAAACAAAGTCTCTCGCGCCTTTCCGACAGGGTGGTGAGACCCAGCTGGGCCAGTGTAGTCTCTGCCGAGGATGATGCGGCAGGCTCTTCTCTGAATTCTCTCCAGCTGGTCCATTTGGCGATGTGTCAGTCCGGGATTCCAAATGGGGACGGCGTATTCGAGGAGGGGTCTAATGTACCCTATATAGATGGTAAGTAGTTCTTTCGGTGAAAGGTTGAACTTTCTGAGTCGCTTGAGAATGAACAGTTTTCTCGCGGCTTGTGCTGACATGTATCTGACTTGTTCATTCCAACGAAGGTCTTTCTGAATGCGGAGACCAAGTATTTTCAAACAAGGTACAGCAGACAGAGTTGAGGAGTTGATTTGTAATGTAGGGAACGGTGGCGGGTTCCTGCAGAACGTAATGTGCATTGCTAGACACTTGGTACCATTTAAAAGCATGTGGTTATTACTTGTCCAAGAATTTAGCTCGTCTAGGTCATTTTGCAGACAGGAGGGGGTATGGAGAGTTCTTGTTTCTAGGAAGTTCATATCGTCCACATATTTCAAAGCAAAACTGAGTGCGCCAGTTGCAGCGTCATCAATCAGAACCAGGAAGAGGATTGGGCCAAGTAAAGTGCCTTGAGCAACTCCACATGTGAGCGTCTACCAGTTGGAGAGTGATCCTTGGTTTATAACATATATGATAAATAATACTTTAATATTAACTAATACTAATATCAACTTGTCAAAGAATGCTGCCGAACTTTTCTAATGAAAGACAATTCAATTGCAAAGTTAAATTTTCATTGAAACAATTTTATTATGAATAAAATGTGGATACCGAAGACAATACTTCTTGTTTCTTTTTTGGTATTGGTTTGGATATTTCAATTTATATATTAATGAACTTGGGCTTGACTTTTGAGGCTTGACTTGACTTCCTGAGTTTTTCCTCCACAAAATGACTAGTTGAAAGTCTACTGAGTCATTTTAGATCTATGTTTGTCTGCCGAGGCACGCCCAGGCGTCGGCAGGGCATCAACGGTCGGCCGAAGCTCGGACGGCGTTCGCCCGAGCTTCGGTCGATTTCCGTTTGCTGAAAATGTTTGGATCGGGGTTAAACGACTGATTTGTTGACTTTGTGACTCCTGCGCTAGTATTCAGATTGGTTTATGACAAAATTCCTGTTTAGGTTATTATTTTCAGTGTGCCCACCCACTTCACTCATGCCTGACAGATTTGCCACAACTCAGAAAGTAAAGTTGGTCCAAATTTGAGCTTGTTACCAGGTCAGTTGATTCTGACTTCGTCCGTGTCCAAGACATGGTACCGTCTTATGTGGGATTTATGATTATTAGTGTTCGACGGACGTCGCCCGAGCTCCGTTCAATTTGTGACGGGGCAGGTTTTCAGCGAAAAATACGGTCGACACTCGGGCGAATTTGAAATTCGGCGAGCTTCCGGCGATCTACAAAATCGGCCGATGCTCGCATGAATTGTGACGCCGGCTTTAGGACTGCGATCCTTTCCGGTAGCGTGCATGTAGGGTGGGCGACACAGCCGGGCCGGATCGAACTCACGGCTTCTAGTTCCAGAGGCAATATCCCTAACCACTGGACTACGCACACTACTAGAAATTCCTCTGGATGGGACGTTAAAGAACCCACCACTTTTATCGATAAGAGTACACCCCGGTGAAAGTGGATCAAACCATCAGTATGATATTATTCAATTTGTGCTTACAAAAACTTTGTGCTTGTGACTCACATTTCCATTACGTATACGTATAACTAGGGTAGAGGTCATTAGATATGAATTATGCATATTAGCGTACGATACACGTATAATGCTGTGAAAATAATTGTTGGGGGTAGTTATGGTGCCGTCTTGTGGAATTGATTTTCGACACCAGATCATCTATTCAAAATTGTGAATGTTTCATCCTTCTTTATTTGTTCCAACAGCAGGTCTACAAAGTGTAACAAATAATTCTGGACATCTTAGTGTTGATAGTACCGTAAATGCATAAATGTTCGCAGTGGTTTTATGTTTGCGGTTTTCGCGGCGACCGTTTCACCGCGAACTTAAAACCGGCACCGCAAACATATTTGTCGAATACTGTAGCAGTATGTGACTATAGCGCTGCCGCATACTTAAAACCACCGTGAACACTCTATTTTCGCCTTAGCGCGAAAAAAACCCCACGCGAACTTAAATGCGTTTACAGTAACAAAGAGAGCGAAACAACATGAGAAAGAATAATGACAAAGATAGCAATAATGTAATAATAACTTAGCAATTTTCAGGTATATACTGAACAATCTTAGTAGCAAGATTATCCATACAATGCTAAATATACTAGTAACATTGCTAAGCATACAAGTAAAAATTGCGAAGTATACAAGTAAAAGTGCACGGTATTTAGTAGAATTGCTAAGTATACTTATGAACCCCTGTTATTACAAGAGACTGAATGTTGAACACGAATACAACGCTGTTTTCAGTCCCCAAACGATTAGTTATTTCCACCAAACAGTAACGCTAACACCACAAAAGCAATCGCAAACAGACCACTTGACTGAGTAGTAGTAGCCCTGTTTGTAAAACCAGGATCCAAAAGCTCTCTAACTTCCTGGATGGTGCCGTTATTCGGTGCCGGGCTGACCCCGAGAATCTCACACATCAGAGGGTACATGTGGACGGAGTCGAACGGGCGAGGATGCGTGTAGCCCCGCCGGAAGGCCGGTCCTTGTGCCCTGAATATGGCCTTCATCTTCAGGAGAGCGTTGTCATAACCATGTTGACCGGGTACGTCAATTTGTCCTGGGTACATCTGTAAGAAGGACATGGCTCAAATTTTCGGCATTAAATAATATCGTTTACAAAAAACATCATGAGAATTTTGGTGTTGATATTACACTGCATGAGAAAAATAAATAGATTACAGGGCACGTATACGAGAACAAAGAAATAAAGATGGTGTGGCCTAATCGGCTGAGTGACAAGTAACGAAAGAAAACTGACATTAACTTTCGAAAATCCGCCCCAAGTCACGACTGTAAAGATGTTTGAGCACAAATAAAGTCGTCAAAATTCTATGGTAACTAGCCTGGAAACTTAATCAGCCACTTTTGATGAAAACATAGAACGGCTTTGCAGACTCAGGTTAAGACTTAAAAGTCAATAGAAAGCGATTTGGGGTTTTGTCTCTGTTACAGGAAATCGCAACAATCTATGCTAATTTTTTTCCAACAATTTGAGCGCAATCTACAGGGCTACTCGAGATCATTTGGGGTAGTGTTATATACTGCAAGATGGCAAGAAGAACTTAAATACTGTATTCCAGAGTTATTTCTGTTAAGGAACCCGAAGCTACCAGAATAAAAAACCCTGAATAGTTTCATCAGGTTGGTAAGTCACTGAATAAAAATACTCTTTGTACATAGTCACCGAAACGTCGAATGAATAAAACACTTGATTGTGTAGTACTCAATCAATTGTTTTCTTCTTTCGACGTTTCGGTGACTAACTGTAACCTCCGTTATGGCAATTCTGACTAATACACTTTGCACTGCAGCTAAATGGTACCGCACCTGTCAGCAGCGACACCTACAGCTGCAGTACAAAGTGAACAAGTCAGAATTGCCAAAAGGGGGGTTACAGTCAGTCACCGAAACGTCGAACGAATAAAATAATTGGTTGTGTTCAAAGAGTCATTTTATTCAGGATAGAAAAATGTACACGGCTACTCACAGAATGGATGATGAAACTGGAGTCAGCCAAAGCGATGATATCAGGTATCCGCGGGTTGTTAGCGAAGTGGAACCGCTCCGGAAAGTCTTCCTTCAGGTAAACCGTCATGTTGGGGTGGCTCGTACGGAGAACGTTGTACACATCCTTGATTTAGAAATAATAAAGCCAAGATAATTTCAGTTCTTCTGTTTCCATAAACTTCCCTTGGTTTGTCCAAGGAGGTTTTATTTAGATAAAACCTCATTGGTTTGTCAGTCCAAGGAGGTTTTATTTAGATAAAACCTCATTGGTTTGTCACAGTCTCTATTCACACTTTAAATTATAATCAAATTCATAGTTAGTATCATTTTGCTGATAATTAACGCAAATACTGTAGTTATGATTGTCAATCTTATGGTTCTTGCATTTGAATTTTCTTGTTTAGTGATGAGTTTGCAAATTGGGCCTTCATATTGACGGCTGTAGAGAACATAAAGTGATTGAAAGTGCCTAAAACTTGATCTCTTTCAAGAAAGCTACCAGAGAAACAACAAAAATTTCAAATAATACATATTTCGAACTTAGGGGTTAAATGAGTACTTTGACGTAACTGTAACGATAGTACATAGATCCAAAATTACTCTTGGCGTGCCGAATTTAGATATGGTGGGACAAAAATCCTTGGGGTTGACGTAACAGTGGCACAAGAGCCGTAGATAAACGTCGCAAATGATGGATGAACGTTACTATAACGTTATAATTAGCTAGATTTGTTCTGGACAGAAATTCGGTTATTGACATTTTGCTCACCTGTAGTTTTCCGTCTTCCGGCTGTATGAGCGCCAGCGGTCCGTAGTCGGCCAACAGAAGTCTCAGGTCGCTCTGTGGAACGTATCTGTAGATCTCTATGGGATTTGGTACTGGATCCGCCGTGACCATCCCGTGATCTGCAGTCAGGATCACGTTCAGATCACTCAGCTGTTCCCGACCTTTGACCTGATCCACCAGGTACCTGATGAGCCGATCTGCCTTGCGGATTTCCTCCCGACGGGCCTCGCTTTCTAGTAAACGACAGTGAAGTTTTCCGTCAACTTAGACAACCATGACTAGTCATTAGCGCCACCTAGCAGATTGCTATAGAACGACAGGCGCAGGTGTTAAACATCATGATGACGAGATCAGCACCAAGGACACCACCCATTTTTTGCCCTTTTCTTCAGGTCTCAACGGCAGATGTGAATATAAAATTTATATTCTATTTACACCAATTTGTATTATAAATGTACCAAATCTGTGACTTAAAACATAGATAATTTTACAATCTACCATAAACAACTTTTGGCGTTGTGTTAACGGAACGATGGAGATGTTTGGCCCACAACCAGAGATCTTGGGTTCGAATCCCCAGACATGCCACCGATGTTGCACCCTTGCGAAAGGCACTTAACACGAATTTCCTCACTCCACCCAGATGAGAAAGGGGTACCTGGCTTTTGTTGGGGAGGTAAAAGGCAGTGGAAGGAAAAGATGGGCTCCGCCTTCTAATACCGTGCCCTAGACACAATGAGTATATCCACTGCGCCTATAGCCTGAAAAAGGATATGAAATTACCTATCTTTCTAAAGAATGTAACACAAAACAGAACAAAAATTTTCAAACAAAAACTTACCAGGTCCCTCAGCATGACATACTTTATCCGGCTGATTCCAATGAAGGGCGACAAAGTCAAGATCATCCACCAAGAACCAGTCCATAATGGCGTTGACTCTCTTCTGCCACTCGGCCTCGTCATATGGAGCACTACTGTTGGACATTACGTATCTACGAAACAGTGGAAAGCGACATCTAGTGAAACACTGTAGCAGTGCAGTATTGGTTGCACTTTTGATATTTGTCTCTAGGTTTCGTTATTGCATGAGCGTTCCTCTCTCATCTTCTATTCAACCTCGCAGTCATTCACTTAATCTTACTGTTGGTTGATGTTACCTGTCTAAGAAACAGTAAAATCTGACTTCTAATTCGCTAGCAGCGTAGTAATAGTTGCACTTTCGTTATCTATCTCTAGGTGTCATTATTGCACTGGCGATCCTCACTCATCTTCTATTCAACCTCGCAATCATTCACTCAACCTTACTGTTGTTGGATGTTACCTATTTACGAAACAGTAAAATCTTGACTTCTAGTCAGTAGCAGCGTAGTATTGGCTGCACTTTTGATATTTATCTCTAGGTGTCGTTATTGCACGGGCGATCCTCACTCATCTTCTATTCAACCTCGCAATCATTCACTCAACCTTACTGTTGTTGGATGTTACCTATTTACGAAACAGTAAAATCTTGACTTCTAGTCAGTAGCAGCGTAGTATTGGCTGCACTTTTGATATTTATCTCTAGGTGTCGTTATTGCACGGGCGCTCCTCTCTCATCCACGTTTCAACCTCGCAATCATTCACTCAACCTTACTGTTGTTGGATGTTACCTATTTACGAAACAGTAAAATCTTGACTTCTAGTCAGTAGCAGCGTAGTATTGGCTGCACTTTTGATATCTATCTCTAGGTGTCGTTATTGCAGGGTGCTCCTCTCTCATCCACTTTTCAACCTCGCAATCATTCACTCAACCTTACTGTTGTTGGATGTTACCTATTTACGAAACAGTAAAATCTTGACTTCTAGTCAGTAGCAGCGTAGTGTTGGCTGCACTTTTGATATCTATCTCTAGGTGTCGTTATTGCAGGGTGCTCCTCTCTCATCCACTTTTCAACCTCGTATTCATTCTCTCAACTCTACTGTTAGACGTTACCTATGTTCGAAACAATGAAATCTGACTTCAAGTAAAACATTCTGTAACAGTGAAATATTTGTTGCATTTTTCAAATAATTCGCTAGGTGTCGCTACTGCATTGGCGACGCTGACAATGTTTATAGATGGTACGCCCACCTGTTTGGTAGCATCCCTTGCATGGGAAGGAATCCTCCGTAGAACATGTACACTCCCGCCCGCTTACCCTGCTTCTTTACCGTGTTCCAAATCGGCTCGGCTCCGTTATCATACCTGCATTTCAGAACAACACGAGAAACTTAACTGTGACTATGTAACCGCCATCAACATTAATCCGCCAGGTTACATAAATCCAGTACTTTGAAAAACAGTCGGTTTGAGAGATCTCTAGTGCAGCACCCTCCGTGTATGCACAGCTTAGATATACAGGAGTGCATTATGCTACGGGACGTTGGGTTGGAGATCTGTTTGGACGTATCTTTTCAGGTTGGCAGAATTATGTACCCTGGTGGAATTATGTTAGTAGATGTTACATCCAACCAAACTCTCAGAATCGAGCGATTTTGTCATTGAATGGGTGAATAAATTCCCAATAGCCATGCTTTGCAAAGAATTCAGCCTATCATAAGTATAAAAAGATGAAATTGAGAAAATATGGGGCAGAAAACAGTCAAGAGGGATGTACATGTACATAACCAAATATAATATATCAAACAAAAAGGAAATACTTGATTGACAAGATATAGTTGTGTGCTTACCATTCTCTCATGTGTTCGGTCTCCTGGGCTGAAAACATCACCCCCGTTTCCTTGTCGAAATATTTGTTATGCACAACGCCATGGCTCTCTGGATATAACCCTGTGTTTTATATGACAGAAATGAAAGCTTTTTATACATGCTAATAACACCATAAAGAAAACACTGGCGACACATAGTGAGGGAAAATACTAATATATGGTTTCGTCACTGTTGGAAGATGACTTCACCAATGCAAAGCAAAGCAAACGTTTTATTTTGGTTTTGACAAGCTTTGTGATTTCTTTTGTTCGATTTTAAACCAGGCCAAAAAGTCAATACATGTACTTTCTGACTAGGACTCCATTACATTGCACTAGTTTTTAAAACAAAACAAAACAAACGGATATTCTACGCAAAATTGAGGAAAATATTACTTCTTTAGCGTTTAACACTCCGTAATTCCACTGAGTTCCCACATAGAAAGGTGACTTAAAAGAGATCTACTGATGCAACATCAGTAATCGACGATGTATGCACTGTTCGGATCATTAGCATTGCTATTAATAACTAATGGCACATATAACGTTATGTCTTGATATTCAGTACTGCTCAAGAACTTTCCATACATTGTACCTGTTACATTCTCTATCGAATAAAGCTTGTGATTGGTTGGTTGATTGATTGATTGATTGATTGATTGATATGTTTAGACATTCTTGAGGATGCCTCGATAACGCTGTTTTCTTTAATGTGCTATCTAAGATTATCCGGTGGATTTATGCGAGTAAACGTTACTATTGACGCAACCTACATGAAGAACAATCATAATTTATCAAAAACTCACCCGTTGCTATGGTAATATGATCAGGACCCGTTAATGTAGGATACGCAGGTGTGACGTAAGGTGCACTGGTCCCGTCTTGCGTGAACATGTCCAAATTTGGCGTGTCCACATCTTGGTCAAAATCCCACCGGAAACCGTCAAAAGATACTAGTAACAGCCTCTGTCGTTTGGCATTGACATCATATCCGGTTATCAACACAGCTAGAGAAATAGAAACGTACACTAGAGCCCTAGCCATCTTTCTTTTTGTGACGTCTTGTTCTACTGCTATGCTGGCGGTTGTAGTATATTGCTTGTTTTTAGGGCAGGCCCTACCGTTATAAGCTAAATATTTGGTAGAGCCAAATATAGATTGTTTAACGGAATTCTAGGCCGGGTGTTTGAATTGGAGTAAAAAATTAATGTATAGAGAGGCTCCTCATTGACGTCATTATAATTTGAATTCCCAGCGACCATGTTGGTTGGGTATTTGGATCAAACAGAATTATAAGCATGTTGGCGTATTCTGTGACCCAAAATGGTGCAAAAGACATTAAATGAAAAGTTCAATCAATTTCATCAAGTTATAGATAGATCACATCTGACGTACTGTCACCTGTCGTAGGGTCACCTGTCCTGCAGACACCTGTATTGCAGACACCTGTCGTACAGACACCTGTCACATGGACACCTGTCGTGCAGACACCTGTCGCATGGACGCCTGTTATATGGGCAACCGTTGTCGCCTAAACCAACGTTTTCCCTGCGATATTACTTGTCACTTTTGTTCTTTCCTAATACTATAATCATCATTATTATGAAGGTCACACATTTTAAATATAAAAATATCTCCCCCACAATTAAAGTAGACTAGCCCAGGGGTCACTTCAAGTCGTTGTTCTTCTGGACGTTGACCTTTCACCTTACCGGCTTGTTCGATTGGAATGTGCATGTCATTACCAGAAAGAAGACGTCGCACAAACACACCTGTCCTATTCTTCTCGGGTAGACTTTTAAGATCAAGTCGGTTCGGGCCCCAAGACTTCAGACATAAGGTAAGAATTGTAAGAAACTAGGATCCTATCTGTTTTTGAAATGTAATGTTTGTGTAATTACATGAGGCGGGAATATTCGGTTGTTAGGGGAGGGTGGGGTTTGAAACTCATGTCCTAAAATACTAGTAGAAAGAGGTGTCATCACAAAAAAAGGTGTTTCTAAGCACGTTATCTTTGTTTTTAACAAATTATGTGAAACTGTTTCCAGTGTAGAACTACGGATATAAGTGTTATAATATGGTACTAGTACTGTACAAATCAAACAGAGGGAGTTGATACTGTAGATCATGAGATATTTGCAAATTGGTTTCATGTTATTCGTGAGCTCTAGAGAGCTTTATAAAAACGTAAACGGAACCTCTCTCCAACAATCATGAAATTAGATCCTCTCAAAATTAAATCAAATTCCTCCTCTCCCCTAGATTTATGTTATGATATAAACATTGTGAATGTCGGATACCCATGATGTTTATAGTCGATACTGAAAAAAAAAAAATGATATAGATATGACAAAGCAATTGCAGGCAAAAATCAGATAGAACGCAAGCAAAAAATCTACATGTTAATTAAGTAATTTGATCTGTTGATTCAGATTTTTATTGGTAATCTAATCTAGTAACATGATGTTGCCTACCAGTTGTCGCATGCCCCAGATGTAAACGAAAACAGTGATCATTCGTATTGTAAAGCTATTTGGAAATGACTTTTCTGCTATGTATAATACATTGTATTATCTAAAGTAAGGAACAATATATTATTCATATCATAATGTAGAAAGAGTGATAAATTTGATTACTTTGCCTGGTATTTTTAATTTCCATCTATACAGTATGCTCTTAATTGTCACTCAGGGGCAATAAAACAAGGGATTATGCTATATTATGTTAGGTCTATTATGTATATCTAATATATATATACGTAGCTGAAAAAAGATTGATAGTGAAATCTTGTCTTTCCTTTAATGCCCATGTAATTGATTATTCTTGTCCGTTCCTGATTCCAATCATTAAGGTAATCGATGATAACAACAATCATCTTTAAATAGTTTAATGTGAAATCCAGTTTGATCTTTAAAATGCTCACTTTAATCTGAAACAAATATTTCCAGCTACCAATTGGGACCGCATAGTGATGCCATCCCCTGTGATTTTACATATGTAAATACTTTGCGGAATGCATCTCATTATACCTGTGCTGCATAATATTGTGAATATGTGAACCAGTCAGAATTGCCTTGAAAAAGGTGACAGATGGTCACTGAAACGCCGGTGGAATAAATCTCTTGGTTGTGTAAAAAGAGTCTTTTTATTCAACTTTTGGTAATGATTCTAACATACATGATATAAGGCTGGAGATCATTTTTGTATGTTACAGTAATTATCATAATTTCATCTTGTTAAATCTATTATCAAAGGTTGGTTTACAAAGTAGGTCAATGGTGTATGACAGCTTGAAGATTAATACCAAATATGGGCATGTCCAGGAGCTTCATGTATGAATGATGATGATTTAGTGTGATTGGCTCATACATAATGTATGACATGATGTGTGATGACAGATGATTAGTTTTGCTAAATGGATTTGGGGAACTGGCAAAATGTTTAAGGTATGTGTCTGCATTATTAGACAACACATTCCAATGCGAAATGCACCAAAAGTTGAGAAAATTGATTTGATGTCTTAAAAAAAATTGTAACGTTACAGTACCGGTAATTCCAACGTCCGAATCCGGTGTTTGAATTTTCGGCACGCTCGGTGCATGAGATGAAATGTATGTTCAAATGAGTCTGTATGGAAGCCTGTGTGTTTGTGCTAAACCAAAATATCACCCGGTCCACATCACCCGTATCAACCGTTATCGTGGCCCAGGTATGACATACTGTACATGCAAAGTGTACAATGTAATATGAATCAAATCAGAATTTTTTTACAACATGAGTTAAGTATGACGGGTTATATAATGGTGTGGCTCTCCTCAAACACTGGACCTCCATTTAACTAAGGCATTCAAGGGACGTCCCTACCAGTAGTTGAATCTACTAGTAGGCATTTACACCTGAGTTGAGTGAGAAAATTGGTGTTAAATGCCTTTCCCAAGGACACAGCATTGGGATATATCAGGGGTTCATTCAAACTCAGTACCTCCTTCCAAATTTGAAGAAAAAACGGCAACCACAACCACGGGCTTTAGGCTACGGTATTTATGTTGGGTAACCGCCGCGGTACATGTTTTCGCTCAAATGCTCCCGAAGACAATTTCTCCCGTCGCTCACTCCGGAAATGCCCCCCCCCCTCATTAGCGGGGATGGTTTCTCCCGTCGTCCTTTGCTAATTACCTCTTACTTTCAAAGAAACACTGGGTAGGAAATCGGTGTTCTCAGAGAGCGTTACCACTTGAGGTGATTTCACTGAACGTCGTGGTGTAGCGGACCTTTTCGGTGCATTGTCGGGTATTTCGGGACTCAACTGACAACTTGAAGAGTTACAGCATATTAGCAAAAGCTAGACTACACAGCAGTCTGTTTGGATGTGAATACCCTGGGAGTCCAGGCACCGTAATCGGATCCCCGCACGCGCGCCCAAGCTTTTACGGCCCACCCTCCCGCTGCCCCCCGAAGACCGACCCCGCCCCACTCTCCGCTGCAAACCCAAGCTCCGCTATCGGATAGCGGTGTAATCGGATAGCGGAGTTTGGGTCTGAGCGGAGAGTGGGGCGGGGTCAGTCTTCGGGGGGCAGCGGGAGGGTGAGCCGTGAAAGCTTGGGCGCGCGTGCGGGGATCCGATTACGGTGCCTGGACTCCCAGGGTAGGATGTGAAGAACAGTTGGGTTTTCATTGTTTTTGTCTGATTTTCGTAGACGGAAATATACGATAGTTCTCGTGAAACCAAGGAGGGCAAATACTTGTGTTGGAAATATGTACCGCGGCTGCCGGCTGCAGCGTTTGTTGCCGCAGTGTTTTGGTACTCGCCGTTAGGGAGATCATCTTCCACGTTGTATTCTTGTAACTCAGTCTAATGTTACAAAGTCCTCCTCAAAGTACCTGAAATCGAAGTCGCTCCACACGAAGTCCACACGAAGTCATTATCGCCGGGTCGCACCCAGAAAAACAAAACACTCGGCGTGGGATGTATGCATATCAGAGTAATTAACACCTTGACGCGACTCACCCGCTATAATCATAGTACAATGAATACTTGTCCTATTCTCTCTCCTTCTATGTAAAACCTCCTTGGTGAAACAGAATCAAGTTTTTGTTTGTTTTGTTTGAACCTTTGTATACGAACGGATCGGTCGTTCTGAAAATATTACGTGGCTATTATTTATCCAAGGAGTCTATATAACCTCCTTGATTTATCCGACTGTTGCAGCACTTTGGTAAATGAATTGCCGATACGAGGCTTGAAATCTTTCGAATCGACTCATGATTGTGGGGAGGGTGGGGAAAAATATGCGACAACATGAGCTTCAGACGAGATGAAACGTCACAGGAATAAGACTTTGACAGGAACTGTGGTTCACAGGTCCAATTTTCCTCCCTCTGATTGGCTAGCCGTTATGTCATCATGTTTTGCAGCAGCGGCGTGCTGCGGCAGGAGCGGTACTGCTGGTAACCCAGTTAGCCGGAAATCGAGCAAATTCCGACAATATAAAATGCCGTATATTTTTGTTGTTAACAACTTTTAGGCCCGCAATCTTCTCTAGATTGGTAGTAGATGTCTCGTCGATGATAAATCGTTTTAATGTTGTGAGCTGGATTACATAATTAAGCAGAAATTTGCGATATTTAAAACGTCCTTTCCCACCTATCTCGCCCCTACGGGGCTCGCCCAGACAGAGTTCGGCTTCGCCGAACATTGCCGAAAACCGCCGAACACTGTTCGGCTCCGCCGAACACCGAACCCTGTTCGGCTCTCCGAACCCCCCGCTCGTGCCTTCGGCACCGCTTCGGGTTTCGCTCGGAAGCTTGGCACGGGTGATCCCCGCGCCTACTTCGTCACGATCGGAACTTCAGCAGCTATTCAACGACAATACCTTTGCCTACCGCCTGTGCCACAACTAGAATTGGTCCCGAGGTTTGCAGTAGGGAAACGGTTAAGTTCTAGGCTTCCATTTGTTGTCACTGTGAGTTTTACGTTTGGAGCAGTTTTCACTTGAATGCTCCTGGACCAGGTATGTGTTAGTTCAGGTCTCAAAATTTATTTTTGGGAATAGGTGCATCGGTGCACCTTAACCTAAAAATTAAGGTGCACAGAACTAACTTTGGGTACACACATGAAATCAAGCTTAAGTAGAATGTCAACAAAACATATTTACAAACCCTACTCTTAAGAACTTCAATCTGAAATGCAAACTTCAAAATTTTAAATGTAGTGATTACTAAGTAAACGTTACATCAAACAATTTGAAAGCACAACAAAGGTTATTAATTGCTTTTTTCTGATACTTAAATTTCAAGAATATTTTGTAGACAATTACAAAAGTGTACAATGTATTGCCTCTACATACAACAGACTTCAAAATATCTAGGTGCACCCAGTATTTCGAGCCCACAGTCTTACTACCCTTGGAGCATTCTTCACCTGAATGCTCCAGGTATGTGTGAGTTTATATATAAGCTGGTTTTTCGACTTCCTGAATTATGCATTGTCACGCCACCTGTACATTGATTGTTTCAACCAGTAGGTCGTTCACACAATGTAACCCGAGTAGTCAGGCGTGACATCGCCATGGAGATCTGCAGCAAAGATACAATAGGTGTGGGGTCAACGTCCTACTGGGCTTTTTGATCCTCCTGAATGGGTAGACATATATATATAAGCCCAGGTGTGTGCATTATAGCTACTCTCCAAGCAGAGGAGGGGTTCCGGCAGGTTTTGACGTTTTGTAGGCGTTTTTGTCGGGCTTTCTACTTTTTCGTTTCTTTTTGTATAGCCAACTGACAAAGTAGAAAGCCCGACAAAAACGCCTAAAAATACGTTGAAAACCTGCCGGAACCCCTCCTCTACTTGGAGAGTACATTATAGCCCAATTGGTCAGTCCTTGTAATAGATTTGAATTATCAAAGAGTTGGGAATGGAGTTATGACAATAAAAATCATTAGACCACCATTAATTTGGTTGATAGTTTAATATTGTAAGTAATTTGTAACATTCTGAATACAAGGAAATAAGATGATTCTATAGTTATAATAAATAAGCAATGAGTTTTTAAAATAGTACTGGGTACTGTATTGGTACTGTATTTGAAATTTAGGGAAGCTGATTCTAAAGTATTTAGTCTAATATTGATTTATTGATGAGTTATCATAATAACAAATCAGATATATCAAAATATGGATTTTGAATTTTTCAAATATTTGAAGTATATAAAAAATTAAAAAAAGTGAATCATTTCACTTATAGATCATCAAGGTCAACTGTAGATAGCATTTTTTATTTGTTCAGTTTTCGAAGTAAGAATGAGCTATTAAATCACACCGTGCACACATGTACATGCTCTGTCTTGTATTACCGGTACGTTACTATTATATGGTTGTTTCAAATGCAAACGCAAAAACAAAGCTTAAAACTACAGATTTTAAGGATTACGAAATGAAATTTTCTCCTTTTGTCATGGGAATTGTTGGTATGATGAGAATTTTATCTATCAAATTAGCTAGGCTTGATACTGATAGGCCGTAATTATAGTGATTGATCATCAAGAATAATGAAAAAGATTCTTTCAAATACTCTGTGTTGACTGTCCACTGGACTTTGTTTCCATAGTGCACTGCGTTTGCTACACATAAATATTTTTTTTCAGACTGAATTTGAAATGATGAACCTGTGTGCTTTGATTTAGAATGTACCCTGCAAGATACATTGAATGTGTACATGTAGTTCTAAAATCTACATTTGGCTCACATACCAAGGTGGTTGAATTGAATTTCACCGACCACCCTGAGTTGTTGGCAAACATTATACACCTTATCTAAGTGGGCCATGACGTCACTATTTATAACGGTAACTCGGTTTCATTTGAATGGAAAGTAATTAGTATTGACAAAGGTCGTTGACATTTGCCCTAGTGTCCAGTAGCTTTAGGTTTCAATTCATTGTCATTATAATATGTATGAATGAGAGATGAAAATGGTTTATTATTAAGAAAAACTCTTAACTGAATTGTGGATTTAACAATGGGTAAAATGCATAATCTAAAAAGTAGCTAACACATTAAAAACACTAAGGTAGCATGACAATAATGATTTAAAATATAATTTTTGGTAGAGAGTAACTAAAACTCTGTGATACTAAGTTACTAACAACAGACAAACGTTTAGGATGCAACTGGAGATATTTTTTCCTTAAAACAGTTAACAAAAAGTGATACTGTAGAAGAAGAGGGAACCAAATTAGTTGGCTTACTTTATATGTGCTTTATACAGTATCAAGTATACATATAGTCTGAGATGACGAAAAATAATTGTCTGGTATCCATGGCCTCCCGTATTGATGCTATGGATAATGGAGCTCTAAGCAAGGAGCACTTAGCTATACATTCAAATGAAAATGAAAATTTTCCTGCTAAAATTAGGAAACGACTGAAAGATACGAAATTTGAAAAAGAAATGTTGTTTTCATAGCACCAAAAGCACTTAGTCTAAATTGATAAGTGAAATTCAACCTCATTCAGAATGATTGTGTTACTATGTATTCTGTAATGTATAGCTCTGAACTCTTGATAACCCCCCAATGTGGATGACTCAGATACTTGGTCAGGCCTGGGTACATGAACCCCAGCTGTTCAGTGTCACTGGACAATTTGGCAAATCATTTCCTGGAGCCACAGATAACATACTGATAGGCAAAGCCTGCTAGGCCTTCTGAATTAGATTTCTTGTTTAACAGACATGATATAATTTATGTTTTCATTAGCCAAGGTAACTTCATCTTACTTTGTCATAAAAACGACAGTTTGGCACCTTATATGAGTAATCTTAATGTCAGGAACGTCTTACTTCAATTGGTAACGGAAGTTACAGAATTTGGCGACAGGCATTATAAACGTTATTTAAACATATATTTTAAACATATAAATTTACATAAATTTTTATGTTTTTACCATGTATTTGCAATTAGCCCACGGGCATGAACTTGCAATAAACTTCTTGTTATAAACCACCTCGCACAGCGTACAAGAACAGTGACTGGAGTGATCTGACTTGATTTGTTGGAGGCCCTGGCCTCGGTAGCTGGATTCACCAGTTAACCGGTCATTCTCTGAACTGAATTGTTACGTTCTTGGCTGCTTTTTAAATTTTGCATGTCTCCTCAGACGCCAGCCGTTTTCTTTAGGCCACCCATTGCTATAACTTCTTCTAAGTCAAAACCCACTAGTAATGTTGTGGTACATTTTTCATTAAACATAATAGGTGTTGTGGGAAAATGAAGAAAGCATCGATATGGTGCCCTTAATTTGGCTCATATCAAATCGTAAAGGCTGGCCACAGCAATTTGTACATTTTATAGGAGAACGAGCGTACTGTGTTGTAACCTGAGTGCATCATACTGATTGTGGATGAGTCAGAACTTGGATAAAGTATAACACTATATTAGGTAATGAAAATGGAGTGTTAGAGAAACAATTTTCAACCTACAGGTTGTTGACCTAGGTTGACCTGTAGAAAGGAAGTGATGTCCAGTGCATTAGTAATAAGTTAGAACTTGGATAAATTACATAATTTATGTATTAGGCAAAGAAAATGGAGTGTTAGAGAAACAATTTTCAACCTACAGGTTGTTGACCTTTGTTGACCTCTTGAAAGGAAGTGATGTCCAGTATAATGAGTCAGAACTTGGATGAATTACATAATTTATGTTTTAGGTACTAAAGAGAATGGAGTGTTAAAGAAACAATTTTCAGCCTACAGGTTGTTGACCCAGGTTGACCTCTTGAAAGGAAGTGATGTCATATCGCCATCAACTATTTCTTGATGGATTGTTGGCTCTCAAGATCTCTTTTGTAAGGACAGGAAGTGTCTACAAAGTTTTGGTCTGGCGGTCGTTTGAAACGGAAGACACGTGAAAGTCGTTAATGTAAGGGTCAATGTTCTTAAATGTACAGTTGACTAGTATGACATCATATGTCAACTCGAAAATGAGGAACATGTAACGTTGGGTAACCTAAATTCGCGGGGTACTTAAATTCGGGATTTTTCGAAAACGGGGTATTTAGGGATATGTGCTAGATGCAACATAAGTAATACCGCTAGAAATGCAAACCTGCCAGACTTACGTATTCAGAACACTGTCTGAAAAGCTTCGATAAGCATGGATTATAAGGCGACGAGGTCAAAAACTCTCCGTCCCATATTGGAACAGTCTGAGGACTTCGTGGGAGAATTAAACAACATGGTTGTCGGCTGGTTTATAAGAAAAATGTCACATCCGCTTCCTGCTAAACACAATTATTTACAAGACAACTTATTACAATCTCTTTTGCTAACCTGCAACTGGATTCTAAGTGTGATCAATCATCAAAACTCCTCTCTGTTGCTACAACCTACGGCACGTGTATTTTCCCGCCGCCATATTGTTAACCAGAATCCTGTTGTCAAGCAGACGCCAAAGGTTTGTGAGGAACACTTTTTTGTCTAACTGCTGCGTGTGATAGTGGACTGAGGAAGATATTTTCCTCAAAGTTTGCTCCTAACACAACAAGGAACACATGGACATAGTAGTATTACCATTGCTACGGCATCCAGCTAACTTGCCATGAATAATGTAACGTTACACGTTGCCCGATGATGACGATGGGCCGACTTTGAGTGAAGTTCTACCGACTCAACACACGGGTTGTTCCCGAACTGGCCTGATGTGGGCGGTACGGCCGTTTTTTCGTGTATTTTTTTTACTTGGACACGTCTATATCCATAGCACTCTCCTCAAGCCAAGGATGGAACGAATAGCTGCTGTATAAAATGTGATTAGCGGTAAGATATTCAAGACGAATCTTCTCTCCCGAATTAATGTGCCCCCCTGTCCGACAGCACTGTAATTGTGCGTGCGGCGGACGGTAGTTTCAAGTTGAAATATTATGGTGTCAGCACGACTAGAGACAAAATCTACCATATATATGATTAGTGCAAAGATAGTACATGATACTGACAGAATAATAGAAAAAAAGGATGGTTTATTGTTCTGCTAGATTGATTTCAGTCAACCATTATCGGAAAAATCCCGAATTTAGGTTACCCAACGTTAAATATGATTATATTTTATATAGTATATAGCCAACCCAAAGTTTTGTTTTGAATTCTTCCAGTTTAGTATTTAATTGGTTCAATCCAGAGAAGTAACAATTAAAAATTACTTTCAAATTGGCTTGGCCTTTGACTTTACTAGTAATTAATTTTGTGATTATTATTTGAATTTCCCAGAAATAAATTTAAACATTTATGAAAAGTCATTATCAAGGTCTGATGTTCTAAGATATGTAACTGTGAGAACTTAATTCGTGTAACATTACAATGTATGACATGATTTTTATAAAATAAGGAAATTACTCAATATGCACTATTGCAACATCTACATTGTATATATGAGTTCATATATGTGAACAGCTCAAGTTAATCACACAGATATCCTGTTTACAAACATAACATAAAGTTTGACATCTTTGCAAACTGTTGCAGCATCTAAACCAGTTACTGTAGTAAGACCTATCTTAGGGTATTGCCTCATTGTCCTCCCCATGCCCATATATGGCCTGCTCCTTGGGTAGGATTGTGTAATCAGAGATCAGAGGTCCTGATTGGTTAATCAAGAAGTGCTTTGACCAATCAGAGGCCATCATTTTGTCACGTGACCCAGATCTCACAGGTAGAAAACCCTCTGTGACCCCTGCAAACAATGAAAGGCAAGAAGGTGGAGGTAGTTACATAAATACTCCGGCGCGAGCAACTTGGGGGAAGATTCGGGAAAAAGAACATTAGCGGACGGGTTTGCAACAACAAACCACGATAAGAAGACACCATTTGCACCTGTAAGTATCATTTTTAACACCTGTTAAGCCGCAACAGGTGTATTTGTCTTATAGAATGTTGTCTTGTTCGTCCTTGGTATGTGCGTAGTTCCACCGACTGTACTTAAACAGCTGCGAACGGTGCATGTGTAGTATGTCAGGGGTTTGCCGGCGGCTTTTTGATACCATCTTGAAATTTTGAAGGGCTCTTTTTACATTGTTGCCATCCTTGTTCACCTGTAAGGTTAGCGTATTTGTTGCTTTGGTCACTGTTTGTAGGTGGCATTTCCTCCAAAAGTTGAGTAAATGTCGGCTACTGAATGTAGTACGACAGTTGGGCACATTGTTGTGTATACTGTGAGAGACTTAATTTAATTTCATCATGGCAGCACTACCATCATTTCTTCTGAGCTACATGTACAAAGGGAATCTTATGTACATATGTGAGGGTTTGATAGTAGTATAATGTCTTAAGTTCTCTAGACATTTAACATTTAACATAAGACTTAATTTCATCATGGCAACACTGCCATGATTGATCATGTCTTCTGACCTACATAGTAGTAGAAACTATGTGAGGGTTTGATAGTATGTATAATGTCTGAAATGTTCTAGATATTTAACACTTAAAGCATATAATTTGTGGATGCCATGTGGGTTTTAGCATACATGTAGGTGTCCCCTGAGAAGTATGATGTACAAGTGGGGCCCTTGTCAAACAGAGAGGCTTGACCACACATACCATTGATAACGTACGTGGTCGTGGAGGCTTGAACACCAACTTATCAATGGTATTTCAGGCTCCCTGTATCCGAAACAACAGCAAAAAGATTTCGTAAATGTGCTTGTACATGTAGCTATTTGTAGTTAGCACAGTGACTGTAAGAATAATTGTACCGTTGTCTTTCCCAGAGAGTAGAAGATTGGTTTTATATATTTTTTACCTGGTGCATTTGTGAACTTTGTGGGCCAATGTCATGATATGGCTGCTAAACATCTATCTTTGTCACTGAATACAGTGATTTTGAGTTTTTAATGATTTGTTGCACGGATATTTAAATGCTGTGTTCTTGCTGAAACAAGAAGGAAATTGCTCACTTCAACTGGCATATGACCAAGCGATTATTTTACAGTCGTAACTGTATTCAACATTGCTGTAGCTATATATAGCTTTATCAAAGGACAGATCTTCAGTTCTGCAAAATACTTAACATGTAAGAACAGCTTAAATAAAGGCCAGGAAGTATTTCTATTATTCATGCTTGGTATGTGAGCCAAATGTAGATTTTAGAATTACACGTCAAATGTATCGTGCAGGGTACATTCCAAATCAGTTTAGCACACAGACTCATTATTTCAAATTCAGTCTGAAAAGATGTGTAGCAAATGCTATGCACTTTAAGAAAATCTGATCTATTCCCCTGGCTAAGTTGCAGCTGACTCAGGAAAATAGAATGACATGGATACTAATTATAGTATTAGTTGATTAAATGAGAGTCTGATTGCCTTTGGCATCCCATACATTCTATGTATACGATATTGTTATAAGATACATGTTGAGACTAAGGAAAATTGAAGATCATAAGATGTCAAATGTATTTTTAGAAAATGCCTAAAATGCACTTGTGTGAGTATATACTATGTTGTTGGGATTGAAGGCAACACAAAGCTAACTAATGAAAATTGAAGCTTACGACATTGCTACATGATCAGTCTATGATTCACATTGAATCAGTTCAGAAATTGTCCCTAAGAGATTGTGTTCCTTAATCTGATAAGACTCTTGTAAGGGAAGTCAGTGCAACATTGATACATTTTATCACAGGGTCGACTCTAATAAACTTTTGGGTCAAAAAGATCTTAGGATAATCCTTTAAGGCCTAGGGGTTACCAAATGCAATTTAAGGACCACAGTTCTGGAGTTATTTGAAAACCTGGTGATGTTTGGCTGTGTCCAAATTTCAACATTTCCGGCCGGTGCACAATGAATGCTTAACACTGGTGTTGTCACCACCAAATTTAACTTGGACGTCAACCACGTGCACTTATACCAGATAGAGTCCACATAACTGATGAAGTGTATGATAACGTTGGTACAATTTCTGTACATGTCTTAAACTTTGTCACAATATTGACTAAATACAATTTTTCCCTCTTATAAGTATATACACATTTTTTCTAGTCCAAGTTGCAGTATTTAAGGATGAGGTACAAAATGTAGTGTACTGAAAATGATTGAATATCAAGTTTTGATATGCAGGTTTTTGCATTGGTTTGATTTTTATGTTCACAGTTTTATGGTGACCTGTCTCACCACATAGTCATGAAAATATGCTAAAGATGTTTTTCATATTGTAACGGTTATTTCAACTGCAAACTTAAAATACTGCAAATGTCTCCTTTCACCTTCTATGATCGTGAAAACTTAACCTTCTCCCTGCTGCCTAACTCTGTAACCAATGGGGAATTGGGTGCCAAACAGCTACTTCAGTACTAGTGTGCTAAAGGTTAAATGAATTCATCGGGCAATTGATATGAACTCCAGGAAGATCACTGATTAGTATACAGTAATCACCGATAACTATCTGAATAGTGCAATACAAAAATTCATAGAAAAAAAATACATCTTGTATAAAGTCAGTCACAGTAAGTACGTCATCTTACATTTCAGTCCTTCTAAATGGTTCCTTAGCAACACCACAGGTGTACTTGGTATAAAGGTGTCCGTATATATCCAGGTGGGGTCCTTTTTCTTTGGTAAGTAAACTTTCCCGCCCGAAAAGTTTACTTATTAAGTGTGTCATCGTCCAAAACAAACAAGCCTGTCTGGGGTATGAAAAGGGTTCTAGATCATATTGCTTTTAGAGTCTAGATAGCCAAACGCTGGGTAGATCTTGTTGAATTTCCGTTTAGTTTGCGAACAAACATAGGAGTGGGATCACTGATTGAAGCACAATGTACATGGACAGTCACTTAACCTTCTCCCTGCTGCCTGACCCCATTTCCAATGGAGAAATTGAAGTGGTAGTAAAATAGCTACTTCAGTGTGCTAAAGGTCAAACAAATTAAAGAAAAAGCCTAGATGGAAAAGACTACAATCTATTCTTAGTTATCATCATGTCCTTAAAATCAAATTTACCCTAGATGAAAAAAGGGAAGTGTTAAGATTAGATGAAGGCATTTTATTTCATCAAACTACTGTAAATTGGGAAATAGTTGCAGTTACTTAAAGTTTTTTACGATACGTTTGTGGCTTTCTTAAAATAATAATATAACAGTTGACTGCAAACTTATCACACTTGCAAACATAATGGTAATGGTCCATCAATGCAAATTACGGTTGTTTCAACCACAAGCTTAAAACATAGTCATCATCTCCTTTCCCCACTTACCGCGAAATTAGGTCCCTGCAAACTTAAATCAGTTTACAATACTTATACAGGGCTGTCTCCAGCTTTAAGGTTTTTTTTTTCCGTCTCACTCATTCTTTGGGACTGTTGTTAATTCTTGTTGTTATATCTGCCATTTAAGCTTAGTAACAAAGTATGTTTTCATCAATTTCATGTCCTGAAGTTTCAGACTTTTTGGACGGATGGGGTGAATTTATATGTTCTGTCCCAACAAGCAAATTTCCATTCTTGGACAGAGGGATAGGTCCTAGAGACAGCCCTGTTACAAAATTATCAACAATAAAAGTGAAATATGCCAAAGCACAAACATTCAATTTTGTATTTTTCATTGTTTCTTTCCTATAGGTACATCTGTTTTGACGTCAGTGTTTTAGAGAAACTCAACTCAACCAACGGGGAACGCAGAGATCAGTGACTTTACGATCATCTTTGTCAGAAACTGTCGGAGGCTGAGCCATGCCGGATGAGACGGACGCCGCCCCAGGGGGGTCCAACGGCGGAAGTGAAGGGGGTAAGTCAAGTTCAGTCTAAAATCTATGATCTGTTTCTGAAGTAGGAAAATCACAACCCAGTCCTGAATGATTTTTAATCATAATCATGTTTACTTCTGATTCATATTTCATATTTCTTGCTGAGTGTATTATTTATAGTAGGTTCTTCAATCATTATACTCTCTTGTCTTATGTTCTCACACCTCAGTATATACTTCAATACGTTATGTACAATGTTGTATCATAGTGATACTAGTATGAGAGAATCAGTCATAAATTTTGATTAGAATGAAGAACATGAGAGACTTAAACTAAAGCCACACCAATTTGATTTCTTGGTTAACGGAATTTTTGAAAAAATGCTAGATTGGAAAATCAATATGAAAACAGAATCTCAGAGGAAAGTTTGTGCTTTGGTGCACACAGTTTCAGGGAGTGAACAGGGTCAGGTGCAAGTTTTCACCCCAGCCTTCTGTTTTCATGATTTTATTTTTTGCTAAAATTAAAAAAATCTGTTAACCAAGAAATTAAATTGGTGTGACCTAATGAATAAAGAAATGCTGTATGATGTATTTGAACCCTATCTATAATATCAGCTTACAATAGTTGGTTGGATCGCCCTCCGACTAACCCGCGGTCGGGCTGGTACCTCGGGTGATACGAAATACCCTATGTTGTATTCTATATTGAGAACAATTAATAGAGGCTCGGCAGCTATGATTATAGCTAATATCAGGCTGTAAAAAATTTGCCTTTTCTTAGCTCAATGTTTGACTAATTAACTACCGTGATCATATAGTACAACTTACAATGTGATACATGTACATTAAAATTTACAATTATTACAATTTCTCTGACAGTCGCTCATCTTTGATTCCAACTCTCTAATTTTCCATGCAAATTTTCACACAATAAAAATGTTCTACATTGCATGTAGGTTGTGTAAAAGTTACCCCTCCTTTTTTTCCTTTCCTCTTCTCGGACTGACAGGAAAGAGCGTTGAAGGTTCCCCATCGCTTGAGCGACCCGCAAGTAATGGCAGCCTTAAAAAGGCTAATGGCATGCCGTCAGTCGAAGCTCCCGGTGTGTTTTATAAGTTCATGTCTTGTGTGTTCCTAATAACACATAGATGTGTGTGCTAGCTGCATGCAGTTTTAACACATTTCATTTTTTAACCTTTTTCTTGCAAAGGCTATGAATCTGGGTAACAGTACACAGAAGTCAGCAGGATGGGGGTTAAACTGTCTTGTGGTGTTTCAACTAAAACAGGGATTTTTTTTAAAACTCAGTTATGATGATTCTCAGTTTTTGGAATCTAAAATTTTTCTTAGACAGTTGAGAAAAGGCCTTGCATATTTTAGAAAATGATCTTCAAAGAATCCGATTTTTCTCATTGTGATTTAATTTTTTTTAATCCTAATAGAAAAACATTCACAATCACTGCCATCTTGTTTTTTGCAAGCATCTTGAATATGAGGGAAAATTAAGCGGAGAAAGTTGATTTTTGTACTCGGTGATAGTTATCACAGTCACTGTCTTTCACCATCTCTGTTTGCACCTGTTCCACTGCACCTGTTACTGTGCTAGCTATAGGGGGTCCTTTTTCCACATTAACTTTAAAGTTAGCACTAACTTGTGTACTGCTTGGTTTTGCATTTGGTGTGTTTGTCACATGCGTGTGTGGTGTAGTGTGAGCTAATATGATGCTTGTCAGTGATTATGGTTTCTAGGAAGCTATATGACAAAAAGTCATGCTTTTTGGATCACATGTAATGATATCACTATCAGAGATTAGAATACTGGCCTTCAGCCATATGCATAATTACACGGTTTCGAGAGACTAACATGACTTGCACTACTGCTAGTAGTTTTGAATTTGGTGTCACATGGGTGTGTGGTGTAAGCTTATTATGCTTGTTGGTGATATGTTTTTTTTTTGAAGATACATCATGATGACAAGAAGTCATGCTTTGCGGATCACATTAGTAAGATTATGATATCAAATTAAAATTATGGCCTTTACTTTAGCCAGATGCATCAAATTACACATCATTTCTGAAGTATTGCGAAAAGTACTGGCCTTCATTATAAGACTTACATTCAATATTCTGATTGATGGTTTTTGAAAACACATTTGATTGACAGCACAACTGTTGGATTAGTCCATTATCATTTGTTCATCTTTCTTCATCTGTCTATATTATTATCAAGCTTTTTATAACTATAACCATTTCATACTAAATCACTGTTTCATTTCATACAATCAAAATACTACATTTTGTTGACGAGAAATTCTGTATGTACACAAATATGATTTTGAAAGGCAACAGACACCCCCTTTTCAGTTATGGTACATCCCTATGATGTCATAACAAGGTTACTAAGAGGTGAAAGGCTATCAGAAGACCTCAGCTGTCAATGGTTAACTTTAATAACGATTTATGATTACAAATTGGCAAATATTTACTGAATTTACATGTGGCAATAGAAATGATAATGCAGACAATGCCACTTGTTTATGATTTATTTTTTTGTGGCACTCCTGATCAAAAATAGAACCTTAAGTAATCTAAAACAGTGTACTTTTGACAGTAATTGCTATGTTTTACGTCACACATTTAAGCTTTCCGAGGGCCCAGAATAATCTGCAATGCATCTTTTTTAGCGGAATTATCATTTGAGGGCCACAAAATTTCTTAAAGACCAAGATTGTACTATATATACAGTACACCCAATGCCTACCCGACCCCCACGCCACCAACCGCAATAAATAGCGCGTAATGTAAACTAAGGGCTCAGTCTGCTCTGAACCGTCGCACTGTTCACATCGGGGAGAGCGCTGCAGTAGTAGTATCGCCGTCTTTCATTATTACGCGAGGCTTTAGAAATACAGGTGATAGAAAATGATAGATAACCATATCAAACATGGAAAACCCCGACAAAAACACATTTGCTGGCCATAGCAAAGCCCCATCCCCTCCAGCAAACGGGACTAGCCCGGGCCCGAGACGCTACAAATGCCCTGGGCGGTGAGCCAAAGCACGACCCCCGTGAGATTTTCGGAGTCATTTCGGTGACCAAGACGCAGTCTATAATCCAGAGATTTTGGTCTGTGGAGTTTAAGTGTCAGGGTTAGATAAACACTGCTCAGTTTGGAATCACAAGAATGGTGATGTAGACAGGACAAGCACTTTATCTTTTGTGAGGTTGACATATTGGGGGGCTGGCTGTAGCAACATGTGTATTTTTGCTGTACCTGAAATAACAAACGTGCGTATATACTGGTAGATTTGTAGCTATAGACATATATGATCACCTTTGCACGGAATGATCATGTGCCAGTTTGAACTTAAAAATTGTACAGCAACCAGACGATCTCACTTCAAGTTGTTTACATACAATGCCATCCAGAGTGTGTTTTTTTATACTTTTTTACACTTCAAGCTGTTGTTTGAAAAGACACATATCTCTCAAGTCTAAAATAACTTGCATTTTCATTTTGCTCTGACAGTAATTGTTAACGTTAGGAAAATTTGATGAAATAATCACTAATGTTGGTTTTGAGTACATTTGAAAGGGAAACTAAGATTTACACCCATTTTTGCCCTAAGGGCTTCTATCTATTAGTAAGTTCAGAAACTGCACAGTGCTTCGACACATGTTTTATCTCAAGCAGCTATTAGACATCACTCTTTGAACTTTAGATTTACATGTGGCTGACATGCTGTGTATATTCTGTCACTGTGCTTTCCCTCAGAAAAACTCAGCTTGGAGGAACGTTTTCGGAAGTCTGTCTGGAATTCTCGTCAAACGGTTTGCTCTCTCTAGATCGCAGTTGTTCCTAAATTCTTGGCAACAGTTTCATTCCTCCTCAAACTGTTTTGCAGACTTCTTCACTTCTGATAACTACAAAGACTTCTGGTTCTTTTGAAACCCTTCAACTTCAAAGTTGTTTGGGTTTCGGACCTCCAGACGTGCTTCTTTCTTTAAGATTTTCCTGCTGTTATGGGACTGACGGAACTTCAATGTCTTGACTTCTGAATCTTACAAGAAATCGGAGACTTATTATTCTAAGAACGACTTCCCTGGCAGTCCACAAGTGAGTGAGACTTCAACGTTGACAGTTCTTCAGTCGGCATTCTTGAGAAACAAACCTTCTTATCAAAGAAGACAAGGAGACAGTATCGTCCTGACCTAGCCCACGACGCCATGTTTTCGGACTACCAACTAGCCGGTCGTGAACTCCTGGGACCGTGGAGTTACTACCGCTACGATCCTTTTCCCGTGCGACCGCGGACAGATGATGATGATGACAACCACAACTCTTTCCTTCTAGGTTGACACTGCTTGAAGGATATATTTGAGATCATAGTGTTACTAATTCAGTGCACTGAGTTTAACAATGCATAATGCAAGTTATCCTAGGGCTCTGTTACTTTATGTGTGCTTATGGTAACAAACGCTACATGTAGAGTACAGGATTAATGCTTGTGTGTCAGGTCAGTGTTAGAATAAATCTAGCAGGCAATTTTGCAACCTAAAATCCGAATATAGTTGGCCAGTCTGAATCATGCCTTGCTTTAGTCTCTAATGTTATGATGCTGATGCTACTCAGGGTGCGAAATACCTGGTTGCACGTTGCACAGTGCAACAAGATTTCGGTTGGTGCAAGTTAATTCCAAACCCAGGTAGCGCAGTGTGCAACCTTATATTTTGAGCCAAAGATTTCAATCGGAGCCCTGAAAACTCACAAAAACACAGTGTCACTCTCATAAAATTCGGTAAATCTTCAATTGAAATAAAGAAATCAACACTTTTTCGTTTTAAACCATCCAAAACCCTTCATAGATCGTGGTATTTGAGCTTAAAAAGACAAAAACACACTGCCCTCAGCTAAACAAGATGTTGTTAGGTCAATGGGAACACAATACTATCTAATATATATTTTGAAATGTTAGTAGTATTATACCGAGCTTGATTTGAAGAAATCGGTCAATGTTACTGGAGCAACCTGAAATTTGGTGTGCAACCTAGCATTTGCCCTTTTTTGCAACATGGGCAACCTGGCTCAAAAAAGTATTTCGCACCCTGCTACTATCGCCTGTTGACTTGCATTGTTTCAAAAAGTATTAAATGTACATGTGTTTGTATTGCAGTACTGATAAAGCTTGGAATGCTTAACAGTTACTGTATCTCCGTCTGAACGTTGCTTGAAGACTGTACAAAGTAGCTTCAGTGTCTGTTTCAGATTGTAAAAGCTTGGTTGATATACGTTAAACTTTGTACAGTACATAGTATACCGAAAATCTTGAAAGTGTGATCCATGGTATTCTGAATGCAGTCAGGTTTTCATTATTTTCATTCATCTTTCTTTCTTCCATCTCTTCTTCTTTCCCTATCTTTTCTTTGACCCCTTCTTTCCATATTTTCATCATTGCTACCTTTAACTCTACAACTCAAATGTCACTGTTTTTTTAATCATAATAATTCGATTATCATATTTTTCCATTATGTAGAGGGAATTTCCGAAGCACCGCCCGATTACTACGACGTAGCTGTCGTGAACGGGAAAAGCAAAAATGGCGCCGCGACCCCTGTCTCTTCCGACGCCATCATTGCTATGGAGGAAGTCAAGGAGGGAGAGTGAGTAAACTGTGCTTCATTTCAATTGGTAGTTAGTTTGTTTGTTTGATTTGCAGAACCAATAAGCTGCCTCAATGTGTAATTACATTAACATGGACTAATGAACAAGCTGTGTAAGATCAAACTGATAGGTTTGATCCGATCATATCGGACCACTAAGTCCTAATTTGAGAAGTGTGGTGGTGAATGTTCTCAAATTACAGATCCCCTGTAGCTTAGGGTCCCATCCTACAGAACTCTAGAATGTTAGTTACATGACATTGCAGGGCTCGAAATTCAGTTTTGGGAATAGGTGCACTGGTGCACCCAACCTAAGAAATTGGGTGCACCAAAAATTTTTTGGGTGCACCACATAAAATAAAGTAGAATGTAACTGTTGTAAGCAAAACCTAATGACAAACCTTACTGTTCCTCTTCATGCGCGTTTGGCACGCGATCTCGGCACGCAGTTTTGAAGCTTTGAAACTCAAATTCTAACATCAAAATCTTAAACAAGTACTACAACAAAGATCTTATTATTTTCTTATACTTAGATGTCAAGAATATGCTGTCTACTAGTGTGCAGTGATACCTTTACACATTAAACCATACGAAAATACTTGGGTGCACCAGTGCACCCACAGTAAAAAATTAGGTGCACAGCTCCAAAATTGGGTGCACTGGGTGCACATGCACCCAGTATTTCGAGCCCTGCATTGTATACGTGTATGTTTTTATCTTACATTTTCTAAGATTTTGCAGTATCAGTGACAAGAATATATTTTTTAGTAGTTTATTTATTGATTGACACATTTGTCCTCCTTTCAGGAAAAAGGATGGGGAAGAAGATGAGGAAAAGAAAAAAGAAGACGACGTGAAACCTATTGGCGTCTTTGAAGTTGTAAGTTCAAATATGTGTACGATTCTTATCCTTTGTGACGCCTTCTTAACAGTGTTGTCAAGTCTTCAAGTTTTACTGTATATTATTATAAATCTACCATTAAATTTTGTACATTCAAAATGTTCAGTTAGTAGTGTTGTGAGTTTCTGATTGCACATTGTCTCATCTGATTATTATGTAATAGAATGATATATAATTGATTGTTTAATGATGAATTCAAAACTGGAGTGTGATTCTGAGAAAATTCAATTTAATTTCAAGAATCTTTGGAATCAGCTAACCGTTCTCTCTCCCCAGTGGAAGTTTGCAGACAAACTGGACATCTTTTTTATCATCCTGGGCACCATCTCAGCCATAGGGCTGGGCATATCCCTCCCCCTCATGATAATCGTGTTTGGCGACACTCTGGACGGATTCGTGAAGGGCTCGCTCGCGGGCATCAATCTGACTGCCGACGCATTCGTGAATGTGTCTGACATCAGCGGAATTGATGTTAACATGCTGTGAGTCGTTGATAGGTGTTTGTATTGTTGTTGTTGGTGACTGCACTTTGTTAATGATTATGTTTTGGAGGGAATGCGGTATCAATGGCAAAACTACAAAAAACAGTGCACGCACTAATAAGAGTAAAGTTAGCCACCAATTAAGCAATGTTAGAAATCTAATATTCTGGCAGGTATCAAAATTAGCCCCATTTAACGATGCTAATAGAATTACTTGAAAATCACCTGAATCTGAATTCAGATTTCATTTGTCCCAAGATCTCATTTCTTCTTATCTTAAAGCTTACACAAAGAAAACATCAGAAAAAATATAATCATAATGTATAACTCAGATTTATCAAAAAAATGAAAAATTAAAAATTAAAAAAAATTATTTTTTTGAAGCACAAAAAAACTCAGATTTTGTGTAATTATTAAAAACTATTCTTCATAGTTAAAGAAATTATCAAATTTTCTCAGATTATACTTATTACTAAAATTATAGATTATGACATTTTCATCACTAAACATCCACAAACCCTCCAAAGCATTCTCATGACTCACTGTTTTGCAGCACAGGTGGTTTGGTGACCTCTGACCTCACAGGTGCTACTGGTGTCTCACTAACACTTGACCTCTAACCTTTCACCTTTCCTCTAACCTTGTCTTTTATATGTTTGCTGCTTCTCTTCTCTCTGCACAGTTTCGTTTCGCCGACGGTTGGGACATTTGTCTTATTATCTTCGGCTCACTGCTGTCCATTGGTTTGGGGATCACTTTTCCGCTCATGATTATCGTGTTCGGAGACACAACGACATCCTTCGTGTCCAGCGAACTAGCCAGCGAGTTACAAGAAGTCCTGCGATGTTTCGGAAATCTGATTACGAACATAACCTCGGGCGCGATACCGCCCAATATCGAACAGTACCTGCCTCCAAATTGTACCCACTTGTTGCCGTTGTTGAACCAAAGTGCGGAGAACCTTGCAACGGGTTCTGTCAGTGGAATTAACATTGCTGACCTGCAGTAAGTTTGAAATATTTTATTTCAAAATCTCAATCCAAATCTGGACAATCATAATCATCATTCAACTTCCCATCAAATCAGAGCTTAAGTTGGGTAGCCCTGGCTATTTTTACAGCCAAATAAATCAATCAAATCAAATGAAATGGATTCAATTTGAATGACATTTGGCATTAAAAAGCCGTTATAGGTACTACTTACATTGTACAACAGACTGTAAGAAAGTGCTGCCAAGTAAGAAGCCGTTATAAAAGGAGCAACAAATCAGCTCCTGAGCACTTGATATGCAGGCAACTTATGATTAGGATTGATGTAAATCGCCTCTATTAATCTTTCCCCTAAAATTGTTGATTAGAAAACAGTCTTGCATGAAATCAAATTATAAGCAGATAAGATAATGTTATTTCAAGAAACACTCCTGAATCAGTCATTCACAAACTTAAAGTTACATGTAAATTATAATAGATAATTCTTAACACTTTTAAATTACTTCTTTGAAATCCAAGAATTTCTTTTAACAAGAAATTCAATATTGCTCAACTTCCTGATAATAGTGGTCATTTGATATCTATATCATTCTGCATGTATATACTGAACTCAATCTACTTCTTATTACTGATATTATTCTAACTTTAAGGTTGATATCATTGATTGCACTCTTGTTACAATCTAATAAGTGTGATTTGCAATTTAAAGCTGTTGTGGTTTGCATGCTATTACTTTAATTTGTTTCTTGTGCAATCAATCAAAGTTATGCATTATACGTGTAACGTTACATTGACATGCACAGCGTTGCTTGTTTTTTGTTGATTTTTGATATAGTCGGTTCTATGATTATGAATGACATCAAATATTGCACTAGTTACAATGCTGATAATTGAATGCAGCATGGTTTACAATCATAGTGTGCAAATGATTTGTGAATAGTCTACAGTAATTTGTATGTATGGTGAGCAATCAAAATTTACATTTTGTAAAAGGCCCCTACAATTCTTTTCCTCTCTATGACAGACAAGGAATTGACATTGAGGCCCAAATGACAACGTATGCCTACTACTACGTGGCAATCGCCTGTGGCGCGTTCGTCTGTGCCTACGGACAGGTGGCCTTCTGGACGCTGTCCGCCACACGACAGGTCAACCGCATCAGGACGAAGTTTTTCCGCGCCATCATGCGTCAGGACGTCGGATGGCACGACACTCACGCGACCGGCGAATTTAGCACAAGACTGGCTGAGTATGTACTTTACTATACACATTAAATTTTGTAAAACAGTGTTATGGCGCCTCCTAGTGGCAAGAAGTCATCATTGCAGCAAGAATTCAGCACCAGGCTGGCTGAGTAATATTTACTTCACTGTCTACATTTATTTCATAACTAAGTGACAGCGCCACCTAGAGGCAAAAGTCATCACTGCAGCAAGAAAGCATACAGGGAATACAATGTACATACATGTATTAAACATTGGCAGGTACATGTACTTTCAATTACTTTTGGTTGGGTATTAAAACTATATATAAACTACAAGGATTGTGACTGCTACTTTTCTTTGCACAATAATGAGACTTCTCACCACTACATGGCCCTGTGACAGAGATACTTTTAATGGACTTTACTTGTGCAATTTAAAGTACTGTATTATATTGCATGATATTTAATGATTTACCAACGCACAGAAAGTATTCTTGAAAGGCACTAATTTTATCTGTTTCATTGCCAAATTGTTATTTATTGATAAGTTAAGTATTAATAGAATTTGCCATATACATGTACATGTATGTTGTGTCTTATATGTTGAGTATGTTATCATTAATATTTAATGATTCTATTTTCAGTGATGTGAACAAGATCAATGAGGGAATCTCCGACAAGTGCGGGATCTTCCTGCAGTGGTTCACGGCGTTCATCGCGGGCTTCGTGATCGGTTTTATCTACGGTTGGAAGATGGCTCTCGTCATCATGGCTGTCAGTCCTCTGCTGGGTATCGTGGCTTTCCTCATGACCAAGGTAAGAGCAATTAATTTAATCATACAAATTTGTCAACATTACTTTTTAGGGAAGGGCCATGCCAGCAATCAATGCTCACTAAATCCTATGTGCAACTAGATCAATAAGGCACAAGAACTTAGCTAATAGTTATAATGAATAATAATGATTAAGATTTGCCTATTGACAGAGCTTACTGAATAAGGTCCCCTAAGTTCTTGTGCCTTATTGATTTAGTTGCACATCGGATTTAGTGAGCATTGATTGCTGGCATGGCCCTTCCCTAAAAAGTAATGTTGACAAATTTATATTGTGATACACCTATCCCATAACCCGGCCACTTCCATCAAAACGTAGAAATGCAAAACAAAAACATAAAAATGCAAATATTTCATGGACATCATGCAGCAGCTCTCTCATTTGTTACACTCCTATGGTTGCCATAATCTCTCATTGGTTAAACTGCTAATTGTGATGGACAGTCAGAATCGGTCTAGTTTTAGTGACCTACATGCCTCTGGACCTACATGTAGAGATTACTAAGTAGTAGTTTGAATCCTGTCTATTGCTGGTTTGATACCCGACATGCAGACTATTGGAAAGGGAAGCAGTCCCTAGGATGGAACTGTAAGCAGTTAGTAATAATTATTCTAAATATTTGAATTGTTGAACCTTGAACAATTTATGAATTCTATTCCTTCCACACCAGTTGGCCTCAGCCTTCACCGAGGATGAGCAGGCAGCGTACGCTAAAGCTGGAGGTGTTGCAGAGGAGGTGCTGTCATCCATGAGGACGGTCGCCGCTTTTGGAGGAGAAAAGAAGGAGGAAAAAAGGTAGAAAATTTCACGATTGTGTGTCCTACATTAGTCCGCCGGGGTACATAAAACCGGCACTTTGAAAAACAGTGGGTTTGAGAGATCTCTAGTGTAGCACCCACAGGTATGCACAGTTTAGATATACATAAAACCGCCACTTTGAAAAACAGTGGGTTTGAGAGATCTCTAGTGTAGCACCCCCAGGTATGCACAGTTTAGATATACATAAAACCGCCACTTTGAAAAACAGTGGGTTTGAGAGATCTCTAGTGTAGCACCCCCAGGTATGCACAGTTTAGATATACATAAAACCGCCACTTTGAAAAACAGTGGGTTTGAGAGATCTCTAGTGCAACACCCCTCAGGTATGCACAGTTTAGATATACCGGAGTGCGTTATACTGGGGGACGTTGGGTTGGAGATCTGTTTGGATGTCTCTTTTCAGGGTGGCGGAATTATGTACCCTGGTGCATGGAATTATGTTTAGTAGATGTCACATCTCCTGTCATTGTAAAAATGTATCCTAAGGCTTGTAAAAAATACTTTACACAACTTTGCACACTCCACCTAGGTATAAATGGGTACTTGACTTAGGTTGGGGAGGTAAAAGGAGAGGGTTGGGCCCTGCCTTCCAATACCTTGCCCAAGACGTAGTGAATTGACAACCCACTGACCCTTTGCCCTGAAAAACTATCAGACTTTTACCTTTTTTATTGTACAGTCAAACCTGCCTAGGCAACCACCTCTTTAACGTGACCACCTGGCCATGGCGACCGTTTTTTCTCGGTCCCCTGGGTGGTCGCCTTGGACAGGTTTGACTGTACATTGTGAACCAAGATGTTTTAAATGTAAGATTACAATTTGATGTCATTTCTAGGTACAATGTGCATCTAAAGGATGCCATGAAAATGGGTGTGAAGAAAGCGCTCTCCGGTGGCGCGGGAATGGGCGTCACATTTCTGGTCATGTTCGGCGTCTATGCGCTAGCATTCTGGTACGGCTCGGAACTCGTCCGCGCAGGGGAGTACACTCCAGGAGGCTTCCTTATTGTAAGTAGCCCAATGACCTTTAACCTTCATTGCTCCCTACCGAGACTGTTTTCTTGTACTAAATTAATTTTGTGTTGTTCACAAAATTTAGGCAACAGGACGAAATGCAATTTTGTGAAAGTTTGAATGTAAAATTTTCTTGATTTCATTTCTAATATTATATTTTAATGATCTTTATCCGTCATATTGTTCCTTTCTTCTTTCATGTATAATTTCTAAGTCTCAATATGATAATTGTACTTAATATGATTATCAGGTGTCCTTAAAACCTTTTGGATAGTTCAACTCCAAGTTGTGGTGGTCAATTTTTCAAAATTTCCATCACTAAAATCCACCTTGTGTTCACTGAAACCTTTTCAGTCTATACAGTAGATCACCTTTTTTTCTACCATCGCTACAGACGTTCTTCTGCGTTGTGATTGGTGCCATGGCCCTGGGACAGGCGGCGCCGAACATCGAATCCTTCGCCAAGGCAAAAGGATCCGCAGCGTTCGTGTACGGCGTCATAGACAACGTAAGTTTAGAATTTTTCTGTATACAGTGAAAAGTTCTGCTCTAAAAAATTGTAATTGTAATTTGGACCATATTCTACTCACCTACCAACTCTTGTTGAGTATACAATTATACTGAGCTAAAGAGCTTTAATCAATTTGTGAACTTCATTGTAACTGTAGTTTCAAACATTGATGATAGGGGGCTCTATGCCACATATTAGACCTTATTTGCATGTTTCAGCATTCTATGAAGAAATCATAGGTCATATACAATCATATACATAATAATATTATATGATCTGGGCTCATCATATTTCTTACATATTATTTGATTACCTAATATATGAAATATCTTTAAAGCAAAATCAAGGTCTAATTCAAGTTTTTGGTGAAAAAATAACGTTCTTCCCAAGTAACTGTAATATGTACATGTAGTAAGCAGCCAATATAGTAGAAAACTGTTCATTTTCCTGGTAGACCAAAAAACTTCATCTTGTTTGTTTCTTTGCATTCTGATTGGTTCCCCAGGAACCAGTGATTGACAGCCTGTCAGAGGAAGGTCACAGACCAGACAGCCTCAAGGGCAACATAGAGTTCAAAGATGTCCACTTCACCTACCCTGCTCGCAAAGATGTACCGGTAAGTCACTCTGACATATTCCTTTTTTTCTGGTGGCTTCTATTGAATTTGAAAAGTCAAGGACTAGCAGACATTCAATCAATAAGTATTGAATTTCTATTGATTGAAAAGTTTTATTTTGTATAAGAATGAAGAAAATTCTTCCAAAACTTTAAGTAACATTAACTCACTGTAGAAACATAATATACATGATTGATATTTCAAAGAAAGTATTTTTTGCTATCCAAGACGTACATAATCAATATTGAATCTTGTTTGTGGTTACAAAGTTTGGAAAAGATATTTACAAACTTTTGAAAAAGTCTTTTTCTCTCAAGTCTTTTTGCCACATGCTTAGTATGATTATTATAAATTATCCACAAATTTTCTTGGCATTTTTACAGTGAACGTAACAAGTAACGTATGCAACTGTTTCGTATAATATTATGCTAGAACAATATAGTGGTTGGCAATATTCATGATTTTACATTAAATTTTACAATTTTGTATTTATCATTACCAGGTGCTGCAAGGTCTGAGTCTGAAGGCTGATGTTGGACAGACAGTGGCCCTGGTGGGGTCCAGCGGATGTGGGAAAAGTACCACAGTTCAGCTCATACAGCGCTTCTATGATCCACAGGAGGGAGTGGTGGGTTTCATAGTAAAATTATTTCTCAAAACTCATGAACTAACTTTTGAGTTGATATAGTGCACTGTAAACAGGCCAAGTGTTAAGGCTGGCCAACATGAAATCAAGAGGCCATGGGTTAGATTCCAGTACATGTTCTTGCATGGGAAAGAAGCCTTTCATATATGACTTTCCTCACTCCACCCAGGTTTAAATGGCTATCTATATTTGGTTTGGGAGATACATGTAAAAAGCGGTGGAAGGAGATATCTAGAAGGATGGGCTCTGGTTTTGGACACTCTGCTCAAAACGCTATATGGAAGGGACACAGATACAAAACTGTAATTTTCTATAAGAGTGATAAATCATTCATTTGTTGTGAATTGTTTTACCATAACATAACATAACACTGTTAAAATCTATTAAACTGTATTAGGAAGAACCAGGCATGCTGTGCAAGAAAAGGATAGATGTTTTGCTGTATCATCACTATAACTTTGGCCTTATGCTTCTTGTCATAATCATGATAATATTTTAGCTGTATGTGACTTTATAATAAGTGATGATTAATAAGTTTTGTGATGGCAGGTTGAGCTGGATGGCCAGGACATCCGATCCCTCAACATCCAGTGGCTGAGACAGCACATCGGTGTGGTGAGCCAGGAACCGATCCTGTTTGCTACAACCATCGCTGAAAACATCAGGTACATTTCATTTTGTTTATCTGTCAGGCTCAATTGCATTCCTTACAGTGCAAGGATTTTAACACTTATGCTTAGGTCCCAATTGTGCTGGACTGTCTGTAGTCTCGACCGAGCTCCGAAGCCACAAATTTGTCCCAGTGGACTGCCAGCTACCAGAGGGGTACCTCCTGGTGTGCACATGATTAGCTCACGGCGTCTTTTTTTCTACCGGGTCCCGCATTGATTTTAAGTCCGAGTTAAAATGATTTGGGGTCCCGGCCCATGCCGGAAAGTGAAAAAAAAGCCCATCACCTACCCGGCAGGGCCCATTTTTCCAATTGTGACTTAAGCATTTTTGTTAAAAAAATTTTCACTTAGCAGTTACAGCACAGTGCCATTGATTTAAAGGTCAAACTTTATACAGGATTCATAATTCATCAATAAGTTTACTGTTTACCTGGTCCGTTTGCTGCTGTAGGTATGGGCGTGAGGATGTGACCCAAGCAGAAATCGAGAGGGCTGCACAAGAGGCAAATGCCCACGACTTCGTCTCCAAACTACCACAGGTATGTAAAGGGACACTGTGTTTTAACCTTCTCCCTGCTGCCTAACTCTGCAACCAATTGGGAATAGGATGCCAAACGGCTACTTCAGTGTGCTTAAGGTTAAAGAGTTTCTTTCATGTTACTCATGTTACATTTGCACGCCTTGCTATGATGACAGTCAGTGAAAGATAAAAGAAAGCAAAGCAAATTTTTGCTTTCAAGTATTTTCATTACTTGTGCTTTCAAGCTGCAAACGTACTTGTATGTTGATGTCCCTAGTACTGAAATGCCATCATTTGACACATTTTATTACTGTGAATTAGAGATCACTTGACTGCTGAAGTCTTGCTTTTATGGAAGCAAAGCAGCTTGCTTTAAGATACTTTTCATTTTTTGTGCTTTCAAGCTGTATATTAAGTCATTGTATGTCAATGTCCCTAGTGCTGAATTACCATCATTTGACACATTTTGTTGTGAATTAGAGATCACTAGTCTTGCGTTCAATGGAAGCAAAGCAACTTGCTTTAAGATATTTTTCATTACTTGTGCTTTCAAGCTGCATAAGTCATTGTATGTTGATGTCCCTAGTGCTGAAATGCCATCATTTGACACATTTTATTATTGTGAATTAGAGATCATTTGTCTTGCTTTCAATGGAAACAAAGCAGCTTGCTTTAAAATATTTTCAATTTTTGTGTGCTTTCAAGCTGCAAAAGTCATTGTATTTTGATGGCCCTAGTGCGGAAATGCCATTATTCGACACATTTTATTACTGTGAATTAGAGATCACCTGTCTTGCTTTCAATGGAAGCAAAGCAGCTTGCTTTAAAATATTCTTCATTACTTGTGCTTTCAAGCTGCATAAGTCATTGTATTGCACTGTCCTTAGTGCTGAAAAGCCATCATTCAACAAATTTTATTACTGTGAATTAGAGATCGCTTGACTGCTTTAGTCTTACTTTCAATGGAAACAAAGCAGCTTGGTTTAAAATATTTTTCTTTTTTTTTTGTGCTTTCAAGTTGCACAAGTCATTTGTATTGCGATGTCCTTAGTTCTGAAATGCCATCATTCGACACATTTTATTACTGTGAATTAGAGATCAATTGTCTTGCTTTCAATGGAAGCAAAGCAGCTTGCTTTAAAATTTATTTCACTCCTTGTGCTTTCAGGATGCATTATTCATTGTATGTCGCTGTCCCTAGTGCTGAAATGCAATCATTCGACACATTTTGCTGTGAATTAGAGATCACTTGACTGTTTCAGTCTTCCTTTCAATAAACTGAACATTTTTGTGTTGAATGCAGAAATACGAGACCTTGGTCGGAGAGAGAGGTGCCCAGCTGTCGGGCGGACAGAAGCAGAGGATCGCGATCGCCCGCGCTCTGGTGCGTGACCCCAGGATCCTGCTGTTGGACGAGGCAACGTCGGCACTTGACACGGAGAGCGAAGCTACTGTGCAGGCTGCACTGGACAAGGTTTGCACTGTGGTTATTGAGTAGAGTGATTATTGATTGGAAATGGTTTTTTAAATGTAAATCATTTCAATTCACAATTTTTGACAACATTTCAAATTCAAGGCATACTAACTTAGTATACATGTATATACGCAACATCATTGTTCATAGATTGTGGGTCTCTCTTCATCTACTATCATAATGGTTTCATGGGCCCTTCAACAATTAATATTACCCCCTTGTATGGTCTTAATTTGGTTGATTGGTAAATCTAGATAAAGGTCTTTCTTACTGTAAATTCACAGTAGTTCTGAGGTATTATTTGCCCTGTTTTAAGTTTGGGGTGGGCACACTGAGTGCGTGAAGAAATAAAAGGTTGCAGCAAAAATCACAAGTGTAGACCTACTGTGATTACTACAGTAACAACATTTACCATATTTCAAGCCCAAAAGTTGTCTGTAAGGCACATAGATTGCAATGTCAGCTGTAACAAAACTACCACAGTAACATTCCCTGACTATGAAATCAATTAGAAAGTATGAAAAATGATTAATTAAGATTTTAAATTTGTAAATTCGTCTTTCGTCAGGCCCGTATGGGTAGGACCACACTTGTGGTTGCTCACCGTCTGTCCACCATCAAGACTGCTGACATCATCGTCGGTTTCGACAAGGGAGTCGCGGTGGAGCAGGGAACCCACGACGAACTGATGGCACGGCAGGGGGTGTACTATACCCTGGTCACCACACAGGTATGATTGGCTCACTGATTGCTAGAAGCTGATTGGCTCACTGATTGCTAGGAGGTGATTGGCTAACTGATTGCAAGAAGCTGATTGGCTCACTCATTGCTAGGAGCTGATTGGCTAACTGATTGCAAGAAGCTGATTGGCTCTCTCATTGCTAGGAGCTGATGTGCAAAATCTGTCAACCTTGATGGACAAAAAGTGATGAGTAAAGATGTAAAAATGTAAAGATTTTAATAAATTGATAGAAGTTTGTACAAGGTGACAAGAAAAGTTGACTCTTTGTAGGATCTTTCCGTCAATGGAAATTGGGATGATGGAAAAAAAATTTTAAGCTAGCTAGAACCCTGGTCAGGGGGTTAAGGCTAAGCAGACACGGAATTGAGAGGCCACAAGTTCGATTCCTAGTTAGACGTTGTCTCCTTAGGAATTGAGGCACCCAACACGACTTTAGTTTCCTCACTCTACACAGATGTAGAAATGGGTACCTGACTTTGGTTGGGGAGGTAAAAGGCGCCTATTTTCTTTCCAGACCTTTGCTAAAGATGAGGAAGAAGAAGATTCTGAAGAAGATAGTGGTGAAGTGTATGCAGGTGTGTCTTCACGTTATCTTAAATGAAATTACTGCCGATTTTCTGCTTTTTCTCTCGCCTTTGAAGCTGCCGATGCTTCCTTCTTTCATTTTCATTTATCAATTAACATTCAGCTTGATTTTCAAAATTTAGTCGACAAAAAAACAAACCATAACTACAACTGTTTGGGGTACACTTAAACATGTTTCAACTAAAAGTGAATTGTTGTTGTTGTTTTGCTGTTTATAATTAAAAAAAGAAAATGGTTTTCAAATTGTTGACACTAATTGTGCTCAACTCTTTCTACAACCATGACTGTTAGTATGAAAAAAAAATGTTACTGTTTTTTTCAATTACTTTAAAATTTTAAAAAAACTTTGTTTTAAACACTTGCATATGACATGAATTCTGTTTATGTATACGTAACATTATTCCCTCCGATCCTATCATTGCTGTTGCAATGTCTATTGCAACGATGGCTATATACCTTCAACTACTCAACAACAATCAGTGGAAGGTACAAATTTGAAAACGCTTATTCACGGTGACAAAATATACAATAGATAGCAAACCCTCCCCTTATTTTTAGTATTGTGCATGGCAAAAATTTTCAAATGAAGTGTGTCATGCATTGTAAAATGAAAATGTATAATGATATATAATATTAAATGTTTATGATATCATATTGGTGCTGGCTTGCTTCCTGCTTGTTATTTTCTGCTTGCATTTTCAACATGAAATATTCCACAAAACTTAAAATTTGTTCCTTTAATTTATCATTTTGCTGCACTTGAATTTCTTTGCATTTCATTTCATTGCATCGTAACAGTTGCTTTTCTTTGTATGAATTAATTTCTTTATGCAATTCTTTCCGTTCCATGAAACTACAGAGGACTTAAAGTCAGGTAAAAAAAAGCTCCTGACGAGTTATATTATTTCTGTGGTGTTTAGAAGTAGCTTACGGAAGAAATGGCATGATAAGGGTTTTGATATAAATGTGATGTCCAACATTCAAACAATGGATCATTTTCATTGACCTTCAGCCATTTTGAATTTAGAGGTCAAAATATGAATGCCATCAATGGCAACATACATGTATGATGTACTGTAAAAGGGGAAATTTCATGGAAGTTTGTGATGAAGAGACTAGCACAAAAACCATGAACATAGAACCACCATGAATATTTCAACTTTTACAGGATGTCAATAGCTGGACTTAAGTCCATGGGCTTGATCCATTTGTTGTAATGTCTATCTTCAGAGTAATGCTCTAACTTCTAAGGTCAATGTATATGGTCCTTATTGTGCATCTTAATTTAGAAGAAGTTAAGGTATTTGCATGCTAACTTGATAAATATCAACTGTGAATTAACAGGTAACGGGGGCCGCCCGAACCTCGCACGCGCCCAAACATCGCACGGATTTTTTACTGATCTTATTTTGCATAAGTACGCCGTGTTTGTGTCCAATGACTATGCTGATAAGCAAGGTAAATAACCCAAGTTCATGCACATAATTGTCCTTTACATTCAAAACATATGTGTACATATTCATTTCTTGTTTTGTCGAAAAGTAGTATTTTGACAATAATGATGGCAACGCTGAGTAGAGGGTCACTGCGTAGCTAGACCGCCCGGCACCTAAATATACGACCTGTGCCAAGCAGATACATAAGTCACACAGCTATCATACACATAAGAAAAATAATTTCATAAAACACTAAAAATTTGGGTCTTTAAGTGTTTGTTGAGAAGAAAACCGACCAAAGAAAAACAACGTAAACATTGCTGTCGTCTGACGACGTTGTTTTCCCGCCATTTTTTTGGACCGCGATGGTGGCGGGACGATTCAACGCACAGCTTTGTTACGCTCTAACATGTGATTGGTACCGTCTATGAAAAGGAAACTGAATACAGAGATGGCGAAGATGTTTCCCAATAAGTAGACGGAGTATTGTTGATGTAAGCGGTGTCGTTTTTTCGTAATGATTTCGTAAGTCGGGCCGCATTCAATACGTACGTCGGGCCGCGTAGTAGCCTATTTCCCGTGGGAACATGAGCTGGGATGCGCTAGATATAGCCCTTCTCACATGACGTTAGAAGTGCACACAGTCAAAATTTTCCGGTCAAAAGAAAGCTAGAATATAGCAGACTTCAAGCCTTATTTACATTTCCCTAACTTCATCACCAACTTCCGAAGAGAGCAAAATTACCAAAGCGTACTAAGTTAGGCACACTATCTGGTGTAGCACTAAATCAGAAGGTACATTCGTGAAAATGTCTCACAGCGTCTTCCGCATGTAACGCGGAGCATGAAGGGCCCATGAACAGTATGAATACATTTCTTGTCCAAGTATGGTCTTTAGATGAATGTGTTCAAAATTCATTCATTAAAACCTGACCACTCTCTGGCAACCAGCAATGGAGCGCCGTGAGTTCCAGCGCGTAAAAAAACGTCCGATGGTTGGGCACCCCCCGTTATGTCTTGTAAATTCTTTTTACAAACTTAAATCATGACATTGACTATAAACTACACTTTTGTATAAATTAAGTTCTTATTATTACTATTTTGATGAAAGTGCAAAATATTGATAGATTTTAATGCTAAATTTTGAATGGTAAACCGCACACTTCTTTTTAAAAGATACTTTCAAACAATTGGCAATTAATTTCAATCTGTAGTCCTGAAAGGAAAATTAATCATGTTTTAAATACTATTTAAAAACAGACTGCCTTACTAAACTATTGTGACATGCCTTTTTTGCCATGATTCAAAATGATGAAAGCTTTTTTTAAGTAAAATTATATCAAAGCAAGTAACATAACAATATGCCAACTTAAATGATTGTTAAAAATAGCACAACTTACAACTACATTGTTATCTAATTTTTTAATCTACATGTACCATGCTGAATTTTTTTTGTTTCCTTTGTCCAACAGAGGACTTAGCGAGAAAGTCGAGTGTGCGTCTCAACCGCCAGATGTCAGCCAAGAAATTGGAGCGTAGCATGTCAGCCACGTCAACCAAAAGCAAGATAGAAGAAGAAGAGGAAGAAGTGAGTCTTAGAGATAACTTAACCCTAAACCTGCTAAGTAACTGTCCTATACCAGAGTGGCATCGGTTATGGAGATAGGTTGCAGGGGGAAAGGTTAAGGAATCTAATGATTTGGAAATGTTCATTATGTGGAAGAATTTATTATTTACACAAACTAACTCGTTTAATTATTGCCTTTTCCCCCTGAATTAGTACTGTAATTTCAAATATCCAGTTGTTCAAGACAATTCTAGCCAGCCAGAAATCAAGATAGCTGTGTTTTTACACAGTCATGTACCATATCATAGGTGCCTCATGATACTTTATAATGTATGTTACATAAGTGCTTAGACAAGGGGGTACATGTAGGTTAGCGGCAAAAGTTTTCGCGGTGGTTCTAAGTTTGTGCTGACGGCTTTACAGCGAAAACTGCAAATCAAACATAAAACCACCGCAAATATTTCTGTATTTACAGTACATGTAGTGTTTTCTTGAACCTTTCTCTGAAACTATTTTAAAAACCCAAAGGGGCGAGTACGCAGCTCCCGGGATTAGAACCCGCGCCAATCCCAAACTGCACGGCTTGGGAAATCAACGCGCTAACCACTAGGCTAAAAGGTCCGGACCAGTTAGACTGGTCAGTTAGTGGAGGTTGATCCCCACTGTTACACCACTCCCCCTTTTCTTTTCAGACTCGTCCCGAGTCTCTGAGTACGACATTCCCTGTGTGATCTGATCGTTACTCACAGGGCCGGTAACTAGGTTGATCCCCACTGTTACACTATTTTCAGGAGGATGTGCCAGACCCTGACATGGGGCGCGTGATGAAGCTGAACGCCCCCGAGTGGCCCTACATCCTGGTCGGGACCTTCTGTGCCGCCATCAACGGAGCCGTCAACCCCTGTTTCGCCATCCTGTTCGCTGAAGTCTTGGGTGTAAGTCAACAAAATACACTTAATCTAAAAGTGACACTTTTGTATAAGTTAGTTAAAATCCTCCCACACCATTATTGATGTATAGGGCGGTGCCCATCTCCGTTTCATAGCCCTAGGCCACACTGTGGTGCAATCACTGTAGCAGGGGGCTAGTCCACTGGCTGTGAAGTGTGTTTAACTTCCATACTGTTTCAGAAGTACCATTTTTATAAAGTCTTTGGTATGACTCAATGCGCCTCTTGTCCAGAGGTGTCCTACCTGGGGCTTGAACCCCAGTCCTTCTGGTCCAAGTAATTTGAACCAGATGTGGTGAGAGGCAGAAGGTGCAGACCACTACACCACAGGGACACCCCTGACACTTTTGTATATCTTTAGTCAATTTTGTAAACCACCTCATTACCCATTTAGGGCATTTTGATTTGATTATATGGATGACATCTGCTCGCGCATCAATGTTTGTCCGTTTCCACACACACAAAAAAGTTTTCGGTCACACGGTAAATCGTACAAAGCAGCTGTAAAATGATAAAATATATGCTGTAAATTGCAAAAAAATATTTCGGTAAACGAATACTGTCGTAGGATGCCAAAGTCAGTTCAGAAACTGGAAGTGTGTCTGAGGAAAAATCCATAATTCCGGGACTGAGCTGAATATGCCGGTTTCGTTCCAAAGCAACATAGTTTACATGTACACGTATATTAAAGGAAACCCAGGCAAGCAATATTAGGGGCCGAAAAATCGGATTTTGAAAGTCAATTCATTTAGTCATTTCTATACAGTTCAACAACACTATGACAATATATAGCGACATCCATGATGCAAAAATGTGAGAACTCACTGAAAATCGTGGCTAGAGTTTTTGTAGGCTCGCGAAACTAAGGGGATCTTGGCATGGCATGTTTTTGCACGGTTTTAAAATGCTAAAAGTATGAAGTTATTACACAAATGTGCTAAATAATGTTAGTAAATGTCACTACCATAAAGATTTCAACATTTATTTATTTCCATTTTTTTCCCAAATATTGCTTTGGTTGCCTTTAAGAAAATCTTAAAGTGAAAATCCTCTTCTGTTGTGTTTCAGGCTTTTGGTATTGCAGACCCAGTAGAGCAGGAGAAGAAGACTACCCTGTATGCTCTCCTGTTCCTGGCCATCGGCGGCGGATCATTCATCACAATGTTCCTTCAGGTAAATAGTACTGATATTTTCCTCATTCCTAGTATAGGTATTATCATTCATTTGAAGTATACAGCCAGTAGGTACCCATCTGAGTAATGAGGCTGTTGTAGTGCCTTTTCACGTGCTCAAGGCGCCTTCTTGATTGCCGCATCACCATCTTAAGTCCCTTCCAAAAGACGAATGCAGCTCCAGCCAGAATGCCCTTCCACGAATTTGAACCGGGTCTTCCTGTTACCAACTAATTCAGAACCAGAAGCTCAACTGTAGGGCTGCTACCAGTTTAGTTAATATGTACAGAGACATCCATGTCTCATCGTTTTCTTCTATGTAACCATGATTCACTGATGAATATATTGATACACATTAGATCTTATAAATGTTTTGATCAAGTTTAGACATCCCGGATCCGGAAAATTAGATTCGCAAGATAATACTCATTAATGTGAAAAATCTGTAGCCAAACAGCAATTTAACAAAGACAGCTATTTATTAAAGACAAAATTTCCCATATCTATCTGGTTGCTTGTGAGTAACTGTTATTTTATATAGATTTTATGTTGTACTAACATGTCACATTGTTGTATCTGTCCCTGGTGCTGAATGACATTTACTCCGATGTTACTTGAAATTTTCTCAGCATTATTCCTTACTTTCCATAGGGCTACTGCTACGGAAAGTCCGGTGAAATGCTGACTATGAGGCTCAGGCAGATGGGCTTCAGTTCTCTACTTAGACAGGTCAGTCTTTAGGCAAATTTGGCCTATAGTGATTAATACAGTAGACACCAGCTAATTGCATGGCGGCTAATCACATAAGTTTTGAAGACCCAAACCATTTTCCATTGACTCCATTTCAAACAAAAGCTATCTACCACTAAAAAAAATCTTGACCATAGCATGTTCAGAACAGGAGATATCAAAACTGGAAGTCAGCTGCAGTACCATAGCAAACCACTAGGGGGCCCAAAATCTAATCATTTTGAGATCTTAAGAAGACCTACTTACTGAGTATCAACTTCAGAAGACAATCCATTCAGGCATTCTTGAGTTATCGTGTTGACAGATGAACAGCGTGAAAGACACCCATGCACACCCACACGAATGCTGCAGAACACAAAACCTTCTTGGTAATAAAATGACATAATTGCATAATATTAATCCATTATGGCATAAATCTTCTTTTTTCTTTGCAATCAATTTTTACCTAATTGTGGAAGATTGTTATCTATGTTTGCTAGTGGCATAGAAGTATCTAAATTAGTGTTTTCCTTGTATCTTGAAGGAAATTGGCTACTTTGATGACCACAAGAACAACACTGGAGCACTGACCACAAGACTGGCCGTACAGGCTTCACAGGTCCAAGGGGTGAGAAAACTTATTTATGTTTGATAATAAATAGGTAAGACTTAAATCATGGCAGTTGTGTAAATTTTGTTTGCTTGTTTTCCTGTACGTGGTGTGTGTGTGTGATAGTTGGCTGTTTGAATGATGGTTTTTCAAGTATTTTGTCTTATATTGTAGGCTTAATCTACTGTTCAGTATAGAAAACTATGTGATGATTGTGATATCACAACAATATTGAAGGCTACATCATCCGAATTGTTAATCACAAAAATCCAGCAGAATGTAACAAATTAATATTTTCCCCTGGCTTTTCTTTTTTTCCCTGAATGAATTATTGATGCGGTGCGCTACTTTGAAAATAGCTAAATATTAAATTTGTGTAACTTTAGTTTATTTTTTGATTATGGGCTATTTGTCCTATTAATTTTTTTTTTGTTCAGAATACATTCAACCGTGAAGCTGCAGCTGCAATAAAAATACAGCTTCTCTAATTTCTCTAATTTGTGAATCAATCAATGGTAAACGTTATGAATTTCATTTCGTTTTTTTCAAGGCTACGGGTGCTTGACTCAGCATTTTCGTACAGAACATCTTTAACCTGAGAGTGGCCAAAATTGAAAAGAAATTATTATATTTTTTGTTTTTATCTTGTCTTCTCTTGCGTCATGGGAGATGCTACAATTTGTGTGTGTGTGTGAATCAATGGTTACAAATTTGATTCCATTTTTCAGGCTACTGGCGCTCGACTCGGCACTATTGTACAGAACATCTTTAACCTGGGTGTTGCCAAAATCTAAAAGAAATTTTTTTTTTTCATCCTGTCTTCTCTTGCGACATGGGAGCTTTTTGTGTGTGTGTGAATCAATGGTTACAAATTTGATTCCGTTTTCAGGCTACTGGCGCTCGACTCGGCACTATCGTACAGAACATCTTTAACCTGGGGGTGGCCGTGATCTTGGCCTTCATCTACGGCTGGCAGCTGACCCTCCTGTGCCTGGCCTTTGTCCCCTTCATGATCTTCGCCGGTTTCCTTCAGATGAGGATGTTGGCTGGCTACTCTAGTGAGGAGAAGAAGGCTGTAGAGGATGCTGGGAAGGTAGGTCAAAGGTCAAGATGAAGAAGCAAGGCAGCAGATGTGTCCTATGTCTATGAAAAAAATGACTGAATATGATTAAAGATTTGATTTGTGAAAATCTTTTTTAACAGCAAGGCTTTTCAGTGCATTTGTGCCAAGATATCCAACTAAAAACATTTTGGAGTTCTTTATTTAAACATTGATGTCAGCAACTCTTGGAGTTGCATTGCAAAGAGCTTCCATTCCCACATTTTGGCATGCATCTGAAGAATTGAAAATATGAGACAGAAAAAAAGGGATTAAATTCAGATTTTCCCTAAGCTTGTAGAGTTGGATTGTGTTAATTGATAGTCTTAGTGAAATTGTAAGTACCTTCCATATGTTTTTAGCTTTAAGTTAGTTTTTTTTTTTAAATCCAGTCTTCCGGGAGTCTCTTAAATGTGTTATTGTTCAATATATAAGAAATGTTTGAATCCTGGATAAGATTAGCCTTAGTTATAGGCCAAGGGGAATAGAAAATAAAATAGTTCGGGCATTTTGTGTGTCACATCTTCCAAAGAAAAGGTAACGTAATACCCTACAAATCCAGTTTAAAGTTAAGATTAGCCTTATAGGCCAAGGGGAATAGAAAATAAAATAGTTCGGGCATTTTGTGTGTCACTGCTTCCAAAGAAAAGGTAACGTTATACCCTACAAATCCAGCTTAAAGTTAAATGTCTTAAGCATCCTTCTAACTTCAAAGAATTGTCTTTAGGCATGCCAATTGTTTTGTCATGTTTTCACATTACCACAGCTGTCACTTGAAAATAGGACTCAATGAAACCACATATGAATGTCACATCAACAAAACAATCGTTCTTTCTTAGACGGCAGTTGAGGCTGTGGAAAACATCCGTACAGTGGCCTCCCTTAGCATGGAGAGAAAGTTCTGCGACCTGTACGCAGACAAACTCAAGGGGCCGTACCAGCAGTCTCAGAAGAAGGCCCACATCACGGGGCTGGGGTTCGCATTCTCGCAGTGCATCATCTACTTCGCCTACGCCGCCATTTTCCGCTTCGGGGCGTGGCTGGTCGCCAACGGGCACATGAACTTCAGAGATGTGTTCCTGTAAGTGATGCACACTTGTGTAATTTACTTTCAATGTGTTTCAATGAATATGAATCGGAAATGAAGGGAAAGTCAAAGGTGATGGATGCTGCCGGGTTGGTTGAATGATTGATTGATTGATTGATTGATTGCAACATTGATTTATCAATTGAATCATTGGTTGATTTGTTAACTTGATTAACCACTGAATTCATTTATTGGTGATGTGGATAAGTGAGAAAAAAATTGTGATCAGACCTGGTGATGATGGTTAGGTTGGTTTATTGATTGATTGATTGATTGATTGGTTGGTTGGTTGGTTGGTTGGTTGGTTGGTTGGTTGGTTGGTTGGTTGGTTGGTTGATGATATGGATAAATGAAAGAAAGTCTAAAATGATAATGATGGGTTAGTTGGTTGGCTGGATGGTTGTCAGATTAAATGGTTGATTGATACATGTATATCGGTTGATTGATTGATTAATTGATTGGTTGATGAATTAATTGATTGATTGATTGATTGATTGATTGAATAATGATTGCATTATTCATTGTTCGTTTGCTTTGTAAACTGATCAATTTACCAAATTGATAATATGGAGATATGAAAAAAAAGTCAAAGATTTTGGTTGGTCAGCTGACTGATTGACTAACCATTTGATTGATTTTTGATTGACTGACTAACTATATATGATTGGTTCATTGCTAAATGCTTGCTGTTCCAAACAGTGTGCTTGGTGCAATCATCTTTGGAGCCATGGCTATTGGAGAAGCCAACTCCTTTGTTCCAAATTATGCTAAAGCAAAGACCTCTGCGACGCTCATGTTTCGACTTGTCGACCGCAAACCGGCAATAGACAGCTCCAGCCAAGACGGGGAAAAACCCGTAAGTGTCCTTCCTGCATGTAATTCACGATTTATAACTTTTTCTTCCTTCCGTATATACAGTGTGCTAGGTGCCATCATCTTTGGAGCCATGGCTATAGGACAGGCTAGTTCGTTTGCGCCAGACTATGCTAAGGCAAAGACATCAGCGACTAAAATGTTCCAGCTCTTTGACCGACAACCGGCGATCGATAGCTCTAGCGAGGAAGGAGAGAAACCAGTGAGCTTCACTTGGCTGTTTTCTTATATTTCACCCCGTATTACCATTGGTATAGGAGTGAAATATATTCATTTTTATATTTCACTCCATAGTACTGATATGGAGTGACATATATTGTTTTTATATTTCACTCTATGCCACTGTTATGGGAGTGAGATGTACTGTTTTTATATTTCACTCCATACCACAGGACTAGTGGGAGCGAAATATATTGTTCTTGATGCAGTTTCCTCTTCATCTTCTTCTTCTCCTTCCTCTCCTGCCATTTCGTCAAATCAAAAAAAAAATGTCATCATAATATAATTTTAGGCGTTTTGGCCATCTTGGAACAAAAAATGTAACAATCCTTTATGGAACAATCTATGGGGAGGCAGAGGGAGTGAAATATTCTGTCTTTGCTTGCAAATGTAGCCTAACTCTAGTTTTCTTTCATTTGCGTTTCTTTTATTCAATTTCTATATGCTGGCATTGTTTACTTAGTCTAACTTGATTGTAGATGTAGTGCAGCCCAGATTTTAGGAAATTTAACATCTTGTATTCTTATAGGAAACCTGCATTAAACATAACAATCTGTACTAGAAATTATGCTGTCTTGGTGTGCAGTAGTGTGCAATGTAGAGTATACTATGTAGCATTATGACTGGTTTATACTTAGTAATATACTTATTAACTATAGGCCATGTTGATTTGATGATATGGATGACATCTGCTGGAACCTTAAAACTGATGCGAGCAGGAAGAAAAAAAAGGTTGGCAAAACAAAATAAGTTGCCTTCATTTTGAAATGTAAATGGTGGAGAAGGTTGAATAAACGACTGAACATGCAAAAAACAGTATACAAAAAAAAACATTCTCCATGCATTTTTGTCCTTTCACGTTTTCTTCTTTGACTTTGGAATTGACTTTGGCATTCCACGACATAATTATACATTTTCCAATATCTTTAAAAACTTGCAATCCACGAAATATTTTGCTCATTTTTTGCAGCTGCTTTGTACGATTTTCCGTATGGTCAAAAACTTTCCTTTTTTCAACAGACTAAAAAAGACGTACACTGGATGTCATCCATATATTAAGCCAATCAATATGGCCTTATTAAGCGCAATGCCATTGGTTGTTTCAACAGTCAAGCTGCGAGGGCGAAGTGTCGTTCCGAGACGTCCAGTTTGCATACCCGACCCGTGAGAAGGTGACGGTGCTGAAACAGTTCAGTACGTCGGTGCGCCCAGGCGAGACGCTCGCCCTGGTGGGTAGTAGTGGCTGTGGGAAGAGCACGTCTGTACAACTGTTAGAGAGGTTCTATGATGCACTTGCTGGCAACGTGGTGAGTAAATGTCCAAATCAACATTATTCACAAAATCAGAATTAGAATCATAAGAATCCGAAATGTTTAAAAAAAGTCACCATGAAATACCCCAACTTTTACACATTCACAAACGAACAAAAAGCCACTTTCTTCTTAAAACCACAGAACCCACACATTCTAGAGAAAAAGTGGGGCTTTTTGTCTTCCATTGTATCCAAAAAAAGTCAAACCCTGCTTGTCTAGATATTGCCAACTCTAGTATTAAGTAGTCTATTGTTACAACAATGTCAGTCACAGTATACTGTCACATGTACAATGTGTGTTTTACCCTATATTTGTACAATGTACTTGAAATCAGCCCCCGGGCTTGAACTTTCAATAAAACTTTCATAACACCACAATGACTCCTTTTGTGGGAAAATGAAAAGCAAATGTGACATTAAGAAACGGGCATCCTGCGGTAGTTCCAGTTGCTACCATAGGAGCCACAAAGTCAACCTCAAAATATTTAAAACTTTTGTAAATCTTATGCACATAACTTACACATTTACCTAATTTATGCATGGTGATGTCCACCTTCAACTAACTTACACATGTCACAAGTATAAAATTCCCATCATTTATCACTAATTGGTAGTATAAATTATTCAAATCAGCTCATTTGCATGATTGTTATCTGTGTTTATGTTCCACCTGCCATGATGTACAATAAATTCTAACTCGATACCTCTGACTCAGATGATTGACGGGAAAGACATCCGTACGCTGAACATCCAGTGGCTGCGGAAACAGATGGGCATCGTGTCTCAGGAGCCGATCCTGTTCAACACGACCATCAGGGAGAACATCGCGTACGGAGACAACGAGCGCGAGGTCACGCAGGCGGAGATCGAAGCCGCCGCTCAGGCCGCGAACATCCACAGCTTCATCATAAGTCTGCCTGATGTAAGTAGTCATAAAAGATATCCTAGTGTACATGTAGTAGTATTGTGAGAACCATTCATCTAAAAAGTATCAGGAGGTGTGGTCAAGTTTATCATAATGCTGATTAAGCTTTCGTGAATAGTTTTATCAAATTGACAAGTCACTGAACAAAAAGACTCTTTGTACACAACCATTGGTATAAGTGTTTTATTCAACTGAAGTTTCGGTGACCATCTGTCACCTTCCTCAATCCAGTTCTGACTGGTTCACTTTGCACTGCAGATGTATAGATTAGGTGTTGCTGCTTAAAGATGCGGTCAAAAAAGTAGAGCATTTACTGCATCTGTAAGCAGCAACCTATAGTTGCAGTGTAATGTGAACCAGTCAGAATTGCCTCGAGGAAAGTGACAGACTGTCACAGAAACATCAGTTGAATAAAACACTTGGTTGTGTACAAATTAAAGAGTCTTTTTGTTCTGAATCAGCTGATCAAGATGTGAAATAATCCATTTAGTTTACCTTGTGCTGATTGGCAGAGACTCTCCCTTTACAATTTGCAAAACATTTCAATTGGCATTTTGTTGTGTAATAAAACAGCACAAGTATCATCTTTTTATCCTTTATGTATTAAGACCGCCAAACCATTAAATCAAATTCTTTATTTTGTAAGAGATGAGAGTAACAAGTAACAACTCACAATCGTACTGCTGAAATGTTACTTTGTACAATGTACTTTTAATTAAGAGTTCTATTACATGTATGTACAACACTGGTATTTTCTGATGGAAATTTAATGTTAAATGACTCTTGTATTTTTCAGGGCTACGAGACCAACACTGGTGAGAAGGGTACCCAGCTGTCGGGAGGACAGAAACAGAGGATCGCCATCGCCCGCGCTCTCGTTCGCAATCCCAAGATCCTCCTCTTGGATGAAGCCACTTCAGCTCTGGACACAGAGAGTGAAAAGGTCAGTCTTATGGTCTCATTCATGAGTTTTTCCGCCCCATAGGCTTACATGTTATAAAAGGTGTTTTACATGGGCACGTTCGTAATGAAGCTATAGGAAATGCACCAATGTCATTCAATTTCTGTTGAGCTCATCTACCCTTGATTATGTGAAAAAATTGCCAACTACCAGTTGGCATACAATACCTTTTTATGGCAATTACAAACGGCACTTAGCTATACCCCCTAAATAGGCACTTTCCAGCTGAACGCGATTGACCGAATTACCGCCAATGTCCGGCTGTGGACGTCCCACCTTGCGCGCGGCTGTCAAACTTAACCTGTTAATTTCTTCTGTTACAAACAAGCTTTCATCAGTTTGACGCTTGAAATCAGTCGGGCTGGCTGAAAGAGAATTTCCCACCGATGTACACACACGTTCATGCAGCCGTTCATTTTTTGGGCCACGGACTCCTTTAGGGTACCCACTCAGAGTAATACAGGAATGAGACCTCAGAGTCTTAATTACAATGGAGAAAGATGCATTCACTAACAATTGTGAACTGCCTCTTTGAGATAGGCAAATAGTACTACGCTTAGTCTAGCTATTGGTAGCACAAACTTAACCTTCTCTCTGCTGCCTAACTCTGGAACCTACATGTATAGGGAATTGGGTGCCAAACGGCTACTTAGAGTGCTAAAGGTTAAGATCCTGAAGCTTCATACATGGCGTTTTGTCTTGGCATTAGGTCATCATCTGCAGTTTGGAAGGAAGCTGCTAGGTTTCAAATTTAAAGTCCTTTGTGCAAACAAAAAATCATCAATGTTCAACAATAATCATGGTAAAAAAAGCAGCACCTTGTAGCTTTGAAGAGGTAAATATGAGATATTGGATTCTATTGGATCATATGGCAGAACTGCATAACACCACTAGCTAACGAGAAAGTGTAATGCTTCATCCATTGCAGGTTGTACAAGAGGCCCTGGATCGGGCACGGGAAGGTAGGACCAGCATCGTCATCGCCCACCGCCTGTCCACCATCTTTAATGCCGACAAGATCGCGGTGATCCACCACGGCAAGGTGCAGGAGATCGGCACGCACCAGGAGCTGCTGGCCAATAAGGGGCTGTATTACAAACTGGTCAACGCACAGATGAAACAAACCTAGAATTCACTCTACTGCTTTATGTGTGCTACATTCCCTTGCAAAAATGGAGTGTAATGCTACAGTAACCCTAAAGCTAAAAATCTTCATGCTGCTCTAATGCAACATTGCTGCCGACTGCCACAGTAATTTCAGAGTAATTATCATGGCTGTCTGATATACCGCTACCACTCTCTAAACTGCCAACTCAGCAAAACCTTGAATGAGTAGCATAGTGCTGCATTGATGCCAGGTGCTGAGGTGGCATTGATGAAAAAGTGTCATATTAGTCCAGCATCAATGCAGCACTAATCCAGCATTACACACGACTTTTGCAAGGGTTCTTTATGTATGTGAGCTGTTCTCCACTGAAGTTTGTACCTTTTCTTACCATGGGTGATGTACAGTATTTCTCATAAAATTGCAAGTCAATTCAGGGCCAGTTTTTAGAATTATATACCCAATAATATATTTTCATTCAAAAGGCATTGACATGATACTTCAAGTTTACAAATGTCAGTTGGTGTTATTGCGACCAAAGGAAAATACATGCACAAAATTAATTTATGCCTTGTGAGCATGGGAAGAAGTTCAATTATTGTGAACTATATCAGGTCTGGAAAATAAAACAAACAAAAGCACAATTATCTGATTGCCAAAGAACCAAAGATTTTACTGGCAAAAAAGGTACAATGATCTTATAGACATATCCGAACCCATTCTTTCTTGAAGTATACTATCACTGGGAAATTTCTATTCCCAAGATTGTAGTATGTACATTGTACATGAAAACCTATCCTTGTCTTCACACTGTTTCTGCTGTCAAATCTCTACCTCTACTTACATGTTCTTTGTACTAAAACGTGTACTACAAAATGTAACTTAAAGGGTTTTCTATGCTGGCAATGGTTGTACAGTATTATAACTAAAAGAACATTCTGACAAGCTGCTATTGTTGGTAACATTGTTATATGTCAAAAGTCTGCTACTTACAACATTTTAGATTTTGATATCTTTTGGATCCAATACTCTTGTACGGAGACAAAATGAAATAGCACAGAAACTACTTATCAAAGTTCTATTGTGTACTTCTTATCGTTACTTTTCTTTCTCTAACTTTATAGACATGAATCAACAAGCATCTAGAAGCCCTTTCCAATATTATTTTTACATGGTTAGAAGATTTAACAGTATACAAGCCTAATTATCATGTGTGTGTGTATATATATATACATTATATAGGAAACTCAGGCAATCACAATTGCCAAATGTTGTTAGATGCTTTTTTCCACCTTGGAAGGATAGAATATTCTTGGATCTGGATATTCTTGGAGTCTATTTAGCTTCTCTTGATGCATAACCTATTAAGAATTATTGAAAAATAATTGAACCTAACGTTGCATTAATGATATTCTAATCACCAGCCATATAAATTATACACCACAGATGTGACAATTTTGAAGTATTTATTTATGACAGTACTAAACAGGATTGAGCAGAAGAGCTTGCAGGACGTTAGCCAGTGGGATAGTCGGTTTTGAGTGCGAAATGCTAAGCAGATGACAACATGTAAAATAATCATAATCATCATAAACCATACTTTCATCTCGTTTATAGTTTGACGGAAAGTGCCAGAATGAATAGCCAATATCATATCAATCGAACACATTGCTAACTGATATCCAAAATACAGTATCAGATTTCATGATATATAAATTCACTCTATCCTTAAAACATTACTGATGTTATAACAAGACAGCATAACATCTTTAACAGAATATTCTTAATGTTAAGGATGATGTTGTCCTCAATTAAGGAATCATTTTAATTTTTCAGTGTTAACTCTGACTTGTGAGTTGATCACAGCATTTGTTCTAGTGTTAACATGTTTGGGGCGTTTTTGAATGATAGTGTTGAAGGTGATTTTTCAGCTGATGAAAAATTTATATTTCTGTATATCAACATTCAAGAAGTATATTGTACATGGTGGTGTCTTTGTAAATATGTGTTTATATATCTGATTTTCATATCGAAACGGAATGTAATTTGGCAAAGAGTTGATATGCAGACAATCTTTGTGATAGGAAATGTTGTTGAGTTACTATATATATATATATATACTGCATAGCTAGTTTTGAAATCATTTTTTTTCAAATATGATATTCTTTCAGAGTGATATTTGAGTGTTATGGTATTCAATTTGAACCATGCAATTTTTCGCTTTGGCCTTTTACTTAATAGTTATCAGAAATATTTGATATCTAAAATTGTTAACAAATGTCTATTGTCAGTTCAGCTGTACACTAATTTTGGCATAATCTATATTTTTTTCGCTTATTTCTGTTCATTTGTAAAAACGAATGACTGTCAAACAATTGTAGTAGGAACTATGCAATGGAACCAAATTTGGTAGAAGATGAGTTGTTAAATTTGCTGTGAAACTGGCTTGGCATGTGGACAACCAAAGAAATGAGGATCCTTTGAGAGTTGAACAAGGATTTTGTAAAGATCCCTTTTTCATTTCCCATGAGATAAAAGACCGCATTTAGGTATTTTAGATATTTCTCTAAGTATTAGGCGTTGACGGTCTCAGGTTTTGTTAATTCAATTTATTCAAGGTTTGTAGCTCTATTTGACATCATATGGTTTAACACCTTTTATTTAACTATCGTAGTAAACTTGCCACTGGACCATTTATTTGAAGGAAACCTGTTTCCTTGCTGATGTATACTGTTTGATAACCTATGGTGAAGCTTAAATGCTGCTGTCTGGATGGTTGTATGGATGTCAGCTATTGTCGTGAGTTTTAAAGTTATGTATTCAAGTTTTCGACTTCTTGTAATAAAGTTTTCTCGTTATAAAATGCTTTCTCTGTTGTTCTTTTTTTTCCTGTGCAAAATTAGTTCCATTATTTTTACATCCAAAGCTCCTTGCTTATCTGTACGTTGAGACTACAGAACAGGGGAAATTGCATACCATGTTATAAATGTGAAGTTAACATTCAGACTGCCAATGTACCACCATATTTGTATTGGTTAGCGGGATAGGCGGCACGACGAAGGTTAATATCTGAAGGCTAATTTCCGTTGATTGACTTGATAACCGTATTCATTCAAAAGTATAGATTCAAACTTAGACTGTACCCAACAAAGGTAATCACTACCAGCTGTCGTCGACGCCGTACAAAAGCGCCGCCTAGCAGAACTGTGTAAAAACGCAAGAGCTATAACTGTCTCGCAGTATTACAATTGCAAGCTTCGTTAGCTTGTGATGTAATAAAATAGGATCTATCAAGGATACAGCGATATTACTTCACTAGTCTATAGGAAAAAAATTCTAACGTAGCTTTATGATTTTTATTCTGCCAAAGAGGCAACAATAAGCCGAAGTTTATGCCCATGACAAGAATTGTTACTGGAAACTGTTACCTTAATAAGATCGACATTTGGTCCTCTCATCACCATTGCTCTGGTTTCTCATTTCCCGTGATACCCTGCGCAAGTGCTTGGGCAGAAAAATTGAAGAAATGGCGGCTCCTGGCTGTTTGTGCTTCGCGCTGGTTTGGGCCGTCATCTCGTATCTATACCTGGGAGCAACCGCACAACTGACCAGGAACAAGGTAAGATAATAAAGGTGTACTGTACCATATAGAGAGATTATGAATTCCTTTGACAATCATTTCTGTGATGGAAATGTTTATGGTAATCGGCCTTAAGATGGGGATCGCTATGAGATGCGTTCTTAATGCAATAGATATGGGATATAGGTGACATGGAAAGAAGACATATACGTAGCAGAAAAAAGCCATATCATGTATTGTCATCAATTGTACGGGACTGAAGAGCATCAAGTCACGTTTATACTTTTATCGATATCTTCTTTGCGACCATATTCTGAATGTGGTGATCGTGATATCTGTGATAGCAAGTACATGGTAATGTACTGTATTGCACATGTTACATGATTGTGTGTGTGTGTGTGTCTGTGTGTGTGTCTGTTTGTGTGTGTGTGTCTGTGTGTGTGTGTGTCTAGTTTTGACATACTGTTATAAAAACATGAGAGAGTAATTTGTAAAGGTGCTTAGGTACCTGTTTTGTCCTCCCTTTCACATTGTGATGAACTCTAATAAAGAAATAAAGGTATGAATGACACATTATACAGTGTGTCTTATACCGTTTAAGAGAAACTATTATATATAATAGCTCGCTAGATACAGTATAACACCGGTGTTGAAACCCCCACCATGAGGCCCCGTTCTGCCGTAGTGCGGCCCTCCCTACCGTGTAATTGGGACAGTATTCCCATGCGGTACGGGCGCGGAGATTGATTCCTTTATTGTTCATCTCCATTTAGCCTGAGTTCCGGGCTTGTTCGGCTACTTACCGTGTACATGGGGTAGTCATCCCAGGCGTAGATTGTTTCCCTTTCTGATCATCTCTATCTAGCCTGGGATCCAGACTTGTTTTCGTGTAATTGGGACAGTGATCCCATGCGGCACCACCGTAGAATGCTTTAAATGTGTATGTATGTGTGCACGCGTGTGTGTGTGTGTTCGTGTGTGTGTGTGTATGCGCGCGAGTGTGTTTGTTTGTTTGTGTGTGTGTGTGTGTGTGTATGTATGTGTGCGCGCTCGCGCGCGCGCGCGCGCGTGTGTGTGTGTGTGTGTGTGTGTGTGCAAGGATGTTATATAAAATCTCCTTGGTGTGTGTGTGTGTGTGTGTGTTTATTTGCATGTGTGTCTTTGTGTGTGTGAGTGTGTGTATTTCTAATAACTTCAACCTAGTATTAGAAGGGCATTTGTGTTCGTTCGGTGATACATGTAGTTGATCATAGCGATATCATTGATAAAGTTTATATTCATATTAAGTAGATGTGCAAACGCTTTTTTCCTACGGAATTATACTGATGAATACATTGTGTATAAGATATTTCATGATGATATTAGAATATTCCTATAGAATTTGATTATAACAAGCTTTTGAGTTCGACTTGGTGAATACAAACGACCATAGCGCGTCGGTGCGTTTAACGACAAGCGGCTGAATACAGTTTCATCAGGGCAACATCTGGGCTCGTTTCACACATATCGATCCACGGGAATAAATGTGAATGAATCCGGAATGTTCGGCTGTAGAATCCTTTATTGGTTTAAAGTCCTCTTGTGCAATGGGAATTAGCGTGGTCTAGATACAAAGGAAAACCTGCGCTGATGAAATATATACATCCACAGAGGTAGTAAGATACGCCCAAAATAGTTAGTAATACTCATGCAATTTGATAAAATTTCAAAACAGTCTGACAACAGTTTCTGACAGCATGCGCTGTCTTTCGTTAGTGAATGGTGAATGCACTGGCGAAAGACAGCAGATACTGTCTGAAACTTTTGACTGCTTCAAACTTTTATCTAGTTGCTTGAGTATTTGTTTTGTTGTAAATGAAAATCTGACGTTCTGCTGCAGTACCGTAGAAAGTCGCTAGGAGGCACATATATTCGAACATGTCCTTTGTTTTGCCGACACCGACCCACATAACGTTATCAAATACATTACGGATCCATCCACAACTTCTAAAGTTATGCTGTGTACAAACGCAAAACTACTCCCCCAAAACGCAATAAAAGGTACCGCAAGCATAACATTCTTGGCGAAGGTAATTAGTAGAAGCGTCTATATGTAAATATTGGGAAGCAGTGTTTTATCACAGGACGGCTAGAATTTTGGCCATATGATAATAATATTATAATAGTATCATAATGATACAATAACTATAGTGGGGCGTAATGTCCTGCAAATGATGACTAAATCTGCAAACGGTGTCAACTGGATAATCAAATGCAGCGAGGTCTCACGTTGACCTAGTAGCTGTTGTTTTGGTCATTTAAAACAAGCCCGATCGATAATGTGAGTCAGAGATGAATTGGTGCCATCGGATTTGGAATAGTACCATATAGTGGTTTCCATTCTCTGCACGTCTGCGCTATTATCTAGTGTCTAGCCAAACTGTGTTACAGTTTTATGTTTCTTGGAAGACAATATCACGGGGAAAAAGAATCGGGGAAGGTGTTGTCACGTGACAGTGGGAATACTTCTCTACTACAATAGATTAAATGCTATGTAATTTGACTCCTTGGAGTTTTACACCGATGTGAATTCAAATTTCATACTTCCCTTTTGGCACAGTCTACTACCTTTAACGACTGGTTATAATATTAGATACGCGTGGTTTTCTGTGAAGTGTATTCTGCGATAAAGTATGTTGTATCAATATGGTGATGTAACAAAATTTTGTCTACCTGTAACTAGTTAAGTTACAGGATCAGATTATGGCTGAAATTGGAAAATACGGCCAAAAATGTCAATCGCCTATGCGAGCCTCTTCCAGTTTCACCAGTCTAAAAGTACCAAAGAGGACTGAGAAAATTGATAATTGACGGTCTTTTTTGGAGTTTCCCCAAGTTGATGTAACGAGAAGCTGCACTAGATTCTGCTTAGGTTTCGCACGATGATCAAATATTCAAAGGGTGGAGCGTGATACGACTATCGCACAGTACCTGTACACCGGTATATTACCCCTCTTAATTCGGAGCAAGCGCTTGAGTGTTAGCGCAGCGGGTGACAAAAACTCTCCAGCAGACCCTGGCTCGCCAGTGCTGTCGTCGCTCTCTCCCCTGGCACACTGGAGTATACGTATTTGCCAGTAGAGTGGCCAAGTCATGATCAGTGGACTAGCTGGGCTAGTGCACCTCTTCTCCACTTAAAATGTTCTAAAATGCTCCTATATGTTTGTGTGTACTCACATACACATTAGGACACACAGGAGTAACGTCGTTGTCGGAAACGACGGACTGCCTTAAGCATAGTTCTTTTCCTTCATGCTTGTTTCCCTTTGTACAGAAAGTCGAGCCCATCACAGCTGAGACGGTGGTGCTGGGACCGCTCCGTCTGTGGCAGCTCATCGCCATTGTCGTCACCGGGGTCTCCTCTATAGGTACTTGTGAAACAGATCTAACTTCTAAGCAGCATATATGGGCTAATAACTTGTACATACTTTTCTTGAATTATTCTGAATGGGTATTAACTTGAGTTGTGCAGGAGACTTGCAAAAGTATGTACCGTCCAATTATCTTGTGCTGTGCACCATATATAGTGACGAAGTTGAAATAGATGAACAAACAAAGCTATTGAACTTAGATACACAACAATGATATCGAGAGTAAAGTCTTGAAAATTGTGACATTTAAGGCGTTTCCTTGATGCATAGACTAGGAATTCTTCTGTTGTAAGCCAACTCGCGTATGCAATCGAAATCTGTTTTCATTTTCATTCCAAATCTATGAAAATGTCATCATATAATGCACTGTGCAGACACTATACTTTTCCTATGTGTGTGCAATGCTTTTTGAACTCGAATGTGAGCACTTACTTCAATCAAGGATTGCAGAGTTCTATTTGGACACACACTAGTCTTTCAATTCGAAGCACGGTGCAGGGTCATGTAGGATCACAAGGGGGCGTGATCGTCACGTTGTTATGTTTTCTCCTCAATGATTTGGATACACTAGTCTTTCAAGTAGAGGCAGGTGTAGTGCCATGTAGAATCACAAGGGGGCGTGATCGTCACGTCGTTATGTCTTTTTCCTCAATGATTTGGATACTCTAGTCTTTCAAGTTGCGGCAGGTGTAGTGCCATGTAGAATCACAAAGGGGCGTGATTGACACGTCGTTGTGTTTTTCCTCAGTGATCACTGCCTGTTGCTTCTCCAAATGTCGCATCCCACGAACCAAGAAGGAGATCGAGGCGAGGAACGCCAAGAGAGAGAACCCGATGGGGTACATGAACCAGGTCGCCATGCCGCAGCAAGGGGCACCCAGACCCGCCCCGCCACAGCAACAAGGCGGTAAGGGGGTTAGCTGAAGAATTTTGAGATGAAACTTCTTTATCAATACGAGGAGGGAAAGAGACATTAAACCATTTATTCTATACTTGTATTGTCATATTTTTTTTTTAATGACAAACCCACGTATACTAACTCACCCTCCCTCACTCACTCACTGGGGTACATGAACCAAGTCGCCATGTCGCAACAATGGGCGCCTAGCCCCGCCACAGCAACAAGGCGGTAAGGGGGCTTTCTGGCTTCGAGCTGAAGAACTTCGAAACAAAAAAACATGTTTTTCATTAGTATTAGGATTGGTAGAGAAACTAGCTACGTTTTCGCTTATTTGACATTTGAGTTGATATCCTATAAATGCGGAAGCTTACACGGTTTGAAACTCACTCTTTTATTCACTCAGCTCAGTCACTTTCTGTAGTTTCTCCCTCACTCATTCAATCACTTTCACTTACGGCACCAATCAATCACTGTCACTTACTCTTTCACTCACTCACTCACTCACGCAATCAATTACTTTCACTCACTCACTCACTCACTCAATTAATTTTACTCTTTCACTCACTAAATCATTTGAAACTTAACGGCTAGTACCTCGTGACACAACCGCCTTCCTTGAGTTGCATTGGGAGGTATGAATTAGAACTACAAATCGATTTTGTCACCATCATAAGATAAGATATCAATCCATCTTTTTCTGCCTATTTCTACAGGTGTTGTCCTGCAGCCCTCAGCTCTGGAAGCTGCTGCGTTTGAAGAACTGGAGATGGCTTCCGGAGGGAGGGTGCCGTGATGTCGGAAGAGCAACTCGCAAAATGCAACAAACGTACAACATTTCGTTGGTCAACCGCTACGTTACGTCCGGTGTTGACTTCCCATACTGGCCCGACGGTTAGAAAGAAAAACCGAAAGCATTACATCTCATCTCTTGTACGAGGAATTTCTGGTTCTTTCTAAAAGACGTCAAAGCAAGAAACGTGAGAAATGCGCGCAAAATTGTGACTTTGACATTGATGATCACAACAAAATGGTGTAGTCACTACGATCAAATTTCGACTTGCCGCTAGTTTCTGTACTTTCAGGCATCTCAAAACGTACTACACACATTTCTGGACATCTCTTGCTGCCATTTATTCGACGTTTCTTCGGCTTGGTATTGTCTTTATACGTACGGCTATGTACAAGTATTCGTAGCCAAAAGAATGCATCACATTATCTAGAAGATCATGTACCGAATATCATGTTGAGAGCTAAACTGTATGCACAAGAAAGGGCTTATCATGTCTATATTTCACTCATCATATATATCCATATTTCACTCCATAGTACAAGTATAGGAGTGATGTGGATGTATCAATATAATAGTATTTCTCGTAGCTATCATGATATAGAGAAGTATTTCAACACTCGACGTCATTTTATCTATCAGCAAATGAATAAATCTCAGCCATTCTCACAGAAAAGTGTTGAACAAAAAATACTGAAAATAACGTGCAAAAAACCGCTAAATTCCTATTTTCACTAATCGTTTTTAACAAAACAGTAAGTGCGTATAACATAATCATCTTTTTCATAACCATACCGATGGCTTTCTAGGCCATTTTCACTTCAATGTTAACATATTAGATGCCGTTAGTAGTAGCACAATCATCTTTTTCATAACCATACCGATGGCTTTCTAGGCCATATTCACTTCAATGTAAACATATCAGATGCCCTTAGTAGTAGCACAATCATCTTTTTCATAACCATACCGATGGCTTTCTAGGCAATTTTCACTTCAATGTTAACATATTAGATGCCCTTAGTAGTAGCACAATCATCTTTTTCATAACCATACCGATGGCTTTCTAGGCCATATTCACTTCAATGCTAACATATTAGATGCCGTCAGTAGTAGCACAATTATCTTTTTCATAACCATACCGATGGCTTTCTAGGCCATATTCACTTCAATGTAAACATAGCAGATGCCGTTAGTAGTAGCACAATCATCTTTTTCATAACCATACCGATGGCTTTCTAGGCCATATTCACTTCAATGTAAACATATTAGATGCCCTTAGTAGTAGCACAATCATCTTTTTCATAACCATACCGATGGCTTTCTAGGCCATATTCACTTCAATGTGAACATATTAGATGCCGTTGGTAGTAGCACAATCATCTTTTTCAGAACCATACCGATGGCATTCTAGGCCATATTCACTTCAATGTGAACATATTAGATGCCGTTAGTAGCTGGACTCTCAGCCTGTCTGTTAGAAGATGGACTCTCCGGAACGCCGTTAGTAGCTGGACTCTCCGACACTCCGTTAGTAGCTGGACTCTCCGGAACGCCGTTACTAGATGGACTCTGCGGCTCGGGGGCTTTTTTCTGCCGAGGAGAGAACAACACGCATCGCTGAAGGCTCTTCCAGCGGCGTTGCCCGGCAGTTCTTGCGGGCTTCAGGTTGTTCTTTGCGATGTACGTCCGTAGGAACGCTCGGGCACCGGTGGCTCCTCTCTGTCCATAGGAGGAAAATTATCAAAATATCTTCAAGTGATGTTCATAGATTTTCTTATGCTAGATCGCTAGATCGAGGGCATTCGTTTACGCAGAGCCACGCCCGTGGTCTACACAACATACCTTGGGAAGACTCTGCTAAACCGGGCTGAGGTTTCCACTTTTGTATACGTGACCCTCAACCAGATGTCAGCCAATCAGAGAATCGCCACAATTTTTCTTAAGGTAAATCCGATTCTCTGATTGGCTGAAAGCTGGTCGAGGCCACGCAAACGAAAGTGGAAACCTCGGCTCGGTTTAGCAAAGCCTTCCCATGATATTACACAGGCCGCGAACGAGGCTTTACTTGGGAGGCTTATCAAGACAACTGAGTATCGCATACTGTACTATTTGTCCAGCAAACTGACAACTGCTGTTGGCGACAATAATGATGATTATGATGCATTGCTAAGATCTACCTTGAAGAGGAACATCTTATCCTCGTCCTCCAGCTGAAAGTCTGTTGTCTTCACGTAGTCACTGTCCACCCCGATACTCCTCTCCATGTCGTCAACCTGAGATAAAGTCAATCATGGATTACAGGGAATTTAAGGACATCAAAAACGTCAGACGGTCTAAATATCCACAGTTGCCCTCAGATAGTTGTAAAGATATGTGAAAAAAAAAAAAACATTTATTTATTGGCGACAAATCAGGGGTTGAGCCATTAGTATAGTACTACGATCGAGTATGACGGCCATGGCACAGGTTATGATGACTCGTTTTAGTCATTTTAACTACAGTACAGTGTATCACTTAACGTATTTGTTGTTGATTTGTATTTCTACAAACGTTCATGACTAAAGATATATTCACTGGCTTGACTGGGAACATTGTGATGGGGCTAAGGCTACGTGTGACGGTCACATTTCAGTGTTGCAATGAAATATGTTAAGAGCTAGCTGGGAATACAAGGCTTTCCTCTATTTCTTGTTTAAAAACTCTACATATTTGTCATCTAAATATATATTTATGATTAATAATGATTGTAGTCGTAAGGGAACGACAACCCAGAGAAGTTGCATGTTAATTTTTATATCCATGTATCAACCCAGAACATTTCTGACAATGAAAAATACAATTTACAAAGCAGACGCTAGATGCAATGATTCGTATAATCCTTTCTTCTAATGAGTCTTCGACAATGTTAGCATTCCGTACAGCGTATATAAAGAGTTTCCTGGTAATTTTCTCTACGTACCTTGCGGTACACCTTCTTGCCGATGACTCCGAGGAGATCCAAGTACTTCAGGCTGTAGTCCGTGAGACTTGAGACATGCTGCCTCTTCTCTTCCATTCCTTTAGTCAGCCAGCTGAAGCCTCGATTCTTAAAGAACTGGTGAACCTCTTGAAAGGTCAGCTTTAAAGAGGAAGCCCAGACGAAAAAAAATACGTTTAAAAAAAACTTTGGATCTTGAATATAGCTACAAACATTGGCTTGATAATTCTTCTCTGGCTGAAAAAATCTGCCAATCTTTCATATCGCAACATTGTCACAAGAATCCATAAAATGTTCGATGTATATATATATGTAACATCAATGAAAGAAATATGTATGTATAATTTTTGTATTCTAAGCATGCAAAATCACAGACCTTTCCGTCTTTGTCAGCGTCCATTTGATCGAAGAGTTGGTCGACGGAGTACGCCTCCCCAAAGAGCCTCTTCTTTTCTTTGTCAGTCAGAGAGTTGTTTCCTGCCTAGAAGATATAATCTATATTTATTGGCGACACCTCAGGGGCGGAGCCGTTAGTATAGCACTGCGATCGATTATTTACGACGAATGTGACCGAGCTGTAAGTCGAATTATCACCAGCATGTCTAACTTCCATCAACGCGAGAAGATATAACTATTCTCTTACGCAGTTTTGTGGGCACGGCCTCTAACCAGTTGTCAGCCAATCAGAGAATTGCCTAAATGTTTTATTTCGGTAAAGCCTGATTGGCTGACAGCTGGTTCCAGGCCACGCCCACAAAAGTGGAAACCTCAGCCCGGTTTAGCCGAGCCTTTCCAAGGTATATTGTACTAGCCGCGGGCTCTGCTTTGCTTGGAATAATGTAAGTGACAAAACCTCTGTCAAAATAATGACGCTACGCACCAGACGACTATACTTGTGCTTTCGTCTCGTTTCGCTACTTGTTCATTACACAACATGTTAGGTTGATACATGTATTTCAATGTGTATAGAATATTTTCAGACTATGATAACACGTTCATAAAAGCTATCACGATCTTTCATGTTCTTTCGACATACCTAGTTTTGTCTACGAATTTTGCTTCCTTTATAAGACACGGGACCATCAAACGTATGTTAATCCCATAGGCAGCCATACTAGATTGCAGGGGACTCATTTTTGTGACGTCACGGCTGTTAATTAGCCCCACCAAAAAGCACGAAGTACTCATTTTTAGGTTGCCGTTTCAGAGATTAAAAGATTACATAGATGTTTTCAGAAAATACCGATGAATAATAGAGGGAATATCATTTCATGTAATCTTTAAAGATCTAGACTTATAAATGTATGAATACATTTGTATGATACCTCTGTGAAAGCCATGCGCAGTTCCTCCCTACTGATAGTCGAGGTGTCGTCTATATTTTCGCCCTTCAGACTTGTCAGAAATTTGTCGATGAGGCCCCGGATTTTCTTCCTGTTCTCCATGGCCTCGACTGTTTCAACAGTTTTCTTGTCTTCGTACGCCCTATGGATATATGCATTAGCACATTTTGCATTGACTTTTTACTTAAAGCACATAGGCCACTTTATTCTATAAAGCAACATAGCCTCATTTTATATAACAATAATAGTATGATTCAGAAACCATATGCGTTTACGACATAAAGACGCGGTTCTCCCATTATAAACAAAATATGAACGCCCCGTAACTTATAAAACTACAAAGCATACTTCCCATTTGATTTCTGCCGCCAGGTAACGTTATAGTAAACAGGGTAGCCAGTTCCAAAACTGCTACCTTGCTCACTGTAACGTTATGAGCTGGAAATTAACTTGCGACAGGAATCAAGAGCTGGAAGTATGATTTGTAAGATTTGATGTCCAATAACACCAGAAATGGTGTCTGCCTTGTACAAACGTCTATTTTCATTGAATGATACTTAATAAAATAGTTGTTTGTAATCAGTAACTTTGGTAGTTTAGTGTTATTGGTGACGCATGAACTTTAAAGGCTACGTACCTTAGAAAATTATGTTTGTCACATTCTTATAGGGCGAAATAACAATGTTTTCCTCACCTGGCTGCCTCGGTGTCAGGCCTTTTCTTCTCATACAGCCTCTCTTCCTGTGTCAGACGATCACAGAGAACTTGCTGGTATTGCTCAATGTCGTCATCAGAATACTGGCAAAGGAGACATTTTGCTCTTCGTTAGAAATACGCATTCAATTCTTGAAAATTGTCATGATCAAGGCAATTCAACATTTTAAAAAATTGATTTAAGACAAAGACAATGCGGCACTAGAATCAAGTCAGTCACTTTCTTTAACAGTGTCTCATACAAAGAACAATAAACTTGATAAACTTCGCAATGGAAGTAACAATGATTAAATGGAATAATAACATATGATTTGAGTGAGTGGGGATCATCCTACAGTTCACTCGCAGGACAACCTTCCTCCTGTTACAGATTACGAAATGATTATTACGAACAGTGCAATAGACCTCTTTCCAGTTACGGCGGCCATTTTGAATTTCCCGGGGTCAGCTGAGCACAAAATGTACCACCAAGGATGGAATACCTATGTTACCCGACCCACCCTGAGCCTCACTTTGGTGCATGATCCCCAGCTGACCCCGGCCGGGAAATACAAAATGGCCGCCGTAACTGGAAAGAGGTCTATTTCATAAACACCTACCAGCATGAGTCCGATAGTTTTCGGGTTCAGGGTCTCGAAGCGGTTGGAACGGTGCATACTCTTGCTGAGGTGTGCAAGGTCATCCAGTCTGTTGAAGAACGAGTCTTCTTCCTCCATGGAGAGCCACCAACCTAGACAACAAACAGTCACAGAATCTTTTAACCTTCTCCCTGCTGCCTGACTCTGTAACCAATAGAAATTCGGGCACCAAATGGCTACTGCAGTGTGCTAAAGGTTAGAAAGGTTGAAATAATTATAACCTGCTTGTCGCCAACAAACTGAATTGTGTCACCAGATCTTAATTTTTTTCGGCATGCCGGTAAATTGTAGTATAGCTATATATTTTTACTCCAAGACAAAGGCAAATAGTAGTTGAGATATTACGAGATGTACTTACCATCGAAGGAGTGGAGTGGATAGTTGCAGACCACACCCCCGTCAACGTAGAACTCCTTTTTTCCATGGTAATCAGTCAACACAGGCTGGAACAGTCCTGGTGAAATACAACCGAAGACCATGTATTTGACACCGTGTACTTCTGTTTTCTCTTGGTGTGTGTGTGTGTGTGTTTGTTTGTTTGTGTTGGTGTCTGTCCGTGGTTATTTTGAATAAATTGTGAGCAGATTAACTAGCTGGAAGTGTGTGGGAAGATGGCCACAAAGACCAGACCTGCCGTAGTGGCAAAAAAAAAGTACAATTCAGAGGCGGAAAAACTGGTCGTAGCATGACCGTCCAGGTAATAGGGTCAATGGAAGAGACTATTAATTCACGGGGAGGAATCATTTTTGTTCTTCCTGTTTGTGTTGTTCAGTTCTATATTTTCAAATGCTAGACGAGTTCACTGTAGAGTCACAATGAACACATGTAATTTTGATCAAAACATCATTTGCATAATTAACGAACTCCATTAGAAATAGACATACGAAAAAGACATTTCACAGAATGGTGAGATTTTAAGACCCTTGCTGAGTAAGAATCAAGCCAAAGTACTTAGAAATCATTATGATATCCAACAGTGGTAGATCACAAAATGAGCCAACCCCGTACCAGTTACCAGTATGGTATCATAAGGGGATGAGGGCGAAAACATATTTTATTCCAACTTGTAGGAACTTGTGTATTGCGAGATAGTTTGACGAGTACTGAAAAAACCGAAGCCCAAACCTGGAATCGACATGGACATCCTGACAGCCTTGCGGATTTCAAGGTTGGGTGTGGTCTTGACGTGGCAGTATTCTTCTGTCATCTGATCCAAGTTGGTCACCACGATGCATAGTTCTATCCCACTCATTTTGTACAGCTGAAACACGAAGCAGTGTTGAGACAGGCTTATCATAGTTTTTATTTGTATTTCTTACTAAGACCACAGCAAGTACTTTTTATGGATGACATCAGCACGCCCATTGATTTTCGCCTGATTTCGAAACAGAAAACAAGAAATTTCATTGCCCTCCGACGGTGGTCAACATGCCAAAAATTTGCAAATATGTCGTAAGCGTTGACAGTCTAAGGTGTTTCCTTGCATATGAATACCTAGTGTAGATCCTGCCCATGATGGTATATAAACAAGCTGTTTCTGCATTTGTTCTGTATTCTGTTAATTGACCTGTTCTAGTTAAAGGCAGGCTAAACTTAATTTCGTAAAGCATACTGCAGTATGTTGAATATACCACTAAGACTAGTTCTGACTTCTTTTACATGAGTCCATCATAGATTAGCGTTTTTACAATATTTGAAATTCGCGGTGTGGTGATGTTATACTGTCAATGTCCAAAGACCTTTGACCTTTGTGACGTCAGATTCCGAGTCGGCCACACCTGCACCATTGGAATTGCTCCAGACGCCATTCCTCCGACTCGGAATCTGACGTCACAAAGGTCAAATGGATTTGGACATGGCCAATATCACATCACCATACCGCGAATTTCAAATGTTGTAAAAACGCTAATCTATGATGGACTAGTGTTAAACAAGTCAGAACTGGTCTTAGTGGTATATTCAACAAACTGCAGTATGCTTTACGAAATTAAGTTTAGCCTCCCTTTAATTGAGCTGTATACACAAGGTGTTTCATCGTGTAGTTGCTTCAGCTGATGGTACAACAACCCTTTTTCTGCATTTTTTGTAGTTAGTCTATCGAGATGTACACACATCTACAAGGACATGTTTACTGTTGAATCAAGGAGGTTTTAAATTATATATGAATGAATACAGGACTAATAGACCAGTTGGTCATGATATCATATTTCGTCGCCTCAATTCTTCTTAAACAAGAATAATCAGCTCCAGTCATGAGCCAGAATAAAGAAGAATATAAACTCAGTCATGTTTGGGACCGCATTCTTCACAGTGCAGCAGCGACACCTAGCTGCAGTATGAAGTAGAACACTGCCCTGAAGAACGTCGACTAGATTGATTTAAAACATACGATTGTAGGTGCAAAAAGAACTCTGTTGTCCAAGACTTTCATGAGTCCGGATATCCCTAGCCATACGTTGGAATTGAACGCTAATAGAGATCTAAACAAACAAACAAAAATTAAGGCTTTGACTTGACAAACAAACAAACAAACAAACAAACAAACCTGCTTGAAGGTGATATCGGGGTTCCCTTGGTGGTCATCCGTGTGTGTGAATTTCTCCAGAATACTTCCAAAGAACTCGTAGAATCCGTCGCCTGTTTCCCAACCGAAACGTCTGTAAAGATTGACGGGCTTGACGAGAGTCTGCAGGTATCCTCCTGTACATATATATACAACCATGGAATGGAATGGACGGGTCGTTCTGTTCCTACGCAGCCTTTATAGCTATAGCGTTATAATATGCGACACCTATCGGCCACCGTGAAGTAGAACCGGTCAGTATTGCCCTGAGAAATGTCGGCAAAGTAAAACACTTGGACCCCATGACGAAGTTTGATCTTTATTTCAACAAAAAGCAAATATTGCTCACCTCATTTTGTAGACACTTAGCCAAGTGGATTACACATCGAATCCGATAGAACTGACCCGCATCCGTTTCATTTTTGCGGTGTTAACGTTCCCAATCCAATTGGTTTTCCCTGGATAGGATTATTCGCGATCCTCCTCCGGGAAATAGACTGAGTGGATAGAAACGAATTCAATCCGATCGAAAAACGAGTGTAAACGCAAATTAAGTGGATACAATTCCTTGGATTTCGACCGGTCCCGGGAGAGTAAGGTCTACCAGGTAACGTTACGTGTGGTCCCATCGCGCACACGAAATCGAAAACCAAGACACGCCAGATAGTGTTTAATACTAGTATTTTTTTGTCAACAATGCCCCGCAAGAAGACTACTTCAACTTCAGATGCTGATTGCCATCTGGATAAAGGAGGAGATGCAATCAAACCTTGGAATATGGCACAAAAACAGGGACAGTTTAGAGAGGGCCTGCATGCCCCTTTTACGTAGAGCGTAATCGGCCGTTTTAATTTTACGTACTAGAGCGTTGCCGACCACTCCATAATTTAGCGTAGAGCGTAGGGAGGCTTTCTGAATTTAGCGTATTACGTAGCCGGCCCTCCGAATTTAGCGTAGAGCGTTGTCGGGACCCCCCATGCAGGCCCTCTTTAGATCACTCAGGTTTTTTTTTTAATTTGAACGGGGTCTTTAATCCACTTGGCGAAGAGTAGTGTGAACGCAAAAATTGATTTGGATCGGGTCATTTCTATTCACTTGGAGGTTTAAACCACTTTTTTGGGAGTGTGCTTGGGTAGAATCCGCTTAACTGCACCACCCATTTTTCAGCGTTTTTGATGCAATTATCCGGCTGGTGCAATTATGCGAAATGCCCAGCTGGACCGCACCACCATGGGCGAGGGTGTTGTTACTCAAAACAGTTTTAAACATATTGGCGGTATTGCGCCTTTACACCGGCAGGTATTGGCTCTTTTGTACCGCGTTTGCCGATTATAGCGCAACTTTTCAGTTAACTTGTGGAGGATTTTTGAAAAAAAAAATGGTGCAGTTATCCGGCATTGGTGACAATGCGCGGTGCAGATATGCGGAGTCACTAACAATGCAGTGAATGGGAACCGGTTTTTGGATATGGGATTCGGTGCAATTAAATGGAGGGTGCGTTTATCCGAGGTGCAATTAAGTGGCTTCTTCTGTACTATGTACATACCGGAAATGAGAATCTTGCCCAGATCCACTTCCGCCTGTTCCGCCACATCCGCACAGCTGAGTCCGAGCGCCACGAACGTCGCGGTAATGGCTCCCGCACTCACGCCGGAGACTCTTTTGATGTTTTGCAAGATTCCAGCAGACTCCAGGACCTGAGAATAATTTCAAATATTTCTTTCCTTTCTAGCAGAACCATGGTGCTACATGAAACAAGACTACAGCATGTCCAGAGCCAAATTTTGAAACAACGGAAGTTCTGCTGCAGTAAAAAGGTCGGGCACCAGGAGGCCCAAATCAACCATAATCGTCGGGTCCACAACCCTAACCCACATACCAAATATAATCACAATCCATACAGAGGTTCTTAAGATATTGCGACGACACACACACACGCATACACACACACACACGTGCGCACACATACACACACACATACACACACACGCGCGCACACACACACACACACACACACACACACACGTACACAGACAAACGGGCCCAAAACTATACCTCCATTTTTCATGGAGGTAATGAGCCGGTCGTACTTACCCGTAGCGCCCCAACATACGCCACTCCTCTGGCCCCACCTCCCTCTATAACCAGGTTCTCAAACGGAAAATCATAGTTTCCGAAGTCATTGTCCTGGGGTTGGTCCACATCAGTCACATCCAGCGGTACCTTCTCTTCTTGTGAGTGCCCATTCCCCATCTTGTATGGCCTACGTGGGAGAGAAAAAGAGACATTCCTAACAAGAAAGGCAATCATGCAAATGAGGTTAGCATAACGCACATTCCATTGGATTTACATTTGTATATTTAACCTCCTTGGATTTACATTACTCTCCAAGCAGAGGAGGGGTTCCGGCTGGTTTTTGACGTGTTTTTATGCGTTTTTGTCGGTCTTTCTACATTTTCTTGGGGGGGGGGGGGGTGAAGAGACCAAAAAAATGACAAAATGGAAACCCGACAAAAACGCCTAAAAATGTTTTTAAAAAAACAGAAACCCTCCTCTGCTTAGAGAGTATTTACATTCCCTAAGCTACCTACACCTCCAATATGACATCTATAGCATTTACCGTAAGTGAAATATACATTTTTGCATTAATAGAGCTGACACCCTACATCTACTTGTGTTCCTGTTTTGACAGAAGAAAGAAGAAGAGAGAAGAACACGCTAACAAAAACAACATATTTCCCTTATACCCCATACAGGGTATAGGGAAGGAAATATATCTATTTGTCACGGTTGGTAGATGGCGTTAATTAGTTTATCCGGTTGAGACCTGATCTTTATCATACTCTTGTTATGGCGGTGCTTTGTATTTGCAATAATCTCTTGATCCAAGAAAAATTCATGTATTTGCAATAATCTTTTAATGCACCAAGACAAAATATGTAGACGTTACGGTTGACCGAAATCAGCCGAAAATGTCCAGCGGCTGATATGTCCGGAATTTCGGGTGTGGCGCTAAATGTCCTCTTTACTAGATAAGGGTAGTGCGGGGGGGCTCCTTACGCTGGGTGGCCTAAATACGATGCGTCTTAAGCCCCTGTCACACTTGTGCATATAGCCGTTGCGTGTGAGTTGCGCATTGACATTTTTGTCATACGCCGGCGTGCGCACAATACGCACCTGATGCGTATCTCAATCGGTTTGTGGAAGTTTTAGGTACGCAGTCATACGCACAATATGGCCCAGTAGGTATGATAGTTTCGGTTATTAACGAAATTAAGCTAATACGCAAGTTATTCGTTATAAATAGCTTTCGATTATTTTGATGAATGTGCGAGGCACATCTAACATGTGAATAACGATATGTGGGTCACACATTCGTCAAAATAACCGAAAAATTCCAGAACTATTGTGCGCACGGCTGCGTATCGCATTTTGTCCATACGCAACTCACACGCAACGTTTATACGCTCAAGTGTGACAGGGCCCTAAAGTAAGTACATTAGTCTCTCAAGTTTGCAATTATGGCAACATTTCTGATGTTGCTTTTCGCGCTTTCCCTCAAAAACCCTTCTAAGAATCAACGGATATACGGTTACACTAGGCGAACCAGCATATCAGCACATAACATATTTTTCTGTTTGTGCCTAAGTCATGAATCCGGGATATGTTAAACTTTACTCGGTAAGATAATGTCTGAAACAGGACGCCCGTCAACTGTTTGAGTGCGGAATGCCAATAAACAAACAGTGTCAATAGGTTCAACAATAAGCACCTGCCAAACCAGTCTGCAAAACAATATTAATACATGTACATAACGAACGTTATATGGTCCGTGCACGTGAAATAACTCCCTGGACCTCATCCTCGGAGATATATATGCCATTGGGAATGCTGCCAGAAGCTGTCACTACTACCAAACAATGTGTAGCACCATACATGTAGGTAGCGGGTTATTTTAAGGCCCCATTTCCATGGGGTGTCCCTGTGGTGTAGTGGTCTGCGCCTCTGCTACTCTGCCACATCTGGTTCAAATTACTTGGACCAGATCTAGAAGGACTGGGGTTCAAGCCCCAGGTAGGACACCTCTGGACAAGAGGCGGATTGAGTCATACCAAAGACTTTATAAAAATGGTACGTACTTTTGAAACAGTATGGAAGTTAAACACACTCCACTGCCAGTGGACTAGCCCCCTGCTGCAGTGATTGCACCACAGTGTGGCCCCAGGGCTATGAAACGGAGATGGTCGCCGCCCTATAGATCAATTATGGTGTGGGAGGATTTTAAATTTAACTAACTAATTTCCAATAGACGTTGTTCGCAGAGCGCCAGTAAAAAAGTATTAGGTAAGTGGTAGAGGTAGTCCCATAGCCTTTGTGAGGCCTTAGCTATAGGGATAGTGGGTTGTTATCCACTGTGTCTAGGGTGCGGTATTGGAAGGCGGTCCCACCCACTCCTTTCACCATCTTATACCTCCCCAACTGAAGTCAGGTACCCATTTTTACATCTAGGTGAAGTGAGGAAATTTGTGTAAACAGCCCTCCCCAAGGGCACAACATCGGTGGTACTCAACCATCGTACCATACTTCAGTGCACCGTTGTACAAGATGCCAACGTTGTTCTACCTAGCGACCTACATTCTTTGCAGCCCAATTCATGGATGGTCTGCCTTCTGTCGACGTCACATGGTTGAGAAAACAAGTTCTCAATACATTACGTTGCGCGACTTGCCTTTGCTAATGTGCCGTATCATTTTTGAGTTACAATAATCAGCATTCTGTGCTTTGCTAGGACTTGACTCCAACTTGATTTAATTAGATCAAATTTAACGTTGTTGTTAATTGTTGGCCAATCCCCGTTCTTGTTTTGTGTTGCCTATTAGAGCGTGGACTGCTGAATACATAGGATTGTTGATATAGAGTGACCTTACATAATCTCCTAAAACATTGCGTTAAACCTCAGAAAATATTTAGGTCACTACACCTCATTTAGAGCCTCTCATTCGTAGCTATTTCCAGACTATATTCTAAACCCCCCTATTATATTACGATATTACAAAAAAACAAACGTTGTGAATTCATGGGTTTTGAAAGTGACTGTACTTGTAAGCTCGCTACGGCGTTGCCTATTCAGTTTATATAGTCAACCATAACATAACATAACACAGATGGCACCGCCCAGTCATGCCGAGACTTGTACAATGTACAAGGACGACTCGAACAATGGCCAACTCGGCAAATCTATTCGAACTCGGCCCCAACACTTTGGTCAATTCGGCCCATATCGCCCTAGTCAACTCGGCCCACCACCCTGGTCAACTCGGCCAAACCACCAAATCTACATACACAAAACCTAGCAAAAACACTCACCTTCTAAAACGGAAACTTAGACAAGAAATAGTACCGTGGTAGAAAAATGTTGTGTTAGTACATTTTTCTAAACATTCCTAACAGTTATAGACATGTACAGGGCTTGGTATAGGCACAGATTTTTCTGTCCAAGTTGCTAGTGGTAGCTCCTTCGGCGGCTAACTCCTCTTGCCTTTTTTCAAGCAAGTCACGGACTCTGTGCACTGACTATGTACTCTCATATTCAGGGTGGGCGGGTTGGTGTTTGGTTCAGAGTTTACAAAATGTTGAAATCCTTACCTCCCTAGAAGCAAGTTGGAGTTAACAGCAATCTTCCAAGTGTTCAGAAGTCCAGGACAGTTGTTCGTCGATAGCTGTATTTCAGAAAACACTGTCACACCTGCACTCTTAAACCCACCTGTCGCATCACAAGGAGTCGTGACGCAGTATGTTGTGTACAAATCTGTTTAGTAATCCTGTGCGCTGATTGGACAGCAGCCGGTCAGACCGGTTTAACATTCCACAAATGGGCGCACTGATGAGATTCCACGGATGACATCCGATTCTCATTAATCATCTCGGAATTCACCACTGTGGCGACTCCTAATGCTACATAAAGGCCGGACTTGTCGTAAAAGTTGTTGGAAGTATCTATTGACAGGATGATCCTGCCAACAGCAGAAAAAAAGCACTGTTGACAGGACGATCCTGACGTTGAACAAAGGCAAAAGACCTTTTGTCTGTGTGTCTATTTTCCTTTTAAAAGACGGTGAGGTATGTGGATTACAGCATACATGCAATATAACTGAAAGCGCATGGGGGAGTAGTTTGTTGAGTTGAATTTTGTCCAAGGAGGTTAAGAAGGTTGTTTTCTAACTTCCTTGTACCGTCCAACGTAGCCGTACCAATCATCGTCATTCAAAACCTCATTATCCGGGACAGAGCCAAATGTGCAACTCATTGGAAGAAATTTCAGCTCTCCTAAAAAGAACAATGCAAGGCCTGTAGTAACTTTTTTCTCGATACGCGGTGTCGAATTACATAATTATGAAATGCGTCAGGCATGACGCTTTTAGGTAACTTGTTATTACGGCTTCAGGAGTCTATTCTGTTATGTCGCTGCATGGAAACCTATTTCATTGCTTTGTATAAAGGAAAGTAATAATCAACGTTACTAGTATGTCGTTCTTTGTTGCTCATGAGAACTGACTTTTGCATAAGATACTTCGACATGACCCGAATTGGACGGTCATAGGTACTGCACAATAATTGACAGCGCTACGTTACTGAAACAAGGTAACCTACATCGTGAACAAAGTTTGGCTACAATTACCGTATTTTATTTATAATCATATCTAATGTCATCATTTTAAGAACGCACGGTCAACGGTGTTGTAATAAGCTAAATCGTATGCACAAGAAAGGGCTTATCATATGTCAATGTAATAGTATTTCTCGTATCTTTATACAGAGAAGCATAGCTACACTCGTCCTTTTATCTATCATCCAATGAATTAACTTCAGCCATTCGCACAGAAAAGTGTTGAACATAAAATACTGAAAATAACGTGCAAAAAAACCGCTAAATTCCTATTTTCACTAAGCGTTTTTAACAAAACAGTGAGTGGGAATAACATAATCATCTTTTCTTCATAACCATACCGATGGCTTTCTAGGCCATATTCACTTTAATGTTAACATATTAGATGCCGTTAGTAGTACTTAATCTCCAAGCAGATCTACACCGGGCGCGAAAATCGTATATGCTAGCCAGAGAAGGTCCAGTCAGCCAGAGAGGGTCCAATCAGCCCTACACCGGGCGCGAAAATCATATATGCTAGCCAGAGAAGGTCCAGTCAGCCAGAGAGGGTCCAATCAGCCTTTCACCGGGCGCGAAAATCGTATATGCTAGCCAGAAAATGTCCAGTCAGCCAGAGAGGGTCCAATCAGCCCTACACCGGGCGCGAAAATCATATATGCTAGCCAGAGAAGGTCCAGTCAGCCAGAGAGGGTCCAATCAGCCTTTCACCGGGCGCGAAAATCGTATATGCTAGCCAGAAAATGTCCAGTCAGCCAGAGAGGGTCCGGGCTGATTGGACCTTCTCTGATTGGACCTTCTCTGGCTAGCATATACGATTTTCGCGCCCGGTGTAGATCTGTTTGGAGATTAAGTAGTACTAGCACAATGATCTTTTTCATAACCATTCCGATGGCTTTCTAGGCCATATACACTTAGAATGAAAACTTGTTAGATGCTGTTAGTAGCTGGACTATCTGGTACTCCGTTAGCAGCTGGACTTTCAGGCCCGCCGTTAGTAGCTGGGCTCCCCGGCTCTGGGGCTTTTTTCTGCCGAGGAAAGAACAGCACGCATCGCTGAAGGTTCTTCCAGCGACGTTGGCAACAGGTGTTCTATGAGATTTGGTCCGGGCGTGAGAATCGGTCCGGGCACCATATTTGGATCGATGACATGAAGTGGGCGTGTTCTAAAAACTGCGAAGGCCCACACATACAATGTATCATCGTGCATGAAGCACTAATCACGGAGTTCTGCTTACATTGGAGTAAGGTTTAACATAGTTAAAAGATATGAAATCAAAAGAAGACGTGTTCGTTTACTTATAAAAGCTACAATATTTGTACAAATAGTGTTTTCCTGTTCCAAATAAGAAACTACAGTCCCTAAAGAAACAAAAAGAAGCCTACCCTTATGACTGTTTAGAATTAATCGCCGAGTTAATGAACCTGATTGTAGTAACATAAGTCACTCTATTTGGAAGAGTGTAAGAGAGGACCACATTTCACGGGCGGACAAAATGTGATAGAAGGCCGTGAGAATCTGTCCGCCCTACTGAAAATCGCGGTATCGTTCCTCAAACCACTTTTCAAACATGTTTATCGCAACGTTAAGACTCAAGTACATATGTCCGAGTTGATGAGACTGATTGGAATAACCAAAGTCACTCCATTTGGAAGACTGTGAGGGGGAACTACATTTCACGGGCGGACCAAATGTGATAGAAGGCCGTGAGAATCAGGCCTTCTGGAAATCGCGGTATCGCTCATAAAACCACTTTTCAAACATCTTTATCGCAACGTTAAGACTCAAATAAGTTTGTCCGAGTTGATAAGATTGATTTTAGTAACTTAAGTCACTCCATTTGGAAGAGTGTGAGGGGGGCCACTTTCCACGGGCGGACAAAATGTGACAGAAGGTCGTGAGAATCGGTCTGCCGTACTGAAAATCGCGGTATCATTCATCAAACCACTTGTCAAACATATTCTATCGTAACGTTAAGACTCAAGTAGATATGCCCGAGTTGATAAGACTTATTGTAATAACCTAAGTAGATACATGTAACTAGGGAGCACACCCTAGCGCAAAAAAGCCAGTGGGAATGGCCCCTGCAACAATATGAAACTGTGTTTATTTGTGGAGTTGTAAATGTGTAATGTAAATATGTTGGTATGTTATGTATCGAATGAAAAAAAATTTACTACGACGCCATATATGGGGAAATGAACCACCTGCTATCATGGAATATCTGATTTGATTTATCTACCTACTTTGTATAATATGATTCGTTGTCAGTGCTTTGTTACAAGACAGTAAGGTAGAGCGATACATTAGTCTTCGTTGGTGAAGGTTGTACTTGTGGGCCTTCGTAGTTTTTAGGCCGCGCCCCGGACCGATTCTCACGCCGGACCATGTTTCATAGAACACCTGTTCCGGCAGACCTTGCGGGCTTCAGGTTGTTCTTTGCGATGTACGTCCGTAGGAACGCTCTTGCACCGGTGGCTCCTCTCTGTCAATAGGAAGAAAATTATTAAAATATCTTCAAGTGATTTTCATAGATTTTCTTATGCTAGATCGAGGGCATTCGTTTACGCAGGGCCACGCCCGTGGTCTACACAACATACCTTGGGAAGACTCTGCTAAACCGGGCTAAGGTTTCCACTTTGGTAGGCGTGACCTCTAAACAGCTGTCAGCCAATCAGAGAGTCGCCAAAATTTTCCGTATGGTAAAGCTGATTCTCTGATTGGCTGACAGCTGGTTATAGAGGCGCGACGAAAGTGGAAACCTCAGCTCGGTTTAGTCAAGCCTCTCTACGATATTGCACAGACCGTGAGCGAGGCTTTACTTGAAAGACTTATCAAGACAACTAGGTACGGCATACTAGATCGCAAATTGTACTCCTTGACCAGCTAACTCCAATGACATGTTATCTCTGTATTTGGCTTTTGTGTACTATTGTTTCAGCGACCTGTGGAGCCTGGTAGAGGCTAAGTTACATTGGGAGCCAGACTTGGGGATCGGGCCAGTTAGGCAGGTGGGTACGGGCCGGTCAACTCTTTCGAGCTAGAACTCCCCCGTAGAGATACTTAAGGTCGGCGGGCTTACTGCCTTGGGCCGCCGATGAAAATGTCTAACGACCTGATCCTCAAGTCTGGTTCCCAGGGTAAGGCTAGGTACGGTAGCCTGTAATCCATCCTATTTAGCTTCCGGCCGCTACCCTAGCTCCGCTGCACTACCCAAGCTCCGCTGCCGGCCAGCGAACGGGAAGCTAATAAGGCTGGACTCCAGGCTAAGGTACGGCAAACACCATAGTAAAGTTAACATCGTGAATGGTCCATAAAGCGTTATCTCTCGTGCACCTTCCAACTGCTGTGAAAACTGCTATTTGGCGACAATAATGATGATTATGATGCATTGCTAAGATCTACCTTGAAGAGGAACATCTTATCTTCGTCCTCCAGCTGAAAGTCTGTCGTCTTCACGTAGTCACTGTCCACCCCAATACTCCTCTCCATGTCGTCAACCTGAGATAAAGTCAATCATGGCTTCCGGTCAGTTGTATGATAGAGAAAGACGGCTGTTGCCTAGGCTACCACTGCTCTTTGCAGTCATATCGACTGCAGTACTGTGCAATATATAGTCAATGTATGGTTGTCACTTTGTATATTTACAACCGTTCATGACTAATAAGATCCTTGTCGGCGGTTGGTTCTGTTACAGCCTACTTGAAAATGTCTACGACAATTAAAAAACGTACGACGTTCTAAATTTCCGCCTTTCCTCTCAAATAGTTGTGAAGATACATGAAAAAGAAGAGGAAAAACATTTATTTATTGGCGACACCTCTGGGGCGGAGCCTTTAGTATAGCACGGCGATCGAGTATCTACGACGACCGCACTGTAAGTTTCCCTACGCACCTTGCGGTACACCTTCTTCCCGATGACTCCGAGGAGATCCAAGTACTTCAGGGTGTAGTCCGTGAGACTTGAGACATGCTGCCTCTTCGCTTCCATTCCTTTAGTCAGCCAGCTGAAGCCTCGATTCGAGAAGAACTGGTGAACTTCCTGGAAGGTCAGCTGTATAGAGGAAGCCCAGACGAAAAAAAAAAAAAAGTTAAAAAACAGTTCAGAAACAGACAAACTTTTGATCTTGAATATAGCTACAAACATTGGCTAAATAATTCTTCTCTAGCTGAAAAAATAACAATCGTACATTGTCACAAGAATCCATAAAATGTTCTATGTATACATATATGTAACATCAATGAAAGAAATATGTATATATAATATTTGCATTCTAAGCGTGCAAAAGTTAATGTGAAAATTACAGAACCTTTCCATCTTTGTCAGCGTCTATTTGATCGAAAAGTTGGTCGACGGAGTATGCCTCCCCAAAGAGCCTCTTCTTTTCTTTGTCAGTCAGAGAGTTGTTTCCTGCCTGTGAAAAGAAGATATGACCTGATTGGCTGACAGCTGGTTGGAGGCCACGCCCACAAATCTGCGCACGCGTAGAGAATCTACGGATTTTTGTGGGTGTGGCTTCTAACCAGCTATCAACCAATCAGAGAATTGCCTGAATGTTTTTCCTTCAGTAAATCCTGATTGTTTGACAGCTGGTTACATGCCACGATCACGTGCACAAAAGTGGAAACCTCAGCCCGGTTTAACAGAGCCTTCCCAATCTATATTTTATAGGCCACGGCCTCTGCTTTACTTAGGAAAATTTATGTGACGAAACATATGGCAAATGGCACTCTCCATTATACAACTACAATTGTTCGTTCGTCTCGTTTCGCTACTGTATTTATTATACAACATTGGTTTGGTTTGGTTTATTCGCACATATTAAAATCAATTTTACATAATAGAACAAAACAAAAACATGTGCTGGGGGAAGAAAAAAGCCATAGTGGCTTATACAAGGTCTTCCCCCATCTAAATTAACAAAAATAACATAAATCTAACAATTCATAATATAATTATAGTAGTAAATAATAACAATAACAAATCAGACAATAATAATACTAACAAAATACTAACAGAATAGTAATTGGTTGTATATAAAAAAATTATATATCAAATCATAGCATATTTCGATAACGAAATGATGGAGATTACAGAGTCCATCGCAGTTAGCAAAATAACAATAATGTAATAATCTATAACATAACTGTAGTAATAAGTGATAACAATATCATATCAAATCATACGATAATAATAGTAACAAATGATGACAATATAATGATTGATTGCATACAAAAATAAGAATTAGATATCAAATCATAGCATAACTCAATACTGAAATGAATACAACATGCTAGGTTGATACATGTATTTGAGTGTGTATATAATATTTTCAGACTATCACGATCTTTCATTATCTTTCGAGTTTTGTCCATGAATTACGTTTCCTTTATATAAATATGGGGCCATCAAACGTAGGTTATTCCCATAGGCAGCCATACTAGCTAGTAGGGGATTCAGTTTTGTGACGTCACGGTCTGTTGTTAATTAGCCCCACCAAGAGGGCACAAAATACACATTTAGATCGCCATTTTCGGCCGAATTCTTTCAAGACAATTGATTTAAAAATTACATAGATGTTTTCAGAACAGACCAACTTTTACATGAATGATAGAGGAAATTTCATTTCATGTACTCTTTAAAGAGTTAGACTTATATAAATGTATGAAAAATATACCTCTGTGAAAGCCCTGCGCAGTTCCTCTCTACTGATAGTCGAGGTGTCGTCTTTATTTTCGCCCTTCAGACTTGTCAGAAACTTGTCGATCAGCCCCCGGATTTTTTTCCTGTTCTCCATGGCCTCGACTGTTTCAACAGTCTTCTTGTCTTCGTACGCTCTGTAAGCAATGGTAAATTTTGTATTTTTATTACCAAACAAGAGAAATAACAAGACCTATTTACAACCTAAAAAGCATGACCATAGTTTGTCCAGAACACGAGATAAAAAACCGGAAGTTCAGCAGCAATATCTAGGGAAGCCGTTAGGGGGCCCAAATTTGTATTACCAAACAAGAGGAGTAACAAGAGCTATCTACCACCCAAAAATCATGAACATAGTATGTCCATAACACGAGATACCAAAAACGGAAGTTTCGCTGCAATATTTAGGGAAGCCGTTAGGGGGCCCAAACTTATATAACCAAACAAGAGGAGTAACAAGAGCTATCTACCACCCAAAAATCGTGACCATAGTTTGTCCAGAACACGAGATAACAAAACCGGAAGTTCAGCAGCAATATCTAGGGAAGCCGTTAGGGGGCCCAAATTTGTATAACCAAACAAGAGGAATAACAATAGCTATTTACCACCCAAAATCGTGAACATAGTTTGTCCAGAACACGAGATAACAGAACCGAAAGTTCCGCTGCAGTATTAAGGAAAGCCGCTAGAGGACCCAAAATCTAAACGTTTCCCGTTTCTGTCACAACTTGCCATCACACCAAATATTAAACCACTCCACCGAGCCGTTCATACAAACAGGCACACTCACAAGACGCTACTAAAAATATAAACCCCCGTGACATTTAATCGAAGTAAATATCAATTTACATAAGGGCTTCGCAACCATCCCTTAATAGAGAAGGGAGGGGTTCTATCTGCATAACATGACGTCACAGAAGAGATGGATTGCTCATTTCTTGACAAAGACGGGAGTTTGAGAGTTACAAATGTTGTTGTGTCAGTCACATTTTGCTGTTGGAAATTACTGTTCGACGTTGTTTCCATCAAATTTTGTATCTATCTTTGTAACACTTCCAAAAATCTTTTTTCTTATTTTTCTTGTTTTCTTATGCTGAGAAAATTTGAGAATGATTTTCCCATACAAAGGAAAGAAAATTCAAGAAACCTTCTGGGAAGTCTTGTCTATGTCAATTCTTACACAAAGAATTTTATCCTTTTTTGTTCTGAATTTAAGAAAATATTTTTAGCATGCTTTTTTCCAATAAGGATTTTCTAGAAAAATAAGAAAAAATTGCTTTCTCTGGCTTAATATAAGATTTGTTTTTTGTTTCGTCAAATTTACATTCTTATAGATTCTTCCCATAAGTTATTTTTTCTTGAAAATTAGATTCAACTAGAATTATTTTCTTGAACTTTCTTGGTTTAAGTTAACTTAAGAAAAAAATTCTTAGGTACAATTCTTGTTTGTGCTTAAAAGAGGGATTCTTGTAAACAGAACAATATTCTTGCTGAGAGAAATTTTCTTTGTAGAAGGAAAAATAAGAAAATTAAGAAAAACGATTTTTGGTAGTGTATGTGCGGTTGCAGGGCGAAAGGGTGTACAGTTTTCCCCCTGACCTGGCCACCTCAGTGTCAGGCCTCTTCTTCTCATACAGCCTCTCCTCCTGTGTCAGACGATCACAGAGAATCTGCTGGTACTGCTCAATGTCGTCGTCAGAATACTGTACCAATGTAAGAAAATAAGCATTCAATCCTTGAATTTAGTATCGTCATTATATTATTTTATGTCACTTGTACCACAGCATTTTAATGATACCGCAAAGCCTCGCTAGCGGCTTGTATGATTTATTTTTAGCTGGTAAGGCTCAGCTAAACCGGGCTGAGGTTTCCACTTTTGCGGACGTGGCCTCCAACCAGCTGTCAGCCAATCAGAGAATCACCTTCTCTTCAGACAAAGCCTATTCTTTGATTGGATGACAGCTTGAGGCCACGCCCACAAATGTGGAAACTTCAACCCTCTTCAGCTGAGCCTCTCAAATTTATATTGAATAGGCCTATCATATCGAATAGGCCCTGCACAGGAGAATGGTCTATAGTGAATGTGAGGTTTCACTGACACCTACCAGCATGAGTCCGATAGTTTTCGGGTTCAGGGTCACGAAGCGGTTGGAACGGTGCATACTCTTGCTGAGGTGTGCAAGGTCATCCAGTCTGTTGAAGAACGAGTCTTCTTCCCCCATGGAGAGCCACCAACCTAGACAGCAAACAGTCACAAAATCTTTTTAAATTTCTCCTTGCTAACTGTAACCAATAGAAAATTGAATTGGGTGCCAACGGGCTACTGCAGTGTGCTAAAGGTTAGAAAAGTTGAAATAATTAAAAACTTCTTGACATCAACAAACTGAATTGTGACACTAGACCGGTTTCAATTTTTTTCCGGAATGCCGTTACATTGTAGTATGGCTAAATATCCTTTACTTCAAGACAAAGGCAAATGAGTCACACAACGGCATGGGATGTACATACCATCGAAGGAGTGGAGCGGGTAGTTGCAGATCACACCTCCATCAACGTAGAACTCCTTTTCTCCATGGTAATCAGTCAACACAGGCTGGAACAGCCCTGATAAAATATTGCAATACAGGCTTATAAGTAAAGAGTATCATCTTCAGCCTCGTTTTGTTGCATGACCCCGAGCTGACCATGGGCCATGAGTAAAAAATGGAAGTATGTAGGAAGACAGCCACAAAGTCCAGACCTGTCGTAGTTGCATTAAGGTTCCGGTTCGGAATTGTTTTGACCAAGGACCTAAAGAGTGCGTGAAGATAAGACGCAAATCCTAGGTTTTCTCGTTAGTTTTGGCTCCCGATTTCTCGGCTATCGCTATAGCAGTGTATAATCTTTTATATTTCCTGAAAGACCCGATGTTCGTAGCGTTTTACGGTTTCGGAGTTTTGGTTGTCCGCGAAGACTTCCTGGTATTAGTGCGCGATGACGGTAACGCGGCCTTGTCGCCTGATTACCCGAATCGTGCGTTCTATGTGAGTTTTGCATGGTTTCGCACCATCGGGGATTGCGGAAAACGTATCCTCAAGATTTTCTTCATTTGTACATATTAGATAGACAAGATGTTGGCCTTTATTGTCATACCAGTCATTATCCTAGGAAAACTTTTAATTTCTGTGCAGCGGCCTGTGAAGAATGCCCCTAAACTAGTAGTTTTTGGTTGAAATCTTGAATTTAATGATGGTTTTTATGAAAAATAACGTTTCCACAGAAAAGGTCAACTGGGTATGTCGATTAGCGGGAAGGTGTTTATTTCTACCAGAAACATTGCATTATCCGGAAAACGATGTTTGGAGAAGCGCTAGCCCTTTTCTGACAGGCAGTCGAATCAGCCCAAAATCGTAAAAGAAACTCCGAACCGAGACCTTAATTAGGCGGGTTTTGTTATTAATTAAGAATTTTATATGGGATTTCTTTACTTAGAAATTAACCTTGTTATGGTTACTAACGAAAAAAGTGGAAAAACCCTTCCGTTCCCCACTTGCTTCTGTCCTACGGGCGTTTTTATCAGTCATGCAGTACCTGCCCCCCTCCCCCTTCTCCGCTGTTATGACGTCATTCCGGGGTCAAATTCAGAGGTCAAATTGCCTTCCTCATTTCAGACTTGTAATTGTCGGTTTTTTTTCGCCAAGAAGATGGCACATGAACGAAACATTGATGTACATAACCCTGTCTTCCGTCTGGATCACCAATTTCTTCTACCCATAGCCAATATAGCACATTTAGCACGCTTCCAAACTTTCAATTCAAGTTCACCACTTCGCCGCCTTGGCAAGTCGTGTCTTCTATGTTCAGCAAACAATTAATTAATAACTTGCTATGCAAAAGTTTTCCATTGGTGACTTTTATGTTGAAGAGCAGGCGGATATAATCGAAAAAAGGTTAAAGAATTTTGAAGCTATGTGTTAATCGGAGGTCATCCGGTCAGTTGGCACGCGGTCCGAATCACACATTGCGCCTTTTGACTCGGACTGGAGAGGAGATGTCGTCGACGGACTTTTATCTTAACCCTCTACCAGACGACTTTAGAGAGAAACTGAGAGCGAAGCTACAGAAGAAATCTGTCAGCACAGAGACTGGCTGTCGTCTGTGGACAGGGTACATTGAAAACGGCGGCCGCGGGTACGGCAGCCTCAAGGTGCCGTCGCACGTGGAAGAAGGCCGTGTGACACTCCAAGTCCACAGGCTGGCATACTTCGTTGAAGTGAACATTAGATTGACGCCATCGACACACGTCAGTCACTTGTGTGGAGTCAAGGCCTGCGTTAACGTTGACCACCTGTCTTATGAACCGGCCGTCGTCAATTCCCAACGTAATACCTGTTTCGCCGCGGGACAGTGCTTCAGTCACGGCCCATACAGGGCATGTTTACTCCTACAGTAGGTCAGTTTCATTTTTACTTTGTCCACTAACCCCCCCCCCCCCCCCACGCACGCACGCACGCACGCACGCACGCACGCACGCACGCACGCACGCACGCACGCACGCACCCTTATCGTTATTTTATTTCCTTCATTCATTCCTTCCTTCCTTCATTCATTCATTCATTCATTCATTCATTCATTCATTCATTCAAAATAAAGACGGCAGAGACTGTGTACAATTTAAGGCCAAACGTGATTAATCTTTATTTCTTGTCATGAGCTGCTGTTTGCCTCTCAAGGCTGCAGATATGAGTGTTCATCCTCGTAGCGTAGGTGACACGCGGGGGCCGGGGTCTCGGGCATAATCTTCTCCACTCTCTTCGATGGTTGGCTTAGGGAAGTCTTCTTTCGCTTGCGACGGTGCTCGTCGGACTGCTGGCGGCGCTTGTCGGAGTGTGCTTGTCTGTCAATCTGCAACAGCCGGCGAGCCGCTTCACCACCTGAACGGGGCCCGACCCCGAAATGTTGTCCTAAGCGGGCGATTGATTCACCCACCCCTCCAACAGCCGCGGAGTGCACGGCACTGAATGCCCTCATCTCTGCCAACTTCTTGAAAAGAAGATACTTAGGCAGAGACTTGTGCATGCACCTGTGCATAGCCTCGACGCAGTTGGTGGAGCGCAGGTAGCGCTGTCGCGTTATCCTATCGTCAGATAACTTTGCATCTAAGACGACTTCCAACAATTCAACTCTATCCTCCGCAGTCAACAATAGGTATTGCTTTCTGGGGAGGTATTTCGGAATGTGTACCAGATCAACTGGCGTGCAGCGGCACACAAAGGAAACATAAAAACACTTTGTGTGGTTTCCGGAGTAGCAGTCCAAGATGTTGTATTTTGCGGCCCAAACAGCTGTGTGATACTTGAAGTCGTCGGTGGGATGTGCGTATCTGGCTCCGTTTAGTTCCCCTGAACAGCGAGAGGCGATGGCTTTTGACAAGACTGTGCAGAAGGCCTTACGCGTCTCTTCTGTAACCTTGCCATTAAACCCCACCTTCCCTGTCAAAAGTTGGGAACTGAACTTCGCCTTGAATACACAGGCCCGCTGGCGACGCGAAGTATGCACTGTGCAATCTTGTTGCTCAATGATAAAGCCGGGCTGGAGGTTGTGTGTAGCCGATTGAAAACCTCTGAAAATTTGTCCACAACCGTCGGTTACAAGAGCTTTGAGCAGAAGTGGTGAAGAGTTAAACATTTGTTGGGCAACTTTGCCACCTAACCATTCTTCCGCGTTGCCAATGGGTGCTGATTTTGGATAAGCGGATGCTGCTCCGACCGCCGCAAATTTGTTTGCAAAGCCAAATCCAATTATCATCTTCTTCGCTGTTTCACTTTCTCTAACGGGAAGCGCTACCTGCGTGGACTTCTGATGGTAACCCTTGTAACAAGGGTTATTGAAGACCCCGTCGGCTGCTGCAGCGACAGCCACAGGCTTGCCGTCCTCAACCTGGTCGCCGCGCAGCTGCATGACTGTCCGTAAGGTCGACCGGTTGTCTGCAAGCGCCTGCTCTGCCACGGATATAAGTGGCCCCGCCATCCCAGTCGACAGGTTGTGCAGGCTACTTTTTGTGGGTAGCGACAGCTCGACACTGCAAAACAGCGTATGAACCGACGCCGCCCCAACCGGGACCTTCGTCAAGCCCAGCGCCAACTGCGCATTTTTCTTTCCCGGCAACGGTCCTCGGGTGTGACCAGGAATCCTTTCCCCCTCTTCGTACATCTTCTGTCGTGGACGAGTAAAGCCACACCGCTCACATCGGATAGCCTCCCAGTATCCCATCCCAAACTTCCTTTCCTGTGATACTGGCATCCTCATGAGGACTCTGCAGCCCGGGCTCACGTCACTGTGTGCATTGGAAAAAGCGGACACTGCGTCAAGGAAGATAATACTATTGAATACCCTATCTTCGGTTACGACTGCAGTGCTAGGCGCACCTGATAGGCTCTCTAGTAGTGTAGGTGGCCGGGTTTTGGGCCTGAGCCCACCAGGTGTGTCGTCCTGAGACGGACGTCTGGCCAGACTGCACATCTCACCGTCCACACGCTTATATTTGTTGTAACTAGGGGCATCTGTCTCTATGTCATCGTTATCAACTGCTCGGTCAGCACTGAGGCGTTTTACATTATTTCCGACTTCAAAAGGTTTCGGCGGCTTTCGCTTTTTCGGTCTTCCACCTTTATTTATAGTGGCTTCATTTCTATTATCGGCTGGCAACACCGGTCCCTCCACGGTGACATCCCCGTAGTCATCGTCGGCCGGGTCTTCCGCTACTTCTATATCATTGCTGGAACTGACTTCGACTTCTGCTATGGAGCATGGGACACAGGTGTCTTGCCAAGCCATCATACTTACCTTTTTTGAATCAAAGAACCGTTACACGACCGTTCCATTCTTCGGAGTTGTGTTGGAGACGCGTGGTTTCCAAGGAGAGCATAGCAACGCTATCTTCCTCGAACTCAGAGTAGTGACGTAGGTATCCGACACCCATCTACGGACGTAATTTGCGGCGTCCCGACGTTTTCTCGCATGAAAATACATGCTGTGTCGGTGCCATTGGTGGAACTAACCACCAGAAGATTTCTACACTCACCTGTGCCCTGTTGGCTTACAGATTTTCTTTAAAAACTGCACATATGCGCCGCGTGCTAACAAAAGAACTGCTCTGCAGTGCGCAACTGAGCCGCGTAGGGGCGTCACGAAACAGGCACTTTCTCAATGGTACCTTTGGACACCTGTTACAGCGCGAGGGAGAGGCGCATGGGAAGGAAACTGCGCACAACCCTTAAGCAAACCTTTCTTTTTGATTTTAAGTGTTTTTTGGGTAGGAAAGGTGGAATTAAGGTTCCGGTTCGGAATTGTTTTGACCAAGGACCTAAAGAGTGCGTGAAGATAAGACGCAAATCCTAGGTTTTCTCGTTAGTTTTGGCTCCCGATTTCTCGGCTATCGCTATAGCAGTGTATAATCTTTTATATTTCCTGAAAGACCCGATGTTCGTAGCGTTTTACGGTTTCGGAGTTTTGGTTGTCCGCGAAGACTTCCTGGTATTAGTGCGCGATGACGGTAACGCGGCCTTGTCGCCTGATTACCCGAATCGTGCGTTCTATGTGAGTTTTGCATGGTTTCGCACCATCGGGGATTGCGGAAAACGTATCCTCAAGATTTTCTTCATTTGTACATATTAGATAGACAAGATGTTGGCCTTTATTGTCATACCAGTCATTATCCTAGGAAAACTTTTAATTTCTGTGCAGCGGCCTGTGAAGAATGCCCCTAAACTAGTAGTTTTTGGTTGAAATCTTGAATTTAATGATGGTTTTTATGAAAAATAACGTTTCCACAGAAAAGGTCAACTGGGTATGTCGATTAGCGGGAAGGTGTTTATTTCTACCAGAAACATTGCATTATCCGGAAAACGATGTTTGGAGAAGCGCTAGCCCTTTTCTGACAGGCAGTCGAATCAGCCCAAAATCGTAAAAGAAACTCCGAACCGAGACCAGAAAAGTACAATTAAGTGGCGGAAAAGCTAGCCAGGCATGAAAGTCCAGGTCATGGGGTCAATGGAAGAGACTACTAATTCACGGGGAGGTATTGTTTTTATTATGCTTGTTTGTGTTCTATATTTTCACATGCTAAACGAGTTCGCCATACAATGACAAGAAGTGATCAATGAACACATGTAATTCCAATCAAAACATTATTTTTCAATTAATAAACCCCAATATTACAAGACGTACGGAAAACGTTAAATATTTTAAGTGTTCTGAGATTTTCGAACCCTCGCTTAGCAAGGATCAATTGAGATCTAAGGTACTAGAAAATATATAATACCCAACTGTGGTAAATTGTGAAACCAACCCTGGTCAACCCCGATCTAGTTACCAGAATGATGATTTTAGAGCTGAGGGCGTAAAATATCTTTTATTCCCACTTGCAGGAACTTGTATATTGCGCGATAGTTTGACAAGTGAGTACACAAAACCGAAGCTCAAACCTGGAATAGACATGGACATCCTGACAGCCTTACGGATGGCCATGTTGGGCGTGGTCTTAACGTGGCAGTATTCTTCGGTCATCTGGTCTAAGTTCGTCACCACTATGCAGAGTTCTATTCCACTCATTTTATACAGCTGAAAAACAAGGCAGTGTTGGGACAGATTAATCATCATTTCTAGTCGTATTTCTCACCAAAAATACAACATAGAGATCAATACGTACTGATGGAAGAGTGCTAATATTTCAGCTGTTCAAGTACAGAATACCTTCCCATCACAAAAGGACTTCGTGTGTGAATGGCTTCATCAGGTTGGCTAGTCACTGTTCTTCGTACACAACAATGTCAATGAAGGAGACTGTACGAATCAGAACATCAGCTCCAGTCATGAGCCAGAATAAAGAAGAATATAAAATCAGTCATGTTTGGGACCGCATTCTTCACTGTGCAGCAGCGACACCTAGCTGCAGTGTGAAGTAGAACACTGCCCTGAAGAACGTCGGCTAGATTGATTGAAAACATACGATTGTAGGTGCAAAAAGAACTCCAAGACTTTCATGAGTCCGGACATCCCTAGCAATACGTTAGAATTGAACGCTAATAGAGATCTAAATAAACAAACAAACAAACAAACCTGCTTAAAGGTGATATCGGGGTTCCCCGGGTGGTCATCCGTATATGTGAATTTCTCCAGGATACTTCCGAAAAACTCGTAGAATCCGTCGCCTGTTTCCCACCCGAACCGCCTGTACAGATTGACCGGCTTGACGAGAGTCTGCAGGTATCCTCCTGTACAGATATATAACGTTGGGTAACATAAATTCGGGATTTTTCCGATAATGGTTGACTGAAATCAGTCTAGCAGAACAATAAACCATCCTTTTTTTCTATTATTCTGTAAGTATCATGTACTATCTTTGCACTAATCATATATATGGTAGATTTTGTCTCTAGTCGTGCTGACACCATAATATTTCAACTTGAAACTACCGTCCGCCGCACGCACAATGACGGTGCTGTCGGACAGGGGTGAACATTAATTCGGGAAAGAAGATTCGTCTTGAATATCTTACCGCTAATTACATTTTATACAGCAGCTATTCGTTCCATCCTTGGCTTGAGGAGAGTGCTATGGATAAAGACGTGTCCAAGTAAAAAAATACACGAAAAAACGGCCGTACCGCACACATCAGGCCTACGGGAACAACCCGTGTGTTGAGTCGGTAGCTATAGAACGTCAAAGTCGACATCCACCGTCATGGCAACGTGTACATTATTCATGGTAAGTTAGCCGGATGCCGTAGCATTGATAATACTACTATGTCCATGTATTCCTTGTTGTGTTGGGAGAAAACTTTGAGGAAAATATCGTCCTCAGTCCACAATCACACGCAACATTTAGACAAAAAAGTGTTCCTCACAAACCTTTGTCGTCTGCTTGACAACAGGATTCTGGGTAATGATATGGCGGCGGGAAAATACACGTGCCGTAGGTTGTAGCAACAAAGAGGGGTTTTGATGATTGATCACACTTAGAGTCCAATTGCAGGTCAGCAATTTTAAGAAAATAAGTTGTCTTGTAAATGATTGTGTTTAGCAGGAAGCGGATGTGACATTTGTCTTATAAATCAGCCGACAACGATGTAGTGTGATTCTCCCACGAAGCCCTCAGACTGTTCCAATAAGGGACGGAGAGTTTTTGTCCTCATCGCCTTCTAATGCATGGTTATCGAAGCTTTTCAGACAGTGTTCTGAATACGTTAGTCTGTCAAGTTTGCATTTCTAGCGGTATTACTGTTGTTGCACCTAGCACATATCCCTAAATACCCCGTTTTCGAAAAATCCCGAATTTAAGTACCCCACGAATTTATGTTACCCAACGTTACAAACATAGCTATTAGTCCTGTTACGTACGGCGCCATTTGTACATGTACTATTTTTGGAACCTTTTACATCTTCTAGACCACGTGTGGCCACCTGAGTGTGCATTTAGCCCGTTTGGGCAGGAATATGCAATAAAGACTATCATTACTCCGGGAAGGAGGATGACCTTCTGACGGGAGTATTGGAAATGCTTATGTTTGCGCGTTTGCAGCTTGAACTCACGATCCCGTCGTCGCATTGGTGTGTAACTTACCATATCGTTTGCCAGTTTGGATGTGGTGATGCACGATGTCTTTGTTACACCGCAACTGGTTTTATCGTCAATGTAATATCGTAATTGCACCCCTATATTGACGCGCATGTGGTACTGCCCTCCCATGGACACCATGCTTTAAATCCGTTCCGCATCGCTGAATGTCGTAAGCAGATACAGGGTAGATTATTTCCCTACATGCTGTGATCGTATAGTCACTGGTACCTAGAATAGACAACGTACATCACCACACACAGCCTTGCAAACGATATGTCAATTTACATACCAATGCGACAATGGGAATTGTGAGTTCTAGTTATTATATTATTATATATACATACCAGAAATGAGAATCTTGCCCAGATCCACGTCAGCTTGTGCCGCCACATCCGCACAGCTGAGCCCGAGCGCCACGAACGTCGCGGTAATGGCTCCTGCACTCACACCGGAAACTCTTTTGATGTTTTGTAGGATTCCGGCAGACTCCAGGACCTGAGGATATAGCCCAGTTTATTATATACCCAGCAGTTATGTTAGGCATAAAGACAGCTTTACACGACAGGCGTTTAGCAATGTAGATGGTTTAACTTTATGTATCATGGTTCAACCAATGGAAACAAGAAATTGATCTCATAATTTCTTGTCTTTTTCATTTTTTAAAATTTCTTGCTATCTTTATGCATTTTCCCGCTGGCTCCCATACGACAAGACATGCAAAAAGCAGTAAATTAAAAAAATTCAACATGATATGACTTTTCATACCCCATTCTGGGACCTTATTGGTACCTTTGACCTAACTTAATGCCATTGTCTACAATGTGCCTAGCACCTTTGGACCCGGGACCTTCCAATCCTGCCAGTCTCCGGTACACCATTTCCTGAGTCACATCCAACTTCTCTACAATATTCAAATAACTACGGACAGACACCAAGACAAACAAACAGCAACAAAGAAACCAATACCTCTTTTTTTCACAGAGGTAAAATGAAATTGGGTTGAATGATATAATGATGCAACAGAAATTTCAAATAGTTCTCTCCTATTCAGCAGAAGAAAGAAGCTATTGAAACAAGACTACAGAATGTCAAGGACCAAAAATATACAAACAACGGAAGTTCCACTGCAGTAACAAGGTCGGCCACCAGAGGGCCAAAATCTTTTTTAACCATCGCGCCCACAATTACCTACTGGTACCAACCTACCAAATATCATCACAATCCATTGAGAGATTTTTAAGATATTGCGCCGGACACACACACACACACGCACGCAAACGCACAGTCAAATTTTCTATGGAGGTAATGAGGTGGTCGTACTTACCCGTAACGCCCCAACATACGCCACTCCTCTGGCCCCACCTCCTTCTATAACCAGGTTCTCAAACGGGAAGTCATAGTTTCCAAAGTCCTTGTCCTGTGGTTGGTCTACGTCTGTCACATCCAGCGGTACCTTCTCTTCTTGTGAGTGCCCATTCCCCATCTTGTAGGGCCTACGTGGGAGAGAAAGAGACATTCCTAACTAGAAAGGTAATTATGCAAATGAGGTTAGCATAACGCACATTCCATTGCATTCACCTTTCCTATAAAGCTAACTACACCTCCAATATGACGTCGACAGTTTTTCAAATTTTTCACCTGATGATTGAATTTTAGAACACTGACGTCAGATAATACAATCATCAGGTGAGAAATTTGAAACACTGACGTCATATAATTCAATTATCAGGCGAGAAGGCGTCAGCACGGCATAAGTTGAAAACTGTGGAAAATCCCAGAACTATGACGGACTTATGTGAAACAACTTGAAATAAGAATCTGACTTTGGAATATATTAAGCATAGCATAGAAGGATTTTCAATTTTTTGTGTAGCTTTCCTTTAAACCCCGTTCACACTCAAAAAAATGGATCGGATTAAATATTCATACAGATAGAATTACTCCGATCGCGAATGACCAAGGAGGTTAACCTCCTTGGAATGACGATGTAACCTATATCTATTTTTATGTATTTATTTATGTAACCTATGTAATGGCCTCATGTGATGAAACTTGTGAGTGTGGCTTGCAATTATTCTCCAAACTAGTAATTCATGCTGAATATATAAGGTATTTTGCGTTATTTGAAATACTCAAGAGCAAGTCCAAGACTGTATTAGTGCTACACATTATACACAAGGATGACCGGTTGTTTTGGTGCATAGTCATGGTGAATAGCTTTCAAATGTACCGGGAAGGGGGCAAATCAATTGCAATGGTCTGTGTTGCAATGGTCTGTGTTGAAATGAAACGAACTTATTTGAGTCGAACAAGTAATTCCTACGTACTACTAACCTGTAAACACGGAAGTTTATTGTTGTACAAGCGTGCATCTCAAATAAACCACTGAATAATTACACAACAAAGACTTGACCAGCGGGCACGTGGTATTTCACAACTCATTGTGTCTTTATTCGTGCAGGGTTCTGTAAAACATGACTGTCAGCCAATCGCAATTTACATAGTATATGGTTTGAAAAGAACAGCCAATCAACGCCCGTGTCGCTATTTTCAAATCTCTTAGTAGGCACACGTATCCCAGATGAGGACTAACTGACTTCGTGTGTGGGCTAGCCTGGAAACCATACCATCGGGCGTTTCGCGTTATCTCTACGGCGCAGGGAGTGTCACCTGCCCGCCATGTGAGAATACCGCGCACTAGCCTCCTTCGCAGACTTCCTATGAACAGCGGTGTTTATATGGGGGGGGGGGGGGGGGGGGGGGCAAGGTTCTCTAAAGGGAGTTGTGTAGCCGAGCATGAACAGCGTCCCTCGGCTACACAACTCCCTTGGCTACACAACTCCCTTTAGAGAACCTTGCCCCCCCCCCCCCCCCCCAATATAAACACCGCTGTTCATAGGAAGTCTGCGAAGGAGGCTAACCGCGCACGGGGTGATCGTACGGACTTGGATCAATTAGCTCGGTCTCCGGAGAGGCATAACTGACAGAAACGGATCGGTGCATAGCAGACTAAACCGTTCGGTAGAGACTGGTAAACATGTACAGGCTATGTGTGGATATATGCTCTCCGCTCCCTGTCCTCTTTGCCAGGTATAGGCAGCCACGGCGCTGGGAACACTGAAAGCAGAGGCAACAGTCTACTACTAGTAGTTCAAGGACCCAATTAGAACTTGTTGCAAGACTAACTGTGGACGACACTCTTTCAACTGATGCGAGACCAAGCGGGCTAATCTGACTGGGAGTATCTGCGTTTTTATCTGAAGCATATGGAAGGAAAGGTGCAGGAATGACAGCATCACGGAGACCCGCACTGAGAACTGAATTTCATTTGACCTGAGCGACTGTGGCCGGCGGAGTCGTCAAGATCAAAAAAGAACACGCTCTTTGAACTTTGTAGCCGATACTTAACCGCAAAATGCAAATAGTGGCATTCGTGGATAACGAAGAAACAACAATGAAAGTTAAATCACCATTTTGAACAAATAAAAGCATCTTTTCAGAGTTTTGGGCCGGGGAAGTGGAAAGCGCATAAGGAATTTTTTTTTTGGTGTGTGTGTGTGGCGGGGGGGGGGGGGGGGCATTTTGGCAGCAGACCAGGCCAGGTCAAACCCTGGAGGGTAATTAAATGCTAATTAAATGATAATTGTCGCTAAATTATGCAGCTACCAGCGGCAATCATGTTCACTGGACAGGACGTGTGTATGAATTTCCCTCTAGCTGCTCGGGTAATTACATGTTAATAAGGTGATAATTGTAGCTAAATCATGCAGCACCGGCAGCAAAGATGTTCACTGGGCAGGATATGTGAATGAATTTCCCTCTAGCTGCACGAGAATAAACAGGGCGCCGACACTTCCTGCGCGGCCTAAGTGGTACATTAGCGGTACTTCCCAGGTCGGCGAGGGCCCCGTGCAGAAGAGCTGAGCAGGTCGACACGGCCTTGAGAGTCACGGAAAACTCGAATTTGCAGGCACGTGAAACACGATTTCCACCCCGCAAATTCATTATTTCGTACAGTGCAGCCCCCCCCCCCCCCATACAGGCCCTCCCATAGCCCTGGTCAACTCAGCCCATACCCCTGGTCAACTCGGCCCATAGCCCTGGTCAACTTGGCCCATAGACCTGGTCAACTCGGCCCAACAACCAAATCTACGTACTAGCTACACACAACCTAGAAAAAAACAGTCACCTTCTAAAACGGACATAGAAAAAGAAACTTAGACAGGAAATAGTACCGTGCCCAAAACCTCTCGTGTTAGTACATTTCTTTAAACATTTAAACAGTTATAGACATGTATGGGGCTTAGCATTTGAGTCATAATAAACTGTTTGCAAATAGCATAACAAAGCTGAGAATCAGTGCACATTGCTTAGAAGTTGAAAAGGGTCGACACCACAACACACCAGCCACTCAGAGATTGTGTCCCACATGTAATGGAAGTGTTGAAGATGAATTCCACTTTGTGATGAATTGTCCAACTTATAGCAAAGAGAGAGATATGCTTTTACAGACTATTACTACTAAGACAAACTTCACCCTATCTGGTACACAGAGCGATATTTTCTATGTACTGTTGTCATGTCCGACTCCTATATCTATATACATAGGTCAATTTCTCCATAAATCATTCGAAAAGCGAGACAGAATTACCCATACATGACTATATATTGTAACAAATACACTGGTTTCGAAAATATTTTGTACTTAGAATTGTAGGATAGATTAGCCTTGTAGAACAGATTGTTGATTTCATGCCATACATTGTACCGTGTACGATTGTTGAGCAATAAAGTTCACTTCACTTCACTTGTATTATGTACCATCATATTCAGGGGTGGGGGGTGGGTGTTTGGTTCAGAGTTTATAAAATGTTCAAATCCTTACCTCTCTAGAAGCTAGTTGGAGTTAACAGCAATCCTCCAAGTGTTAAGAAGTCCAGGACAGTACGTTGTTCGCATCACAAGGAGTCGTTACGCAGTATGTTGTGTGCAAATCTGTTTAGTAATCCTGTGCGCTGATTGGACAGAAGCCTGTAGGACCGGTTTTATCCTGTCAATAGCCTCAGGTAAAGTTGTTATGTCCGCAAACCCTGATTACTGCGAATTGTCTGTTTATCTTATTTTCCTTTTAAAAGACGGCGAGGTATGTTGATTGCAGCCTACATGCAATATAACTAAAAGCGCGTGAGGGAGCAGTTTGTTGAGTTGGACTTTTGTCCATAGGCCAAGGAGCAGGGTTATGAAGGTTAATTTTTCCAACTTCCTTGCATCGTCTAACGTAGCGGTACCAAATATCGTCATTCAAAACCTAATTTATCCGAACAGTGCCAAATGTGTAACTCACAGGAAGAAATATCAGCCCTCCGCTTTTTCTCGATACGCGGTGTCGAATTACAGTATCATGAAATAAGTCAGGCATGACGCTTTTAGGTAACTTGTTGTTACGGCTTCAGGAGTCTAATCTGTTGTGTCGCTGCATGCAAACCTATTTCATTGCTTTGTATAAAGGAAAGTAATTATTAACGTTACTAGTATGTCGTTCTTTGTTGCTCATGAGAACTGACTTTTGCATACTTCGACATGACCTGAATTGGACGGTAATAGGTACTGCACGATAATTGGTCGCACTACGTTACCGAAACAAGGTAACCTACATCATGAACAATCTGTGCCTACGATTATATATATATATATATATATGAATATAATATTTTCCTTATAATCATATCTTATGTCATCATTTCAAGAAGGCACGTTTATTTTGTTGACATGTGGTAATATCGTCTAGAATGCTTGGGTTCATATATAACTACAATAACAACATTTTGAATGTAAAGATTACTTCCCATGCAGTTAAGTTTGACCATGAAGTTTCTAGAATTGGACTTACAAAAAATCACCGTAAAACTCAGATGCAGTTTTCGAACACTTAAGACTTTATTCATCCAAGCATAGGCACAAGAATCAATACTTCACAAGTTTTTTTTTCAAAGTCTGTACAACAATAACAACAAAAACAACAACTCTAACTGATGTTTACCCTATCACTGTAAACATATATACATACTATACATGATAACAACATCTATACCATTTCCATGCTTCTGGAGTAATAATATACAGCAAATATTGTAACTGGGACACAAACGCAAGGGTTATAGTTGAATGTTCGTTCAAGTCATGTACAGTGCTTGGAATGTTGGAAGTATGCCTTCATGACGTCACAAATTCACCAATTACAAAATCTTGAGTCATTTTTTTATCATATCTTTATATATAGCTATATAATAAAGGCAAGAAGTACACACAATTTTAGAAGCAAAACTGAATTGTAATTTTCCATGTTCCTGTATGTATTGTGTGTAAAAAGATCAATAAATTAAGTACCGCATTTTTTAATATTTTTTTGTGTGAATGGTTAAACGTTGGATCTTGTTGTATATTTTTGTTTGTAAAAGACACGTGTTAAGTATCAAAACATTATTCCATTCAATATAACTTTCCTTGACAGCCAAGATTGGCAGCGACATTCTTTTGCTTTTGACGTAAACGAAATTCACAAAATAAGTCCTTGATAAGATCTCAAAAAGTACCAAATTTCATACATTATTTAATATAACGACTACAGCGAACTGATAATTACATAGACCTAGCTGCAGTTCTGCATGTTATCGATAGGTGATAAATAGCAGATTCGTGGACTCTCCAAAGTGAAAAACAACACAAGGGTTTCAAACTTTTATATCGAACTTTTCACAACTAATTTTTTCAAAAAGAACAATTAAACGGCTAAACGAACATTATTTCGAACATAATAACCACACAATGACAAACAGTGCGACTACGTATCGTGTCGTTTATATATCCAACATACGTCTAAATAATCAAACATTCAGTGGAACATTATCCGTTATTTTAAAAGATATACAGCACAGGCAGAAACCAATCAATGGGTCGGATTCACTCCACCAATCAGAACGCAGGATTTCAACGAACTCAAATTTACATTATGTGACGAGTTTACCTTACTATACAGACACAAGCTTAATTAAGCCATCGATGAAGAAAACGTATATATCTTTAACAGTGATATGTTCCGTTTCTTTCTGATTCCGACGTGAAATATGCAATAATTATTAAAAATGAACAACTGTGAAACGGATAGATATGCAACCACAAACAATAGATTTTACTTCACTCACGCAACTATTACATCTTGAATTACACACATATAATCCGTATCATGTTATATCTACCTTTGGGCATGTATCATATAGTCTGTATAACACGGTATGAGTTCTATCGTAAACATGTACAAAAAGTCAAGGCATTTCGAAATGTTCACGATTGACTGGTTGCACAAATTGTATGGCTAAAAGAATACATTTTTATGCGTTTGAAACATTTTGGCGGGAGAAAACTTGCAGCATATTTTTTTTGCGTTCCGCTTTTTGAGTCCAGAAAATAGTTTTCTTTTTACTGTACATTGTCAGATAGATAGATAGATAGATAGATATATGCTTAATATCACGACAACCAACAGTAGTAGGTATGTACATTCGTGTGCGAGAAGGCGATTTGAACTTGCTTCATTGTCGCGAATAGTATTAATATCAACTTTCCTTTCTACGTTTCTCGATGTGTTTTTGTGTATGTGTGTGTCTTTTTGTCACGTGTATCTTTATTTTTGTATATGCCAAAGCAATGGGTAAAAAAAAAATCCGGTGCATTCTAAAGCGTTTTGTCCATCACAAGCTGAATTATCAAATTGACGCATATATATGTCTGTAAAACTCTACCCCCTCTTTATTTACAAATGGTTTCGCCCACTGAAGCTCATTGGGTGTTATCTGTAGGATTTCTGAGTGAGTTAAATTTGATTGACAAGCAGACGCGCTGGTTGAGCAAACTTATTACCATTGTAGAGAAGGTGACAGGTCAAAAAGTGATGGCGAGCTTCCATGGAACCCTGGGAAGAGGTCAAGCTGTGAACCGGAAGTGATTATTCCGGAAGTAGTTATTACCTTGTGCATGATAAAAGCGTTCGTCGATATGTTGACACGGAAAAATCCGTTTCTAAAGCACTCTTATATTTACATGCTAATTGGATGTTATTCTACCTTTTTAAAACATTGTATACATTTCATACCTGTGAGTATATCATAACAATTCTTCTGTACACGAGTTGATTGTAGTCTTTACAAATATATATTCACAGTTCAGTGTTCTTATTTATGCTTCATCTATCAGTGATTGTGTGAACAATGAAATATCCGAGTTCTCTCCATTTTGTTATATTACACAAGTCACTGGAAAGGGTCCCTTGGACATCCGGGTACCTGGACATCCGGGTACTTGGGCATCCGGGTTCTGTCGAGTAGTGCTGTGACGTCACTGGAAAGATACGGGTACTTTATCTCGTCAGGTCCTGAGCTATCGCAGTACCACGCGCCTTTGGGCGATTTCTCTCCCTCATCTGCGGTAACAGCCTAACAACTACATCATTTTTACAACAGCGCTGAATATGTACATCCCCTTTCACGTCAGGACAGTTTTCCGCGGTGGGTTTTTTTTGGCGACGCCTCAGGGTCGAGCCTAATGATATATTGATATTTCGAGTCACGTATTTACAGACCAGCAGCTTGTCACAATACGGTTTCCATCTCGATCACTTCCGGGCCTCGTAGAGCACTTCTCTCTGTTTGGTCCTCGATATCCTCCTCTGCCTCTTCCTCCTCAACAACGCCCTCTGCCTCATTCTCTGGAATGACAACTCCATTGACGCTGAAAGCCACTCTCTTTTCCCGCTTTCTGCACTTCTTGGTGATCTCGCTGATGAAGTTCAGAGCAGCTCGCTTGGGGGAGCTGTTCTGCGGTGAGCTCTGCTGGATATCGATCCCATGATTCATATCGTTCTCCAGGAAGTAGTCCTGGCCGCTGGGCCGCTTGGAGTTGTTGGTGCTGACAGTTCTGACGCTGTGGGTCGTCATGGCAACGCCGTTGCTCTGGGAATTCCCCGATTGGCTGACGCTGTAGTTCTGGGCTGTACTGCAGGTGAGGGGAGAGCACGTGGTGCTGCGATAGCTCAGGTTCCTGCCCAGCTGCCAGCGTTCCCACCGCTTCTGGAACTCCGCGCGCACCTGAAAGATGCAAAAAAACAGTATTCAAATGTCAGACAATGCAGGTAATGTAAATCGGTCGAACCTCAGACAAATAACGAAGCATTGCGCCTTTTCGCTAGTAGTAACATGCGGCTTCGCTACGGCTCGTTTTTAGCCACCATTACGTCACCATGAAATGAAGAAGATGCAAGAAAGGTATTCAAATGTAAGACAAAGTAGGTACAATAGCAAATACAGGTTTTTCAAAATTGAAAATCGGAGTTATGTTTCATAAAATTATGTAACATACTATAATAAATGACTTTTAAAAACGGTTTCATAAATGTAGTTCGAAAAGAACATGATTCAGCACCAAGGGCAGGCAGCACTCAATATTTCACCAGCAATACCGCAACATTTCGATAGGTGGGGCTGATAAGCTAGGTCGAGCAGCTAGAAAAGGTCGACGAGCTGATAACAACCTTAGATGTGTGTGTCGGTGAGGTGAAGTCTACATATTGGATCACATGACACGTAGATCTAGAAAAGACTAACTCACCTCTCCGTTGAGGAAACAGTACAAGATGGCGACGAAGAAACCCTGAATAAAAACAGACGTGACTGAGTCAGTGTCCATGACAAGATACTAAATGCATCCTTTACATACGCCCCTACATTATCTTCACTGGAAAAACCTAACGAATGGACATCGTTGACCATTATGTAAGTATGTTGTAACAACTAGAGGGCCCATTTTGGAACTTGACCTTCGTTTTCCCGACCTCTACTCACATACAAAATATCATGTGGATCCATTCTCAGCTCCTTGAGTTATACTGTGCACTGACAGACTGACTTGGCAAACGGTACCTAAAACATAACCTTCTTGGCGAAGGGGATAAAAAAATCCTACAAATGCTGTGTTATGAACAAGAAGTGTTTTGTACCTGAAATGAGTTGAAGAAAAGGTCGAAGTACAGTCTGGCTTCGTAAGCCGTCCGGCCGACATTGTCCGGCATGCCCACAAACACGATGTAGTGGACTCCAAACAACGGGATCAGAACAAGCGTCGACTTGGCCAGTTTCCTGCAAACAGATAGGATTCAAGCGGTTTAGTGAGCTTATAGATAAGCAGAAAATACAAAAATTTATAATTTACGTAATCAAGCTTTCTGAGACGGGGGTGGTTCAATTTTCTTTATATGATGGACGACACAAGCTTACTGAGACGGGGGGCGATACAAGCTTTCTAAGACTGGGTATCACATAAGCTTTCAGTGACTGCACGATAAAAGCTTTCTGAGACGGGAGGCGATACAATTTTTCTTAGACGGTGGACGATACAAGCTTTCCAAGACTGGAGGCGATACACACTAACGGGTACATTTGACTCATTCCTGGAATCCACGGGCGAAAGATCACGTGCAGCATCTACAGCCATTCATACATGTATGTGTGAGTCTAGTTGTATTTTTGTCGTGACAAAAGGTTAACATTCTACAATGAAAGGCGTTGTTGATCAAGGGTTAAACTCACCAGTTCACGCCTCTCGGCCAGCGGCAGCAACAGAACCGCTTTCTCCTGGAACAAAACAGCCAGATAATTTTCGAGACTTTGCCAAACCGCAGAACACAGTAACAGCTCATTTATCTCAACTACCACTTGCAACCTCACTTCACCCCCCTCCCACACATAGACAAAATGTGTTTCTTCTCATTCTGACAGCTTAGTATATCTTCCTCTTTTGTTTATGTTCTACGAGTGAATTTTCCAACATAGTTTCAATCTTTCAATCTTCCAAGGGAAAAAAAAACAGACATGCATAATTTCAAATATGACGAAATTGTCAAAAATGCTTCTTTATTTTAGCTAGAATCACCCTTTCTAAAAGAACTGGGTATTTTCACTCTCCTAGCCTGTCCACCCTTGCTCTAAAGAATCACCACCCTGTGTCCAAACTAAACATCTTTATTTCCTGTCAGCAAAACACGCCATCAGATTTCCAAAATATAAAGCACTCTGCAGGTCAAAGGTCGCGATGAGGACTACGAACCAAACGGCGCGGTATTTGCAGGGTAAACAAAACTGACCTCAGAAGTACTCCTCTACATTACTTCAGCGGTATGTTTAAATAACATCACTTAAACACTACGCAGAGGTTCTTCTGTGATCTTGCAACATTGTCATCACTTTACTTAACAAAAGTGGTAAAATTATACGAAAAACATGCGAGGAGAAAACATATACCACGGCAAGAAACATGTGTGAAAGAAAAGGAAACTTAATACAATCAAGTACAAGTACATGGATTATACTTAAGTCTAACAGATATAAACAGAAACCGATATCTGACAATACAGGATAAACAACGAGAATGGACAAATAATCAAACACTGTAAAAACTAGCACTGGGAATAGATAATAATCAATCTGACAAATAGAATGGTAACGCTTGTTTTTATTCTTTAAACAAACAACAAACAAGGAATCGGATAGTTGGTCAATGTGTCTGCTTATTTTTTAAATTCTAACCACAAAAAGTCATTTTGCAAATAAGAATTGGTATGCTCTGATATAGAATCGAATTTCAAAAGTTATCTTACATTTGAATGGATAAGATCATCAAATAGATTCTTCAATACATGATAGTATATTTATCTATCCATACAGGTAAATTTTATCATCTTTCTATATTTGTTTTCTTTTACCAGAGTGAAGCTCTCAGTAACTGGGTAATACTCTTCGCAGAGGCCCTGAATATATTCATTAATCAGTTCCTTTTTACATTCATTCGTCCCATTTATTCATTCGCTCATATCCATAGATCCGTTAACCAGTTCAATCATTCGTTCATCCAGTCACTGTCCCTTCTCTCCTTTAATCGTTCATTCATTGGTTCGTTCACTCATTTTTTTCATCCATTCGTTCATTCATCTCTATATATGTCAAATGTAATGGAAATCAACTCACTGGTCTGCGCCGCCAACGGCAACGGTCATGCGCAGCTTTTGCACCACGATGCGCAGAATGTTCAGGAACAGCAAGAAGTTGATCTAGAGGATAGAATATCATTTTGAGACTCAGATTAGAAGCTATCGAAGAAGCATTATAATTGTTTCCTACATTGAACTGTTATAATCACATTTGGCCTTTTTGCTACTGCAATTGAATTACATTGGCTGAATTCCCGGGACTAAAGGCATTCTAAAGCAGTTTGTACTCTTCGACCTAGTAATCCTTCTGCCAAACACATAGTGTGAACATGATAGAAATGAACTCCAAAAGACTTTCAGAAAATGCAATCAGTGGGACATAGTACAGATCTACCGATCTTTGCACTTGCAAAACAAACAATCTATCTACTGTATGTCTAGCTGAACATTAAACTGCAGCTTGCTCGGAAGATTAAGAACTAGCCTCTTTCTAAGGAGCGTAGTTTGTAACATATTGAGTTCAGTAGGTGCAGATATTGTGTAGCGGCCTAGTTAAGCTACGTTGTCTGTATAGCATTCCAATCCTTACTAAAAAAAGGGGTAACTGACCAATATTGCTGCTACGATTGGTCCTCGGTATATCCACAGGTATCCCGTTGTAGGCTCACTGTAGTCCCAGCATCTACAAAAGTACAAAAATACAAGATGAGTCTAAAGTGGAGTTTTCATACCATGTGCTTACTTATTTAGGCAAATTATTTGTCCGTATATGGTGTGTATTCATGGTATGTATACATGTTCTGTAATGGACTTTGCGTGAACGTTTATGAAAGATTGACAGAGCCAATTTCATGGGGACTGCCGTCGGGCAGAGAGATAGATGTTGCTTTTAACGACTTACACCGTGACTAATCCTCTATGACAATGACGAAAAGTCTCCTGACTTAATAGCCCATGTCAACGCCTCTTATTTTGAGATATGACAGAAGAGTGTGATTAGGTTATGCTGTAGTCGGTTGTTTTTGATGAACAGCCTTTTTTTTTAAATTGTACGGTTCTTGGTGGCAGATATGCTAGATGGCATAACCAAATCCGTAGTGTGTGCTTTTGGCACACTTTTAGACTAATCTATTAGCTGAATAGGCTCAGTGGGCGTCACTCCATCGCCAGGGAAGGTCTTCCCAAGGGCACAACGTCGGGGCATTGAGCATCGAACCCGGGACCTATTGATTCACAACACCAACGCTCTAACCGTTGCGCCATATTAATATGTACCAAGGCCACGCTCGATTGTAACATCTAATGTAAGTTGTACGTGTAGCAAAAGAAGAAAACTATATAGTTACATTTCATTTGATTTTTGACTTTGACGAATTTTTGAAATTAAAAGTACACGTGTCATCAACTCTACACTGACCAACACTTGGAACACATTCCAATGTTAGAAAAAATGGGAAATAACCCACGTTTTGTTTAACTTTTTATATATTCATGTGACGAATATACACACCCACTTTTGCCCTCAAGTAAGCGGGGTCGTATTGTGTCCGAGTCATACTGTAATCATTTTAACCATATCTCAAATTTAATACCCCATTAATTAACTAACCCCTGACACTTTCTTTCCCCTAGGGACGTGACCTATGAGAGATTTAAAGTGTATCTTGTAGTTGAATTATTGAGTAGTGTATCGAACCTGACTCTCTTGTACCCTGCTTGGCGCCAACTTTGACAAACATAGTGACAGCTTTGACAGACTAGTACGTTCCTACCCGCACGCAATAGTCACACTATCAGCAGTGTGGCTTTCATGAAAACGTTCAGCCATGATTCGTAATATCAGATTTGGATACATGTCAAAATCGCAGAGAAGCCATCAAAATGAAATCCACAATATTAGCCATTAGAGAGGGGCGGTAATTCGACTATTATGGTTTAACAGTTGATTATACTGATATAACTGTCTGAATAGAAATACAATAAATTAAAGATGAAAGATATAGTGGTTCATTGTAGAACCACTATATTACTGCGGATACTGCATTGGGAAACAACTACCCAGAATCATTATGATGTATAAATGTAAGATGAAAATAAAATTTTACTTGGACATATTTTGTCAACATCAATAGCTGACCCGCCCGACATCTAACCGACTCCTAGCTTTGTCCTATTCTTAAATGTTGCTTATATTGAACAGGAACTAAAAGAATGAATGAAAAAAATGACATACCCAATATTGTCCAGGTAGGCTCGAGCCAACACCCAAGGTATCACGAAGGTCAGAGGAAAACCTGAAAAAAGAGAGAAACATAAAAAACGAAATCAAAACATGTTCGTTCTTTAGAAAATATACAATAAGACATTGAGTTATAAATGATATACATAAGAAATTGTGGTAGAAACTCCACATAATACTGTACAAGTATAAAGTCTAAGCCAATGCTACAAAGACTCATATACAGTATATAAGGTTCCTGAAATTGTTGTTATTATCCTTTGCAATTTTTCTGCAATAAAGTTATTATTTGGATGACGTCTCGCACTTGGCTCCCGTTGGATGACGTCTTAGCTTCCAAACAATTATCAAACATGCAATAAAACACATTTTTCAATTTCTTGATCGAATTGTATTTCTATAATACTGAATAATGATATAGACACATCTTTCAATTTCATGATCGAATTCTAGTTGTCATATATAGAAGTTAGATCTAATCGTATATATGGTGACTTGGCGCGCCCTGCAGAATGATAATGTATTATTCTGTCACAAATAACAGGCTGTATCATATAATCTCTTCTGAATGAAAAGAAATCTTCGAATTTACGGTCGACAGTAAATATGCATTAGTACTTGCTGCCCTGAAGCTCTAATGGAAGCTCTTGTACGAACGTAAAGTGCCTATCTGGATTAATGATATTAAACCCAACTGCAATAAAGTATGCATTGACCGTATTTCAAATGCTCTTCTACGTTTAACCATTAAGACTAATGTAATCTAAATAGCTAAGATAGTGAAAAGTACCTATTAGCTTTTATCAAAACCTCCTTCAGGCTGTTAGCTATGGACTATACATGTGAGATGAGGACACTCTAATATTGATTTTGGGATACATTTATTAAACTCAATTTTCTCAATACAAAGTCTTCATATGGTGTTAACGTTGTGTCTGCCGCCATCTTGGTGTACCAATTTGCATTTCCTGAATTCCTGAAATCGATGAGTCAAGCGATCCTTTGACCAACTATGATAATCACTTTTTAATATCTACATCTTGAAGAAGAGGATACCATAATCATACATTAAACAAACTTGCAGAACGACGATCCATTAGAATTGAAAATAAGGACACCAAAATGGCGGATAGTGGTGCGGAAAGTAAACGAAAACGGTCCATACGTACCCCATCCTATTGCGATGAACCATCGCAAGAACTTCTTTTCGGAGAAGACAGAGATGAAGATGAGATTGTGGAGATACAGTCCCTCCACCAGTACCCAGTAGTAGTTGGTGGCCATGAAGTACATGAACAGCGACATTGCCAACTTGCAAGTCCACTGAAAATGTTGAAACAGCACAATGACGCAAATATACAGAACAAAACCTACCCACATTCACGTGTATATAAGTCTTTCGTCGATGAAGGTTTAGACATCCAGGTAATAAGATACGTATAGTAACAGTTACGAAAGCAACTGGAAACTCCTTTTTAGTCACTGAAGAAAGACAACGAATGTTGTCTGAAACGTGTGACCGTTTCAAAACTCTCGTTACTCAAAATGTGTTTACTCAAGTTGCTTGAGCAATTGTTATTTGACATATGAGTCTTTCGTTCACTTGAAGACACTATCGTGAACCCTGTTGAAGAAAGTTTGCCGTGAATTCTAGCCAACACAAATATTCTACCAAGTAGATAAGATGCATCGGTCGGTTGGCAGACAGACAGACGAATAGACACCATACTGATTGGGACTCCATCGCAACTTGTCCTTTCCAGTGGTAGGTCCGTTGTAAAACCCCGAGTCATGCTTTTGTATGTAGGTGAAAATGAGTTATATGAGGTGCATCCGTGCAACAGAATGGTAATGATATATTAGTGAGTTGGTGGTGAGATATCATGCTACTAAACTATTCACATTGTACGAATATCATGACAGGCATTTTGACCCAGCACAACAGTCATAACAATGCATTATCACCCTCTTCGAAGAAGTAGCTTCAAAGCTTTTAACGTGACGTCATTGTTGTGACCGCCGCCATGTTGGCGTCCCTATTTGCATTTCAGTAAATCATAGCTCAAAACTTTTCGGATATCTAAAGATCTTCTGACCCTTTTAAACACTTTAAAATGTATACAGTTTAAAGATGAGAATAAGAAAAGTAAACGACACAAGAATGCTGTGTAAGCATGAGCTACGATCTAACAAAATGCAAATAGGGCCACCAAGATGGCGGCTAGCACTGGCGTTCTGAAGAAAGCACTTCGGGAAGAGAGTAACACGCAATGTGTACACGTGTAAGTAGTTAGGTGCTGGATCTCACCGAATACTTATTGTCATCCATAAATATTCTGTGTAGATCGTCCTCCGTCTTTGAGGCGGGTAGGAAAGAAGGGAAAAAGACAAAGTACCGTAGAAAACAATTGTATCATGTTAGTTTGGCTCATCTTGTGGATCCGATGCTTGAAGAACTATATATTAGTACTTATTAAACAGATATACGGCTGGGTAAAGAGTAATAAAATCATACCATGCAGTCAACTTGATCACTGAAGAAAAGTAAGATGATTTCTTGACCCATTTTTAAATGTGTAAATATCGCCATTCAACGAATACCTCATATTATGCAATAGCCGATGCTTCTTCAGAGCTTCTTCCTCCATTCTCTTGAAACATGTGACGTTTTAGCATTGAAGATATAATTCTGAATCGTCGACTATAACCGTAGCTCATTTGTTTTAAACAAGTTTGACTCCCAAGAAAGCATCTGAACTTCGTCAAATGCAAAGAACATGGGTTTTCGTACAAAGTACGAATCGAATGGTTTCAGGGCCGTTGACTATATATGGTGGATGTGTGTTAGCCTGGAGTCCAGCCTTGTTACCTTTGGCCTAATCCCCAAGCGACGTTGGGAGCGGGCCAAATCTAACAAAGCTGGACTCCAGGCTAGGATGTGTGTATTATGACTGTGTTCCTTTTATGCATAGCGTACCATCATTACAATGCGTGTGAGTGCACGCGTTCTCTCACCGTATTTCTTTGTCCCTGACCTACGTCCAACGGTCCTCCCAGTTGTGCCGGAAGATTTGAGTCGACCTTATTGACGTCGATGGCGTCGTCTGAGTACAGCACAGCGTCCTTCACCAGTACGAAGATGGCGCGTAGGATGAAGGATACGAACAGGTGCATGTGCACGTAGTTACGGGTGCAGTGGAGGCGTCTGAAAGATAGAAAGGGAACATAAGAGTCAGTGTCCATAGAAGAAAATATAAGGGGGTCGTGTGGCGCAAATTCGGCTCAGAATCAAGTGGTCCCGGGTTCGAATCGTGCTGTGTCACCGATCTTGTGCCCTTGGGAAAGGCACTTTACATGCCTTTCCTAACATGCCAGAATGGTTATAAAGACCGTGGGCATTAAAGGCAAGAAAGAAAGAAGAACCTAGTAACATATAGTATAATGCAATTTTAAACCTTAAAGTTGCTCACTTATTATGCAAACTAGGTGGCCAAAATCTAATCCTGTCGCGTTTTTATACATACCTACCGACATACCAAATATGAAGACAATCCATCAAGGCATTCTTGACTTATTGTGCCCACTAACAAACACACAGAACTACACTCGGTAAAACATAACCTTCTTGACGAAGGTAACTAACATGGGACATTTAGGTTTTTACGATAAACCATGAATAGCACACCCGATGATACCATATTAAAAGCTAGGGTCTAGGGAAAACGGTGAGTGTATTTTTGTGCGAACAAGCAGCTCACGACCAGCTGATAATTTTCGTCAAATCCAGTACAAGCAAGGCACAATCTGATGCTCTACCTTTTCATTCTATTATTAATTCATACTCTCAGGCGACAAGCCTAGTTTTCAGGTATCACTGATACCAATTAAGTGTACAATGACAGTGTTAGAACGAAGACGCAATAGCTTTTTCTCTTTGTGTTGACCTGTCCCAAATCTTCAGTAAAGTTCAGATGTCTTTTTAGTCACACTACCCGTATGGTCAAATTTGTTCTGTGGTCCGTTTAAGTAAGGAAAATAGTCTGTTTTCTTAACCGCAAAACAAGTATGCAGAAAGTTTGCTTTGCAGTGACCACAAAAGCTCAAACGAACAAGGTTCCTTTTATAAAGCTGTACCCCCATGGTGTTTTGAATGGCGTTTCTGGCAAATGAATGCAGTTCAGGCGTAGGGAGTTAAGCGGTTAATCTTGTAGCGAAGTAGGTCGTCCTTTTGTTGGACACTACGGCCTCGTATAACCATGATTCGTCTGCATTGTATGCCGCAATTGGTGAAACGTTTTTCGCACGCATCCTCAGGGTTGCTACCTGTACTAAATCCTTCCTTGTAAAGGTACAGCTATTCAAAGGCTCACAAAATAGAATAGCAAACCTGGGGGAAAGCTTTAAGTCTTCTTTTAAACGGTAACACGAGAATTATCTGTCTTGCCGCAAAGGACGGACAAAAATAAACGACTTAAGTGCCAGTGAGTGGTACATTTGTGGTAGTTCTTGCGTAAAGCATTACCACTTAAAAATAGCTAAGTCTAAGTCCTTTCAACACCTTTCGGTGTATACCTCCGATTCTGTAACCCTTTGACGAGCACTACAGTGGAGGGCTAGTCAACGGGTATTATAAAAAAAGCACTGGGAGGACAAGAGTTGTGAACAAAACAAATCTTATATACAACACACAGCAGATTCGTCGACAAATACACAGAACGCTCAAAATAGATATCAAATCACCGTCGCCATGGATTTTCTTTTTTGATTACCATTCTTGTTTTATAAGAGTATTCGGAAAAGACGAACACTTGTACTTACTTGAAGTAGACAAGGATGGCTAACGCTACAGTCAGGGATGCCAGGGAGAATGAATATCCAACAGTATACAGCTTCGTTACCTTCTCATACAGCGAATCAGGCTGAAACCAATTACAAAAAAAACAACAGTTAAAGATCAGTAACTGATTTCTCCTAACTTATATTTCAACAGCCTTGTATACTTGGTTATTCGACAATACAAAATAGTTATTTCTGGGAATAAGTGCTCTTATAACGTAACAATTAGACATCAATATACAATATATAATACATAAAGTGTTTGGAAAGGTATCACAGGTGAAGGAGATAGGAGCACACAATACTTCTCAATTGCTACCAAACACCATATAGATTCATAAAGTGTTTGCAAGTGACGTCACACAAAATGGCCTCCATGTTGGCGTGGTAGGTAAATCCAAGATGGCGAACGATCATTCGAGATTAGTCATAGTGAATTTTATTTTCTCTGAATATGCATACAAGGTTGCGGACATGTTGTGTTTGAGGAAAATGAACGGTTTGGAACATTACTGACATAACTATATCACGCATTTCTCTGAACAACCAACATGGCGGACGGTTAAGCATCACCTGACTGCAAACACCTTACATGATTGGCTTGAAGCACATCAATGGTTAGTGAGTGCCGGACCGCGTATGAGTGATAATAGCAAGTTAAGCTAGCGCTATAAGTGCAACAACGCAAGGGGATACGGGAACGTTTTAAGTGCAGGTATGTTCTCCCAAACACACACATGTGTTTAGTTGACGATAACGGAGGTATTCCAAGGGGCAAAAAGGCGTGTTGCATCTACAAGCAGACTAGATAAGCGCTGGGGTTGCAATACACGGTGCATCACATAATGTATTAGGTATGAAATGAAACTTGTGTTGACAGACACAAAAACCCGCGACAAAAAGATCACAACCTTGTTTTGATTCCTCGTCTTGTGGCGTATATTGGGCCCATGTGCATATTAATTATACCATAGTGATACAAGTAGCGAAGCCTAGTGAAACTAGTCGGTTCTACGCACTACGTGCAAGAGGATGAGTGAGTGAAGTGACACAAGTAGACTTTCGTAGGACTTATATGTATAGACACGGTTAGGACACGCTGAGAAGAGATTAAACAGCTTTGATCTAAAAGAGAATCATCGAACGATTCTCAATTTAAAAATGTACCGCATGATCGCAAATTCGCCGCATGATCTGCACTTATCTGCACTTTAGAAAAACGGTAGCTACCTGGACAAAGGTGACAAGTAGCTTGCTTTCAAAAAAATTGCAAGGCATTTGTAACATGTGCATGTATATGTACATTAATTTGTATGCTACATAATATCTTTATATCAAAGCGACTGAATGGTGACTTGTCCAATGTCTGGATCTAGAAAAACATATTCTTTTGCAAATGGCTGCATCTGACTACTCATCTCTAGGAGTAAAAATGCAAACTGTCTTCTGTACCTGGTTATTTATTTCATTTCAGCCATTTCATTAATCTTAAGCGGAAAGATCTAGCTGACTACACAAGGGTAAATTGAGAATACAAGTTCTTGTCGTTTACATCCACTTCACACAAAAATATTGTATATATAGTTGTCCAACAAAGAGCAGAGGGATATTACATGAAATGTTGGTTGTCAAAAATCTCGAAATGAGGACAAAAATCCATTAATTCCAAAGCTGAGAGGTTGAAAAAACATTCAACGGACGCCATTTTGAATTGAGTAGGGTTCAGGAAAAGGCCCGACACGAATGGATGAGAGAGATCACGTGATGAGGAAACATGTACCCAGAAGGCAATGCGTGGTTTGTCAGGTGATCACACGGACGGTTGGGAACACTGCAACACTTCCCAAAACTTACCCCAAATGTTTCCTACCATTCCAAGATAGGCAGAGAGCAGAGTGTTGTAGAAAAAGGAAAACGTAAATAAAGCCTTAAGCATCTACATAACGTCATATCTACAAGAGATGCTCAGAGCAAAAGGATAGCAGGAGTGGGGAGGGGGGCGGAGGATAGAATCTGATAGAATTGCTTGTCATCAGGTTTAACGACAAACCAACATAAAATCACAACTATACCTAATACACTGCATATACACGTAGTTAGCGTAAGAGAAACCTGTTCAGCTCAGAACCTGTGATGTCTACAACAGGACAAATGCCCCAATCCGTGAGTTACCATATGCCAACATAATCCAGTTACCGTACAAGCTGGGGAAGAAATCAGATAATTAGTTTGGAATGATTCCACATTTTCCTGATTATGTATCCTCATCTTTGTCCAACGCGGCAACGTCACATCAGCCCTGTGAAGAGTTGTGATTACGTTGTGTTTTTACCTCCATGAAAAGTGGAGGTATTGTTTTAGTGTGTGTGTGTTTGTGTGTGTGTGTGTGTGTGAAGCTATCTATCTGTCTGTCTGTCTGTAATTAGTTAGCTTTCCTTATAATGTATAATTCAATGAGTATTCAAATATGCACAGGATGAACAAAGGCTGTTAGTAAGTGACAATAGTCCCCGTGTGTAACCACAGAAACAAATGAACGTTATAAACAAAGATATATTATCTGTATATAAGAAAGACACAACGTTTGAACTATACATGAAAACGATCTAAACATGTCTCAGTTTAGCTAGAACTTAGACAACGGGTTATATTCCATAGTAGATAAAAGTAGCATTTTTTTCTAATAGTCGACTCAGTCTGCATTACTTATATTGGAGCGAAATTTTGCGAAAGTATTAGCAATTCCTGGAATGAGAAAGTGATTTTAAACCTCTAGGAAAAAAATGTCAAAACTTGTCTACTGCTGATACGACAATTAGTTGATGAACACAAACTTAAGCATAAGTAATTTTAGCGCAAACACTAAACACTGTAACGTCCACATCACCTTAACATGAAAATGCTGTCTACATTTTGGACTGATTGATTTTCTAACTGGTTTCCTATGACATTTCCCAAAGGCCTTACATAGTAAAGTGTTTTTTCTTACGTTTATAAGAGAAGGCAGATCGGGTAGGTATTTACTGCACTCCGTGTAGTTAGCGTAGGTCTTGTTAGTGTGAGGGCTGATCAACCACTCTCCGTCCGGGCCACACTCACGAAAAGCATATCCTGCAATAAAAAAGTAAAAATTGATATAAAATTTCAGCTGTGATGGTAATAAACATATCAATAAATTTACACACTATTTTCGTACACAAACTCAAGCTTTCTTCCCATGTAGTATTCCTAAGAGGAGTGAAAGAGGTAATCTACATTAGGGCCCATCGACCATCCCTCAACAGAGACGGGGCCGATATCGACTTCCGGGCACCTTTGACTCGTTTCTGACGTCACACTTCCGCTCAGGTCAAGTGACGTAAGCTTGGGGTCAAATCAACTTGAGAAGGACCAGAGGACTCGTCGAAAGCGTGTTGGCATATTTTACTTTAAGCTTTGTGTTCAGAAATAGGCTGTAAATTTGTTAATAGTAAACAAAGGGCTGTACATAAAAAATGCTCAAAGTGTTAGAAATTCTACTAAAGACTGTCCAAGTATAGGGTCAAGTATAGTCTCATACTACATAGTCACTTAGAGTAGCTTCAAAAAGTGATAAAAGTTGCAATTTATTGTGCAATTACGTTATCATTATCAAAAATGTAATAACAAAAATATACGTCGTATCAGGCCAACAATAAAGCTACATGAATAACAGATAACGATTAGATCAATGGAAAGTTGAATGACAATGACAATGAACCGTATTGAATATTCATGCCAACATGGGCTAAATACATTAGATAACATAATTGAAGTACAAGAAAAGGAACATTCTGTTATATTCTATACATAGTCTCTTCTCTCTTCTTGAAGCACGTGTATACAAATTTACATAGTTTTTCCAGTACATCGTAGTTTTTAGATGACATGTTATAACACGATCTTCCATGGATAAAAGTTTCTAGGCCCCTGAAGGCCATGGTCAAAACATTCGACACCGTGAAGCACGCGGATTGATATTTAACAGGATTGACGGTGAAATGTCTCAGCTATTTTAGGTGTTATAAATCACCCTACAAAGATGCTTCATTAACTACGTTGGCCCCATCAAGTTACGGCTGATAAACACAGACGTTTTCTGAATTTTTCCACGCAACACGGCTGCTGCATTTCTCATTAGCAGTCACACGCGCCCACCCATCACGAAATGATAAAGCTAGGAGGATCTATTAAGGGACATTGATGCATTGTCGTAAAGGTATAAGCGTAAATGTCTCGTTAAAATACAGTATATACATTTCGTACACAATATAGAATGTTAAAGTGCTTATATGTTAAAGGTGCCCTAAGCAATTTCAGGGGGTAAAACTTGAAATATTCTGGGGAAAACAATTCTGTTTGGTGAGGTTGAAATTTACATTTACTTCCCTATATTAGCACATCTGCATCATTATTTCATACTTTGGGCGTTTAGAAATAGCACAGAAGTAAGCCACAAAAGGAGTATTTTATTTATTGGGTCCCCCCAAAAATCAGCCCAGAATCCAGCAGTAACCGTTTTCTGTCGACAATTTTCGGTAACTTCCGGCCGCGTGACGTCACAATGCCCAAGCACATTGAGCCAAGACCACGTGATTATTTCTCCGGAAGCGTTCGGGACTTATCGGTCAGAATCGTGCATGTTCGGAAGATTTGAAATGATGGCTGGCCTGCAACTGCAAGTACTCAGATTTTCAATGAGTTCCCACCGCACAACGGCATCACATTTTTGCTCCATGATGATCGATATGCGATGGAATAGTGTTATCTAAACTTACTATATTGATAGAAATCAGAAAAAAATTGATTGTGAATATATGACTTTCAGCGCCCTAATATTGCTTAGGTTGCCTTTAAAGCACGGATGATCTATTAGGAACATTGATGCATTGTCGTAAAGAGATAAGCGTAACTGTCTCGTAAAGATACTACATACATTTTGCACACAATCAAAGTGTAGAAGTTAATGATAGTATGCTATTCAGTTGGTTAGGCCATGTTGATTTGATTTTGTGGATGACATCCTCTGAGAACACCAAAACTGAGAATAAAACAAAAGTTTGGCAAGATAGAAAAGTTGCCATCATTGTGAGTGAAATCCACGTGGTCAGGACTTAACAAAACTTAACACACAGAGGGTATACAGAATAATAGATTCTTCCTTTTTGTTCTTTTCCATCTTTCTTTTAGACATTGAGTATGACCGAAAACTTTCCTTTTTTTGGGGGGTGGACGAAAATTGATGCGCGCGAAGATCATCCATAAAACTCAATCAACATGGCCTTACTTGGATATGGATATTTTGTTCTAGGGAGTTACAACTTTTAGCCAATTCATCATTGTGATACCTTTTAGCGACGAACAACTCTGTTGACATCGGGAAGGCAGCCGTATGTTTTATGTCTTTTTTTATGTCGGGACCTCACTTACGTCAAAGCTCCGCACGCGTTTTATGGGTGTTAACGACATGGCCATTTGTCACACTTTCGGTTGAAGTCAAATGGTTTGACCTGAGCGCAAATGGGGGCAAATGTACGGGCCGTATGGTTTCGATGATTGATACTGTCTGTATTATACCTTAGCGTATACCACGCTACAACAACACCCATCGGGCTGCATCAAACATGTGGCGCATACAGATCTGCTTGTAACGCAATGGCCGTAAGTACACAACGTTATCATCTCCATGGAATATTGAGACATTGTTTTGGGTGTGTCAGTGCTTCTGTGTGCGCGTGTGTGTCTGTGTGTTTGTGTTTCCGGGCTTCTGTAGTTAGCTTAACTTAATAACCTCTTGGTGAATATTGTAATGATATTTGGTATGTGGGTAGGTGGTGGGAAGACGAAGGTCAAGGTCGAAATAACCCCTGGTGCAACCATGGTACTGCAGCAGAACTTCCGTTTTTCGTATGTTTTGACCTGGGCGTGATGTGGACTTGATTGTTAATGGCAAATAGCTTGTGATGTAATAAAGAAGTGATGTAGGTTCGGCCTCCCTAGCAGCTTACTCTGGAACTGCAGGGGCAGTTTTGTAAAAAATCTTCTAAAGAGAATAACTGAACAAAGGAATGACAGATTTTTTTACGTATTTTTACTCTTTGAAACGAAATGGTATTCTTGTCTTTTTTTAATCCCCACATATTATCAATAAGATATATCATATACACAGAATAGGCGGATATCAAAATTGCATGTGAATAGTTTTATCAAGTTGTTGAATCAATTCAACATAGTTTTATTATGCACACAATGGTATTTTCTTCTCTACAGATGTTTCGATAACCTATCTGCTGCCTTCGCTTTTCACCATTTTTACACCAGCGAAGACAGCAGATCGCTTTTGAAACGTTTGTAGAATACCAATTCGTTTCCAATTTCTGTCTATATCTGTAATCATCGCAGCGCTTAACATGAAAAAAGCACTTATCTTTGCTAGATTTAATAACTAAATTATCCGCAAAATGTCATATTTGGTCTCCATTTGGGATGGCGTATGGTATTTTGACACGCAAACGTTCGACATTAGGATTGGTTGAACTTTTATCTCAAGTACCAGGAAAAGTGCTTAAAGGAAATGATGCAGACACCTAATGAAAATTACTTCTATATGCAGCCTATTGAGTTAACCAATGGCTCAAAAAATGACAAATCTTTACTGTTTTGGAGTGCAAGCTGCCGACGCCCCCATATTTTTCCATTTGTCATGTGTACTGAACCAAATTACAACCTACTTGATCAAACCCATATGTTATTGATGCACTCCAGTTCTAAGAATACTCTAGTGGTAAACTCAAGAGTACTTTCATTATGAACCTAAAAAATAGTGTATAGTGTAATACATAGACGGTACGTTGACGATGCTTGCCCAGTTTAGCTATTGGATTATTAATAGAATAATGAAATATCAAACTAATGATAAGTCACTCAATGCATAGATATGTATTATATAATTCATGATGATCATGGGCTCTTATACAGTGAAAATGATAAATAAATAAAAAACAATCCAAATCAGATTATCGAAAAATTTGAGTGTAAAATATTGAAAGGAACGTCTTCTGAAGGTATTGTTTAATACTCACGGGAGTGATATTTTTAGAAATAGATTTATCTTTTAATTACGTTTCCTGTTATGAGCTCATCACAATGAAGTACATTTGTACGCTAATAAGACTTTACATTATCCCTAATCATATGTACCTATTGGGTTTAGCTGTGGTAATTGCTTTGGAATCTACCATTACCCCCGGGTATTGGCGAGAAAAAAATCTTTAGCAACTTTGATTTCATGGTGGAATTTGTAGTCACGATTCAATCAAAACATAACGTAATGTAATTATGATCACAATTCAGATAACTAAATCACAAAGCAGACAACTAAATCATACGTCTCCGCAAAAGATGAATGGTCCATTTTCATGTTTTCCTTCGATGCATAACGTGTGCTATCTATTCATAAGGAAATATGAGTTTGTACCGCGAAGAACGTGAGCAAGGCAAACTCATTAATATACGTACTCCAAATGACATGCTTTCTTCACTACGACAGTTTCCATGAATCGAAAAGTAAATCTTAGGCCCGATTTACACACAAGTTTTTTGAGTCGACTCAGGGCTGTGTGTGAGGAGCTTTGGGCTGCTCAAGTTGAGTTTTCCTACTAGAAAATGTTACTTGAGTGGCCTAGGGTTCTCCTTGCCAAGTCGACTCTAAACGCGTGTGTAACTTGGGCTTAAGCTATGCATCCCAAAGAATGATGAAATTCAAACATGTATTTGTGACCATTTGATATGTTCTAAAGCATCCGCAGCGAACAGGATGTGATTAGAATACTAGTACTTTGATGTGTTTACTACTCTAGATTGAATAACAATCCGCCTACATCAAAAATAGCGCTGACACATGTACTACATATCTATGTGATAATTTCTCAATGTAATATCCTGCTATTGTTTATTCTCTAGATAGAATCTAATGAAGTTTACAAATCATTGACTAAGCTTTGAAGCAAATATAACGTATGTAGTTGTTAGATGAAAAAAAATGTTTGTTTTTCTGTGCAATGCAACGTCAAATTCTGATTATGAATTTCACGACTTCGTAAAAAGAAAACCTAAAACTTGTAACAATATAAACCTGTATTCACTGGGTAAACAATGAACTGAACTAAACTGAGTTGAGCCCATAATAATATATCTTCTTCATTATTATTATATAATAATACATACGCGGTACTAAAATGCACGAGAGAAATGGATTTACACTTGGGTAACTTTAAATCATGAAGAACACTCAAGAAGATTTAGTTAGGCTCATCCATAGCTTTACAACGGTCGACTTAAACTGTCTGCATCAGTGACTACGTCTAACGCGACATAGATGGATGGAAAACCTTCATCCAACCGACGCCATTGCCATCCTTCACCGAGGTGGAATCTATATTTACACCGCAGAAGGGATATATTGACATGTAATCCTTGAATCTGGAAAGCTTGCGTGGATTTTTGGATCACATTAATCTTGTTGGTTTGACGTTTGCATTTCTGTACGAAGGCAACTGCGTCATTGGTCTTTGTCAAGTACGTGACCATGAAAACTTGGCACCACTTGATTGCGACATTGTAAAATGTTATAAATATGCAGATAGCATCTTGAATAGTTTGTAAGCGTGGCCACGCTTATGTGATTGTCTTCGCTGATAAGACACCGCAGCATGAATCTTGAAGATCAATAATATGCAACACTTCTTCTTGGACTAATTTGATGCAATTTCCTTGTAATGATGTCTTCTTGTTCATCTACTTCTTGTATAGTACTGGTCATAGATAGTACTGGTCATAAGGTGTGCATTATACACCTACTATTCTCATCTCTCATCATCTCATATACCCCAATCTGGCAACCAGGTTTCTCCATCATTCTCGGTTTTCTGTTATTCTTGATAAGAAAAACATTATAAAGAACTTCTATTGTACGTCATGAAAAAAGTAACAAAAGCTCGCTGCTTCAATCATGATCTTTAAAAAAAATAACTTGTTAAGTCATTTTCATATGCTACCATGAGTCTTCATGATTCATCTAGGAAGTTGATTGACGTACTGATTGATTGATTGATTAATTGATTGATTGGTTGGTTGATTGGTTAATTGATTGACACCTACCTCCGTGGTTGAAGTCGTGCACGTATTTCGGACACGGCACCCGGACCGACCTGTTGGGTTTGCTGTACGGCCAACAGATCAGCGCGTCCCACGATTGGTTACAGTAAGGCCCTGTAAGTAAATAAAAACACAATCCTTCAACACAAAAGATAATTACGTTGACTCATGGTCCAATGATACGTTAGCCTAAACTATGGATGAACGCAGAATGGTTGTTGGGTGTTTTCAAAAGTCCTGCAGTAAATACAAACAGTTAAATCCTCAAATACAAGAGATAACAAGACCACAGCACGCCCATGGCCAAACATACAACAAATGGAAGTACTGCTACAGTACCAAGGTCGGCCAACAGGAGGCCCAAAATTGTCCTTGTCCGTCGGGTTTACAACACCTACCCACATACCAAATATCATCATAATCCATCCAGAGATTCTTAAGATATTGCGCCGGACTCAAAGCCAGGCTGCGTGGACAACGCTTCGCTCACTCAGTAGTTAATTAAATGGTTAAAGGTCACTGACAATGCATTATGTCACCTTGAACACCTCGGGGTAGATCTTTAACCCATAATTAGACACGTAATGTATGTGTCTAATTATGTTTATGTGTCTAATTATGTTATCATGTCTAATTATGTCTACACATAATCATTCACATAATCTGTTGGTGCTCCTTATCATCTTTTTCTCTTATAATCAGCCCTTGGGCATAAATTTGCATTTTGATTAACTATCATAGTCATTCCATGTCGTATGAGGCAGACGTAAAACTCGAAACACAAAAAGTACAACTTTAACGTAAGAACGTTGATAAATGAATAGAGCGTACACATCGCACGCTTGATCACATGTATATAGATTACCTGTCGAGCGTATGAATCAAACAGCATGCAAACGCACGGATCTCTTCACAATAGTAATCTCCTTAGCTTAGAATGACCATCGAAGCGCGAATTCGCAGTACATTCATCCTATTTAGCGTTGTCACGTATTGATAGTGGTATCATTAAAGGGCATGCGAGATTGGTGGGTTTTCCATATAGTTGACATAAAACATCATTATGAACTGGCTTTGTGATTTGGAAGAATGTGACTTTGACCAATGTGGGGTTTAAAAGAGACGTGGTTCCGCATGATTGGACATATCCCTTCCAAATCCTTCATATTGCCTCTAGGAACAGAAGTAGATGATAACCGTTATTTACTGTATGATTTGCAACGCATGCTATCTCTCCTCTTTTATGTCATGTTGGAAGTAATGTATATGACATTTCCCCGTGAGCCGGTGTCACGGCGAATCCACGACCTTGTATTCTTGCTCACCGCTAGTGATTTTAGCTAGGGGGAGGTGAAATCACTAGGGGTGCAAATTTGCTGTGACACCGGCCATATGCCTACACATGTTACACAGCTTTTTAGCTCCTCAAATACAGCTTTAAAATAACCTTTTCTTCTTCACAGTAAACCAACTTATAGTATGCTTTGAAGGTCAAAGTTTAGCTATTAAGTGCTTACTTCTACTTTTAACATAAAAACACTTCAAACATTCAAGCAAGGTACTTTTCCTCGGATCAACTGCGGTGTCGCAACCTCAGACAAGGTTCTTTATCGCACGGGTTGCGTCGACAAACACTTGAGAAGTGCAATCCTTACTAAGAGGTAACGGATCAGTAGAAAGAGTAAGTTGAAGGTCACCTGCAGCTCTCAGAACTATACACCAGAAACCGCTGTTTTTTCTTAACATCCGGAGGTTATGATTGCCTGTATTGGAGACCAAAGGCCATGTTGATTTGATTATATGGATGGCGTTCTTTGGTGTCCCAAAACTGATGAGAGCGTGTGAAGAAAAGAAAAAGTTTGGCAAAAAAATTCCTTCATTATGAAATCTACGTGGACAGAAAGGATGAACACACGGAGTATGATATACCGAAATATTTTTTTACAAAACTTCTTCTTTCTCTATGGAATTAACTGTTGCATTCTATGACATTAGTAGCCGTTTTCCGAAATATTCCTTTGCAATTTGTATTTTCTCATTTTGCAGGTGCTTTGTACGATTTACGGTATGGCCGAAAGCTTCTTTTTTTTTAATAGATGAAAAGTGACGCGTGCGCGGATGTCATCCATATAATCAAATCAACATGGCCTAAATAGATATAAAAGCAAGTTTCAGCGCAGTTCGCCCATAGGCTAATATTGTTGGGATACAAAATGTACTTTATATGCACCATTTGACGTCTGTGAGTTAGTTCAAGGTATTAGTTGGCGCCTGTGTGTATTACACACCAATGTCAAACAGGACGTTTTATAGATATTTCAATGCCCAAGCCCGCAAGATACTAGTAATATCCTTTCTATGAATATCTTCTATCTGTTGTACGTTTGATGTCGTACGACAAAGGATATTCTTGGGACAGTCGTGAATCTGTCGTGGATCTGTTGGCCACAATTCTGTTGTCTTGTGACTAAAGAGTTTGTCGTAGATTTTTTATAGGCGTTTCTGTCATGCTTCCTTGGAAATTAAATGACCCAAAAAATCGTACCACAAAAAGTCGTGCGACAACGAAATCGCATTCGAATGGGCCGTCGTACATTTATGCTGACGCTGGCACTCTGTCAAAAATAACACTAAACAGCACGGCCGATTGTAGAAAATCTATACAAATGATTTTGAGCGGCTGCATGGGGCATTCTTTTACGTGATTTGCAACGGGACACAAAATATAATCTAACAACCGTTACGGATGAAATGTGACCGAAAACGTTACTCTTGGCATACGTTACATGTAGATGTAGATATACGCAATAAGATTAGTTCAATTTGAACGTACTCCCTACGACTGTAATGGAATTTAAACTGCGTCCGTACGTGGGCTAAAACGGTTAGTAATGTATTTATGATGTCCTTGTCTCACACGTTTCAAGGTGTCCCTTTAAGTGTTACAAATCATGCAGCATTTCCACGTATTTGTTTTCTTCTGTATGTGGTTATACTTTTGTGTTTCATTTTCAGAGCTACGGCCATGTTGATACGATTATATGGATGACATCCGCGCGCGCATCAATGTTGGTCCGTTTCCAAGAATCAAGTTTTTGACCATACTGTAAATCGTAAAAAGTAGCTGCAAAATGAGAAAATATATGCTGTAAATTGAAAACATATTTGAGAAAATGGATGATAATATCGCAGACTGCCAAAGTCAATTCCGAGGTAAAAAAAATAAGAAGTTTAAAAAAATGAAGAATCTATATTTCGGTATACCATACTCTTTGGGTTGAGTTTTCATCATCCTTCCTGACCACGTAGATTTCAAGATGTAAAACCAATGTGAAAAACCAAATTGACAATCAAATCATCAATTGTAATTATTCTGATTTGAAACTGTGTGGCCCAAGGGTTACAGAAACGGTGGGTGTCGATGTGTACGTATGCGCAGTATAGCTTGGGATTTTGGTCTAGTCTTTTCTTCAGTGATCTTTTAGTGATGAATATCTGTATGCTTGTGAAACCAGGCTGCATTTTTTCACAATCAAAAGCTTTTTTGAAATGCTCTATAGTAATCCTTAACCTAACACGAATCAGGAAAACTAGTGAAGATACACACTAAAACGTGAGGAGGGATGGTCAGTAATTTGGGTTAATGAGTGTACAGATCTTTAGAACAACCATCATTATGGCCATCTATCGATACGAATGGTTGCACTGTAAGCATTAATTGACCTGAAACTGTCACTTCTATACAATACCATTTCATCAAAGGATAGTAAGTTCGCGCTTGAAACTCGATTAACAGTCATCAGGTTAAAACAAAGAAAACTAAGGCACCCTTTGAGTACAGTTATAGCTAGAGTTGTATGCATTTTTAAGTTTAAAAGAAAGTTTTGCTTCGAAAATATCACGGTATACTGTTTTACCTTGATGTAACCACCTTTAACATCAACCCGCCAGGATGCATAAATCCGGCACTTTGAAAATCAGTGGGTTTGAGAGATCTTTAGTGCAGCACCCGCCAGGTATGCATAGTTTAGATATACAGAAGTGCATTATACTGGGAGCCGTTGGGTTGGAGATCTGTTTGGATGTATCTTTTCATGATGGCGGAATTATGTACCCTGACGGAATTATGTTTAAGTTAGTATATGTTAAAGGCGTTAGACTTTGATCTCATGGGGGAATTCTAAATTACGTGGGCAAAGCCAGCGCTGGTCTCAAAGTGTCAGAATGATTTATGCCGGAGAGAATACAACCGAACATGCCTGTTGTGCCCGTCTGAAGTCATAAGTTTTACAGACAATCTACAGTCCGACGTATGAAGTTGTGAGTTCGTAGCGCCGGCCACGATTTAACTTTCGACTTAAAAAGGCCAGGTCACATACGCCGTACGAACGTCCTGCGATCTTTGATACCGATCGTACAACGATCGTACGACGTGATAGTCATGCATGTGTCTTGCAAAATTCAGCTGTCTTACGCGGAAAAAGCTGCCTTAGATCCTATCTTGCCAGTGGTTGGCTTAGTAACAGCTTGCAACTGGTTAAAAATTCTGATGTATCAAAATCGTACGACGACGTACGACAAATTTGACAGCGCCGTTAGAGAAAAATGATTATTTTAACTGAATACGTTTTGTGACAATACTTTAGTAAGATAACAAATTTGTATATGCAATGAAAATAATTAACGTCTATTTTTCTATCGATGGGCGTCCCCCAAATTACGTAAACAAAACATGGTTTTGTTTATTTTCAAACCAGGATGTTGCACAATCACATGTCAGTGATCTCAACCCTTGCTTTGGCAAAGCAGTCAGGGCTTGAAATTCATTTTTCGTAATAGGTGCACTGGTGCAAAAAAAACTTACATTTTAGGTGCACAGAAAAAGCAAAGTGTGCACAACATTACTAGTAGTAGATAGAACGGAATGTACATGTAAGCAAAACCTTACTGTATCTCATCAGAGCTTGAATTCTGAAATTGTACAACAAACTTTTAAATAACCAAAACAACAAAGGTCTTTTTTCTTAGACCTAAGTGTCAATATTAATGTTTACTAGTGTACACTAGTTAGTAGTAAATCTACGTATAAAGCCCTACACAAATATCTAGGTGCCCCAGTCAAAAATAAGGTGCACAGCTCCAATTTTGGGTGCACAAAAATGTGCGCATGCACTCAGTATTTCGAGTCCTGTTATAAGCATCTTAATCCGCAACATCCCTATCTTCAGACTCAAGTGTTGCTATTTCGAGAAAGCTATGTAGGCACTTGTAGCGAACATAGATCAGGCCCACCACTTATGCATACTTCCAGGCCCCGCAAAAGCGGAGATTAGCTCTGAGTGTTTGTAGCACCCAGGTTCCGGGTATTTAAAGCAAAGTGCCTTCTCGTAGACGAGTCATTCGTTAATGAGTGCTTTATCAGCTGGCTCAAGTAAGAACTTGAAACAGTCAAGGCTGCAAGTATAAAGTCTCCCTCTCACTGGACCCGCGGCACGCTGGAGGCGTCGCTGCGGCTGATCGAATTGACAAAGCACTCAATAAATTTCATCGACTCTTTTTAAGCTTTGTGTGGCTTGTTGTCTTTTTGGTCATACCTGTACGTTTTGAATGATATACCTATTATAAAGTCAAGGGTAACACAAATCCAGTTTAGGATGCATCGACGCCGCCAGCGTGCCTAGGGTCTAGTGAGAGGGGGGCTTAAGTGTGGAGTCGTGTGGCGTAACGGCAGGGTGTTCGATCTAGAACCCAGCGGTCCCGGGTACGAATCCCCAGACGCCACCGATGTTGTGCCCTTAGGAAAGGCACTTTACACGACTTTCCCCACTACCACATAGGTGTAAAAAGGGGTTATTGCTCTCTGTACGAGAACGTGTTACTGTTAGAATAAGCTGTTAAACCTTTAGTGCAGTACCACGTCGTCCTTGTCTGTCCAAAGGCAAAAACAAAGTATCAGTCTAATCTTCCCAGATTTGTGTTTAGGGACGCTTTTTCCCGCGAACTATTAAACAATGGAGCCTGTTGTGATCAAATATGTGCTTTAGAAAGACAATTATATAGAGTTAGATATGAATGTTTTATGACAGGTTGTTTGATTAGATATAATGACATGCGAATCTAGTATGTAACGACGGATCACGGTTAACTACATGTATATTAGTTTCGTTTCGTTTCAAGGCATCCTTATTTGAGGTGAAGCACGATGCTTTTTCAAGTAGCTAGTGGTGCAATGCGGCTTCACTACGGCTCGCGTTTTTGGCCAAGCACACCAAGTCACCCCTACCCTTCTCGATAAGTGTGTTGGGTTCTTTAACGTGCAGAGGTTTGACGCTTGAGGCTAATGCATGACGCTTCCTCATACATGGGGCCGCCGGTTTTACGTCACCATCCGAAATGACAAATGCAATCCCTTACAACATGTCCGAGCCGGAGTCGACCCCTAGGATCAAACTCGGGCCCTAGGAACCACAGAATTTGATCCAGATTGATCAAGTCAATGTCTGCTTTGATTTTTTTCTTGATGCTCTGGCCTATTAGACTACAACTTGTGAATCTCCTAGACTTTTAGTCCAGGGAAAACAAGCGAGATTTTAATTGATTTTGGGACTACGTATTGAATTATCAGGAGTTTACTGAAACGTTGGGGAAGAGGGCTGCACTATATTCACACCTAGCGTCCATATGGGTTTCCTGAGGCCGAGGGCGGCTGTCTGCTGTTTCAAGTGTCCCAAAACGCACAACAGTCTGGATTTGCCAGGCTACAGCAAAACAAGGATCCCCCCAGTCAAAAAAACACTCTAAGACTTAACATTTGAATTGCAGAGAGAAAACATGTAGTATTTTTTTCTAAAGAGAAACATTTTGCTACAGTTTTTGGTAGCGTATGATGAAAATATGATGAAAGCTAACGTTACATGCCACTCAAAAGTCGTGATCACAGAGTGTTCAAACCATGAGATACGAAAACTGAAAGTTCTGCTGCAGAACCAGAGAAGGTCGCTAGGGGGCATAATCAAATTTGCTCATTGTGTTGTAGTCATCTGCCCACATACCAAATAACATAACAATCTACCAATAATCACTGATGAAAGATAGCGGATGCTGTCAGCTGAAACGTCTGACTGTTCATGTTTCTAAATTATATCCAGTTGTTTGTCATATATGTAATGAGCAACTGCTTTTTGGCGAATCTAGCAACAGCTTCCCGAGTAACGACAAACAACCAAACTTAGCAGTACCAAAAACATTACCTTCTTGGCCAAGGTAAAACGACAAACAACCAAACACAGCACTAGCGAAAACTTGGCAAAGGTAAACCGTTTAACTGCTTACCTCCTGTGGTTGGTCGGTTGGTTTCTATCTCGCTCTTGCATTTCTGCCTCTCTGTCCAAAGAACTTTGATCTGCTCTTCTTTAGTGACGGGCGTGTCCTTTCCCTCATAAACCTACAGAAAGACAAAGGATGAAACATTACCATCAGAAATCTGGGTCTAAAGGTTTAAAATGTATAGCAAATTATGTAAAAAGTAGCAGATGGAAAGATCACAGAATTCTTAATCCAATTTTACAACACACTATAGCTATTGGCTTACATGTATGTAAATAAATATATGTACAGACGAAGCCACTTAATTGCACCCCAGATAAACGCACCTTCCATTTAATTGCACCACATTCCCAAATCCCAAACTGGTTCCCATTCACTGCATTGCATATGCGGAGTCACTAACAATGCAGTGAATGGGAACCGATTTGGGATTTTGGGATTTGGTGCAATCAAATGGAAGGTGCGTTTGTCCGGGGTGCAATTAAGTGGCTTCGTCCGTATTTAGTAGAATAAACGGATGCTATTGTTGATGAACAAGCCCTCTGTTGTACAAAATATAACACGTACAACTGTGTGGCCCAAGGGCTACATAAAGGAAGTTCGGCGCAGCCCAATACACCAAAAGGTGCATGAAGGTTTAACTTACTGCCAAGTAGGCAGGAACGGTAGTTAAACATTAACAATATTCCTAGTTACAAAATAGTTAGACCATCTGACCAGTATTGTCACATGCTTGGGTCACATTTTGAATCCGGGGCCCGGCCGGGCAGTGTTTGGGAACAAAAAGTATGATATAAAAGACATCAAAAACACAAAACGTACCAAAACTATTCGAGAGCATAGCTTGTGCGTATTTATTGATATACATTTTAATTTTTCGTTTCCGTAAACAGCCCGGCCGGGTTCCGGCTGGGAAATGTGACACAAGCAACAGTGACTAAGAATTTCTGCATAAAGATAGATATAGATAACTAAATAGATTGCTGCATATTTCAGTCTATGAAAAGGAACATAAAAAGAACACATTTGACATCGTTTACGTGACGCGAAACAAGCAATTGGCAGTCCCCAAAGACAGCCTGTCTCTTTCCAAGAAGGACCTGCGCTAACTGGTCAGGATCAGAAGTAATGTGAGCTGGATTGAAGCAATGTCCTCACTTAAAACAACGAAAACTCCAACTGGGTACCAGAGTCATAGCCTCTACCAGGCCCTGTAGATGGCTGGAAAAATAGTAGAAATTGGCCAAATAGAGTGAATAGTATGCTAAGGGGGTCGGCTTCGGCGGTAGGGACCATTTGCCATCCATCTAGAGGTCGAAAACTTTAACTTCTATGGCGGACTAACTTCTTTGGCATGTTATCCGTCTATTTGGCAAATTTCTACCAATTTTCTAGCGACCTGTGGAGCCTGGTAGAGGCTAACGTTACCAGAGCCTGATGAAACGCCATTGTTAGATTGTCACGGAACTTTTCGAAGATCATTACCGATAACGATATGGTGATAATAACGTTGGGAATGATAAATTGTGTTTTGCAGTTCAATAAAGCGTACAGCAAACAGAATTAGGCATTCATTGCGCCCTTCAACCATATGGTTTAATCAAGGCATTGTTTTGAGGATGTGATATTTTCTTTGTAGAGTCTACAGCCACAGAACGCTGCAATTGATGATAGAAGACAAAACCACCAAGTGTCATTGACACAAATTATAACGATGTCGAGGCCGAAGAGATCGTAACTTTTTCTTACAAACCTTCAGTGCAAAGAAAAAACGACGACTGGTGATCAAAAACACCTGCCTCGCGCTAAATTATACTGTTAACATTGTAATATAAGTAGGCGCAAGCAATCTGTCTTCTTCTCTTTGAAGGAAAATTACGAGCATAAAGTGTTTACGTTTTGTGTTATCTTGAGGTCCTAATATGGTTATAGGGCGCGCCACACACACGGCTGTGCCGGTAATTCGATCAGGTCGCTACAAACCAGTTTAGTGTAAATCTGGCGGCAGATGGTTCAGAAAGCTTGTTAGACGTCTGATGTAGTCGGTCGACTTCTCTTCTCATCATAATGATGACCTACTTTGCCGTCATTTTTCACGAGGCATGGCGGTTGGTACATCTATATCTACCAAGAAGGTTAAGTCCTTATCTCATTAGACCCGCGGCACGTTGTCGGCGTCGCTGCGTCCTAAATTGGATTTGTGTTACCCTTGCCTTTATAATGGGAATATCATGCAAAATGTACAAGTATAACTGAAAACACAACAAAGCATACGAGGCATAAAAACTGTCATTTTCATCTATGAAATTCGTTAAGAGCTCTGTCAAATCGCTTGGTCGCAGAGAAGTCGCCAACGTGCCGCAGGTCCAGGGATATAGGGGCTTTATGCTTTCGGTACTACTTGTATGTGTGCTTGTCTACAGCATAACTCGAAGCTCGAAGTTGAAGCTTTATCTTTATGATATTTAGCATGTGGGTAGGTGTTGCTAAATCACAGGGCAAGTTCGATGATGGGCCTCCTGGCGTCTTCCTATGGTATTGCAGCAGAACTCGCTGTTTTGATTTATTTTGACATTGGGTATTCTTCTGATTTCAATGGAAGACCTAATTTTCATGCTTTCATACAAATACATTTAAATGCATGATTACATGATTTCAAAAAGTAAGCTCTACAACGAAATGCGATATGCAATTAGACGCAAAAAAACTAACACTATAAACTATATGTAGCGTATTAAAAGAAAGCTATATGCGTCAGGACCCTACAACAATCCCGTATAGAGACGGGGGACGTCATAAACAATCTGTTACATTTGAGCCACTGCTCACCGTGTAACGTGTGAACTGCAGTTTGAAGATCATTCTTCCTAAAACTATACGTACACAGCACAAGGAACGCTAATGTAGTCCTTGTCCTTGGCCCGTTTCTTTAATCCATAACGTGTGTCCCTCTCCATACGTTTGAATCGAAACTAAAGTCGTTCCGACAAAGTGAATCAAGTCTACACGCACAAGGCCATTAGCTGGAACGAGCTGGATCAATGTCACACCTGCGTCCTGTAACGTCTGATAGGGAGAGACTGAACTAGGACGTGCTGCTGGCCGTGACGTCATTGGAATGGCATGCATAATCATACCAGGCAACACGTAATCGCATTGTCGATAGAATAGTATGCAGATGAGGAGAAAATGCTCAGATATAACAAATACGTCAAACTGAAATTAGAATGAAATCTCATATGTGTTGCATGAGAAAAGTAGTAACAGTATAATACACAATTTACGCTTTTACATTTATACAACACGAAAGAAACATGTATCCCTGATATTTCGGTTGTACCCACTGGCTTTTCTAATTCGAAATTCGATTTTTCCTGACACGCATTGACCTTCGGGACTGGGTGGGTCAAAGGTAAATGGAAGTCGATTCCTGCCGCCGGCCTGGTCGATGTGATGGGATATCTATTTTTTGTGTTTGATAAAGGCAAAACTTTAAGAAGTCGAAAATAAAGAATAAGCAACACTGGATTTATGCAAGAACCTCCATCATTTTTATTCAAACCATCAATCAGAGACTGTGTTGGATTTCTGCGTCTATCTTTTTATTCAAATCGTTTATACCAGGGCTATGCCTCTCATGGTTAACTCATCTGACATTCAAAGGTAGCATGTCACAAGCGTGGATGATGTATCGTTCATGTCCAAATGTTCGACTGAAATTATCTGTGGCATATTACTTGGTCTATGGCTACGGCAATCATACTGCGCTTAATGATGATATTATTCATAGAGTTGAAGAACTAAAAGGCCAACTGTCTAGTGTTTGAAATTATGTTTTGTGTATATGCGCGGCACAGCTTGTTAAAGTGGTCAGGAGAAAGTTAAGAATTCACAAACCATTTGGGATCACAAAGACAGCAGGATCAAAAAGTACAAATGTATACATGAGCAATGGTATCCATAGTAGAATGAACACTTAATCTAACATGTGGCGTAGTTATTTGTTATGGCCATCCCTTCATAGAGACGGGGGGCGCCACAGACTTTCGGTGTCTTATGACCGACTGTTCCCCGAGTCACGTTTTCTATTCACATTAAGTGACGTCATAGAAGAGGCGGATTGGTCTCATCTTTTATATGTACCTTAATCTAAATATTTCACAGCTAGGGCATGCCCACAAAAGATCTGGCAAAAGGTTTTCTCTAACCAACTCATGATCAGTTTTCTGTTTTTCTTACTGTTTTACTTTTATCACTTCGTGTTTCACAATTATCCTACCATCTTTTCTGTTGCCTACCCCTCTTTCGTCCTCCCTGGACGGTTCCTTGCATGATGGTTTTGGCTAGTCCCGATGACCGTGACACGTGGCCGTACCACTCCAGTTTTCTTCACTGGAGGGTAAGGACTTTGAGAGGCCTCCTTCACAAACACTGATGCTGTTAAGTCCAAATTTGGGTAATTCCCCAATCATACTTTGCTTCTGCTTACAGAATAGCTATTTTTACTTGAAAGTTCATCTGTGTTGGTAGAGACCATTCTGAAACAAAGTTGCACTGCAATTGCCAAAACACAAAAAAGACTGGAGCTGATCAGTCGAAAATTGGGAAAAGTCCAATTTTGTGTTGGCAAATACAGTTCAACGTTGATTCCTATTTGTTGTTATCGGTTATTTTTAGAGTACAGCACTGGCTTCGTTAGTCAACACTTGACAGACATCTTCTCTCCCCACATCCTGTACACGCCAGCTGCACTCGCAACAAGTTTGGTGTTACCAGATGGCGCTGACAGGGCAGGAAGTTCAAACTTCCAAGTTCACCGTTTTGGTGACATTCATCTAGAAATACTTTATGTTTTTCATACCTCAAAATAACTAGACAACGTTCTTCAACGAGACCAAATGTTTGGCGTTACCAGAGGGTGTTGACAGGGAAGGAAGTTCAAACTCCCAGGTTCAACTGTATGGTGACATCCATCTAGGAATTCTTCATGTTTTTCTAACCCCAAAACAACGAGACAACGTAGCTTCAACGAGACAAGTTTGGCGATACCAAATGGCGTTGACAGGGAAGGAAGTTCAAACTTCCAGGTTCACCATTAGAATGACATTCATCCAGGAATACTTCATGTTTTCCTTACCCCAAAACAACGGGACAACGTTGTTTCAACGAGACAAAAAGTTTGGCGTTACCAGAGGGTGTTGACAGGGAAAGAAGTTCAAACTTTCAAGTTCACCATTAGGATGACATTCATCCAAGAATACTTCATGTTGTTCTTACCCCAAAACAACGGGACAACTTTGTTTCAACGAGACAACAAGTTTGGCGTTACCAGAGGGTGCTGACAGGGAAGGAAGTTCAAACTTCCAAGTTCGCCATTATAGTGACATTCATTGAGGAATACTTCGTGTTTTTCTTACCGCAAAATAACTAGACAACGTTGTTTCAACGAGACAACAAGTTTGGTGTTACCAGATGGCGCTGACAGGGAAGGAAGTTCAAACTTCCAGTTTCACCATTAGAATGACATTCATCCAGGAATACTCCATGTTTTTCTTACCCCAAAACAACGAGACAAATTGTTTCAACGAGACAGCGAGTTTGGCGTTAGCAGACGGTGCTGACAGGGAAGGAAGTTCAAACTTCCAAGTTCACCGTTATTGTAACATTCTTACAGGAATGCTTCGTGCTTTTCCTACCGCAAAACAACTAGACCACGATGTTTCAACGAGACAAAAAGTTTGCCCTTACCTGATGGCGTTGACAGGGAAGGAAGTTCAAACTTTCAGGTTCACCATTAGAATGACATTCATCCAGGAATACTCCATGTTTTTCTTACCCCAAAATAACGAGAGAACGTAGATTCAACGAGACAACAAGTTTGGCTTTACCAGATGGCGCTGACAGGAAAGGAAGTTCAAACTTCCAAGTTCACCGTTATGGTAACATTCTTACAGGAATACCTTGCGTTTTCTTACCCCAAAACAACGAGACAACGTTGCTTCAACGAGACAATAGGTTTGGCGTTACCAGATGGCACTGACAGGGAAGGAAGTTCAAACTTTCAGTTTCACCATTTAGTGACATTCATTCAGGAATACTTCAGGGTTTTTTCACCCCAAAACAACGAGACAACGTTGTTTCAACGAGACAAAATGTTTGGCATTACCAGAAGGTGTTGACAGGGAAGGAAGTTCAAACTTCCAGGTTAACCGTTAGGGTTCATCCAGGCATACTTTCACCATAGACAAGTACCATCTGAGGTTTCTTTGAACATTTATTTTGATGCATGTTGTATTATAATAGCTTATTCTTCTATTGAATGGTACTTATGTCTGTTTGTAATATTTGATATCATTTATCATTTTTGAAAGTGAATCCTTGATAGCCGATTGGTAGCCAAAATCGTATCAGCAACTTCAAGGTAACTCCTAAATAAGAAAAACGTCGTTCGTTCTAGTTCTTTAGCCTCTACCAGGCTCCACAGGTCGCTGAAAAAATCGTATACGCGTAGACATTGGCCAACTAGACTGATAACATGCCAGGGAAGTTAGTCCGCTATAGAAGTTACAGTTTGAGACCTCTAGAAGCCCGTGGATGGCGAATGGTCCCTATACCTCCGAAGCCGCCCCCCTTAGCATACTATTCACTCTATTGGGACAATTTCTACTATTCATCCAGCCATCTGCGGGGCCTGGTAGAGGCTACTAGCTCTTTGCTATCGACTAGAAAAGTAACAAGGTTGGTCAAAACGTTTTAGCCCTCTTGATTCCAGCTGCGTCCCGTCTAAATGGAAGAATCACATCAATCGATTTCTTCTCAAAGGTGTTACACCTACGTAACAAGTTCAGGGAGTTAGCTAATTGATGAAGGGCCTTTTCTCCGAACAGACCATTAGGGTAACCACTTCTAGACGTTAGAAGAGATGTTAAAGTTTAGTAAATAGGTAGCGAAGAGCGGAGGTCATTGGCCGCGAGTTCAAACTCCAACGGAATCTTGTTAAAGGAGCATGCAACTCCAGAAGCGGGTACTATATTCATCAGAGACTATATTGTTATGCTTGAATCAAGTTTGCTCCGTCAAATTTACCATAAGTTGAAGTTTGAACGCAGGGCGAACATTATTGCGATCGAGTTCTTGAATTCCCCAGAGGACCCTTACAATAATGCTGTTGTTCAATGTTTCTTACAAATGTACCTGAATCTCTGTGTCCCAAGACGCGAAAATTTTTAAACTTTTTTTGTACATTCCTACATGTTTGATAGTCACTCGACTGCTTTCGTAAGCTTATCACGTCTACCGTTAGCGAGAAATTGTACCCGAAGTTGGCCATGCAAGTCCGTATACATAAGAAGCGGGTCCGTATGGGGGTACATGGATTTAGAAAAGGATCATTGTCAAAAAGACAGCTGGGGTAATTTAGCCAAAAGTCCGGTGCATTTGTATCCCGAAAAATATAATATGTCAGAAAATAATATCCGCTTCTGGAATGGAATGCTCTTTTAAAGGATCAAATCACACACAGGCCGTGTTTTTTTTGTCTGGACTTTTCATATCAAGACAAGCTGACATACTAATTAAGTACCGAAGTAGATGCCTTGAGTGATTGTCACTCTTCCGGTTGATGAAAATTCTGCAGTCTCATGAGAAATTATTAAGCGCCAAGACTGACTCCGATGCAGCTGTATGACGAGCTGCAATGTGACAAGATTCTTTGGAGAGTTTAAATCTTAAGACACCACCGGAAGAAAATATAAGACTCCGAGATCTTGAAAGATCTATACAGGTTTGGAATTGACCTCCAGGTTTTCTCAAATGATGCTTACTTGTGATGGACAAGCAGTCAAATAATTTTGATGCTTCTATTCTGGAGCCACATTTCAAAGCGCTACAACTAAATTGTGCCATGATTTTCATTTATAAATTATAAGAGTATTTTCATACGTATGCACACATATGATGTGTGTGTGTGTGATTTCTATGTAATAAAGATATGTGGGCGTAAAGTTCACGTAAATGAAGGTCCATTCAAACATTTTTACTTCCGAAGAAGGATATGAACTACATTTGAAATAGCGCTAAAGAGTCATTATTTCCATACGTATGCGTACATATGATGTGTCTGATTTCTATACATGAAGATATGTGGGCGTATATTTCACGTAAAGGAAGGTCCATTCAAATATGTTTGCTTCCGAAAAAGGTTATGAACTACTTTTTAGATAGTGCATAAGGGTCATTATTTCCATATGCATGCGTATGTTACCATTAGCCACACGTAACGATGCGGTATTCAAGATAACAATTACTATTCCCCAGTAAATGGTGAAAACCAAGATGAAGATCAAAGTAAATAACCGCTAGAAGACTACAGCTTTTACGTGTAAGATTAGTTGTTTTATGCAATAACGTGCTACAAGCCATAGATACAAATTGACATGACACTTCATCTGACGGAGCCTTCATGAGCCTTCATCAAAGATGATTCAAAGCAACGACCAAGAACGCCTTGAGAATTGGATTCGGAATAAATATGTTTTCCACAACTTTTTCGAGATGATCTTCCGATAACTTTTTGATCCTTTCCGGTGACTGAAACCATCGAAGAACACCTTGAGAATGGGATTCGGAATAAAGGTGTTTTCCATAACTTTTTCGAGATGAGCTTCCGATAACTTTTGAAATTTTTCGGAAAGTACCCATGTGTATATCCAGGAAATGTCGTCATCGGTGACTGAGATCGTCGAAAAACGCCTTGAGAATGATATTCGGAATAAACGAGTTTTCCAAAGCAATGCGGCAAACTTTTTCAAGGTAATTTTCCGATAACTTTTTAACTTTTCCGGAAGGTTCTCAAGTGTATACCCAGGAAATGTCGTCACCGGTGAGTGAAACCGTCTCCACGCAGCTTAAATCACGTCTCCGAGGTTTGACCTTATAGGAATTTGGAAAGGTCCCAATCCGCGGAAGTTGTCTCTTGAGAGCCACGGAGACTTCTTAATGAGCTGATTTGGGTTGGAAAAGTACCCTTAAGAAATATGACAGGCCTTGGTGTCAGCCTTAAACCATTAAGAAGTCTACACAAGACGTGATGATTAATATCAGTTGATAGAAAACAATACTTGAAGGCATGTCAGCGCTGTTTTTAAGAAGATAAAGTTTTTACTAGCCCAAGCCGGCATCCTACATCCACTACATTAAAAAGTAATCGATACCGGTGTACTGATTTGCACCATTGTATTGTATGTAAAACATACATTCATGCATTGCATTGATTGTAAAGTTGAGATATACAGATGGATATATGCACGTCTTCCCAATCAATAATTATCTATACTTGATATTACAGTTAAGTGAGTTTTATTGTTAAGTTGAGATATTCAGATGGGTGCATGCACGTCTAATCAATCAATAATCATCTATACTTGTTATTACAGCCTAGTGAGTTTTATGTTTGAGTATATTCGATTAGGTTATAAAAAGTAACGAAACTTGAACATGAAAGATATAATCAAATTATGATTTTAAAAGCATACAAAATATGTCAACTGACAACCAAATTTCATGATAACATGCTTCCTAAAGGTTTGTGGGTCGAAAATGTTGATAATTTAGAAAAATGGCTTGGGTGTCACCCAAAAAGGGCATCGCTGGTTCCTGACTATTGGATATGGCAGAGTTACAAGGAATCCAAAGGGCAAAGTTGTGAAAAAGAGATATTACGAACATCAATTTGTACTGGTGATGGCTCGTTTCAGGCAGTTTATGACGCAGTTACCATGCAATTAGGAGTAAGAAGTCATGACAGCGTCGCTTCCTTTGGCTTTTTAAAGAAAATGTCGATACACAGACCAGACACTGAATAACAATGAATAACAAGAAAGAGATGTATCTTATATTAAAAGTATATACAAACTATGTCCCCACACTTCATACACAGCGTCACAGGTAATACGGACAGATTCGATTTCTAACACGTTTAAACAAACGTTCGATCACCTTTCCTTATATTTCCATCATTGCGAAAAAACAAGAAGAATTCGAATCTACGAATTAGATTATAGTGCTCGCACTAGCATGTATATGGTTTTGTAAACCCTTCTGTTTTTGTGTTTTTCATCAATAATGACGCGATTCCGTCAATACCAGTCGTTTCTGTGAATTTTCTGTACTTCATAGCTAGGCACACGGATCTAAGGAATTTTTACTTTATATCCATCTCATGCCATCCCACCAATTTCATGTCCTTAATAGGCAAGTCGACAAATAGCACCAGAGGTGACGAAGAAACAGCCGTTTGTCGTTGGAGTTTGATAACTATTGACAAGTTTCTGCCGGCATACTACTGACCTCAGTCCCCGGGGTGCTGAAGAAAAATCCCAGAACAGGTCACAAGTCGCGCTGTCAAGGACACGGGAGCTGATGAGTAATGGATGTGGAGATTATCGGGCCCAGCGGGACCATTAACAGGTTAATGGAGATGTAGGATGGACATCTGCGCACCAGTAGTGTCGAGTTAAAGGGGCACTATGTAAGATTTTGGTTACAATTCAAGTAAAATGGATATTTAGTAAAAAGTAATTAAAATCTAGAATAACCAAACCCCTATGTTATTGATAATCATTTATGGACATTTTTAGCACATTTGCATCATTATTTCATATTTCCAGCATTTACAAACAACAAAAAAACAACCCACACCATGTTCCCCTACTTTTGGGTGGTGTCAAAAAACAAACACTATAGGCAGGTGTGAACAAGAATCATAGCTTTTCTACACATTAATACAATCTAACGGTGCTGCATATTCACTCCCTAAATATCGTTTTGCAACGCTTAAGGTTTGAATCTACTGAGCATGACCCAAAAAAAATACTTCAGACACCATCCAAATCTTACATTGAGTGCCTTTAAGCTGTCCATGGACGTGCATTTCAGCAGGTACGTTGTGATCAAACGAGTTTTGTTCGTGCAAACTGTAAAGTTTGACACCTTGGCTATATATTTTTTTTCCCCTGTTGACAGCGAAATCAAACAATTTCATATTGCATCGTGACATCAAGGAGGTTTGATTAAACCTCCTTGGTGACATCGATACGGGATCAAGAGGTCTCCGGTTCGAATCCTAAGGGAGAAAGTACTTTGCACGACTTTCCTCACTCTATCCAGGTGTAAAAATGGGTACCTGACTTCGGTCGGGGAGGTAAGAGGTGATGGAAGGGGAGGGATGGGCTTCGCCTTCCAATACCGTGCCCAAGTCATTTTCGGATTAACAACCCACTGTTTCTACGGCCTCTCCAAGGCTATGGCGTTTGTCAACTATCGCCTATCAGACCCTTGCAACAGGTCTGTGCCTCACATATAATGCAGGTAACTGAGTGCGCTAACATCGTGCGATTCTATCAATTTGACCTGTAAAAAAGTAATAGCCTTCCAAATATAGCTCCATTATGGAAGACATAAACATTTACCAGGGACATGAAACAGCTGCTACTGCAATATCACTTAGCATTAAAACATATCGGATTCTATTTTTGTCGGGTACTTTGTCCAGTGCCTTTTATATCTTTTTCAGTTAACTTTAATTTATAAATGCATATGCCTGGCCGTGGCAAGCAGGTCGCTATATTCTTTTTGCTACTGTGGACTGTAACACTTTTATATCATATTTTATTTCACAAAGTGTATCAAACTATATAAATATACAGATACAAAAACATTTCTTTATGGAAAGTAGCTTGCCATTTCTTTGGTGTCTCTAGTGCGTCCACTGTACTGCGTACCCCGATATAATAACACATCTACCGTTGGTGTTGAAATATTTTAATGAAAAAAAAAGAATAAAACATATACGTAGGCATCTAGTATATTGATTATATTGTATTTTATCGCTGTGATCTTACAATCAAAACTGTAAAAATCTTACTTCATTTAGTATTTCTAGTTTCTTTTTTTGTGTAAAACTGATGATTCTGTATGAAATTCCATCGGTAAATAAGACACTCGCATAGAGCGCCCAAGACGACCTCATCGGTCATTTTTGCTATCCATCAAACGTTCTAGCTCGTGAATATCAATCACATTATTTGTCACCCGGTTCGCCCAAACGCCTTGCTCACAATGCACAAGCTTTCAACGGTTCATGGTCAAGTGTCACCTTATAGCACCAAGGTCATGCGGCAATCGATAGGCCAACTTACATTTACCCTACAGTAATCGCCATGAGCGACGCTGAAAACCCAAGTAAATCTTCACCTTTGCAACACGTTTCGAAATTTCAAAGCAGCGCTTTAAGGTATTGTTAAGAAAAACAGAGCTATAGGCAAAGGTGACCTCCAGTCGATTCAAGCTGTTGCAGAGGTCATGGAAAGTCACCGCGCATCCATCTAGTGATTTGATGTATCACACTGGATTACGTCTTTCTCTGGTTAGATGATATATGATTACCTAAGGAAATCATTTCAATATTCGAATACTGTATCTTGCAGATATTGATATTGAGTGAGCATAGCACTATGGACTAATGCTTTTGAAAATCGGCAAACCTTTAGATTTATCATAAACATCTTTGTGCAAAATCTTGAGATGTTTTGAAAAATATCTCAAAATGTCTTGAAAAGATCTCAAGCATGGATAAATGCCTTTATTTTGTGTTGCAAACGTTGGCAAAAAACACCCCGTTCCATTTCATGTTACCTTGCGGGACTTTTTTCCCGAGTAAAGCTATTATACAAAACAGGTGATGCGAAAATTCACCGTAAATACGGCGTAAATTCGTAGGTACGTGTTGCCGCCATCTCGGCTCGGTGCACTGATCCTGACCCATTATTGTTCCATTACGCCAGAGGTTCGCCTTCCCTCCAATCTGAATCTCTAAGTGATTGGAACACCGCTTGATTTCCGCCAGCGATGCATCCGTAAATGAGTTGGTAACGCCAGGGAATAGGGTACTAGTTGCGAAGCTAAAACCCACGGCTTACAAACGCCTGTATTCACTATACAGGGTGATTTTTCATCCCGCTTCAAAAGCCGTATTCATTAAGAATTTGTATGTGAAGTTGGGCACTGTTTAAACTATGGACTCTTTATCTTTCCAGTGACGGCTGTCAATATCTTGTAATCAAAAACCAACTTGAATTATGACACTTTCTAGGATTAGTGTAGTCGATGAATTGAAGCAGATTTGTTGTTTTTTTCTTTGTCTAAAATCATAGCTCTAAACAACTATATCATAAGGGCAGTGCATGATTTTTTTGGAACTTAGGGCTCCCCTACACTTTCATGCTTATTCAACTGCCAGATTCACTTATATCGTTCATACTTGCAACTGAACAGGTAGATTTTTGTAGATCACACATCAGCTTTGTATTTTTGTTTGTTTTCTTTGTTTGTTTTCGTCTCTCGTGTTCTTTAGTCGTGTTTTTTTTTGTAGACGTTATGTTTTTGGTTTTATACAAGCACAAGTTGCTTCTTTCCCGACCATTACTAAATTGACATAGGCGAATGAAATAGAAATGAATCGCTATATATGACTATGGTTCCACCAGTAATGAACACCTTATAATCAGGTCATGCCATGTAAACACCGGGTACAAGAGGTCCTACATACCGGCTCAGTTTAACAAACGACCGATAGATATCAGCCAGGTGTTCGGTTACAGCAAGCACCAAAGAAAAGCATGTTTACGTTTGTCTTAAGTCTAAAAATAACCCGTCAGTACATACTCCCCTTTTCACCCCCCTCCCCATAAAATGTAACGCATTGTCAACGGCTATAGTAGAGGTATGAGAAATCCAAGGCTGTGTGTACGCTTGCAAAGTTTCCTTTACAAAAACACGTCGTAAATATGAACGATTTACATTAAAGTTGGCAGGGAATTCTATGCATTTCTGTTTTTTACAGCCGTTTCAGGTGAAAAACATTCCAATTATCCCACCAATAACATGTGAAAGGACCAACGTAGGGTTGGTGTCTAAACCCCTTATCAGGCGTAAATTGAAAGGCTTTAGATTTGTAACAATGGATGAACAGGGCCTTCTTTTAGATGGTCTCCTTTTGTTGTAGCAACGTAAATAAATATATAAGGTCTGCCAAAAGCTACTGCGTTTAAGAGAGTGACAGGGGAATGACCGTTTCTACTATAAGATGGCGTCACGACAAGACAAAATAGTCTATCAAAAGTTGCGTTTTCAAGATTTTACACAAATTCTCAAGAAAGGAATGGCTTTGGACGATGTTTGCACTTCCTTGTATTGAGAATTTTTAATACCTTTTTCGTAAGGACCCCGGTTGTGATCTCGATCTAGTAGTCATCATTTATGTGTTACATTGTCGCTATGCTTCACACATAGTTGTCATGTATATAAAAGGTTCCTCAAAAAAATTCAGAGATGTTCACCGATGTTTCCCAGTACTATGACGATGTTACAGGTAGACGAGGGCCATATCATTTGAAGAGGGATACAAAATTGATTCCGTACTTTAAAACCCTGGAAAGGTCAATATTGATCTTTGTATTTTCTCAGATTGTTTGTCAAAAATCTTGTTAGTTCCGGTTGAAAAGGTATGTGTCAAGGTAGCAACATGGGGCATGGGAATCAATACCCATATCATGAATATGATAATTCTTCATGTCACGTGAATAGGGTGCCAGACGTTGTTAACGGTCTCTGGCAAGTAGACAACTTTTATGTTATCATACTTTTTAATAAATACAACGCTTAAGACATCTTATTAGTAGTTGATCAGGTATTTACCTTGATGCATAAGTTTACAAGCAAAAAATATGTTACGTTGATGAAGGTTAGACATGCAGGTAATAAGATACGCCAAAAATAGTTACTCAAGCAACTGGATAAAATGTTTTCAATTGAAACAGTCAGACGTTTCAGACAGCATCTGCTATCTTTCGTCAGTGACAAAGGAAAGATCTGGCAGAACTAGATTTTATACCATGTACCAAAAGTCTGAATAGATATGTGAATGAAGTGAAGACGTTGAAAATGTTCTTCATCTACAAAAAAAAATTGTCCACTTTGTTAACCATCTAGGCTGGGTACAAGAACCGATTCATTGCTTCAAGGATTAAGAAAAGTAAATAATTGTAGTTCACCATATGCGCATACGGCATTCATACATATCCCGGTGCCCTAATCTATCACCTCTGTAACCGGGTACACAGAGCGACATCGGTTACGCAGCAACGCAGTGTATACCCCATTGGGTTTAGCTATAGACCCCCGATGGCTAGTAATATTATACTAGTACCAATGTATATCACTTAAGGATAAATAGACAGCTGGTGCAGATGTGACTTATGCCTGTGGTGATGCCAGAGGAAAATGTGACTGCTGGGCTTGTAACTGTGTCAAAACTACGATTCAAACAGTCCCAAAGATATAAAACGAATTGGTGCCATCAAGGAAAAGCCATCTGTTGAGTTACCATCCATAGATCACCATCCGTAGTGTTACCACCAGTACAACACCATCTGTAGAATCACCATCAGTAAAATGCCATCAGTAGACTTACTATCCGAAAACACCATCTGTAGAGTCACCATTAGTAAAATACCATATGTAGAGTTACCATTTGTAAAACACCAGCTTCAGAGTTACAATTCATAAATCACAATCCGCAGCGTTATCACCGGTAAAACACCATATGTAGAGTCACCATCAGTATAACTCCATCGGTAGAGTTATTATACGTAAAACACAATCTACAGAATAACCCTCAGTAAGATACCATCTGCAGTTATCAACAGGAAACACAATCTGCAGCATTAACATCAGCATAGTTTCATCTGCAGAGTTGCCTTCAGCAAAACACCATTTGCAGGATTACCGCCAATTTAACACCATCAAGGTTGATAATTTCTTGAAGGACTTTTCTGATTGAAGAATTACACCTTAAAATACATGAATAGAGATTGCAAGTTATCAGTAACACCAATCTGTTTAATTTTGAAACATTGTAAAGAAAGATTGGTTACGCATAAAAACATTGGGCTATACAAAAGTTAGGACCCAAAGCATTTCACATACACTACAAGTTTTAGTGGTCAAGGTTGCAATCAACAGGCCACGGGTGGATTAGGAGGTCTGTTGAGTCGCCTGATACTGTTAGCAACAGCGATGTTTTGGTGCGGTTCAAATACCCAAAATGAACTTATTCCGGATTTATCTTCCCTTGCTAATTCTACAACAACAAGTACAGCGCTGTTGTGCCAACACTGTTACATGTAGTTCAAAGAACAGATATGACATTGGGTTTTCGACAAGGCAAGGTTAAGTAAACTATACTCTGTTATGTTCACAATGTCAACTTATTATGGATACAACTCATGCCATTTTCTGGCACAAAAACACATTTGGCTATGTATCATGTGGGTTCGTGTGGCGTAACGGAAGGGTGTTTGGCCAAGAACCCAGTGGTCCCGGGTTCGAATCCCCTGACGCCACCGATGTTGTCCCCTTAGTAAAGGCACTTTACATGACTTTCCTCACTCCACCCAGGTGTAAAAATGGGTATCTGACTTCGGTTGCGGTGGAAGGAGAGAGATAGGCTCCGCCTTCCAATACCGTGGCCTAGACACTGTGGATAACAACCCGCTGCCCCTACGGCCTCAGAAAAGGTCTATGGTACCTTTACAGTGAAAGATAAGGATGCAGCTAAGACAAGCGCTAATCTTAAAGAATTCACCCTCCCTTTCTATGCGTCACAGGAACGTTTAGACTATCCTTATTCCAACCAACAACACAAAGAACGATTCATTGTTTCTAGTTTCCGGTACTAGCATCATTAACTTTCGGGTATTCCTTTGTAATGTGATGTTACAGGCTGATAAATTCCAATTCAGATGTGACAATGTTATCATGAGAATTCAAACCAAGAGATTAGACGTACTACTCACGCATTACCTGTTGTTATAAGAAAATCTAATATTTCAATGTACATGTACATTTCCTTTAAATCTTTTCAGCAAGTCATAAGAATGTAGCTTTTAGTCTGTTTGTTGTTTTTACTCGCAACTCACGTGGTCATTTCATACCTTATTGGTGAATGATGACCACACACTGGCTTTAATGTGGCTTATCGTGCTATTGTGTCGTTACAATGTACAGTTCCTACATAAATTTGACGTCAACTTGACCATGTCTGAACTTTCCACCAACACCAATTCAAATGTCAGATAGAAAAATTGCATTGACGCAATTTGCCACTATTGGAAACTGCCCTAAAAGCATTCTATTGACAAAAACATATGAAAAGAACGTAGTACGTGTGAAACAGCACACATAGGTGTATACATTATATATGGGGCGTTTGTGTGTTTTTGGCATGACCATAGACCATTTAAATTGTATACATTACCTGCGCAGATGAATTCCTACAGGTGACAATAGTGGGGATAGGAAGGCTCAGTGAAGAGTGTTACGTGTTAACAAATGAATGGAAATAGCAACAATGGGTATAGCGAACGATCTTGTAGTGTTTTCGACCTGCCGAGCAAGTGATGCAAGAGTAGTGACCCAAGAAAAATAGATTCCGAGGAAGCCGTAGGAAATTAAAGAAAATGCATGCTACATTCTTAAAATGACTTACTGTATGGTTTACCAAGGGATACGGTTTTAAAAGGATTCCTTTCCGAATCAGCAGTTAATATCTACTAGCCATTGATTCTAAATTTCTCTCAAGGTACCCAACAAAAACGACTCCTGTAGTTCCACAAAGGCTGCTAGAAGACCTCAACCTATGCCGCTTTTTTCGAGACCAATGGCTATCTGCCACCCAAACATCATGTCCATAGCATGTCCTACTATACTTAAAACGGAGTTTCCTTTGTCGTACCATAAAAAGCCACTAGGGGGATCAAGATCTTGTCCTTCCATTTGCTGACACCAATCCACATGCTAAATATCATCAAGGTCGAACCAGAACTTTTCGAGTTATGCTGTCCACCAACAAACGGCACCGAAAACATTTACGGCTTATGCCTTAGGAGAGAATCATCACAAATCCCCATGTTTAACAATGAGCAAGATCTACCTTTACATACTTGCTCTACCGTTTTATGTGGGACCATGTTTACCGCTTTTAGGCAGTTCGCAACCACGGGGGCAGTGACCCGTAATACCCGCAGGCCCAGCTCACGGACTGTAAGAGTATTCATTTAAAAAAGGTGAGAAGGTCGATCAACGTGGTCGAACAGAAGAGTAACAACGGACGCTGCAAAGCGTAGATACATACGTGGCAAATGGCGGTTGCCAAAAGGCATTTGGTTGAGTGATGATTCGGTGGGAGGGGTATGGATCTTAATTGAATTTCATTTATTTATGGTACCACCAACCACTGTCTTTAAAACATCACAACCAATCTGATTTAATTAAAGAAGGCAATAGCATCAGTATGTGTACGTCAACGTTGGGCATTTTAGTTTTATTGTCACTTAGTCGAAGACAGTAATTTTTACTTGCTTCTTTTAAAAGGGCAAGGTCGTCGAAAGCTTTCTAAAAGTCAATACCACCATGTTTCTGGGTCACAGTAAAACTTTTAAATTAGTTTTACCACAAATATTTGCTGACTTGCTAAGTTGAGGGGATGGGATAGTTAAGGGTTTCGGCTTTGACAAACAAGGAGAAAAACTACAAACAAAACCTCTTGGCTAGGCAAAAACGAGATTGTTGTACTCGAAGAATAGTCAATTTCTAATATCATCACGTAGGTAGATGGCACTGACGCAACCAAAGAATCTAAGTAGCATTTGGACGCTAAACAGTTTTATTTCGTATAGCATTATTAATCACATTCCCAGCACCATAAGAGTGGCATGTACAAGGACTGGTTCATTGAATTTTGACGTACAAAACAAGGGTCATCAATGAGCATTAGCTAATGCGTTGCGAGGACCACTAAGTACCGGTGGTTAACGGATGGCGCCACAAAATTGGTAATTACTTTAGGATGGGTCATTTTCATTGGTCAGCGCCACCTGGCTATAGTGCTGGTGTGGGAATGAAACAACTTACTCCAACACTTCATTCTCCTGCAGTTCATGATACAAATTCTGTAGCACAGACGAGTTACAACAACAAGAAAATGTATCTAGAGGTTTCTAGTCACATAAGCGTAAGAAAAAAAAAACTTGGTCAGAGAAAAATATTCTAAGAAAAATTAACGTCATCACTGACTTTTTCTTATTCTTGCACACACAATAGTTCTCTTTCTAGACGATAACCTTTCTTCAACACAGAAAAAACAAGAATGCATTTTTTGTGGAAAATGAATGATCGGTCTACGTATTTAGGAATCCTGTACACTGTCCACACTACCAAACGTTTCTACGAGATACATTTCAGTAGCAACCAAACAGGTCAACGCCCTAGAGCACTATTATACCAGGATCAGAGCGGATTAAGGGTCCCCACAATACCTTTACTGTACCGTGAACAAAGTTATCCATGCGGCTTCCATATATAGCAACAGCATTATGCTAAGTACTTAGAATGGTAATATCCTTAATGACAAGGATCTGGGGGTAACCCGGTTGCTAATGTTAAGAAAACACGCGTGACTATTCTGTTATGTAAGGAATTTTTACAAACTTTCGTGACCAGTTACCATAACAAGACTTGGAATAACTTTTCGAAAATCAACCACAGACATACGACAGGAGAAAAAAGTTACCACACAAGTGACTGTATACTGTAATTCACTTTATCTTCACGGTAGCACAATTTCACCAAACTTTAACTTTACGATGGTGGCAAGTGATTTACAGAACGGATGTGTGAAGGAATCATAAATTATAACAACAGTTTTTTTTCAAGGTGATGATACGAGGTGACCGTGAAAACTGTGATAATAAAGTTACCGTGAAAGAAACAACATCTAACGATACACTTGTGCACAGCAAAACTTTGCTAACTACTTAGAACACAGAGGAATGGGGATCAATAATAGACGCTATGTTTCTCCCAGTTCTTTAATTCTAGTCCATTACAGAACAAAGGGTACAAATGAGGTAGGATTAGTTTTCCGATAGTATCGTGGAAACGCACTAAGTAGTGGATAATTCACTACCTGAGGCAAAATGCAAATGTGCACAAGATATCGGGTATAGGATACTGTAAATGCATTTAAGTTCGCGTGGTTTTTATTTCGCGCTAAGGGGAAAATGTAGTGTTCACGGTGGTTCTAAGTTCGCGGCAGCGCTGTAGTCACATACTGCTACAGTATTGGACAAAAATGTTCGCGTTTGCGGTGAAACGACGGTCGTCGGAGAAAACTGCGAACATAAAACCACCGCAAACATTTCCGCATTTACAGTATTGCATGGTTCGTGTGGAATTCTCTGGGTGTTGTGGAATCTATTTTTAGCACGCACAAATGAGTTCTGGATTGAATTACCTGGTCAGTGGTGGTGGGCACATCTCATGTTCCGGAACTCTTTTAGCTTTTATAATTCAATTGACCTCCATAAGTGGACTTTTGTGATTATGATAATTTCATTAACTCGTAGGTCTATGTTAGCCTCCATCAGGCCCTCTACGGGCGTATGAATCGTAGAATCTGACTGAAAAAGGAATAATTAGCCAGTAAAGTCAGTCCACAGTGAAGATCACATTTCAACCGCGTAGGTTAGGGAGCATGCAAATATAACCCCGGCAAATATTCTCCCTATAGCCGGCGTAGTTTGGTAGAGACTAGGTCTATGTAACGTTAGTACTCACTCAAACGTTTCTCGAATGCTGGCCAACACAAGGGGAAAAACGAGACGTACATTTTGCTACTTCTTTTCGCTACTGAATCAGCAAGACCACGTACCTGAAATTAAGGATTTAGGTCAAATGCTGGGTTTGAATTCTGCTGGTCTACGATCGTCTCTATAGCTGACCAAAGAACTAGTGGTATACGTGGTGGCTTCTTTGATGTGCTCAAGTTGTGGCTCTCTTCAAACACAGGACCTCCATTTAATGTTCTATCCGAGGGACGTCCCTTACCAAAGATAGGTACTCATTTCACCTGAGTGAAGTGGTGAAGGTCATGTAAAGTACCTTTCCCAAGGGCAACACGCCAAAGAGACAAATCAGGGGAGCCCGGATTTGAACCCAGGACCTGAGGATTCTGGGCCAAACACCCTTCCACTGCGCCACCGCGACAGCGAGTCTATTATGAACTAGAAAAATCTAAGGCCAAAAATAAAACCCGGCACCCGTAGCATGCCTGGTATCCTGTTGGATCGAATGATGATCTAATCCACTTACACCCCCCTGCATCAACCAGCGCCACTAATACCGGGTGGCTAATCCAATAACTGCCTTGCGTGCATCGCCTGTAAGCTTAATTTCCTCTTTCAATTCTGTGTCACGACGAGTGATTGGATCACGAAAGGGTACCTTCAAGACCGACTACATTCCAAGACGGGCTCTGGGAAAGTTCATTGACCGCGACTGCTTTTTGAAGCAACACGAACGAAGAAAAAGATTGCATTAGTAATCCGTACCAATGATGATGTTTTTTATAGCATTGACAGCTTTTTAGGTACTTGAGTTGCTATCAAAATCAATACAGCTTATTTTTAGGACTTTGAAAAATGTGCAGAGGTATTTGAGACCTTTTTAAATGAAATACAAGCAGTTTAGTTTGCATTATTGAGTTGGAAATACGCCAAAGCACCACTTCTCACACGATTTTAAAATGTGATGTCTGAAATAAAATGTCCATAGCAGGGCCATTCACTATAAAAGCTACCAATAGCCATAAGATATGTATGGGAATTCAGCATCGGATAACCATATAACATTGCACCATGATAGATATATTTTTTTTCAAAATGATACATTTTACAGTTAGTATTATTACTGAGTCATACGTTTCTCTACTTCACAGAAAGCTTGGCCAGGCGACATGAAAAAAAAAAACACTGGCAAGAAAATAAGAACGGCACGATATCAAAAAGTGGCGATCGACATAGAAAGACTGTAATTAGACCCTAAGAAAATCTGTGGTGGGTGTATAGTTTGGGCGTTTATAAAACAAATACAGGTGTCTTGATGAGCCTTTGTTTATGGAATTACTGTCCTTTTTGGTATGGTTTAAGGTCATGGTCATCGATATAAACTTCGAGAACGGTGTACGATTGCAAAAATAAACGCTAGTGCTGAAAAGTATGCGGTGTCAAGCGTCCGGTTCGAGAGCTAGAGGGAGTTGATAGAGCAGTTCCAACCGCCATGGAAAAAAAACTCACAGAACCAAAACAGCTAAGGTTACAGCAAAGATAAGGACTTTGATTTAATTATAAAGAAGTTCAAATTGTATCCAAATGTTTAGAGCAGGTTGGTCCGGTCAAATACATTGTTTGATGATCATAAACCGATGAGTGTGAGGACTACCCCGCTTTTGAAGTTCGTACCATTTCAGAAGTGGCGTAGTTCTCATAGTCATACTCATCAAATGAACAAACACAATTACAGAAGACTTGGTTTCGATAAATCAGTGAACATCGATGCTAACAGTTGTATAAATGTGTAAACTTGACGTTGTAGACACCTTTAAACTTTCTATAGAGCCTACTGTGCATTTCGAAGATTCCAACTTCAATAAGGCTGGTGGGTTTCCGAGAAACCCAGAACGAAGCTGTGTTTCTTTTAAATACTTTCCTTCACCCCTTGTTTGCTTTCTCAAGAATTCCTACAGAATCCCACCGTAAATCATCTGCGAGTTCTAACGGACGCCAAACATTACTCTAAATTACATATGATTATACTCTATTTCAAGGTTCTAAGGTTTTAAAGGAGGGTAGCGATTGTATTGATGTGGTTATCGACTCCTTAATCCTTTGTTTTTGGGACTATTTCACGCTGTAATCTTAGGAAGGTTCTCCCTTATCTTGTACTTCCAATATGATTTACTGACGCATATATCACCCGACGCAAACATACTGTAAAGTAACTTCGGCCGACTGACATGGAAATCTGCCAAATAAATTATTTAGAAAATTGCATCAAATAATTTAGCTCAACGTTGAAAATGGTTAATGTTGACATGAACATATTCATTGTCCTTTCTGTTAATCGTTCCAATTTACATTTCACTATACGAGGAGTAAAAAAAAAATATGTAACCTCCATTAACATAAATCCACCGGGTCACATAAATCCACCACTTTGGAAAACGGTGGGTTTGAGGGATCTCTAGTGCAGCATCACAGGTATGCACAGTTTACACATACAGGAGTGCATTATACTGGGGGACTTTGGGTTGGAGATCTGTTTGGACGTATCTTTTCAGGATGGCGGTATTCTATACCCAGGTGGACTTATGTTAGTAGATGTTACATATCAATGTACTTCTCTTGTGAAGAACAAGGAATGTTCGCACAAAACAGCTAATTGTAAGACATACACAGCTGAGAATTTTCAAATATTTGGAGTGGATTTCCCGATTCCCCGCTTAATGATTATAAATGAAAGCAGGGATGTAGCTGGCTAGAAACGTCGGTTTTCGTGACAAAGTGTTACGTAGTTAAGACGATTTAGGGTCACACTAATGTTACCACCTGCGGCGAAGGAATGCCTTGTGTTAAACCACAACACTAGTACTGGTGTAGATCCCCTAAAACGCATAATATACGATGCAAACCGCATTCACCAAGATAACCTAGCCCTACGTATGTCTGGATGAATCGCTCCTACACTATCGCACTCTCCCCTGAGCATTTGTCATCGTCAGGTTTAATTAAGATCCTGTAGGATATGAACCACTTTGCGTTTCGCTAAAGCCGCACAGGGATTTACCACTGGCCTTGAAAGATAGAGGGGGCTCTGGTTAATTCATATGTTACACAGCATTCCTGAAGCCGGCGTCACAATTCATGCGAGCGTCGGCCGAATTTATAGATCGCCCGAAGCTCGCCGAATTTCAAACTCGCACGAGCGTCGACCGTATTTTCCAATGAAAATCTCGGGTGACGTCCGTCGAACTCTAAAAACTATAAATCCCCCATGAGATGGTACCATCTCTTGGACATGGACGAAGTCAGAATCGACTAACCTGGTATAAGGCCAATATTTTGATTGACATTGATTTCTAAAAATCGCCCAAAGCCCGCGTAATCGACAGAATGTCGGCCGTACTTCGGCCGAAAATACACATTTGAAGCTCGTCAACACGTCGGCCGAGCTGAATTTCTAATTTGTGACGGGGGCTTGAGGGAAAACAGGGGTGCATGGTACACCTACTAAATCCGTCAGTCAGTGCCAAACTTGGTAGTTCGCACATCTGGTTTTAGTTGAAGGTTGACCGGACGGTTCCTATCTGTTATATATAGTCTCTCGGTTTGCGATACAGAAAGGTAAAGTTGTCTAGCTCCAGGCTATTCTGCAAGCTGAAAAAAATACTTAAAATTCCCCACATTGTGGTTAATTTCTACTGATCAGGTCAAACTCCAAGCTCAATGTTCGAGACGGAACATAATACATTGAAAAATGGTAGCCTAAAGTACATTAAGAAAAAAATATTATTACACTGTATAAATACAGATTCCGTCAACGATTAGCACTATAACGATTTAACTAGAAAAATCAGTTTGTGCCATTTTTCAGTTTTAGTGTTTTAAAATGACGGTAAAGGAGAAGTAACATGATCGAAGAAACGAAGGAAAATTATGACTATACGCTAAGAACATTTTTTTATCTATTTATTTAGGAACGCCGTACTTTAGCTTCAGGAACTTTAGCCAGAAACCCACGCATAGCCAACGATCAAGTTAAGCGAATCTGCTTCTGAAAATGTACCAAAATTGAACGGATACACGCCCCAGTTGCCCATAAATGCTAGGTAAAGCCATAAGCAGCCACATTCATGAAACATGCCCAATCTAACAGCTCTCTAGAGGCTCAAATTGGATGTTATGGGGTACAGAAGGGCATAGAGATCACACGGAAGACGCCGCATCAGCAGAAATTACCAATCATGCATGCAAGCAAAATGAAGCGAAGCAGAGGCGAGGAAGAGAAGGTTATCTTCTAAATTGACGCGCCGCTATGGATTACAGGTGGCGTTTTATATCTATATCTTACCATTCATAATCATATTCATATCACGTCCTACTCGCATATCTCAGTGCGATTCAATTGTTAGATATCGCCAACTGGAATCTACCGAGCTTTAGGGGGATGGTTGATTGGGGGAATGTTATCCTATAGATGGTTATTTGATCCCGAGAGAGGAGACGTTGTGGGATAATGGATTAACTGCGGCTTTGTGAGGGCTCATAGTGGTTGAGTTAGGTCAGAGGTCTATGACATGATAAACCGCAAAATAGCCGACTGAACGGTCAATAGAGATACCTCAAAGGCTGGTTGTCATGTGAGGATCTTCCTGTCCAAGGCAATTGGATCATTGGACCGGTGCAATGGCCTAGTGGGTAGAGTGTTCACCTTGCACACGGTAGGTCGTGAGTTCTATCCCCGGCCGGGTCATACCAAAGACTTTAGAAATGGTTCATATTGCTTTCTCTGATTAGCACTCAGCGTTTGGAAAAGAGTATGAAAGTTAAACACATATCACTACCAGCGGACAAGACACCTGCACGAATGTGTGGCCCAAGGGCTACTGAAATGGAGATGGGCGCTACCCCTAAGGACGTTTGGGATACAATTGCATCATTTGTGCCCTTTTCTTTACGCGTGGCTTCGTTGGTGATAGGGCTAGCGCACACGCGGTTAAGAGGTTATATGTTAGATTCCTGGCATTTCTGACTAGACGCTGTGACCTTGGGGGAAGACACAATTTACACAACTTTCTTCAGGGGTAAATGGGTACCCAAAATCGGTTTGGGAGTTAAAAGGGAAGAGTTCCTTCCAATGCCACATCCAAGACACAGTGCATTAAAGGCAACCAAAGCAATATTAGGGCCCGAAATAGGGAATAAAAGAAATGTGGAAATCTTTATGGTAGTGACAATTACTAACACTATTCAGCACATTTGCGTAATAACTTCATACTTTGAGCATTTTAAAACCGCGCAAAAACGATGATTCCCTTAGTTTCGTGAGCCTACATAAACCCTGGCGACGATTTTCAGTTAGTTCTCACATCCCAACTATGTCGTATTTTTGCAACATGGACGTTGCTATACATTGTGATGGTGTTGTTCGAACTAATCATGTATGGAAAGGACTGAATAAATTAACTTTCGAAAACCGATTTTCCTAATTGCTTGGGTTTCCTGTAACAACCCTCAGTATCTATGGCCTCAAAAAGACTATGGGAGCTTTACCTATCTCGCTGCCACATTGTTTTAATCAGTATAATCAAACAGCAAAACTTCAGCCTAAGCCATATCCCAATAGAGCAAACATTTGGTAATCATATACCGAATGAAAGAAAAGGCCAGACGATATGTCATCAATGACACTCTCCACACGCTGACTGAAGCATGTTTTCTAATCAATAGATAAACACAAAATGGACCTCTAAAAGTTCCCATCGTTAATGTAGTTGCCGTATAGCATGGCGGTAAAACTGGGTCGTTGCCATGGGAACGGGAGAAAACAAAAGAACTTTGTTTTGTTTGTTTGAACCTTTGTTTATTCATGAGAAGCTCAAATCGACCCGTAGACTGCTTTTCATTGAGGTCAAGAGGGATGAAGCTAGGGTCAAGCAAAATATTTAACGAAGATACAATTTACATCATTTAAAGTCCTAGTAAATCTATACACTTATTATCACATATACATGGTACAAAATACTTGTTCGAGAAAGGTAAGACAATACCCCTACTTAGAACGTAGTACATGTATACAGGCGTTTGTAGAGTAAACAGAAGACCAGCACTTTTCAATGGGGAAACAAGAACGAACGACTCTAGTTACTAGGTCAGGAGCTCAATGTAGTTTTGTAATAGGATGTTGCTTGAGATCTGTCTGTACGGGTGGCAAAATTTGTTCAAATCATTATGATGAAACAGCAGAAATGTAAAGAATTTAGCTGAATAGAAAGTTCTTCGATAACAGGATCAACGAATAAAGGAGAAGCCGTCTGGTACCTTTGAAAAAGTGAAACGTAGGCTAATTTTTCAAATGCTATAAAAACAATTAATATCTTTCAAAGAAAGTTACATATATTTCCTCTTTCAAGAGTTTTCTTGATATAATGCATAACCAGGTTCACTCTGATGCTAGTATAGACGACATGCCTCTCTGGTAAATCAAAATAAGTTTAGTGAATGATAATTGTTGTCATGATGACTTTCTTAATGTACAGAGGCATTCGCGTAGTTTCTAATGGCAGACTTTTAACGGTTTTACCGTCTCTAGTTTAAAATTTAATGAATCGCTTTTCCCATACGTAGTGATGTGATGAAGGAAGTTTACCGTTTCCAAGAAAGCAACTACTCCGCGTTGAAAATAGGTCCGGCTATGGTAATTTCAAGTAATTAATCCAATCAGTGCTAACTAATTATGGTCGGGAATGGGGACTACAATTTTCCCAGCGCATATAACGAAGGCCGAAAAGTAGTTATTGTCATCAAGCAGAAAAAGCATAAACATGAAGAAGAAGTGGAAAACCTGATACCAATCGCCACCGTGTATCATTATTAAAAAAAAGTTAACAAGCAATTGAGCAGGAAATAAGGATAATATGTTTATCACATTAATAAGGTACTTTTAAAATTAAGTACCTTTTTTTATGTACAACTTTTATCGCAATAATGTCTAATAGACTTTTCGTTTAAGGACGTTAAACTAAGCCGACATGACAAAGTTACAGAGTGACAACGTTCTCTTTCAAAGATCTTTATTTCTTCTATTTCTCCCTACAAATAGACACAAGTGGTGAGAATATTGTCCAGAAGGGGTCGTACAGGGGGAAGAGAAGCAAATAATTGTTGCTTATAAAAACAATCACATCGAAAGAACAAATAGAGCATAATAACTCCAGATATACGTTCTAAATATAGCCATTGTTGGGATAGACAGAGAATATCTCTCTCACATTGGAATTTTTAACACAAGCAGACAGTCTTTCACTTGTTCAGACTAAAAGAATGATGTGAAGAAGAAAACCTAGAACGTTGAACGAGGACATGAAGAAAAAAAAACACCACCATTAAGCAGTATCATCTCATGGTCTCAAGAGACATTACGGTAACAACAACAACAAAGACATTGCGTATCACCACTCCCAACCAGGCAAACGATATGCCAAGTTACACACCAATGCGACAACAGGAACGTGAGTTCTAGCTGCGAACGCGCGAATAAAAGCATTTCCAATACTCCCAGAAGGAGGTCATCCTCCTTCCCGGAGTAACAAATTACTGGGGAGAAATCACACATGATATATCGTATCTACCGCGCCCAGAAATGGCACTAGCAAGCCCAACCGTGAGCGGTTTGATAATAATCGCACAGGCAACATTAATTCTATTATTCGGTTTGATCCTAGCACTATCCAGAAAGCTGGTATTACCACATTTTTTTTCTTATTTATCAAATTCAAAACTTAAACCCAGTGGTTAGATTTAACTAGAACCAGTTGGGTCGTTTCCCAACCAAGGTGCATGTTTTTGTTACCCCGCAATCCTTTCAAAACATTCTGTTCTATAAATAGTTCCAATCCGTGTAAGGTATATAATCTGGTCAGGTCAAACTTTTGTCTGAAGGGTATATTCTATTATTCACGAGGAAACCTTTCTGGTAAAAGCGGTTATGGTTTCATTAAAGGCAACCAAAGCAATATTAGGGCAAAGAATTGAAATAAAAAGAAATGCTATCATCTTTATGGTAGTGACATTTACTAACATTTGCGTAATAGCTTCATACTTTGAGCATTTCAAAACCGTGCAAAATCGTGCCGCAACATGATCCCCTTAGTTTCGTGGGCCAACATTAAAAGCTCCGGCCACGATTTTCGGTGAGTTCTCACATCACAGCAACGTCGTATTTTTGCATCATGGACGTTGCTATGCATTGCGATAGTGTTGTCTGAACTAATCATGTATAGAAATGACTAAATAAATTGACTTTCAAAATCCGATGATCGAGCCCTAATATTGCTTGGGTTTCCTTTAAGATAAAGTGTTTGGGAATCTAGCCACTAAGTCTACTACTACGTCTCCCGTCTGTTCAATCTTTGTTTGATTACATTTGCATATTCATTTCTGCACGTATTTGATAGTCTGTTACGGTGCCAGAGGAAGCCAAAGTACATGTACGTACAAAAGATATCGTTGTTATGCTTAACGCCTTTAAGGTCATACGTATACGTAGCTATCGCGGCGAAGTCGATTTTATGGCGACTCAAACTTTGCGTGCGAATGCAATTTCCAACGCGACCCGGGAGCATTGCTAGACGTTGGCATTTCGACATCTCTCTAAATCCTTCACATAAAGAAAAACCCGTCGGGAAAAATAGATAGGATTGAAACAATTTGCATACTAATGAACTTTAGTTGCAATTTCAATAAACCGTTCACATACAGAAAAAAATCAATCGGTGAAAATAGATAGGATTGGAACGATTTGCGTATTGTTGAACTTAAGTTGAAATTTCAGTAAATCCTTAACATAAAGAAAAAACCCATCGCGAAAAATGTATAGGATTTTAACGATTGGCATAACGATGAACTTTAGTTGAAATTGAAATTCACATCAGAGAATGTTTCCCAGTTCAAAGCCTAAAAAGACGTGCGTCTATTTTTGGCGAGCTTTCAAACGTTTCTTGTAAAGTACGGAAACTTGACACCTACGGGGCATACAAGTCAAGCGGAAACTGACACGGACAAAGAAATGCGTTCTTAAAGGTTAGCGTAAAGGTCGAAAATGGGATGGACCCAGCTAGAAGGGAAACTTATAACGAGTTTGCCGGAAGACTCAAATGGCAGAACCCGTGTAGTTTACGATGTCTTTCTTAGAAAACCGGGGTGTTAGCCTTGCATTCAGGGGGTCGCGAGTTCAAAGCCCGGCCTTGGCAATACCAAAGCCTTTAGAAATGGAACATACAGCTTTCTCTGTTCAGCACTCACTTGCGAGAAAGAGTATAGTAGTTAAACATCCACCACTTTCAGGGGACAAGCGCCCTGCTGTGGTGCTTTAAAAACATTTTGGCCCAAGGGCTAAAGAAGGGTAGCTGCGTACTGCCTATATAACAACTAGTTTAGCCATTTACATATACGCAAAAGTATTCTCTTTTCGGGTCTCTGTTATTTCAGGAAAACGCCAGCCCCACTTAGAAAAACGCACTTTTACTGCACTTAAATCTGTCCAAACACCATCACTGATTTCAACGTTCGCAAGCCGAAGATCCAATAAGAAAGCACGCATCATGAAATTGCACCACAATGCTAGACATAAAGGGGGTGCTAATATCACACTCCCGTTCACTCGCTCTCACGCAACCGACAAGCGTATATGATTTACCTTTTCTCAATTTATCGCCAAAGCCATCGCTACCGGTTGCGCTGATATACACCCAGTTAAAGCATACATATATATCCACAACGGTCAAAATCAACGTCAATTGGTCCATGCGTCTTTCCAATGCAATCAATATTAAGACAAAAAGTACTTCGCAAGCTATCCACGATATTAGAAGTTCTCAAAAAGACTTCCTTCTAGTCTGAATATCAATTCCCATTTCCCAAGAGCCCAGGACTAGAGTCAGCGAACTTAAAACAAACGACGCACCATGGGACAGTAAATTACTCTCCGAGAAAATTGGTAGCCCGATGTCTGACCCTAGATATTGAAACGGCTTCGTTACATGGTTTTATGCAGTGCGAAATCAATGAATAGAAAACTCCTAGGCGTTAAGTTAATCTGTATGTATGTGGGAGGCGACGATTGGAACTGTCTTGGGAATTGAAGATTTCTCATACTTCTTGACAACATGGCTGAAGAAGTTAAAGGAGCATGCCACCCCAGAAGCGGGTATTATTTTCTGATAGATGATATTTTTCGGGATACAAATGCACCCGACTTTTGGCTAAATTACCTCAGCTGTCTTTTCAACAATAATCCTTTTCTAAATCCATGTACCCCCATACGGACCCGCTTCTAGTGTACTTGATGGCCAACTTTGGGCACAATTTCTCGCTAACGGTAGACGGGATAAACTCAAGAAAAGTAGTCGAGTGTGTATCACACATTCAGGAAGGTACACGAAAACGTTTAAAGACTATCCCGTCTTGTAATACAGAGATTTTGGTACTTTTATAAGAACTCTGACTTTGTTGGAAGGGTCCTCGCGGGGAATTTAAGAACTCGATCGCTTTAATGTCCCCCCTACGTTCAGGCTTCAATTTAGGGTAAATTTGACAAAACGAACTGGATTCAAGCATAACAATTTAGTCTCTGAGGAAGTATCATAATAATATCCGCTTGCTTTTGGAGTGGAAGGCTGTTTAAACACGTAGAAGAATCGTTTAACTGCAGTTGCCAACACAAAGATCTAGACGTATCCAAACTTTTAACTGCACGACACCAATTGTTGTCAAGGAATAACTCCATCGCTTATATGACGTCACTTTATGCAGATTACAAACACGTGACTCGGTGGGCAGTGGATGAAGTAAACCCGGACCCGGTAGTTTGTAACGTCCTCCGTCTCTACCCAGGAATCGTCGTGCGACCCTGATGAATATTACTTCGAATAACCGTTTATTTTCTTATAATAAAGTTGTGGAAGTAACAGAGGTTAGGTTAAAGTTTTGCCTTTCTTCTGTACTCCTTCCATTAATTTCGACTTTCTTCGGTAAACAATTAGATTATCGGTATCGACTATAACTTAACTCAGTCGATATCTACGTATCTATGCAAAGATCTTGGTAGTCAGCTTCAATCCCCAAGCGTAGCAAACCGTGAGATTTGATCTGACAGTATTTGACGTTATCGGCCTTGCGTGTGCAATGTAAATGATGCTTATCATAAACCATTGCATGCACAATATGTTTATGCTATATTCAGATGTCAATCATATGAAGGAACACAAGCACCCAAGTATCATGCATAAACACACTATATTCAGCATACATTATAAAGCAGACGTTTAAGTGAAAATTGCTTTTTTGAGCAAATACTATCGTTACAATTATGTGCTAATTAAATAAGGTCGCCCCCTGAACGGGCGCAGATTGATACAAATAAACTTGTGGACTTTAAACTCAAACAACGCTGTCTGAAAAAGGTCCAATACCATGATGTCATAAGCTAGGGATAACATATTCATAAACCGTCAGAATCGACTGTTGTCATCTTTTAAGATACATGAATTTTTCAAATTACAGAGAAAGGGAATGTTGTTACGTAAACTTGTTGGTGGGATTATGATTTACAAAACAAGTAGATTGAAAACTGTTTCCATAACAAGTATGATTGTAAACAAGTGTCATGTCGAAGCCGGTAGCGTCAACAATTCATACAAAAAATTGTTACGTTGTCAAAACATTTAGATGTGCAATGGAATGTTGTGATGTAATCTTGCTACACAAACTAATATCACGGTCTGCTTAGTTTATTTCTAAACCGATTAAGTTCTTTTACCAGATGTCCAGATTTCAAAACATGAGAGAAGGAATAAGTGGAATGTTATAGCAGAGAAAATACCAACACTCTCAGAGGGCTTTAGAAAAATCTTTTTCAGATAACGGCGAGCACACTGTTCTTAGAGTAAGGATTCCTACGTGCTTCCTGCAATTTAAATCATCATTTATATTTTTACAGTCCTGGCACAGACCGACTAGAAACGTTGCGGGAAGGTTTTAAACTTCGCAACGTCGCGAACATATATAGCTTTATTGCACAACAATTGTATAAGATACAAAGTACGGCATCTAATGGTACATAACTACAGTTATATAAGGATAATCTACCTAATACAAGGGTGTATAGTATGGGATGACAATATTCGTCTAAGGTCGTCCGACAATTTTGTTGTCGTAGCATTTTCAAGAAGGCTGTGACAGAACCAACCGCCGACAAGGACCAGACACAGTCCTACCGTAACAAGACCTTTGTAAGACATACGCACGATTATCCTAAGAATGCCATCAGATAAGTTTTTGATCGTCGTACAACAATCGTGCGCGTACGGCGAATTTGAACGGAACCTAGCCAGACTGTAGAGAGGCAACACACAGGTTTATATGACAACCTTACCTTTACTCCGGGCAAAGTTCAGCGGACGGCCGATACGAAACACCAGATAGCGTTTCGACTTTGGTCATTTTACTGTAACATATCTGCCATCTGTATACAATATTGATCAATTTTCTTAATATTTTGTGTGTGTATAATCTATATTTATATCAAGGGTGGTATGTGTTTGGGGAAAATATTATGCATACTGTTTTCTCCGTGTTTTGTGATTTATTAAGCAGTCAAACAATGTTTGTTTTTGGAAAAACCTCGTTGAAAAGTCCTTGGAATTGTTTGCGCAAGCTTTTTTTCTGTGGTTTTCTTCAATTAACAATTAACAAACACATTATGCACACGGAACAAGGTAAATTAAGTGCACATACAATATATATGACTTATCCTGATATTCTGATCTGTTCATCTTAATAATGAAATAATCTACAGAACAATTAAAGAATACAAGTATAAGTGCAAACGCAACAAGGTAAATCAAGAGCACATATTATGTATTAGGTTTGACTTATTTTGCTCTTCTGTTATGTTTATCTTTATGAAATAATCTACAGAACGATTATAGACTACACATACATATTTGCCAAATTTATGACTGCGCACGAAGCTGTTTAAGCAGGTTAAAGATCAAAGTACACGATTGATTTTGTTCTACGTAGGACAGTGTTTTAACTATTTCGGCCTCTCTTGGGGGTTTGATGGTTCTGAGTCGATTACTCCCCTTTTTCCCCCGGTACAAATAAGTACTGGAACATTGGAACAGACCGACAAGGGACCGCCCTGCCATTTGATGTATATACCAGAATGAGCAACTGAGCCTCACGAGATTTTAATGAGGCTTGATATCCGGACAACGGCGTTGACAAATTACGCTGTACACAATTCGCACGTAGCAGGTATTGATTTTAGGATTTAGGTGCGCAATTCAGAGGTTCGCTGTGATACCGTGCATAAGCACATTCATGAACTATCGGACCTTGTACTTAGTCAAATGCACTTAGAGCGGTCAATTAAAGGCTAGCGGTGCGGCCATACTCGTCGTAGCTTGTCGTACGATTTTGATGTCGTACGATTTTTAGCAGACTGTGACACAACCAACCACCAACAAGGTTCCAAGAGCACATCGTATGATTTTGATGTCGTACGATTTTTTAGCGGACTGTGACATAACCAACTGCCAACAAGGATATAAAAGCCCGTCGTACGATTTTGATGTCGTACGATTTTTTTAGCAGACTGTGGCTGTGACACAACCAACCGCCAACAAGGATCTAAGAGCCCGTCGTACGATTTTTATGTCGTACGATTTTTAGCAGACTTTGACACAACCAACCGCCGACAAGCATCTATTATAAGACTGTCTTTTCTGTAACAGCTGGCGTTTGTACGACATATGAACGACTATCCAAAGAATACTAAGTCGTACTGCGATCGTGCAACGGTCGCACGACAAAAGAAACCAAACCCTAAGGCCAAAAGAGCGATGAATATCGTACTGTGAAATTATTTCTTACTACTGTACACTGCTAACGGTAGACTGATCGTGAAAGCTTTCATGGCCACTAAGGGAATTTCACAAATCTAACGACACTAAAATGTGACCACAACCTCTCACCCTCTGAACAATCATTTCCAATATACGGCTATAAACAATATACATTAAGCCGTATAAACACACTTTGATACCCTTGTAATGCCTCCGTAGCTAAAATACCACCCTAGTCTTGCTATGTTTGTATTGGGTCCAAATACTTGGGATTGTATAGTTGATATATACGCGGCCCTATTCCTTCACTTGAATGAATCTAAACAATAAATATTATTAGCGGACGGGCTTGGGACAAGCGTGTGGTTAAAACATCGTTTGGTGATAAATTACTGACAAGGGGCATCTGTTTAGTCTTTTATCTAGATTTAATACGCCTCTCTAAGACCTCAGTATATCAAAATCGTGTTAATTCATTGCCTCGCACCTCGCAAATTATGTGGGCATGCTTGTGGCTAGCCTAGGTCTACAGTGTACAGGGTTTCACGAAGGCTCCTAAAACTACAGAACCGGACAAAAAAACTACGCTTATCAAATATACGTGATATCAATAACATTTGAAACGGTCCTTCTTTCCACAACAGGGGGAAGTTCGGACTTAAATTCGTGGCTACCATTGTCGAGCTATTGAAGTCGCGTAAGTAGTATATATTCAGCTTCTGACAATGCCACCGGAAAAGCTATTCTTCGTGCAAACAAAAGATGATCTAGCGCTTAGATAAAAATGTTTTCGGTATTTCTCTCATGTCGATTCTTTCAGCAATATATCATAATTTCCCCTTGGAATATGTTTATAAGTTGAACATGGTTGGTTTTATTTATTTGTGTTAGACGCTAATCGAGAATTATTTTTCGTCCCTTTCTCCGAGCAACATAACATTCGAATGGGTGACCATGTCGGATGGTAAACATTTATAAGGACAGATTTAGTAGAATGATCCTCTATCTAGTGGTTTGTTTGCATATTCCATATTCAATGCTAGCCATTGAAACATAGTATGGAGGGCATTTAGATACCCTTTGTGTTAGTTTTGTACGGGTTATCCCTTGTTTTGGAGGTAAACAGTATCACCTAGAGTTATCAAGATTTCGTGTCAACCTTTCGATGACTTTTAAGCAACGCTTGGTACGCGATGATTGGGGTTTGATTGCGGTTCTATGGCATACCGACCACCGCTTAACTACGAGACGGTACGTGCTTTCTTAGTGTGTATAACCGGGCTTAAACGTAAAGCAAACATCGGCTTCCAGGTCGTTGACTTGAGAGAGAACGTTCATGAAATATGCATGTATTTTCTGCGGTACTGTGTGCGTTAGGTACATGTGTCCCACTTATAAGAGTCCGTGTATTTGGTAGAATGGGTCACCATTCAAACCCTCGACAAATGATGTTGACTAGAAAAGACAGAGAGCAAACATGAGCCTTTGAGTCGGGGCGAAAAGGGTCGCTACTTGGAGCGTTTGAAGAATCGCTACCTGTGCGATTCGACACACCTGTAGCTCGACTTGAAAGGAGGGGAAATGTTGGTAGAACGTCACGCGACAGAACTCGCGCCATTGTTCCCTTTTTTCTGTAGCATACGTCGTGGACTAAAGGCCGGTTGAGACGGATTGGTGTTTGTGTGTTTGCGGGGTGGTACAGTGATAATACTCCTTATCCAGTGTTTGCAGGCTATTTTTAGCTCAAGCGCCACATCGCCCAAATTTCGACCTCCCCAAACCTATACTACTCACCTATTCTCAAACGTAACCTTTTAAAATCACAACCCCTCTAACACTAAAAACTTCCTAAGCATACGCAAATGGCAGGCTATAACATACTAGTATCCCATACCGTTACAGAGTGCTCGACCTATTAAAGCTTGTAGTACTTATATAACACTTACCGGTACGAGAGTCGCCAGAACTAGCGCAGCAGCTAAAGCCACCATCGCCGCCCGGTTTGTAGCCATGGTCCCTTGTTGTTCACGCTTTCAAACTCCAGTACGTTACAGTGTCGTAATCGTCAGCATGTGGTACAAGATTGCGACGGTTTTCTACATTGCACGTACGGTGTGCCACGCCGATTCCCACACAAGTCTCCCACCGTTTGTAGTCTCAGAGATTAGATCAACTGACCAGCTAAGGACAGGGCCACGGTGGTCAGTTTGGAGTCTTCCGGAAGCTTCTGTACAGAGATATCGTCGCTTTCCGTCCTTTCTTTGCTCTCTCGACTGGACAGTAACGTAAGAAAGGTAGGAATTTGAGCTGAATCCCTTCTTGGATCAAGGACAAGCGATCTCAGTGACACAGTTTTCTGATGTAACAGGTTATATACACACACACACACGGCGTAGGTCCACCAGAGAGTGTGTGAGAGTACTTTGAAATCAGTTCACTAAACAACTATTAGGTGGGCGGAGAGTTAGAACAGTTGTTCGTTCTATGCCCTGCGGGCTAAAGTGGTTTCTCTAAAAAAAAATCGCTAAGGAATTCCCGGGGCCGATATGGTGAATGAAAACGGCAGGCCTCGGCCTCACCTGTGGGCGGCTCAGATTACACGTCCCGCCGAACACCTGGCCGGGACGTCTCGGTGGTTATGGTACGTCCTCGTGGCGTGGTGTCCTTCGGCGCGACTCCCTTCCTACCGCCGGCTATACCCAGGAGGCGTCCCGTGTATAAGCTCGTAGAGTGCCCGGCCAAGTCTCTCTCTCAGTACCATACGGTTAACACAACTGGGTACGTTTGGCACCGATCCGCTCTCTTTATCGATTGCTTAAACACGCAGGGACGAGCCCATCATGCAAATGAGGACACGCGGCTAGCCAACCAGACGCTCTGCCACCGCCCGACACTATAGGGTGTCTTATCTGTGACAGGTGCTCAAGATATCCAGTGATCTTCACTCAAGGAAGAGGAGAACCCCGTCTCAGATGTCCGTCATGCCTCAAGTAGTGTCTGGAGAACACAGACAAATGAATAAAGAGAAAGAAGTGTTAGTGATGGACTGTTAAACTTTCGTACGAGGGTGGTGACTTTTGACATGAATTTTCTAGAAGGAAAACGGGTTTGAGCTATAGGGGAGAATCGTTACAGTATTGTAGTGACGAGGGTACGTGTGATGTATTAATCGGGGAGAGCTAGTAAAATTTTCCGGACGAAAAGGAATTCGGAGAGATCTAGCAAACATTTCTGAAAAAAAAACGGAATCCGGAAATCTAATAAACACTCGTGGAGATAAAAGGTATCCAGAGATATCTAGCAAACATTTCTAGAACAAAAAAGAATCCAGAGATATTCATTTATTATTTATTGGCAAAAATAGTGATCCGGAGAGATCTATTTAACATTTCTTTGTACTAAAAAGGAATCCGGAAGATTTGGTTTTCTAGGAAAAAGGGATCTGGGGTTGGTGGAAAAAGAAGCCGGAAACTATGGAAGATTTCCTTAAAAAAAGGAAACGCTGCGTAGAACTGTTTGAAACTTTGAATGAACTCCACACCTTGTCTTTAATTTGTGGGCTCAATGGGGCTTCTATTCCCCCCTGTTGACTTTTCCAGTGACCCCTCGCCACCCTCTTGTAAGAAAAACACCCCATTATTTCTCTCTGCATGAAAACAAAGTGTCACGTAGCCGGCGACACAAAGCAGAAAAATAGCCCACCCGACAAGTCCGCAAGCTCAAACGGATATTTTTCCGGTTGGAAAACGGCCACTGCGAAACTTTTGTAAGGATCGGCCAATGTTCGCAGATTACCAAACCCCTCCCGAAGCCCAGGGTAGATTATAGGGCGAAAAATGCGGTCAATTCTCCGGTAATTTTGAAATTCGTTGGCAGCGTGACGAGTCGAATTTATTGCATTTTTTTCCCTCGAATCACAGTTAAGTTAAGTAAAGTATTCCCGCACCAGACGGTGCATAGGGCGGCGCCCATCTCCGTACCAGTAGCCCTTGGGCCACACAACTTTGTGCAATCACTACAACAGGTGGCTAGTCCACTGGTAGTGGTGTGTGTTTAACTACCATACTCTTTCCCACATGCTGAGTGTTAAGCAGAGAAAGCAGTATGTACAATTTTCAAAGTCTTCGGTATGACTCGGCCTGGGATTGAACTCACAACCTACCGTATGCAAATCACAGACTAGACTGTAAAAGCTGATAACCCCAGTACCGTTGCCATGCCAACGGAAACAAGCACCTGTTATCACACCACCCTGACCGACATGTAGCAAAATAACCCACTAGCCCTACACGCAATCCTTGTGTAGCAACTTGCCAGGGTACTTTCTTTCCAACAATTGTGGGTATTTCTAAAATGCGGTCCTTTGTATCGACCCCATAGCGCTACTATCCCCATAATCTGACTTACAGACAAGACAAACAAGTCGAGAGTGCGGTCGGTGGCTCCGTTTTTAGCTCTGGGAGCGAAACGTAATGGAAATCTTGTTGTATAAACTATCGGGTGAGGAGTGCGTCTGCCAAGAGGAAAAATGCCAATGTGGAACTAGCCGAGGCCTAACGTTAGCAAAAAATGTTGTGTTCCCGGTTTCGCGACCGACCTTAGCAAAGTCCTGTCGACCATAACCTTTTTATCCACCGCTGCAACGGATATAAATTTAAGATTTGACATCTGAGTGATGAAAACTTTGAAGGATGGTTTGTCAACATGTTCTCCGTATGCATGTTGCAATAGAACAATGTATCTGTACAATGTATGATTAAAACAGGATGTTGAAAATACCAGTGATCTGATATGCATTTCAGTTTAAAATTGTGACCGCTGGCAAGAGACAAACATTTTAGATTTGACATCTGAGCGATGAAAACTTTGAAGAATCGTTTTCCAACATGTTTTCCGTATGTATGTAGCAATAGGACATTGTATCTTTACAATTTATACCTGTATGATTAAATCAGGATGTTGAAAACATCAGTGTTCTGATGCCTTTTAGTTTTACATTGTTAAACAGTATTTGTAATTAGGCCGAAATATGTAGAAAAAAAAAGCGGAAAATAAAAGAATCCCTACATACTGACCATGTTTTTTTTTCAGGACATAAGCAGATACACAACATTAATTTACCTAGGCCCAATGTCATTTAAGGTTACACCCGTAGTTTGTAGCCCCTAGGGGTTGTTCTCAGCACAACTAAGGCCCCCATTCCAGTAGACACTCCCCCATTCCTCTAAACGGCGCTCTCACTGCGACCTCGCTACGACCTAAGTTGGATTCGTATAACCCTTGATTTCATAATTGGAATATCATGCAAAATGTAAAGATATAACTGAAACATAACAAAGGTCCCCGCCCTAGTAGAATAGGAATATAACACACATACTGAATATCATCAGCAACTGGACGGCGACTTCGCTGCGACCGGCGATTTAATAGAGCGCTCAACGAATTTCCTAGATAAAAAACGAAATGTTTTTATGCTTTGTGTGTTTTGTTGTCTCATCAGCCATACTTCCACATCTTGAATTTTAATCCAGTTATACGAATTCAAGGGTTACACAAATCCAAGTTAAGTCGCAGCGAGGTTGCTGCGCGATCGCCGGGGGGGGGGGGGGTAACGGTTGTCAGCGGTGAAGACATCCAGACTGTTGGGGTCAAGGCCAGGTACTAGTAACTCCGGCGGCACCTCTTGACATTTCCACAGGTCTGCACTTACAAGAACAACACCACCTCAAGGTAGACACATGTCTCCGGAACTCACCCGCTTGTGACGTATCTGTCAACTGCTCTTACGGTGTGAGCAGAATTCAGCTAGCCTCCATAGCAGGCTCTTTGGGCCATTTTAGGGGGGCTTATGATACAGTTTTTGCTGATGATTTCTTTTATGTACTGGGGCGTTTGTGCAGCCGGCTGGTACCGTGCCTAATGGTTACGGGCTGGCTGCACAAACGACCCAGTATGAAAATAAGTCTTTAGCCACCCAAAAGGCCTTTTTTGTGGTAAAGGTGGACCATTCAAAATTAGTTGACCCCGAAGGGTACAATACGGTAGTAGTTGACCCCGAAGGGTACACCAAACGATAGTGCGCACCACTCTACCTGGCCTCGATGGATACTTTTCAGCGTAACATCTCAGCCAGGTAAGTATCAGACAGTAATATCGGCGACATTAGACTGCCCGGGCGCTGTCGTTCCATGGCAAGCAAGGAACGACCCATGGAGGCTAGAATTTAGCAATGGAATGACCGTTTTCAGTCACGTATTGGATGATATGTTGTTTGTAACCTCCATTACGACGCGGTCTTATTGGTCGTAGGCTGTTTTACGATTTTCATGTCATAAAATTTTCAAGCAGGCTGTGACAGAACCAACTGCCGACAAGGATCGAAGACAGTGTATTTCACAACAAGACAGCTAAATTTTGTTCGACGCATGTACGGTCATGTACGGCTATTCCAAGAATTCTATCAGCTAACGATTGCACAACGATCGTACGACACATCGTGACCAATGTATTGTTTACCGTGATTGTGTGTCCGTATGTAAGTGAACAAAGATTTGACGCAGTTCCCGTCTAATGATTGTGATGATTTTCAGTAAATGTTTGGTGTTGTTATCCCTAAGATAGTGACATCATTCTATGGGCCTTCTAGCGGCTTTTCTTGGTACTACAGCTGAAATTCCAGGTATCTATATCTCCTGTTGTAAACATGGTATGGTCCTGTCTCCTTACGTAATATATCAAGGTAGGGTTCATTCTAAGGCCATACTGGGTTACGTCATTTACAACTTGGGATCACGCCAAGACGAATAAAAGACCAGACATACATCCAGAAGGATTAACCTTTGCAAGATGTCCTAGTGACGTACGAATATATAACATGGGCTGTAGAGAATATATAACAGGGGCTGTAGATTTCGGTTATCTTTGAAACCAGTCAGCTTGTGGCCGCAAGCTTTGAATTACAAACATTGTACCGATGTTTTGATTCACACGTTTCCTCTCTTATATGCTAAGGGACCCTGCAGGAAGGTTCACGGGATGTTTTGGGGGCACTTTCGGGCGTGACCCCTACGTGGCCCCGTGGGACACCATGCGGCTGCCGCGCTCTTTTTCGGCCCGGCCGGGACCCCGAATCATTTTAACCCGGCCTTAAAATCAACGCGGGACCCGGTAACAAATAGACTGATAGATTGGCAGAATCTAGTCACAGAAAACGATCCAAGACCGTCTTTTCGGTAACAAGACAGCTGAATGTCGTACGACACACGTACAACTATCCCAAGTATGCCCTTAGTTTCCGATCATATGACGATCGTATGATATGAGAAATGCCACCGCGATCTTATATCCCCATTTCACAAGGACGGCGCACTCGCCGCGCGCTCTCTGCTACCTCAAATTTAACAGAGCGCTCAACGAAATTCGTAAATAAAAGACGAATCTTTTTACGCTTTGTGTGTTTTGTTGTCTTTTCAATCATACTTTTGTACGTTGCATGGCACCCAATGGTAAAGTCGAAGGCTACACAAATCCAATTTAGGTCGCATTTAGGTCGCATTTAGGTTGGATTAAGGTCGCATTTAGGTCGCATTTAGGTTGCAGTTAGGTTGCAGTTAGGTCGCATTTAGGTCGCATTTAGGTCGCAGCGAGAGCGCAGCGCGATCGCCGTCTGGTAAAATGGGGGCTTAAAGATCAAGCCATTAGTCCGACTTGTAACCAGTCTTTCACAAGAAGCATTTGAAGTGCAGTATTCATGCAGAACTTGGTACATACCAAAGCGTATTCGGTACAAACAACCCCAGGGCGTTGACATACCCCAATACTAAAAGTTTCCCTGACTTAGAAAAAAACAACATCTGGCGTGCTTACGAATATCTGTATTTTGGAATAGCTCCAGTTTCAAACGGTGGAGGAAAATTTTTCTTTTGGGATGGCGTTATGATGCAATCAATTTGTTAGTGATATTTTTTGTCAATAGTGTTTTCAATCGATGTTATCATTACCTCCGTGAAGAAGGTATTGTTTTTGCCGCTCGAGCGCGAGCGTGTGTGCTGGTGTGTGCGTGTGTGTGTCTATCCGTCTGGGTTTCCGCATACTTTGGCCACCATAACTCAAGAAGCTATGTATGGATGGATTATGACGATATTTGGTATGTAGTTAGTTCTTGGAAAGACAAAGATTGTGGTCGACTTTGGTCCTCCTTGGCTTCTGCAGCAAAACTTCCTGTTTTTGTAACGTTCTTCAACTTACATGAGTAGTATTCCCTCAACTCGAGAACACCCCCCCTTCAAGAACCCCCACCTCAAGACCTTTACTGGTCTTCCCCTTATGTCTTAGAGCTCCATACTATACCTAGTGCCAGACCGATTTAGACGACCTTTCTGCTCCAAAAGTTTTCCTAGGTTACTAGAAATAACAGATGTCTATGCCTGTGCGCTGTCGCTTGCCTCTACTAGACCAGTTAATAGAATAAACACCTATCAGCTGACCATGTGTATTTGGTCTTTCCCTAATGGTCTACGCCCTGTTGAACTCTACGGTCACAACGATAGCTCTGCATGGTTGAATGATTGACGTTTTCCGATTGGTCAACCATGATTGGTGTCGACCTCCTGACCTTGATGACGTCAAAGTTGTAAGTATCTCGGGCAAGGTCATTCCGGGCAAGTTTGAAAAAAAGATGTATCACTGGTGAATGCTTATTAATGGTAAAGAAAGGGGCGTGCGTGGGAAATCTAATGCGTCATTGGAATCACAAGATAGTTCAGATCGATTTTGGTGGGGTAAGATTTGAAGAAATGGTATCGCACCGATAGGGGAAAGATTTAACTGTGCACCTTGACGCAGATAAAGTGAGACCTAGACATTCATCCCTGACAATATTGCTGTGAATTGCTATATTATTATTATTATCCCACATTGAAAATGTAAGAAATTAGTTGTACATTTTTTCCAACATGTGTGTTGTATAATATAGATAGATAATTTAGAATCATTGCGAATTTCTTTTCCAATGTTTATAATGGACCACTCATATTGTCTTAGATGTTGTCAAAACTTGCCATACTTTATAGAAACGTGCCTTGTACAGTTATTCTACAAGAAAGTTTATTTATCTATTCATTCATTCATTCAATATTTATTCATTCGTTCGTTCATCCATTCATTCATTCATTCACACATTCATTCATTCATTCATCCGTTCATTCATTCATTCGAAATGCATCTAAAGTTGACTCAGACGGAATAAAAGAACCGTAACCCCCTATAATCCCTAGTACTGACATATGACACGACTTAGGATTTCTGTATGACAGTCACTGTCAGTTATAGCCAGTAAGTGTACATAGGTCGCGACACATGCATGCTAATCCTATGTAAGTACTTAACATGCTAAGTAACAGTCACCCTACCCACTAGCTTGAGTCATGGCGTCTGACATTTCTGTTGACCTTCTTGAAGTTTGAAATTATCCAGAGCTTGTGTCTCAAGTGTATGACGTTTTCAAGTTGCCCAAACAACTGCTAAAGAACTTCTCTTCTGTGAAGACATGGTGCCTTAAGTCTTGACTTAAGTCACACAATTTGGACGTCTTGAGTCCCTATACGTCTCAATACATGTCTTGAGTTGTCTCTAAAGATAACACAGACTATGGGCACAAATTTCTGTAATTTCTGGCAGCTAGCTTCTTTCTTTTAGCCCAGTTAGCGTAACACATCCTTATTACTACATGTATATGTTTTGCTACGCTGCATTAGGTAAGTGTGCTAATCTATGCAGCAATGTTGAGTGCTTTACGAAAACAAACATCTTGTAGATATGTCGAAAACATTGTTGTAGACAGCTTTTAACTCTCACACTACCCTGTTTACATAATTCTTGGCGCTCCCCCAGAACTCATGTGCCCTGTGGCGGGTTGTGAGTTTGAGAAAAGTCAGTCACAAATAGCTTCACCCAAAACGGACAAGAAAACAGGTTCGCGTGTACATGTGTTAAATCTAGGTGTTAAGGAGAGCCGATCGCGTTTGTCGGACGTTTTTCTACAGAGATTAAACCGCTGTAAGATCTAGGATCGGCCGCAGACGAAAATAGATCCATGGACTTGACCATGTGTTCCACATTCCTGACCAAGTGCTGGGTAGGGCGACGTTATCAAAGGCGATCGGTTGTGGAGAAATAAACACCGCCTGTGGATCGACAAAGGCACGCTGTCGGTCCGGGCTTTCTCTCGGGTACAAGACCTAACCCCGTAAGGACATAGGTTATGATTATATTCTATAGTTAGACAATTGTTTGGTCTCCAAATTGGCCAGGTTATCCGGCCGGTTTTAGCGAGTCAAAGAATAGAACGCCGACAAAACTGGCCTCTGACACGCAAACGGCTTATGATTAAACATCGTGACATTTGAGCAAACTTTTTCCATTCTAGGAGCGTGACATATATTGCGTAAAATGTCTAGGCTTAAGTGAAATGCCTATATGCGGAAAGGTGAAAGCATGAAATGACATAATCGCGCATGACACAGTAAGTGCATAGGGTGTTAAGGTGGCATGATTTCACGTAACACTAGTCTAAAAGCTGTGTGACTGCATATCATATTTCAGATCTAAACTGGCCTTTTAGTCAAACGACGTTGGCTCTCAGGAATTTCAAGCAAAGAGATTCTTAGATTTGGTAGTGATAAATTTTAAAAATCAGATCTTATCTGGCCTTTAGTTAAACGACGTTGGCTCTCAGGAATTTCAACCAAAGATTTTGTAGTGATAACTTTTAAAAATTAGCATGAAATCATTGAAATGTAAAAATTAGATGTATTCCTCTACAAAAATCTTTCAAACTTTGTACAAGTTTAAAACAAGGAGAGTTTCATAGTTTTTGGTTGTAGGAATAGTTTTGAGAATTAACATGTACTGTAAAAATCAAGTGTATACCTATCTGCAAAAATCTTGCAAACTGTACAAGTTGATAAAACAATTCAAAACTTTTAAGACACTAAGATCTTTTCAAGTCATCGTCTATGAATCTTAGACAGGAGGTTTATGTCTGAATCTTATAATTCATCGGCGACAGGAAGTCATTTCAAGCTGCCATACTAATCAAGCCATACCAGCGAGGGCGTTCAACCTTTCTACAATTTTCTGATAATCTTTAGGAATTCTAAAATTGTTCTAGAATCACGCCAATCTGTAACAAGACAGATAGCTTACAAAGATATAAAATGAGTAACTATGCAATGAGTAACAAAAACAGCTGTGAAGGAAGTGTCTTATTATGAATTAGCATAGACACACGCAACACAATGTCTGTATTAGTTCCATGTAGTAACAAGGCTTATTATGGAGTGATTAATATTCACATGCCTATCACCCCCTGCAAATTTGATCATGCACCATACTATTTGGAAGTTATGATGGGGCGAATGAGTGTACTCTCCAAGCAGAGGAGTCGGCTGGTTTTTGACGTGTTTTTAGGTGTTTTTGTCAGGCTTTCCATTTTGTCCCCTTTTCGTTATGTCGCCAACCGTGTTGAACAAAAATGCCTAAACTGAACGCGTTAAAAACCAGCAGGACCCACACCTCTGCTTGGAGAATAGTTTATTTATTTGACCTACATGTACGTTTATGCAAGGCCATCTGTTTACATGACCTTTAATACACTGTCCCGTGTCCCATAATGCAATGCAGTGGGTTAACAAACTTTCCTAACTAATTATGCAAATTAGCTCCTGATTTGCATAATCAGTCATTGATTGTGTAAAACACCATCTGAGCTCCCTACATACCAAACATCACGACGATCTGTCGACCCCTTCTCAAGTTATTCATGTCCGAATGTCAAAACAAAAACACCCACTGCAGCTCTTAACAAGCCGCTAGGGGGCCCAAATTTACAGAACTTACTTTCTGTGGCATGAACTATCTACCACACAAAAATCATGACCATAGCACTTTCAGAAAATATGCCCCTGAATTTTGAAGCTTTGCCGCAGTCCCTTAGGTACCCGCTAGAAGGCCCATTATCGAACTTGACCTTCCTTTTTGTAAACCCTACCTATCCACTAAATATCATACGGATCCATCAACAGCTTCTCGAGTTATGCTGGCGACATACAAATACACATCCACACAAAGCCCGCTGCAGTACCGACGGAAAACACCAGGGGAACCATTTTTGAACTTGACCCCCGTTTCTACAACATCTACACACCTGCAAAAAATCATGAAGATCCATCAACGTTTCCGTCACTTTTTTTGCCTACATACAACCACAAAAAAATGCAAAGTCCGCTGCAGTACTGTTGAAAAACGCAAGGTAAACCATTTTCGAACTTGACCTTCCTTTGCACAACCACTACACACCTACCAAAAATCATAAAGATTCATTGAAGCTTTCTTGAGTTATGCTCCTGACATACATTCAGACCCACCCAACAGATTTTTCAACCAAAAACATAATCTTCTCCGAGTACAAGTACTCGGCGAAGATAATTACCGTGGATTGCACTTGATGTAGCCTTGAAGTAATCAGAAATATTCATAGATAGAAGTAGATTGTTACCTACGTTATCTGTAAATTGCTATACATTATCATCGATACATTTAGCCAAGACACACGCAACTCTAAGTCTGTATCAGTTCCATGTTGCAATTACCGTTGATTACACTGGATATTGTCTTATAGTAACTAGAAATATTCTTAAAAGATTGTTCCCTAAGTTGTTTGTAAATTGCCATATATTGTCACTGATACAATTGTTATGCAATTAAATCATTCATTCATTATAAAACGACTATTCACAAAACGACGTTTTTTTTCAGGACGACAGAAAAATATTTTAATACAGATGTGACTTCTCAAAGTGACCAATTATGCAAGAAAGAAATGTGAACCCGTGGTCGTATACACGTTACAGGTCGTATCGGAAAATTCGTGGGAAAATTCTTGCAATTTAAAGACCATAGAAAATGCACCAACAGCTACAACGGTGTAATACTACATAAAAATCGCAACCAAAATTTATTTTTAACCTTCTCCCTGCTGCCTAACTCTGTAACCAATAGGAATTGGGTGCCAAACGGCTACTCCAGAGTGCTAAAGGTTAAAGGAATATTATGCATCAAAACTGGTTGTCTTTGAGGCTGTTTTTCGTTGAGATTTTCGCATTGTTTTAAGCGATGATAAATTACTAGTTGTAAAGTTTGCGGGATAGTTTAGTGGGAATGTATTGAAAGCTGACGTTTCAAAGTGACTTCCTACATCGTTAAAGCTGACTTAATACACATGCCTGCCCTATAGCTCTATCGTTAAAAGAGGCTTAGGGTTTCTCTTCTTTTTTAGACATTCGTACGTAAAAGTCTAATTTCTACAACAACACAAATCTTAGTTGGTTGAAAAAGGGACCCTAGAAGCATGATTATAATGATCACTAGTTGATGACTTAACAATGAGGATGACGTCACAACATGCAGAAAACGGGACCGGAAATGCCACAAGTGTGCCCATCGGGTAGTGCGCCACCAAGCGACTGTTCTTGATATTGCTTCTGATAATGATGGACAAGCAAGATCAAATCAAACGTATGACGTAACCAATAATATGCAATATGAAGATAAAGGATGTCACTGTTTTCTATTTCTACTCAAAGCAAAAAATACATTGAAACCTCTTCGTTTTCTACTTTGGGTTTACCTATGATAAGGGAACACTATGGAGAAAGAATTTTTACAAGTTCTTAAGAAACACGTCCAGTACGAGCGAATACGGACATTGCAATTTTCAGAGGCTCCCAAAAATAGTTTTGATGGTGATTTTTTGAGCGAGTCCGGCTAGTGAGCTTTCTAGACCTCTCCCAACCTGTCGCCGATTATCAAACTATATAAACCAACGATAAAGCATAAAGTACGGCGACAACTTAAGTGCAAATGAGAAACTGTCGCTCATAATCATAAGCCAGCCTTGCTCAATATTATGAGACACTCAATCGTTTTATAGCTAACAGTGCCTTGTAAAAAAAAACTTATCCTTCGCTCCGAAAGCACTTGACGGCCATGTTGTGATTGACTTTAAGACGACCTCCCGTTGAAGAGCGCTTAAGGTAATCGAATTCCGGCTGGAAACCACTCGTTACTCATACAAGAGCTCACTTGTAAAGTTTTCAATCCTCCTAACATACGCAGGAAAGATTAAGTGGGCATGTCCTTGGTTCTGAATAGTCATTTTTTAGAAGAGCCTCGCCCTACATCTAGACCCAAGGCCACTGTTAGCAAGGTCACAACAAAAAAAAACTATAGCGTTCTTTTAGTCTGCTAGTATCGACCGTCACCCATGTTGAAATAGAGATAAGGAAACAAAGGTGAATCGGGTTGATCTCGAAGCATAATGCTTTTTCGATAGCTTATGATGCAATGCGGGAGTGTCCCTGTGGTGTAGTGGTCTGCGCTTCTGTTACTCACCACATCTGGTTCAAATTACTTGGACCAGAAGGCCCGGGTTCAAGCCCCGGGCTAGGACACTTCTGGACAAGGCGCATTGAGTCGCAAGGCGCATTGAGTCATACCAAAGACTTTATAAAAATGGTACATACTTCTGAAACAGTATGGAAGTTAAACACACTCCACTGCCAGTGGACTAGCCCCCTGTTGCAGTGATAGGACCACAGTGTGGCCCAGGCCTATGAAACGGGGATGGGCACCGCCCTATACATCAATTATGGCGTGGGAGGAGTTTAACTTTTAACTAATGATGCAATGCGGCTTTGCTAAGGCTCGCTTCTGTAGCATGAAGTACACCGGGTCTAGCCTGTACCAGGCTCTAGACGTGGCAAACTATATCTATCGGCTGGCCAACTTTTCTTGTATGTTATTTGTCTTTCTAGCCACGTCTGAAGCCTGGTAAAGCTACGCAGGGTTACCATTACTCTTTATGATCATTGTGTTGATACATGTGCTAAAACTTGTCTTTTATGTGCAGAGGTTTGACGCCTGGGACTTATGCCTGAAGGTTCCTGTCGGATATACGTCCCCATCCAAAATGACAAATGCAACCCCCGCCCCCCCCCCAACAGTGCCCAAGCGGGGCTGGATCCATGAAGTGTAAAGCAGTGGGAGCGCTGACCACTTGCGCCACAGGGAATTCGGGAAACAGAAATAAGATAAAAATAGAGATAGTTAGAGATAGATAGGTTGGATGGGACCGGGAAGGGAGAGGAGGCAATGGCCCGCAAATGTCTTTTTAGAGGTTGAAATAAATCAACAGTCTTAGAAGACTGAGTGAAAAATTGCATGCGAAACTTGAGAAGACAAACGAAGGTCATAGCTGAGTGGTCCTTGCTCTAGAGGGCATACATTTATTGTCCTAGCTCTTCGACTGTGCAATCACAACTCGTTTATTTGAGATTGATAAGGGGGGGGGGGGGGGCAGCAAAATCAAGATTGTACTTTTGAACCACAAATCCTATTTGCTCTTTGGTACATAATTTCATTACAACGGGTCAGGATCATATCAGAGAGATTGGCACTAAAACGCAGTTCACGAAAGCTACATACATCTAGATACCCAAAATTATGAAGATTATCTGTTCCTATTTTAGTAATGCTCTTCCAGCGTCTCCAACAAAAACGCCCCTGCAGTTAAAAAAAGCCAGCCGCTAGGGGGTCAATATCTACACTTTATCCTCCCGACACCAAAAGCTATCTGCGACCAAACTATTAAGAAGACAGCATGTCCAAAAGGAGATTTTGTCGCCACGTCTGTCATTTGTGGACGGGCAAACAAACTAGGTGATCTACCCATTATATGGCGATATACCATTGTGTGACTTATTGACCTTTTGACCTTTGCTACACTCCATTCTTTTAGCGCCAGGTAACGGACTGATTAGACCACGTGCGCACACGATCTTATCTTGTAAAGTCAGCAAATATCTCTCCACTCTTCTTGGAACTGCTGACATATAATACTGTAAATGCAGAATAGTTCGCGGGGATTTAATTTCGCGGCTGGGAGAAAACGGAGTGTTCGCGGTGGTTTTGAGTTCACGTTTGAAACCAAAGTAGCGCTAAAGTAAAAAAATACAACGGCTTGTCGCGGTGGTTTTAAGTCAGCGGTAAAGAGTTCACCTCGAAAAATAAACCCCCGCAAAAATCTCTGCATTTACAGTAATACAGGTAGTTTGTTAGTATCAGACAGGATGTCAAATAAAGCCGTCTGCAAACACTAGACGCGACGGACGGTCGTCATTTTCAGACAGCTGAGTAAGCACCTGAAAATTGGCTGAATTAACGACCCTATTACTGGTAGTCACATTTGACGCCACACGACGCTAGGATTGGTGGTTGATTGCTGCGTCGGCAGATATGGTTACCACTCAGGGCAGTACTGTCGCGTGGATATATTTGGTAGGTGGTTAGGGCTGGTGGCACGGGATCAAAAGGTCACAAGTTCGATTCCTGACACTATTAGACGTTGTTCCCTTGGGAAAGGCAATTTATTACACGACTTTTCTCACTCCTCCCAGGTGTTAAAATGGGTACCTGACTTTGTTTGGGGAAGACGAGGGATGGGCTTCGACTTCTAATATTAAGATACGAAATTAAGATGAGAAAAGGCGGTGGAAGGAGTCTCAGGGATGGCCTTCGACTTCCAATACCATGTCCTAGACAAAAACGCACTGTTCCTACTACAGTCAATGGCGCTAGCTAACGACAGTAGACAACAAGGTGTTTGACATCTATGTGTCTATACTCTAGCAAACCGGTGCAATGGCCTAGTGGGTAGAGTGTTCACCTTGCATACGGTAGGTCGTGAGTTCGAACCCCGGCCGGGTCATACCAAAGTAAAATACTACGTACTGCTTTCTCTGCTTAGCACTCAGCATTTGGGAAAGAGTATGGCAGTTAAACACATCATCATTACCAGTGCACTAGCCCCCTGCTGTAGTGATTTGCACAAAGTTGTGTGGCCCAAGGGCTGCCGAAACGGAGATGGGCGCCGCTTTATGCACCTTCGCTGCGGGGAGGACTTCAACTTAACTTAACTCTAGCTTTTAAACATTCAAAATTTGAAATAACCGTATTTTCACACAGCAGCCAATGACGTGTTTTACTGTTGATGTTTGAATACTGACCGAGGGTTAGGCTCTACAACAACAGGATTTGCATTGTCTTCTCCACTGTGAGATTTGTTGCTGCAACTCATTTCTTATCTGTTGGTATGCTTGTCATTGTGTTCGCCCAACATGATAGTTTGACCCTTAAAACAATGGGATACCGTTTAGTCAGCAAGTTAGAGCTCTGTTTTGCCATCATGAATAAGCCAGAGATCAAAGAACTGAAATGATCTTCAAAGTTAGTCAGCGGAAAAAAAGTTACCGTAGATGGTAGTTTTTCAGCTTACAAAAAAGAAAATGAAAATGCGAAATGAACAAAAATACCCCCTACAAGGTATACTAAATGTCGCACACATAGTATACCTTCAAATATTAGCTAGCCTGCAATATAATTGTCTCAATATAGCTGCAAGTTTTTAACACACACCGCTACCATGGCTACCAGTGGACTAGCCCCCTGCTGTAGTCTTTACACAATTGTGTGACCCAAGGGCTATAAAAACAGAGATTGCCGCCGCCCTATATAGACCGAGAGGTTTTGGGAAGAATGCCAAACTTTGCCATTAAGACATTGATACAAATGAACAACATACATCAAGTCAGAGAAAAGGTACAACACCAAGACCTTGGGAGTACTAAACCCCCCCCCCCCTCTCACTGGACTCGCGGCACGCTGGCGGCGTCGCTGTGGCCGATCGAATTGACAAAACACTGAACGAATTTCATCGACAAAAACGAATATTTCTAAGCTTTGTGTGTTTTGTTGTCTTTTTGGTCATAATTGTACGTTTTAAATGATATTCCCATTATAAAGTTAAGGGTAACACAAATCCAGTTTAGGACGCAGCGACGCCGCCAGCGTGCCGCTGGTCCAGTGAGAGGGGGCTTAAGTAGCTTCGTCTGGCCCTATGGGCAGTTCAACGTTCTACAGGGCACTCAGTACTAAGTACTATTGATCTTTTGTAGCTCTCGCGGGCTCAACAAGCTTTTTACCTCGCTCCAGTAGGTTCAGACTATAGAAGGACAAAGACAAAAGACTTTGAAAAACTCCTGTCTATAAAGTACAAGAAAACAACTTTAAGCCGTCAGACAACAAGGCGTTAACTGTAATGGGTTTGGACCTACCCCTAAGTGCTCTTCTAACATGCTATTGGGCAGATTTGGCGTCTGTTGCAAGACCAGACCCGTCTGGGCCAATAATGAGTCCCCTTTGTTGGCACAAGTGTTTTACCGGCTATCCAAGCAGATGTGGTGGGGTTGTTGGCATAAGTGTTCTACCGGCTCTCCAAGCAGATGTGGTGGGGTGTACTGAAAGTAATGTAAGGTAAAGCAGTCACCCAACATACTGTAAGTGCATTGAAGTTCGCGTGGGTTTTTTCACGGTAGGGAGAAAATGGAGTGTTCACGGTCGTTGAGACAAGAGTAGACGAGGGTAGGAGGCTAAAAGAAATTGCGGTGATTTTAAGTTTGCGGTGAAGAGCTTACCACGAACAAAAACCACAGCGAACACTTCTGCATTTACGCTACACGGGTCCACTGGCTTTACGTCCCCATCCTTAAGTACTAAACGCAACCCCCCTCAAACTGTGCCCAAGCGAGTAAACGTTTCTGTGGTATTTCGGTGTCCCAATATGATCATGACTTTACTCAAAGACAATGAACTTGAAGTGCCTAGAGTCCGTATATCATATAATATATGTTCAAAGAATCTCATAATACATATTAATAAAAACAAAATTTAGCAGAGCGTGGGTTATGATGGAATATCTGCGTGTCCATCCATTATGTTTTTCAAAATGATGAATTAATACGTCCAAATGTGGCGCCGTCATGACGGATATCCAAAATTTGACGGATGAGTTACGCGCTAAAAGTCCCTATAGAAGTAGTTAAATATGATTTTGTCTTGCATGGTGCCCCTTTAGATAGATATGAAAGGGGTTTTATTTAAGAGCCAAGTTGCTTTGTCGGGTTAAGAATTATTTGGGTCTTTCAGTAGACTGTTGGCACTCAAAGGTTGAAAAAAGACAACTAGTTTATTCAAAGTCATTTCTGACAATGCAAACAAAATGCTATAGTCTCCGTTGCAGACCAAACCCAAGGCTACAAAAATACATTTGTTACATGCCATGTAGCATTGTTCTAGCGTCGTCTGTGACCGAGGTTAGTTACATAAAACCGTAGCCTAGTTCAATTAACGTTATATTTATGTAACGCGACTTTCCAATCCAATTTCCATAACCAAATACATGCATTAATAGAGCTAGAGAGTTACCATGAAAATCGGGTTACTAGTACTCTTCCAAAAAAAATTACTTCTTTGTTTTGCTGCGCTGACCTGAACAAATTAAGGTAACATGTAAGCTTACAATGTCCAGATTTGTTTATAGAGATAGTTATCCGGTTATTGACTGGGTTACATTTAGGAGAAAAACGAACTTGCTTCTCTGTTTAGCTGCGTTGACCTCAACAAATTAAGGTAAACTTTAAGCTTATAATGTCCAGATTTGTTAATAAAGATAGTTATCCGGTTATTGATTGGGCTACTTTTCCGTGGAAGAAAAAGAACTTGCTTCTCTGTTTAGCTTCGTTGACCTCAAGAAATTCAGGTGAATTTTAAGCTTACAATGTCCAGATGTGTTTATAGAGTAGGTTATCCAGTTATTAATTGGGTTATTTTTAGGAGGAAGAAAAAGAAATTGCTTCTCTGTTTAGATGCGTTGACCTCAACAAATTAAGGTAAATTTTAAGCTTACAATGTCCAGATTTGGTTATAGAGATAGTTATCCGGTTATTGATTGGGTTATTTTTCGGAGGAAGAAAAAGAACTTGCTTCTCTGTTTAGCTGCGTTGACCTCAGCAAATCCAGGTAAATTTTAAGCTTACATTGTCCAGATTTGTTTATAGAGATAGTTATCCGGTTACTGATTGGGTAACTTTTCGGAGGAAGAAAACGAACCTGGTCCTCTGTTTAGCTGCGGTAACCTCAACACATTAAGGTGAATTATAAGCTTGCAATGTGCAGATTTATTTTACCTATGGTGGTAACAACGGAGATACAAACATGGTATTTGCATGCGAGAAAACGTTCAAAGGTCATGTAAATCGTTTTCTGATCAAGACAACTGACATAGGTACAAAAATCCATTTTAGTTTTCTTCAGCCTAGCTCAATATAAAAGCCGTCACAGTTTTCTTGGTAGTGGATATCATCTTCTTAATTTTCACATGAACATAATGTGTGTACGAACGGGGGTTGCACCAAGCAAACAAGAAGCAGATTAGTCATTAACAATTCCTGTTTCAGCCCTTTTCTAGATTAGTGTATCCAGGGGGTTGCAAGGTAGAAGTAAGAAAAAGTACATAATCCGTGTGCGTCGGACAACGAAACTACTTTAAGATTCTTTAGACCTACACAACTTAGATAGGTACTAATGATATACATAATGTTGCACTGATCGTCTATTGTGCAATTCAATATACTAATTACAGATTGACATCTGTCCAGAATTTTTTTTACTAGCCAACCGTATTTCTTGCACAATATCTTTGTAAATGTGTCTACAGAAGCACAAAGATATGGAGCCGTCTTACTGATAAGAAGGACAAAGTCTGCAGTATAATAATGGCCGAAATGGCCAATACCTTCAACAAGGGAATCAAACAACTGAAAAAGGGTCTCTAAACTGTGAACAATGACGGCCTGAATTGACATGAAGATTTTATTAGGATGATGAAGTTCTCTAACACACGATCCAGACACCATCCGCTGTCTTTCAACAGTTAACAAGAAATGTCTAACTCTGCATATTGCGAAACATATCAATTTGTTTGACTTATTTTGTATAACGAATAAACCTTCATAGACCACCATGTCTACTATTCTCTCTCTATATATAGGGAATATATAAAGGGGATGGAGTGTTAGTAGAGTTGATATATACTTACCAAATGGTGAGAAGCTCTTTGGTCCGGCTTGAACCACCGGTACTATCTAGCGCCGCCGGCTCACTTCAATAAAACATCAGGCGTGGACGCACACAGGGTTCAGAGTCCAGTACGCGGTTTTCACACAATCGTAATCTGCGAGAAGAATAAAAGACGGTCCCACTATTATTTTCTATGATGTAAAGCCGACACTTAGTTCACAGGGAAATGTCCTTCACACCTTGGTTAGACTTTAATCTGATGGAGAAAAAAGAGTGTCCTTGGCGTATGTTCCGAGCCTGTGGGTCTAAGTGGCGGCTAAAACATTAAGTAAACACCGACCGTATCTCCGCGTACTACCAGGCGGCCCAGATCCGGCTTCTTGCCGGCTGCTATAAGACTGACCTCCCGTTACCTCACGGCAAGAGCTCTCAACAAGAGGTTATTGACCCAAGGACTAAGCAAACACTCCCTTACCAACACGTAGGCCTGTAACTACTAAAACAACATCGTTTGCAAATCAATATTGCCAGAAGTGGCGGTGTTTTTGAGTTTTAGGATAAGTGGCATTGACTCCTAGCTACTGATATAAGTCAATGTCATTGTCATTGGCGGTGTTTTTGCGTTTTAAGGACAAGTGGCATTAACTCCTAGCTACTGATATCAGTCAACGTCGATGCCATTGTTATAATCCACACTTAGTACGTCAAGTGTAAGAGGATGACTACATCGACCACAATATTCTCTGGCAGTGGAACAATCGAACAACTGTCAAGAGCCCGTCACACTTTGAAAAGGCGTGAGAAAAACACATTTGGAGTAGACATAACATACGTTAGCTTTTGAGTGGATTACGTGCATGGATGTATAGATAAAAACAAAATGCTTAAAAGCAGTGACGTAGTGAACAGGATTTGAAAACATCATTGCAAAAATGACGAAACATGTATGTTAGCGAGAAAAAAAAGAAGAACATGCTTTTAGTATATGGTTTAACTAAACACAAATAGCACAAATAAACAGTATTGTCATGTGGGAGTTTTTTCAGCCACTGCCTCCAAAGAAGAAGTCAAACCCCTGTTTGTTATAGTCATCAGCTATATGTCAATTACGTTTGCAGCCGAACCCAAAAAAATGAAGTGAAAAATAATCCACAAACCGTACATGGTGATTACAAGTCACAGTGGGTATCCCAAGGCACTGTTAAAATAGACTTTGCCAATATTGTAAGTTAAATCAAATAGAAGATGAGCGACACTCCATTTTAGATTGTAATCTTTACGATATAGAAAGAAATGTTATTTTCAAACGTATAAATGAGAAATTCCCATACTTTGAATATTTAAACGCAACGGATAAATTCATATATTTGTTGCGTCTAGACAACCCTTGTACAAGAAACATGATCTGTTCATACATCTACACATGTACACAGAAGCGAGAAGAAGTTGACTATACTGGATTAGCTTAGCTTATCACTTTCGTCTACCCTGTAACGTTATGTTTAACTATGTACTGTATTTATTTCACTGTGTATGTCACTTACATGTTACTTAGGTTTATGTTAAACGACCTGTATTTAGCCCCTAGGGGCACGAATGTACAATAAAGTTCTTCATTCAATAATGTATGAATAATGTTAATTCACGCAGCTTACAGCTTAATGAATCAACATGAAACCGCATCCCTACTGATCTGAGCGCGCCATATGTGGCATGACGTACTGATGACGTCAATTGTCGCAGAGACTTATAGTTGTTGTTACTGCGGTATTATAGAGGCTTAGGATACGTACACTGAGCTGTGGGATTCCCCCACTGCTATTTGTAGAGTATAGAAGTAATAAAACATTGTTTTGCAACTGAAACATATACTTTGTCGTAACTGTTATGTAATGTTGAATCAAAATGCTACAAAAGTCGAGAATGTTGTCTCTGTGCAGTTTAGAGTATGGAAAATGTCTATGACAAAATGTTATTTACTATATAATAGGATTTTAGACGCCAAGAGAAAAAGCCACATAGAATCATCAACTACCGTGTGCTTAAAGACCCCAGTAAAACTATATAAATACGGGATAATATAAACTATAGCCTTCAGTATGCGCCTGGCAGCCGTACAGTGCACATCAGTGGAGGCCTGGCTGAGAAAGTTTACCATGTACAAGTTACTCTTCAAGTCATGTTTGAATTCTATAGATAACATATAAGAATTTGAAGTATGGCCACACATAAAGAAGTTAGCTTGAAGGACAGTTAGCCAAGAAATAAAGTAATGACAACACTGGCTTGCAATTTAGTTTGAGACATTGGCTAGCAGTTATATGTACTGTTCTACAGAGCCCTATTCTATGCTGGTTACAACAACAAGAAGACGCAAAAAATCCCAAGTCATATTTCTAGACACACAACCTAGGCTAATGTTGGGAAGACATTGGAAATTTATATCCATTTAGACACTCTAACACAACGTTGACAGGGTCGATTTGAAAGTTTGAAAATTTGAACAAGGTTGGCTTCCCCCAAACTGAAAGTTGTAGATAGCATTGTCTTGATTATCCAAGGGATCTTATCTGATTGAAACTTCCTTGGATTATGTGACTTTTTGATAGATATCTGGGCCATTCTGCATGGTTTGATACTGTTCATAGAAAAACCAGTACAGAAAAAAGTTTGAATTCTCTGACAGTTATTATGGTAATCTGTCCCTGCTATTGTCCCAGGCTGGCAGACATCTTATCTTTTTATGAATTTATGTGGTTATGGGGGATTAATCCAGCCCTCAACCTGCTGGGCAGCTCACAGTAGGAGCACACCCTTTACGACTTCCCCAGGGCAAGGTTTTGGTTCCTTTAAGGTCTTTTCTTTTCAAGTGGTCTTTGTCGGCATTGGACTTTGTACTTCACGACAAGGTCATTGCCGGTCAAGAGAGGAGTAATGTTTAAGCCGGCACTAGTAGTAGTGGCTGTTAAGTACGTCCACGTGCACATGGATGTAACTTGATACTATTCAAATGAATTCAAACCAATAATGTGAAAAAATATTTAGGGTTGAATTTAGGGTAGAAAATAGACGGAGGACGTTACAAACATACTTATGACCCTTCATGATGTTGCTTCTGACGGTTGGAGATGAAGCCCTTTTTTACCATAACAAGCTAGACGGAGGACGTTACAAACACTTTATGACCTTGAACAAGGTTGCTTCTGACGGTTGGAGATGAAGCCTATTTTGTGACTACTACAAACTAGACGGAGGACGTTACAAACGTAGTTGCTTCTGACGGTTGATGACGGTTGCTGACTATAACAAGCTAGACGGAGGACGTTACAAGCTAGACGGAGGACGTTACAAACGTAGTTGCTTCTGACGGTTGACGGTTGCTTTTGACGGTTGATGCCACTGCTGGAGATGAAGCTCTTTTGGTGACAATTGAAAGCTAGACGGAGGACGTTACAAACACTTTTACGAACACTCATCATCGTTGTCGTTGACGGTTGGTGATATACATTTCGAGATCAAGTGCCCAAAGCATCAACCGTCACTCAAGCTGGACGTATTGGAACATAGCATTGATATCGTTACAGGAAAAAAACACAGGGTAATTTTCAATGACTTCCATATGTTGATAACACCATTTTTGAAGTGAATCCTCGCAAAAATATTTGATAATCTTATGGCCTTTGCTTATAAAGATGTTAAAATAGCTATAGGTTAAGACTATATCCTATTTAACATTTTTCTTATTCTACAATACAATTTGATATAATAAGAAATGCAGCCTTTCAAGGTTTCAGTCATTATTTTCTGGAAAACTTGGCAGTGCTTTATAATCTCCGCGAACTGCTATCTGCATCGATCTAGGGACTATCTGATCGCATTGTCATCAATCATTTTCAATGATCATTTTGCGTGTAAAGATTTATATTTCTAACTTATGTCGCAAACTTAGTACCTATATCAGAAACAATCCGAAAGTTTCAAGGTCTCAGTCATTATTTTCATGACAACCATGTTTTGTAGTCTCCATGGACGGTTGCATTGATCGAACGATAGTCTAATTGCTAGCCATGAACCCTAGAGCCCACCCGTGAGTTTTATGTGTATGATGAATCGGTTAAAGAGCTGATTGATTTAGAGCTACTAACCTTCAATCATCGTGCTAGATCCCTGCTATAATCTGCGAATCCAATCATATAAAGACTCTGTTGTTACTATCTACCGACATGTTAACGGGACCCGCGGGGAATGAAGTTAAAGATAAAACAAGAAATAATTGCCCATAAAATATTGAAAGGAAAATTTGGTATTTACGTACTCACTAACTTAATTGGACGAAGAAATTGCACCGTTAAAGGTCTTAAAAAGCTGTATAGTTTGGCATGATATAAACCAATTAAGAGGCATCTATATCAATTTTATCTCAGAGAAAAATAAGTCTTTACGATGAAGTTCAATGTCAAATAAAACTATTGGGGAATGAGCAAGATTGTCGATTTTCGTCCTCGACCTCTTCTTCTAAAGCTTCCATGTGACATTTGCGTTACAATTATTGCCAATTCACGAAAATTGCTTCTTTTCGTTCTCTTATGTATCTAAAGCTTCAATGTCTATTATAGAGGTTGGCTAAAATTGTTCCATTATATTTTCGTTCTCTTGTATCTTAGTGTCTATTACAGTTGGCTATAATTGGTCATTTACGTATTCAAGTTCGGGTGTATCTCATGCCTAAAAATGTATGCCTGTAGTACGACTAAGGGCAAATGAGGATTATTTTGTTCCTCTATTGAGAATCATACAATGCATAGTACTAGTGTTGTGTAATTTACATTGCCTGTGTATCTGTCTGTCCATAAATGTTGACTCTCCAATATCAGCTACGCTGCCTCGAGAGTCGGTGTGATTTATTGTAGCATATGACAATAAATAAATAGTACCAGCGTTTTTAAGAGAAACATCGTATTAAGGCTTAAATAAGTTGTTGCTATCTGTTTGTTCGTTTTTTTTTTTATTGTTTTTTTTTTATTTGTTCTGAAAACTAGTAATGACACTCACACCGGGAAGGACCCTCATACTCTTTTCAGTAAGTGTGGTGGGTTCTTTAACGTACTCTAAGAGTGGCTCTCCTCACTGAGAAGACTGCCTGTCTGGGATTCAAACCCTCTAGACTCAAAGTCAACAACCCTTACAACAAGGCTACCATGCACTCACTATTACCGTGACGTACATGGCTATACAGTCACGTAATAAGCATTGACCCGGATACGGGACCAAACTAGAAGTGATTGTGCGCATTGCCTCCACAGAGATATATCAGAGTAGATGATTCAGACAGCTTTCATCTCGGTTTGATTTGTGCAGCTGGAGTTCGTAGAATCGTACCCTGGTCACTAGTTTCTCCCGGGGCTGTAAGCTTGGTTTACTCGGCACTGTAAGCTTCTATCCCCGCCCAACTAACTAAATCTCCCCGGTGATATTTTAGCCTGCTTGAAACAAGCAACATGATTCCTAAGGGGTTGATGCAAAGTTTTTTACGGGGCATGTTGGCCATTGCGCCGAAGAGCTAGCCTGTGTATTGCCCTGGCAACGGTCTGGATTCCAGGTTACTAAATATCGTTACAAGCACAGCTCCATTCCGTGAAAGGGCCAGACACATTAACCTTTAGGGTAATGGGGTTGGGGAGGGGGGCTATATTGTATAGAATGGGTTTCCATTAAGATAAAGAGACATGTACCCAAATATAGGACAGTAGCTAATATATGCAATGTGAAGGACATCTTGCGAAGAAATGAATCACAATGATGTAATCAGAGATGCCTGAGTTCACACCATTCCGTAACTCTGCACCTAGATTGGCAAAATAACAGAAAGAGTAGCCTGATACCCAAACCTATTATAGCTCTCGAGTCTCCTCTCCGTAAATATTTTGCGGAGAGGAGACTCGGGAGCTATAATAGGTTTGGATACCAGGCTATGGAAAGAGAGCGAGCGAGCGAGGTAAAGAGAGAGAGGGGGAATAGATAGAAAAAGAGAGAGAGAAAGAGAGAGAGAGAGAGAGAGAGAGAGAGAGAGAGAGAGAGAGAGAGAGAGAGAGAGAGAGAGAGAGAGAGAGAGAGAGAGAGAGAGAGAGAGAGAGAGATGGCGATTTAGGGTGCTTGGAGAGTACTTGGTAGTTGACCCCAGCTTATCTAGAAATACTACTACGATGCCTTAAATCAACGTGCATCATTTCGCACATACTAGCAGATGACATACCAAAGTACTCACAAATGCATCAAAGGGATCTTAAATGATAGCTGCAAACACACAGACATAATTTACCGCAATACCCCTGTAGGGGGTGAACCTCCTTGACGGAGGTAGCAATACATACAAGACTGGCTAAGTCTTTACTTTCGCAATTTTTGCCCCTCGCCCCCGAAATAATAGCGTGAAAGAAACGAGGACCGTTAGTATAAGATATATAAAATCCATATGGAACAAATTCCGTGGATCAAGAAGGTGGTGGTTCGAGCCCCGCTCGGGCAATGCGTGAGGCGTGGCATTCGTCATTTTGGATAGAGACGCAAAACTGGCATCTCAAAATATATAAGGCATCCATGCGTTAGCCTCAGGAAACAGACCTCTACATGTAAAAAGGATCAAACACACTTGTCGAGAAGAGTAGGGGTGACCCGGTGTGCTTGGCTTAAAACGAGAGCCGTAGCGAAGACGCACTACACTTCTACTAACTAAAATCTACATCTAGAAAATACCTTACTTCACCTCAATAAGAAAATCACAGCTTTACCTCCTTTATACTGGTGGTTTTGAAGCAGAAATCCCCACATAGCCACAGGCAAACCATTGCTACAACCAGTCCCTCGCCATATGTACGTTCTTTTTCACACTGAATTAAAAGAGGACGGGTCAACCCCCGCAGGGAAAATTGAATTAACCACCTGCCAGCATAAATCGATCGCAATGAAGAGGTGGAAAGGTCTAGATGGCGATCCTAAAGTCTGATTTATCTTCGTCAGCAAGCCTGGGTCTTCAACCTGTCACTACATCGGTACATCCTCTAAAGATGTATATCATCCTTTTAATCGCAAGATGAGGGGTCAAATCCCTCGGGATTAGATTAGATACTAAACCGGAAGACATACCTGAGCACCTCTCGACCAAAGTTTATGTAAATATTGTCATTTTGATAGAATACAGGACGAATACAATTTTGTAACAGAATGTAGGTTTTATAATAAAGAGAGAAATTAATTGTATAGGCTTGTACAAAACCCTTTTCCCTATTTCATACACTTAAGTGCTGTTGAAAAATTCATTTTCCTAATGCAACTTGATAAACCTTCCATCGAGAAACATATCTGTTCTTGTATCAAGCGAAATCTAATGGTAGTTACTTTTATTTTGTATCTGTTAACTGCATCTGATTAAATGTTTTGTCATGTTGTGGCCTGTACTTAGCCCAGTGTGGCAAAAATGTGCAATAAAGGTCTTCATTCATTAGATTGACTGCACGTTTGTGGAAATGATTCCGAGCAGAATTTCAATTATAGGACTTGACTGATTCCGGCATCTTGAAATTACTTTTTTATGAATTTGAGTTATGGATTCCAGCAGCTTTAAATCATTTTTCTTTAAATGAAAGATGCCCCCAGTAGATTCCAAGTACTGTAAATGCTGAAATGTACGTGGTGGTTTTATGTTCGCGGATTTCGCGGTGAGCTTTCAGTGCGAACTTAAAACCACCGCGAAACTTTCTGCACACCTATGACTGTAGCGCTACTATTGTTTAAAACGCGAACTTAAAACCACCGCGAACACTCCATTTCCCCCCTACCGCGAAATAAATACCACGCGAAATTAAATGCATTTACTGTATATCCTACATGTATCACAGGAAAAAGAGATGGTCCTTCGATACGCGATATTCTAATTATGTATGGATGAGGTGTAGCAGTGAAGATGCTGTACATCTTAATTTCTGTACGTTTTTCATACGTAATGGACAGGTAGGTCCTTCAGGTAATTACCAGTATGCTACAGAGGATTTTCATGAATAGACTGTAATGAGATTTGTTGTGAACATGATATTCAATCTAACCATTGATAGAAATTGCTTTTGGGAATTGTGCGAATTCGAAGTAATTTGTGGATACTACACGTCGAATGCTGAAGAATATGACATACGTTTACTTTTAGGTTTAATAAAGAAGTAGTCATGATAATAAGCTGTCTAAAAAGAAAGTCACATCATAATTCCGTCCCCTTTTTGGGCGGAAAGAAAAAAAAGATTCTCTTAAAATCATAGAACCCTTGCATTATAAAAAGAGTGAGGTTTTTTCGTCTGCTAGTGCTTAAAAAAGACAACAAATTGAAATTCAGACAATCAGCGCACTTCCAACATTGCCATTGCCAAATTTACAAGGACATATACCATGTCAAGGTCATGATACAGTATATAAATTCTATGTCTAGCATGATTTCGTGGGAAAGCTTCATTTGTAAGAACGTTGTATCGCGTGTGCCATCTCAAATAGCCCTTTCCTTCCTTTACAATTAACCCCCTTCCTAGTAATGGGACTCCTGGTACACCCACCACTTTTCAAGACCAGTAATTACTACTGTCCGCAAAGCCCTAGCGTTTCATTTCCCAGTACCCGGCAGTTGATTAGACCCGGTATAAAGAAGCCTCAAAAGAGTTCGGCCACAATTATAATCAATATTTGAAAGCAGCTACTCAGAGACGGCGCCTGAGTTGAGTGGGCTACTTTGATGGTAGCTACAGTTGAGTGACGTTCACGAGGATCATACACTAATAGACAAAACATTGTATGCTATGAATCTTAATTCCTTTATGCTATAAATCTTATTTCTAAACTGTAGATGTCCAAAATGCAAGAAGAGTGGCGTTTAAAAAACACACCGGCGACGTGAGTATTATGTAGATTAGGTCCTTATTTGCATAATTTACATTCAACAATGTTTACCTTCACGTAACTTCCAAATGTCACAAGTATGACATCTCCGTCATTTAGCAGTATGGAATAATAATATTCTCTCCTAAATATTGCAAATTAGGTCTTCATTTACATAATTTTGCACCCATCAATGTCCCCCTCTTTTACAGTGACATATGTCATGTTTGAATAGTCCTATCATTGAACGCAAGGGGTTTGTAGAATTTTCTCCTTATCTATGCAAATTACATTCTGAAATGCAAAAAAAAGTATTACAGGAGACCAACCGAAACTACATTCATAGCACGTTTGATTTTCAAACATGGTCGATACAGCATGTTCCTGGGATGTAAAATTAGATGTATCGACTGGTTGACGGTACATGTTTCTGAATAAGAGCGGTGTCACCGTGATTTCGCTCCCTAGAGTTTTCGGTGCCCAGAGGGCGAGGTCACGGGGTGGGTGACATTGTTGTGACACCGGTTTGTATTTTGTATTAACAGATTCAACATATAATCAAAGACTACTTGATTCAGAAGAGTTAGACCACGCCGTTTCTCTGATTGTTATTCAAGAACATGTCAATAAAAAAGTACAATTTTAAAATGGAGTTAAACCATGATAGCCACGACGTTTCTCTGATTGTTATTCAAGAACGTGCCATGCCAATGAAAAAATACGTCCTAGTTTAAAAAAGGAGTTAGACCAGGATGGCCACGACGTTTCGCTGATTGTTATTCAAGAATGCGTCAATAATAAAAAAAAGTCCTAGTTTGCAATTGAAAAAGGAGCTAGACTAGGATTACCACGCCATTTCTCTGATTTTTATTCAAAAACATGTCAATCAAAAAATTGCCCTGTTGAAAAAAAGGAGTTAGACCATGCAGTATGGCCACGACGTTTCTCTGATTGTTATTCAATTGATCAAGAACGTGTCAATAAAAAATTTCTCCTATTTCAAAATGAAGTTAGACCAAGATTGCCACGCCGTTTCTCTGATGGTTATTCAAAACGTGCCAATCAAAAAAAACGTCCTATCAATTTCAAGAAAAGAGTTAGACCAAGATGAATACGCCGTTTCTCCGATTGTTATTCAAGAACGTGTCAATCAAAAAACACGTCCTGTATAAAAAAATACTCCTCATGACCGAGATTAAGACTGACAGGCACTAGCTAGCTACAACCCACGTGCAAATTGAAAACTGGAATGAAATCAATTCCCCTAGAGACGAGTACATGTAGGTCACTCCAACGACAGAACCTTTTAACTTATACCGTGCCAATTTCTCAGTGGACCTATTTGTGTACAGACTGATGAGCAGTTACAAATCCAAGCCTGTTCAAAGCCATAAATGGTTTTCCAAATTTGACGGGTACCATTTGCAATTTATCATTTGATTTTAGAGATCTAGGGGCACAAATGCCAGCTCTCAGTTCCAAGTGGGCAATAAACACTCTTAACGTCGTTTTTTTCCGTTATCAAATACATTTCTGATGGAGTGTAGCCATGGATATCATATTAGATCTTTTATTTTAGTAACTTTTCAGGCAAAAGCACACAAAAACCATCTCATTTTGGGGGTCAGACAGAAAATCAACATAAGATAGCATCTTGTGGATGACCTAACACTTGGGCAGGGGATCGAGAGGTGGGATCCCGGGTAGACATTGCGTCATTGGGAAAGGCACTTAAGACGACTTCCTTCACTAACACCCAGGTGTAAATGCGTACCTGACGTCAGTCGGAGATCTGAGGTAAACAGGCAACGTGCTCCGCCTATTAATATCATGCCGCGATACACAGTGGCTTAACAACCCACCGCCCCTACAGCCTCAAAAAGATTCTTTTTTTTTTAGATAAATTTTAAGGGTAGTTCCTTTTCTTACCTGAGTAACTGCTTTCCAAGGGAGCTTTATCAAAATAACACTTACAAAATCATAACAATTTAGGATAACTTATCATAAACTAATTAATAACACATTCATAACACTGATGCGGGACATCTACCTTTATTAGTAGGTGTCCCATGATTTTAGTCTCTACCAGACTAACTACCCCGGCTATAGGGAGAATATTTGCCAGGGCTCTATTTGTAGGCTTCGTTCAGGCACCTATTAGATAGTGATTAGTGGACTTCAAAGAACCCACCGACATATCAAAGGCCTTACGTACGCGGGCGAAATGTGATCTTCACTGTGGACTAACTCTACTGGCTACTCATTCAGATTCAGATTCAGATTCACTTTTATTTGTCATGACTTTGCATGTGACAATTTCATAGAAATATGCGCATGAAGTGCGTCATAATTCACAAAGGGCCCATGATCTGTAAAATTCACTATGTAAACATTGACATTAACAATCCTTTCTCTGCCGAATTCTGCGATCCATACGCCCGTAGGAGGGCCTGGTGGAGGCTACCATGATTTCCTGCAATCCGCAATGGGGAAAATGTAAAACGACGTAGTCACCACCATCAGAGGCAATTTGGGGTTTGCCTTGATTAGGAAAACTGGAGCGGACGGGTCGACATGGCAACCCTGCCGCCCTGGAGCAATCTTACTTCGTCAGTAGGCTAGCCAGTTGGCTACCAATTAAAAACGTCAATGGTGACGACTAGGAGCCGCATACCGTTGATACGTCGTGGGCAGATAGCCTGAAATCACATCTGCTTTGGTCGGTTTCGAAGACTGAAAATATACCCCAATAGTAACTCAAGCAATTGGATACAATTTTGAAACAATCATACGTTTCAGACAGCATCCGCTGTCTTTCGTCAGTGACTAAAGGACATTGTTGCTTGAGTAACTAGCGTATCTTATTACCTTGATGTCTAACCTTCATCAACGTAAAAAAAAAACCTTTTGGAAAATGGCGTTGACGATCAGAAAATCATCTACAACAACAAAAACGTGTTTACACCTATCCAATGGCCCCACCAACTCCTTTAAAACGTAGAAATAGAATAGAGAGAGATAAATATGTGTCAAAATGGCTGACTGCTGCAAGAGACAGTTGATCCGGATTAGATGGAAATGATAGACAAGATAGAAATGAAGAAAGAATGGTTCTTTCATCATTTCTATCTTGTCCCCCCGCTGACCTGTACGTCAAGGGAAAAGTTAGGTAGGTAGAAAATATATTAGGTTTCGGACAGCCGTCCAGCCTAGAGCCTACATACATTCGACACCTTAGAAGCAAGAGGTAAAAACTCATCCGACGAAACCCACTACAACATAGGACCGCAAATTGCTATTGAAGCAGCAACGTAACATTTCGCACGATGTAATTTGTCACGTTTAATTTGTTATCATAGTTGGATAGTATTTAGTGCAAGTAATTATAACCCGAACACACCTGGTTGATCCAGATGGCATCTTGGATAAATAAAAAACGTCGGATCAAATCGACCGCTTCAGACTGCTATATCTCCTTACATGAAACAGAATCACGTACTACGTATAAGGATATCTGGTAAAACACGTGTATATTGATGAACAATAACCAACCTGATTTTTTTTCTACATACTAAGAAAAAGTACTCCCAGCGATGGTAAAGTACTAAGTCAACACTCCTATCACAATTAAAACACGGCCAACGTCCTCAACAGATAAGCTGGCTAGTCAGACCTTCAGAAGATGACTTTTGTTGATGGCCGACTTAGCCACTCCACGCCATACACTATAACTATTAAACCTTTCTGATGCCGCCCTTCTAACGTTTTTCGGAATCGTATACCTTTATACGGTTTAGTACTACAAAACATCTACTAAAATAATTCCGCCAAGGTATATAATTCCACCACCCTAAAAAGATACGTCCAAACAGATCTCCAACCCAACGTCCCGCAGTAAAAAGTGTCCCTGTATATCTGAACTGTGCATACCTGGGGGATGACGCACTAGATATCTCTCAAACCCACTGTTTTAAAGTGGTGGATTTATGTAACCTGGCGGATTAATGTTAATGCAGGTTAAGAAAGAAAGGTGTCAGCGGTACCTATGCCTTATAATCTGCCAAAGTCTCCATACTTATAAAACACAGATCATCATGCATGTGAAACTGTACACCCAGTCGACGCCTTCTCCGCTCATTCGGTATACCTAGCTCTCCATGGAGCTTTCACATGCTAGAATAAACTATTCAAAACGCACACAAATTAAACGAAGCATTAAAAGCAAACCTTTCGGATGAGAGTGAACCTCCGTCCGCAGGTTACGTCTGTGTTTACCGGCGGCACCAGGAAAAACTCTACTGTTTCTGACGGAGATACGTCTGTTGAACATTGTATGACGTGAACACGAAGTCGTCCATGATTGGGTGTTGTTATGGTTACTAATGAAGGAGGGAAACCAAATCGGTAAGTGATTTCTGAATGGTACTTAGAAATAAGGTCAATGACCATATTCCAATTCCTAAAGCTTTTTTGATGTACCCTATAGACAAATTTGTTCACCGAACATACAAATCTGAACTGATTCTGAATTGATCAACCGCCGTTACACATCAGCTAAATACAAGATAATGTACATCATGGCAATGTAGAGTACTAGTCTTTGATGATATATAAAATGCAGTTGTGACACATAAAGTTTCATGCCAAAACGTATGAAGAATTATACGTTTGATAAACATGTATGTAAGGCACAAATATGCATTTAATAGGCGGAAAATTACTTAGTGACCATGACTACACATAGAAGAGATACATCCTGGCACATTTACACCAAGCCATGGCAAATAATTTACTTATTTTGTACTAAATCTGACATAAGCTAGCATTATTTTCGAAATATTAAAATGCAACTAGTTATTATCAATTCACGTCGTTGATATCTGCATATCCATTGAGTTCGTAGCACAGTAAAATCGATAGTTTGCAGCGAAAAATGGAAGACCAAAAAATATGTGCGATGATCATGAGTTCACTATGAGAGGCAGTTTAGAAAACAACGCAAACATTTCATATTTTACAGTTGCGCTGAAATATACATTGCACGTATATTGCGGGATCAGAATATGTAGCCAGCTTACAGGGCATGTCCAGAACGTGGCAGCCGGAACACTCATGGCAACAGCAGGTCAATAACCCCAAGTTATTACACATTTTTCACTTAGAGCAGGTTCCGCCTGAATTGTACCATAAGAAAGATGATATGCAAAGACCTGTGTATTTGTTTAGCCACTTATGTAGAGAATAAGTGCCCCATGTCCTAGTTTTGTTATTAATGAATTTCCAGGAAAATATGATTTAGTTCGCGGTAATTAAATCTGGAAACATATTTAAATATAAGGCCATAGAAATGAGATTGTCAGAGACATTAGTATCAAACTTAAGTGGTTGCCAACAGTAGCACTTACCCAAAGATTCTTATCAAATCCGGTGTAGCAGGACAAAATATACCCGTGGCCAGAATGTACCCAGTGTATTCTGGCCAGAGGCCTATTCTGGTCCGCTACACCGGCCATGATCATAGACAGCGCTTTAGAAGAGCTCCGACAATGTATCACCAGCTTGATAAGAAGTTATGCAAAGGGGTTCAAGCGGATTTTACGGATTTCTTGATTACATCTCTTGATATCATAGTTGATAGACTCATCGGCAGCTTTAACAATGTTACATCAATCGTCTGTCAGTCGGCATCAGTGTTCAAACAGCGAAGATAGTAGAGTCTCAGAGTTCGATTCTGTCGCCCAGAGGTAAATCTACACCTTTCTAATGTATTTCACTTCGCACAATGTACTCATCGCTCATGTAATGTGTCCATGCTATCAACACATGCATCACAACTCCCACAAAAATTGTTGTACTGCTTATAACTTGTATAATATCAAAACCTATCGGTAGATTTTCATGACCTTGTGTAGTACGCAGATTCAGATTGTCATAACTAAATGAATGATTCTGTTTGTTGAAGGCATCTGCATTTTTTATACAGTCTGAACTCTTAACCAATAGTAGAGAATGTGTAATAAACTAGCTACGCAAGAAGCTTTCTGTTAAGCGTACATAATAAGTACTGTTCACTCTGTATATATATACACACTCAGTGATAAGTGTTTGCGTTTCAAATTACTTTTGAGTATTTTTCTTGTCCTTGTTGTAGCATGTGCGACACAAACAAGTATATCCTTTCATACATACTGAAAAACGCGACACTTTCTTCGGGCTTGGCTGTAATCTACTAATTCTCGCTCATAATTACAGTAAGGCACGTTTACATGTACGTGCAGCCTAACACGTCATCACATCTACCCTTTCAAAAGCTCCGGGATTGTCGGGTGCTTTTGATTTAGCGTTACCATGGTAACCGTATCATTGACGCAAATCATGAGAAGCAGTGACACATGTTAGGCGCAGCACGTGTACATGATAACCTTTACGACAATATCTAAATAATTTGACTACACAATTACAAATACTTGCCGTAAGCAGCTATTATCCGTATTTCATTGGTCCTTAATTGATAATTAGGTTCAATGCAGGCGCAATTTCCTAGTCCCTACAAGGCTGTATTCTCATTTACACCTCAATTGTGACCTTTTGAAAAGCCCAGCAGCTAGCCAATGCAAGTTATTACATTTCATGGAAGGTGCCTAAGGCAACTGGAGGAGTTGGAACTACAGAAGTATAAGAGTTAATAATGTAAAGCTTTCAGCGTCATACTACCATGGGGATATCTATCTTCTCTCAAAAACAATTATCTAAGACGTCAATTGCAGTCGTCAGCTCTTGCCGTCAAAGAAGTTTTAAAGAAGATGAAACAAGTCAATTTTCATGTTGTTAAGAACCTTAGGATAATCTGATTGTTGGGTGTTTCGTAAAACCTTTATGTGAAGAACTATGATGAAGTTTAGACATACAGGTGAGATATTTCGTATAACAAAATGCATCAAGCCAGGGTAAACTTTCTAAAGAGGCTTCAGGTAGCATCCGCATCTTTCATCTACTATCTTTATAATAATTAATATATCATCAGTCAATAATGAAAAATAATCAAAACGTGTTACTCTTTACAGAATCCATCCAGGAGCTTGATCTATTTTTCAGAGCTTTTATATGAAGAAGTTTGATAAATGTTATACTCCAAGGTACTTTCAAGGATACAAATCACTTCAATAATGTTTTTATGATGTTGTTAAGAGCGTCGGGAAATTTGTCATGTTTTTCGTAAACACTTTAAGTGAAGATACTTCTTAAGCGTTTAGAGTCTAATCCATGTCATTTTGCGAAGAAGAAGTGGACGGGTAATTTTCGTAAAGGTATGATAATTTGGCTCCATACAGACACTATATCCTTTTCCCTGCAAGGCTACATTCTCATTTACAACATAATTTTGACCTTTCGAAAATCACAGCAGCTTGCCATTTCAAGGTATTACGTTTCATGAAAGGTTCCTTAGGCCGCATTTACATGTAGGATGATCAATATAATGGTGTCAATATAGATGGCGGTTTAACTGACTGAAGCTTGTAATATTCCATCTGTATGTCTAAACTTCATCAGAGTTATCTTATAAAGTTTTTACTAAAAATAAAAAAATAATAAACCAGGCTCTTCGCAACATGAAAATTGACTTGTTTTATCTTCTTTCTTTGAAGTTAAAGGTTGACGACTGCAATTGACGTCTTAAATCATTGTTTTTAAGAGAAGATAGCCATCTCCATGGTGATATGACGCTGAAAGCGTTACATCATGAACTCTTGCGGCAATTGGAGGATCCGGAGTTGGAGCTACTGAAGCAAGAGTTAATGATGTAACGCTTTCAGCGTCATATCACCATGGAGATTTCTATCTTCTCTCAAAAACAATTATTTAAGACGTCAATTGCAGGCGTCAACTTTTGACTTCAAAGCGAGTTTCAAGAAAATGAAACAAGACAATTTTCATGTTGCGAAGAGCCTTAGGATAATCTGATTGTTGCTGTTTTTTCTGTTAAAACTTTATAAGATGTGAATAACTTTGATGAAGTTTAGGCATACAGGTGGAACATTACAAACTTCAGCCAGTTAAACCACCATCTATTTCAACACCATTGTATTGATCATCCTACATGTAAATGCGGTTGTTATACACCTTCTACACTTTAAACTTTATACCAGCCAAAGAAGTACTCTGTTAGCATCTACTGTATTTCCAATATAGTAGACCTACAGCATCTCAATGACAGTACATTGTTATTTTTTTACTGCTACGAGGGTCCATGTTACTTTCACATTTACAAAACTGCAGTATCTTCGACGTAGTCTACACTTTCATTCACTGTACAGGTAGATTCTCGTAATTGATAGATCACCAACATGTCTTGTTTACATTCATTTTTCTTTGTTATCCATTTTCTATAGTTATGTTTGTATGTTTTCATTGTGTTTACCCTTCTTTTATATCCATGTATTTGAGCAGAAGGCGTTAAATAAGCAATTGTGCCTTTTGCCTGATACCCTTTAAAAATATATGTGAATAAGATAAAATAAAATAAATCAAGCCAGGATAGATTCTCTAAAAAGTCTGAGGTTCCAGGTAGCATCCTATCCATCTTTCATCCACTATCTTTCATCATCATCGATAATGAAAGATGATTGGTTGAAACGTGCAACTTGTTAGAGAATTCAACCAGTCGCTTAATTTATTTTCATTACGTTTTAAGATATGAAGAAGTTTGATAAATTTTCTACTTCAAGGTAATTTCAAGGATACGAATGTCTTCGATTTCGAATTTGTTGTCAAGAGACTGTGGAAAATTTGTCGTGTTTTCCGTAAACACTTGAGGTGAAGAAGCTTCTTAAGCGTTTAGAGTCTAATCCATGTCATTTTGCGAAGAAGAAGTGGATGGGTAATTTTCGTGAAGAAGGCAAGTAAAGTTTGAAAGTTTAATCATTGCAGAAAGTTAAAATTTTGATGCAGGTACTAACGGGCACGAATGGGCTTTCATCTGTTTTTCCTACTGAACACTGCTTTTTTTAAGGAAGAACTTCATTGCATGACAACCGTACATGGTATAATGTATGGCAACATGCTATTAATCATGCATAGTACAAAATGGAGGTATATAATAGAATAAAACTTAATATCTTAATTACTAATATACGTTGATGAAGGTTAGACATCCAGGTATTAGGATACGCCAGAACAGTTACTCAAGCAAGTTAACTGGATACAATTCTAAAACAGTCAGACATTTCTGACAGTATCCGCTATCTGTTGTCAGTGAATGGCGGCCACTTTAGTCACTGATAAAAGACAGCGAATGCTGTCAGAAACGTCTGTTTCAAAATTTCATCTAGTTGCATGAATAACTGTTTTGGGCGTAATTTTGTCATGTTTACTGAATAGTTTTTGTACAAAAATCATGATTTTTTTTGTAGCCCTCAGTTGTTGTTCTTTTGTAATTGCAAAAGTTTGAGAAGAAACCATTTACTGACGGGGCAACTTGCAGTGGATTTCATGTCATCCTGTAGAAAGATATTGTGAATCAATCATGTCTGAAGGTGATAGAAGACCCAATTTTCTCGCTGATGTATTTTCATGCATGTCTCCGTCGTGCGTGGCAAATTGGTTTCAGGACAAAGACGGAGTCAAATTCAGTTTCCTGACGCAGAAGCTGCATCATACAGTACAGGCTCAAAAGCGGGTATCTTACTAGACTGCAACACGTTAGTGACCACGTTGCGACCTAGATTAGATTTGTGTAACCCTTAATTTTATGATCAGAATATCATGCAAAATGTACAAGTATAACTTAAGTGACAACAAAACAAAAAAAAGAGTAAAAAGATTAGTTTTTATCGATGAAATTCGTTGAGCGTTTTGTCAAATTGCTTTGTTGCAGTGAGGTCGCGAACGTGCCGCAGTCTAGTGAGATACCTACTTCAAGAATGTAATAGAGTCTTGTCTACCTACTGTGCACCGGGAGCCTCTACACGATTACAAAAGTGCTGTGAGTTGAATTGACTTTACCCAACGGGGAGGGTAACATTCAGAGGAGGTAGCGACAGTACAACGCACCTGAATGCCTTCTATAATGCTCTTATATCTCAGTGGAATACAGACAAATTTGATACGTGTGTGGAGCACATCTTCCAATTATGTGTGGCGCTAGGAGAAATCATTCTAGTTTCTCCACAGATGGACTAGCTCAAGAGGCAGTTACATGCATACAAAATACCTCCTGGGCCGTGAGCAATTGCAGTAATCTTTGTTGATGATTCAGCCAGAATCTGGTTGTAAAACGAACGATTTATTTTGAGTCAAACGTTTTATGCTTAACGCTGAGGAATAATAGATTGACGCCATCACTTTGAATAACTTTCACGGCAAACCTTCAGTCGTAAAGAATGGCCCCATTACCCTAAAACAGCCTTGAGTATACAGTAATTGTCTGTCACGCAAAGCCATAAAGGCCTATACTACAACATGGGGATGCATGTGGGGTTTACGACAATGCTTGGTTTGTATGAGATTGCACTGAAGAGTGCGTGTCCAGTATCCAAATACACCACGGTTTGACCCCCTAAGAATGTAATCAGATATGCCAACTGGTGCCATTCTCAGAGGTTACAGATTGTTTCGCTACATTGTCAGTTCGCTACAATACTTTTCGCTACATAGTAGTCGTTTCGCTACATGGTACAAGTTGTTTCGCTAGATGGTACGAGTCGTTTCGCCACATTTGAATATTACTCCTCTAGATAGACTAATAGCATTGAAATCGTATTCCTACAATCACGTATGTATTTCTAAATGTCAATGAATGAATTCATGACATCTGTCTTTAGCTATCCGTATGTCACAACAGAGCAAATGTTACTGGCAATGTGGCGAAACAACTTGTGCCATGTACGTAGCGAAACGACTGCTATGTAGCGGAAAGTATTGTATGATTTTGTATCGAGCCGACAATGTAGCGAAACAACCTGTAACCTCTGAGAATAGTATCACTTGGCTGATCTGATTGCATTCTTAGGGGGTCAAACCGTGGTGTATTTGGATACTGGACACGCTCTCTTCAGTGCAATCTCATACAAACCAAGCATTGTCGTAAACCCCACATGCATCCCTATGTTGTATTATTGGCTTTTACGGCTTTGCATGACAGACAATTACTGCATACTAACGGCTGTTTTGGGGTAATGGGGCCATTCTTTACGACTGATGGGTTGACGTTACAGTTATACAAGGTGACGTTGGCGTCAAGCTGTTCTTCCTCAGCGTTAAGCATAAAACGTTTAACTCAAAGTAAATCGTTTGTGTTACAACCAGATTCTGGCTGAATCATCAACAAAGATCATTGCAATTGCTTACGGCCCAGGAGGTATTTTGTATGCATGTAACTGCCTCTTGAGCTAATCAATCTGTGTGTGATTTCTCCTAGCGTTACTCATCACTGGAAGATGTGATCCACACACGTATCAAATTTGTCTATATTCCACTGAGTTATCAAGACATTATCCAATTGCAAGATGAATAGGCTTAAGCCTAAATAAAAAAAACAGTCCCAAATGTACTCTACAGTCTAGTCTGCAAGACTGAAGAGAATCCCTCTTCAGTTTCATTTCTTCTCATGTGGAAAATTAGATCCAAGATGAATAGGCTCAAGCCTAAAAGAAAGAAAGAAAGCCCCAGTCGCAACAAGAGCTATATTTCCATTACAGTAATGATAAAGTATATATTGCCGGTAGAGATTCACCCAGGGAATAGTTTCATGCCATCATAAGTGATGTTCTTGCGCTGCAATAGCCTGTTCTTTAGAGTACAGAATCGTGCTTGGTGTGATTACAAGTAGCTAAAAGCTTTTCACGAGCCGAACTCATAACTTTGATAAAGCAGCAAGAGACCGTCGCATGTTGAACAACGCGTAAACCCAATCTTAGATGTCTCAAGGGGTATCTGTCTTCTCCGAAAATGGCCAAATGATTTCTTCGGGGGTCAGAAATTACTGGTTAAGTGACCAGAGAGGTGAACGCCTCTGATCCAGGTCGTGTTTATCGTAATATACGTCTCGTATAAAAGTAATTGCAGTATCATGATAATTGTTCACAGGCCAGAGAGTTGAAAAAGCTATCATAAGACCACCCCATCCCATCCGTGCGTTACGTCATACATAGAAGAAGAACTTAATTGCGCGACAATTGCAACAGGTACAATGTATGGCAACTTGTAGATACATGACAATTTAACTATTTCGAATACCTAGCAATTCTAAACTAATCTAATTCATGAATAACAGTACAGACAATCTATCTGATATAGTGTACATGCTAATGCTCTAGAACAGTATGCTGGTAACGTTAACAGTATGCTAACATAAAACATCAGCTAGTGCCCGGGGTTTAACATTACCTTATCAACGGCCACGTAAATTTGAAGTTATCAACAGCAATCAAGTTGATCTGTGGATGACTCCCCACCGTCTCAAAACAATATAGCTGCTTTTTGATTCACAGTGCTACACCTGAGTAAAGAAAAGATATTGTGTACGAGATATATGCTGTTGGCAACTGGTTTCTTAAGTAAAAAAAGTCATTTCCGCACCATGGTGCTCAAACCGCAACTGATATTTTGAAAAGTCTTTGGTATGGCCCAGCCGGGCACTCTACTCTGACACTTAGGCCATGTTGATTTGATTTTATGGATGACATCCGCGTGCGCGTCATTTTTCGTCCGTATCCAAAAAAAAAAGTTTTTGGCCATAGTGTACATCGTACAAATTACCTGCAAAATGAGAAAATATACGCTGTGAATTGAAAAATAAATATTTCGTAAACTAATGCTGGAGAATGCGAAATTTAATTCCAAAGTCAGAGAAGAAGACGTGGAAGAACAAAATTAAAATATATATTTTCGGTATACCAGACTCTGTGTGTTTAGCTTGTTTATCATTCCTGACCACGTAGATTTCATAATGAAGTTAACCTTTCTTTTGCAAACTTTTTTTTTCTATTCGCAGTCTCGCATCAGCGTTGGGGTTCCCTGAGGTTGTCATCCAAATCAACAAAGTACTCAGTTACAGTACTGTTATTACCCTATAAACCGTGTACTTGTTCTTCACGATACAACTTCATTAGCTCACAGTTGCTAAAGTGAAAAATCAAATAGAACTGCTTTCTCTACCATAAAGAAGACGAAGGCCTAGTAGTACCCGCTTGTAATCAGCGAGTTGGTCTGGGATAGGTAGCAACCGTGCTATTAAGTACCTCTTGTCATATCGCGTATTGAAGGCCTTGAAATATCGTTAATTCTGTCGTTTGATGATAAAATTACTTGAACACTTGAGTGTTGTGAAGTAGCATCAGTCCGGAGATGAGTTTGCAAGAGTGGCAACACTTTTGGAAAGAGCACCGCCGCCGAGGAGCACTTAGCAGCAGGGAAAATTAATTTCGTCTCTAAAATGTAGACCTTTCAGTAAGTCTTGTGATTCAAATTCACAAACTACTTGAAAGAGAGAGACTCGATGGCGCCTAAAGTTTGCTGCTTTGAATGTTTCGAAGTTAACTTCAGTAATTTTCAAAAGTTTGAAAGATTGGAGATGAAGATGCGAAGTTCTTTGTATCAAGATCTTACCTTGGACCTTAGGTCCTCCTGTGTTAACAGGCACATCGGGCAGCAAGCTTAAGGTTCAATTAAGGGTATTCTTTAATGTTCAACTCTTTGATATTCATTTTCATGTCAAACGTGAAAGTTGTATAGTTTTGAGAAACGATGGGCTTATGTGTAATATTGCGGCACAACTTGCAACGTTGTCCTGTCGATTACCTTACAATGTATCGATTTGATATGAACTCTATTGCACAATCAGTGTAAAAGGTACAAAGTATTGCAAAATCAACCATTGAATGGAAAGAAACTACTCTAGTCGACCAATAGAAACGCGTGTGTCTAAATAACAAGGAGAAAACAGCAAAAACCAAGCGTGTAACTTTGAACATATTCTATGTAGGTTTGTCAAGTATGGATTATGACAGCAGCATTTAAAAGGTATCGACCTTTGTACATGGTAATCTAAAAACTGTTTTAGCTTGGATGGCAATGATAATTTCTTCTCTTCGCCATACGTTATATTTCAATCGTCCTATTGCTACGCCTCCATGTCTCGATCCGAGATTGTATTCCGTTGCACAATGTCTCCAGCTGTATCCGACAATTGGCATAAGGTTCCCCCTCACTTCCTGTAGGCGTACCGGGTTCAATGATGCTTTTATGTAACATCCTACATGACAGTCGTGTAACAGGATGATGAATGGGGCGTTACAGGCGGTACCACGAATCTCAGGCAGACAATAGGAAACTAGTTATATTGCCGGCAGGTGATAGAGCTGCGTATGCTTTTATCTTTCCACGGGAAAATGTCAAACGTTGTTATCGGATTAAACGTCTTTCCGCCTAACGTCATTTGCAACTTAATGAGACGCGTGTTTTTGACGTCTTTTTTTTACTCAATACCCGAGTTTGCTTGAAGACAATTGAATAAGATGCATCGACCTGATGCAACATACTTATGGAAATGGTTATGGTCTAAACTACTGATTTTGAGTGGAAGCGTACCATGCAAATTTACGAATATGAATGTCGTTACTATATTCTGCTTGCATATTTCAATCCACAATTTCCGCATTCCTTCAGTCGGTGTATAAACGGCACTGCAGTTTGTAAATGGCCATCCATCAACCCCTTCTTAAGTTATTCTCTTTCAAAGCCTGAAGCAAAACCTTCTCCTGCGGTTCCAAAGAAGCTGCTGGGGGGCCCAAACCTATACCACTCACTTTCTGGCTAACGCTACCCAAAACACAACCTTCTCGGCGAAGGTAACTATACTAACTATAAATCTATACTACCTTTTTTCCGGCACTGTCGCCTAAAAAGATTAAGGTCATACACGTAGCATGCCCAGGACAGGAGATATATGAAACGTGATAAGAAAAAAAAGAACAACGATAACAGTCTCAATGGGGTAGATGGTGTGATTTTCAGCTCCTGTGATTCTCTTGATATCACCGCTTCTACAATAATTTCAAGCCTGGAATATAGCTTTAAGCCTGTGTAAATGGCCTACCAAACTTCAAATGCATCTCCAACTACTTTGAAATAGTTTCATCGACGTCAGCACCAGTGTGCTTAGCAGGTTAGTCTACCGTGGATTGCGTGGACAACAGCAAAATTGATCAAGCAGCACATGCTAGTCATGCATGCCAGAGACTAAAGTAAGGACAAAGATTAAAGCTATCTTACAACATTACAGGCCAGCGAACTTCAATTATGTGCGCATCAATATGGTATGCCAACAGAATTCTATCGTTGCTGAAGACCGATAAAGCGTCTACTAGGTAATGATTGACATTACCCTCATAACTCACTGCAATCAATCCCTAGTTCTCAGTATAATATTTGCCTGGTTAATGTCTGGTGTTACATTAAAAAAATCATATTTGACGCCCACCCTCTAACTTACAGCGTAAAGTTTATCATTGGGCTTAATATAACATCTATTTTTTTATCATATCATTGGAGTATCATGTTACATAAATGGTTACATATATATGCCGATAAGAATAGAAGAGCCCGATACTCTCTACAAAGGTTGATATTTCATATAGATATTATTGCAATTAATTCAAGATTAAAATCTATCTTAGACCGGAATGGAAGGAAGCTTTACTCTGAGATCATAGGCTAGATCTTATTCAAAAATGACTCTAACCTTACCCTCATGATAGATGTGCTAACGAAACCGTCTTTGAAGAGTAAACGTTGTTTAAGAGGTCTACTTTCACCATTGCCAGAACCATCTTTGAAGATCAAATGTTGTTAAAGTAGTTTACCAAAACCATGTTTTGAAGAGCAGATGTCAAACATCACTAAGCTACCTTTCAGCAGGAGTTACTATTTCTTTGGTTCAGTGAACATGATGTCCAATCAGGTAAAGATTACCCTGAGAACTAAGGATTGATTGCAGTGAGTTCTCACGGCCGGCAATGTCAATAATCGCCTACGCTTTATCGGTCTTCAGCAACGATAGAATTACAGTTGTAGCCCTCTGTATTTTGCTGCTGCTGCAGAATTCTGTTGGCATACCATATTGATGCGCACATATTTGAAGCTCGTTGGCCTGTAATGTTGTCAGATAGCTTTAAGCTTTATTCTTCAATCCCTAGCATGCATGACTAGCATGTACTGCTTGACCAATTTTGCTGTGGTCCACGCAACCCACGATTATACTGAGAACTAGGGATTGATTACAGTGAGTTATGATGGCAAAGTCAATCATTACCTAGTAGACGCTTCAGCAACGATAGACGGTCTTCAGCGACGATAGAATTCTGTTGGCATACTGTATCGATGCGCACATATTTGAAGTTCGTTGGCCTGTAATGTTGTTAGATAGCTTTAATCTTAATCCTTCAGTCCCCAGCATGCATGACTAGCATGTGCTGCTTGATCAATTTTGCTGTGGTCCACGCAACCCACAGTTGCCTACACTGCAAACCACACTGGTGCTGACGTCAATGAAACTATTGCAAAGTCGTTGGAGATGCATTTGAAGTTTGTAGGCCATTTACACAGGCTTAAAGCTATATTCCAGGCTTGAAATTATTTTAGAAACGGTGATATCAAGAGAATCACACGAGCTGAAAATCACACCCTCTACCCCATTGAGACTGTTATCGCTGTTCGTTTTTTCTTATCACGTTCCATATATCTCCTGTTCTGGGCATGGTACGTGTATGACCTTGATCTTTAGGTGACAGGTAGTAAAGATTTAGCAGCCTTGGCAGCTTGCTATACCATCGCCGAGAAGGTTATGTTGTGGGTAGCGTTAGTATGTATGTGCGTGTATGTATGTTGTTGAACAACATAACTCGAGAAGGCCTGAATGGATTGTCTTGGTATTTTGTACGTGGGTAGGTCCTTATAAAATCTGAAAATTTTGCCCCCCTCCGGCTTGTTCTGGACATGCTATGGTTCTGATGTTTAAGTGGTTGATAGCTCTTGGGCCAGAGAGTAAGTGGTGTAGGTTTTGGCCCCCTAGCAGCTTTTTTGGAACTGCAGGGGAAGGTTTTGCTTCAAACTTTGAAAGAGAATGATTTAAGAAGGGGTTGATGGATGGCCATTAAGAAACTGCAGTGGCGTGTATACACTTGAAGAAATGCAGAAGTCGTGGATTGAAATATGCAAGCAGAATATCTTAACCACATTCATATTCATAAATTTGCATGGATACGCTTCCACTCAAAATTAGTAGTTTAGACCATAACCATTTACATAAGTACGCTGCACCAGGTTGAAGCATCTTATTACAAAGTCTTCAAGCAAACTCGGTTATTGAGTAAAAAAAAGACGTCAAAAACGCGTCTCATTAAGTTGCAAATGACGTTAGCAAGAAAGACGGTTAATCCGATGACAACGTTTGACATTTTCCCGTGGAAAGATAAAGCATACGCAGCTCTATCACCTGCCGGCAATGTTACTAGTTTCCTATTGTCTGCCTGAGATTCGTGGTACCGCCTGTAACGCCCCATTCATCATCCTGTTACACGACTGTCAACTAGGATGTTACGTAAAAGCATCATTGAACCCGGTACGCCTACAGGAAGTGAGGGGAAACCTTATGCCAATTATCGGATACAGATGGAGACACCATGCAACGGAATACAATCTCGGATCGAGACATGAAGGCTTACTAGTAATAGGACGATTGAAATATAACTTATAGCGAAGAGAGGAAATTATTATTGCCGTCAATCAAAGCTACGACGGATTTTAGATGACCATGTAGGCAGGCCAATACTTTTCAAATGCTGCTATCATGTCCAACTCCTATATACGCCTATGTAGTACAATATATATATTACAACACCATCCATACTTGACAATTTTGTTAAACCTACATAGAATATGTTCAAAGTTACAAGTCTTTTAGTTACAAGCGTTTCCATTAATCGATTAGAGTATCTTCTTATAATCCAACGCTTGCTTTGGAATACTTTGTATCTTGTGCACTAGTACTCGTTGTACTATAAATTTCATATCAGATGAATTATTTAGACCATCGATACATTGCAGGGTTATCGACAAAACAAAGTTGTAAGTTGTGCCGCTCAAAATGGTTAAGTCCAGTTTTACCCTTTCAGCCTAATTAACTGATCCCCCGACTTTCATGTGTTATACATGTTTGCTGAGTCGTTATTTCCTAAAAATTTTGGCAATGAGTGAAGCTCCATATCAAGTAGACATCTCTAAGATATTTTGATTTCACAATTAGCCTTCAAATATTAAAATATTGATATAATAAGGACTTCTCAATTTTGCCACCTTCAAGTCTCGTGTGGGCCTTCAAATTACACATTTTCCAGACATTTTTGGTATCTATGTATTCAGCAGTACTTACTTTACAACACTGCAGTGTGACCACAGGTATAACTATGATAACAACAAAGATTTTTATTGATATCTTCAAAATATTAACAAAAATGGCAGGCAAGGAATATTCATGAACACCTTGCTAGATAGTGAAAATCTTCATCACCATGTTCACACTGCTATCTTTTTGTAAATTTTGTTTACTTTCCAAAGAGGTACTTTTTGACACAAAATAACATTACATGGAGGCCCACAAGCTAGGAAAAAATAAGATGTCAAAAATCTAACTATTGCCTTCTCCAAGGGTGAAATATGATCTCTTTGTTGGGATAAGTGAACAATACAGCTAATCAAGGTGTTTACATAGCACCCTGACGGCAGGGTTGCAGACTACCTGGGGAGAACAATAGCCAGTTCTCGCTTGTTCACACCTTTACCTGGCAGTACCCGGTATGCGCTAGACAGCTAATGGCTTGGGTCTAAAAACTATCAACATTGTTTTGTGTTAGCCCTTTTTCATGCTCTCCCAGCAGAGTTGGTGGGAAGATTGTGACCTTTTTATTGCCACAAATTGCGAATCGGATCAGGAAGACATAACCGCAATCCTCTAGAGCAAAGAATATGCCAATTTTGTAGTCTAGGTAAAGTAGAAGACGAAATACATTTTATTGTAGACTGTCCCTTGGTATGATAGCGATAGAATAATTTTTTTCAGTTTTGTGTTAAGTAAATTCCCCTACTTCAGATACCTGAATAGTAGAGAGAAATTACAGCCTTTGGTAGACCAGCTCTAACTAATCACACAGCCTCCTACATTTATACAATTACCAAGAAGCGAGAGGAAGTCAAAAATACTAGAGCATGCTAGATGTTTATATACAGTAATACTCGTGAATGTATGTATTTGTTAACATGTGACCTGTGCTTAGCCAAGCTGGGCAAACATGTGCAATAAAGGTCTTCTTCATTCATTCATTCCTCTTTTAATCTCCTGTTTTCTCTCTACACTCCCCACCCGGGCAGTGTAGACAGAAAACGGGCATATGGTAAAAATGACTCAATCTTCCCACCAACTCTGCTTGGAGAGTGCTTTATCTAAGCAAGGAGGTTTTATGGCATAAGCGAACCTACAAGCGAAATTCATTGGACTGTTTTGCCCATTTCATTATGTATTCAACGCCGATTTGTCACTCATCTGACAGTTCTTCCCTTTGCCCCGCTAGCCCACAATTAGCCTGATACAAATATGGTTGTGTCAACATTTGCAATTTTGGACAGTGGACAACATCTGTGTAGCATATGATGTAGTCAAAAATTATGGTAGCCAGAACAACCATTAACATGGCTCTCTTCTATGAATACTACCGGTATCTTCTTTCTGAGGTAGGATTCGAACTCCTTTAGGACATGACTTTGCGCCGCCTTGTATGTCTTTTTTATTCTCCAAGCAGATGTTAGGCTCCAGCTAATGCTTTAGAAGTTTGTCCTGCATTATTTCTGCATTAAACTACCTCGCAACTCCCTCCCCAAGATGCTAACAGGAAAATACCGCAAACCGTTTAGGGGGAGCCGTTTGCTTCAGACACAGCTTCTTGCATTATTTTCTGTTTCTAGTCAGCGTTCACATTTTCTCCAGACAAAGAAATGGACACCGAAAAAAAGGCCCAGAAATATTCACCAAACTTTAGCCTGGTTGCAGACTGCATCGTTTAAAAAAACAACTAGGAGGCAGCTTTCTAATAATTACCGCATTTTGACCATATTCTGACATCTAATAGAAAGACAATACGTAATATTTTGCCATACGCTGGTATCAAAATACTTTTCAACCCACAGTAAGCTCAATACACATTTAGCTGAATACTAGACACTACCCAGACATGTCACAAGAACCCCGCTTCACACTTCGCAGGGTGCCAGGTAGCATGTTTCGGCACCCCCCATGTAAAGTTTTCACAGTAGGCGGTGAGGGGGCAATTAGTGAACAATGGGGAGAATCTGTGAAAATCGGGGTCAAAGGTGGTTGCTATGTGTTGCTAGGGCAGCCAACACCCACTTCCTATGGAACCTCCAACCTTGACTTAACTTTGCTGAGCGCAAATTACACATAAGCCCAACTTTTTGCAAGACAATTCAACTTTGCCTTTTGGAATAAACTTGAGTATCAAAGAGTTAAACATTAAAGGAATACCCTTAATGAAACCTTGCTGCAAAAAGTGCCTGTAAATACTAAATACAGACGGGTCTAGGGTGAGGTCTTGATAGAAAGAACTTCGCATCTTTATCTCTAATCTTTCGAACTTTTGAAGATATCACTGAAGTTGATTTCGAAAAATTCAAAGCAGCAAACTTTGGGCGCCGTCGAGTCTATCTCTTTCAAATAGTTTGTAAATTCGCATCACAAAACTTACTAAAAGGTCTACATTTTAGAGAGGAAATTAATTTTCCCTGCTGTTAAGTGCTCCTCGGCGGCGGTGCTCTTTCCAACAGAGTTGCCACTTTTGCAAAGTCATCTCCGGACTGATGCTACTTCACAACACTCAAGTGTTCAAGTAATTTTATCGTCAAACGACAGAATTAACGAGACTTCAATACCCTCAATACACTACATGACAAGAGGTACTCAATAACATGGTTGCTACCTATTTAAGATCACCCGAGGCCAACTCGCTGATTACAAGTGGGCATTGCCACTTTATGGTGGAGAAAGCAGTTCTATGTGATTTTACACTTTACACAACAGTGAACTAATGAAGTTGTATCTTTCAAAGTAGGTACAAGTAAACAGCTTATGATGAAGTGTTACAGGAAGCTACTAAGAGTCTGGACAGAACCTCGTACCAACAACTCGGTACTAAAAGAGTTGGCTACTGGTCTTATGATAGCTTTTTCAACTCTCTGGCCTCGGGAACGATAATCATAATACTGCAATTACTTTTATACGAGACGTATATTACGCTAAACACGATCTGGATCAGAGGCGTTCACCTCTCTGGTCACTTAACCAGTAATTTCTGACCCCCAAAGAAATCATTTGGCGAATTTCGGAGAAGACAGACACCCCTTGAGACATCTAAGATTGGGTTTACGCCTTGTTCAACATGCGGCGGTCTCTTGCTGCTTTATCAAAGTTATGAGTTTGGCTCGCGAAAAGCTTTTAGCTACATGTAATCACACCAAGCACGATTCTGCACTCTTAAAAGCTGGCTATTGCCGCGCAAGAACATCACTTATAATGGCATGAAACTATTCCCTGGGTGAATCTCTACCGCCAATATATACTTTATCATTACTGTAATGGAAATATAGCTCTTGTTGCGACTGGGGCTTTCTTTCATTTAGGCCTGAGCCTATTCATCTTGAATGTAATTTTCCAGATGAGAAGAAATGAAGCTGAAGAGAAATTCTCTGCTGTAGGGCAAACTAGACTGGAGAGCACGAATGAGCATTTCTCATCCACAAACTGAGTGACTTGAAACGTCTTCTGGCGCAGTTCAACCTTCTAAAACTAAAACAAAGTTTGAGCTGTGAAAAGCAATCAATCTATAGACCAACCATGCAAAAGGTAGATAAACTAATCAACTGGATACTGCTTATTACATTATGTTGTTACTGCACGCTTGATACACTGAGTAGAAAACAATACAGAAGAAAACAACAATAGATAAGTCCAACAATAAGACACCCACCGTTACGCGTTGTTACTGTTACTCCTGACAAAGGGCTCGATTGGGGTTCAAACTTCCTACCTTGTAAACCACAAGCATGTTAGCTTGCTACCTTTTGCATTTTTAAACAAATGACTATTGCAACATACATACGTGAATATTACTTTATAACATACATGACTACTGGAACGTTCGATGCGTTTTGAGCGTCTTGGCGATCGCTACAGTTGACAGTGTGCAACAAATGCATGTGTACGGTTGGGCCGTGACCGATCAAATTTTATGCCGCATTTTCTTTACCTATAGTAAACTTTGTCGACTTAAGTCTTCCTCAGTGGTTTTCTGCACAACTTTTATTTACAACAGTTGCATTTTGAATATTGAGCTATAGGGAAAATGACCTTTATACTATAACGTATGCATCTTAATTATTTTTTTTTTTTTAAAGCCCACCACGCACGAAAGTAATCGTGGTTAATTAGTATCCTAGCTCCCAAGACGACCCAAGACAACTCAAGAATATTGTAAAAGCCATTAGTGCACTGGCAAATTTCAAGTAAGACCCGATCCGATGAAGAGGTGGAAGTCAAGAAAACGCGTAGGTTGATTATTGTATCCAACATGCAGCACAAACAGAATATTAGCATTGACCCGTCAACTCCTTACGTACACTTGAGACATTCTGACATTCTTAACGACTATAAGACGCCACTGAGACATATGATATTAAGCAGACACACTTTCTTTACTTCATTAGTTATTTAAGACGCCACTGAGACAAATGATATTAAGCAGACACACTTTCTTTACTTCATTTAGTTATTCGATAAATGAGGCTAGGACGATGAGTGACTTTGTGGACGACCTATAGGTCAATTTGAGAAAGACAGAATGATGCAACATATGTCTGTGGCAAAATTCCGAAAGTCATGAAGTCTAGTTAAAAGACTAGTGCATATGAAATGATGTACATAATATGTAATCCCATAAAGTTCAAAACAAGGTCTAATTGTCGCCAGAGATATTCACTCTTATAGAACTGTTTTGCAGCTAAATGCCGGGACTTCAATATCTTTGTATGTACATTATATTGTTCTAATTCATATACAATTAGAATTTCAACATCGCACATTATCATTAAGATTTCCTACATTTGTGGCGGAAGTGACATGACAAATATCTGTAATTTCTTAAGATGCCACGGCTCGGTTGCAAGATACAAAACTACTCATAACGGAAAGGACCCTTACTTTAGTCGGTAAGCATGGTGGTTTCTCTGGGTGTAGCTCTCCTCAAACGCATGGGTGGAGTTATGAAATTAATGTAACGGCTGTGCCTACCAGATATTCTAGATTATTAGTTTTATACCCTAACTGCAAGGCCGCACGATGTTAACGTTTTTAGAATACCAACATGACAATCAGTTCTTCCAAGAATCGATCAAGCAAGGTTTTGCAACACTACACACTTTTATGACGAACGCACACTCGCCACAAAGGGCTTTGCGTGGCAGTTCCACCATAATCCTCCATAATTGAGCCTTTGTAGTCATAGAACAACAGCGCGTACACACTCCTGTAGGGTTTCCTCAATGATCTAAGTTACCATCCTGTTATCGCATGCCTGGCGTCCGCCTCTTATCTACAGGATAATTTGCCGAACGTTATCGAAACTTACAGGAGGAGAAACGCCAATCTCTTAACAAGAAGTATAAAATTACATTAGGACTTTTTTGTTAGTCTCGTTTGTAGTTATCTTCTAATTTTGTAAATTCATCTTGGTTAAACGAATGATATGTGGATTTGTGGTGGACAGATAGTCTAATGAAGAGACCGGAACAGATACTCTGTTGTGCCATCTCGTCTACAGGTACCATTGGAATCGATGTAAGAAGAATGGCTGAAACTTCGTACCGTCTCCAAGGATATGAATGATTTACGTGAACCCGATTTAAGATCCTACCGGGCATTAGCACCACCTAAGCTTTAGGGATGACTGCTTCTGGACAATGTGCACTTCAAATTCTCTATTCCGTCTTGGCTGCACACTTGTAGTTGATCCTAAGTCATTTCCTACTTACCTTCTGGCTATTACTGACGGTGTCAGTAGACAGGAGTCACGTTTCGGCTTACAGTTACCACAAGGCCGGATTACAGAGAAAGGTTAACAGTTCAACATGATGAGTGTCGATAGTTTCCCAGCTGACAGTAATGTTAAACTGGGGAAGTACTTGCAGTCAGATCTAGAAGTCTAGTGTATCAGGGGATTTGGAGGTTATCTGACGCAGGCATTGGGGCTTTCACGTACATACAACGCACCTGCAGACAATATTCGTATTAAAAGAAACCCAAGTTATATAAGGGCCCGAAAATTTCGAATTTTGAAAGTCTATCTATTTAGTCATTTCTATATATGATTAGTTCAAACAACAGTATCACAATGTATAGTGACGTCCATGATGCAAGAATACTGTCGCTGTGATGTGAGAACAAATAGGGAATAAAGAGCGTCAGATGTCATGAAAAATGTATAAAAAGCACCAGAAAGCATGTGAGTGTGGTGATCCTCGGGCTTGAAACACTCAAAGCTTAAGTAGTATTTGTGACAAGATGTTGTTAAGACTATCCTAATCTGCACGTTGTGTTTTACGTATCAAGGTCTTAGCAGTAAAAGAAGAATGTTTGCGCGAGATAAGACACAAATGTGTTCCCTTTAGTCCTGAAGTGAAAATCTTGTTCATCCTTGCAGACAGATAGGATTCATTCACCTTAAAGGGCCAAGGGACACCTCACAGCAAGATGTATAATGATGTGTTCGCATGCTATTTGATATGATTTACGTAATCTCTTCAGGTGCCACAAAAACACTTAAGAGTCATTGCACGAGAAAACCAGGCAATACCAGGTAGAGGTGGGAAGATGGGGGTCGGCCAAATCGGCTCATACTTTGTATGTATGATAAGTATGTGGAACTATGAACAGCCATATAATTAAAACCCTCCAGCTATTTTTCGTTATGGCGTTCTGGGACCCCCCTCCGAGACCCTCAAAAATCAAACAATTTAAGGCTGAAAATTACTGAAATTGCAATGGCTACCCTGACCATGCTGATTAAGATACGATTATGAGTTTTATATTTCCATATAGCATGGGTTCTCTTGTTATACCTACCAAAAGTTGAAGGTGAAGCATTCAAATTAAGAGGGTGTACTTGGGGGTTACCAGAACCAATGAAAACAGAATTTTCATCTCTTTGAATTTTAGTCATTTTAAAGGGGCATTATCTGCCCTGGGCAGTGGCTTTGGAGAATGGTTTTACTGTTGCTGGAGAGAGGAACATCTACTGATTCAAAAACAAGCGTCGTAAATTTGGGACACTCATAACGCGAGCCGTGAATGGGGGAAATTATGTATACAGTAGAATCCGCTTAACTGCACCACCCATTTGTCTGCGTTTTTGGTGCAATTATGCGGCTGGTGCAATTATGCGAAATGCCCAGCTGGACCGCACCATCATTGTTAGTCAGAAACACTAGCACAACGAAAACATGACCCTTTGCTGAAAATAAAGAAATGACTACGACTGACCTGTTTTGATTTTGCATTCTTTCATTTTTCCATGCGATCTACCGCATTAATTTACAACACACATAACGTTACAGGGGAGGCATTCTGAAACATCGTCATGGGATAACAGTTTCTGTGTTACGTAGAGTACAGTTGTCGATTTATGTAAATTATGTACCGCCATGAAACTAGGAACTGAAACTAAAACTTGGTTACTGATTACGGGTGAACCCAGAGCAGTGCCCCCTCTCATGTTTGGACAGATTTGACTGTCGACACCATGGTAGTGAATTGGTAATGTATCCATTGGGTAGATATGGTTAGATGACTTAGATCAGTGACAGATCATTCTCCTTATAGCAGAGCCGAACCCGCGTTTACCTCGTTCTGGTGAATGCAGGAAGTTTCTACGACGCGGATTCAGCTCTGCCATAAAAGAATGTGACAGATGATCACGTCAGCACCGCACCGCCAAAAGCGACTGCTATGTCTGCCTACGTGTTTGTAGGCTTTGCTGAGTCGCTGTACGGTTTCCGACTGAATGTGACGTAAAGACGCCGGTCTTTCATTATTGCAGCAGTATGTGACTATAGCGCTGCCGCGAACCTCAAACCACCGACAACACCCCATGTCATCCTTAAGGGAGCGAAATCAAATCCCCGCGAACTTGAATGCATTCACAGTAATAAGACAGTGTACAGGTAGAGACCAATCTTTATTGAGTACAGCGTAATGCCGCCTTTGGTAGGCGTGCGTTTCTTAATAGTTCCTACACGCCCCGTGACCCGCCCGGGACCTCCCATACGATTCCTATCAACGTGACTGTCAATGGAGACCGCCTTCTTTTGTTACTCATAACAGTTTTAAACATATTGACGGTATTGCGCCTTTTCACCGGCAAGTATCGGCTCATTTTTACAGCGTTTGCCGATTTTTAAGTCAACTTGTGGAAGATTTTTGAAAAATTTGGTGCAGTTATCCGGCATTGGTGACAATGCGTGGTGCAGATATGCGGAGTCACTAACAATGCAGTGAATGGGAACCGGTTTGGGATTTTGGGATTTGGTGCAATTAAATGGAGTGTGCGTTTATCCGATGTGCAATTAAGTGGCTTCGTCTGATCTTAAATTGTTCTTGACATTTGTTATAGTCTAATTTCTTTATTGCCCATATAAAGTATGTGTAGCTCTGCACCCATGTGCAGGAGTGTGTATCAATGATAATGTGGAGTTCTGATAACCCACATAGCCTCTTTTTCAGTATATACCATTTAATGAATGAATATGCATATCATTATTTAGTGAGGAACTAACTAATTCTTAGATAGCAACTGTAAAATGTGCAAAACAAGCTTAATTTACTTTTTAAGTATCTTTATATCCCCCATGTAGAGCCCAAATCAACATTTCTGATTTGGGCTAGCATTTTATGACAATTGTGCATGGTTTTTACCCAGCGGAAGAAAGAATTGACATAACTTACCCTGTAGTGAGACGTCACAACCTGATTTATTATAGCCCCAAACCCAAAAAATCCCCATAAAGAGCCCCCATTCACGGCTCGCGTTATGAGTGTCCCAAATTGACGACGTTTGTTTTTGAATCAGTAGATGTTCCTCTCTCCAGCAACAGTAAAATCATTCTCCAAAGCCACTGCCCAGGGCAGATAATGCCCCTTAAAAATGACTAAAATTCAAAGAGATGAAAATTCTGTTTTCATTGGTTCTGGTAACCCCCTAGTACACCCTCTTAATTTGAATGCTTCACCTTCAACTTTTAGTAGGTAAAACAAGAGAACTCATGCTATATGGAAATATAAAACTCATAATCGTATCCTAAACAACATTGTTAGGGTAGCCATTGCAATTTCAGTAATTTTCAGCCATAAATTGTTTGATTTTTGAGGGTCTCGGAGGGGGGTCCCAGAACGCCATAACGAAAAATAGCTGGAGGGTTTTAATTATATGGCTGTTCATAGTTCCACATACCTATCACACAGACAAGGTATGAGCCGATTTGGCCGACCCCCATCTTCCCACCTCTGCCTGGTTTTCTCATGCAATGACTCTTAAAAGCACACAGTTTTTGTTTCCTTGTTTTTTTAAATTTAGATTTACCACATTTGTGGAAGGATTGACATAACAGGTGATAATCACCTTTTCAAGATGTCAACCCAGACCAGACTGTCAGGTTTGGAACATAGCACACCGGGGCATGCCCCCACTCTTTTTAGAAAGGTGTGGTGGGTTCTTTAGAGTGCGCGGGGTGTGGCTCTCCCCAAACACGGGACCTCCATTTAACGTCCTATCAGAGGGACGTCCCTAACCAAAGCTAGGTGCTCACTTACACCTGAGTGAAGTGAGGAAATTTGTGTTAAGTGCCTTTCCAAAGGCACAGCGTCGTTGCGCATGTCCAGACATGTCTGGGGGTTAGCCGGGTTCGAACTCATGTTCCCTTGTTTGACGGCCGAATGCTTTAGCCGTTACGCCACACGACGCCACAGTTTTTCGTATTCTAGACATCTAAAACTTTCTGTATCTGTATCCGTAAAAATGACCAGGTGTCCCGGACATTTCGCCACCCTATCCAGGATATCACTCCCCGGGGCGAAATGACTAGGGAAGAAATCGATGTGACAATGGTGTTCAACCGCCTTTGGCGTAACATACATGTAGGTACACTACATTCACAGTCACACAGCGGCCGCTGCTTTAAACATGTTATATCCATCGACCTGTCACGTCGTACTCCCAGTACTGTCGTAGATCAGGTGAAACAATTGGTTTCGGCTGTGGTATAAGGTATTACAGTGTTCCATGTACCTAATCGAAAAATGCCATTGTTAATTCGGTTGCTACCTTTAAAAATGCATTTCCTTATCTATATATTTATTCCTAAACTCTTATATGACTTGAGTCATCCATTATTTTGCACCAGCATTTCCACATACAAACCTTTTCAATTAAATCCAATGACAGCAATCAAGCCAGACTATAGATTTCGAAAAGATGTTTTTGTTGTCATTAGCAGACCAATTTATAATCCCAGGAGGTAACAGATGGAATAAATGACTGTTATCATGTTTTGATTAGATGTTGTTATCCGTATATCAGTAATCAAACGACGACTGTAAATTTGATGATCAAGATGATAAGACAGCCTGATTCGTCAGACACTTATCTGCATGTATAATATTAATACAGAAGTATAACACGAAGACATAACGAAAGGAAATTAATTTACGACAAATGATATGCTGAGAACCATATAGTACATGTAATCGAGCAACATTTAGTGCTTTGAATCATCAAACTGTAAGTGTATCTTTACACATCTTCCTAAGATAATTAGTTACCGTATGATATAGGTACGTTTATCACCTCCTACATTTCACGATACATTTCCCCTAATTAAATGTTATTACGCACATTAGAGAAGCTTAATGTTTGCAAAGAGAAGCTCGCAAGGGAATACGCAGAAAGGTATCATTATGTCTTTTCCTGTTTAAAATGTCGTCTTAACTACGAATAGAAGACTGTTTAAGTGCAAAGCACTTAAATGGATTTATACTGGAATACACTGGTGCACGTACGTTCTAACTTTCATACAATGAGGTGCAGAATACTGATTTGACTTCATCTCTAGTTATCACTCAATATCAGGCATCGAATTCTTCCTTCTCTGAGTCATGAGGCGAAGCATTGCTTTGTAAATAGCTAGCGGCAGTGCAGTGCGACTTTGCAACGGCTCGTGTTTGAAATCAGCGCGAAGCACATCGGATCACCCCTGCTCTTCTCGATAAGTGTTCTTTTACGTGCAGAGTTCTGATGCCAGAGGCTAACGACTGAAGCTCCAATGCCGGCTTTACATCCCAATCCAAAATGATGAATGCATCCCAAACTAGTCGTTTCCGAGTGAACCCCCAGGCTCGAACCCCCAGGAAATTTGATACGTGTTGCAATGCAGCGGGGTTACGTTACTGCAAGATCCACGGCCACAGGGACATGACCATATTCGTTCAAAATTTGTGTCTTAATTAAATACATAATTTTCCTCCATACGAGGAGTTACAATCCGGTTGCTTACGAAGGCCATCTCCGTATCAGGCCGGATATGATTTTTCGCGATTATTGCTTAGGTGTAATTTTTAGATATAAATCTAGCGTATCGCAGGAGAGAAATTACGAATAATATATACGGCAAGCACAATTTATGATTGGATACAAAATAACATTTAACCCCCTGGAAAGCAATCTTGGGGACATACCATCCGTCAAGCTGCTGTTTCAAAGGGGTGTTGAAAATCAAGATTTTAAAGCTTTGTTAGATCTTGTAGCTGTGCTTTTTTCACTTAACTGTAATAATTCACAGAAAATTAGTCAAAATGTAACTGAAAGACGTGTGAAACTTATCAGAACTTAGCAGGGTCAGGATACATTTAGAAATGAATTTTGACAAACAGTTCACGTATCCAAATGATTTATTGGACAGCAGGGTGTTGGTAACTAGCGCTGGCAATAGATCAACAGGGACGAGACTATGTAGTAGCTCTGATTGAGCTAATGAAAACCATTGGGAAAGGTTGGCTGGTGAATCTTGGTCGTCTGGTCGTCTTAGTGCTGGCGGCCATGTTGGTGTCCCTATCTGCATTCTAATGAATCGTACATTGTAGCTCAAGCTTATACAAAATTTTCGTGTTTGATGGGCCGCTTTTTTTTGCCTTCTTGTAGATAGTTGATAGTCAGAAGATCTTTAGATGTCAGAAATCGTTTCTTGAGTCATAATTCACTAACATGCAAATAAGAACACCAATATGGTTGCTGGTACAGTAATGACGGCACGTGAAAAAGTTCTATATCTAAATTCTTTTCATGTATTCCAGCTACATTCTGGGCAACAGTTAGGTAGTCGAAAGAAATGTTTAAGTGCTTTTGTTATTCACAACGCAATTCCAAATCCCCAACGATGGCGTGGAATAAAACACCCGCACTGGGATTTCTTTTCTAAAAAATAACCGTAACTTTTAGCCAACCGGAGGCCTTGAAGTTGATAAGGTTATCTGAACCTAAAATGAGCAGTGTTTTACAATCCATAAAGGTTCAAAGAGGCAGAAAACAAATTTACGATAGTGTCAAGTCTGGAGAAAGATATAACACCGATTTCATGTCGCTTACGCACCGAAGAGGCTGTCAATCAACTGCGTTGACATGGCAACGTATCCTCATGGATCTTTAAAACACTCTACCTTTGCAATTGTGTCTACGTTGGGATTTTACAGTGGCCTTGGGGTGATTGTGCCTATCGTATATCAATGATATTTGATCAATGCCGTTGGCGTGAAAGACCAAACGATTCTGCGTCGGACTTTCCCATTTTTGCGCCGCAACTTTTGCCTGGCAGTGTCGCTAGTACAATCGCATTACTTGAGCACCTACTAAAGTACTATACATTTTCCTATGTTTGAAATTAAGATCGTAACAACACTGATTTAATTATTTTTATTTTGTTCTGTTGCAACGTCTGGCTAACCAATGCATACTAATGAACCAGGCGATTGCTTCCTCTTCGGAAAGAAATTTATCAATCTGCAAGTAACAACGATTGATGAATACTTCGTCACATAGCATTTGTATTCTGTGGAAGATCCAATTGAAAATTGGAAAATAAAAACGTCAATATATTCATTATAATAAATTTTTTATTATAATGACCTCTATATTTTTTTCATTTTGTTTATCATCCAACTTATTTCCTTCGTATAACTGATCAACTAAAAATGTTATGATTTGATAAAGGGAGGCCTTTACATAAGCAGGAGTTTTTTTGGCCTGCCCTGCACTGTTTTATTTATTTGTGTATATCTTTCTTGTGTATGTACATTTTTAAGTGCGAAGTAAGATAACCAAACAAACAAGTACAATAAAATAGAAATTATGATAAAGTTTTGGGGGTTGACGTGGTCGTGGAATAAAAGTTATTTCTTTGCATAAATCACATAATACATGAATAAATTGAACGCTTGGGACTATATATAGCTATACCCGTCGTCTGCCTATGCTCTTAATACGAATTCCCATGCTAATGCAGAGTCGCGAAATGGTCCCTCTTGCATAGGAATTGATCGCACATAGGGGAATGCATATGGCACGCGCATGTAGAACTTTAAATGAGTAACAACGCTTGCATAAAGGTTATCCATATGGCAAGCTGTGGCAAAGCTAGAGCTAGGTAAAAAGCAATCGCCGAAGGGCATGCGACAGTTGGCCCTTCTGTTCTTGTTATTTGTTATTGTTAACTGTTGAAATACAGCAACCAATGATTGAATTAAAACAATGATGTACCTAAATATAAACTGGTAATGTTCCGTATTCTATGCTTGTTATTCAAGAGGCACATGACATCGATCAAAATTATTAAGTATAACTCAAAACTTAGTACACCACGGCTATACACTCATAAAGTCATTAGCAATGATTCAATAAAACATTTTGTATCACTGGTATCGATAGTTTGTTATTCATACTTCATAAAAGAAATAGACAAATGCGCGTGTGTGTGTGTATGTTTGCATGCCTGTGTGTTCTTACCCCAATAAAATGTATGTTTCATAAGCATGCTCTGCTGTTATTACTGACCCTTTCAATATGCATAACTGACGCAGACAAATTAAAAATAACGCGTACTCACAGAAAGCATATACCAATCTTGTCGCAGAAGACCACCCTGAAAACGACAACATACCTTGTAGTAAATGATACGAAATGTTTGTGGTCAAAAATGTCTATGTATGTTCTACTGTTATTTCTGACCCTTTCAATATGCATAACGGACGCAGACAAATTAAAAAGAAAGCTTACTCACGGAAAGCAAACACCAATCTTGTCACAGAAGACCACCCTGCAAACGACAACAAATCTTGTAGCAAACGATACAAAATATATGTACTGTAAAACAAATATTGCAAGAAAAGTATAACGCTAGAAAAGTAAATACACATGTTGGTAGCAAGAAGATTCCATGTAGGCTCAGTCCCTGCTACGAGACCAAGTAGAAATGTTCACATGTTATTGCTTCAGACTGGTATCATTTGGTTAGTGCGATCTTCATGATTTCAAGCTAGTGCGCACAAAAAAAATCAATGCATGCCAACACTTACCCTGGAAACCGACACCATATCCTGACGACAAGAAGCCTTTGGACGGTCGACTCTCAGTCAAATTGGCGCTGAGACGAACAGCCCCTCTCTCGCTCAACCAAGGTGCTCACCTCTCGCGTCTGCAAAACAACGCGAGATGTTGGCTCCTGATTGATGTCGCCAAGGTGAGGAAGTAATCTGATCTTGGTGACGCCATTCGATGAGGATATATTGATGTTTGAAGGGCGATTCATTCAACAGGTACTATGATGTGTCGCCAGTCTAGACATACTTAATGCTAACAACGAGGAGGTCTCCGTTAGTGGCATTCTGCCCCTTTGGTGGAATTGATTATCTTTTGAATTTATTCCAACGACGGTGGAAATTTCTGTCAATAAAATCTTTGTGCGCTGGGCACATCTTCAACTACAGGATGTTACTAGCGACTGAAGGAAAATCCTATTATGCATAGCAGATATTCCCTCATGTTATAAAGAGTATGGGTTCTATTTATTTATTTTTATTTATTTATTCGGCTTTACAGATTAAAAACAAATCTGTGAGGAGCCGGCAACAGAAACCTGGTTTCTGTACAGGGCCGGCTCCCCAACAAAAATACAATAAAACTACAATACAATACAATACAATACAACACAATACAAAAGATGAAGAGAAAAACAAGAGGTATGATTTTAATTTGCCAGGCACTTGTCTATATTCTACAGATCAGGGATTCTATATTGTGAGGATTAGGGTTTCTTTACAAACTACTGCCTTAGAATTAGTGAATAACAGAACATTGTGACAAACGTTAATGAGGAGATTAAGTATACCATTTTTTGGCATCATTTGGTGCTAACAGTATTAATCTAACTAATTACTGAGCAGATATTCCCTCAAGTGATACAGAGTAGGGATTTTATATTTTACAGAGCACAGACTCAATATTGTGTGGATTAGGGTTACTTTATCGCATAGAGTGGGAATCCCATATTGTACAGATTCGCCACACTATATCCACTTGAATCATAATCATCCATGACGACACAATGTTAGCACATGCATAAATTAAGTATTCCATTTTTGGCATTATTTGGTGCTTACAGTATTAATCCACACTAATTAATTGCAACAACGTCTTGACAATGGGAATTGTTGTGTACAACATAGTACTAGATAGATGCACAGTGTGGATTCACAAAGGTTACATTTTTGACGTACAAATATAACTTGCCACTTAGAAAACCAAGTGTGGATTGCAGTTGCCACTCTCACATTTTGCGACTTGAGGAATACGCGTGATTCATTATGAAACCTTCGGGGTATTCTCAAATGTAAAGAAGACATGATTTCATCATACTTTGTAATTTGTACTTTGACCTACAATCTAGGATGAGAGAAATTGGTACGTGATTCGCCGAGGTTGAAGTCGAATTTTGAGATTACCATCGCCAAGGGCAATGATGTTACAACGAAAGGTAATACTCTCATGACGCATGAGTGTCAGTTTCATCCTCCAAAGTCCTGTCCAAAGGCATTAGAGCTTTTGAAAAGAGCTTTGTCTGACATAAAGAAGAGAGTCAAATCTTTATGGCAAGTTGACACCTCGAGGGCTAGACGTGCAACCATTTCAAGACTTGGCATACAGAAAAAAAAGTTTCAAGTGGTCATCAAAAGAGGCCATCAGGTATAAGGCGGCTTACTTTAGACTGAGGCACAGTGCAACGCTTTTTGCACAGCTAGTTGTGCAATTAGGCCTCGCTACAGCTCGCATTTTCAGCCAAGCACACCAGGTCACACCTACTCTTCAGGATAAGTGAGTTCTTTGTCAATATACAATTATATCTATTTTTATATTTTATTGATTGATTTGACTGTTGAGTATGCGGTTTCCAGTGCTGCCCAACTAGCCTGATACTAGTACAAAGCACTAGCCCTGAAACTATATTCATAAGTATATCTTCTGCAACAAATGAAATGAAATCATGATCAGCACATTTTATTCATTCAAGTATTCATTGTGTTAACACGAATGCTTGGACATCAAAAGCAAACATTTCCGCGATACACTTTTCCAGCTTAAAACTTCATTTTACCTATGGCCTCAAAAAGCGACGGGACCTTTACCTTGTCTTACCTTGAGTTCTACAGTGTTGTATAACTGTCAAAGATTTGTCATTTGATATCTATGCATTGTACAACAAAGAGTAAGGCGACGTCAAGCGTTGGTGATTAAACACACTAGAAGAGAACTAGATTCCCTCAAGGTTTTTACGGTGCGATATTAAGTGCCACATGAGACGATAGCCCTTATTGATACCCTGTATCAAATAATACTTCAATTGCAAACCTTTCTTTGATGGTAACTCGCTTAGGGCAAAATAGTTTTCAAAGGTCTCCTCCCTTCTTTTTCATTCAATTTGTGATTTTCCCAGAAGGGTTTTATCAAACACAGTGAGAGGGAGAGACGTACAAGAGAAAAAGTAGGAAGAAAGGGAAAGAGAGAGATATTTGGAGAATGAGAGGAAGAGATAGAGAGAATGAAAGACAGGAGAAAAAGAAATAGAGAGAAGGAAGCATACCAATCCAGAGAGAAGGGATGAAAGGGACAGAACAGTATTCATAAACTAACGTATTTGCTGCAAAGTTGCTTTTAGGCAAAATACAATTGAATTGAACCTGATTAAATTGCAAGCTTCAACGTGATTTTCACTAGTCACGTTGTATAAACTTCCATGATTTACGTACCTAATGATATTCTGAATTCTATCCTATGTAGTTTTTGTTCCGCTGATTTGAAACTCACGTCATTACAAACATTTATATTTCATCAACATCTACACGTTGGTACCCCCTTATAGCCCCATCGGGGGCAAAGTAGAGGGGGGGGGCTAAAGCGGGCAGACCTCCAGCCATGCACGGGACGACTCAACGTTGGGAGCCGTCGCAACCGTGCAAGAAAGTTTAAAGACATTTAAAGGCCACGTATAAGTATGATTGTGATGGTAAATCCATGTAACGACCTTTTCTTCTTCACGGCACGATTTATGAATGGCAGTGAAACGTTACAGCTATGTAGACATATCGTATTGTGAAATATTTTTGTTAGAATAGGACTCCATCAGCAAACTGTGATAACCCAGCAGTTATGTCACAGGCCATTCCTGATGCCGCCTGCAAACGCGCGCTCTGCTATTACCAAAATTAGAATTAGTGCCCATCCCCTTGATATTCAGAAAGGGCGGTACAAGAACTTACCTGTGTGCGAAAGTGTGGAAATACTGCATGTCAAACAAGGTGGAAGATGAAACACATTTTATGTCAAGTTACCCATTCTACGACCAGGAAAAAAATTAGCTGTTTAAAGACGCCACCATTTTCCATCCTTTTTCCCCACGTTTTCAGACGAAAAGAAAACTACTCTCCTCTTAACATCACAAAACCCACACATTACAAAAAAAAGTGGGATCATTCGTCTTTCACTGCCTCGCAAAAACAAGCCGAACCCAATAAGCTAGAACTTAGTGTCAGTACTTAAGACTAGAGTAGTCATATGTTATATTGTTCACCATTATCTGTCCGTCAGCTCTGTGTTACATATACAAGAACATGTACTTGCAATTAGCCTACGGGCAGGAATTTGCAATAAACTTTCAATATATTTCTTCTCCATAATATCATTTTAATGTATATCGGTGAAAAATTACATTTATATGGACATATCTGTTGTTAGATATTACTTACATGACGGAAACTGGGATGTGCTGCTGAGGAAATCACAAGCAGTTCCTGACTCCGCCTGTAAACCATGTTTATATCTTCATAAGTATATCATTTCAAGTATGGCATTGAAAAAAATACATCTATATATGGAGATATATATTGTTAGACACGGATCTCAGATTCGCCATACATGAGCAAAACTGTGATGGATTCATGGACTTTGCCGTTGAAGCAATCTAAAAGCCATCGTCGATACGGCCAGAAAAATACATGACTTTTTTTGTTGTCTTCATCATGGATTTATGTATGAGAGGGAAAAAGCTACAAATTACATCTATTTGGACACATTATTTCATCAGACATGTAAGTCAGATACCTGAGGAAACTGTGATTTATTCGTAGACTGTGCTATCCACCGATACTGCCAGCAAATCCATGCACGTTTTTGTTTGTCCTCTTCGTCATGATTTTATGTATGGCAGTGAAAAATTTACATATTACATCTAGACATATAAGTCAGATACCTGAGGAAACTGATTTATTCATAAACTGTGCTATCCACCGATACTGCCAGGAAATCCATGCACGTTTTTGTCTTCTTCGTCGTGATTTCATTTATGGCCGTGAAAAGTTACAAATTACATCTATCCGGACACATCGTGTTAAAAGACATTTAAGTCAAATACCCCAGGAAACTGTGATTTATTCATAAACTGTGCTATCCACCGATTCTGCCAGGAAATCCATGCACGTTTTTGTCTTCTCCATCGTGATTTCATTTATGGCCATGAAAAGGTGACAAATTACATCTATCCGGACACACCATGCTATCAGACATTTGAGTCAGATACCTGTGATGTATCTGTATCTATATACCGGTATATTCATATTCCGATGTATTCATGAACTGTGCTATCCAGGCAATCCGACGTTGTTATCTCCCCAGACATCCCGTGGGGATCATGTGGATGACTTCATGTAGCAGGTTTGATTGTGCTTATCAAATACCACCGTAAAGTTTACAACGTATCATTGTCAATCATGAGAAAAGTCACGGTTAGCTTCTCGTGAAAGAATCGTGAGCATAACGTGGTAGAGAGAGTAATTGTAATTCAGTCTTGGATAAGGTGGTATTACCAATTATCCTGCACAAGCATAAGACTGAGATTTGCCATCAGATATCTGACATTGTGCATTATAACCAATCCCCAATGGAAGAGAGTGACTAGAATAGAAACACGAGCCCATTCAATTACCGGGTGGTAGCTTGTTTGATATGCTTGATAGAACTTGCGATACTTGATGTCACCCCCGCACTTTCCATCTAAATATTCTTAAAGTTGCATCCTAACAAGGACCTTTGGCACAGTCTACATTTTGACGAAGATTTTTACCACCTTGACAAATCATTATTGTTACCCAACGTAATATAGCATCATCGTAATTTATATATGTCCAATATGATAAATCTAAAACAATTACTACTTGAAAGGACGGAAGCAGAATACAGTTAAAGCCTCTCAAAATAATCAATTTTCAAATCTATGGAAGGATATCAATCGAGCTTGAGTTGGGACTTGAATATAACATCATTGCTGCCGCCTGGAAAATTAGATCAAACATTATGAAAATTCAAAGACCCCCCCGGCAAAGCTAAGGATGAATGGGCACAATTCGATCAGTTGAGTCAACCAAGAATGCTCTGTTGCTCTAGGCAGCATCTAAAGTACCTTCTTTATTTCATAGTTCTATCTCTAGTTGACTGGACTACTAACATAACTCACAACTCCGTCTCAAAGTGTTAACTTTCATGACAAAGTACGACATTGCATCGGTAATCATAGGTCTTGCCCCCATTGTCTAGTTCCCGTAACAAGTCTCATATATGGCTGGTCGACAATGAAACTTCCGTCTCTGGGAACTTTTAAATGCAGTGTGTATCTCCACAACGGTTGCGACATATACCTACTGGTACGTACAGTCATCACTAACCCGAAGTTGTGTTGTAAGAGAGTACGCTCTTTGCCACCGAGACCACACATTCTGTCAATGGCTCATACTGTGAATAAGTATCAATGGCTAGATAGCGACGAAAATATCAATATCAACTGCCCTGGTACCAACTTTAGCCTTGCTTGACAAGACAAGATCTATTACGCTGTCTACTAACCCGACGTTGTGCAGCAGGAGAGTACGCCATTTACCACAACACATTCTACCAATGGCCCATTCTTTGAATCAGTATGAATGACTTGATAGCGACGAAAATATCAATATCAAGTCCCCCAATACCGACTTTAGCCTTGATTGACAAAACAAGATCTATTACACTGTCTACTAACCCGACGTTGTGCGGTAGGAGAATACGCTCTATGCCACCACACATTCTGCAAATGGTTCATTCTTTGAATCAGTATCAATGGCTTGATAGCGACGAAAATATCAATAACTAGACTGGCCGTCATTTGCTTTAAGAGCAAATTCAGCATATTTCACTTCGCCCCCCCCCCCCCCATGCAATAATTGATCTTTTGACGAAATGGACCATCCAAAAATTCCATCTAAACACAAGAAGACTTGTCCCAAGATCTATTTATTCTTCATCTACATTCATTAACATGCTTGAACATATGCAAAGATACACAACAATACTATACACTATATATAAAAGTACAATACTATACATCACCCTGGAAAAATGCGCAAACATATGCACTATGCAAATATACAAAACTATAACGTTGGGTAACATAAATTCGCGGGGTACTTAAATTCACGATTTTTCGAAAACAGGGTATTTAGGGATATGTGCTAGATGCAACATCAGTAATACCGCTAGAAATGCAAACTTGACAGACTAACGTATTCAGAACACTGGCTGAAAAGCTTCGATAACCATGCATTAGAAGGCGACGAGGACAAAAACTCTCCGTCCCTTATTGGAACAGTCTGAGGGCATCGTGGGAGAATCACACTGCATCGTTGTCGGCTGGTTTATAAGACAAATGTCACATCCGCTTCCTGCTAAACACAATCATTTACAAGACAACTTATTTTCTTAAAATTGCTGACCTGCAATTGGACTCTAAGTGTGATCAATCATCAAAACCCCTCTTTGTTGCTACAAACTACGGCACGTGTATTTTCCCGCCGCCATATCATTACCCAGAATCCTGTTGTCAAGCAGACGACAAAGGTTTGTGAGGAACACTTTTTTGTCTAAATGTTGCGTGTGATTGTGGACTGAGGACGATATTTTCCTCAAAGTTTGCTTCTAACACAACAAGGAATACATGGACATAGTAGTATTATCAATGCTACGGCATCCGGCTAACTTGCCATGAATAATGTACTCGTTGCCATGACGGTGGATGTCGACTTTGACGTTCTACCGACTCAACACACGGGTTGTTCCCGTAGGCCTGATGCGTGCGGTACGGCCGTTTTTTCGTGTATTTTTTTAACTTAGACACATCTATATCCATAGCACTCTCCTCAAGCCACGGATGGAACGAATAGCTGCTGTATAAAATGTAATTAGCGGTAAGATATTCAAGACGAATCTTCTCTCCCGAATTAATGTTCACCCCTGTCCGACAACACCGTCATTGTGCGTGCGGCGGACGGTAGTTTCAAGTTGAAATATTCTGGTGTCAGCACGACTAGCTCTACCATATCTACCATATATATGATTAGTGCAAACTTTAAGATAGTACATGATACTGACAGAATAATAGAAAAAAAGGATGGTTTGTTGTTTTGCTGGATTGATTTTAGTCAACCATTATCGGAAAAATGGCGAATTTATGTTACCCAACGTTATTACTATTAGGAGGGGGAAGGGCTTCGTGGCACATACAAAGGCCGACCCGACATTGGTTTATCTTATATAAAACAATTTCATATGTAAACAATTATGAGATAAATAGCGTATGAAATTTCTAGTCTATTCTTAACCTTGCTATTCAAAAAGTATTAACAATTTAAGTTGTGTTGAACCCCTACAACGCAAAATGACCTATTAAAAACGTGCTAGATAACTACCGCATAAAAAGCCAACAATGCCTGTCTTTTTCACAGTAAAATTATTTCAACAATTCAAAAGTTTGCTGATATTCATTCACATCATGTGTAGACAATCGCGCTTTGAGAGGCGCTTGTGAAGTATTACTTCCTGGGTCAAAGGTTGTTGGTGCAGAAAGTGAAACTGCATGCAAACCTGCTCGCAATCGATCAGATCGGCCTACCTCGGCCTAGTGGTATATCATCATCGTTGGTATGGGTTTGATTATAAGTTGTATATAAGTGCGACACAACCAATTCAGAGACGGATTGCATTTTTCTCGTCGTCAAGTCGTGATTTATTAGTGGTTGAAGCCGCCATAATTAAATTTGACCATGCCCCCAAAACCATGTTTATTTGGCAACATTTGCGAGAGCATCATACTTTGCCAATCTCCCTCGGAGTCCCTCTCAATGCATAAATTGACTGTTTCAAAATCACCCGTGCAAAAAAATTCTCTATTCAAGTTCTGCGAGACACCAAGAGCTTCTTAGTGCAAAGGCTTGCGTGTTTACCTGCAACATGACCTCAGGTTACCTGAAAAGAACACATGTTCTTTGGCCAGCAGCAAATGGAACGCCCGGAACCTTAGATAGAACATGGATTCTTAGATAGAACATAGAACGGGGACAGCACTTTTGACCCGTTTTTGGTCTGAAAATGGGTCCAAAAGTCCCCAAAACGAAGCATTTTGAAGTGATGTACACCGGAAATGTGATTGAAATCCTGTAGGGACATGTTCAAGGCACCCTTGTGCCGAATTCCAGGTCATTTGCTTGTTATACCAGGGCACAGGAGCCCAAAATATAAAAATTGTCTAAAAATGCCCCAAAAAAACCTCCATAAAAATGATTTTAAGGCCTGTTTCAAAACGATTTACAAAGGGCCTGGGGGTATTTGCCATCTCAACCTCCACACCAAATTTCAGGTCGGTTGGTTAAGAAATGGCGGAGAAGAAGCCATTTGAAGATTTGTCAGGAGGAGGAGAAGAAGAAGAACCAGACAAATACAATATATTTCACTCTACCCATACCTCTAGGTATGGGAAGTGAAATATAACAATTGCCCCGGTACCAACTTTAGCCTTGCTTGAGAATTAAGACAAGATCTATTACGATGTCTACTAACACGACGTTGTGCAGTAGAAGAGTACGCTCTTGCCGCCACACATTCTGCCGATGGCTCATTCTTTGAATCAGTATCAATGGCTAGATAGCGACGAAAATATCAATATTAACTTCCCTGGTACCAACTTTAGCCTTGCTTGACAAGACAAGATCTATTACGCTATCTTCTCTATTGCCTTGTCGCCCAGAGACATTCGGCTGAGGAAGATGTGATTTATCTGACAAGATTGACTAATGCTGGCGACGCGTGAGGCAGCATTGAAGATCACTTATAAACGCTTGAGTTGAGAATCAAATGCCACAGATTCCCAGCACCAAAGTTATCTTGATGATCTAAGCTGCCGGGCAAGGGATGGCTATTCATCACTTATATACATGTATAAGACGTCGTCATACGAGTTTAGTTTGTAGGCTGCCTGATTATTTTGTAAGTTCTTTTTTTCTTGCTGCTTTGTTGTTTTTATTTAAATAATGATGGTATGTTGTCCTTGTACTTAAAGGTCTTGACTTAGAATATAAGGGTTCCGGGTTTGAATCCCTAGCAAGCCCCATATGGGTATGTCTTTGGGTTGGGAACTTTATACACCAATCCAATCACTCGACATACTTTAGGTAAAAATGAGAACCTACGTACGTTTCCCTTCAGACAGGACGTAAAGTAGATCTTCCCGTGTTTGAGAGGGACCATATCTCTAACATGTTTTATAAATAAAGTAGTCTCTGTGATTTAAGGATGCCTCCGGACATACCTGACCCAATATCGCCATCCGCTCTGTTAAGTACGGTTGTATACAACGATTTTGACAGTTCGATGTCAATTATTACCATGTTATTTTCCTTTTCAATGATCACAGAGAGCATTACTACAACAACACGGGAAACGGATGTACACTCGACTCTAGGGCTGACAACCAGTATTTATCAAGCACCCGTTAGGAGCAACTATATCTGTAAAGAATACATCAACTACCCCAGCAAATGTAGCCAACTAGAATTGTAGTACCACCATGGGATACTCGCCCACTTAGATCGTAAAGAGGAATCGATTCAATTCAACATGTACGTAGCAGATCCTATAAATTTTCTCTGGCATCGAAATCTTTACATTCATGTAACGTTACATGTACCATGACACCTATTATTCGACTTAATGACATGTATGGGGCGTTAAAGATATGTTGGCATTATGGAAACTGACATCATCAGTTTTCAATTGACGTTTATGATGGTTTACGTTGATAGCTTGGTGATAAAGTTATGAAGATCTGTTTTGACAGCTTTACGCAAGCAAATATGCTATCTTATAAAACGAGTCACTGTGTGTGGGCAAAATGTCTTGCTGGTTAACTATGATCGTTGATGTAACGCTTCAGAATAGAGGACTGTGGCTAAAATTCTTATATGGTTATGGTGTATAAGGCGGCGCCCATCGTATAGGGTGGCGCGCAACGTTTGTGATATATCTTGCAATTTTAACTTTGATGTAAATAACTTTTGTTTCGGGTCCCCCCCATGGCTCATTGAAAATCGCCAACTGGTGACATAATTATAAACAAACAAACTTAAGAAACATTTCCGTTTCTACAGATTTTGGGCCCCAAAGCTTGCGCAAAAGACTACTCCAATGGAATGTGTTTAACTTTTAAGTCCACGGAGAAGAGTATGTAAATTTAATGTTATAAAAACGATTGCAAAGTAATTCTTGACATTTATCGTTTGGATAAAGGGCATCTATGTCAACGTAGTTTCAATGGCTTTTATACACATATCTCGGTTCTGAAATACACGTGATTCCTACAGCTAAATTTCAGATAACATCTGGCCTTTTCCTATATGTATTCTTATTCAATTGGCTCAGTGCAATCAGGATATCCCACATCTCATACAATGTAATCATGATCCTTGGTCCCATTCAATTTTGCTTCACTCAAAAATCCACGTGTCGTTTTATTTCCAATTCGGGTCAGTCTCAAGTATTGATCAAACCGATGAATCGCACAATGGTCCTGCCGAACCCATTGTTGAAATACTGTGCTGTAAAGTGATTTGTCGCGACAGCAATTTGTAAGAGTTTGTTTTGTAATTGGATGTTATGTGCAGAATTGAATGGGACGTACGAGTAGTTACGGTAGTAAATCGTGATAGATATGGAGCAATGAAATTAAAGGACATACTATCAATGAAATTTGAGCATATATAAGCAGAGCTGGTATAAAAAGATAATGTACACATTTCCTTGTTTGGTCACTGCCAAACAACATGCTGCTAAGGGCGTAAACCTACACAATCTTACCTCAAAGCAATCTGCCACCAAAAAGATCAAGATAGCAGTATGCCCATGGCCAAAGATACGAAAAACAGAAGCTCTGCTGCAGTATCAAGGTCGGCCACCAGGAGACCCAAAATCGACATTGACTGTCATGTCTATAACAGCTACTAACATACCAAATATCATCGTAATCGCTTGCGACGTTCTTGAGATACTGTGGCAATCGTATGTACGCACACACATAAACGGGCCCAGAACTATACCTCCATTTTCACTGGAGGTGAAAATAGCTGTACATGTTAGATATTTACAAAACACCAGCCGCACAGGACGGATCTAAATTTTCAAAACATAATCAAACACATATGAAAGTTGACTCACCGAAAATTCGGCCTTGTCAATCGGCCTCCATTAGGAATTTGATACACTTTCCTGACACGCACTGATCGTAGGGACGAGTGACGTCAGTAGTGGGTCAAAGGTCACACGAAGTCGATACCCGCCGCCGTTTCGGTTCATGTGCGCTCTATTATGCAAATTTACGTTTACCTGCTTTTGAGGTGTAGCGTTATTTTTTGTAATATGTGTGATTGCCTGGTGTTGTAAGTGTGGGTTCGATTGTTTTGTTGAGCTAGCTGGTAGCTAGGCCAAGAAGGCACTTGTATACCATGGTACAGACGTACCGGATTCTTCAATCTTGGAGTTGATTCCAAAACAATGCCTGACGCAGTTCCCCTAACATTCGAACTCGACTCAAATCTGAGGATGATTCTTACAGCCCGGTTATTGCGTCATTGAGATGTAGATGACGTCAAAGTAAGCTCTTAGAGATCAGCTGTTTCTATATAACTGCTTTTTGATCCCCCCTCTATAACATATGGGGGCAATGTCCCCTAAAAGCCTCTAAATCTTGTTAACGTATTGCTCTATTGGATCGTTAATCCTCCTAAGGATTAAGGGATGTGTCACTAAAAGCAAAAGGCACAACTGTTTCGACTATCAATGTAGATTAAGTGAGTGTGAAACTGTGTGTAACTCCCATGCCGTGACATCTGTGACAGTAGTAAGCCCCAGATAAAGGAGGTACAACTGAACTAGGTGACACAGGGATATATCTGCAAATCTAACCCATTTTGTAAGATTACCTTTCTACCAGCTGTATCTGGAGGATAACAACTTTACTGTTGGAGGACAAAAGAAATAAAACGCAAAGAATTCATCTCAATCCTAATTCTTTATAATGGAATTGAGTGATAGAAGATTGAATAATGGGGAAAAGTTTAAAACATTGATTCTCCCATCCCCATTGCCTTGATGTAACACGTTGTTGATAAATTTTGGGGTCAGACAGAGAGCAACGTTGCATTAAACGTGAAACGAATTCAATCTTTCAGCAAGGATGACACCTATTATCTTTATAAGAAGAAGGGTAATTATAAATTTGCCCTTCAGTCGCATTGAATCAATACAACTACGAAGCAATTCAAACGAAGACCTTCTGTTGACGCAATTTCAGGTTTCAACATTCTTAGTTACGCTGAACGATTGAACACCACAGTGATTTTTATGGATGATTCGGTGACAATTTTACTGCTCAGTAAAAGCTGAAGGAAAAAAGTTCAAGTAAACAACACTGCCAATTGAGCGAAGACTTGGGCTAGGACGTAACAAGTTGATTTCAACGACAAACTTTTCAAACAAATTGAAATATACATATATGAAATATTCTTAGCCATATTCACACAAAAAAGCCAAATCCATACACATGAATAAATACATTTCCTAAGCCACCGTAGTTGACATACTTAACTAAGCTCCCTAATAATCAAGCTTCAAAAAAAATGAAATACTGATTTTGGCTGTGCAAAACTTCGTTCACGGTATTCTAGCGGGTTATTCTCCATTGGCAGATTCGGAGCACATTACTCTTCCGTGTTGCGGCCAAGGGACCAAACATCGAGGGCAAAAGGTCAAACAAAGGGTCAATCATACCACATAACGGCCATAACAGAAACATCTAATAGCCCTTGATATTCCTTAGTTTTCCTTTTCATCTGGCCTCAGCGTTTCCACCATGGGATTTCCAAAGGCAAAAGACTAAACCTCGCTCACTTCAAAACTTCTTTGATCACCATTGAAGTCTTGAAGCTTCGGCAGCCACAGTGTCCACGGGATATATCAGTCATGTCCACACGTTATCTATTCTTACCTCCCAGAGTGCGGTTCAAAGGAATTTCCGCCGGCTAGTGGGAAGAGATTATAATCAGAGGGTGGTATCGTGAGAGAAGAAACGACCTCACAGCTATGGCCAATACTTGTTAGGCACGCCATTGGATCACCAATGAGCTATTAGTAAAGACTTGGAAGTTAGGTCAAATTTAAGAGTCTCTACGAAAAAAGCCTTATGTATAAAACTTCACAAGAAGGAAGATTACATTCAGAGGAAGTTTCCTAACGCCTAAACTACCACCAAACCGCTGCAAACATATTAAACGCAACATGAAATATATGATTACAAAGATTTTATATGCGATATCCCCACATCCGTATAAAAGTTTATCTGTGGCGATAATTAGTATTATGAAGATTGTATACGCTATATCCGTACGAAAAGTAAAGTTTTCAAAAAATATCAGCTGCATGAATGATATAAGCTATAAAATCCTTGACACCTCCCTCCACTCGACCTTGTTGAAATGCGGCCTTGTGGACGAACGAGGCATCGAGATTAAATAAAGTTTTTTTTCAACCTTTATTTAACCTTGAAAGTATGCAAACATACACTCATTCGGCCGAGGCCGTTTTTTCTTTGGCTTGACTTGACTAAGATATCAGAGACAGGGACACTTACATATAAAACGATATTCCCACCCTAATGATGCACATCAAGCGCAGAATATATCACATCACAAACATTAAACACAAGTAAGTAAACACAATTACACCAAGAAAATTACTCGAGTTTGCCATCATTTTTTCTAAATATGCACCTTTCTAGTGGACAATCAAGTACCAATGAAAGGCTTTTCATGAAATGCAATTTCAGAAAACACATCAGTGCTGAGCTGGGGGCGTAATTTTTTTTCATTACTTCTTCTTACTGCTTATTACTGCTTGGAAATTTGCAGCTTTGAGAGCCGCGGAGTGTGGGTGAGAAAGAAAAGCTTCATCATATCAGTAATTTGTTTCATTACTTCTTCTTACTGCTTGGAAATTTGCAGCTTTGCAAGCCGCAGAGTGTGGGTGATAAGGGGATGCTTCATCAGAGGATGGCGTAGGCGAACTCTCACTTCAGAGACTACGGAATAAACATCCCTCACGTGGAGAGGCCGCACATCCTGACACCAGTTACCACGAGAGTAGCCTGTTTGTTGTATCAATCAACCCAAATAGCCGTCTTTCAAACCGGTTTTGCATATGTGTGGGTTGTTTGTCACATCGAATTAACCTAGTTGAGATTGCTGAAAAAACGTAGCCGAAGCCTACTCTCCGAGCAAATGATTATTCCAGTACCATAGATAGAGTGATAGCATGATGTCTCTTGATCACTTTAGGTATAGTTTTGATTAGTATATGGTTAAAGTTGAACATCATGTTTCTAGGGGCCTTTTTGAAAATATATGCAAATCCATGCAAGTGTGCCCTAAGTAAACAATACAGTAGCACAACTTAAGAATATACCTGCAAATCTCTTGACGAAAGCATCATAAGCAGACAAATTCTAGCAACGCCATGTTTCATGATACATTTTGTTTTGTGTGTTTGTCGTCCTTTTTTCACCAAACATACTAACGATAGGTCCTGGACTACACATTTGTTGACACAAACCAGATTCCAGAAGCCAAAATCATCATACCTCTAACTAGCTGAAGCACACAAACTTCAGGTTCGAGTATTTGCTGTCATACATCTTATCAGTCAGGTCTTTTCCACTTGATCAGTGTCTTCAATGTATGACATGGACGGCCTACTCTCCTTTTGGCTTCTGGAGACGAAATGACCAGTTTGCCATTTCATTTTATTTCATTTCATTTCATTTCATTTTACTTTACTTTACTTTACTTTACTTTACTTTACTTTACTTTACTTTACTTTACTTTACTTTACTTTACTTTACTTTACTTTACTTTACTTTACTTTACTTTATTTTATTTTATTTTATTTTATTTACAGGCTGTGAAGCCTGTTTTTCAGTTACCCCTGATTTCACATGTAAAAACACAAACTACGACTAATTACACAGTAACAATATAACCAATCAATCATAAAAGCCAAAAACGAAGAGGTTCACTGTGGCAAGTAACATGACCAGTTAGACTTAACTGACGACACTTTACTTCTGTACTACACAGCTCTGAAAATGGAGGCGTCATTGTATCGGACACAGTGGATGCCTCATGACTACCATGGTTTGCCGGCTCTCCACCTGAAGAAGCCCGATAAGACAAACAAGTCTTCTCGGTAGGGTGACGGTGGGGAAGTTTCGCGGTTCTAGCGTGGCTGACAGGCGTGAAAAATTATCTCGCCTCGATGCACGCTCTTGATGGATATGTTAAAGGATTCACCAAGGTGACCTCGAAAACGTTGAGAACGTCACATGAAGTGCACTCACCTCTCCTGTCATGTTTGGAGCGTCAATTAACGTCAACAACTCTAAACTCGTCGACACGCTCTTCATTGCAAATAAAGTCATTTTTACCACTCTCTTGAATAGTGATTAATAACACGAGAGATGGTGTTGAAAGCGCCACTATTCAAGTTTATGCTACTCTCTGTTACATAATTAACGAAACACCACTTTGTATATTCTGTCCACACTGTCAAACTAATCACACTTTAATATCTAGACATTGCTACATTATCAACATTAATTCTTCAATCCCAAATAAGTGTGTTGTAGGTGAAGTCTGTGTGAGACTTCAAGACTTCATCCCACGCAAAAATATGGGATAGGCGTCATCTAATCCATCTTAGTGAAATGGAGCGTGCAAAGATGCATCTAAGATTGGGGCTCTCACAGCGACTTCAATTAAGCACAGTGGCTGTGCGCGCTTTCTTCATGATGCGCCTCGGGTGAAACGATACTCGTGAGCCCTTCTCAACATATCAATCGAATGACGGGAATTGATTTTTAAATCAAGATTGGAACTTGTGGGGCTCTCGAGATTCATCGCGAGAGTAGGGGAAACATCACTTCTGACCTGGTTGGCAGTTGATTGGCATCGGCATGGCCTTTGATCTTATCTTATCTACTCCACTGCGCCCTGGCTTTTGATAAGCACTTGAGCTCAGCGAGGAACTTAAGTGACAGAACTTTGGCCACAGAGCAAGAGCTGACCACATGAAAACTACTTACGTGCATTGCATTAGTTTAAAGTAGTTCAAAGTGCATCCTCGAATGTTCTGAAATAAGCTTGGACATCGGTGCTCAACTACTTTCTGTTAGGGCGGTCGCACGTGGTCTGTGCATGTTTATGAAGCGTTTGTGGCATTTGCATATTGATGCTAGTGGAAAGAAATTAAAGCTAAGAAGACGGTCATTTAAACTACAGTTGCCGACATGAATTGGACTTTCCCAATTAATTTACAGGACACCATGGCTAGTCTTTGCAAATACAATTACCGAAAATAAGCTGTAATGTAAAAATGATCTACTGTCACGGAGAAGTAGACAGCTTACGAGTCATGTTTTATTCATTTGACATTTCTATGAAGCTGACGCTGGCAGAACTTACGTGTGTCTAAGTATAAATGCCGTGGAAAATGAAATCTTCAAGTTCAGGGACAAACCTGGGAGGTGTGCCTAAGATTACAGTTCCTCAAAGTGGCATTGACGTTTCCTTAAACCAAAACACAATTTAGATAAAGCGTTTAAAGTCCGAGACAAACGTAGGACTACGCGAGCAGCCGCGCCTTTAACTTTTAAGACAGGTACAAAATTAGTTTGGTCTGTTCGTAACAAAAGTCGTTTAAGATCACTTAGACCTCATAGTGGCTTTAAATGTCACTGAAATACCTACTATGTACCAAAATAACGTAGAAAATCTGCCTGCCTACCAACGTAAAATGTGAAAGAACGTTAAAATGTTAAACGAGATGTGCATTTTCCATAAATTGGTACCAGCAACAAGAAAAGATATATTTGACATTCTTACCTGCACATTAGCAACACGACCAATCATTTGAGTAAAATTTTCCTGCAAAAATTGAAGACTGGAGAAAAGGAAAAAAATCTACAACAGAAGATCTAGGACCAAAAGCCTACGCTTAATATACAGAACGAAACTTGGCCATAGGAAAAGGATGTCTTAAAAAGTGTGTTGAAAAAGATACCGCCGAGACATACTACCACTTACCCTTCAAAATCTCCTCTAAACTAACATGCATGGATGGTTGTTGAAACTGTATGCACCACGAACCGACAGCCCTTCAGCGTAACACACTTGTCTCTCAAGCGCACGGCAGCAGATGGTTTCATGTGATGGAACAACCTGTCACACCTAAATAAGGCCTACATAACCGACTCCGAGCTATGTTTAATACTGTATCATAAATAATAGAAGGATTTTAGATGTTTCCTTAGTGGTGGGTTCAATACATCCAATTTATTCCCTGACATATGCACCTTTATAGCGGGAAAATTTGTAGTCGGCCTTTCACAAACGCACACAAAGCCAAAAGCCCCCTTTTTATAGCAGCCGTTTTTATAGATCCGTCGCTACCAAAACACTATAACTTTATTGACCAGTAACTCAAACTTGACACTTTATTTTCTCTTTTTCACAAATAGCTTTCATTTTGAGCTTTTATTGTCGCTATTGCTTTCACTAATTGTTATTTAAACGCTACGATTGCCCACTCAATATAGGTATGGCTTTTACTTAGTCTGGCAATAACACGATAATCCCAGCAATAAAATACTTACTCAAGAAATGAATAGGGGATATATATACACATTTCACACCTCTGTAACAGTTATATAACATTTAAGTTCTGCAGATCTCAAAATAATGGATACAACGATGTATACTGACGACAAATAACTTGAATATCTCCCAGCTTATTTCGAATAAAAAATAACGATGACGTCATTGGTGTATTATATACGTGAACTGCGAGTCAACCCATAAGTCTGGTAACGTCACATGAAATAAATCAAGCGATGGATAAATTCTCTGAATGAATCCTCTATTATATAATGTATATACAGTTGCTTGTATCAAGAAATGTTATACCATGATACGTTGATGAAGTTAAAACATCCAGACAATAAGATACGCCAAAAATAGCTACTCAACCAACTGGATAAAATTTGGAAACAATTGTTCTACCATGATGCCTGACGTTTATCGACAAACTTCAGTTTGATGATTTACGGTGATAGTTACAAAATAAGTAAATGTCTTTCGGGATGACCTACTTGCGGGTATTTGTACACGATTGCAATATTTTACATGTTGGTATCGCTCCAACCGTCGTGATATTGGATTTAGACTAAAATTGATTATCATGACAGCAGGCACAGTCGATGTTTACAACGACCCCCCCCCCCCCACACACACACACACCCCATTCTAGGATTAGAACTATCATTATAACTTACATTTAACCATGATGTGGAAAAGTCGACGTTAAAGAGGTGGCATATATATATTAATAGCTGCTTTAGATACCAGGCACTGAATGACATTCAAGGATGAGGCTAGGTGCCCCCCTCCCCCATTAGACAATGTTATGTAAACAGTACAGCAGTTCCATATTGTAAGATTGCTTAGTTGTTGGTTACTTCAAAATAAACTATGACAACATCAAACAACAATGCAGGAACAAATTCAACAAGCATACGAGAAGTTTTAAGTACTTACCTGGCTGGTAGAAGCGAGTAAAACTCGTTCGTGGAACCGCAGACGACAGTGGGTTCGTTTTTCCCGCCCTCAGTCAGAGTGTGACTGGACACAAACACTGCGACAAAGAACCTGACAAAGACATTTTAACCCAAAGTTGTGACTCAAACTTTTCTTCAAATACTTTCAGGAACCCAGTTTAAGTTCCTATAAATCAATTATCTGTCACGTAGTATGTAAACTCGAAAGAATACTACTTACAACGATATGTGAAGTCTCCCAAATAGTTGTCGCCATTTTGTCCCCTTCATGGGTCGATCGTTTGTGACCGTTTGGGAATGCTAGGCCCCAGGATAGCTTGTCTCATGCTCATCCCATGCAAACACTTTGTCTTCCCTCAAAGATACATATACGGCTGGAATTATTCCACAGTGTGTATTCAATGTGATTATGAATTGATATATGACTACCAAAGCTTCCATAATTATGTTAACGACTCTCCCCGGAATTATCATTCAGACATGATAAGACAGCAAAACACTAATGACACAAGGGCGGTTATAAAAGGCACATAATGACTAGTTTGTTGCTGTAGTTTTAAAATCCAATTTAAGTGTCCCAATGTGACAAGTGAAGTCATGGTTAATGGTTTAAAACACTGTGCCGCTGTTAGGGATATGGAATAGCCCATTCATTAGGGTATAAAGTGAAATATTCTATCTAATTTGTTGCCTGGATATGCAAAGCTGGTTGGATCGAGTTATTCCATGGGGAATTGAAATCAATAACACTATTATTCTGTATGTTTATCATTATGATAGTGCTTTTGATAGATATATTTAGCACAGATGGTAGGCGTCACCTTTAGGCACCAACAAATTTATGCACGTTTGACCATTCACGATTGCTACCCAAATATTCTAATTCTTTGAATTAAAGATATCAAGTCTTTATCTGTTTTATTGAAACTTTACTCGAAAATTCACAACTCCTTTGTATTAACTGAAACCGCCCCCCCCCCCAATAATAATTTTTCGTATTAGATGAGTTATTATGTTCAATTACGTTTTTGCAGTTTGTATCCATGGCGAGCTCAAAAACTGGTCAGAGTCTAAACATGGTGAGATGTATTTTCCTGATTAAACAATAAACATGAACTGAAACGACAGCCACAGCAAAAGACAGAATGACCACCTTACCTGTACAGTCAGAAAAGCCCTAGCTTGGACGAAGCCCAGATGGCCATAAGTGACAATAAACAAAGATCGTTGGACACTAAATTAATGTTATCATCTAGCCGATCTATCTGTCAAATATTGAAAGTGGTACTTTTCATAACCTTCGTTGACAACCGATACAACGTGAATCGTAGAATTGTTTTAATTTTATGAAAAAGAAAACTAACAATGATACCTTGGTTACGTTTTAGGTGATATCGGTAAAGTAGCGTTACAAATATCAGAATGTCTATATGGAATAACACGCTGTTCAACACGTTTGCCAAATGATTATTACACGTAATGCTGCCATTGCGTCCATTACTGTAGCGTTATTACGGCTATATGGATAGTTACGTTGTCGTAAAGGTCTTCTGGTGTTCGTCAGCAATGTGGTTTAAAAGGTTTTGCTATGGATTAAAGGCGGAGCCACTACCATGGACATGTCCACTGTGATCCATAATTTTTCCACAATCCCATAGCGTATAATTCACTTGGCCTCCGCAAAGGGACTGGTGGATGGATCGTAGCGAAGGAAAATTTGGCTAAGGGGTGTAGTCCGCGATAATGCTAGGGTCACATTTCCAAGCCGGGGCCCGGCCGGGCAGCTTGTGGGAACGAAAACTATTATGCCTTCATACGGGTGTATGGATCGTAGGATTCGGAAAAAAAAAGAAATAATATATAGAAGACAACAAAGCACACAAATCGTTTTGAAAATTTCTCCTTACCATACGCTATGTATATTCTTGATATGCATATTTCATTCTTTGGTTTCTCAAGCAGCCCGGTCGGACCCCGGCTTGGAAATGTGACCCTAGCCTAAGGTTAACATTTTCCCCTCGCCAAGCCTTCCTACAGGGCTCGGGGGGGTAAGGGATCGTAGAAAAGGAAACAATTTGCTAGGGGTGTAGTCCGCGGTAACGTTAACATTCCCCCTTGCCAGGCCTTCCTACTGATGTATGGATCGTAGAATTCGGGAAAAAAAGGAATAATTGGCCAGCTAGTAGAGTCAGTCCACGGTAAGGTTAACAATATATATAAAAACAATATAAGTTTATTTCAAGTTCTTGCCCGTAGGCTAATTGCAAGTACAGGAAACGTGGAAGGACGGACAGACAATTGGTAACAATATAGCATGTGACTATTCTTGTTCAAATACTAGCACTAAATTCTATCGATCTTATTTGGGTTTGACTTCTTTTTAACATTCCCTCTTGCCAGGCCTTCCTACGGGGTATGAATCGTAGAATTCGGCAAAAAAAAGGAATAATTGGCTAGGAAAGTCAATCCATGGTAGAGTTAACATCTCCCCATCGGAGATGCGCGTGCAAATGAAACCCTATGATTGCCAAATTTCCCTGGCAAATATTCTCCTAATAGCCGGCGTAGTTAGTCTGGTAGAGACTATGATCCTCTGGCAAAGGAGACCTATTTGAGATAAATAATTCTTATCCTAGTCATGAGCGGGCACCAACAACTTGGAAAATAAACTAAAGGGGTTACAGTTTCAAGAAATATCCAATCTATTAAAAAAATGAACGATCTGGTTTACGGAATAAGCCAAAACTGACGACTTTATAGTGGTTGTTTGTGACATTTTACTTTTATTTTGAAAAAGACTGTGTGTGGCGCAATTGAACTGCACTCTCCCCACAAGAGTTATGGACTTTTATTACTAAGACCTCCAGTCCCAATGCGGGCGGTTGGATTATTATGGGGCATGTCCATCTCACATAACAGAGAGTGGTGGCTACGCTGTAAGACTTTTAACCGGGATTGAAACATTCAGTCACAACCCTATGGTTAACTAAAAACACGCGCATGATTTTGTGTGTCTGTGTTTGTATTTGTATATACTAATGTATTTGTATGTATCTTAAGTTTGCTCGTGTTTGTGTGTGCTCGTGTGTGTGTATGTATGCGTGTTTGCATGTGTGTGTGTGTCCTAGTGTATTTGTGCGTGTGTGTGTGTGCCCGTGTGTCTGTGTAAATATGTATGTGTGTATGTGCGTCTGTACTAGTGTACTTTGGTCTGTGCTCGTGTGTGTAAGAGTGCACATTAGTGTGTATGTATGTATGTATGCGTGTGTTTGGTTGTCTTTACGTGCGTCTTGCTAAATTGAATACTAGTAAACTGTGACAGTCTCGTATCGTTTTAATTTCCACTTCAGCTTGTAAAATGACAATGTGGAAAACACAACACTGCAAACAATTGTGAACAAATAAACGTATATATTACAAACACACCTATGAAAAGACAGTATTTTCTATGCATTCTGAATAGCAAAAAAACGTGAAACTCTGACTCATACCATCGATATCGTTATCACTCGGCATTTCACCTTCACACACCGCTTACTTGAAGGACACTCCGTGAAAGTCAAACGTGTATCATAATGTCTTATCTACTTAAGATATCACATAACTGCAACCCGTCAGTAAGGATCCATTATGAGCAACATCTTTGGTTAGAAATCTGTGGTTGACAATTGCAAAAGCGCCATCTTACGGAATATGTGTACTTAGCATGTTATAAGGACCAAAAACCAACAGGTGTTCCAGCAGTGCGATTCTATACCCGTTAAAAGCAAACAACTTTGTGCTTATGTAATCTACATGTTCATTTAGCTACAGGCTCTGTCTACAGATATCGCTAGTAGGTAACATTTTATTTGTTTTTTTATCCTACAGATACTTGTATTTCTTGATACAGTGATTCCCAGAGTCAGCTACAAACACGTAACCATCTTCTGTGACAGCTACGCCGTGCGGTTTGTTCAGTTTGTCCCCATCACTACTGATAGTGCACACGTCTATCCCGTCCGACCGCATCACCTTCAGTCTGTTGCCTGATAACTCCGCCATCACCACGTTTCCCTCCGCGTCCACCGCAATGCCTGTCGGGAAGTTCAGCTCTCCCTGCTCGACGTCAAGTCCCTTGTGGCCGATTTGGAACTTCAGATTTCCTTCGGGATCGAACCCCTGGGCTCTGTGATTTCTCAAATCGGAAACGATGATGTTGTCCTCTCTGTCGACGGTGACAAAGTTCGGGTAGTTGAAGCAACCCAGACCGTCTCCCTCTGCACCCATCTTTCTGATTAATCTACAGTTGAAGTCAAACAGAAACACGCAGTGCGCATCTCTATCCACCATTACGATATGGCCGTCCCCGTCCACAGCTACACCGTACGGAATGTCAAAGTCTCCGTGCGTGAACGTCCTCTGGAGTTGACCCGATGACGTAAAGATCATGACCTCTTGACCTGCGGTGACGATGATGTTTCCGCCCTTGTCCACGGCCACGCCTTTGGTGAAGGCGGACGTTGGGAACGAGCTCAGATGGGTACCGTTGACGTCAAACACCTGAACTCGTTCATTGTGCCCGTCAGCAACTATCAGCTTGTCTTCATAAACAGCCAATCCTATCGGGTTATCGAAGTCCCCATCTTGGCTACCTTTCTTACCAATCGTCAACACCGGATCGTTACTCTTGACACAAACAAACGGGCTCCCTTTTGCTTCGTGACCGCCAATCATGACCTTGACTGAGTGCAATCCTTTCAAAGATGGCGTCCACACCACGTCCCAGGTATGATCCTGGTTCTCTTCCGGTTCCGGGTCAAGGTGCACTCTATCTCCCTTCGGTCCAGTGATCTCTACTCGTGGGAATATGCCATCCGTACTGCAGAGATCGCCCGCAGAATTTCGCGGTCCTACCTTGATCACAGTTTGTAGACACTCTACATAGTCCTGTATCATGACTGTTGTGATGGCTGGGTCCACAACACTGGTTTCAACCGTTCCTATGACAGGAATATTTGCCACATCCGCAGCCTCTTTTGACGGTTTGAACATCATTCTTCGATCAAACGGTTCGTATTCGACTTCTAAGGTCTGGATCTGCTTCAGTCTGTCTTCCACCTGGTGCGACACAGACAAAACCTCAGCGTCACTACCTTGACTCAAGACGTCTTCAGAAAAGCTTTTGCCATCTTTGACCTCTTGTTGCATCTTCTCCAAGGCTTCCTTCTGTTTTATGATGGAAAATTCTTCACTCTCCCATCTCTCGTCTAGCTCGGAGACTAACTCCATGGCTTTTGCGTCTATTCTCATTTTTAACTCTTCAGCATAGTTGAAGATGGATTTCTCAACCACCTGGCGACTTTCGTGAAACTGCTTCAAGTCGACGTCAATGGACTTCTTTGCCTCTTCGAGCTTTTCTAAGAGTCCTTCGGTGTCCTTCAGCAAGGTGTTGAGAGTTTCTCGGCGGCTCAAGGCTACCTTGCCGACTTCCCTCGGATCGTGGTCCGGGCCGGGACGATGAAGTACAATGGTGCAGTCACGACAGACAAGTCTCTCGCACGGGTCGCAGTAGAACGCCAGAACTTGGTCAGGGTGATCCCGGCAGTACAGTTTGCGATGGTACCTCGACCGTCGTTCTTTACTCCTCAGCTCTTCGAAACTCAAGATGTCGTGGTCTTTAGCTAGAGGAAGCTTGCTGTGAAGCTTCAAACAGGTATCGCACAGCAGTTTGCCGCAGTCCACACACATGAATGAAGCCTTGACGTGGGTCTCGCACAGCTGGCAGGGGAGGTTCTTACTCCTCTGCAGCTTTCTGAAATCCAGAAGCTTGTTTATGTTGAAGTTGGTCGGGAGTCCCGAAACCCCCTCGCTCGGTAGTGTCATCTCAGTACGACAGAAGGGACAAGATACTTTCTGTTTTACCCACTTTTCTAGACACGATTTGCAGAACGTGTGCAGACATGGCAAAATTTTGGGCTCGCTGAAGAGTTTGTTACACACTGGGCACGTTAGGAACTCTTGGTCGAATTCTTGCTCCAAACCGTCTTCCGACATGGCACCGTCTTCGGTTAGTGTATCCATGCTTAAGTAGATTATTCTCGGATTGTCTACAACTGACAATGTACTTAGGTCAACACGTGCATCTTTGGAAACCTACAAAGAATGTAACAATGAGCGAATGAGTGAATGAATGAATGAAACATATATTATATGGCTAAACAATTTGCTTTCCCATCAATAACTGTATAGCCTAGCCTAGCCTAGCATTGCCTCGAAGTACGAACCAACATTCTAAATGCTCATGTAAGTTGTCTTTGCTTTATAACATGAGTTACATGTTTCTAGTATATACACGTTCGAGGATAACTGTTACTGAGTATTTCGTAACTGTATGTTATCGATGTCAAAAAACAACAACACGTAATCAAGCTGAAGGCTTTAGCTTTAATAAAGCATTGTTGAAAATAAAGTCAAACGGTGCGATATACTAATCATTATATCTCCTAAATATGCTTAAAAGATGAATATAAAAAAATGGGCATTAGAATGAAACAAAAGATTTTGTATGTTGCTTAGTAAATATTTGGTAGATGTCACCTCTTCTGTATTGTTATAAATTGGACAGATCCAAGGTTACATTTGTTCTGTCCCAACAAGGATGCCACCCCCCTCCCCACTCACCTAACCCAAGAACAATGCATGCACTCTAACACTAACCCTTCTCTCCCCATTGTCTATATTACAGTTTCGCAAGTGATTTTTGAATTTAACGGTTTCCTACATACCCGGAATGTTTCACTTAGAGTCCACCAAAATGTATAGCGCCGTAACTCTGGTTGGTTTCACGGTCTCAATCGATTTGTTATCACTTACAGCCTACAAAATGGACACTGATGACGTGTTTTTGAAAAGAATAAAGGTTTATCGGGGGTTAATGTTGTAGGCTGAACCATGTGTCACGAAATATCGGACTTGATTTTTTATTGTATGAAAGAGATTTAACTACAGGTTGCTGTATCCTTCCAATATTGTAGGTTGGGTAAACAAATGTCTCAAAAATGTTTAAACTCTTTACAGTAACATTTTGTTGTTGAGCGTTTGTAGATTTGTAAGCTACGTTCTCACCCCTGCCACCCCTACAGGAGAGATTAGTGGACTCGTCTTAGAATCGGCTGGGACAATAGTCGTTGAACCGGTTTTCTGCATCTCACACGTTGATCAAAATGGGAGGTCACATTTCATAGGGGCATGAATACGTACACACATACACACACACACAAACACATACACACACACAGACAGACAGACACACACCCACTTACATATACACGCGCGCGCGCGTATGTATACACAGAATAAGCGATTTATACAATTATGCTGTACATGTGTTATACGCAGTAAAATGCACCAGCTACTACTTGTATGGATACATTTACGTACGAAGGGTCATGCTTTATCACTGAACTGAAAAACATACAAAGGGCTAAAATTGCATGTTAGTTATGTCGTATGAATCAACCAACTGGAGCAACGTATTCAAATTCTGAAGACCGACAAATTTGTCATTAAAAAACTACGCTTGTAACACATTTCAAATTGTTTTTGATGATGTATCGTGGTTAATAACAATTAAGTTAATTGGAGTCAGGACTATATCATACAAAATTGTATGTAATGGGGACCAATTACATCTGCATGTTCAACCACGCCATCTAGCGGAAAACCTCTGACTCACACCATCGATATCGACATCTTCATTTCACCTTCAAACACCGTTTACTTGAAGGACATGCCATGAAAACGCAATTTCTCCTCCAATTACCTTCGCCCGGAAGGTTGTGTTGTTGGTAGCTTTTGTTATCTTCGCCGGTTGATTACGTATTCTGGATGTGTATGTGCGTTTGTAATTAGTATAACTCGAGAAGCTGTAGATGGATATTCATATTTGGTACGTGGGTAGTTATTGGGAAGACAAATGTCAAGGTCGATAATGGCCTCCTAGCGGCGTCCTTCCGTCCCGCAGTGGAACTTCCGGGCTCGATATCTCGCATTCTGTAAGTGATATGGTTGTCATTTGTTATGCAAATTAGGTGGTTTCCATAGTTACAGATAACATTGCTTGATGAAAGTATGGGGTCGTCGAACTCTAGTTTATTCCATGTACTTTTTGATATTGACATTTTGCTCTCTATATAATTAAAAAAACGTCTATACTGACACATTCGTGACCTTAATTACCGAAAAAGGGGTGGCGTAAAACCGGTCTAATCCACTGCCCTTTGTAACCAGAGAATTAATCTAACATCAATCGCGTGATAATTACTTTAGGATTTATTATTGTCCCCATATCGATGCTAACAATGACGTATGGGTAGGTAAATAGCACCAAATCATTGCCATACATAATATTGATACCCGCTACACTGGACAAGGCGGCCGGCGGAAACCTGGTATGCACTTCTTTTATTTTCATCGTAAGTAAAAAGTTAGTCTTTTTCCGTAGAGTGGAACTCGTTACTATCAAGTACTCTAGGAGCATCCTCGCTTTAAACAACGCTTACAGTCAGATGTGCAAAGGTTAGGTGTGACAGGTCGTTCAGTGTAATATGCGTGCCTGCGAAGCTGGTGTGTTACGCCGAATGGCGGTTATACTGGCTATAGATATACAGATACAGATTTTTCTAGTTCTTTTATTTACTGCGCTGTTACATTCGTGGCAGGGTATCATGCGATTTTGATCGTCGTTGAATTTTGGGGCTTTGCAGGGACAGGCAAGCTAACCGTAGACAAGGATCTATATCAGCCTTTTCAGTAACATGACAGCTGAATTTTAAGTTGTACGACGTCTGCACGACTGCGAACGCGACTCGTACGACCATTGCGACCGGGTCCTAGACCGTCGTACAATTTTGATCGTAGTTGAAATTTGGGGGTTTTGCAGACTGTGACAGGACCAACCGCAGAGACAGTTTCATCCCTTTCCCGTAAAAAGCCAGCTGAATTTTAAGACTAGTTGTAAGACATTTGCGCGACTGCGAATGCGATCGTGTGGCGATTGTACGACGATTGTGACCGGGTCCTTACAAAGATACGATCTACAGGGGTCAAGAGGGCATCGGTCAATGATCCCTAGCTATACGCTGGGCTGTTTTGAAACCCAAACACCACTTGAAACACTCACTATTGTGTAGCAGACTGTAGGGTTCTACCGTTGACGACTGCGAATGCGATCCTGCAATGATCGTATGACGATTGTGACTGGGTTCTTACAAAGATAAGATGCACAGGGGTCAAGGGGGCATCGGTCAATGATCCCTAAACGCCGGGCTGTTTTGAAACCCAAACACCACTTGAAACACCGATCACTATTGTGTAGCAGACTGTGGGGTTCTACAGTTAACGACTGCGAATGCGATCCTGCGGTGATCGTACAACCATTGTGACAGAGACCTTAGAAAGATGTGATCCACAGGGGTCAAGAGGTCATCGGTCAATGATCCCTAAACGCTGGGCTGTTTTGAAACCCAAACACCACTTGAAACACTCACTATTGTGTATCAGACTGTAGAGTTTCTACCGTTGACATTTGTAAGCCATGTGCACTCTTCAACAGTAGACAGACGTTAAACGTGTGTAGGCGAATCCATGACACAAGAAATAAACAAGAACGCCCCCTCACCGCTACCTCGCGCCGTGCACTACTAAGAAACGGCGGATGGAAAAGGTCTTGACCTCGGGATTGACAGTCTACGTCATCATTCAAGATCTGGTTTACGTCCCAGACGTGAACGAAGAAGATTGAGACCGGTTTGGACGAGTCTCGCTCCTTGAACGACAACGTCTTCCCTTCTCGGTATAACTACAGGTAAGTCTTCAAAATTTTCTTCCGTACGCGTTGCAACAATCGCCTAGAAAACTAGCATACAAACGTTTCACATATATCCGTTTTCTATTCAAAAGACTTTACGCGTTGCTCTTAACATCCTTAAGAGTCCATCATTTGCCATACGCACATTCTGACTATAATCAATTAACCACTTATAACATGAGACAATAAACGGAAAGGCTTTATCAGAAATCAGTTGCCAACGGTTAATCTTGAGAGGTAAAATTATCTTATCCGGTAGCTTAAAATACACCATGGCTTACACCAAACGAAAGACAGACTCCACAACTGTAAGATATAAATTGTCTAAATCACTGCTTATTGAATTTCTCAATGCATTATGCCACATAATCTGAAAACTCATAATGTTTCAAGTATCGATTCTTCAAATTTAGGCCCCGGAAATCCACTTCAAATCACTTGAAACTTAATCCGTGGGGCGTTGGTAGAATTTTAGACAAAAAACAGACTGTGGCAAAAAGATTAAGAGTACAATGTTGTACTTCAGCAATGGTTTCTGTGAAGTTGGATAGCTTATTTAAACGTTGGCGTAGAAAAAAAAATACCATATAATGTTTCAGATTTCTATTTAAACGTAAACTGCTATCGATCCTAAGACCACCACATTCTTTGTAATGAATAGATAGAGATAGAATTCATAGAAAGATAGCACCAGAAATCCCTGAAGTATACACACATCGTTCAAGAAGGCCTCGGTCACAATGTGTTTTTGAATGCAGCTGTCTAGGGCACCCTGTTGGATTACTGTATATGCAGAAACGTTCGCGGTGGGTTTATCTTCGCGGAATTCGCGGTGAACTTTCAGCGCCAACTTAAAACCATAGCGGAACATTTTGCCCACCTATCCTATGACTGTATTGCTACTAATGTTTCAAACGCAAACTAAAAACCACCGTGAACACTCCATTTTCTCCCTACCGCGAAATAAAAACCACGCGAACGTAAATGCATTTACAGTATATGATTTGTTATTACCCTCATGATCAACTGTTGTATTTTTGTACCTGCTAACGGCAGTCTCATTATTTTCCCGTTCCTTGTATCATAAGGTCCCATGTATGGCTTGTAGAAGAAAAGCCACAATGCGATGTATTCCCTTGTGTTCTTGTTAGAGCTAGAAAAGAAGCCCTAACGTAAGCAACAGTAGTTTTCCCTAGTCGCTACTTAGTATCAATAGCTCGAAGAATAACAAGGAATTCTCGGAAAAACAAGAGAGTGACGAAGTCCATGCAATAAAAAGAATTAACCCTTTCATGTTGCTACGTTTCTATCACAATCACTCTGTCTATAGCATGCCTTATCTAATGAGTAATATCACAGTTCCAGTGCTATAATGGCCCCCAAGAGGAACGTCTGTTCAATATAACATGGCCGTGGCAATAACGTGTAAGATACTCCAGTGTTGTTTTTTTTCAACATCATGTCCCAAACTGTTACGACGTATCTTTCAAATCATAATTCAAAGGTATTAGCGAGATATTGCAATGATGATTTTGAGGAATTATTTACTGTTCAAGGCCGTTGATTTAATGAAAGTATAAACATTCCAGGTCAACTGATGGATGTTGTATGCCGTGCAAATATTTCTTTTGCAATGTTTGTGTGGAAATACATGAAAAAATCATAATTCAAAGCCATCACATGTGTAATCCAGAGCGGAATATTGTAATAATGATTTGAGGAATTATTTATTGTTCAAGGCCGTTGATTTAATGAAAGTATAAACATTCCAGGCCGACTGATGAATGTTGTATGCCGTTCAAATATTTCCTTTGTAATGTTTGTGTGGAAATACACGTGCCACAAATCACAAAATCGCTGTCAGCTTATAGCACCGAAATTCTCCACTTTTGCGTACTGTATTTTTGCTCTAAGTTTCTACTGCCTTCCTGACTTGGATGATAAAAGTGTAGATTAAAAGAAGATAGAAGAATTTGAAGAAGATCTCAAGATAGAAGATAGTCGGTCAACCTCATGGGGTGTGTCAGTCAGCGTTGCGTAGTTGGGCTAGGAGGAATGTAGCAACACTGCCAACTCACCGTACTGTTCCAAAAACACCCAAGGTCCACGTTTATTTCCTTAACACAGACCAAGGAGGTTGTATAGACTCCTTACACAGACAAAGACGTTCTATCATAATATTATCTGACATTCCCAGGATGTTTTGGAGTCGTCTTGGGTCGCTGGGCTTTGCGCTATTTAAGGCTAAATTAAGCCATTTAAATCTACCGTAGGCGGAGTGAAGGGTAGATTTACCGTGTTGTGTAAGTTAGTGGAATGCTGCATAAGCGCTCACTAACTACAATCAATCAATCAAACATTCGCGAACATCAGGAACTGATGCATAGCGGCTACAGACATGCGTGGCTAGGTCACTATACGTGTATGAAAATTAGGCCGTGTTGATTTAATTATATGGATGACATCCTCTGGGAACCCCAAAACTGATGCGAGCGTGCGAACAAAAAAAGTATTTCCCCCCCCCCAAAAGAAAAGTTGACTTTATTATAAAATCTACATGGTCAGGAAGCTTGAACAAATTAATAAACACACAGAGAAACGTATACCAAATCATGAATTCTTCATTTTGTTCTTTCACATCTTCTTTGACTTTGGGCATCTACGACATAAGTATCCGATTTCTGATCGATATATCTTTTGAAAGTTTCGGCGTATATTTACTCATTTTGTAGCTTCTTTACAGTATGGTAGAAAGCTTCTTTTTTTCGGAAAAGGACGAAGTTGATGCGCGCGCACATGTCATCCATATAATCAAATTAACATGGCCTTAACAAGCATCATGCAGTTGGGACCTTTCAGCGTAAAAACCTAGTCCTGTCAGGAGCTTTCCGCTGCTTGGTCGTAACTGATCAAAAACTGTCAATTTTCATTGGCAGATCAAACATTGATACGTCAAATGTGTTCTTTCAAATGAAAGGCTCTTTTTATCTCGATCTGTTAGACAAAAAGTCAATTTTGCCCCAAAGGTGGACTTTTGACGTGCCATGATTATTCGTGGTGATAACTGATGATTTATCGATTTTACTGTCATAAACGTTTGAAGTTATAATCCACTTTGATACTATATTAACGATTTATCATATCTTTAGAAGGCGCGGTCTGCTACAAGACCATTACCTTGAAAAGGTCATGAGCGGGAGAGCTTAAACTTTGTTCTTAGGATGTGGATTTCGGTAATGGCTGGTATCTGTACAAAATGATCGAGTGCATCTTTCTAAGATTGTGAGCATTATCCGTCTGTTATAAGAAACTTTGACAGTGCCTTGTAGATCAAGTGATCATTACGTCATCACGTGATGATCACGTGGTATTCACATGATAATGGAGTAAGTTACATTTCCCTCTTGTTAATGTGTGAAAAAAGACATATCGTTATGTGAGAAACATTGTATATTGTGGATTCAACATACCTTTTTTGGAGTCAGTATATCTACTAGGGGAGGAGGAATTTGACTGTTGCCACTACGGAAAGGATGACGTCATGACATGTCGCCATCTTGGATCTATCCTCTCCACCAACATGGCGGCGGCTGCCCTTATGTAAACCGTGACGTCATGTGCAAACACTGTATTTAAAGGACACCGTAAAGGAAACTGGAATGTCCCGTATGAATAAACACACACCCACACACGTCCAATTTGTACCCCGCTGGCGCCATTGTGATTTCAAACCCCAAATCTTATTAATCACCTACTGTTATGGATTAATGTAGATTACCTGTTTAATACAAGAATCACGGTAAACTAAACAAAAATTTTGCAAGCGTCATTTTTCATTCTATCAAGTATACTTTAAGTTAAAGATTCTCTATCATTGACCCAAATACGTACGTGTACACGCATATACTTACATACATTAGTCGACGATGCCAACATCAACATTGCTCTACCTAATAGTATGATGTCATATTCCACCGACTTGCAAGGCCATGCATGATATCATCTTACATATTTAGCGTTGAGTTCATTCATTCATTCATTCGTGGTGTTAGGAAGACTATCCTTTTGAAAAAGTAAAGACAACTAAATATTTCAGGATCATAAACTTTGATGGTAAACAGAACAGAACAAGCTGCATATACGAACAGAATTACTTGATCCACGCACACCCCTACTCTTGTCGATAAGTGTTGTGGGATTATTTACGTGCTCGAGGTGTGGCTCTCCTCAAATATAGGACCTTCATTCAACGTCCTATCCGAGGGACGCCCCTAACCAAATATGAATTTACTAATTTACACCTGAGTGAAGTGAGGAAAGTCGTCTCAAGTGCCTTTCTCAAGGGCACAACGTCAACGGGACGTGTCAGGATTCGAACCAAGGGCCTCGGGGATCTGGGCCACACACCCTGCCATTACGCAACGCGACGCCAGTACACATTTAACGGGTTGTTCCCTTGGGAAAGGCACTTTACACGACTTTCCTCACTCCACCTAGGTGTAGAAATGACTATATTGTTCTCTGTACGTGGCACTGTTGAAATAAGTTATGAAAAACTTGAGTGCAGTGCCACGTCGTCCTTGTCTGTTCAAAAACGACTTAAAAGCATTTAACGGGTTATTGCCCCTACCGTTCAACATGCACGTCATCATACCCCGTTGTCGTCACCAAATTCCCTTCACAAGATCTTATTACTCCCCCAGTGATCGTGGATTATACTGGATTATCTTTCAGATAGATAAATGCCGAGGAATCAAAGTAACAGGATTAAGCCAGATTAGGTGTCTAGTCGCGGATTAGAGTAACTGGTGTGCTTGAACGTGACTATTCGTGCGAAAAATCACAAACGTTGGTGTTATTATTCAAAGGGATGTCCCTGTAGCTCGATTGGTGACAGTCTCACAGTTGAAATACTGGTTCCAATTTCTTTTAAGTTAGTAACTGGGAGATGCCGGTTCGAATCCTAGGGAAGGCATCATGGTTGGAGCTGCATTCGTCTTTCGGAAGGGACGTTAAATGAGGACCATGGTTCCTGGTGCTCAATGAGCACCTGGTTCAAATAAGTTAGAAACTGGGAGAACTCAGTTCGAATCCAGGGAAGGGTATACTGGTTGGAGCTGCATTCGTCTTTCGGATGGGACGTGAAATGGAAAACCCGTGATCGAACAGGTGCATCGACCACGTTAAAAGGCACTACAACAGCCTCATTACTCAGATGGGTACCTACTGGCTGTAGTTCAGATGAAAATATTTTTTGAGCCAGCATCGTGTGCGAAAAGTAATCCCACAGCAGCTGTAAGAAGTGTCAACAAGACATACCAGAAAGATTTCTTATCGTAAAGATTTCAGATGTTTATATCTGACATTGCTTTGACAGTATTGAAGACGTTACAGCTGGAATTGAAAATTGTCGTACGACACACGTACTGTTTTGCGACAAAAAAATAGGTGCTCTTTTATGACACACTTGCATTTGCGGCAGACAAATGAGGGAGGGGGTATCTACCACTGTACAGTTGATCAAACTTCTCTTAATTCATATCTGATTATCCAAGTTGCACAAACATTCTGTCCATGAATATTGTTCTTGTTTACTTGAAGAAAAGTCATTGTCCTTATACCCGCTGTGCATGTGATTGTAAGTTTAAAACATCATTTTACGGTACACTGTTCACAGCAAAACACTGTAGGTGGTAACCAATAAGGCGATGGTCCATAACTTCCTTTTCATTGCAGTCAATGACCTGGCAAACTTTTACAATCTTAGACAGAAGTATACATTTTTTAAACATCTTTATATACGGAAAAACTATGAATCATTTCTGGCTATTCACATTTCGTATTTTGAAAAAATAAGCACTGAGTGTTTTTCTCATCTATTTATTTATTAATCTTTAGGGTGGTCCCTTTAGTTAACAATGGAACTGATTTCCAAGGAAGCCCAGAAATTTAGTTGTATTCCGGTACTCATGTGACTGATAAGAGCGTTCTTGAACCGATGTTAATTCTATTTAGTTAGCTTTTTACTTCTGGCGTCGTTTTTAAATGGCTCCATTAAGCAAATGTTTGGAAGAATGTTTGAAGGATTTGTGCTTAAAGGCTGGCGGCTGCCTTGCCCCCAATACAAATATTTAACCTTTATTTTGCCAAACTTTGTAACATTTACGAAGCTTAAGTTCTGCACATACATGTATGTGAGGGCCGTCATATTTGTATACGTCGTATCTACGTACTTTTACATATGAGGATACAATAATTGCCTTGCCCCCAATACAAATATTTAACAGTTACTTCGCCAAACGTTGTAACATTTGCGAAGCTAAAGTTTTTTTTTTAAGTCCGCACACATATGCCAGGGCCGTCATAGCTGTATATGGCATATCTACGTATTTCTATATATTTAGATACATTTACGTCCCATTTACAAGTACGGAAAGTAGTTTAGTACGTTTTTGCATATTTCGGAAAGTTGGTGCAAACCTATATTTTTTTCACTACCGGTACGACCAATGCTGTCCACCCAAACAGACTCTTGTTTAAATTTCAGTTATCTAATTTATCTATCTATACAGGAAAAGATAAACCAAGGCAACAAGCCTGTTTTTCAGGTATCCTTGATATTGAAATAGTTAAATATCAAAGGCGAGACGTGTGAATTTACGTCAATATTTATAAATTAAAGACGAGAGGTCGGAATTTACGTCAATAGTAATAAATCTAAAGGCAACCAAAGCAGTATTAGGGCCCAAAACTTTAGCATCTGAAATATTTATAGGAGTAACATTTACAAACAATATTTAGCTCATTTGCGCAATAACTTGATACTTACTTTGAGCATTCGAAAACCAAAGCGTGCCATTAACGATGATCTCCTTAGTTTCGCGAGCCTACAAAACCCCGGCGACGACTTTCAGGGAGTTCTCACATCACAAAATCATAACAATAACAATGACAACGTCGTCTTTTTGCATTATGGATGTTGCTATACATTGTGATAGTGTTGTTTGTACTAATCATGTATAGAAATTACTAAAAAAAATTGGCTTTCAAAATCCGATTTTCGGTACCTAATATTACGTGGGTTGCCTTTAAGACCAGACGTGTGAATTTACGTTCCGTCAAGGTTTTATAGTCCATACCGCACCGCTACCTCCCAAGCTTGTTTTGCCCTGGGACTAACATTTAGTTAACCCTTTCCAAATACAGCACAGTAGCGATAACGAAGCGCCTTCAACCGTGTTAAACTCTCATAACTCATCCTGACAAGCCTTCCGGAAATGTTTGCTGAACTATCGGTTCTACATGTCTGGTAAAGATACGATGTAGGCTGTTTTGTAACATTTCATTTCCTATACAAAATGGAGAAAATTAGTCTCTCTCAGATTCTCCTATACGCGAATGTAACCTCCATTAACATTAATCCGCCGGGTTACATAAATCCGTCACTTTGAAAAACAGTTCATTCAAGAGATCCCTAGTGCAGTACCCCCCTCCAAAGTATGCACAGTTTAAATATATAGGAGTGCATTATACTGGGGAACGTTAGGTTGGAGATCTGTTTGGACGTATCTTTTCAGGGTGGTGGAATTATGTACCCTGATGGAATTATATTAGTAGATGTTACGCCCCAAGCACGAAGTCTACTCGTCATAAGATCTAATGACGGGAATCACTCTACACGGCAAATATCTAATACAGTATAACTTTGGCCAGGGAAAAGACCATTCTACATTGCAAGGACTAAACACTACCTAAAACTAATACAAAACAAGTCAGTATTTGCTATGAGAAAGCTACTCAGGACAAAGAAATACGCTTTTGTATAACAAGCATAATTTTACATAGCATTGGATCCTGCCTTGCCCTTCAAAAAGGCTTTTTTTATCTGTGAATAAAAATGAGCCTCTCCGATAATTCCATATTGTAACTGTCTTCAATGCTATTGTAGTACATAAATCTTTACCTCCCTACGTGGTTTGACAGACGGAGTATGACAGAGAAACTGACAGTTTCGTTACCCATGCATTCGTCTTCAAGTGGATGTTTATGTAACCGCGTCACATTGTTTTCGTCTGGCAAAAACATCTTTCTTTCCAATCAATTCGTCTGTGAAACATCAGCGTTTGTATGTTGACAAAGTGCAGTGATTTAGATCTCTCTTTGTTTTTCTGTCCTTCTTGGTGAAACAAAACTGCAGTCGGTGATCTACCATGCTTTGTTTCAAAGTCTGAAGTACTACTGGGTATTACTAGTATACGATTCTTTGTACACAACCATTAATGATCCCCCGTTAACGTTTCTGTGGTCATTCTGCTTCTTTCGTCAGGGCAATACTTACTAATTGTACTTCTGAGAATGCTGCCCAAAACGTGACTAAGTTTGTATCCCCCCTCCCTCATCACAGTTCATGACTGGAGTCAATTTTCTGAGCCATACGGCATACCTAGCCTCCATAGCAGGCTCTTTGGGGCCTTTTGGTGGTTATAATACATTTTGCTGATAACTTCTCCCTCTAGGGGCAAAATGGTTAGATACTGGCCGCGCATAAACGACCCAGTACGAAAAGAAATCATCAGCAAAAGTGTGCTGATGGTTATACACAACCCCCCCCCCCCCCCCCCCCCAAAGGCCCCAGAGAGCCTGCTATGGATGCTACGGCATACCGGATTCTTAATCTAACGAGTGCATATGTTGTCCTCTCTATCTATTACCTTGGCCCTTATTTGCATAAGCTATGAGATGCATTTGTAATACGTCAGTCGTAACGGTTAATATAATTTGGGCGGGTATGAGTTCGCTGAACTCAAGTTGTTGTTTTTCTTCTTCCTTGCCTACGCATTGACTACCCAACGTAATTAGAATACAAGGTAAATTCTAAATAAATGTATTGTCCCTAAACGTGTACTTGTGTACCACAGGGGTTAACTTTGTCCTTTGTAGGTACACGGGGAATGAGTCAAATTCAATCATGTATAGAATGTTCGTGTTCGCAGTCAGGGCTAGTCAGAGAGTCGCCCTTGGGAGCAAGCGGGCGACGTTTTGGAAAGTAATCTCAAACCAGCTTGCTGAAGAGTTAATCTTCCTCAGGCCGTGACCGAGAAGACAGGCGCTATGTACAGTACATGTATGCACAGTTTCATTACAGGTTTGCGTAGCAAAACCTTTGTTTGATCCGTTGGCATGTGTGGTGGCCGACATCTTGAATTGTGACGTCACAGGGTCGCCATACCATTTTATTGGGAGGGGTGTTTTTTTGGGGTCGCTAGCGTCTCTATTTTTAAGAAATCGACACACAACTATCACACATTCAACTCAAATAAAAAGATAAATTCAATACCAATTCATATTTATAAAAAGACCCCGTAATCGCCAAACTAACATAGCAAACATGAAGTATATATATCACAAATGTTTAACTCTAGTTTTAGCTCTTTTACAGTACAAGACACAGTGTATCACGACGTTCCGTCCTAAAGACCATGTTACAGATGTGCCAAATCGACGAGCTTCGGTCGTATATTTGTTGAGAGTCAGAGAGTGGAAGAATTTTAGAAATCGCCAGAGACTGGCGTGCTTTTTTTTACTTGAGAATCCACCTCATCGCTTTGGACGGGGCTCGGCCGATCGATGTTTAGAATTGACGATGATCTAGAGAACACACGGCGTATTGCTGCCAAAATGTAATTTAGAGCTAGCAGACTCGTCTGCCGATCGATTAACGTGCTATGTGACAGGGGCTTACGGACGTCTTGCGACCATTTCCAGTAGCTTGTATATCGGGTGTGTACCAATCAATCAGTCAATCAATCAAACGGTTTGTTGCTAAAACAAAGGACTGACAGCCATGAATTATGCCTTGTTGAACAAATACATTTAAACAGTTTTAGATTCTTAATTAGATACAATTATTAGAATAGACATGAAAATTACACAGGAAATGTAGCAAATTGCCCGTCAAAGCAACTACATATTGGGAATTTCGTGTACGTGGATGAAACCATTGTCTTTAACGTAGAACATTACATACACCTTATGTCATGAGGTAATTTTGTTTCTACTGTTTAACATTATTTTCATATGCACGGTATACTGTTTCGTCTGTAACATTCAGTTCTGGGTCTGACATAGTCTATTTGATTGCTAGAACTCCCAATCACTTGTCCAAAAGACAGGGTCACTATCCATTAGACTGTGCACGCTAGGAGGCTAGATGTTCCTGCCAGCCCGTAAGCTGTTGAAATAGAGACTGAAAGTGAGATACAACAGCGCACACTTTACCGGTACCATGTCTTGCCTTGACAGGTACTTGAGAAAGGCACTTAACCCGAATTCTCCCCACTCCAAAAGTAGGGCAGGGAATGTTCAGCCTTCATAGAACCTACTTGGGTAAGTTAGTCCTCACTCTCGGTGAGTCAATCTTGTCTCAATCATGATTAATCAGGTCATAAACACAGGGCACTCCAGCCATCACTAAGCACAGACAGTGGGCGTTATAAATTTCCTGTCACGTTTGACCAATTGTTGACGTCACTTATCCATAAAGTCACGTGTGAATAAGGTCACGTTTCTGTAACTCTCGCGAGTTTACGTTCGGAAGTGATTGGTCATTATTGATCCTGAAGAAGGCGACAGTGGTCGTTGAAAATTATTTGATCCGTGAATACCTTAGTGTTGGAAGAAAGTTTAGCATTGTAATAAAAAGAAATCCTGTATGTGCAGCCCATAACATTGAACTGGCATTCAGGTAGCTCATTCGGGTCTTGTTACGAGGAAAAGATAAAGATAAAGAAAGAGCATTGAGGTCGTTCAACATGTAATTTTTATTGGAATCAGGAAGTAGATATACATTAGACTAAATTGTATTGACTTTTAATGAGCCTGTATAATCCTCCCATTGTTTAAGCACCTGATACCTCAGTTTTATTAACAGGCGTTCAGATCCAGTCAGACAAGTGTAGAATGGTCTTTTAATTGTTAGTGAATAGCAATGTGTTTTTGTCAGTATGGATCAATGTATGGTACACAGACAAAAGTATGCAAACTCTGAACTAGAGGGAGAGCGGAAGCGTGCAGTTCGTCAAACCGCCGCATGGTGGCTACTGGTCAGTTTGCCTACTACCGCTAGTCATGGAAAGACGTTGATGGGAACAGTATTCCAGTTACACTTTTCACTATGAGCAATCTTCGGACAGAAAGCATACCTATGATTTCCCAATAATGTCTGTGTAACAATTCGAGCATTCCATTCAAGTCAAAGAGCTCATAAGTCATGCTTTCTGATTGGTCCAGCGGGAGGCTATAGGGAACGATGACGTGGGCGGAGTGATCGACAATTTGTAGATATTTAACGATCGCCTGGGGCGCTCTTATCGGACCTTGGTTATCGCCAACTCACCACGTTCGAATTCCCGTACAGATTGCGTAACTCTTTGTAGTGTGATTTGTCACTTACTTTGAATACAAATTTCATACTAAACATTTGAACAAAAAGTTTTGTCTTTCATTTTATTTCTGTGCGTGTTTGCGTCATGGGTACATTATCAAATCAGCCAGTATTGCTAACTTGGCGATTACGAAGTTACATAAGAATTTATGATCGCCAAAGCGTCACAACGTTTATACAAGTTATACACATAACCCTCTTTTTAAAGAAATAACGCAGTTATTCTATAGTAGAGTGCAACTTTCTTTTCGTAAAAATGCAAATGACGAAGTGTATTTAGTGATTTACAATAGGTGAGCGCTCGTTATGAAATAAAGAAGCTAAATGAGTGGCATAGCATAGCCATCCAATCGCTATACGTCTTACATAATTGAATCCCAAGTGTAGGTGGTCCACGCAGAATTTTGTGTTCCCAGACGCGATCTTGGCCTACGCAAGTCAGCTATGTATATAGGATTACAGAAAGAAATGCGAGAAGAGTTTTATAGCTTGCCTAATGTGTGCCAACTTCCCTGTGTGGCTGCTAGTGGGAAATTGGGCATTGACATAGGCCGCTTCGAGTGTGTAAGGTTCTAACCCCGCTCGGGCACAAATGTTTGGGGTTGCGTCTCTCCCTTCAGATGGGGGCGTAAAGCCGGCATCCCCGTGTATGGGGGACCTTGAGGCGTCAAAACTCTACGACTACGTACCTAGCGTGTGTAAGGTTCGAGGCCCGCTCGGGCACAAATGTTTGGGGTTGCCTCTCTCTCTTCAGATGGGGGCGTAAAGTCAGCATCCCGTGTATGTGGGACCTTTAGGCGTCAAACCTCTACGTACCTAGCGTGTGAAAGGTTCGAGCCCCGCTCGGTAACTGTTTTCTTGAGGGGTTGCATTTGTTCTTTTGGATGGGGACGTAAAACTGGTGGCCATGTGCATGTAGGGCGGCAGGCGTTGGACTTAGGCGTCAAACCTACATATAAAAGAAACCCAAAACACTTGTGTGGGGTTGACCCGTTGAGCTTGTCTGAAAACGTGAGCTGTAGACAGCATGTATATGTACATGCTACATGCAATGCATATTACATAGCATGTAGCATGTACTAGCTACATGTACAAACTTGCTTTAATTTAGGAAAACTTATTTATCTCTAACGTGTGTGATGTATATACCCCCATATCCTATTACACAATAAGAAGGCGAAGTACCCAAGCGTAATCTGATAAAAAAAGTGACAAATGCGTAAAAAGTTTTCTTTCTTCTTTTGCACTTCTGACACCATTATAATCGATGTTATGTAAGCGGTTGGACAGATAAAAGCATTTATTTCTTTCCATTTTCCCCTATCTGCCGTTTCCGTTACTTCTTAGTGATAACACGTACATGCCACAGGCAACGCATGAATTTTACTGATAAGAGTTTTCTTGGAATTTTCTTTCTTCTGTCTTTGAAGGTAATAAGACCTAAAGCCGCAACATTACACAAGATGTCGAAGACAACCATGACATATAATCTTTTGCACAGTTAGAGTACAAGTAATACATTCAACCAAACCATCTACACACCAAGTAGAAATCCGACTAGGAAGCAATTAAAGTCGGTATAAAGACTTACACGGGGGCAGGCATTGACAAATGAGCTGTAACACAATGTCTGACACAATATCAGATAATCCGGAGTTTTTATCTCTTGATAAAAGAGCGATAACGTTACACCACACGGGGACATCGTAGGCGGTCTCAGTAAGGCCTTTATTTCATAATCAAGATATGTGGTATAAAGGTCACAAACGTGTGTCTGGTGGTCGTAATCTTACGGAATATTAATTTTCATATCAATGAAGGCGATCAGGATTTCCTGGAAAGGAGCGTGGATGTTGACCTTGTTTGACAGAAATGATTCACCAGACGAAAAGCAATCACTAAAGCTTTGTCGTTACGGTCACAAAGAGTCTGAGCATCCCGGTATGAAAGATCTTGATATAAATCTTACTTATGCAGACCAAGGAGGACTAGCGCTTCGAGGGATGCACTACACTCGAAATGAGATCACAAGTAAGCAAGCAATATTTAATATTATGTAAGAGATAATCAAAGATTAATAACCCGCGCCGAACTGTTTGCGGTGACATAACGCCCGTCCAGTGACCAAAAACCACTGAATAAACTACCGAGTGAGCGAAGCGTTCTTGTTCATTGGCCCATGCTTATGACGTTGTGGCTGCATATATATGAATGGAGTCTTGTGATTGGTTCACAGCCTAGCTATATGGCGATAGGCTATCATGTTGTTTTTGTTGTTGTTGTTGTTGTTGTTGTTGTCGTGTGTCTTCATCCTTGAAAAAACTCACATTCGGTCTTACGGCCGCTTCTGATGGACATCATAAAAAATAGTCACTTTCAAATTGTTATAATTTGGAGAATTAGTTCCAAGCATATTCTCGTAATTTGTATGAATTTGTTTCAGTTGAGTGCTTTTTGTGTTACATATTTATTTTGATTACAACGCTGTGCCATGCGAGTCTATATATGTTTTATGTTGAAAATTGAATAAAAAGAACGTGGAAAAAATATTTCGCTGCGAGCAGGGTTCGAACCTGCGCGGGGAGACCCCATTGGATTTCAAATCCAACGCCTTAACCACTCGGCCATCGCAGCTCATAACTTTTATTACCATTTGTCTGTATTACGTCACTCAACTTTTTTTAATCTAAAGCTATGTTGATTTGATTATCTAGATGACATCAACTGGGGACCAAAAACAGATGCGAAAGTGCGAATAGAAAAAAAAAAGTTTGGAAAAAAATTGCCTTCATTATAAAATTTAAGTGTGTTATATCGAGAAATAGGCTCTTCATTTTTGTTCACACCCTCTTCTTTGACTTATATTTTGGAACTGACTTCGGCATTTCACGACATTAGTAGTTTTCCTTTTTTTTCAATTTACAGCAAGTCTTGCTTCATTTTGCGTCTGTTTTGTACGATTCACAGTTGACAAAAAATTTTTGGTAACGGACAAAAATAGATACGCGCGCGTGTGTCATCCATATAATAAAATCAACATGGCCTAAGGAACAAAAAAACAATCACAGGTTAGAATATCAAAGCCACGTTTCGCGAGACTATCGTATTCGATTTCTTGTCCCATCCATGAATTGCACCTCATCGTGCGGCAATTCCGGCTCAATCCGATCACATTACGTGCATTCAATACTTGTAAAACAACGTCATTTCATTTCCGTTATCCATAAAGTTTCTTGCAAATTAATGATAGCGTACAAAGTATAAGTGAAACATAAAGCATCGTTATAGGTAACGTTATCCAAGCATACATGCGGTACAAAGCTACTCTCCAAGCAGAACTTGGTGGAGAAGATTGTGACTTTTTATTCGGTCGGGGCTCTCCACCAGTGGGGGGGGGGGGGCGCTGACAATAAATGGGGCATATATACACATGAGATTGTACTTAGACAAGATAGAAGATGTAAACATTACGATCGCTATACGTAGCTATCATGTATATCAGATTCTTCATCTTTAAAGATCTGCAAAGAACTGTGACTATGTGCGCAGAAAATAGATCTGATTATTTAGCACATTTATTCAGTTAGTATTTTAGTAAAGACGCCAAAAGTATCTTCAAATACCTTACTAGTTAGTGATTTAATGAGCTAGCATGCTTCTAAGTCATTAAATCACTAGTAAGAAATTTTTTAGATTCTTCACTAGTGAATTAATGAGCTAACATACCTCTAACTCATTAAATCACTGGTAAGAAAATCCTTAGATTCCGTACTAGTGAATTGATGAGCTAGCATGCCTCTAACTCATTAAATCACTGGTAAGAGAAACTTTAAATCCCTCACTAGTTTGTGAATTAATGAGCTAGCATGCATCTAACTCATTAAATCACTTGTAAAATATCCTTACCAATTCACCCCACCCCCTTAAGGACTACGATATAGTCCAAGTATTTGTTATACTGTCAGGATGCGTCTGTCTGTCTAACCTTATCCAGAACTTAAATCCTTTGAGTCGACTTGAAATAGCAAAGATAACGCTTCAACACTCCTTGGTAATATGTCAACAGCTTTCTGACATACCCCGGAGTGTTCGTTTATCATTTATACCAATCGCAACTTTCGCCGTGTCTATTTATCATAAGGATTCACATTGAAAAGTGATAAAAATGGGTTCACGGCCAACTGTTTCCTCGAGCTGTCCTGGTGTTGGATAAACTTGAATATTTCGTTGTCAACTCATATCTAAACCAACTTCAGTCTTCTTCTTCTATTTCATGAGTTTGTGACTCGGAAACCGCGAAAAGTAAATTTTAGTAGATTTCGGGAAGGCGTTCGATAGAATAGTCCAGACTATGATTCAAACCTCGCTTTGGAACGATTGTGAGGGGTTGCAGTTTTCATTTCGGATGGGGCCGTAAAGCCAACGCGTTGCGGATGATGGAATGATGGATTCTTAAGCATTAGCCTCAAAATCCGAACTTCTGCACGTAAGAGAACCCAAAACACTTGTATAAAAGAGTAGGGGATGACCTGGCACATTTGCATGAAAACCATATAGAACCAGCATTGCAGAAGTACTAGCTACTTAAAGAAAACACCATGCTTCACCAGTTGAGGACGACTTCTTCATTAATAATTTTTCACTTCACGAGCTTCTGTCCTGTATATTTCGTGCCCCGTCAGTTCCCTAGCACTCTTTCTATCTCTCTCTAATGCTAGGGTCACATTTACAAACCGGGGCCCGGCCGGGCAGTCTTTGGGAACAAAAAGTATGATATAAAAGACAACAAAAACCCAAAACGTACCCAAAATTATTCTAGAGCATAGCTTGTGCAGAATTATTGACATACACTTTGATTTCTCGTTTCCGCAAACAGCCCGGCCGGGCCCCGGTTAAGAAATGTGACCGTAGCATAACCGTGCATCATAATCATCTGGCCGTGACAGTCTCTCGGGCGCTCATGGCCCATCTCCTCCATCCTTCCCTATCCTCCATTGCACTGGGCAGGTCTTCCAAGAAAGTACAATTCACATCTAGACATAGTTGATGAATGTAGGCAGTATGGACTTAATAAGTGTCCATGTTTGGAGCCCATAGGAGAACATCACTGATGATCTCACCCTTGCTCATCTTACCTATTCTCCATTTCACTGGACAGGTCTTTCAAAGTAAAGTTCGCATCTAGACAAAGTTGATGAATGTATAGGTAGTGCATGGTCTTCCCACACTTGCATGCCCATGTTTTGGAGCCCATAGGAGAACATTACTTATGATCTCTCCCTTACTCATCTTACCTATCCTCCATCGCACTGGGCAGGTCTTCCAAGAAAGTACAATTCTCATTTAGACGTAGTTGATGATACGCCAAAAAAAGCAATTACTCAAACAACTGGATATGATTTTGGAAACGGTCAGACGTTTCAAGTAGCATCCACTACTTTTCGTCAGTGACTGTGAGCAAGATCAGTTGAACAGCAGGTTTATAACCACGAACTATGAAATGATATGCAAATAAGGAGAAGACAAATTTTTAGATAGTCCAATAGATAGCAAATTAGACAACTCAAGACAAGGTTGAAGTAAAAGGGGACAATAGCTCCTATTGTTTTAATATAGGAGCTAAAGCTGGTTTGCCCCCAAGGCTATGTCCCAAGTGCCAGACAGTTCCACCCTTAGCCCTCCTTTCCTGTTGAGGGTTGGATTATATATCCTCTCATATATTGCCTCCCTTACTCCGCGTTCAAACCAGCGGGGTTCGCGGTCCAGGATATCAGTGGATTCGAGATTGAATGAGTGTCCCTGGTTGTGTTTTAGGTGGTGGAAAATGGCCGAGGAGTAGCGGTTAGCGCAATGTCCTTTGTACCTTTCTAGTTGATGATTGTAGGCAGTATGGTCTGCCTACACTTGCATGTCCATGTTTTGGAGCCCATAGGAGAACATAATACGAACATCGACGTGTATAAACGACGTTTATTATATTCTAGGGAGCCATGCGGTAGTAAACGAGACCCAACTTTCATCCTAATTGTTATCAATTTCACACTGTCAGAAGCCGTTTATCTTTTGATAAAAGCATATAGATCGTGGAGAGCTGAATATAGCTTTGATCCTGCTCAGAACTTACCCCTTGAGGCCTGACATACGATCATACGTAATGAAAACAAATGTGAGATCTGAGTGCGCCAATACGTCAGTCTGGTGGTGGTAATTTCTCAGACCAGGGTCAATCTAGCAATTCTGTCGTAGATTTGTCGGTTGAAGGGGGGGAGTTTGAAGCAAACATCTGTCAAACCGCCCCCTACGCCCCTTTGTGACCAAAACGCGTTTTGTTAAGTCCCAAATCACTGCTTGTGTTGTATTCAACCTGCATAACTGTACTAGTCACTACACTATAGCATCGTGTGGCGCAATCGGGAGGGTGTTCGAAACCACTGATGTGCCCTGATGTTATTCCAACGACTTTCCTCACTTCACTCAGGTCAAAATGAGAACCTACGAATGTAGTTTCTTTTAGGGACGTCCTTCGGAAAGGACGTTAAATGGAGGTCCCGTGTTTGGTGAGAGCCACACCTCAAGTATCCACAGCCCTTTTTGAAGAGAGTAGGGGATTTTCCCGATGTGAGTGGTTCAAGACATACAGTCCTAAGGCCACATTACAATTGTCGTATTGAGGTCACCTGAGTTAGGGCTGAATGGTAGCCGCTCCAAACCTTTGCGATCTAGCCCCGCTAATTGCAAGCTCCTTGTAATTCAGCCCCTGGCTGCGAAGAGAGAGTAGTCGGCCCATCCAATAACCCAATGTCATAATCAATCCACCCATAAAGGGCCTGAACGCACCTTAAGCTATATGACAGGTGAAACTTTGAAGTGGCTTTGATTTTTTTTTAAACGGTTCATAAAGATTTATGACATATCAATAACCAATACATGTGAGCTTTCGTTCGAAGAAAAATTATTATCCATCTTCTTCCCTCGAGACTTGTGGATCGACATTGCTGACAAACGATTTTTGTGCACAAGTGGTATAGCCCTGTCGTTAAATGCGGGCCACCGCTGCCACCAGTGTAACAAACAAGTAGACGTGCACACCCTTTGGTTGCTTGCTACAACTGAACTAATCACACGATAATATCGATGAAGGTTAAACATCCAGGTGATAAGATACGCAAGAAAACAGTTAATCAAGTGGATACATTTTGGAAACGGCCATGCATGCAATGTCAATGGCTGACAAGACTTCATACTTGTAGTGATTGCACTACAATCAGCTATGTCAGTAAATTATATTCCGTCTCGTCAGTTGGCCAACTCAAAATCCACGCACGTTTCGAGCGATTTTTCTCCGATGGGTAGTCTGCAAATGACTACCTTGATCTTCGCAAGGTCAGGAGTACAAAAAGTTGGGAATAGTGTCAACCATTATAGGTGTTTACGTACTGAACAGAGATATTGGGAATTCTTATGTGTGTAGGAATTCGGTTATACGTAGCCAAATGTTAAACAAAGAGATCTACACGTCTTGTCTCACTAAAACTATGTCAGAAACAATACTTTGAGAACAAATCAAAGATTCGTTTCAGAATGGCAAATGTACTACAAGATAACTATATATACTAGTAGTGTAGTTAGAATTATCTGGTATCACAGAGACAGATCTAAAATGACTTTTATTTCTGCCGTCTGCAAATTAAAGGTGTAATGTTACATGACTCATCACAAGTGCATATCAAGAAACCATACTTTTTGTACAAGTCAAAGTTTTCTACCACAGCGTTTCATGTGCTACAAGATAAATATGCTATAGTGTGCCGTAGTCCGTTTTATTTATAATTACAGCGGCGTTATGGGTTACATGTATACGTCTGCAAATTATAGGATAGAGTGTACATGTCTCATTATAACTAAAAACAATGATTATAGTAGAAATCAAATTGTTAGTTTGATAGCGGAACATGCGCTATAGTCCAGCGGCATAGCTGAAAAATTGTGCAAATTTGTCTAAAAGCACCAAATTTGGAACACATGTAGTTGAATGTATTCTTAACAAATGTAGATATGGAGGCATCTCAATTTTTGCCCAGAAATAATTTTACGGCCTTTTTGGCTATTTTCCTACCAAAAATGTATATTTTCGCTCCTGTGTCCAGGTATTTAAACCAAATGACCTGAAATTTGGTATGGAGATGCTTATAATTTATGTCGACAGGACTCTATTTACATTTTTGGCATGCATTACTTAAAATGTGCTTTTTTTGCCATTTTCGGACCAAATATGTACATTTTGGGCTCCTGTGCCATGGTAAGATAACTATAATGTATGGTGGCTTAAGATGTTTTTACAATACAGCAGCGGCGGTATGACTTCCACGTAGGTCGCCTGCAAATCATAGGGTCTAATATACGTCTCATTACAGCTGCATAAAAACAGTGATTATAGTACAAATCAAATGGTAATTTTCATGGAGGTACATTCAACACAAGATAACTATGATGTATGGTGGTATAAGCTGTTTTATCCAGTATTACAGAGGCAGTTTGCAATTGTTTTTACTGCACATTGTAAACTGACATGTCTCATTAAAACTGTATAAAAACAAATGCTTTGCGTACAAATCCATGGTCTATATCCTAAAAGCACATGTACTGAAAGATAGATTTGATATAGCTTTCCACAACGTGTTTCATTCCGTACTACTAGTCAGCGCGATGACTTGTATACCACTTCTGTAGTTTGCAATTGGTTGGGGGCGGATCAAACCAAGGATTTGGCTTTCCCACCTGATGATATCAGATATTGCAACCTCGTCGTGACTTTTTGGGTGATTGTCATTATGACAAGTTCTACTTGTATGCCCTTGGCGCGTCAAAGGTGATATATAAAACTTTTTCTTGCTACTTTGGGGCACTGAATAACAAACTTAACGATATTTTGCATGATTTTATAAGCGATAGTCAACCTCAATTGTTATTCTTCACCGGATATTACACCTTTGCGATAACCTGTTGCACAATCTGACAAAAAAATCGACCCATTGTCTTAAAATCTAGGTAAACGTTGACCCGTTTTCCTATTGACAATCAAAGACAGACTGTGTGTCTCGAAGCGTGTAATTGTTGAGAATTCACACATCAACGTGAATCTGAGTCTTCAAGCTATCTTTCGACAGTTGAGCAAGGTATTTTCTTCATCTTCTTATCTACATTTTTGATGAAAAAGATACCGGGACGGATGACAGAATGATATCTTGATCTTATCGACAGAAATGATTCACAAGACGAAAGGCAATCACTAAATCTTCGTCGCTATAGTTACAAAGGGTCTGTGCATCTCAGTATGGAATATTTTGATATAAATCTTACTTATGAAGGATGAGTAGCTGTCAATGTGTATTTGAGTATTCGTGCCATCTTTGAACTGTTTAGCTAGCTGTTTTCTTCGTCTTCTTATCTACATATTTGATGTAATAGATAGCAACTGGGGATGATGAAAGTATCAGATCTTTGCCACCATTTCTTAATGCTATTAAGTTTTTGTATGTTTCTTTAAAGTTTCTTTCTAATAACTTGCCACCAGTTGACCTGATGTTGTCAACAGTCAGACAAATCACCGATGCTCTGACAGTGTCATAGATTTACCTCTGGTCTGACCCCTTAATCTTAAGGCTAGAACAGAGCCGGACAAGATTTATGCCTACACGGACGGTATGGCGTCGACTAGAGCTGAAAGGATCGAAGGTTCCCCGGGACGTGCAATCTTCGCAAAAACAACCCCTTCTTTTGGGAGCAAAGTCCGTATATGGGTCACTCCAGGTAGTTCGAACTATACTGCAAGTTTGACACAGTGAGAGTACTAAGAACAAAACGCAGAGTGTTTTGATTATCTAAGTACAGCAACCGTGAAGTATTTATTTCATTTATCTAAAGTAATGTCAAAGTTTTGATACCAGTCATGAATCTGGATATTGTGTACAACTTCGGGTGAATTTCAACGGCTGTCTTACACCATACCATACCATATTTCTACGATTAGATTCTATCACAAGATCTGTATCTGTACCTGTATTGCCGGTATAACCGCTGTATTACACTGAACGGCCTGTCACGCCTAGTCTATGCCCATCTGACTGCAACCGTTCTTTAAAGCTATTTTGTGAGAATGCTCCTTAGATTCTTGCAATGTTTGATTAGTACCACTGTTACTTTAGTTCTGTTTTGAATTATAAATTAAGAGTTATTATTCATATACATTTATTTCCACCTTTAACATTGTTGCCATGGTCCATTGCAGATAACAAGTAATATATTTCAATCAACTAAGGAACTGCTGTTTTGTTGCAAACTGAAGATCTGTACACGTGGTCAATCTGCAACAAAAGTCATCGATTTGTTCACCATACTGTGTCGAGCCATGTGATCGAATCTGATGCTTGAAATCAATTATGGATTTACCTTATCCGAAAAAAGATATTAAAGTGATACGGCTATCAACTTTGTTTTCTTTGTTATAATTATGATTTTACTGTTTTGTAGTCCGAGCCCCATTAAAAAGCAAACTGTCAACATTGTTTGGGCCACACCGCTGTCTGAAAATTCAATAGATAAATAAATGAATCATAAGTACTGGTGCCAAAGGGACACAATATGAAATCAAACTTCATTGCGTCTCCGTTATACATTTTTTTTAAATACCAAAACATAGTTATATTTCTGTAAAGCAGTGCATTGCCACTAAGTTGAGCCACACTGGCTAAAATGCACAGAAAGAAATTGATATCTTACTGACATTTCGTTGCCCATCGGCCGTGCAAATACCAAATCAAAAAGGATTATCCGAAGCGCTGGAGCGTAACTGGTAAGGTTACTACTGGTGAATGGTGAGGGGTCTGCATCATTCGCATGAGTGAAGATCTAGGTCGGGTTAACGATTTCATATAACTCCAATCCTTCTTAAAAGCTCGTAATCGTTTCCTGTCTATGCCTCTTTAGGTATTCTTATCCACCTCCACAACAGCAGGCGGTGCATTCCTGTCATGGTTGCTGAGCTGCAGCTGGTTCATGAGGTTCCAGTGGTGGTCTTGTATATCTCCCAGCATTCCCTGCTATACACATTCCTCAGAACACACATCCCAGATGACTGGCTGACCAACAGGCATACAGACCTGTCATGTTGCCTTTGATAGTACAGCAACTGATACAATTTCATCATTACATTTTCTTCTCTTGAATTGTCAAAATGTTTTGATAGTCCATGACTGTCCAACCTCTTTGTAATTTGTGCACAACTTATTAAATTGTATGATAAACACTTGAGGACCATTGATGCAAATATTCACTTGATATATCGTACCCAAACTTGACCAAACTACCGTGTTTTTCTTCATAATTTATTGATTGATGATATGATACTGCTTGTGCATCAGAAGAAAAAAATGCACCAAAAAGCCAAAAGTAAAGAAAATTATGCTTGCTTACAATTGTTATAAGATCAATATCAAATATTTGTTTTCTTTACTTCCCATGGGTGTTTTTTGTGCATTTTGGGATGTGTACTATGGGGATGTGTATTGCAAGGAATGTTGGGAAGTATTCAAGACCAGTACTGATGCGGTTCTTTCTTGGACGTCTAAGGTTTCAAGCGTTTCGAATAAGTTGGTTTCCACAAGATCAGTTCATGTATGGTTTCATCCTTGTCTCACCAGCAGTGCCCAATAAATTCTAGTATCTGTTGTTTTTGTGTTTTTTATGATCTAACTCTTTTTGTTAGTTTGTTATATTAAGATTTCTATTAGCGATCAATTCTAACAAATTCCACACTTCTCTCTTGAATTCACATAATATACTCACTCAGTGGTGACCTGCATTTATAAAAAGCACTATTTGGTAACTTACAATTAACGGTTTTACTGAATATTCTTCACAATCCTCAGCATTAAACCGTTATAAAGTAAGATTCAACTCTTAAAATAACATATTTTTTTCTATTCCTCTCTTTTAATACTTATATTTTACTGGACAGTATAATGTAGCTATTCCCTAAATAAACTCATCCTTAGGTAACTACTTTCTTCCCAACGACCTCCAGGTATTCCAATGTTATTCTTTGCAATTTGGAAAAGAAAATGATATTTTCATGATCTCTAAGGACAGACTTCAAACTTTAAGATAAGTATAACTTCAGAATTGGCTATCGTTCAAGTTGGTATCATAATGAAATGCAGATTGTGTTTTGCAATTAGAAAATACGAATTTTTGCCAATATGAGACTAGCAAAAACAATCTTCCAAAATGTCAGCAGACTGTTCGTCATTACGTTGTTCTCAGTTCATGCTTTCATCGTTTCAAAAATGATCAGTGACTTTTGAGAACCACCTGGGTCTTCAATTTTATCAATATCGCGTATGACGTAGTTTGCCATTTCATTTCATTGTATCATATTCATAGGAAGGCATAACAGCGGCGACGTTTACGTAAACGTGGGTAGTGACCGGGCGTTGGCTCAACAAGTACCAAAAAGGCCATTTCTTATTCTTATTGTCAAAAGAAGAACAAGACTATACTTCAAATTACATTTTTCTATTCCTCTATTTCTAATACTAAAGTGTTTTTCTCATAGCATTGTACAGTATAATATTGACATTCTCTACACCTACTTGCCCTTAGATAACTACTTTCTTTCGAACGACCTCCAGGTATTCCAAGGTTATTTTTTGCAATTTGGAAAACAAAATTTATAAAAATTATATTTCGGTGATCTCTAAGGACAGACCGTGCAAATGCCAAGATACGTATAACTCTAACATTGGCTATCGTTCAAGTTGGTATCATAATGGCATGCAGATTGTGTTTTACGATTTTTTTTGTCATATGAAACTAGCCAATACAAAAGTCAGCAGACTCATAACGTTGCTCTCTGTACATGCTTTGATCGTTTCAGAAATGATCCGAAACTTTTGACAATTACTACCTATAGGTCTTTGATATTAGTAGTATCGTGTATGACGTAGTTTGCCATTTGCATTCATTGTACTGTATCATAATCACAGGAATGCATAACAGAGGCGACGTTTACGTAAAGGTGGGTAACGACCGGACGTTGGCTCAACAACACTCTATGTCTTTTGTACGAACTTGATACGCTTCCTTGTCCAATTACGTACGAAGTACAGAGTGGTTTATGTGGGAAAACTACATAACGTATGATGAAAATGGGTATCATTTGATGAATAATGTAAAGCAAAAACAAGAAGACGGTACGAAGTACAGACATAAAGTACAAAATGTTTTAAGACAAGTGGGAAACACTGCATAAAGTATTATGAAAAGGGGTTTCATTTGACGTATAATGTAAAGCAAAAACAAGAAGATCGTGCCAAAATTCATAACAAATTAGACAAGCCATATGGGCAATGTTTATGTATCCTCCAAATAGTCTGGGCTTCCGGAATTTAAGCAGGAAATTATTATTCTCATACTTTAGATAATAAGAGGTACAATGACGTATAGCACAGGCATGGAAAATAATCAGAGAACTTGAACACAAATAACAAAGATTGAAGATCCTATTATCACTAAACTGGCAGATCCTGAAATAATAATTCTGACATATAGACAACCGCTGAACAAAACAGCCTCAGTTAACTTCCTATGACCACTGAAGCGAGAAGGGTTACCTAAATATTCAGGACAAGCAAGGCAGCAAGAATGAAATACACCAAATAGCAGTTACTCAAGCAACTTGATATGATTTTGGAAACGGTCAGACGTTTCAAGTAGCATCCACTACTTTTCGTCAGTGACACTGAGCAAGATTTCGAACTGTAAAAAAGTAGTAGATGCTAATTGAAACGTCTGACCGTTTCCAAAGTCATATCCAGTTGCTTGAGTAAGTGCTATTTATCGTATCTTATTACATGTACATGGATGTCTGACCTTTATTGACGTAGCAAGAATGAAAGTTAACCAATGGTACAAAATCAAAACGTTCTGCTGAAGTAAAATAAAAAGTCACTATCGGCGAGCATAATTAAATTTGACCTTGATTTCCTCATGCCTATCCAATACCAAGGACATCTTAAAGAAAGTTCTTAAATAAATGTTATTCTATGCAACCCGAAAGCAACACCCTAGTGAAGGTGATAAAAAGAAAGTTGCACGAACTACAACAAGCCAGGCAACAACAGAGCTGAATATATCGCTACCATGTTGACATTTCCTGTGAGTGAAAGCCCTTCCACGGGTGAGGTTAACTACCACTTTGTGTATGACAAGGCCTACAAAGCGCTGATTGGATTTGAGTTTCTGAGTTCTCTGCTATGATCCTCCCTCTGACATTGACAAATCCCGCCATTTTCAGTGAAAGACACAGTTCGACCGATCCCAATAGTTGGCTTGGCCTGTATTTGTCAAGGGGAGAATTTGCAGTGTGGCTGCCAAGCGATGATTGGATGTAATGAGAACCTCGTTGGCTACACGTTGTAATTTAAAAAGCTAAGATTGGACTTAATGTTAGCAGTAGATCACCTGCCAAAAAGGAGCACAACACTCAAGGTATACCATCAACGTAATGTCGATTGCCACGTTTTAAATTACAGTTATGTACGCAATATATTGCTAGCTGGAGGTCACCTCTCTCTGACTTTCTCAACTTCGAAACCAACTTACTTTTCCCTATAACTACATTCTTGGCGGTCAAATGTTTTTTTAATGAATGGCAATATATGAATATTACTATTTCAACCATACAATAACTTAAAGTTTGTTTTATTGTCATTGTAAGCAGATTTTTTAACTTCTGTTATTACTATTGGATAGTTTTCTCACTGTATTTGTTATTTTCATCTGAAAAGTTTAATAAAAAAATCAAAACTTTTAACAGTTTCTGGTGATTTGAGGTCAATAACGTCAATGTAAACGTTCAAGAAATGATAACTGATTCAAGACATATGGTTGTTTTACTTGTTTACTGGTTTAACTATAATACAGGTAATGCTATTTTGCAACACGCTGAGAGAGAAATGCAAACTATTGAGTCACCCCCACTGCGATCTCATCGTTATAGCTGCAAGGGGCTTAAAAGCATATGCTTTTCCGCTCTGTAATTAATTTTATGACAGGATAGCTTCAAACTGTGTATCTACATCATTATTATGAGTTTTTCTATTTTGTAATTAACTTTATAACAAGATAGCTCCCAAGTCTATATTTACATCATTATTCTGAGTTTTTCTACTTTGCAATTAACTTTATGATAGGATAGGTTCAAAATCTCTATCTACATGAATTACTTGAGTTTTCTACTTTGTTATTAACTTTATAACACGATAGCTTCCAAATCTATATCTACATCATTATTCTTAGTTTTTCTACTTTGTAATTACCTTTATAACAAAAAAGTTCCTACATCAATATCTACATCATTATTATGATTTATCTTGAAGTGATTGTATGTCAAAAGTATCATTTACATTATAAGTATGTTAATTTTAGATGATTATATGTCATGACGGATCTGATCCTGGAATTTTCTATCGACTTTCCAATCATGAATTTGCGCAAGGCAATGAATGACGTACAGAGTTTTTGACCGCAAGCTCATTGGTCTAAATCTGAAATTTGATTATTTTTTTCACGCGTACTGATCTTATGGATGTGTGTGGTCAGGCCATATGTGACCGAAAGAAGATACCGACCCCCGTGCTAGCCTCCTTTGCAGGCCTCCCGGGCGGCGCAGACGTTTATTGGGAGGGGGGTGTTGATTCGCGATTTTCACCTTATCTGGGCAGGTTCTTTTGCTGCGGAAATAGTATTGCCGCCCAGCAAAAGAACTTGGCCCGATAAGTTGAAAATGCCCCCGTGCCTTCTTTACCAGGCCTCTTGGGATTTTTACTTTTTCTGAAGTCACCGAATGTCTTGGAGGTTCGATATGGATATGCTATGATATATTGGAGGAGGATCCGGATGATTTAGGGCGTAATGACATTTTCCGGGATAAGGAGCCTGCCTTAGCTTGAAATGCACATGTGACACGCTGATCCCTTCACAGCAAGGAGCCACTTGATGTCAAAGTTATTGGAGATACAGGGCGAAATGGCCGTGATATTTTGTATGCTGTGGTTCACACAATTTTTCATACCTAGTGGCAGAGTGTCGTGTTGTACGATGTCGTTTGCACCAATGCAAATATCCGCATCAAATTTGTGTTCTCAGGTCGTATGTGGCCGGAAGTCGATACCTGCCTCCGTCCCTTCTTTACGCCTCTTGGGACTTTTACTTTATCTTAAGTCTTTGAAAGTCCTGGAGGTTCCATATGGATATGCTTCTGATATATTGGAGGATGATTTAAGCCGTAATGTCACTTCTCCATTTTCCGGGATGTGGATGTGACACGCAAGATCCTTCATAACAAGGAGCCACTTGATGTCAAATTTATTGAAGATACGTGGCGACATAGCTGTAATATTTGGTATGCTGTGATGCACACAATTTTTCATACCTAGTGGCAGAGTGTCATGGTGTACGATGTCGTTTGTAGTCTTCTTGGCACCAATGCAAATATCCGCATCAAATTTGTGTCGTCGGGTCATAGGTGGCCGGAAGTCGATACCTGCCCCCGTCCCTTCTTGAATCTTGGGACTTTTATCTAAAGTCACTGAATGTCCTGGAGGACAGATACGGATATACTATGATATATTGGAGGAAAATTTGAGGAGTAATGACTTTGTAATCTTTCGGGATAGGGAGCCTGTTTTGCTTGAGAAGTGCATGCGACACGCAAGGAGTCAGTTGATGTCAAAGTTATTATAGATACGTGGCGACATAGCTGTGACATTTTGTATGCTTTGATGCAGCCGATTTTTCACACCTAGTGCCAGAGTGTCGTGTTGTATGATGTCGTTTGCAGTCTTCTTGGTACCATTGCAAATATCCGCATCAAATGTGTGTCGTCAGGTTATAGGTGGCCGGAAGTCGATACCTGCCCCCGTCCCTTCTTTAAGCCTCTCTAGATTTTTACTTTATCTTAAGTCACTGGATGTCCAGGAGGTCGATATGGATGTACTATGATACATTGGAGGATGATTTAAGGAGTAATGACTTTCCAATCTTTCGGGATAGGGAGCCTGTTTTTTGCTTGAGATGCGTATGTGACATGCAAGCACGAGGTCCTTTAAGGCAAGGAGTCACTTGATGTCAAAGTTATTAGAGATACGTGGCGACGTAGCCGTGATATTTTGTATGCTTTGATGCACACGATTTTTCACACTTAGAGTGTCGTGTTTCACATTGTCTTTTGCAGTCTTCTTGGCACCAATGCAAATATCCGTATCAAATACCAGACAGATGATTAGGATTGTCTGTTACACGAGGTACTTAGTATGATAATTGGTTTATCCACGTGTAATTGCTCGAAACGAACTGCATGTCGTATATGCATGTTATATATAGAGAGATACTGTAAGTGCAGAAATGGGTTTATGTTCGCGGTGAACTCTTTACTGCGAACTTAAAACCACCGCGAAAAGCCGTTTCATTCGGTGACTGTAGCGCTACTATTGTTTTAAAAGCGAACTCAAAACCACCGCGAACACTAGTACTCCAATTTCTCCCTACCGCGAAATTAAATCCCCGCGAACATCTCTACATTTACAGTGTATGAATTGTGTATTTCTATTCATGGCGATATTTTTTTATGAAACAGAAAATATTATAGAGCTAAATAAATAGTCCTTATAACAATATAACTCATGATATAGATCCTTGCAAGTAGTTATTTCAAATCAATAAATCTCTTGTGTTCAAGGCAATATTTCCTGACTGACATCGGTTACGAGAACATTCTTCGAACAGTGACTTAGAAAATGGTAGACTCTCGACAAGACGTCCATACCTTTATACCAATCGACAAGAAGAGAAGATTGGATTGACCTGTACCACGCCTTGAGGACCACGTCTCATTGCGCGCGCGCCCACACAAGTAGAACGATATAAAATATATACGGTTTGTGACTACAGGCAATTCGACGGTGTCGCTGCGAGGGTTGCAGGGGAACAGGACAGCCAAGGTTAGTGCAACCAACATTTAGCTCAGCTTCTAATTACCTTCGCCGAGAAGGTTATGTTTTGCATAGCGTTCGAGTGTGTGTATGTCACGTCTGTCCGTCCGCCTGTTAACAGTATAACGAAAACGCATGGATGGATTGCCTTCATACTTGATGGGTGAGTAGGTCTTCTTAAGACCTCCAAATGAGTATATTTTGGTTTTCATAGCGGCTTGCTATGGTACTGTAGCGGAACTTCCGGGTTTGATATCTCGTTTTTTTTCTACTATTGGACTATCTAAAACTGTCTTCACTGTATTTGCATCATATCAATTCATAATTCGTGGTAAAAACCTGCTGTTCGACAAATCATGCTCAGAGTCACTGACGAAAACTAGTGAATGGTACATAAAATGTCTAACCGTTTCCAAAATCACATCCAGTTAAGTAGTTGTTTGAGTAACTGCTACTTTGCGTTTCGTAAGAGAAGGTCCCATAGTCTTCTAATACCCGTAAGGGCAATGGGTTGTTTATCCTTCTCCCTCTGCCGCCCTTTTCCTCCACAACCGAAGTCAGGTACCAATTTTACAGCCCGATGGAGTGAAGAAAGTCGTGTTAAGTACCTTTTTCAAGGACACGGTGTCTAGCCAGGGATGCCAGGAAACGAACCCATGACCTCTTGATCCTCGATCCAGTGTTCGCTAGCCTAACCGCTCGGACATTGACTCAACGTAACAGAAGAGCGAGCTCTAATCTATCTACTCAAAAACGTGCCTTTCAACGCTAAGGTTTAGTTACAACTAGGGATAAGTAACAGAAGGACGAGAAAAGAAAGAGGCCAGGCGATGGGGATATTGAATTGAAGGTGGGTTAAACCACTGTCATACATGGGCAGCCATGGCCTCCCGATCTTCTCTAGACCGCACGGTTGGGAGTTAGTCGTGGGCGAGGTAATCTGTAGTTGGGAGTTGGTCTGTGAGGTTAACTACAGGTCTTTGAAAGTCGTCTGAGCCGGACAAATACGGATTTTGGCCAAATAAAGTCTGAAAAGTCCTATTCTACTTGGAAGCGATCAGAGGAGCGAACTGAGGCTAGGATAGGATGGATTCTAGAGTCTTGAATAGGTCCTGAATATGTCTGTTTTTTTTACTTCGCTTTTGGACAGACAAGGAAGACGTGACACTGCACTCAAGTTTGTCATATCTTATTTTTAAAGTACCACACACAGAGAACAATACACCAATTTTTACACCTGAGTAGAGTGAGGAAAGTCGTGCAAAATGCCTTTCCCAAGGGCACAACATCGTTGGCGTCAGGGGATTCGAACCCGGCACCGCTGGATTCTTGGCCAAACACCCTGCCATTACGCCAAACGACCCCTTCTGAATATATGGTAGTTTTTTGGGGGGTCAGAGACGGTAATGAAAGATTAAACTATACGATATCAAGGGGAGTTTTTAGAGGGCATAGTCGCTCCAGCCACTGAACTAGATAATGAAAAATGAAAAATGGGCAAAAATATTCAACATGACCTCTATTAGGCCCCCTTTCCCTTGGTTGGACATCACTGAGCGGCCAAAATTGGATTTGTATGAACTGTGACTTGAAGAATTGAATGTGATCCATGTGTATGGCACAAGTGATTTGAAAGTCAATAAAATTCGTTTGAGTTCACCTCCGTAGAAAAAGGGTTAGCATCAACGACGTCATAACGACTTGGTTTATTCTCTTTCGAACTGAATATGTCTTGTTTTCCTCTATAGCTAGATTCTTCATATATAAGGTAAACTGTATTCATAACATAACAGGGATAATATGAACCACTGGGGTGTATGGTTTAATAGTCCATACTAAAATTCATTACCATTTAGCTTCGCAATTCTTTCCAAGGAATACATTACAATGGCAACAGTAATCGGCTTCATATGCATGGATGTAAAAATTGCTTTTGACGGAGGTCGGATTTAAGTGCGTTCGGCACCCAAAATAGATCATTCAACTTATAAGGGTAGAATGGCGTAATAGAAAAGGATAGCCGATTGGCCTTGTCATAATGAAGCATTGTAGCAGTAATGGTAGCAATTTCATTACGCTATTTGGGCCAATTAAGTACGGGCTTAAAGTGTTCTAGTACACGTGCATACAGCGATAGCTACTACAAGCGATATGTTACCTCCTATCATTTACATTTGGACCTATTTCTGTTTACCAATTGTATAAGATTTTGTTATTCACATTTTACTTAGTTCATTTTGTAAGTGGACTCTAGGTAGTATAGCGTATCTCTATGTAACACAGATGGAGATACTGTAAATACATTTAAGTTTGCGTGGTTTTTATTTTACGGTGGTTTTAAGTTCGCGTTTGAGACAATAGTAGAAAGGTCGGTGGCAAAAAAAATCCTGTGGTTTTAAGTTCGCGGCGAAGAGTCTACCGTGAAAACCGCGAACATAAAACCACAGCGAACATTTCTGCATCTATTTCTGTTTTAAGTTCGCGTTTGAGACAAAAGTAGATAAGGGGGTAGGTGGCAAAAAAGTCGAAGTGGTTTTAAGTTCGCGGCGAGAGCTTACCACTAAAACCGCGAACATAAAACCACCGCGAACATTTCTGCAGCTACTAACAAAACAAAAAACAAAGGTGACTTGTGCTTATTTTTGAATCGATTGTATTACTAGATTAAACTATAAGATGGGTGTAGCGCTAAAGAAATGGTCTCCAGGACCCGTCCCTCCGTCCGTCCCAGGACGGAAATTTGCTTGTTGGGACGAAAAAAGATATCACCCTTTCCGTCCCAAAGTCTGAAATTCATGACTTAAAATTGATGAGAATGTATCTTGGAAACTTAAAATGACCAATTTAACAACGAAAATTAAAAAAATAATTGGCTCCCAGACAATGAGTGGGACGAATAAAAATTTAAAGCTGGAGACAGCCCTATGACAGAGTTGGACAACTCCTGGCAACATTCTTGGCAGGTCGCAACGGCTATCATCCCACAGCGACCCAATCATACACACTCCGCCAATTTCCGGTTAAATTTCCCATCCCCATCTCCTTGCGTTATTACCCAAGGGCGATTGCTATCTCAGGACGAGATTTAAATAAAAGGGTGATGTCCGTACAGCCGTCATGACGTCATTGCTTCACCATGTTTAAACGCATTGGATGCATTAGATACAAAATGACGGGAATTTCATACTGGCGTTCCGAAGTTACGTGAAGGTCAACATCGTTGAACATAATTCATGCAAATGAGGGCACATTTGCATAATTGACAAGAACGTGCTAGACTATTCTATCTTTTTTGTTAAGATAAGACTGTCGTACTTTGGACAAAATTTGTTACTTTGGAGAGGAAGATGATCACCTGATATAATGTATGTATCTGTATCTGTATCTGTATCTATATAGCCGGTATAACCGCCATCAGGCGTAACACACCAGCTTCGCAGGCACGCGGCGCGGCAGCAGCTGGTCATATTACACCGAACGGTCTGTTACACCTAGTCTTTGCATATCTGACTGCAACCGTTCTTTAAAGCTACTTAGTGATGAAGCTCCTACAGTACTTGATGACAACGAGTTCCATTCTACTATGGTTCTCGGGAAATACGAGTTTTTGAACACGTCAATCCTTGGCTGATAACTCTGGTACTTAAAAGCATGACTATTTCTGGTCCTCTTCTGAGCTGGCATTAGATACTTATCAGTCGGTACGTCCACAAGTTTATTAGTCATCTTGTACATCATGCAAAGTCTGGACATTGTTCTCCTGTCCTCAAGTGACATCCATTGCAGGTCTGCTTTCATTTTTGTTACACTGGCGCCCCTTTCATAGTTGTTCGTGCAGAATCTGGCAGCTTGGTTCTGCACCCTCTCGAGTTTATCTATATCCTTCTTTGTGTATGGATCCCAAACTGTTGCAGCATATTCAAGGTTTGGTCTTACTAGAGACGTGTATGCAAGTGATTTTACCTTTGCTGGGCATGCCCACAAATTACGTTTGATCACTCCCAATGTCTGTTTAGCCTTAGTTGTTACTTTGTTGATATGGGTGTTCCACTTTAGCCCCGTTGTTAATGTAACGCCTAGGTACGGGTGTATGGAAATGAGGACCTTATTTCCATAATCAATGAGAAACACTCATTATACATAAATTAAAAAGGTTGAACTAATTTGGCGAAGGTATGAGATCGTGGAACTCTATAGTTTGAACTTTGTGACCGTTCTAACATCTTAACCGTGTTTCCTTTCATTGAAAATCCTTCCATCCGACAATGTCACACACTAGCTCACTATAAATACAACCGTTACGCCAAAAGACAAAACAAAATACATCGTGCCTCTTTTTACAAACCTATAATCGCTTAAACGTCTACAAGGCTCTACCAGGAAATGATATTTTAAAACCAGCGAATGAATGTTTAGTCTTGATGTATTCATGTCTATATAGGTAATGTAAAGGTAGAGATCACATAGCCTTTTTGAACCGTTTAATTAAGCAATGGTTGCTAATCAATTTTGCCTTAAGCCCCCCTCTCACTGGACCCGCGACACGCTGGCGGCGTCGCTGCGACCTAAACTGGATTTGTGTTACCCTTGACTTTATAATGGGGATATCATTTAAAACGTACAAGTAGGACCTAAAAGACACACAAAAAACGCACAAAGCTTAAAAAGATTCGTTTTTTGTCTATGAAATTCGATCGGTCGCAGCGACGCCGCTGGGTCTAGTGAGATGGGGGCTTAAGGCATGAAATTGGTGATTCAACTTTTCGTCTCCCTCCCGAGCTGAAGTCAAGCGCCCATTTTTACACTCGGGTGGAGTAAGGAAAAAGTCACGTTAAGTGACTTTCCCAAGGGCACAACTTCTAGCCAGGATTCGAACTCATGACCCCCCGATCCCATATTCACTAGCTTCACCACTATGCCATTGAGACCATGAACATCTCCTGTACAACTGCTCACACGACATATTAATGCACTTTACTCAATGCTATCGTCGGATTTACCAGGATTTATCTCAATGGACTTGAATACTAGCTAGCAAATTTAAGTACATAATGACATGTGACAACCCCTGCATGGTATACATTGGGAAATATATCAAAGAATGTCTAGACGTTAGAAACTCCTCCAATGATTGTAAAATCCCATTGTCTTCCCATACTAATACACCAAATTGTATAAGATTGATTGATTTGCCTAATAGAATGTTATCTATGTACCTGTGGATGCCATACTTTGTACCTTGTACAATTGTTGTGCAATAAAGTTATCATTATCAAGAGTTTCATCTCCTCTATATAACTCTCGTTAATGTAAATAGGTAGGTAGCTATAACCACTTAATCAGCCATTGCCTTAGCCTCAAAAGCAGACTACGCCAGGGTAGCGTTTCAATACTGCTGCTTTCGTCAAAGCCTGCTTTGGAGGCTATCATTAGCATTGCCTAATGATTCCCTAGAGTTGTTCAAGTCTTTATCAATGCCAAGGACTAACACAAAATTGAGCATTTCCTTTTTGCGACATTCACAAAGCTTTAGGTTACCGGGCAACCAGTGTAGGTTACAGACTGTTCGATATACTGAATACCGTGATATCATTTAGTCTACAAAATCAAACACCCATTTTGCGAACACAAACTACGTGAACAGCTGGGACTAAAGTATCATGAGTCTACTTTACTTCCACTATTGACGGGAAGGTAAATTTGAGAGAACGGAAAAAATGAAAAACTCATAAATATTTTACAGTAATGTCCAAGATATCACAATAACGCCAACGTACGCACGCTCGACGCTACAATGGTTCTACAAAATAGTTCTGCAAAATATGTACTTAGGTCAGACTTACGTCAGTAGCATATTTCATTCTAGATTTAGCCCAAAGCAAAATAATGTTAAAATGTGAGAGATTTAAACGTGTTCTCTTCTGTGATAGGATCTATGATTTTGCAAAATAATTTGAAATAAAACGTTAGTAAAATGAATGGTTTCTAAGCCTTAATCTCGATCTTTCTGTCACTTTTTAGGTTTGAACATTCTGATAAACAACTTATTGTATTCATCCGGCCTATCGATTTGTCAAGAGTTAAGGCTATGTGACGTTGACCGTGTATGCTGCATGATTAAGAAACATTGCATGGTGCCGTTCCCTGTTAACATTCACCCCTATGCCACGAGGAAACAATTTTCCGTTGACTTTGCAGTAGTCCTAGCCTTAGGCTTGTATGGTCTTCAGGTTGACAAGGTCGCGTGCCATAGGAAAACGTTATGAAGAAACGGGAACAGTTCACCAAGCGTCCGGTGGGTTTACGTCCTTCTTATATGTTGTCTTACCTAGTTTAAGAGACCGTTTCCATGTTTGTATTGCGTATCTACAATTACTGTTAAACCACACGCCCGCGGGCTAGAAGAGAACGATTTCTGAGCCAGCAAAAAAATTGAAGAGGGCGTTTTTCTGTACCTGTCGTAAACAGATACGCATGTCATCGCAACGGGGGATTACGGTGACTAGAGGCATGTGTTGCGTTGCATCTAGGCATTAAGGCAATCGCGACCAGCTTTTGTGACCAACCGCATGCCCAGGAGGCTTTTATAAGAGATCAGGAGGTCGTTTTCGACTTATACATAGTGACGCCGTTTGGGCCAGAAGGCGGGACATATCTTACTGTCGCGAGGAGCCTTGCAAAGGTAGGTGTCTACGACAACGTTGTATCGTCCGTACATTCTTGTATTCTCTCCATCGGTATATACGTAGCTGTTTGCCGTATGCTCTCACAGCATTGTCGTAATGCACTATACTTCTTCACAATCTAGATTCGTGTGCTAGCTAGAGGTCGACTATTTCTAGCTTCCTCTGAGAAACATGTTTTAATTAGTCCCCTTGGTAGAACGTTTATTTGCCTCGGATTTTTCAGCCTTTAGGTCACGACTCTTAATGAAAAGTGTCCCCTTGTTATTTCCTGTGGTACGGTTGTACGCTATTTGAATTGGGGAGGGGTTGGGGATTTAGAAAAGTAAGCTTGGCAAAAGGACGTCAGCGTTGTTTGTAGGTGTGTTCAGGAACTAGAGCGCGTCGCATACTGCAGACGCCAAAACACATTGGTATTGTTACACCTATGTACGGTGTATCTACATGGTGTTAAGTGTCGTAGTACGCCTATAGAGAGGAATACAGCGTTTGTTGATGACTCGACCGGGAATTGTAAGGGTTTATTAACTAGATAAAAGAGAGCGGGTACTAATTTTAATGTCCCCTGGCCCATATCCAATATCCCCGAGAGACAGTTAGCTACTTATCGCTATGACGAGTCTGTTGTTGTCAGCAATCGAGCCAGCTTTTTATCTCTCTTGTTATAAACACAAGGGGTGTGCGTTTTGCATGAAGGAAATATAGGTCAGAAGGTGTTAAAGGAAACAAGGCTGGGAAGAATTATCGCTTTGCTGCTTTTCCTCACGCCCTCGCGGGTGACCTGTGACCATGTTAGTTCTGTGCGAATGTGTTGGACTGACAGGACCGCGCTACTGGTAAAACAGGTGGGCTAAACGGCCCCGGGTGTTACAGGCGAGGATTCCCGAATTTGTACTCGCCTCGGCAGGTCAGGACAAAAACAACGGAAAGACTCATTTTCCTCTCTCTTTCCTGCACACTCCAATTTGTGGCTTTACCTGGATTCGATGACAATACCCAGCCGTGGGATAACAAAAAAGGTAGGTGCTTGGGGCGTATTTGCACGATCTATTTGCCCAGCTTAATGGGTATGGTAAATGTCGTGGTTTATTTGGTAGGTAGGACACTCGTCTCTTCTTTGCAAGCATGTGTTTAAGTAGGGATTTTTGCACAGTCGCGAAAACGTTGGACGCAATCCTGTTGCTATAGTGTGTGTGTGTGAGGGGGGGGGGGGTATTGACACTTTGTACTGCAACCCCCTCCCACGGCGTTACCCCCCCCCTTCCTACCACGTAACTACCTTATTACGCACGCTGCTATCACTAATCCCCAAGCAGATACGGTGAGAGAAAAATCGTTCCTCGTTTGCAACTCTATTCCAAACGCCATACCCAACCTCCTAACATCTGCTTGGAGAGACGATCAGCATTCTCGCTTCTTTTTCTAACTACTTAGTCTTAACCGGTTTGGCAGTCAATAATTTAAGACATGTCTAGCGACGGAACAGCTGCAAAGGGCATATTTGTTGTCGCACTTCAAATGGGTGGCGCGACAGTGCACACATTCCCATTGACAGCATCGTCAATCACAACACATCACACTTCACGTCAAACCTCACCTCAAGCCTCTACCAATAAAACGTACAGCTTTGCATGGTTCATTGTATACCAGGTTTAGTGTCTTCCTAGTTCAAAACGGTTATGGTAGTACTACATACAGAAAACAGGTCCGTACGTTCTCTATACAAATGTTTTAACAAGCCAGTGGCCTCGTTAGAGCTTCTATAAGGTAGCGATTGAAGTGACACTCCATATGAAGTTGATCGTTTTTCAAAACGGAGATTTATATAAATATTCTCACAAGCCCGTGACCTCGTTAGAGCTATTATAAGGTAGTGATTGAAGGTCTGTCCATATGAAGTTGATCGTTTTTCAAAACGGAGAATTATACAAATAATCTAACAAGCCCATGACCTCATTACAGCTACTTTAAGGCAGCGAATGAAGGTCTGTCCATATCAAGTTGATCATTTTTCAAAACGGAGCTAAGCACCCAGATGTCACAACATTCCTCTAACTATGTGGATTAGTGCCAATAGTGCCGTAGGTGGGTCCCTTACTGTTTTTATCATTGTTAAGACAGACCATGTGTTATGTAAACGTAATCTCACCTTTCGACTTTCTGGCCGGCGCACAGCACTTATATATAAGCAGTAGTCAGCATGGTCCCTAAAACTGGTTCTTTTTTGCTTGTACATTCCGTTCAAAGATAAGCATAATGAAGCTGTTGATAGACAAGAAGGCGGTTCATGCAACGTGTATGTATACCACCGCGGTTGCTATGCAAAGATTTAACAATACCATCTTTCCATTATATATGTATACAATGGTTTTATTGAAGTAATCCTTGTCCAACAGCTTGCAGCAATACATGGCTGAATTGATGTACAGACATCACAACAGCTCTGTTCCACATTAATGATGCGGTACATACGTTAAAATTATGAAATACAAACACATTAAGATAGTCTAAGTGTAGCTTACGATATAATCTTAAGTTTGAAGCGATTAAAAACTATAAATGCACTTAAGCGTTCGCAGTACGGGTACTGAATAGGTTTCGCAGAAAGTTTACATGCGGGTGGCGCTCTCGTCTAGTAGAGCGAGGAATTTAACAGTCTGACAATATGTGGAATACTGCTTTTATGGAAGCGAACAGTTTTAGTCAAGATTGTGTCCAGGTTGTTGCATGTTCTGGTCTTGCGTCCGCTGATCTCTCCACGGGGCAAGGGGAGCCAGTCCCGGTAGGCGGTAGAGTTTAAAAGTCCGCATGCATCACAGAAAAAAGTGTATTAAAAGTAATATATAAGGAAGACGGGGGAGGCCATAAACTATCCGCAACTCTTGACACAGTCACCTGTTCTATTTGCATAACGTGACGTCATTGAAGTGGTGGATTGCTCATTCTTTCACAAAGACTCGTGCTGTGCTGTTCAAAATTTGGGTAAGTCCGGTTTTCCTGTTGTGTTGGGAATATAGCAGTTTATCCTGTGTTTAATGATTTTAATAGGGCTTGTATATTCAGTCAACAAAGCTGTTTACTTGACTTAGTTTTGTTTGTCAACAGGAGACCAACTTTTACGTCCTTGAGCACGTTTCTCAAACTGAGTAGACATTCCCAGGGATAAGCCTTTGCTCGATTCCCTTCTACTCTGCAAGTTTAAACACCATTATCTAGCTTAAATTTTTCCATTGGTCTATTTCTTTGGACAATGAATGTGTCATGCACGTCAAAACAGATGTCAAACTATCTGTATCTTAGAAAACGACCCTTTAAAGATGGTAGTTTAAAGAGGTTATAAAATGCCTCCTGATTTGCAAATCCTTAGGGCATTACCTTACCTTGTTGTAAACGCCAAACAAAACAAACCTCTTATCTTCACCAACAGGCACCAAATGTTGTAATAATATTGATTTTTTTCTTAGGCCTTGAAGATAGGCATAAATATTTTTGAACAGTTCATTGACTTGAACTGCTTTTCAAGTGAAAGATTTAGAGCTCTGACCTTGTTGTAAAATATAAATCTTCAAATAATAAATGACAGTTTTATTATCGTTGCTGTAATTCAGGACGTCTGTGAAACCTTACAGTGTAAAGCAGTCATAAATATACTTACTAAAATTTATAAGATGACACCAGTCATTCATATAGTTTTTCTGGTCGATAGCTGGAACACGTAATAGTACAACTTTGTAGTGAAATATATCTGTTCAGATACAAAATGTTAGTTTATAAGCGTTACTGTAATTCAGGGCATCTGTGAAACCCACTTACAGTGTAAAGTCATCATAAATATACTTACTAAAGTTTGTAAGATGACCCCAGTCATTTATATAGTTTATCCTGTCGATAGTATAACATTGTAGTAAAATACATCTGTTCCAATACAAAATGACAGTTTTATAAACGTTCCTTTCAATTAAGGACATCTGTGAAACCCACTTACAGTGTAAATTAGTCATAAATATACTTACTAAAGTTTGTAAGATGACCCCAGTCATTTATATAGTTTAGCCGGTCGATAGTATAACGTTGTAGTAAAATATATCTATTCAGATACAAAATGACAGTTTTATAAGCGTTCCTATAATTCAGGACATGTGACACCCACTTACAGTGAAACGTAGTCGTAAATACACTTAATAAAATTTGTAAGATGACCCCGGTCATTTATATAGTTTAGCCGGTCGATAGTTTAACGTTGTAGTAAAATATATCTATTCAGATACAAAATGACAGTTTTATAAGCGTTCCTATAATTCAGGACATGTGACACCCACTTACAGTGAAACGTAGTCGTAAATACACTTAATAAAATTTGTAAGATGACCCCGGTCATTTATATAGTTTAGCCGGTCGATAGATTGAGTAGTGTAATGTTGTAGTAAAATATATCTGTTCAGACACAAAATGACAATTTTATAAATGTGCTGTAATTCAGGACATCACTGAAACCCACTTACAGTGTAAAGCAGTCGTAAATATACTTACAAGTTTGTAAGATAACCCCATTCATTTACATAGTTTTACCGATCGATAGTATAACGTTGTGGTGAATATATCTATTCCGATACAAAATGACAGTTTTATTGCCGTTTACGTTTCTTTCAATTCAGGACTTCTGTGAAACCCATTTACAGTGTAAAGTAGTAATAAATATACTTAATAAAATTTGTAAGATGACCCCAGTCATTTATATAGTTTTACCGGTCAATAGTATAACGTTGCTGTAAAATATATCTGTTCAGATACAAAATGACAGTTTTATAAGCGTTCCTGTAATTCATGACATCTGTAAAACCCACTTACATTGTGACGCAGTCATAAATATACTTACTTAAATTTGTAAGATGACAACAGTCATTCATATAGTTTTTCTGGTCGATAGCTGGAACATGTAATAGTACAACGTTGTAGAAATATATCTGTTCAGATACAAAATGTTAGTTTATAAGCGTTACTGTAATTCAAGGCATCTGTGAAACCCACTTACAGTGTAAAGTCATCATAAATATACTTACTAAAGCTTGTAAGATGACCCCAGTCATTTATATAGTTTATCCTGTCGATAGTATAACGTTGTAGTAAAACATGTCTGTTCAGATACAAAATGATAGATTTATAAGCGTCCCTGTAACTAAGGGCATCTGTTAAACCCACTTACAGTGTTAAGTAGTCATAAATATACTAAAACTAAAATTTGTAAGATGACCCCAGTCATTTACATAGTTTTACCGATCGATAGTATAACGTTGTAGTGAAATATATCTATTAAGATACAAAATGACAGTTTTATTACCGTTAACGTTTCTTTCAATTCAGGATTTCTGTGAAACCCACTTACAGTGTAAAGTAGTCATAAATATACTTACTAAAGTTTGTAAGATGACCCCAGTCATTTATATAGTTTATCCTGTCGATAGTATAACGTTGTAGTAAAATATATCTGTTCAGATACAAAATGACAGTTTTATAAGCGTTACTGTAACTAAGGGCATCTGTGAAACCCACTTACAGTGTTAAGCAGTCATAGATATACTTACTTAATCTTTAAGATGACCCCAGTCATTTACATAGTTTTATCGATCGATAGTATAACGTTGTGGTGAAATACATCTGTTCAGATACAAAATGACAGTTTTATAAGCGTAACTGTAACTAAGGACATCTGTGAAACCCACTTACAGTGTTAAGCAGTCATAAATATACTTACTTCATTAATTTGTAAGATGACCCCAGTCATTTACATAGTTTTACCGATTGATAGTATGTCGTTGTGGTGAATATATCTATTCAGATACAAAATGACAGTTAAATTACAGTTTACGTGTCTTTCAATTCAGGACTTCTGTGAAACCCATTTACAGTGTAAAGTAGTCATAAATATACTTACTAAAATTTTTAAGATGACCCCAGTCATTTATATAGTTTTACCGGTCGATAGTATAACGTTGCTGTAAAATATATCTGTTCGGATACAAAATGACAGTTTTATTAGCGTTGCTGTAATTTATGACATCTGTAAAACCCACTTACATTGTGACGCAGTCATAAATATACTTACTAAAATTTGTAAGATGACAACAGTCATTCATATAATTTTTCTGATCGATAGCTGGAGCACGTAATAGTATAACGTTGTAGTAAAATATAGCTTTTCAGATACAAAATGACATTTGTTAGCGTTTCCATAATTCAGGACAACTGTAAAACCCACTTACAGTGTAAGGCAGTCTTAAATCTACTTAATAAAGTTTGTAAGATGACAGCAGCCTTTAACATAGTCTTGCAGATCGATAATAATGGTAGCCGGTAATAGTTTAATGTTGCTGTGACTATCACAATTTGTTATTTAGCATATTGTGATGTGCGTTGCTATGCTTTATGTTTTAGTATGATACGATAAATTATGCCGCCTTGTTCTTCGTTTCTGAAATACACGCATCAGGTACAATGTTAAACTACATGATACGGTTTTTCTTATAACCTTATTCTAAGAATCAGAACCGTAAAAGAAATGTTATTAAAAAACACATAAGATTTCTAGTTACTAGTATCAAAATTATACAATTATTATAGTTTTAAAGGTCCTCAACTGGCCATAGCGATAAGGCAACAAATGACGCAACTCCCTGGAGGTTTTGAATACAAAAGACGCAAAGCATGTTGTCCAACACGAGTTACACTATTAGTTTCGTAATTACAGGAAAGTGCCCTAGGCGCATTCAGGGGGGTGCCTCTTTTATCTAATTATGAAAGAAATGCTTTTGTATACTTTCTTAACGATTAGATTGCTATCAGAAACATCGATCACTATCGATCAATAAATTGAGACAAATGTTGGACTTTATATTAATGACCGAATTAAAACAACACACCGGCGGCTGTGATGTATAAAGGATTGATAATGTCGAGGCCACACCACTTGATTGTATTTCAATAGCCTGGTTTCCAGACCATGCTATTTGAACAAGTAGGGCAACGCTCGAAAATAAATCATAGCAAGCAAAAACGTCTAGGTCTTTCGGACGAGTATCTTTCTTTGCAGATATCATACATAATTTTGCCGGTTTTAACTGCACAGGAGCGACTATATAGATACAGTTACCTCTTTTTGCTATACTGTACTATACTATACTATACTATACTATACTATACTATACTATACTAAACAAGATATATCAAAACCGGGAGCTCCGCTGCAGTACCACAGCAAGTTGGTCGGGGGCCCAAAATCTAATCATTTCGAGCCCACCTACCAAATATGAAGACAATCCATTCAGGCATTCTAGAGTTATTGTGTTGACAAACACATACACATGAACGCTGTGCAAAACATAACCTCCTCGGCGAAGGTAATCATAATGCTATATCGTACTTCACTACTATACTATACTATACTATACTATACTATACTATACTATATTGTACTGTATTATACTATACTATACTATACTGTACTGTATAGTACTGTACTATCCTATACTGTATTATGCTGAGTATTCTATATATTTTCTACCTATTGATACACATGATGCATCTGTATAGCCAGTACTGGTATAACCGCCATTCGGCGTAACACACCAGCTTTGCAGGCACGCGGCGCGACAGCAGCTGATTACATTACACCGAACCACATTACCTGTCACCTCTAACACCTATATATTGTAAAAGGTCAAGCAGGTCAAATTCGGTACTATACTGTGCTATATTGCTTACGATACTACACTATATACTTTGACCTCTAAACGTGTACTTTATATGCCTCATTGGTATGCCTTCATTGAAGTTTTAAGATCAATAACTTCACAGTAGATGTATTTTCATCACTACACCTCATCAGAGGAAAAAGCAAACGACTAGAGAAAGTCTATTGGACAGATAAAACGATATCTGCATGTTGTGTCTTCCTGCATTCATGCAAAATTCCATTTCTCAAGTAATGGTGGTTTGCACTGTGAGAATTTGGCTGCATGCCTCGCTTGATAGCGTCGATAAATGTTCTTGAATGATCGTTTTCAGGGTGTTAGATGTATTTTCACTAGAAAAAGCAAACTGGTAGAGAAAAGTCTATTGGACAGATAAAGTGATTTCTGCTTTTCATATCTTCCTACATTCCTTCAAAAGTCCATTTCTCATGGTTATGGTGGTTTGCACTGTGAGCATTTGGCTGCATGCCTCGCTTGATAGCGTCGATAAATTTTCTTAAATAATGGTTTTCGGGGTCATTTCTTGCATGCCAGCCCTTCTATATTCGAGGCAGTCTGTTCGCTTGGTTTGGTACTTGACGAAAACGGAGTGGTTCGGCTTGACACACTTTAAGGACCGCTAGCTTATAGATGTGATTCCTGTTGAACACCATATGGGTGTAGTGTTAAATGTTAGCCATGGTGTGTTGACAAGATGGGCCATGGAGAATACTAGCATGGTATTTTACTGTAGTAGAGACGGGGGGCGCCACAAACTTACTGCTCACCGAGTCACGTGCTCATTCCTTTACAAAGGCTGGCGCTGTTCAGTTGGAACCTTTTAGCAAGTAACATTTTCTTTTGTTATGTAAATTACAGTTTAACCTTGCTCCAGGCATTGTAATTTGTTTGTTTACATCGTAAAATCTCACATTTCTTTTGTGTTGAAATTTACGGTTCAAACCTTGCTTCAGGCATTGTAATTTGTTTGTTTACATCGTAAAATCACACCTGTCTGTTGTGTTGGATATTACTGTTTTAACTCTGCTTCAGGCATTGTATTTTCTTTGCCTTCATCGTTAAATACCGCTTTTCCCTTGTGTTGGAAATTATACTTAAATCCTGCTTCGTATTTTGTTTGTATTGATAAGATTGGAATGATTAGAGGGTACGTAGCAGTTACTCAACTAAATAAATTGTTATACAGCTGCTTGCGTGACTAATATCTTGCATATCTTATTACCTGGATGTCCAATGTTCATAAACGTACTGGAATGATTGGTTTGATCCATTCACACACATAAAGGAGTGCACAACTTATATAAGTTCTTAAAGGCAACCCAGGCAATATTAGGGACCAAGACTCAGATTTTGAAAGTCAATTCATTCAGTCATTACTATACATGATTAGTTCACACAACACTGTCACAATGTATAGTGACGTCTATGATGCAAAAATATGACTTCGTTGTAATGTGAGAAATCGTCGCCGGGGTTTTTGTAGGCTAGCAAAACTAAAGGGATCATTGCATGGCATGTTTTTGCACGGTTTTGAAATGCTCAAAGTATGAAGTTATTACACAAATGTCAATACAATAGAGATTTCAGCATTTTTTTCATTTCCGTTTTTCGGTCCCTAATATTGCTTAGGTTGCCATTAACGTCTTCAAGGTTGGACCCTCTTTGAACGCGGGACCTCCGACTTACGTCCCATCCGAAGGACGGAAACCCTTACCATCTATGGCATCATTTCCGTGTCAAAATTACGTACGTAAAAAACGTCACGTTTTGGCGTTTATACGTGACGTATTGGGGGTCAATACGTCACGTATGAAAGGCCTACGTCACGTATGCCGGAACGTACGGATACGTGACATACATATGGTTTTGCAATTTCCGTGTCAAAATTACCTACATAAAAAAAACGTACGATTTCTCGTCCAAACGTCACGTATAACAGGTCATACGTCACATAAGGCATATACGTCACGTACTAAACGTGACATACATATGTCGTGGCATTTTTAGATCAAAATATCGTATCTACGTAGACGTCACGTTTTGTGGTTATACGTTACGCACATAAATGGGTTATGTTAACGTAACGTTAACGTTAACGTAACGCATGTAGGCCCTTCAAGTTATTATAACAAACAACGTTAACATATAACGTAGTCGTAGTTATCATAACGCATTACGTTAACGTAACATAGTCATTTACGTTATCATAACGCAGAGCGCTAACGTAACGTACACTAGAGTGAACCTCTATAATAGGCGTGTTCTGTTTACGTCATTGGTTTATGTTGTGTATAACGTCTACGATAGACGCGTTCTGGTGACGTCATCAGTTTATGTTATGTACAACGTGTATGATAGACTTGTTCTTGTGACGTCATCAGTCTATGTTTTGTAAAAGCCGCAGCACACAATGTATTAGTGTGGGTACAAAGTAGTACCAAGGAGGTTTTCTATATAAAACCTCCTTGGTAGTACGGACACAATTTTTGATGCCTGGCTAGAATATCCTATGTGAGCATTAGCCAGATTTAAACTGTGCCGTGGGATATACTGTCTGAATTGATTAATTGAATTGTGAACCATTCTGTTCGTGTATATTCGAAAGTGCGCCATACTACGCGTCAACCCGTTCATTGAGTGAACTCAACAGATAGGCGATGCTCTTGTCGACTGTCCGCATCAAATCGTCGTCCAAATTCCCGAAGGTCGCGTACAGTATTCCTATCCTCTGCCTCGTATTCGCTCAGACTTGACCACAAGCCCTTTGCGAAATCCTTCGAGCGGCTCTTGAAATGTAAATCCTCCAGGGAACGGGGAACTTTCTAGTCCCGGCGCAGAGAATCGTAGTGGACCTCGGAGCGTGCACGTCCGACCCGACACTTGCCAACGCCATGAGGTCCCTTGTGTCCCTTCACGGGTAGAGTACAAGCACGACTGTGAGTACTTGGAACCTGCCATGATCCTAGCGCGATGCCGGAAGCGGTGACCTTGAAGGACGAAGACAAACACGAGCTGGAAAAACTTGAAATTTTAGAGAGAACGGACAGCTGTGGCCGGTACGCGCCCTGTGATCGCCGAGTGACTGTCGGCGGAAGTGGTCTGAGCGGAGATGCAGACGGGTCTGGGGGGGACACGTGCTCAGGACCCGTATGTCGGGGGCGGAGCTTGACCACGGAGACGCCAGACTACGCGTCAACCCTTCCATGGTGATCAGCCATTGGTTGGAAATCAAGGTGGTCGTGAGCTCGCTGCTTGTGTGGATTACCGCCCAGCGGGCCGGGTGACAGTTTACAGTTCACCATACTTTCTGTAAAGACGCATTGCATTATCAGAATATGAATTTACATGAATGTTATAGCCGACTATGTCACTTGATGGATAAAATATGGGGAAGTATAGTAGAGCATTTGTCATCGATTGTGTAACTATTGTGACATTCGTCCCATTCTCATCCATTTGAAACCTGAAATTGTTGTCTGGCCTTGTTTGGATCTGAAATGTTTAGATTTATGTGGGTTAGGATATGGAGGGATCACTATGTACTTCTGTGGAATACTGCCATACGGAAGTAATGTTTTGGTCTGTATATTACAATGTAAAAGCAGTGATGGGCGATGGTTTTAATCCCATATATGACCGCGGCTACAAGTACCCGCGAGAACTAACAGACACAATAGCTGCCCGTACATCGATTGTACTCGAAGATTCCCTCTCATGAACTTTCCAAGCCCCTTTGTGTCGATTTTGTAGACACTCTGGCAGATCACACAACAAGGTGGTCTTTATACAACCATCATACAATCACACCTTTTTGTCTCCAATTGGCTTATCACAATACAAACTAATGCACCTGGTGGTAGGGAGAGCGGCAAAAAAAAAACCCGGGACATTTGATATAAAGGTCACTATCTTCTACTCTCCAAGCAGAGGTTAGTGGGGCAGATCGTCACCGTTTTATCATATGCCCCGTGGTTTTAGTTTGGATGGGGCTAGCGGACAGAAAACGGGGCATATATTATGATAAAACGGTGACGAGCTGCCTCACAAACCTCTGCTTGGAGAGTAGTAAGGGACAATTAGAGAACCCCGCGGCCGTCGCTCAGAAAAAAAAGATCTTTCATTGCCTCCATTGCAGACTCCGTCCGGCCAAGGAGGTTGGTGAGGTTGTTTACTTTCAAGTTAAAGCTTTACTATTACATTTTTTTGTTATTGCTGGCCTTCTCGGTCTTCCCGGACAGCAATAAGAAGAAGAAAAATGTAATGGTAAAGCTTTAACTTAACAAAGAAAACAGCCGTAAGAGTCTGAAATGGAGGCTAGATCTTTCAACCAATATCGATCTTCTAGGAGCTCTTCACATCTGCTTTGAAGCCCAAGCATCTGCTTGGATCACAAATATCTGATGGATCCCAAACATCTGCTTGGAGCCACTACCATGTGCTTTTCTAGATAATTTTCCATTGCTCCCAAGCAGATCTATAGGTCCCAATATCTGCTTTGAGTCCCAACATCTGCTTTAAGCCTCTATATCTGGTCGGAGCTCCAAACACCCAATGGAGCAGAACGAGAAAGGCACAAGCCTCACTCAGAGTGCCAGCCCTTTTTAGCTTTCCACGTCCGCTCGCCACGACCCGCTACCTGGCTGAAAAAAAGAGCTGACACTCAGCAAGGCACTCAGGCTAGAAAGGCATATCTATATATAGAAAGCACATGTTAGTGGCTCCAAGTATATGTTTGAGCTCCAAGCAGACCCTATCTCCATAGCCGACCCCCTTCATACAGCTGACTCTATTTGGCCAATTTCTACTATTTTCCCAGCGACCCGACTGATAGAGAAACTTTTATTGTGAGAATATTTACAAGGCTCAACCATAAAACCTCCTTGGCTCAACCAAGGCGCGAACCTCCCACTGGGACGTGCGCGGGTGACTGGGTTTGTGCCAGAAATCGGTCATAAAAAGATTAGTAACTCGGACATTCGTACGGCTGTTAACATTACCACGCGCGAGGAGGGGAGGCGACAATACAAAAGGTCACTATTGAATAGAAATATTCCGCCCTGTTTGTTATCGCAGATCTTATAATTAGGTTGCAAAACATACTTCTTCTTCCAGTTTGATACGGTCTTCGCAACATATAGATCTGCTTGGAGATTATGGCACATCTATGATCTAGAAAAGAACATGTTCCAAGCAGATGTTTGGGCTCCAAGCAGATGTTTGGGCTCCAAGCAGATGTTTGGGATCCAAGCAGATCGTTGGGATCAAAGCAGATGTTTGGGATCCAAGCAGATGCAGAGAGCTCCAAGGAGATCGATATTGGGTGAAAGATTTAGCCTCCATTGAAGACTCCTTCCGGCTATTTTCTTTTTCAAGTTTTACTATTACATTTTTCTTGTTGCTGTCCGGGATTAGGACCGGAAGGCCAACAATAAGAAAAAAATGTAATGATAAAGCTATAACATGAAAAAGAAAACAGCCGGAAGGAGTCTGCAATATAGGCTATGAAATATATTTTTTCTGAGTGACGGCCGGGCTTCTTTGACTGTCTCTTACTAATCTCCAAGCAAAAGTTTGTGGGGGAGATTGTGACCTTTTTATGAGTATGTACCTCTGTGGAATGATATACGGTGCCTGGTCTCCCAGGGTAGGGAGTTTTGTATACGAGTACAATCTCTGCTGATCTATAAATGCTGGCACACGGAAGTAATGTTTTTGTTCGTAACGGGCGGCGGTATCAACTCCCCTGTACTTTTATAACAGGCTCTACGAGCCCTTGCGGGTCGCTGGGAAAAGAGTAGAAATTAAATAGAGTCAATTATATGAAGGGAGTCGGCTACGGCCTATTGGACCCTCTCTCCATGATAGCGGACTCCATTCATACAATTGACTCTATTTGGCCAATTTCTACTATTTTCCCAGCGACCCGCAGAGACTGGTAGAGGCTAATAGACGGGTACACAGTATTCCAGGATCTGCGGCACCGAACGTCTTAAGTCTCCGGAGCATAAACATAAATTTGTTGGCCTTCTTGGTAAACTCGCAGACTTGTTTGTCCCATTTCAGATTAGACTGAAACCAGATTCCCAACACTTTACTTGGCAGCGATCACTGCCAGAAGGGATCAGAAGGGGTTTGCCCCCGAGAGTTATGGGTGGAGGGGGAGGTGGGCTCTTCATAAGACATAGTCAGCACCATACATTTCTTAGGGGTTTAAAGTTGCGCAGTGTTGGACCATACTTCAGGTGAATCCACTTGATCATAAAGGTATGACTGTTTGCGCACATTTCTGTTTTCTCCGAGTGTTAAATCGTCCACATATTTCCATCGATCGGCTAGACACTCTGACAGACCACACATGGTGGTCTTTTTACAATCTTCCTGTCATAAAACATCAGAGAGCCACACCTCTTTGTCTCCAGTAAATATCACAAACTTGCACCTGGTGGGGAGAGCGGGCAAAAAAACGGGGCATTTGATAAAAAGGTCACAAACTCTCCACCAGCCTATGTTTGCAGAGTAGTATGCTAAGAGAAGCCCGGCCGTAACTTTCATAGCCTCCATTGCAGACTCCTTCCGGCTGTTTTCTTTGTCAGGTTATAGCTTTACTATAACATTTTTTTTCTTCTTATTGTTGGCCTTCCCGGTCCTAATCCCGGACAGCAACAAGAAAAATGTAATAGTAAAACTTGAAAAAGAAAATAGCCGGAAGGAGTCTTCAATGGAGGCTTAATCTTTCACCCAATATCGATCTCCTTGGAGCTCTCTGCATCTGCTTGGATCCCAAACATCTGCTTTGATCCCAACTATCTGCTTGGATCCCAAACATCTGCTTGGAGCCCAAACATCTGCTTGGAGCCCAAACATCTGCTTGGAATATGTTCTTTTCTAGATCATAGATGTGCCATAATCTCCAAGCAGATCTATATGTTGCGAAGACCGTATCAAACTGGAAGAAGAAGTATGTTTTGCAACCTAATTATAAGATCTGCGATAACAAACAGGGCGGAATATTTCTATTCAATAGTGACCTTTTGTATTGTCGCCTCCCCTCCTCGCGCGTGGTAATGTTAACAGCCGTACGAATGTCCGAGTTACTAATCTTTTTATGACCGATTTCTGGCACAAACCCAGTCACCCGCGCACGTCCCAGTGGGAGGTTCGCGCCTTGGTTGAGCCAAGGAGGTTTTATGGTTGAGCCTTGTAAATGTTCTCACAATAAAAGTTTCTCTATCAGTCGGGTCGCTGGGAAAATAGTAGAAATTGGCCAAATAGAGTCAGCTGTATGAAGGGGGTCGGCTATGGAGATAGGGTCTGCTTGGAGCTCAAACATATACTTGGAGCCACTAACATGTGCTTTCTATATATAGATATGCCTTTCTAGCCTGAGTGCTTGCTCCTTGCTGAGTGTCAGCTCTTTTTTTCCAGCCAGGTGGCGGGTCGTGGCGAGCGGACGTGGAAAGCTAAAAAGGGCTGGCGCTCTGAGTGAGGCTTGTGCCTTTCTCGTTCTGCTCAATTAGGTGTTTGGAGCTCCGACCAGATGTAGAGGCTTAAAGCAGATGTTGGGACTCAAAGCAGATATTGGGACCTATAGATCTGCTTGGGAGCAATGGAAAATTATCTAGAAAAGCACATGGTAGTGGCTCCAAGCAGATGTTTGGGATCCATCAGATATTTGTGATCCAAGCAGATGCTTGGGCTTCAAAGCAGATGTGAAGAGCTCCTAGAAGATCGATATTGGTTGAAAGATCTAGCCTCCATTTCAGACTCTTACGGCTGTTTTCTTTGTTAAGTTAAAGCTTTACCATTACATTTTTCTTCTTCTTATTGCTGTCCGGGAAGACCGAGAAGGCCAGCAATAACAAAAAAATGTAATAGTAAAGCTTTAACTTGAAAGTAAACAACCTCACCAACCTCCTTGGCCGGACGGAGTCTGCAATGGAGGCAATGAAAGATCTTTTTTTTCTGAGCGACGGCCGCGGGGTTCTCTAATTGTCCCTTACTACTCTCCAAGCAGAGGTTTGTGAGGCAGCTCGTCACCGTTTTATCATAATATATGCCCCGTTTTCTGTCCGCTAGCCCCATCCAAACTAAAACCACGGGGCATATGATAAAACGGTGACGATCTGCCCCACTAACCTCTGCTTGGAGAGTAGAAGATAGTGACCTTTATATCAAATGTCCCGGTTTTTTTTTTGCCGCTCTCCCTACCACCAGGTGCATTAGTTTGTATTGTGATAAGCCAATTGGAGACAAAAAGGTGTGATTGTATGATGGTTGTATAAAGACCACCTTGTTGTGTGATCTGCCAGAGTGTCTACAAAATCGACACAAAGGGGCTTGGAAAGTTCATGAGAGGGAATCTTCGAGTACAATCGATGTACGGGCAGCTATTGTGTCTGTTAGTTCTCGCGGGTACTTGTAGCCGCGGTCATATATGGGATTAAAACCATCGCCCGTCACTGCTTTTACATTGTAATATACAGACCAAAACATTACTTCCGTATGGCAGTATTCCACAGAAGTACATAGTGATCCCTCCATATCCTAACCCACATAAATCTAAACATTTCAGATCCAAACAAGGCCAGACAACAATTTCAGGTTTCAAATGGATGAGAATGGGACGAATGTCACAATAGTTACACAATCGATGACAAATGCTCTACTATACTTCCCCATATTTTATCCATCAAGTGACATAGTCGGCTATAACATTCATGTAAATTCATATTCTGATAATGCAATGCGTCTTTACAGAAAGTATGGTGAACTGTAAACTGTCACCCGGCCCGCTGGGCGGTAATCCACACAAGCAGCGAGCTCACGACCACCTTGATTTCCAACCAATGGCTGATCACCATGGAAGGGTTGACGCGTAGTCTGGCGTCTCCGTGGTCAAGCTCCGCCCCCGACATACGGGTCCTGAGCACGTGTCCCCCCCAGACCCGTCTGCATCTCCGCTCAGACCACTTCCGCCGACAGTCACTCGGCGATCACAGGGCGCGTACCGGCCACAGCTGTCCGTTCTCTCTAAAATTTCAAGTTTTTCCAGCTCGTGTTCGTCTTCGTCCTTCAAGGTCACCGCTTCCGGCATCGCGCTAGGATCATGGCAGGTTCCAAGTACTCACAGTCGTGCTTGTACTCTACCCGTGAAGGGACACAAGGGACCTCATGGCGTTGGCAAGTGTCGGGTCGGACGTGCACGCTCCGAGGTCCACTACGATTCTCTGCGCCGGGACTAGAAAGTTCCCCGTTCCCTGGAGGATTTACATTTCAAGAGCCGCTCGAAGGATTTCGCAAAGGGCTTGTGGTCAAGTCTGAGCGAATACGAGGCAGAGGATACGAATACTGTACGCGACCTTCGGGAATTTGGACGACGATTTGATGCGGACAGTCGACAAGAGCATCGCCTATCTGTTGAGTTCACTCAATGAACGGGTTGACGCGTAGTATGGCGCACTTTCGAATATACACGAACAGAATGGTTCACAATTCAATTAATCAATTCAGACAGTATATCCCACGGCACAGTTTAAATCTGGCTAATGCTCACATAGGATATTCTAGCCAGGCATCAAAAATTGTGTCCGTACTACCAAGGAGGTTTTATATAGAAAACCTCCTTGGTACTACTTTGTACCCACACTAATACATTGTGTGCGGCGGCTTTTACAAAACATAGACTGATGACGTCACAAGAACAAGTCTATCATACACGTTGTACATAACATAAACTGATGACGTCACCAGAACGCGTCTATCGTAGACGTTATACACAACATAAACCAATGACGTAAACAGAACACGCCTATTATAAAGGTTCACTCTAGTGTACGTTACGTTAGCGCTCTGCGTTATGATAACGTAAATGACTATGTTACGTTAACGTAATGCGTTATGATAACTACGACTACGTTATATGTTAACGTTGTTTGTTATAATAACTTGAAGGGCCTACATGCGTTACGTTAACGTTAACGTTACGTTAACATAACCCATTTATGTGCGTAACGTATAACCACAAAACGTGACGTCTACGTAGATACGATATTTTGATCTAAAAATGCCACGACATATGTATGTCACGTTTAGTACGTGACGTATATGCCTTATGTGACGTATGACCTGTTATACGTGACGTTTGGACGAGAAATCGTACGTTTTTTTATGTAGGTAATTTTGACACGGAAATTGCAAAACCATATGTATGTCACGTATCCGTACGTTCCGGCATACGTGACGTAGGCCTTTCATACGTGACTTATTGACCCCCAATACGTCACGTATAAACGCCAAAACGTGACGTTTTTTACGTACGTAATTTTGACACGGAAATGATGCCATATACCATCAGCATGCAACTCGGGTAAGCGACAATGTCCCAGATTCCAGATAGGTTCATTCACCCCTAAGCGGCGTGCACGAAATTGCAATGGCTCAATAGAAGCCCCCTTCCAAAATTTAACTTGCGATTCATGCCCAGCAAAAGCTATCAAATATATGAATCGATGTTTAAACGCAATTTTGTGAGATCCGTTAAATTAGTCGCATTGTCGGGGATATCGAATCGATTATAAAACTGCGCTTTTGGGCACATAATCACCAAACTTGATCGGAAATGAAATTGCATGCGGTGTTCAGTGTAGATTGGAATAACCCAAAGGCTTTACGGAAATATTGGACGATCAAGCTTTGATAGACAAAGCCACCCTGCCGCGCATGATAAATTTCGTGCAATCATGTCAAAGACACCCGTTAAAAGTAGCTCAAGGTTTCATTGAAGGCAAACCTTCTTGAGACACTAAAACCTTACGAAACAGCATCCAAGCTTCTAAAGACGTCATTCCTTGTTAATATGAACATAGAAATAATCCAAAGATTCAACTTATAAATACGCAAGCAGCGCACCTCTATCATTCCTACTGGTTAGCAATGCAAATAGCTGAATGAGTCAAACACGTGAGTATCACGTGATAAACCAACCAAATTGCTGGATGATCCTAAGTCGATCACGTGACTGCCACGTGATGAACCCAAGTACAGGGTAACTTGAAGTCAACATTCAAGGACATCCTTGAAGAAGTTCAATGAACCCATACACCTGTTCGTGACAGTTTAAGGTCAGAGAGGGGGTAATTAAAGAATCCGGTCGCATTTCACAGAACTGCCTGCACATAGAAAAACTGCCAAAGTAATTCAAAGGTGAAATTCCGGGCACGGTTGTGGTTGTGAATTGCTTGTTACCTGACACATCACAGTGAAAGTTAGGAATGTGCGAATCGTTGATAAGCTTGCAGTTTACAAAGGGGTAACGTCACAGTCATATTTCTTACACAAGAGTGATGATGAACTTCAACCGTGAGAGAATCCCACGTCACTTCTTTTGGGCATATGTTACGTGATACACATAGTTTACATACGTCATGCAAGGCACACCACATTTCGTCCTTATTGTCAAGTCGATGTCTGACAGTCTTTGTGTTTGTAGTCATATATTTAGAATGGTGCCATTTTAAAAAATGTTTGTTTTTTTCTCTCTTCTTTTTTTTCTATTTTTCCTTTGTTATTTTAACTGCACGGTTCATCTGAACTAAAACAAAGCGACGCCTTACATCTGCTTGGAGTAGATCTGGCTGTAATGTGAAGGACTCTGTTTCCTATGAGGAATCGGGGACTACAATGGGAATAAAGATAATTTCGTGCTTAAGATGATTAAGCCTCTAGACAGACATTAACATCGTTGACTACAAAGAGATACATATCAGATTCCATGCTAATTTTAATAGGGACATCTGTTAAAATGTGCGGGAATCAAAGCAGTAAAATTGATATTATCTCATCTATGCAAGATCACAATTGATTGCATAAATCACAACTAAATCTAGACATTGTTATAAGGGACACAGGCATCATAATGCTTTTTATGTAGTTTGCATGTCGTATCAGTTTACGTTTTACAAATGTATGTCTAGGAAGATTAGCTGCTTGCGAATTTTGCAAATGTTGGCTATTGGACGTAACAAAATATACAAGTATCCAAGAGGCTGACAAAATCAGGCGAATTATGGGTCTAATTTCAGATATTACCGTTGCTTTTACGACCAAATTCAAATCAAAAACGTAGGCGTCGTTTCCATTGATATAGTCATAAAAGTTTATCACATATCAAGCAGATTATTGGTCCAATGAATCCTCCAAGAAAAATAACCATTTGAAGTTGTTATGCAGATATAATTGCTAATAGCATTGATGGCGATACCTATGTTATTCATGAGTTGTGATGATGTTAAGTTGGACAATATCAAGCAATTGCAAGTTATCATTCTAAATCAGCCTTGATAGCTTGTTTTGAGCGCATTATACTTCATACTTGCTTAAGCTAGATCTAACGTTGATAAATGGGTCTGAATATCAACGCCTTCGGGGATATTCCATTAGAGAATTTTATGGAGGGGTGCAAGCATGATGTAGCTTCACCCACCAAAAAAATAAATCAAAATCGAACAAGTGCGACAATCAACTAAGCATCGGGCCTTAGCAAATGATTAATCAATTATCTGCAATCCATAAAAATTACGATTACTTGAAGCTTAGAAGAGTTGATATATAAACAATGGCCCATAAAATTACTACCGTAACAATAAACACTTGCTTATTGCAATAGACCATAAACGTTTGACAATAAACGGGTAATATATCACCGTAGACTATAGCGTTATCACAATACACCATAAGCCTAAGGAAATAAACAGAGATAATAGAGTGACTAATACCCTTGTCACTATAGACAGAGTAATCAAGACAAGTCGTAAACTAACCACGGCGTTCAATAAAACAACCGCAAGCGATAAGCAATGATGAAACGGTAAAGGCCCCGTAGCATTTTTGAGGCCATGGGTTGTAAATCAACTGTGCCTAGGCACGGTATTGGAAAGCGTAGCCTATCTCTTTCCTTCCACCGCCTTTTACCTTCACAACTTAAGCCGGTTAAGCCCCCCCTCTCACTGGACTCGCGGCACTCAGCGAATTTCATCGACAAAAACTCATCTTTTTAAGCTTTGTGTGTTTTCATCCGTGAATAGTTTCATCAGGTTGGTAAGTCACTGAATAAAAAGACTCTTTTTACCCAACCAAGAGATTTATTCCACCGACGTTTCTGTGACCATCTGTCACCTTCTTCAAGGCAATTCTGACTGGTTCACATAGCAATGCAGCACAGGTGTTGCCGCCCGTTTGTGTGTTTTGTTGTCTTTTTGGTCATACTTGTACGTTTTGAATGATATTCCCATTATAAAGTCAATGGTAACACAAATCCAGTTTAGGACGCAGTGACGCCGCCAGCGTGCCGCGGGTCCGGTGAGAGGGGGGCTTTAGCCATTTTTACACCAGGGCGGAATGAGGAAAGGCGTGTAACGTGTCTTTCCCAAGGACACAATGTCTAGTCAGGTATGACAGGAATCGAACTCATGACCTTATGATCCCATGTCTGCTAGCCTAACTACCAGGCAGTAGACACCGGATGTCCGAAGCTTCAGCCCTTCACTTAACTCGGCCCATGGCTAATCCGATCAACTCGGCTCAACACCCTAAACCTAACCCTAATCCTATACATATACTAATCCATCACAAGGGCTCAAAAATCACCACGAAACACATTTCATATTCACCAGGATAACCATGGCAAGCGTCTAAAAGGAAAAGGTCGAGGTCAACAAAATAACTTCTTTGACATGATATCGATATCAAATATAGGGCGTCGATCCCCTAGTTTTATACACGCTTTTAAAAATATACGAAATATTAGAAATGATGCTGATGTGTATATCTTACTTATAGCATGGTTCATGTTTATTTATTCTTCTTTGTGCAAACAGTATATAAAGATGTACTTGTCATTGATGGCAACCATCTGTTCCATGTTCGTTATCACCACTGCGACAGCTGTCTTATAATGGACTTAATCACAGATAACGGGGCATTTTGGTTATCTTCTTGGTAAAGTTGTGCTTGCAGTAGGTGTGAATAACATCGATATAAACGTACCGAGCTGTCGTAGATAATCTTGCGGTCATTTATCTCTGACAGAGATTTGGGTTGTGATAGCCGTAGGAAAACAGTTTATCATGTAGATCTGGTAACGCCCCAGCCATCCTTGGTATTTGTATAATTACTAGTGTACAGACGCCAAAGGGGTGTCGCATACAGCTACTGTGCGAGGACAGGTAACACATGGCAGCTTAGGCCAGCGTTCTTGCAGATCTAACGTCTTTGAGACGTTGGTATTAGCGCTAAGACGTGGAGAAGAGCTGTGATAGGGACGCTCATTGACGTATTGTCGCAGGGGAACGGCCCGAATGACCTGACTCGCGAGAAGCGTCACACTGCGGACTTGGGGATATCTGCATCGCATCGTACAAACATTGCAGGTACATTTGCGTGGTTCCTAGAGAGTAAAGCTATAGATATTACGTCTTCTCCGTACTTGTATGTCTGACATTTAAATTGAAGGCTGTACTATAAAATCGCTGATACGAACGCGGAGAAATTCGAGCTGTGAACCCATTTGCCCCGTAAGACCCCATTCGCAACACTTCAAGTAGTAAATCCCTACGGGGTCGTTTGCCGGCATTGCTTTCTTATCTCCTCTACGCAGGTAGCATAATTTTCACCTAGCTAGACTTACGAAAGTACAAGTCTTAAGAAGGAAGGTCGAGGATGTTTCCGATGTTCTTTAAGAAAGCTATCCCGCTCTATAATAGTTGGCTTACATTCAATCCATGCTACTAAATCAGATTCTATAGATGGATTGAAGGATACATTGAACAGTTCAGTAGTTGTACATGTACTGCTTAAACGTAAATGCCATGTTAGTTTCAAACGGTTAGAGTTCGAAATGCACAGCTAAGCGACAGTGTTGTTATTTGACCTCCCCTAAGCCAAGCCTTCGTCTAAGACTTTGTTTAGAGTGACCAAGGAATTTTACCATCGGTACTATAGTTCCCCAACCTTGTAATAAAGAACTTGGACGCTGTATCTTAAATACATTCCAAGAACTCTTGAATCTTGCGGAATTTTAGCCATTCAGTGTAACACAACGATAGGAAAAGGTAACATATAATTATAGGGAGTTAACGTTGTTTTTGGCTGGAACACAAACCTGCGCCTCTTGCATATGTAATGATCTCTTTTTCACCCCTTCTCCAACAGTTACGTCATGTATGATAACTAAAGTGTTTTGTTGTGCGAACCATAAAGCTATTTAGGTGAAACAATTATCACAGATAGACCGCCGACTGGTTAAGGTTTTCACACCACAAATGACCACGTATACGCCTCTTGATTTCATACCTGATCGGTATTCTAGTAATTACCGATCGCTATCTGTACTTAAGTACCTTGGGCTATGTGGTGACGACAATAGCTGACATCATACCTCGTCCTTAATGCTGTGCATCTGTCACTATAATTTCCCAAGGGGATGTCACCGTAAAGCCTAGCACTTACAACTTCCAATGAGTTTGAGAACTCTCGTTAACATTAAGCCTTTTTATCGCGATCTCTTGCTGAATCTGCACTTTAAATTTCAAAAGTCAGCTGAAAGGTTTCTTTTCGTAATATGAAGATTTAGATAAATTGATATTACACCTTTTATCGTCAAATAAATCTGAAACATTGCAGGGAGTAGAATCTCCTCGTTAGACTCGAATTCAAAGTGATTGATGTTTTATAGGTTTTTCGTCGTCCATAACTGACATTGTAAGCTTTGGCTTATTATTGATTTATGTATGTATTATAATTCATTGACGGTTGTACCTAGATCACTGTACAACCCAGTTATGGCTAACTAAAACGTTGTGGATACTTCAGTGTCTAGTTTGTTTTTCCTTTCTGGACAAACAAGGACGGCGTGGCACTGCACTCAAGTTTTTTTTTACTTATTACTTATTTTAATCACGGACATTATTAACAGTGTCACGTACAATAACTAAATAAGTTTACTAAATATTAAACACGTTTATTGCAAGTTCTTGCCCATAGGCTAATTGCAAGTACATGTTACACGGAAGGACGGACAGACAATTGGAAACAATATAGCATTTGACTATTCTAGTCTAAATACTGACACTAAATTCTATCTTATTTGGGTTTGACTTCTTTTTCCGAGACAGTGGAAGACAAATATTCCCACTTTTTCTGTAATGTGTGGGTTTTGTGACGTTAACAGGAGAGTAGTTTTCTTTTTGTCTGTAAACATGGAGAAGTTTGGATGGAACTTGGCGGCCTCTTTAAACAGAGTCGTTCTTTCTTGATCGTAGAAGGGGCAACGTGAAATAGCACACCTTTACACCTGGGGAAGTGGGAAAATTGTGTAAAGTGCCATTCCGGAATTCCCAAGGGGACAATATAGGTGACGTCAGGGGGGTTCAAACCCGGGACCGCTTGATTCTGGGCCGAACACCATGCCGTTACGCCATACGACCCTACTAAGTGAATAGTATCACCAGGTCGGTACATACGTGGATGATTCAGACAGACTACTTAAACATTCACAGTGCAATCATTTTGGTTGTGCAACAACTAACAGTGCAATCCACTTCGAGATACTTGAAACAAGGTCACTTCATAACAATTGCTTTGCCTCAAGAGACCACTGGGAGTCGATCGTCATTGAGAATCATTTTAAAAAAGCAATAAACACCCCCGTGACGATACATCACGATATAAGAGGGACTAGTCAGCTAAACCCGCGCGGATGTATATTACACAACTGAGCCTCGTTCAACCCCCAAAGGGGCCTTCAATATCTGTAGAGTGGGCTTTCGGATGGGACTTTTGAGTTTCCAGAAACCGCTATGAATCGTAACGACCAAATGAAAAAAAAAAATGTTTCCCAAGAAAGTACCCAAGTCGTGCTTAGGTTAATGCAACATCGCGTAATGACTACTAAGCGATGGCAAGACACCACTTCTTCAAGATATTCCCCCTAAGGCATTGATCATCACTGTTTTATTCTAGTGATCCGCAAGTTTAGATCTAGAAGTACTTGGATGGGTTGTACATTCACGAGACACTTCTTGCGTGACTAGCATCTATTACAAGGTATTACACACTATAACAGTCGTCTTAGTAACGTAGAAGGAGTCAGCTGGATTGACCTTGTTTTTGAAGAATCCTTATGCAAGTCGTAATGGCGTAAGATGAGAATTATTGAGTCACGTATGACACATGCACACCTAATTAAGTTTAAATTACTTCCGTTATAACGCCTTCAGTTCGTAATGTGATATATAGTATAGGTAGTTGGTACACACTGTTTGTCTAATGCTTTGTTATTATACTGATGAGCTGGAACTAGAGTTGTCTTCATCTATTTACAAGTCACTGTTAACTATCTAGACGGGGGGGGGGGGGCAAAAGTGCCCGCACCAACTTTGACGACGTGTGCTAGGACTAACAAACTTGGTGACTTTTCGTAGTATTTAGTTGGCAACAATTTTATGATAAAAGTATAAGTTAATTATTTTTCGTGTTGCCATGGCAACAGGTTTCTGACAGGCATTTTATACAAAATTTACCATTTCGGTTTAAACAATGCCCTGTCTAGATAGGGTTAAACTAGAACATTCTGTACCCAGGGTACGGCTATAACTTTACAAAATGCAACGGTGCTTTTTCTGCTAAGACTTTGAAAGCTCGGTTAACCCTATTGACCACGTAAATGGATTAAAGATCCATGGGGAACTCAGACCTGTCTGCTACTAGAAGCAAACCCATCGTATCGTAAGGAACAACACGGAAAGTTATTAGCATATCATGGTCAGGTCTGTATGGGTTTCTCCATTACTTTTCAACCAAACATTGTCAATATTACATCTCTAATAGTGTATAACCTATATGTTAATTAAAGATACCAACACCATTGGGGCAGGAAAAAAGATACCAAACAGAAACTTATTAGCCTGATATCCAATAAGAACCAAAAATGTTGACATGTTTCTTGAGATTTTGTTATTACTTATGTCGAGTGCAATAATCCCATAAAGGATTTTTAGAGAACAGTATTTGGAATAACAACACATTAGAATCATTTATACAATTCTAATCAGATGCTATTATCCTTCTTCCCATTGCATACACCAAGGTGATAATGTTTTCATGAACATTTGTTTATTACCTTCGCCAAGAAGGTTATGTTTTCGTCAGCGTTCGGGTGTGTGTCCTTCCGTCTGTGTACACGATAACTCGAGAATGCCTAAATGGATTGTTTTGATATTTGGTAGGCGATTAGATCTTTGTAAGACCTCGAAATGGTTAGATTTTGGGCCTCCTAGCAACTTGTTTGCTTCTATTTCTGAGGGTGCATCCAATCCCCATTTTGATTTACATTGACCGCTTCGGAATGTAAGGTTATCGCGATTGATCTATGGACGTCACAACAGCCAGATACTGCTTATTGCAATTGTCTATATGAAAAGATCATGAGATGGGATGATCAAACAATAAGGAAGAGTACTAACTAAAAATAGAACACAGGCCTAGGCCTCACATGCACAACAAACACAGCGAACGAGAAGCTCTGATAAACGTTCAAAGAAAACACGCTCCAAAACTTGGTAGTGATCTCTAGTGAGGTTTATAAATAGTGTTTTGATCCACCGCCATACTCGAGTTGACCCGAGGGTCTAATCAACCGCATTAGCTTTGAAACGACTTCCACTTGGTTGAACAACTATAGATACCAACGCAAACACGTCAAATGGGCAAAGGGTGATTTATAGATCACTCCATGCCCAATGTCACTAAGTGTGTAGGCGAAGGTTTGTCTCGATTGAACCGAGAGGAACATTAAAGGGGCCCGAAGCAATATTAGGGCCTGAAAATAGGATTTTGAAAGTCACTTTATTTAGTCATTTCTCTACGTGATTAGTTCAAACAACACAATCACAATATATAGCGACGTCCATGATGCAAAAATTCGACGTCGTTGTTTTGTGAGAACTCACTGAGAATGGTCGCTGGGGTTTTTGTAGGCTCGCGAAACGAAGGAGATCATTATATGGCACGTTTTGCGAGGTTTTAAAATGCTCAAATTATGAAATTATCACGCAAATGAGCTAAATAGTGTTAGTAAATGTCACTACCATAAAGATTTCAGAATTTTTTCATTTCCATTTTTGGGCCGTAATATTGCTTTGGGCCCCTTTAAAGGCTTTCTCTGCAACAACGAGACATCTTAAGTGTTTTTAAGGTCCGCACTTTCACGTACAAATCGTGTATGGATGAAATGGATTTAAGTGGTGTTTGGCTGTGAATGCAGTGAGGGAAATCTAAGTCTTCTGAAGTTATCTTTGTTTTGATTTGACGTGGAAACACCATGGAAAACAATGCGAGCGCAAATATTGTAAATATCATATAGCTTTTGCGGATACGGTTAGGCCTAGCGTTATATAAAAACCTTCTAATGTTTTGCATCGAGGGATTTTCTTCCAAACACTCTTTGAATATTAGCCGCAACATAACTAAGTCCAAATACGTTTGCGACTGCATTGTTAGCACCTAGGTTCAATGCACAGTGAACCACTCAGTATTGCCCTGATGAAGATGACAGGCAGACAGTCATCGATACGTTGGCTCATGTACATACTTGGTTGTGAATAAAAGAACATCGCTATCAAGTCCAGATGGTTGCTGAAGATACGTTGGGACGACTATGTTGAATACTGTAAATGCAGACATTTTCGCGGTGGTTTTATGTTCGCTGTTTTCACGGTGAACTTAAAATCACAGCGAACCTTTTGCCCACCTATGACTGTAGCACTACTATTGTTTCAAACGTGAACTTAAAACCCCCGCGAACACTTCATTTTCTCCCTACCGCGAAATAAAAACCACGCGAACTTAGATGCATTTACAGTATGTCCTTGTTGTGGGGTTGGGTTGGGACATTTTTTCTCTGTATCCACCAAAGGATGTTAAGAAAAAGGATGTTGTCTCTTTGAGGTCAGGATACAAAAATGTAAAAATAACGAATGAAAGAGGATTGCAGGAAGGATGTGGTGTTCGACCTGTGCAATTTGTCTTAGAACTAACGACCTGCCTACGAACCGGTTTCCTTCGTCCTTGCTTTTTTCTTCTCTACAACTTTGGGAAAGATTATTCTTTTCAAGACCCTGGTGAATAATTGTTTTTCTTGTTGAATACTTCGTAACAATGCCTTTGTTATTGTGTCAAACGCCTGGTGACATTTGTCGCACGGCCGTCGTACGATCGATCGCAAACTGAGGGCGTTCATGGGATAATCGTGTAAGAGTCGTAAAACATTCAACTGTCTTGTTACCGTAAAGCCTGTCTAAGATCCTTGTCGGTAGTTGGTTCTATTACAGTCTGCTGTTTAAAGGAAACCCATGCAATATTAGGGCCCGAAAATTTTGAATTTTGAAAGTCTATTTATTTCATTATTTCTATACATGATTAGTTCAGACTATACTATTACAAGGTATAGCGACGTCCATGATGCAAAAATACACTGTCGTTGTGATGTGAGATCTCACTGAAAATCGTCGCCGGGGTTTTTGTAGGCTTGCGAAACTAAGGCGATCGTCGTGCGGCACCATTTTCGTGGTTTTAAATGTTCAAAGTATGAAGTTACTACGCAAATGTGGTAAACATTGTAAGTAACTGTCACTACCATAAAGATTTCAGCATTATTGCGTTTTCCATTTTTTGGCGCTAATATTGCTTTTGTTGCCTTTAAAACTTCTACGGCATCAAAATTTACGAAGGCCTACAACGAATGTGCACGCGCTGAAGCCTAGCACTCAAGCAAGATTTCAAGAAACGGTCGACATAGATCAAGGACTCACTGAACAATGATCTTGAAAAATGATGATGAAATACATTCTCGCGAGTGACTTAAGTTGGTTTTCAATCACAAGTACAAATCCTCAAGATTAAAAGATTGGTGCAACGACCATCGTCTGCTGATACATCAAAGATTATGAGAATATTGGACGAACTGACCTAGATAAGAGTAACAACACAGTCTCTCACTCACTGAAGAGTGGCAACATGTCAAGGGTAAACGACGAACTGAATGAAGATGTGAAGTGAAAATGACGTGAGGGATTTAGTCAAGGACGTAAAGGCTTGCTTTGGAGTAAAACCATTTAGCGTGTCCACAAAAGAAAGTTGAAAGACGTTAGCCGATAGGCATCATAAGCCATGAAGACGACTGTGTTATATAGTAATGGCCTGCTATATCTGTACCAATACTTGCAGCAAAGCACTCTTTCTCATTAGGTACAGTACAGTGATAGCCTCTTCGTCATATACATTTATACGTCGCTTGAAGTTAAATGTGTAGCCATGTCATCTTATATAACAAAATCAGTCACTGCCATATGTTAAGATAAAACAAATAAATGAATAATGGGCTTTCATAATTGCCTTGTGCCTACGACAGAGAGAAACTGGTGTACAATGCAGAAAAAAACTTTATTTCATTTTTAAGTAATTTTGTTGGTTATCTAATAGATATACACCTTCTTCTGTGACAGTCTATGTCGGTTGCTGGTTCTTTAATTGATCATCATCATTACGAGCGTCTTGACACAACTAGGTTCACTTTATTTTTCCAAGCGTTCCTGACATAGCGTACGAATTCTATTCTATATATGCCTGACGAAGTCCTCCAACAAGTAACTAACCGTGTTTTGGTATCCCGTTGAGACTATAAGATTGCTGGCTACCTCATCTCTTCTTTGTTACCGGCATGACAAATTAAGGTACAGTTGTTAGCATCTGTGTGTGTGTGTGTGTGTGTGTGTGTGTGTGTGTGTGTGTGTGTGTGTGTGTGTGTGTGTGTGTGTGTGTGTGTTTGTGTGTGTGTGTTTCCGGACTTTGTAGTCAGCATAATTCAAGAAACGCTGCATGGATTACAATGATATTTGGTATGTGGGTAGATCTTGGTAAGACGTAGGCCAAGGTAGATTTTGGGACCCCTGGTATGTGACCTTGGTACTACAAAATAACCTCCGTTCTTTGTAGCTTCTGTCCTCGACATGCCATGGTATTGTTCCTGTAGCAATGCCCAGTGTATCTAACCTTGATGCTCTCTGATTGTAATACTAGTAGTTGGGGCATGGAGTTTAAGGTACAGCTCCTATTTTGATTGATGTTGTTTCTAGAAGTAATGATAACAATAACGATATTGATGATAACAATAACATTATTGCACATCGTAATGCCCGAATGATAATTGCAAGCAAACAATGAGTAATAAACATATACATGCATAGTAACAAATTTACTGTCACTTATCACTGTTAATTACGTTTTCAAAAACATTGTCAACTATTGTGAATATTAAATATTTGGCTGGTCCATATGGACAAACAATACATTTACCAGCATGGCCCTTGCACAGTGGACCCTTACACTCGAAACAAGTTATGCAAGACCCCTACTCAGAAGGGGAGCTATATATAGTCGCTTTTTGCAATTGGATATCGTTGGAATTGGTCTACGTCTGGTAAACGCCTACACCATGTGATAGTAGTGCCTATATAAACCGTGGGCGGATGTGTGATTATGCATGTGCTTTAGAATTAGTCTGATACAATGCCAAGCCCACTGTTTTAGGTACACGTGATTCTTACCTCGCATTATTTAATAATAAGTCATGGACAGATATCTACTAGTCGAACTACTCTGAATTATTCTATTGCGGATAGGACAGACTGAGAGTCATCATTGGGACAAACTAAGGTAATTTTATATCCGTTTTAGGAAAAAATATCAGTTTTCTGCACTGAGCACGTATTCTACACGTATTGTTCCACATTATGTTGTCAATGTATCTATTCGCTTTAGGCATTCTTGATTGCCTATTTCAATGTTGTAGATACATCAAACGACAGTAAAACATAAATCATATCTTGCGAAATGTCAAACTAGAGTATGCCACCATAGGCCACCACGCTTGCATAAATATAACAGTGGCAATCTAAAACGTGGGTGGATGTGTGTTTATTCATATCTTTTGAAATTAGTCTGATGCCATTCCAAGCACACTGTTTCGATTTTATTATTTGTAATAGTTTACCGATACGGCAACAATCAACAAGTACATGGCAGCACTTAAAATGCTATATCGCCGTGGTTACAATGGGGATCTGAACTTAAAATGTCTACAAATTAATATGTAAGTAAGTAAGTAAGTAGGTAAGTAAGTAAGTTTATTCACCCGGACGGGAGACCTGGCGTATCCCCGTCTTGTATCAGCCAACGAAAGAGTATGTCACCCCGACGGTGTACGTCGCACGTAAACACGTCGCACGTAATAAGCACGTCGACTACCTACCTACCTCAGTAAGTACAAAAATGAGCGGGACGAGACTGGTTTAGAAACGGCTAGTTCTAGCCAGAGGAACACCAATATGTTTTCCTCCTTTTAGGAATCTAGCATGACTGTCAGATCGGTTCGCAGGCAACCAGTATTGGGAAGTTGAGGGAGGGACCTTGCAAACTTAACCCTTGTCCTTCTGGTCATCTCTCCTTGTCCTCTAAGAACGTTACGTAGACACAATTGGGTCAAGGCACTTGTGTAAGATTTATATATATGGTAAGATATGGGGGCCGAGAATTATTTCCAGTGCTGTCTTCTGTGCGCGTTCTATTTCCATTGCTTGTTGTTTGGTGATACTTGAGCTTCAGGCTGGGTCCACATATTCAAGGGTTGGGCGTATGTGAACTTGGTGGACGTTTCAGTGATCTTCAATAAGGTATCTAAATCGTCTATCTATAAGTTTTCTTCATAATTTTCTTTTATAGCAAAAATACTTTTAACTCGTTTTCTACAGCTGACATGTCTTGGTCTACATATCAATATATGTTGTCAATTATCAACATATTATTATAGTATTTGTCGTTTCCTTTGCTTTGGTTGAAAATAAATGATATTTTCTTTTTAGTATGTTGTTTTGTGCTTTTTATCTATTATTGCTTCACTGTATTGTTTGATAGTTCAGCAAGTCTATCAATGGGTTCCAACGGAATTTGCAAAGTTATTTGTTTGTCTTCTTTGCTAGTCTTTTACATGCTTGAAAATAAGTGATATTTTCTTTTTAGTACGTTGTTTCGTGCATTTTCTCTTAGTACTGCTTCACTGTATCGCTAAATAGTTTAGCAGGTCGACCAAAGGGTTCCAACGGAATTTGCAAAGTTATTTGTTTGGTTCTTTGCTAGTCACTTACATGCTTGAAAATAATTGATATTTTCTATTTAGTACGTTGTTTTGTGCTTTGTCTCTTCGTACTCCTTCACTGTATTGTTAAATGATTTAGCAGGTCGACCAATGGGTTCCAACGGAATTTGCAAAGTTATTTGTTTGGTCCGTTGCTACTAACTTAAATAAGATAGAATAGAATACGTAAGTAGGCCGTCATCCTTGTCAAATGCTTGTCAAATGCTAGTTTGTTAAAGGTACAAGTTCCAGTGTGCTAAACAAACATACACACACACATATGTGTAAACACAGTCATTAAGAAGTGGTTTACTTAATCGATTCAAGCCGGGCAAAGTTCGGTAGCACATAGAGGTCCAGCGGTTCAACGTTAGGTTACGTAGTACCTTGAACCAGGCAAAATCCTTTCTTTGATGAGCGTTTTTCAGGTATGTCATTTCACATATCGATTGTTCGATGGATAGGGAAGGTGTTTATTGTTATGATTTATGAGCAAAAGTTGTAGACATGGTTTAGATTTCTTTAGATGTACTTTAACCTGTACACACAAGGAAGTGCGTAGTGTGTTCATGACAAACTCTATGGTCAATGTATTATTTAATAACCGTGATATAGATTTTGTGACTGGATTGTTTTATCAATATCTTCACAGTAGCACAACATTTGTGGTAGGTGTACATTTTTGTTTGTGTTTTGGCTGCAAAATTAGCTGTTGAATGTTAATTTGATTAAGAAAATACGTAGGCGTGACGAAATATTTGACGTGAGGGATTTTTACGTGCCTACGCATGTTTCGGACAACGGTTGCGGGGTGGTTACCTAGGTCAGAAAAAATAAAGTTCTTGGTGGCAAAGTGAAGATTTTGGCACATCGGCAACCAAATCCGTAGTGTTTTTGGCACAGTTTTTAGGCAGATTAACCGAAGAGCCTCGGTGGGTGTCACTCCACCGCCAGGGAAGGTCGTATAAAGTGCCTTTCCCAAGGGCACAACGTCGGGGCACGGTGCATCGAGCCCGGGACCTATTGGTTCTGAGTCCAACGCTCTAAATACGTGAGGGGGAGAAAATGACCCCTAGGGCTATCTGTGGGATTGTTTATCACTCCAACACCCCCCCCAAACACACACACACACACACACATACACACACACACACACACACACACACACACACACACCTTGCTGACTTGGCCAGCCACCCCACCACTGGTTCGTGTCTGACTTGTTTTGGTTTCAACTATTAGTTGGTTGCTGGTCAACATAATAACTCAAGGAGTTATGGATCAGGGGGGGGGGGGTAAGGTAGACTTCAATCTTAGGAATAATTAATTTTTTAAATTATCTTAAGCGTTCCTAGTAGGCTATTTTAATGAAATCACTTGAGTGAGATGATTCTTAGTTATACTGTTGTTGTTCATTGTTTCGCATATGTATAAGCATTTAAAACCAAAGATATACAGGGCAAAAAATATATGCAGGGGGGGGGGGCAAAGCCTAGGTGGCTTTTGGTGGGCCTTCCCTCGAAACGTGATAATAGGAATTATATCATAAATTCTACATAACTTAAAATACTAGAATATCCGAAAAAGAAAGGTTTGTTCTATACTGAGCATTTTGTTATGGCCATTTCTTCTGAATACTTATGAATGCGTCTATTGTTCCAGTTTTCTGTATATACAGGTGGCACAGATGTGCGCTCTCTGGCTGCCTTTTCTACTTAGCCCAAGATTTGATAAAATACACATTAAAGATCAAGTACTCGCAGTTTGATGCGGTAAAAGTAATTACGGAGAATTTATGGTCAAATTGACCTAGATTCCATGCGTTACGTTGAGTGATGTTGACAGTAAAGTACAAAGGCCCGCAGACTGTTATCTATGTACATTCTTAAAGGACGATTCTGTGCGCCTTAAACAATGAATTCGTACCCGTGATTTATTGTCATTCGCCTTAACGTTCGTGTAATGGTCGGCTACGATTTGTGAAAAGGGGTGTCTCGCATTTTGGGTTAGCTTTTAAAATGCCGCCGTTGCCAATAATCACGCATGGTGTGACATATATAATGGACAGTGCGCTATAGAAAAGTTTGTAACACACATGACATTTTCTCATGTCCTAGTTTGAGCAGATATTGTTCATTTATATTCAGGAATTCAGTGGATATTAGACATCGATGAAAGGGTTGAGATAAATGACTGCAAATGTACCCAAATTTGACCTTGGTAAGAAACATCATTTACTGTAAAGCTCGACAGATTCTTTCAAAACACGAGACATTTTTTATTGATTTAATGTTCTGAAAATGACAAAATTACACTTTTTTTCTTTTTTCATATATCAAGTTTTTGAAACAAATTGAAAACAAAAAACGCACAAAATGATCTCGTGCATATATAATAGACAGTGCGCTGTAGAAATGTTTGAAACCCACATGACATTTTCTCATGTCCTAGTTTGAACAGATATTGTTCATTTATATTCAAGAATTCATGGCATTCAGTAAACATATGAAATCGGTGAAAGGATTATAAGATAGATGACTACAAGTGCCCCAGTTCAATGAAGCAGAAATTTGACATTGGTAAGAAAAATGATTCAATGTGAAGCTCAAATCATTCCTTTAAAGATGCATAGAAATTGTTGGTATTTTTTTCTGTACTCCAAATGAAAAAATTACAATTTTTACACCTTCTTTCTATTTTTTTTTAAAACTGGATACGTATATACAAAAACGCACAAACAATCGCGTGCAAAACTGATATAGTGGAACATCCTGTGACGCTGTATTTCTTGAGAAAACATCGACCACATTCTCATTTTTATGCACACGTCTTTCTTTTTTATATCATGTCTAAATTACATCGGAAAATCCGTAATTTCAAAATAAGATCGCCATGTTTACCGACATTTGAAAAGTAACGTACGTTTATGACAGCTTTGACCTATTTTCACTGTACGATGAAGATAAATTCATATTGTGTTTTGCATTTTCCTGGTAACGTGGGCATTTCATTTCATATTATGGCACTTGTACAAATTGCTTCCGTTGGGTGTGAAGGTTTCTTTCTTGAATGGTAGGTCTCATACCCCCTTGAGTTACCGCGTCATGAGCAACGAGCCATATGGTTGGTTCCCCGGATTTACAGTTCAACGACCGATGCGTTCGAAAAGTGTACGTTAGAGCTTTGGGCGTCAGCAAAATGTTAAGTATGTAGACTTAGGATAGTGGCGGTGGCCTTAGTTAAGTTAGCTTTGCTATGATATCTTTTACAAGTTGGACCGGTGGGAGGGCAAATTGTAACATTTTCTGGGTGGTCATTTTTTTTGTTCTGGTTTGCTTCTGGGTTTTCTAATTTGCTTGTTTGTCACATGAAAAAATGGTGGAGACAGAAAACATTACGATTTTCCCTCCCCACATCTGCTTGGAGGTCACTGACCCACCTGGCCATTTTGAAGACCTTGCTCAGCAAGACTAGTATAAATGTTCTCGTTTAAATAAGTTGGACATGTAGGGGGGGAAATTGTAACATTTCCTGGCTGGTCGTTTTTTTTGTTGTTCTGGATTTCCTTTTTTGTTTGTTTGTCACATGAAAAAATGGTGGAGTCAGGCAACATTACGATTTTCCCTCTCCACATCTGTATGGAGGTTATTGAACTACCTGGCCATTTTGAAGACCTTGCTCAGAAATATTAGTATAAATGTTCTCGATTAGATAAGTTGGACATGTAGGAGGGAAAATTGTAACTTTTTCTGGTTGGTCGTTTTTTTTGTGTGTGTTCTGGTTTGCTTCTGGGTTTTCTTATTTGTTTGTTTGTCACATGAAAAGATGGCGGAGTCAGAAAACATGACGATTTTCCCTCCCTACATCTGCTTGGAGGTCACTGACCCACCTGGCCATTTTGAAGACCTTGCTCGGCAAAACTAGTATAAATGTTCTCGATTACATATAAGAAGACGTTTATTGCGCGACAATTGTAACTGGTACAATGTACGGCAACTTACGCACACGCCAGTTGAACTATTGGTAATAGCTAACAAGTATAAAGAACTAATCTAATCCGTCACTAACAGTAGAAATAATCTATCGAATAAAGTACATGTTAATGCTCTAGAACAGTATGTTTATAACAGTATTCTGCGTCGGGAATATATAATATTGTCGAATTTTTGCATTATATAAGATTCCTAGTACCTGCTACCGGCGTTGCTTACCAGTAATGTCCAATTCTCCGACCATAACCTCATTTACCAGTCGATTACCGGTAATTTTCCGGTACGGACGTGGTAATAACATGTCCCTCCAGGTGTTGTAACAACAAGATAATTGTTTTCCCAGACCATTACTGGAGTTTTAGCCTCTAAGTTGCCTTTCCAGCAATATTGCGCGCGCTCCACAATCCAATAACTTCGTCATTACAAAATACAAGACAATATAACACAAGGAAATTGATGTATGAACATGCGTAAGGCCCCAATTCCACCAAACGGCGATCGTACTGCACTCTCGCAGCGACCTAAATCGGATTTGTGCAACCCTTGGCTTCATGATTGGAATATCCTGCAAAATCTAAAAGTATGATTGAAGAGACAACAGAACACACAAAGCGTAGACATATTTTTTTTTTTTCTATGAAATTTGTTGAGCGCTCACTTAAATTTGAGGTCGCAGAGAGAGTACAGCGAGTGCGTCGTCCAAGTGAACATGGAATGATCGCAACTGAACCATATAATGGCTTACAAAACCTTATACAACATTACAGACAGATATCTCCTTCGCGTACGTTTGAAGTGTTTGCCAACGGCGTGAGAGGGGGCAATATGCCTGTATATTTACGCAGTGAATTGGGGCATGGTAGAACCATGTACGCTATGACCATGTTTCGGTCATTTACCTTTCGCCTTCCAATGAACCTTGAACAGAACAAGATGAGAAGATACGGCGACAGCTTGACCATCTAAGTTTTATTATGTGTTGGGGTGCTGTAAAAGTTGATCCAATACGGTTTATATGGGTGACATTTATGCCCTTTGGTGTAAGTGCTACTGCTACTAGTTGTTACGACCAAGGCCGAATAGAAACATCGCTCCATTTAGATTCCGAACTGATTTTCTTCATATGCTAAATACAGGGAATACTTGTTTTCTTCAAATGTACGCAACGCGAATATGATGCACTTCTGGGCTTTCGTAATCATTATTCAAACAGTTGTTAGTTGATATATAGACATTTTACTGTCACCAAATTTCTCTTTTCTTTGAAAATGTTTATCTTTAAGCATCCAGCTCATTTTGGGTCACAGGCGTGTTTTGCGGCATTTAGTACCGCAACGCCCTTTTAATAGGTGATGAGGAAGAAACTCTGACCACTACTAAAAAGAGCTACGAAACGCATTTAAGAAAACCCTGACCCACACCTTACATCTGCTTGGAGATCACAAATAGGAAACACACACGCACAATATCTACTTGAAGATTATAGAGGTCAATGAACTCCAAAAACAAACGCAAATTTTAAAAACCCTGACCCGCACCCTACATCTGCTTGGAGATCACAAATAGGTTAATGCTATGACCCCACAACAGACACGCACAACGTCTACTTGAAGGTTATAGAGGGCAATGAACTCCAAAAACAAACGCGCACTCTCCTAAAATCTAGCTGTTCGCTTGGAAACACATCTGTCTAATGGCAGGAACCACCACCGCCAATTGACGTACGTAAACTAGGGCATAGAGGAGAAAACAAAGTGATAATGTTTCATCCAATCAGCGACCCATTCTGGCCTATTAGATTAACGATCTATCCAATCAAACAGGCCATCAAATTTTACTGCAAAACCAATGCCATCATTTTCACGTAATGAGATCAAACGAGGCACCAATATTTGGAATGATTTCAGTCTAGACTTATTTGTCGTATATGTATCCGCCAAAAGAAATAAGTTTTGCTCCAGAGCGAAGATCCCCAAAATGATGTCTTCAATCTAGGTCAACGTAATCAAGGACGAAAATCAAAGCTTGCCCATTTTAATTCAAATATGTTTTAACGTCATACGATATGTAACCGTGCGTAATACGCGGATTATTAACGCGTGGTTTTGTACAAGTGCCGTTCCTTATGTGTGCAGGACACATGGGAACATTGCTCTAGAAAATGGACACCTTACACTTTATTAGCGTCAGCGATATAAGAGATTTGTTTTCCTGTGGTACATAGAGGCTAAAGTTCTTTATGACTTATATTGCGGGCGAGTTCCTGGAAAAGAAATTGGAGCGGTCGTTGCCCTTTAGTTAAAAGTTCGTGCCTAGACGGATTCAAGCAAACAGGATTGTCTAGAATTCAGAGACACAAAAACTAGCATGGAATCCAGGCTTGTTTGGCTGCCGAGAGAGAGAAGTTTTGGATGGAGCAAGCTTACGATACGACGGTTAAATTTCAGGCTAAATTAGAATATGGGATGTGGGAAAATGTATAAATTGCATACCACATTTTAGACCTCTTTTTCTTATGAAATATTATAACCAAACGCCACGATAAGCCTGTGTGGCTGGTGTGTTAGACAGAGTGAGGGGTCACTAATAGTAGATTCTTACAAAATGATGTACAGTAATCCAAAACCGATTTGAAACCTGTTGGAGAGATTGATAGAGTATTCTCCAATCACAGATTTCGATCGGGGGGCTATTAGATCTAGAAGCCACAGTTTTAGCGTTAGAAATCGCAGGCACTACTAGCACACATGTACACACACACATACACACACACACACACACGCGCACACACACACACACACACACACACACACACACACACACACACACACGTAAACCTCTGCTTGGAGAATGCAACAGAGTTTATACGTAAGAAGTAGCTTTACGCCGCGGATGTTTTATCTTTGTTTTGCTCATGCAAGCTGGCGTTCTTTTTAATGGCCACATGCCGCTATGCAAACGCTTTGTACACTTTTTCCCATTTCCGTCAGCACGATTCACAGGGGCGGGTGTTCTTAGATCTCGTGTTGGCAATTTCGTCGCTCAAACATTTCAATCGCTCTTCAATTAGAGAAAGAAAAACTTTAGATGGAGCTTTCCAAAAATCAAAGTCCTCCTGAAAATAAAGGAATTACGAGGCAGCAAGAAGTCGTGAGGATAAAAGTTTGAATTTCGTGATCCAATCTTTTTGTAATACTTGGGGGAGGTCTTTTTTATGCCAGACGCGTACAAGGGATCTACCATTGGAAGCGTCAAAAGGGGTGCATCGAAGACATTCGCCTCCTTTCAATTCCTCGTTTGATCGAATTTCATTCGTGACGTATTTGTCTTTTCTTTAATGCTAAACGAAAGGCAAAATTAAGATATGACTAAAGATGTTAAGCTATTTTCTAGTTGTCCCACCCCACCCACTGCAAAATGGACTAGCCGGCAAATGGCTGACGTCACTCCTAAATCGCCACCTAGCCGACCAATGACATAAGTGCAGGCATGAGATTGGTCGACTTGTTAAGTTGGCGCGACGCGACGGAGTGGTCACGTAGTACGGGCGGCTGTGATTTCTTTCAGCCCGCCGCCGTTCTCCTATACCTGCCTTGGTCCAAGTCGCACCTGCCGCGGCCTTACCTTACACACATGGCCATTACGTTCGACCAAACAGTCAGATACTGAGTCATGTTTACCAAGTAAGGTAGCGGTAGCGGTCCTGAATGCTTGGCCGGCTCGGTTACCATAGAGTGAAGGACTCTTTTGTGGGCCTGAAATATGAGCCAGAGGTCAGAAGCGACGCGACTAGGCCCGTACCGACTGCTCTTTCCCCCGCCCTGTCCCTCAGAAACTACGGTCTTTTCAAGCCCGAGGGTCACGCGAGAATTCGTGTAGGCTAGCTCGAGAGTACGTCTCATTAAGGTGAATGTTAGCAGAGGTGTCTACAAAGGGCAGGAAATTTGTGTATACTCCCACGCCCGCAGGTGCACTTCGACTCGCCTCATCACTATATGGCCTTTGCCTTTTTTTCTTCCCGCAGGCATATGATCAGTGTGAGCCAAGGCTGATGTGAAGAGTACGGTTACAATTTCCCCGGTACGGCTTCAAGGGACTTTGTTAAAGCTGCAATGTGAAGCCGACACCCACACGAACAGGACTTCAATACCGTCTGGAGGAAGTTCAAAAACAACTTTCGCTGTGTCATCTAACGGTGCTACGAAATAAGACGTCCTGGGAGACTTCTTCTGCGGAAACCCTGTAGGATCATCCCCGCAAACCCGACTATCCATGGCGGCCTCAAGAACGACCGTGGCCTTCCTCGCCACATTGGCTTTCCTCACCCTACCACAGGTATGTCAACAAAACCTCTTTTGTTGCTTCTTACTTTCTTTCACATTTCTAGCGGGGCACGTAGGACTCTGGTCCACGCGTAGCATGTTGTGTGCATAACAAGAAGCCAAAATCGGCCACGGTATGTTTCCGAGAGGTCTTGTTGACAGTTGTGGCCGTCAGTTTGCGTGTGAGGGTGGTAAATCACTGGTCTTTTTCCATTCTCAGTTTGTCGACCTCTCCTAACAAGACGGTATTTTGGAGGCCATTATCTTTGCCTCGTGAAAGACAAATAGTGTCCGAACCCAAAAAAACACCCACAGTGTTTTCCTTCTTAGCGTTACACCGTTTAGAATTCTTGGGAGGTAGACGCTAATCCTTTAAAGTGTAGAATAAACGTTTCTTTACTCTCGCTGGTTTTCTGTGAGACTCAGGAGAAAAGAGGGTTGGAAAACAAAGGTGTAAGTGGTGGTATTTTTACTAAAGGTCATTGTTGAGCTGCCAGAAATAAGAGCATAACAAACGTGTTTGTGACTACCGTGGACGAACAGCTAGTAAATATTGCAAGGGTCCGACCTTTTGTGGCCATGTCAGACTTGGAGCCAGAGTGTTAGAGGTCAGTATCCCGACCAGTACAAAGTTAGGGGCGTGTTGTAGTGTTGAAAGATAGAGAAAACAGGGGGGGGTAGTGTTACCCATAGACCAATTTGAGACAGAATTTACTTCCTTTAAGCAGAGGCGATCGGGAGGGGGCTAAATGCAACAACTTCATGCTACAGAAACGACAGAAACAGAATTTTCCACACAACGTTTTCGACTGGTAATTCGGACGTAAAATCTCAACAAATTCAGCTAAACATATTCACTTGTGGCGTAGCAAAAAAATTATCAAAATGTTTTAAAAACTGTCAAAATTAAAGTAACACCATACACCGTACGAGCTTTACAAGATACACTCTCAAGTAAAAATATAAAGGCCATGTTTTGAATATGTGTAGATTATCAGACAAGCCATTTCCCTTTGCTACGCCTATAGCTGTATTGTCAGCAGTGCTTACTAGACTCACTGTAAATGCCTGCACCTCACACCACGTTTTATATAATCTAGTTAGGATTGTTTACTCCGTTTCTAAGCTAAATGCCCAAGAGTTGATTCTACCAATCCCTTTCCAAAACATCCAGCGTGCCAGAACGTATCTGTGACGTAGGTATCCGCAAGAGTACACAGATTACTTAAGGTGTATATATACACGGCATGCCAGAGGGGTGGCTTCTTCTTTAAGATGTCACGAGAGATAAGATAGTACAGCAACCTGGGGGAAAGTGCATTGGTGTTGTTGTTCACTCTAGCGAAACATAAGCAGATTTAATCTTTCGCTATCTTAAAGAAGATACGCTTGAAGACATATGACGTTTTTGGTTAGGATCCTTTTCGGTGATATTTTGATAATCTTCCAAACTGATTCTAAGGTATTTCCTACGTCTTTCCTGGAGATTTTGGAAGATTAATACTCGGACCAGTAGCTTGAAGATAGACGTAAGAACGAATTTTAAAGAAAGCACGCCTGAAACTGAAACATTGACCTAATCCCTACATCTGCTTGGATATTGATTGATTTTTTTAACACATTTCATCATTTGGTCAGATTTTCAAAAGTACGCATTTTTCAAATTTACAAAAACGACATCCACAAGCAATGCCATAATCGTAACTTCACTCTTAATCAACGCTATTTTCTTTTAGATTAAGGAAGTTTTGTTTACGATACGTTTAACACATTGCATCATTTGGTGAGATTTTTAAGGGTAGGCATTTTGAAATTTACGAAAACTTCATCCTCAAGCCATGCCATAATCGTAACGTCATTCTCAATTAATGTTACCTTCCCTAGAATTAAAGGAAGTCTTGTTTACGACACGTTTCTGACAATTACGGATCTACGAGGATGTGATGGGGGAATTGGGGTCAATTATCCGCGGGTAACCCCGCCTCTTGGGCGCTCTACGGAGGTGATGCGGTTAGCCACTGTGATACCGTAATTCACAAAATTTAACGGTGTAAGGAAAATGGAAATTTTCACAGAACTTTAACTTCACGGCGAGTGATTTACAGAACGGACGTGTGAAGGAATCATGAATGATAAGAACAGGGTTTTTTCACGGTGAGGATAAGTTCATGGTACAGAGGTGACCGTGAAAGCAGTGAACATAAAGTTACAGTGAAAGAAACAACAGTTACAGTATCCTCTGACTCGATGTACTAAATGGTATGGAGGTATGCCTGGCGCTATGTAAATAATATCTCTGTGACAGTCGATAACAGCCACACAAATTCACGCGAGATTATAAACTGTTTAGTGTTGTAGTTTTTGTTTGTATCCCGTCGCCAACACTGCAACATTTTTTTCAAGCAGATGTAAAACTACGCATGCAGTACACTGGACCGAGCCCATATTATATAAAGTTCTATTATGTTCACCTAATTTTCGTCAATTTGTTTTGCGTCCTTTTAATTTGATTAGATCAATATTAATTTACTTCAAAGAGTCATAAATTTCCATTCATTTTTGAAATATCGTATGTAAGGTTAATGACCCCTCTTTCATTTCAAAGGTGTGGTTTTTTTTCTCTTATTGTATGAAATGAAGATTATGATGTATGAAACAGCTTGTTCGTATTTCGGTAGTGAAAGAACTATTCAAATTTTCACATAACTTTTTTGGATTCCCACGAATAAATGCCCTATTTGTTTGTACCGTTAGAAGTAGGCCACCTATTTTTATGTATCTAAATCTCCCCACCCACAGCACGCTTGCATATATAAGTACCATTGAGTTGTCACCATCGATCGAGTTGAAGAGCTTCCGCCAACAAACACCTATTCAAACCAGTCCCACTTCTTATGACAAATGTTCCCGACATTATTGGCATATAGTTAGGTGGTGAACATAATATTTATCACGTCGCAGTTTCCAACAGCATGCGTCGTACGATTTTAGTACGATCGCAAGCTGTTCTTGAGATAGTCGTGTATTTGTCGTACAGCATTTAGCTGTCTTGCTACGATAAGAGGTTTGATCCTTGTCGGCGGTTAGTTCTGTCACAGTCTGTTTGACAGTACTACGACATCAAAATCGTACGACCACATCAAAATCGTACAACGACATCAAAATCGTACGACGACCTACGACAAAATGTGACCGCGCCATTTTTTAGTACACTCGGGCTTTCTACTTGGTCATTTTTTTGTCTCTTCAAAACCCACCTCTACCCGCACTGATCCCGGGGCGGGGCAAACCTATTTACATGGGGTTTGAAGAGACAAAAAAAAATGGCAAAATAGAAAGCCCGACAAAATCACCTAAAAACATGTCAAAAACCAGCCGGAACCATTCCTCTGCTTGGATAGTAATTACCTAACACGTCAGCGCCTGGACTACGTGTTGATCCGTAATGTTAGACCCGTACGTATAGAAACAGTCCGAAGAAGTCGAAGTGCGGATTTAAAACCACTTCGAGATAGCGGGTCCTTTGGACACAGCTCCTTGAGTTCAGTTGTGCTAAGTGCGTCACAGATGACGAAGTTCCGTTCTTTTCGGCATTAGCCACTCGCAGTGGGCGTATACATACAATAATACTAAAGCATGTAGCACGTAGGCAGCAAAGAAAAATTACTATACTCGGGACTTTCTGGACTTATCTCCAAGGAGATATAAGATTTCACTTAGCCTCAAACTTTTGCGTGTGTTTTTGCGTGTTTTTCATACATATAGGAGCAGGAATTGTAAATATACTGTTAATGCAGAAATGTTTGCGGTGGTTTTAGATTCGCGGTGAACTCAATAGCGCGAACTTAAAACCACCATTGCGTGACCGTAGCGCTATCATTGTTTCAAAGGCGAACTCAAAACCACCGCGAACACTCCATTTCCCCCCTTCCGCGAAATAAAATCCCCGCGAGTCATTCCCCAAGTTTCATGGCATACCAAAGGATTTGATTTGATTGATTTATTTGGCTGTAAAGAAGTACAACCAGGGCTACCCAACTAGCCAAAGGCTATATTACAAAGGGTTAGCCCTGGGAACAATATTCAAAATTCAAAACAAAGCTTCACAGAGCACGTCAAAACACACATGAAGGCGTACACAAAAAGCAAGACTTAAATATATAGAAGAAACAAAATTACGATGATAAATAAAGGTGAAGATCTTCGACTGATGGTGAATATTCCTCAACACACTATTCAAGACGTCAAATTTTACCCACAACCTCAATCTGTCACTTAGAGTTAGCTAAGACACCGAACACCTGGGTAGCTGGGGTCGGCTCATTAGCTTGACAGCCTTACTCTTCAAACAGAGACGCTTTAGTTTACCCTTATGATTAAAACATTTTATTCCTTGCGTGAAGTCTAGGTCATATGATTGTTTAAACAATGCTTTCAAACATAATCAAACAATATTGACATCAGAATTAGAAAAACAAGCAACTTAATGCTTTACTTAAGCATTTAGTTTATACTTATGATTAAGACATCTGATTCCTCACGCGTATTCTCTGTTCCTTGTTTGTTTAAACAAGGATCTCAAACATAAACAATACTAATAACGTCAGAATGTAGAAAAACAAGCAACTTAATGATTTACTTTAGCACTAAGGACTTTGACACCAGTACCTTAATGCTCTTAACATGCCTTAACACGAGTATGCCTTCCAAAGTCAAGACATGTAACAACAGTAAGCTATTCCAAAAATGCAGGGGAGAAAGCTTGCTGCGCGCCATGCATGTTTCGTATGTCCATGCTCAGACTATAGCTAAAAGGTCGTAATAAGAACTGTTGAAGAGGAATAAACCGCTGACGACTTAGTGTTATATTCACGTGGTTCTACATCATATTTAGTATATACATACGCGAAAGTATATACACAAGGCACACTTTTAAAATCAGCCACGTTAAAGGGAGGCACCTAGGCCGACCCCTTATCAGATCAGTAAGATCTGGAAGGGGCAAGGTAAAAATCATAAGCATCCGACTTCCGATACATACTGTATTGCACATTTAAAATGCATATTTGCAAAGATTTATTGATATTCAGTAAAACGTTACTTCAATATTGTGATGTTGAGAAAGCATTAAGTAGGTACATGTATCTCAAAATAAGTTGTTTTTTAATATCTTAAACATTTGTCAATACAAAGATGTTACCATCTCGTTGAGATCGATATCGGCAGACTGTTATGATTACGTCTTTACCACTTAAGCCCGGTTTATCCTATAAACGCAAGTCTGGTATATGGCCTACATGAAGAAAAGGCTGTAGCCTGCCTTTGATCGAATCACTCAGAGACCTGGCATACATGTACATAGAAATGTGTATTGACACAACAAAAATACAGCGACTTTCGTAAGGTCTACTACATTTATACATACAAACAAGTCAAGTGGAAACACACGTATGAACCTATACATAAATTTATATGAATAGATATGAGTTAATCAACATATAGTTGTGTCTTAGAGACTAAATTTCAACCTTAAACGCAAATATTCATTGCTGCATTGAAACATTACTTTATATCTTTGCGGTGTTAAAAACAGATGAGGATTTCTGTCTTGTCATCACTTGGATTGTTATCGACATGTAAAATTAGTTGTCCATGGATACAGCTCATTGCCTCAAGAAGATCCTCTAGGACTAGCACTACGATCTCCTGTCCAATAGACACCCCCGTTACCAAGCCTTTGGGCTTTGTAATATCCACTTAGAACTGCGTTTTCACCGCGGGTGGTTGCTCTATGATGTCACAAGGTAATGCCTAGGGATAAACTCAAGGAGAAAAACACGGTGAATCTACGCAAGTTCTCGATGGGATCGTTTGTCTTCTGCTTGTTTCAATATTTGTTGCCTGCGTGAAGGATTTAGGTATCACTTATCACGTCTTTTTTCACCAGATTCACAACACTTATTATATAACGTAATCTTACTTATTATGTATTTATTTATTTATTTATTTACTTATTTATTTTGTAGTTTCTCTTCTTTTCCAGTTGTTTCATTAGGATTTATGGTACAATTTCAATTTGTTCTTTCGTTAGTTTCGCTTAGTTTTGATTATGAATAATTTTGTAAAAATTCCCATTGTCTAGTTTAGGGGAGGCCCATGAAAAGCCACCTAGGCTTCTGCCCCCCCCCCCCCCATGCATGTTTTCTTTTTGCCCTGTTTATCTTTTTAAAATTGTACAGAAATGCGAATAAACAATAAACAGTAAACACTCAACTGTAAAGTTACAAAAGGAGGCTGCATACAGTGGCTGATATATATATAGTGTGCTTTGGTCCCCATTGCGCCGGTGCCCGTCCGGGATGTAGTCCCGGTCGGTCCCCGAAGCCACAAATTTATCTCGGTGGACTGCCGGGTACCGTGAGTGCCTCCCGGTGCTCTCACGATTATCTCACGTCGTTATTTGTTACCGCGCCCTGCGTCTGAGTTAAAATGATCCGGGGTCCCGGCCGGGTTCAAATATAGCCGGGGTGTCCGACGGGGCCTCGTAGGGGTCACGTGCGAAAGTGCCAACAGTCCGTGAACTACCCGGCAGTACTCTCCAAGCAGAGGTTGGTGGGGAAGACTGTGACCTTTTTCCAGGGCCCTTTTTCCAATTGGGACCGAAGCATAAAGCGAATAGTTCTGTAATTGTTTTCCCATCTTGTCTTTCGGCATCATTGCCCTTAAACGACTGCCTTCATCTGGTAAGGTTTCCGTTAAAAGCTTCGGTAATCCAAATGAAGTAGCGAGACAGGCTTGGCGCCCGTTAAAACAAGAGCTTGATCATCAACCACTTAACGTGAAGACACTTGGCCCTGGCACACATACATGCCAAGCTAAGACGTTAGCACAATTAAGGAGAGAAAAGCAAGGCATGATCAACGAACGGTCCTTTGGCACAGTTTAGCGACAACGGATAGATGAGCCCCGTGAGGTTTAAAGACACCCAAAGCATTTTATGAGACTTAAAAACTGGAAATATTTTTGTTGCTGTAATCTTAATGAAATTGACAATTAATGCCACTGTTTACCACATGTGCGTTCAGATTTGTTATCAAAAGTGCGCAAAAACGGCCCAAAAATAATCTACATGGCGATCTTTTAGTTTCACGTGCCTACTGTAAATATTGTAGATATCATAGCCCCACCCACCTCCGTCAAAACGTAGAAATACAAAATTAAAACATAAAAATGCAAATATTTGACGGACATACAGTCACTCTCTCATTGGTCGAACCGCTAATTGTGATGGACAGTCAGGATCAGTCTATTAAGGCTTGGATTTTCTATCAGTTATCGCCACACAACGACATCGTATCTTTGCTTGTTTAATGTCGATATGTAATGGTATAGTGTTATTGAAACTTACTATGTGTAGGAATGACTAGAAATTTGAGTTTTTTTAATCGAGTTTCAATCCTCATAAAATGCTTTAAGACACTCAAGCTTTTTTCCGATGGTTGAGAGGGCGTCATTTAAATCACTCCCGTTACGGCCATTCAGTCACAGTCTGAATCTAAAAATTCCGTATATTGTTCCATCAGTTTGGTAAAGCAGTTTCTACTGAGACAGAGGCAACACAATCGAAGGGATTTTATCTGCCGACCTCAAAGTGCGTTAACCTTGTCAGCAACATTCCCCTGGTAGAGGCAAGGATGCAGTCCCAAACGTGACTAGACTATACTACTCCTTGCCACTTTGCGTTCCCAAACGTGACTGGGTCTATACCCCCTGACCCCCTCCTTGCCTCTGCCCATGACTAGTGAGGACGTTTTGATCCAGAGAGCTTACTTGCATGCAAAGTGTGAATTAATTGTAATCTTTCAAGCGGAAAACAACTACTTATGCCGCTTAGTGTTACCCACCAAGACGCAATGCCATCATCACCGAACACTTGCCATTGCTTGTTGACAGTTTCGAGGGGCCTTCGGGGCTTAAACAACAATAGTTGTCCTGCCGCCAAAGACTTTGATAAGCTAGTAGGCTTTAACGGCTGGGATGTTTTTGCCACCAGGTGGACTACATAATCCCTTTAATGTACTGATATTTCCCTCATTAATTCCACTGTGGTTTTTCCATCCTTCAATTTCTGCTTTGATTTATAGGGAGACTAGTTTTTAAGAGTAGCCTTAAACCACTCGCCATCTACGGTTACTGAACAACTCTCTAGGCGGTGTGCGAACAGGAAGAGCCCGCAGGATGTTTCCCAACGGTACGGTAGATAGTAAATCTGGGATTCCAGGTTGTCCGAGGACACTCGTGTTTGCAACAGGTAGCGCCTCGCCTACACAAGGTCTCTCATAAATCAGCTCCCTTGAAGGGCACTTGGTGTTAAGGCTTAAGCTCTTAAGCACAGGCCCCAGCGGTAAGCCCGAAACCAGCTTGATGCTTGAGTTCTCCTGCCGGCCAAAGTCCCGGCTTGACTCCCTTGTTTTGTTTTTTTTTATAAGCTTTTTGATGACCTGTGCCTCATTGTCGAAGACACACGTGCTTTAGATGCTAAATAGTATGCAGATCGTTAAGTTTATGGTTCATCAGGTTAAGCCTCAAGCGTCAAACATCTGCACGTAGAAATAGCCAAATACACTTAGCTAAGAAAGCCAGCGATGAACTGGGCAAAGTAGATAGATTTGAAGAAATACTGGTAGCAACTGCAGGGTGTCCAGATCACTGCAGCAGCAGAACACAGTGGACTTACAAAGTACACTTATCTAGAAGAGTAGGGGTTACCCAGTGTGTATAGTTATAAAAGCGAGTAATAGCGTAGCCCTATAGAACTATTAGGAAACGAAGAAAGCATTACGGGTTCCGTCTCAAGCATCAAGCTATGAGTTCGACGAAAGAGGTTTGCCGAAAGCAAACTAATGCTGCTACCACCTACCTAAGTATTATCACAACAGCTATACAGAACTATATACATATGACATTGTCAGTTTTCAACATTTTGATAAATGATAAATAAAATCAGATCGATCATAGAGTAGTTACAGAAGAAATGAAAGAGATGGGGTGCAAAGTGTGATCTGAATATGATCAATATATAATATAAGACAGCACGCATAGTACTTGTGCTCATTCGAGCCCTAACCCACCGAGAGCCATACACAATGCGGAACTAGTCTGGGTGTGGGCTTGAATATAAAGTTCTAAACGGAAATATGCGGGTACGGCGTCTTTTCCGAAGATGTGGCGTGAGTGTGTACGGTCTACCTGAGGTTGTCCACTACTGTTTGCCTTTATATGATAAAATGTTGTCACACGAGGAGTAACATTAGTTAAAACGTACCATCAGAAAGATTCATCTCCTAAAATTTCCCAAGGACAAATAACAAACGGATGCTGTTACACGTGTCTCTGTCACAAATCGGGGGCAAAGTGTGATCTAATTATGATCAAGTGTTGTACCACGAGATGTAGCATTAATTGTTGAAGTACCATCAGAAAAGTTCATCTCCTCAAATTTCCGAAGGACAAATAACAAACGGATGCAGTTACGTGTCTCTGTCACACATCGGGTGCAAAGTGTGATCTAAATATGATCAAGTGTTGTCACACGAGGAGTAATATCAGTTAAAACGTACCATCAGAAAGATTCATCTCCTCAAATTTCCCAAGGACAAATAGTAAAGGGATGCAGTTACGTGTCTCTGACACACTTAACCCAGTTTAGGACACACTAACAAAACCATACAGCACTCGAGAAAACAATACCAGCCTTGGAACGTAATCCACCGGTAAGAATGCCCAGCCAGATTGGTATCTTGTCTGGACAAACGGTCTAGTGAAACGGAACCGTGTGTCTCATTGTCTATATCATGTGGTAACAACATGACAGAATACCTCAGGGCAAAGCACGTTCTTGTGTCATTCTATCCTCTTGATGTCCTCGACATTTCGATGACATGCTTGATTGCTGATGTGATGGACACTCAGCGTTGTTTCCAAGGTACTATATCTAGTGTAGGCACCAATGAAAAGATAACATGGACAAATGCAACAGTAGAAGTGTCATAAGAGCTACATAAATTCGGAGAAATGGTAATGGCACGACAAGCTACCGTATACAATGGGTCGCCGGCTTTACGCCCCCATTATTATTTGGTCCCAATTGGGGAAAGGGGCCCCGCCGGTAAGTTGTCTTTTTCACTTTCGGGCGTGACCCCTACATGGCCCCGTGGGACACCCTGCGGTTGCCTGGCTATTTTGGGGCCCGGCCGGGATCCCGAATAAATTGAACTTAAAATGAGCGCGGGTCCCGGGACGAAATATACGCCGTGAGCTAATTGTGCGAGCACCGAGAGGTACCCCCCCGGTACCTGGCAGTCCGCCGGGATAAATTTGTGGCTTCGGGGCCCGGCCGGGCCTACGTCCCCGACGGGAGGTACACCCCGGTACCTGGCAGTTAACCGGGACAAATTTCCGGCTTCGGGGCCCGGCCGGGCCTACGTCCCTACGGGCACGGGCGCAATTGGGACCAAAGCATAAGAGGATGTGATGTAACTACAAAGCACAAAGCACAAGAGGATGCTAGCTGTAACTACAACAACTTCTGTGTCACCAGCATTAGGAAATCTTCCTAGATTAGGCCCTTTTTTTCGGCTGCCAGCTACTGATAAGGAAGTGATAAGATTGAACGGAATTGAAAATAATTGATTACTTCGGTGAGTCATATAAATAGGTAAAAAACTCAATTAGACATAGACTTTTAGTCTAGCTAGTAGCAGGGGTGAAATCGAGTGGAATCGAAACTAATGGACTTAATTCTTCTATCAGTTGTAAATATAGAGGAACTCAGTTAGACATAGACTTTTCGTCTAGCTAGTAGCAGGGGTGAAATCGAGTGAAATTGAAACTAATGGACTCCTTCTATCAGTTGTAAATATAGAGGAACTCAGTTAGACATAGACTTTCCGTCTAGCTGGTAACAATTAGAGCGAGGATGACACTGAATGGTCTCTATGATAAATGTCGTCTATAAGTCATAAACATGGGCCAATTCAATTACACAGAAATACTAATGATAACCTTGGCCTTAGGGTAGGAAGCATTTTCCTTTTGCATTCATTAGAAATGAGTGGCATACAAAAAGCATTGCTAGATCAGGGCCCTAGAACATACATGTATCTTGATAGTATGAGACGGGGGACGCCATAGACTACTGCGCCTTTGATGCCCTGCTCACTGATACACGTGTCCTATTTGCATTAAGTGACGTCATACAAGCGGCTGATTTCTCATTCCTTGACAAGTGTGCTGTTCAGTCCAAAAAGTCGCACTTTCTTTGAAATTATGATTTAGTCCTACTTCAGAATGAATTCTGCAACGCATATGAGCTTTCAAGCCAAGTTATAGATAAAAGTTTTTAAAAAACGCAAAAGTATAGATAGGAGGCAGGCTTCAAAGAAACTTCACCGTTCCCTTGACAATCAGGCCGTCTAATCCCTACGCGCCTCTACGTAGACGCTAATGGTCTCAGCGCAGGTGCATCATATCTAACAGTCTACCTCCATCATTCATCATTCATGACTTATGTTCCCTTCTCTTCTCTACACATCACACCTGTTGGACCCTCTGTGCAATAAGGCTGATCCCGCAAACCCGCATGTCAGCTAAAATAGATATTATCTCTAACATCTTGTACTTATCGTACAGTAAAAGCATCACAATGGAAGCAGTGTCCTTCCCTTGGGGACAGAACAAAGCCATGTCAGCTAAGACAGTATCTACTATGCAGTGAAAGTGAGTCAGATGGAAAGTACTGTCGTAAGGTCATGGAATGTATTCAATACATATAAAGTCCAACTAGATTCCTAGTTTCTTGATTTTGGTCTAGACATGCCATGCTAAAGTGGATACATTTTAAACCATTGCTCAAAATAGTTCTATTTTAAATATGAGTTCATTTTGAGTTTAGCACAGACAAAAATCAATCATATCTTGATAATCTAATGGCACTCGAATCGCTGCTAATGATAATACGTCGTAAGATTAATTCATAAGTCTAGTGGTTCTTTCTTCTTGTATAGTAGTCCAGTGGTTAGCGATCTTGCCTCTGGAACTAGAAGCCGTAAGTTTGATCCCAGCTGTGTCGCTCACCCGACATGCATGCTACCGGAAAGGGTCACAGTCCTTAGGACGGGACGTTAAGCCGTGGTACAATGTTCATTATGCTTGTTGAAAAGAGCAAGGGGAATTTCCCCGGTATAATGAACCTGTAAATACTGTACATAGCGTCTGTCTTCTCTGTTACGACCAGTGGAAGAATAGCTCTTCGGTGAGCTAATACCGGATCGAGATCACTTTCTTTATTGCTGTCTTGCCACCCCCCGCCCCAAAAAATACACGGACTGCTAAATTTGAGTTGGCAGCTCGTTAAGTACATATTTTGCATTAATGCATTGTTGTCCTTCACATGTCTATAACCTGTATATTACAAATAAATCAAGTTATGTTATTATCTACAACGCTTCAATTTTGTACAAAGTTAATAAATTCTGATTAATGACAAATGACCTATCATAACGATCGCATTTCCTACACCCTCTGTTCATCGATCTACCGACTTTTCGTAATGTTTAGAGAAGAAGATGTTGCTGATGAAAATTGATTTATTTCTGCAAACAGCGTATCTCACTTTAAACATTTATCATTGTTATTATCATTTTTACCTGGCACCAAAATCTACAACATATATCACACAGGACACTAACTCGAATGAAATTGCATAATTTTCCTTGGCGACGTGAAATTGAAGTCCGCAGGGGAAGTATACCTGACAGCACTCTTACACGGAAATCACATTTCGCCATCCACGCATTAGAGTAGATAAAAATAAAGTATTGCCAGGATTAAACTTCTAGCTAGGGAGTACAGACAGACAGAACTACTCGACAGACAATCGTCTGGACCTGGTAATGAACCTGTTTAGATTACCTTCTGTCTGAAGAGATAACGAAAGCCAGGAAATCACATAAGCCTGAAAGAATCAGTAGATTCTTGATGATGTGTTTTCAACAACCCTTCGGGTACAGACACGGCGATTAAACTGTCTGCTTCAGGTAAAGTTTCGAAGACGAGAGGAAATGTACCTGCCTTGTCAGAAAATGTAATATGGCTTCACTTATTTGAGGTGAAGAAGAAACCTACGTTTCAAGTTCAGAGAACAAGACACATCATTGAAAGGTGTAGAGGTCAAGGGCAAATTGTTTACATTTGGTGGCAGCGGTAGTTGTTTTGAATAGAATAAACTTGGTTACAGACTAAAGTTGCAAATCAACACTACAAAGTTTTAAAACCTCAAATACACCCATTTCCACCCGCCGTAAACACAATTCAAAAAGATCATACATTTATCCTATAATCAATATCATCAGTCCAGTCCAAAACGTTGTTATTTCTGGTAACAAACAGCTATTGTCTCATATTTCAACTCATTATTGTTCATTGTTATAGTGTAGGCTAGGCTGGTAAAAGTTATAGTAACTGAAGTTCTCTTAGATAAACCAACGGGTTGCAGGCATGTCTTTCTTCAGCCGCTTACGTCACCATAAGCATGACCTAGCTCCCCCTGCCCACAACCTCTACATAGTGCTGAGTGATATTCTACTGGTGTCTTTTGAAAATTTCCCACCTACTCCAACATTCAGACCCGCATGCATATACCCCATTAGGCTTCTAAAGAATGGCAAATGCCCACATCCCATTCATGAGCACACAGTCGTGAAATTGGTAGCCCCGAAAAAGTGAGTAGAATTAGAGCATGACTTTGACGTGTGTGTCTTTGATTTATGTATTACGGCTTACGCAGGGGGAGAAAGTTAGTGAAAGTTGAAAGAAATTTTGTCTTGGTATGATTAAAGGGTGCATGATTGGAAGGCAATAGACGTCTTTGGGAGTACTCTCCAAGCAGAGGTTGGTGGGAAAGATTGTGACCTTTTTATCCTATGTCCCGATTTTTGTGGGAAGAGCCGACAAAAAACGAGGCATAGGATAAAAAAAGTCACAATCTTCCCCCACCAACCTCTGCTTGGAAAGTATTTTGGAGTACAACATTCTGTAAGGCTTTAAATCTGATCCCCAACTATGGAGTATTTGAAGGGTCATACGTTTGCTCGATTGTCTTGCTATTTGTCAATTCACCTAAAGCTCAACTGGCAGAGGCCCCATAGTTGAGCTCCTGGTTCCAATTAGTTGGTAACTGGGGTTCACATCCCAGTTCGAATTGTGGGAAGGGCGTCTCGGTTGGGGCTGCATCCGTCTTTCGGAAGGGACATTAAATGGGGGGGGTCCGGAGGTTTACCGAGCACGTGAAAGAGGAAGGGCTAGCAACCCTTCCCTGTAAAGATATTTCCTGCTACTGAAAAAGCAATGAAACTTGCAACTAAACAAATTACATGTGCAAGGAACGTTATTTTTGTGTTTAAGCCCTGAGTGAAAATCACAATCGCACTAGTACTCGAACATACTACACATGATAAAATGCAGTGTGGTAGTATCTGTATCTATATATCCGGTATAACCGTCCTTCTGCGTAACACACCAGCTTAAAAGTAAGAGGAAGTAATAAAAGCTAATGTTGTCATACATAACCCCGACACACAGTGATCTAATAATGCTACGTTACTTTACATTCTTCCCATATATCTTCATGCTGCATATACGGATGACGGGATGTTTTCTTAATATTCTTTTTAATTCATTCAAACTTAAAGAACGTAACGTTAATTACGTTGTACCACACATAGCCTTAATTACTGTTAGAATTGATGACGGTGTCATATGTTTTCAATCCTGAGAATAAGAAAGAGAGGATGAACTTTTCAAACGCCTGTATATGTGGACTGGGAGTAAGCAGATTAACATTTTAATTAAATAAAGTACGTTAGGACACTTATCTAAGATTTTGCTACCCTACTTCCCTAAGACTATAAAGCTACCATCAGCGTTTCATGATCTGTATAGCAAAGATAAGTCAAGGAAGACGTAACTATTTCCTTAGTGTATATATTGGAGATTTTTCCAAGTAGCATATAGCCTATAATCTTAAATGGGAATTAGTTAAAGTTTCACTTTGGTATCTTAAAGTTATGGATTCACTGACTACTGAGACAGGATGACATTTAGATTTATCCTATTATGTAGATTTTTGACAGGAAATGTAATTAGACGAATCCCTAGTGGTGCCAGAGTCAGACTTGGAATTGAGGATACGGTAGTCGCTATCCGATACTGATTAGTGATGGATTACATTCTGAGAATCCCCGTTTATCAAGATGTTTACTTTGACGGGTAGGATCTATTTTGAAAAATGAAACCCAAAAAATATTATTTTGGATGTTAATAGCATCATTGCTCTTCTGTCTCTCTGTCTCTGTTTCCCTCTGTCTGTCTGTCTGTCTGTCTGTTTGTCACTCTCTTTCTCTCACTCTCTCTCTCGCTCTCTCTCTCCCTCATCTATCTATCTTTATCCATTACGCATAGGTGATTATAAAAATGTCGATCGTTTATTACAAAACCATACCATCTACCTATAGGTGGGAAGAGCACCTTTATTTTTGAATGCCAACAACTGAGAAACAAAAATAATACATTACAAAAAGATAACGTCAAAACAATATCTTCTTAAGTACCACAATTAGTTCCAGTACTGCGGTGATACCAAGACCATAATACATGATGGGGGATGCAACGTCTTGAGAATTACAGCGGCAGCAAAACTAATGATCTGTTACATGATAAATGTTTACTCCTTATGCCTCAGTCCCAATTACGACGGTGCCCGTCGGGGGTGTAGTCCCGGCCGGGTCCCAAAGCCACAAATTTGTCCCGGTGGACTGCCGGATACGAGGGGGGGACCTCCGGGGCGCGCACGATTAGCTCACGGCGTCTAGTTGTTACTGGGTCCCGCGTTCAATTTAAATTGATTCAGGATCCCGATCGGGCCCAAAATTAGCCCTGCAACCCAAGGGTGTTCGACGGGTCCACGTAGGGGTCACGTCCAAAAGTGCCAAAAAACAGCCCGTAAGCTACCCGGCGGGCCCCTTTTTTTTCAATTGTGACCTTAGCATTACAGGTTTCATGTACATGTCTTGGTAAGGATGCTGTGACATTGTTGGCGTGTATTCTGTGACCTGAAACCATTCCTATCGTGTCTTCACCCCATTGACCGGGAGTAACCCCGCAGAGTTTGGATCGTCTCAAGCTACTCAGCACCTTGTTGCCACAGCTAAATTTTTGGCAACTTGGTCAATAGAATGGCAATAGAGCTCATGACAAGAAAACGCTTTTAGATACACAAAAGGCACTTAGGGCCTGTTATACTGTTACACTGTCAAATAATAGTACTTCTGTCTAAATGTTTATTGCCAAATGTTTGGAAAATTAATCTTGAAATCTGAACAATACCAATGGTTGTCATATAAAGAAGCGAAATTGATAGATTTACAAAGAAATTGTTAAAATATGGATGGTACAAAAAGGTACAGACGTCGGCAATGGATTTGAAGCATATACAAAACAAGGTGAGCATAGAGGACAACGTGAGACGCAAAAATAGATATGGAAATATCATAGATATGGGAATATTATTACAGAGAAACACATGTGGTTCCCACAAATTGCTTTCTGATACTGGCAAAATATATCAACTGCCTGCGGCGCTATCCCATGCCGATACCTTTTGTCCTATAACAGGATTTCCGTCTGTCTATTTCCGCGAAAAACATCTCCCAAGTTCACAGTTAGAGCGTCTACAATGGCCCTATACGCGGAACGGTGACGCCTGTAGCCCCCAAGCGTTTTGGCCGGGTTGTTGTGATATATTTAGCTCTGTTCCGCTAGTGGGTGTATGCAGTGGGCCCTAGCTCTTCAAATATCAGACTTTGATTATTAAGTGGTTACTGTTTTTCACTTGCTCACTTCCTTTTGTGTGCTGTGAACGAACTGGGTTGTTTTTGAACCTGAAGGGAACTGTGGTATGGAAACATGCAGGTGTATTGGTTACACTATTTCCTGTTCATTGCCATTACCGTAGCCGTTACCAGGAACATTCAAACAATCACCGTTCCGCTAACGGTTAAAACGGCTGCTTGCACTTCCCTCTTCTCATTGGCCAGCATTAAAATCAATCAGTAATTGCATCTGTTTCAAAGGTAACTGAATAATTCATATGAACAGTACAGAGCCCCTTATAACAAACTTTCCTTAAGCACCGTATCATTATGTTTAATACATTAACTTAGCCTAACGGAAGTCCTTGGTAACTATGGTTACTTTTCTCATCAAAGCATGAGAAGGAGTTCCTTGAGATTACGAACCGCTTTGAGAGAAGATTATATCTACTTGTAATTATCCTAATAGCATGAATTAGCAATAAACATCATAATAATCTACTTCTACTATCTATATACCAATGGCAATGAGCACCGTTTAATGCCCAAAAGCACTGTAGACTTAACAGGCGTATGAGTACAATTTACTCTCGCGTACATCAATATTGGGTGTTATGATGAAGTAGATATGATATGACACCTTGCACAGTCGGCTCCGATATTCAATCATAAGCGTTTGATACCATAGGCGCCTTGTCTGGGTGGTATCAGATTGTGCAGACCGAGCGTGCAATTTTTTTAACAACAATACAAAGACAGTCACATACAGTGTAACACATAGAACAAGTAATGTAAACATATGGTGATTGATAAATAAAAGTCTTTCAAAGCCGAATAGCAAGGAACTTTTATATACAAAACATTAATAGAGACATCCCATATGGGCCTTGTTAGAATAATTCGAACCCTATTTCCTACAGCCCCTGTTCATGCAAAAATATGCCCTAGGCAAAAAAGTCTATCATTCAATATCTTTTTTTAATTTCATACTCATAATTTTGCCATGATAAATCTAACCTTAAATCGATGCCACTAAAAATCCAACCATAGTTATTGGTTTCATTTGTGAGTTACTAATGTGTTCATTTTGTCGTTGATGAAGGTTAGACATCCGGGTAATAAGACAAGCCAAAAATAGTTACTCAAGCAACTGGATAAAAATGTTTTGAGAAATATGTAGATGTCATATGTAGATTAAGGGTAGTCTCTTGGTGTTGTTGCTTTAATTTCTGTTATACTTTGTAACTAGTATAATAGTATAACCAGCCATATGGTGATTTACACCATTCACCCGGACGGGCTCCCTTGGAAATCAGTTACATAGTTAACTGAAGGGACCACCCTAAAGATTAATAATAATAATAAACCATATTTGATATTTTTCAGGCGAACTGTGACAGTCTCGACGAGGACAGCAAGCGAGCCGAGCGAGCCTGTAACGACTACATAGCCGAATACAAGATCAACGGAGACAGCGGTAGGACGACTTTATCTTGTCTTTCTTAAAGGAGTCCTAAACCCCAGAGGGGGAGTTATTTTCCAATGTATGGTAATTTTAGGAAGTAGAAACGAATATTTTTTACAGTATACGATAAAGTACCCACTAGTCCCGTGCGCATCCAAAAGCATTCAGGTGACCCTCAGCCAATGTGCCTGACAATGCCTGACAAAAGTTAGATTAAAAAAGGATGTCAGGGTGGTTAAGAAAAACTTGCTATGTGTTCTTTTATATGTTATTAACAATTGACATTCTTATTTTGCTTAACCACCCTCATTTATGCCAAAAATATCCACGTTTAGAAATGTATGTTTACGCATAGGGAATACACTGGTAGGGTCTGCAGGGGTTTAGTGAGTATCATATTGTTTTAAAAAAAACACGTTGTGTAATTCACCACAAGCGGAATTCTGTACAAAGTCGGCTGATTATGTATTGATTGATACATAATCAAGTGGAAAATAACACCACCCTCTAGTGTTTTGGACTCCTTTAACTGTCATAATTTCTTCTTAACTCTTCCATCCTTCTTTTGTAAACATCTCATCGCATCACGTTGCTTGTAGCCTTCAGAAGAGATAGACTTATACAGATGTCTAAAAGTAGGACAAGGACTTGTGTAACAGGATCTAAAAGACGAAGAGATGTGTTGACATCTTGGACAGGGACGGTTGCAACTTGTTTAACAAAGTAAAAGCTATGAGATTACCGTCTGTAGAAACAATCCTAATCCTCTATGCAGTGAAAGCCTGACTGAAAATAGTGTTGGAGACTCCAATGCTGTTTTCAAATTTGGAGATATCCTATTGTTGTGTCCTTGAAACAGTCAAGGTTATAGATGACATAAAGTTAACAAAAGACATTCTAGTAACACCAAAAATAGTTACTCGAGCAACTGGATAAAATTTTGAAACAGTCAGATGTTTATAGACGTCTAGCCTTCATCAACGACATTCTAGTAAGTTCACAGACTGTACTGTCGTAAATATGTGTTAACCATCGGGAATGGCGTTTTGTTGTTGACGCTTCGTAGCTTGTCAAAACAAAAGCAATGTACAAAAATAACAAAGAGCAATTGTAAAATAACTTGTTTAAACAAAGACACCTTATTGGCATGTTCTGTCACAACAAATGCATCCATGCTGGGTACCTTAATCGCGTACGTCCTTTCTCTCCTTTTGTTCTACTAGGTTTGCACTGTAACGCGACCTTTGACGGTTTGACGTGTTGGCCTTACGCGAAAGCCGGCGTTGGTGTGGTGGCCGTGCCATGCCCAAAGTACATCTCGTCCTTCAACCATGGCGGTAAGTTGGTATAGCACATCAGTACATGTCAAGGTGAAGAATTCATCCTCAACTGAGGTGAAGCGTGGTCCTTTTTTAGGCAACTAATAGTAGTACGAGGGTGGTACAAAAAGAAACGCAATGTCTATCCACTATATCAGGTTCATTTTTGTATGAAATGAGTTGAAATTTGGTACAAATGTAAAGGGACATCTCTTCTTGAGGCCTAAGAATGTCACTCTATTTTTCACATTTTTACCAGCGACTGAGATGAATTCAAGTTGACCACACCCTTTGAAGCTTATTATTGTACCACCCTCGTAGCTTCAGTCAAGTACACTGGGGCGACCCCACTTTTTTCGATAATATTTTGGGGTTCTTTCACGCGCAGAAGTTTGATGTCTGAGACGAACGCATAAAACTCCACCTTACACAAGGCCAACCGGTTTCACATCCCCAACCGAAAAGACTAACACAACCCACCTCACAACCCGAGCGAGGCTGGACCCTCCATGCATACCTTCTCAAAAGCTATGGAAAAAGGATTGTTCATTGAAACAAAGATTCCATTTTTGCAGCATATGAATACATCAACAGGCCTTCAAACTGAGACGTCAAAAATGAATGATGTACTATACTATCCATATACGTAAAAAAAAAAGAATAATTTCGTTTAAAACGGCACTGTATACAAGAGGTTGGCGCCATAGGTATTAAAACTGTCGCCCACAGACACAGCACGTGGTATTCTCTGAAATATGTTTTGGTGCTGCATTGATCCATAATTAATGTGGCAATCAAGTATTTGAGACACTGGTATCAAGTAACTATTTACATTAATCTTTTGAGCGTGGATAATTTTAGTAACTATTAATCATATCTTATTAATTATGCAATCATTAATCATTCTGTCACGTAATGTATTAGACATAGATCTCAGTAATACATCAAGCGAAAACGTTAAGTCATCCGCGAATCACAGACGAAATCTTAAGGGAGCATCTATGTCATTTGCTTTGCGAGTTAAGTAAGGAAATCATCACTTTACTTGAGCTATTAAGACTGGCTATGTACTTTTTAGATAGTTCTTTTCCTTGAGGTGTTCAATATATAGGTATCTAATGGCATTGGGAGAGGGTTTAAGAGGTTCTTCTGGGGTAAGCTTTTTTACGCAGCAATGGATATCAATTTGGGATGAGATGACGATGTTAGCGGGATGAGTGAAGGTACGGGAATGAGTTCAGATAGGCACAGATAACCTTAACCTTGATCAGGGCATGTCATTCAGCAATCGGCCCCGAGGGTCGATTAACCTCCGACCTTCTCGGGACGCTACTTACCTAAAACGCATACCTGCCATTTTTCCGCGATAGTACAAGGTATTGATAGGCTTAAACTTGCTTTTCTTAGTGCGGCGATGATGAGAGAAACAGTATAGTCTCCAAAATCTCCATAGCAGCCTTCTTGAATGGCCTTTTTTTACTTGTTATGCTCTGCTCTGTGAAAACTGATTGCAATTTTTTTTTTCTCTAGCCGTTTTTGATCAAGATAATTTTTGCACACATCCCTTTCCCTCACTCTTGGTAAACTTTCCATTGCTTTTGGGTGGTTTTCTCTGACGCAATCGTTTTATATTGAGAAACAACGTTAGGAAAATACTTTGTTTTGATGATGAGAGAGAACTCTAGTCTCCATATATATAGCAGCCTTCTTAATCTTGACTGGCCTTTTTTACTTGTTACTTGTAGGTTCCGTTTTATAATGCGGGTGTACACTGATTACAAATGTACTTTCTCATCAGGCTTCTCGCGATCTTTCTTGTTTTTTCTATCAATTCTGCTTGAAACTTATTTTCAACAGTTGAACAGCATTCAAGACGCAGACTGACTGCAAACGTTAGACTTGGCGACTGTTAAAAACAGGGTACATTCGGAACTGACATACAATGAGATTTGTTTAAGGCTCCCAAAAGCCTGCTATAGAGGCTAGGCTAAGCAAAGTGCATCTACATCCAGGGTACACCCGCACTACACGTCTGTTTATCATCTGTCAGTAATGACATGTTCTTTTGCACATTCGACTCCGGTATTTGCTGACATTCTGTCAAGCTGACGCCTTCCCTTGTGGGGTTAGAACAAACATCTATCCCATCAACGGAAAGCCTTATGAGCCCAAGTTTGTCCAGCGTTCATCTGGTCAAAATACGTCTGTAATCCGATACCTCCATCAAGAAAGCGCCGGCGTCTTGCAAATTACATTTCGGTGTACATGTCGCTAATGAAGCATGGCTGCATACAAGTTTGTGAGGACGGTCTGTATGATTAGCGGCGACAAGCAAAGATTAATGGCCGTGAAAAAATAGCCCGTGACGGGGGCTCTCCCTTGTGAACTCGTGTTTCTTCGCGCGGTCAAGGAGATCTAGAAAACAGTGGTTCGTTTTTGCACACATCCCTTTTCCGTACTCTTGGCAAACTTTCCTTTGCTTTAGGGTGGTTCTCTATGACGTAATCGTTTTATAATGAGAAACAACTTTAGGAAAATACTTTGGATTACTTTGTGAAGGTGCTAAAGAAGACTGTATCAGAAAATATGTAAGATCATGGTAAGAGACGGGAGACGGTATCAACGTCCTCACACTGTGCTAAAGTTACAAACTTGTTAAAGTATCATCAACCTCATACACTTACAGACTCTGACTGCATTGGTGTGATAACGCCTTATTTTTGCGTTGGCAGATCAGTAAATATCATTATACCCACCCCATATCAACTATAAATCAATACATTACACTGATGTACAATTGTCATCTCCTCTCTCGGATGGCCATCTCCAATATTTAGATTTTCCCCCTGGTTGCTTCGCACTCTTTTCATCATGACAGTCTCTTGTTAAAGTACCAGCAACTTCAAACGCTGACAAACTCTGACTGCATTGGGACATTTGTGGTGTTTAAATTACGTAAGAAATTTCCCAAACTTCTTTTTTTGGCGTTGGAAACTTTGGCAGTCTAGTGAATACTATTACACTCACTCCATATTAGCTACCCACACATTACACTGATGTACAATTGCCATCACCTCTCTCGGATAGCCATGTCCAATCTTCTTTCCTTTGGTTGCTTCGCACTTGTTTCATCATAACAACCTCACCACCATTACTAAAATGGCCGCCATTTCTACCTGATCAAATAAGACCCCGGAGTCTTGACGACTTGGACCAATGAAAAGCGGGGGAGGTGTAATTGACGCATCACTCACTTCCTTCCTTCCTGGAAAATGAAATAATCCATTTCCACCATCAAATCTTCTCGTGGCAGGGGTGCACACTGGTCATATCATTATAGATATGATTTCCTGGAAAGGATTAAAGTCAGACAGACTACTCCGTATCTTCAAAAGAGGTCAAGACTTTAAGATCCTAATACATCTTAAGTGCCTCAAGACATAAGCTACTCCTGCCAATAGAATTCATCAACCCGAAGTTTACCGGAAAGAAGCAATTTCCCCCCTTGTGCTTTTCAAGAACTTTCGATCCCAATTACAACGTCTTTCCACGAACTCCACGCTGTGTAGGGCAATCCATGTCAGCTAATCCATTTCAAATAAGCTCTAGACGGGTCGTTGCCTTCTCAACCGAAAAGCACGCATCTTTTAAAACGTTCCCAGTTCCCGGAATGCTATGAATTAAAGATTAACAGTGAGCAGGAAGAAACGTCAACAGCAAACACTCAAAAAGCACTTAGACACACTTATCGTAAAGTTTCTTGATTGTCAAGCCTTGTGATGGTCGAAGATCAAGGGCGAGGAATTCATTGAGGATTACAGAGATGATCTCGGTCAAAAGTACCTCTTATCCTTGCCCCAGTAAACGGACTGCACTGCCTTTACTTGTTATTAGCGAGACTAACCGCGTGCCTAGCATCGCTAAAATGTGTCTTTGCATTGAATCTCTGATGCTCGCTTTTCAAGCACCTACCATCCAGTACCTACATCACGTTTTAGAATACCGTAAATGCATTTAAGTTCGCGTGGTTTTAATTTCGCAGTAGGGAGAAAATTGAGTTTTCGCGGTAGTTTTAAGTTCGCGTTTGAGACAATAGTAGACAGGGGGTGGAGGGCAAAAAAGTCTGCGGTGATTTAAATTCCGCGGCGAAAACTGCGAACATAAAACAACAGCGAACATTTCTGCATTTATAGTATTTCTGACATCAATAAATCACAGACCTGCTTACACACATGAAACTAAGTTCTTCGCAGTGGAAATTTTCTATACTTACACCTTATCTACCTTATCTAAACACAAAAATAACGGATACATCCAATTCTACGATATAACATCTAGACTTGTTATCATTTGTGATGTGAACACATGATGGCAACGTGTTTGTAGCTAGCAATCATGTGTGTCACGTCATTTTGTCCAGTTGATGTATATTAATGTGTTTATTGATAAGGACCACAGGAAGAGTAGCTGCAATATACTAGTATATAGTAAAGCTAGTTGTGGATCTGAATAAAGTCAAACATGCAAAATTGGACGAATACACCCAACCTTTTTACTAAATACTTTTGCCTCGCTCTTTTTCAAAGAATCTCGTCTCATTAAATAAGGATTAGAGCACTGCATCAATGCATCACATATCCATGCAATCGTAATATAACAGAATCAGATTTACGGAATTGTAACTACTGACACAAGAAATTAGTTATCATACAGGAGGATCATTCTGTAGCATGAAAATCGGCATAAAATCACCTTGACAGCAGAAAGTTTCGACCTATGCCTAAAGTCATGCCGCTAAACCTTTCCGTCAGTGAGAATCATTCTATCGGCAACGCGATGTACAAAAGGTTTTCTGACAGGTCTCCAACGGTGAACTATCGGGCAACCGTAACCTTTTACGCCAAAGCAAAGATAATCTATAAGCTGTGGCCTTGGAGATCATGAACCGTGCTTCCGCATAAGTGCCTGGTTAATTCGAATTCGACCATGATAAGGGCGGTTATTAGTGTTCGGACTTACACATCTTTATCAAAGTTAGTGTGAGCCATTTATTCTCTTCACCGTTACAGTTCATTGGAGCGAAATACTCAAAGAGACAATCGATTGAGATCGAGGAACGCATTGATGTTTTAGCAAATAATTTTCGATCTATGAAACTTCTACCGAAGGTGATAAGTGTTTTTAGCCATCGGTTTACATCCTCGGAGTCAATAAAGAAAGTGGCACGAATTCAAATGAAGACCGCAGCTTGAGATACTCTTTTCTCGCAAACCGACAGAGTTCTTGTGCATTTCATGATCAAGTACGCCCTTATGAAGGTCCGTGTGTTATTGATGGAGAACGACGGTCAATACTTCTTATTTTTCAAAATTCGACGCACATCAAATTTTGCGTGTCAATGCACCAAACTGTTTCTGTATAGCCGTTAGAACCGACTTAGTATAGCAACTTCACAAGCACACAGCGCGGCAGCAGCGAATTTGGAGAATCATGCACAGAGTTAGGCAGATAGTCGTGATACACATGAGATAATTTCGATGACTTACACAGACAGAATGCTAGCGATAATAGATCATACATATACAGATACAGAAGCAACAATTACTTTGAGGGAGATACTACATACACATCAGAGACTAATAACACAATATCTGAATGGCTATGTCAATTGCTTTGATTTGTACGGAAGCATTGTAATCAAGATCGCATCGAGAAATGAGAGCAAGGAAAGTAACCAATAAAAGGCAAGCGGAGAAGTGCATGCAATCACGATGCTTTGGGGCAACGAGTTTTCTCAGTAAGAGCCCACTTCTAAGTACTGAATGACTTAATCACAAGTCACCGCGTAACAAGACCTGAAGGTCTCTTCAAGGTTACGGGTTACGTGGTTAGAACTGGGGTAGCAACTCTTACCGCTTGTCCATGGTGATCTCGGGAGTTCACGCCTTATTGTTCTCTCGCGAGAGCAGATTCAAAATGGCCGCGGTGTTTGGAAAGGGGTCTATTGATAATTATTTTAAAAGAAAAGAAAACTACTCTTCTGTTAACATCACAAAACCGTCATATTACAGAAAAAGTGGGATCATTCGTCTTCCACTGTCTCGGAAAAAGAAGTCGAACCCAATAAGTTAGAATTTAGTGTCGTTAGTTAGACTAGATCGAATAGACACACGCTATATTGTTTATCATATCTGTTCGTCCTTCTCAACCGAAAAGCACACATCTTTTTAAACGTTCCCAGTTCCCGGGATACTATGAATTAAAGATTAACAGTGAAAGGGGGAAACGACAAAAGAAAACACTCAAAAAGCACTTAGAGACACTTCTCGTAAAGTTTCTTGCTTGTCAAGGTTTGTGATGGTTGAAGATCAAGGGCAAGGAATTATTTGAGGAGTACAGAGATGATCTCGGTCAAAAGCACCTCTTGTCCTTGTTGTTAGCGTATAGACTCGGGTGCCCCAGTAGATAGACTAGATCGAATAGGCACACGCTATATTGTTTATCATTGTCTGTCCGTCCTGTCATGTTGCATGTACTTGCAATTAGCTTACGGGCAAGAACTTGCAATAAACTTTTACAATAATTAAGATAAGCTTAAGTCACTGAGAGTAAGGACTACCTGACTCAAAAGGGGGAGCCGAGGTTGTGAAAGCTGCTTGAGAGCATTCCCTACCGCATACGGATTGTTGTTGTTTTTTTCGTTTCAAGGCATCCTCATTTGAGGTGAAGCATGATGCTTTTTCAAGTAGCTGGTGGTTGTGCAATGCCGCTTCGCTACGGCTCACGTTTTTGGCCAAACACACCAGGTCACCCCTACTCTTCTCGATAAGTGTGTTGGGTTCTTTTACGTGCCCTCTTGACGCTTGAGGCTAATGTCTGAAGCTCCCTCATACACGGGGCGGCCGGCTTTACGTCACCATCCGAATTGACGAATGCAATCCCTTTCAACATGTCCGAGCTGGAGTCGACCCCTAGGATCGAACTCGGGCCCTAGGACCCACGGAATTTGATCCAGATGGCGAAGCAGCGGGGTTAAGTTACCGCTTGCGCCACGGATTGATTCTCGTTTTATTCTACAGGCTCTCTCTTCACATACTGTAAATGCAGAAATGTTCGCGGTGGTTTTAAAACCACTGCGAAAAGCCGTTCCGTTGTGTGACTGTAGCGCTACTATTGTTTCAAATGAGAACTCAAAATCACCGCGAACACTCCATTTTCTCCCTCCGGCGAAATCAAATCCCCGCAAACATTTCTGCATTTACAGTAATTAATGCAATACATCATACATTCTTAGTATGAAACACGTACATATGTTTTAACACTGTTGCGTATACGGTATACACGGTGTATGATTTGCTTTCTCCCGTTTTCTTTCAGAAATGGCGATCAGAGTATGTGAGGAATCCGGCCTATGGAAGTTGAACACCCGGTCGAACAAGACGTTTGTCAACTACTCGGCATGCTTGAGCGACGCCGACGACGATGTAAGGAAATATTGTTTATTTCTTATTCTATTTTCACAACAAGAAAATACATAATACAATAAACAGTAGATAAAAATAGAGCAGGAAAATGTTTTAATAGTTGTTTCCATACATTGTACCGTGCACGATTGTCGTGTAATAAAGTTCTTCTATAATCTGTGATAAATTTTTAATACGTGTGTAGATACTACAAATACATTCTTAGCTTTTAGGTTGGTTCTTGTTACTGAGTCAAAGTTTTGTTTCGGCGACGCCTCAAAGGCGAGCCAAAAGGTAAAGTATTATGTGCAGTTTGCAGATATTCCAGGAATTGCACAGGCATTTGTCTACAGGAATCTTAATCCCAGAAGAATGTTTGGAATGTTAGTCAGCAGCACAAAGGATAGAAAGTGGGTCATGCAGCCCTCTGGGGGCATTCCTCCCAGAAAACCTAGACAGGCAGCTACATGTGTTAGCCAGATGTGTCAGTCATATGTATACATGACCCATTTATTTCTGTTCTTCTCATAGGAGATCAACCTGGAAGACGCCGTTACCATGTACACCGTCGGCTACTCCCTGTCACTGGCATCCTTGACCATAGCTCTTATCATCCTCATCTACTTCAAGTGAGTTCGATTGATTATCTTTACATTAGCATGAAAGGTCAACTGTATCAATCAATCAATCAAAAACGGTTTATTATTGAATGAAAACATACAAGTTAAGTCAACGCCTTTATTTTTCTTCGAAGTGCTTGTTCGGCCACATGGCCGCTTTAACAAGGTCGACGTGGAGGGGAAGGGTCACCGATAAGAGTATCATTGTAAACATGTGCAGCATTGATTCCATTAATTATATCTGTAGTTAATGTGTCTGTGGTTAATACATCATAGAGCTAAAACCGATGTTCTAACGTAATGAGTAAGCATACCAACTTCTCGACTGCCCTACTTTAGAATTCAAATGATCAATCACCGAGGTTCCTTCTTTAATTGGTCAACGGTATCAGGAAGTCGATACCAACCGCCGTCTCTGTCTTCATCATTACTTTTGCAACATCCATCTATGACACGTGTACACAACACTTTCAATAGCATAAGCTTTCTCAGATTACATTCAAACAGGTTTGACTGATTGACTCCTTGTACGAAGTCTTCGTTTTCGGTGTGTCAGCTTCTGATGTTGGTATGTGTTCGTATTTATTCGAACACACTGACAGTAGAGTGGTAGGAAGTGAGTGGTAAGATTACCAGAAGTGGCAGGAAGTAGAGTTCAGAGGTGGTAGAACTAGTCGCTAATCAGACATGACAGAGGCAACTAATTCACGGGAGGCATTATATTTGGTCTGTCTGCTTGTCTGGGTTTTCGCACTTTCCCCAATTACGCGAGTCACGTTCACCTTATAGTGACGGAGGACATTATATGGACACATGTTATGTTAATCAAAATCCCATTCATAGTTGATAAACTACAATTAAACAACACATACAAAAAAACTACAACAGGGTTAGCCTGGTCACCAGTCTCTACGGGCCGGCTTAGAGGAGTTTTACCGGGCCCAGTCTGCTATAATGACCCGTTTCAGTTAGCTGAGAATTAGCCCGTAAACCCACCTACGAGCGGGCTAATCTGTGTGGGCGGGCAGGCACCACTCCCAGCGCCGTAGATATACCGGTAAGCTCCCGATGGTAAGGTTTCCAGGCTACGAAGAGTCGAACTCATGATAAAGCTGCGATATTGTCGTTTTATCAGCAGAGGAATATTAGTCCCTAGGAAAATCTAAAACAAATTTCAGTGGTCACATCTTCTCTAGATACTAGACATATCATCAATATTCCAGTGCATTTGGGGGACAAGCGAGATAAAAGCTATGTCATATTCTTCGTGGATATCATTAATCTACTTTCCAGACGAAGGGTGGTATTGGTGGGCTTGCGATGTTAGTATCGTGGGGATTTGAAGTGATCGTGCTTGAATATTTCTTCCTATGACTGATTATTAGAATTAAACTTTTGAAGGCACACCGTTTCTGTAAAAGATTATTCTTCTTTAGTGTACATTACATAAATAGATATCTTCATGCAATGTACGTCTTTCTTGTCAGTCTGTGTAGTATTGGTGTCATCTATCTGAAATTATACATTACAACAATCTTTATTGAAACAAAAGTACAGCGACTTTTGTAAGGTCTTCTACAGCTATACATGTAAACAAACAATGGGATACAAAATAATTAACCTACGTACAAGTATATGAATAATTTAAGATGTTGAGTCTGACCTTAATTACTTACACCACTAGGTCTAAGATCTAAACATTCTTTGATATATTTACCTATTTGTACACAGTAAGGGTTGTCTCCTTCTAGAATGTAGTTGAATTTATCTATAGGATGGATATATATCTTCCGTGTGAACAGACAATTACATCTTTAAGCATTGGCGAAACTTCGCAGAGAGCTTGAGCTAGGTTATATCCGAGCAAGGGAACTTAAGACCCTCTAAGGTCTGCTTTGGCACCACATCAAGTTTAGCTCTTCTACAAACCATAGCACGCTCCAACCTTATTAGGTATTCCTCAGCCACCACAAGATTTACGTCACCGAAAATAACGAGATTGAAGTGGGACTGGCTCAAGGCCAAACGTGACCATTGATGTAGCAGAACATAGCATTAGGCCAATATGGAGATTTACCTGGTAAAGGACCACACATTGGGAAGGTTCGACGCCTCAAAACGTATAGCAGGGTGCACAGTGAAGTTAGAAAAATCACATACGTTTGATTTCAGGGTATGATGTACAAAATGTGAATTTGTGAATACAGAATTTGTCGGTGCCAATATTCAGGCCGACCGAACCGACAACGTAATCCAATTTGTACAGTCTCAAAACTTATGCATTCCTTTACCATTCGCCACAGTTTCCACTGACGTACACAGACGAATCTCTACACCTTTGTCAAGTTCTGGGACGCACTACTTTATACCTGAACTTCTTTTGACCACGGGGGTCGCGGATAAATACTGTGTTCTACTACCTTAGATTAGAATCATCTAAAATCTCTTCGCAATGTGTTTAATGCACTCACCTCCCTCCAGGCTGAATGTGTGTCCAATTATGTTTGTACCATTTGATCCGGTCGGTACTTACTTTGATTGCAGGCCACTTCCAAAAACTCTTCCCTGCACTAAACACATATTTTTGCTTTATGAAACAGGACGCTTCTATTTTTGCTTCAGGATTGCGATGAATGAAGACAATTACATCTACTCATCTTCCTCCCCCGTTCAATTATTTCTACAGGCGACACCTCGCTCTGCCATTTAGTGTTTTTCCTAACTGTTGCCAGTTGGTATTGATTGAAACTACGAGTTCTCTGGGCTCTTTCATTACTTGCACATAACACAAGGATAAGCTATGGATAGCACATTGCACCAAACTTCATCGTAATAATAATTTTGGATTTTTTTTCTCTTTTTGGAAAATGCTATTTTCTATTGAAAGTACTTAAGGACATATACTTCGACAAATCGGCCCAAAGCATATGTTATAAACAAAGACTTGGATCTTGCCCGTTTGGTGTTCGTTAGTGAATTCATTATATTTACCAAATCTTAGAGGACTTTGAATCGTTACCATAACTTCGGCTGTTTTTTCGACTCCTTCCATTGTCCATTGCGTTACCGTTGGTAGTTGTACTTCGTATCATTCAATTAGTTTCACTGTAAAATACATTAAGCGTTGAAACAAATATCTAGAATCAACTATAAAGTGTTACTTTTTAACTATCGACGTTGTGCAATAACGTCACTTGGTAGTTGTACTTCGTATAATTCAATAAGATTGACTGTAAAATGCATTCAGTGCTGAAACAAATATCGAAATTCAACTATAAGGATTTATTTCGTATAATTCAATTGGTTTGGCTGTAAAAGACATTCAGCGTTCAAACAAATATCTAGATTTAACTATAAAGTGTTAATCTTTAACCATCGTTTTGAAATAACGTTGATTTTATTGCAGGAGATTGCACTGCACGAGGAACTATGTCCACATGCATCTGTTTGTCTCCTTTATGCTGAGAGCGACGTTTGTGTTGGTGCGAGACAAGGCGCTATACTCTGAGGGCGGAACAAGAAGCACGGTAACCATGAACAAATTGCATATTTGTAGATACAGTTGATTTTTGTACTTTACTATATTGTTGATACGGTCTTTAGTGTGTGAGGGGGCAACTTGTAAAGTTGAGTATGTACCTGTTTTGCCCTCCTTTTCACTGTGATAACATTCAAATAAAGCATCAAAACAAAACAGTCATGGCATACACCGGACATTTCATTGGAAAATACACGATCCGAAAAAAAAACTTGGTACGAACACTTTCTAACGTTTTCAGGCTAAGGCAGTTTCTGAGCTTTAGCAATTCGACGCAGGTCTTGGCCTTGTCTTCAACAATTAACACAAAACGTACCCTTTTCAGTATATAATTTGCCTTCGTGCGTCATTGAGAGAGTTAAATGATGCATTGACGCAAATAGCAATGGTGATTGGACTTTACCTGTCATTAAACCATAACATACTAGATGAGGAGGTTGCCGCAAATTGCTAGCTGTTACACACAAAAGCTTTGAATATGGTTAACGAAAGGGAATTCCGAATAGAAGGCTAACTACAGCGTACGCCTCCTAACAATAAGTAGCAAAAACATACCTTCTTAACTGTATCATCGTACGCCATTGCAACAGTAAAATGATGCATCTATGTACTAGATATTGTCGATTGGACTTATCCGGTCATTAAAGCACTGTAGAGTTGAGCAAATTGCAATCTACTACACAAAAAGCTTTAAATATGGTAACCGAATGGGAATTCCGAATAGACGGCTAACTACAGCGTATGTAATGATAATTAGCAAAAACATACCATTTTAACTGTATCATCATGCGCCATTGTAATATTGTCGATTGGACTTATCCGGTCATTAAAGCACTGTACAGTTGAGCAGGGGATTGCCGCAAATTGCAATCTGCTACACACAAAAAGCTTTGAGTATACTTAACGAATGGAAACATTCTTAACAAAAAGAGCTTGCTACAATGTACGTGTCCTAGTATGTGTGGAGAGTGATAAATATGAAATGCTTTTATAAGCCGGCCGGTGTAAAATGTTTAATGCAAGCTGGTAAAATAAGTCAACCTACAACATAGATTGAAGTCATAACGAATTACACATGGCATGAATGTTAATCACAGTTTTCAAAAATAATGCAATTTTGAATGATCTATTCACTTTTGATGTTCGACCTTGGCGTGACGTCTCTTCTTGAACCATAGCTATCTACGTATCAATTTGTCATGTACGTGAGCAGAGGCATTTTTCTGCCTTAATGAAGTTCTCAAGACAAGGTTACACAAGGTGAAGATATTCATGAATTCACTTCGAAGCTATATTCATCCTGAAGAAGACTGTCTAGTTAGGTTCGATCGTATTCCGCAGCAGTTTTTAGAAGTCACTTGTTCCGCTTGTCACCATTGTTAACTTGCACTATTTGTATACGTTTTGTATACATTGTTTCGTGTTGCAATTAGCCCTCGGGCAAGAAATTGCAAATAAACTTTCATATTATATTAATAAATAGTCGAAACAAGTACAAATCGGATTCTCGCTCCTCAATTTCAAACAGACCGAAGTTGGTTATCATCAATATTCGACTGTATCAATATAAATATTATCTGGACATTTGTCTATTTCTAAACTTTTCCCCCTTTTTGTCGGAAATGCATAATCTGAGATTTGTTGTGTTCCATTTTCATGTTTTTCATCATACAGCCTGGTTGTAAAGTTGTGCAGACCATCTTCATGTACTTCATGGCCACCAACTACTTCTGGATCCTGGTGGAGGGACTCTATCTCCACAACCTCATCTTTTTCTCCGTTTTTACGGAGAGAAAGGTTCTGAAGTGGTTCGTGGCCATAGGATGGGGTAAGTTGTAAGAAAAACATAATTAGATTACTCTACAAGTCTTGTAGTCTCAAAGGATTGTGTAACGTTTGCTATGGACATACAGCTACTGTTTACATCCTTGAGTAATTTCATTAGGTTGGAGAAAGACTGAATAGCAAGGTTCTTTTATTCCCAGCCTAGTATTTACTTGAGCCAACATTTGGATGACTGTCATCTTCATCATGGCAATACATGGCGAAACACTTAGCTTCAGTGCACAGTGAACCAGTCAGTCTTCCCCTGATGAAAATGACTGACCGATAGATGTCATCGATACGTTGGCTCATGTAAATATTTGGTTGTGAATAAAATAACTTTGCTATTCAGTGTTGAAATTAATGATCTAGATAGAACTATAAAGTATTATTATAGAATGAACACCACCTTACCTTCATTTAAGCGCGTGGATATTGCATGATACTGATACTGAAGTACAAACATGTGCAGAACGTGATAAATGCTATGGAACATGAAAAAAACTTATTTCGCATTTATCATATAGAAACGTTTGGAGAAGTAATTTTCATACAAACCGCATTGCACCTCAAGTAGCAAGATAAAACTTATTACATTTCAATCATTGTCTAGTTCTGCCTAAGGTATACCTTCCATTCCAATGTTTGATAAATTCATGATACTAAATAACATTTGTCTCCTATTTGATATAACATCCATTTCGATATGATATCATACAGGTTTCCCAGTGCTATTTGTCATTCCATGGGCCGTTGTCCGTGCCAAACTTGCAGACGAGAGGTAAAACTATTGCCAGTCATTTTTCTCTCAGTTTTTAACTCTAAATGATATTTACAAGTTTGCTCCCCTATTCTGCAGCTCATATATTTTGTAACTATTTGCAAGATTTAGTTTAATGAGTAAACTGACGATTTGTATTTTGTTCAATGTGTCTAGATGCTGGGACGATGTGGACGAGAAAGGCTATATCTGGATTTACAAGTCATTCATCGTTGCCACCATTGGGGTAAGAAAATTGCGTGTGGCAATGTAATAGACGAGTTTAGATAGGAGTGCATAAGGCATATGTGTTAATGTAATATGCGTTAATGTGTTAATGCAATATGTAAACAACTGTATCAATTTTGACGTTATTTGTTAGAAGTATGTTTGCGTGACTTGTACTCCATAAAGATTAGCTACTTACTTGTTTGTTTGTTTGTTTATTTGTTACTTGTATGATAGCTAATGGAGCTAACAAAGCATCCAAGTATCCAAATACGTTACACTTTTGACATTTTTAAAAGCTTTTCTTTTAGACTCCTGCACTGGTTGCACATAACATTTATTGCTTGAACGTGTGATAGGTAAGCTTCAAAGGAATTACCCAGGCTCAAACGATCTATCATTCAGGTACAGTCTAAAGCCTGGAGATGAAAACAAATTTATCCCATATGTTTCAAACAGAATAGAAATCGTATGAGGTTTATGGCTTTGGCGTCCCTGCTTATGCTATCTATTGAAACACACTGTGTGGGTTAATAACTTTCACGTGAATGTATGAGGCCACTACTTCCCTTAAAAAGACCTTTATACTGAATGATGCACATGTTTCTGACAGTTGAGAACCATTACATGTGTCATCACGATAAAACAGACCAGAAAAACAGGCAATAAAGAGGATTTGTATCAGCTATACCTGAGATTGGTTTTGAATATTGTATATCCTCGGGAAGTCTCCGACGTATATTTATCTCCCCAATGCCATCCAGATTCCATTAGTAAGATAGGCAGCACTAAATTTTGATGGCTTGGACTTTATCCAACACAAAGGCACGCGGCTGTAATAAGAAGGAATGTCCTCTGAGGGATTTGCAGCAGAAATCTGCTTCCTTTCATGTTCCGCTGGGAGCCATTAAATAAAAGTTGCATGACAGTTTTGTAATAAATGGAACCTCCCTGTAAGGAGCATGCACTATTTGTCTTTAATTTTCTACTCTTAGGCTGCATCTTAGCGGAAAGCACTTAAGCTTCCCAAATATCTGAACTGCGTTGCCTGAAGATACGTCCCATCATTCTTTGAAATGTATTTTCTTCGTATCAAGTTTTTCTACTTGGACGCTTCAATCGTTGCCAGGAGTGTGACTTTTATATCGAGAATCAGTATCGAGATACTGGCATAGTATCAACTATTATACATTTAATACATCAAACGACATCTGTTGTTCTTTTGTAGATAAACTTTCTGCTGTTCGTGAACATCATCCGCGTTCTGGTGAAGAAACTTCGACATCCAGCTTCAGTCGGTTCTCAGTAAGTGAACCTTGGAAGTTACGAATGCCATTCCTGGAAGTTGTGAATACCCTTCCGGGAAGTCTTGCATATCATTCTTGGAAGTTGCTAATACCTGTCCGGGAAGTCTTGCATATCATTCTTGGAAGTTGCGAATACCCGTCCGGGAAGTTTTGCATATCATTCTTGGAAGTTGCGAATACTATTCCTGGAATTGCCAATTTACGAATATCCTTCCGGGAAGTTACAAATATCAGTCTTGGAAGTTGCGAATACCATTACCGACAGTTACGACTACAATTCGAAGGAAGATACGAATGCCGAAAGTATCAAAGCCAATATCATTTTACGTTAGAGATTGCAAAATAAATAAATTAACATCTCGAAGGAAACATGTAACACCAAACATCGAGTATGCACTGATGATATCAGTTCATCTTACAAAGGCCTGCATTTTTGTACTTCAAGTATGTAATATGTAAAGTATGTATGTTGTTAATTTTTATGTTTCTAAATACAGTGACAATGTAAAATATTTGTTTTGAATGTTTGTATTCTATTGTAGGAGACGTTCCAGGTGGTGTTGCAGTTGCCCACGAGGTGCCAATGGGTGCGTGTCTCTTTCAGACATTGTGACGATACATGGCCGAATATTTGGGCATCGAATTTGAAACTCGGCTCCGTAAAAAAGCATCACGCAAACTTTGATAACATAACTAGACGTAGTCATTAGGCAAGACATGTTCCTGATTTATTGGACATATTTATTGAGTTATGCTTTGATGAATAAATTGCGACAACAACCAAACTGGCAAATATCAAAGGTAACGCCCAACTCTTCAGCCAAGAGCTTTTGACTTTCCAGTGACGAATGACATTTTGTTGACAATCAGACTATAAATGTGACGATTTGCTTCTCAATGGGAGGCGACGCCAAATTTGCTGCATGAAAAGACAAGTTTCTGGAGAGTAATGGACTTTACACACTAGGTTTAACCTCTAGTGTGGTTTAAGTTCAGGGTAATTTCAAGGGATCAAGGCCGGTCATGTACACATTCACCCAATGGCTGAGGTGTGTGAATTTTACGCATGGTTTATCAAACTGATTGGAACTATCATTTCGCATTCGTCGGATGGTACTTGGTTCATGATATACATATATACATGGGTCACGACAGGAGACATTGAAGAAAATTGCCGTGCCGACCAGAGGGCTCGGAGTTGGTACAGGTTGTCAACTTGACGCCCAGGCCTGTACCTGGCTGGTCTAGTGCTAGGTCGTACACTACGATAAGCGAAAGCAATCAACAAAGAATACATATCATTCAAAAAAATCTGCAGCATTGCGAAAATTGTTTTGTCTTTCTCAACGGAAATGTTCATGAAAGGATCTAATACAACTTTTGACCTGTGTCTTAATCCTCTTACCTCACATTAGTACTACTTACCAGTCAAGTAGATAACTAATGTTAGATGGTGGTTCAGTAGAAGTGAATGAGGATTGCTTTGCCTAGAACTTAAACAAAGATCTGATTCATAACGCAATTTTTTTTCTACATTAGATAGTTTACCCCGTTTAACAAAAATACTTTTTTCAGTCACTGTCACCCTGAGCAATTTTCATGACATTTCGAAAAAACTGGAAGGTTGGCATGTAGTAGTATACCTATACTAAAAAATATACAATTTGCAGATGTTTAGATTTGCACATAAATTCATACATGTTTGTTTTAAAGAATGTGTTTTTACACAAAATGTTACAATCCAGAAGCTTTTTTTTCATGCAGCTAATTGCTTTGACGTTAACTGATAGCATGTGTTGTTGCCATTGCCAACATTGTCAACTATCCGTGTCAACTCAATTCCCAGATTTCAAAAACCATTTAATCGATATCTATGTTCAGTATGGACTATTGAAATATATTCTTGTCACTTGTTGTGAGAAACGGAAAAGGAAATGAAGAACGGAATGTTTCTAAGCATGGTTCAACGGTTAGCAAATTAAAAATGCCTACAAGACCATTTTCATGTTGTAAACTTCAATTCCCTTGGCGAACTGGCAAAACAGGTATCACAGGTTGACATGGAAAGATATTGACAATGCCAAACTCTAACATCTAGCACTAATAGATAGTTTATTTTACTAACGTACTTGTTACAACGAAATCTTGCAGTGATATGTTTTTTTTATTGCTGACCTTAGGATAGGCACTCTTTTTTGCACGTGTGCCACGATATTGTTTAGTCCTGTCCATATCGTCCTCAAATCCCTTTTTTCTTTTAACACAATCTTCCTTGTTTAGTGAGTAGAAAACAAATAACATGGTTTGCTTGAAAGAAACGTTGAATTGAAAATCGTTATACTTCAAAATTCCGGTTTATAGCGGTTCGAGCAACAGATCTGACGGACGAAGAAGCAGTGTCCAGATGCAAATGCCTATGTAAGTCGACTGCGTGTCGTTTGTTCATAAAACCCCAGTGCAAAACCAAGTAAAAGTTTGCTCCACCCCTTACTATTACCACCCTGAAGAAAGTCTGTAGTAGACATATAGGAGCCAGTCCCTTCACTGGTGTGTACCCTTTTCAGCATGTGTCTACCCTGACGATGCCCCTATTTTTTATTTGATATTTGTTTCTTTTTTTAAGTTATATTTGTGGCATCATTTTTAAAGTTAAATTTGTGCCGTGTGTATTTTTGAGACTGAACCATGCGTATTTTATAGCAACTCCAACTTTTTAAAGTTATATTTGTGCCGTTTGTATTTTTGAAACTGAATCATGCGTATCTTATAGCAACTCCAAACATTAAAGGTTACCATTTTTCAAGCAGCCGGTGTTGTGAGCAGTTACGATGGAAATTATAGCATCAACATCACTCTCAACAAAGAAATCATGGGCAATGATGAAAAATTCTCTCTCTGGATTTTTGTACATATTTTCATATTTATAAGTTCCAGTACCATTACCATTACTTTCGACCTCTATATTTGCCTAATGGCACCACACTGCACCCTGATGACGTCATACGGCTGGACAATATCCAGTCTATTTATTCTATTAGATATTCCCAAAAGAAACCTCAGTGCCGTTTTTATCTTTTCGGGCCCATGTGTTTCACACAAATCACATCCCTCGTTGTTCTTTGGTTTAAAGTACGTACCATTTCCGCGTACTCAAGCACTTATATTTATGAAATCCACTTATTTGACACAACATATTCAGAAATCATTTTTGCGTTAACAAACTGATTCAATGATGCCTTTGGACATAAGAAACAAATGTTACCCAGCCTACATATTAGATAAACTGTCATTTACAATAAGATCAGAGAATAGTAATCTTTGTTATGATTTACATGTATGCAGCAAACTGGCCAAGTCAACACTGGTTCTAATCCCACTGTTCGGGGTCCACTACATCGTGTTTGTGGGCATGCCAGAGAGCGAGAGGGGCCTCGCCTACAGTGTCAGACTCTACTTCGACTTATTCTTCAACTCATTCCAGGTTAGAGGATGAATGTTTCCTTGAATTTTCATCATGATAAGACTGTACCAATCCTCTAAACGTTACCACAATCTGATGCTAGTCGGTGGCAAATTCCAGACAATAAATATTTCATAGCGTATGGGTTATCGCGACTATGAGGTGATGGAACGGAAGACTATTTTATCATCACTAGCGTACATGTGATCATTACATTTGTTGCTGTGCTATTGTCCAAAATAGCGCCACTATATTTCTGAAAAAAGGAACCGTACCACTCCGTTTGGGGCAGTTCAAGTCATAGTCATCTAAACTGACTAACAGAAAGATATTACTGAAATTGTGAAAGAACATCTACCATAAGATGCATCAGTACATCGTATTCATTGTTTGTAGTGAATTCCAAAGCAATTGTTTCATTGTTTATTCTATCTCTTCGACAGGGTTTCTTCGTCTCCGTCTTGTACTGCTTTCTCAACGGAGAGGTAAGATATTTATTTACTTATCTATAACAATGATATTTAATAGTGCCGTTTAGATAAAATTGGACCTTATAGAGTGATTGATAGCATTATCTATTCATGAATACGAAAAGTTATGAAAACGAAACATGATTGCATAGATGAGATGTTTATATGATTTCATGTACACCTCTAATTGCTGTAATCATATTTCTCGTTTGTTTAGATTCAGCTTTTGACGTACATATCATTCATGCCCAACAATGGCTAAATGCATTGAGATATCAAGAAAAACTACAAGAACTATGCTATGCTTTATCTATGATTTACACGTTTTTTTCTCTCTTCTTAAAACATGCGTAGAGAGACTGTATACTCATTTATGATAAATAACTATGTTGACTGTTCTTTTTCTAATTGTTAACTATTTTCTAGGTGAGGCAAGAATTCAAAAAGCGGTGGGAACGCTGGCGGATGGGGAGAGACATTCTATCCTCGCGAACTCAAGCCGGCTATAGCACGGCACAAACGTACACAAACGCCAACCAGAGCCGGTTGCTACCGGAAAGAGACGACTTAGGGGATAGTACGATCAGTCCAAGTCGCCAAAAACGAGGGAGCTCCGTATCGACACCAACACCGCGAGAATCGGTAGACTACATCAAGCAGAACGAAAAAAATAATGACAAATTCTTTCATACGACAGGCACCACCTCGCCGAAAAGCGTATCATTCCACCTCTTCTCGGAGATAAGGAAAAAATTCAGCACGAGAAGAAGACCTGAGGAAAACCGGTTTCATAGACACGATAGAGACGTCATTCACGAAGAGAATGAAAACGAGGTTGAACTTGGACAGACTACAAGTTCTGAACAGGGAGATATCAGAATGGATGACTTGGCAGTGGTTGAAAAAGTAACTGTTTTGTAACAATGACTTTTGCAGTGACATCGACGCTTTCTCTGTGGCAATATGTATGTTGCTTAAAACGATGTGCTCATTCTGTAATAGCGCTGCCGAATAGGTCCGTGCTACAGTTAACGTAGAAACCAACACTGATACACGAACAGAAGTCAAGGAGCACATTCAAGTGATTGGGTACATCAAGAGATCTAAAAACATCATTCCCAGAGCGAGGAACTTCTATTCCCCAAGATTACACAGATACCATGGGTGTTATATCTTAGCATCTCTACTCTGTCGTCAGACGCCTTGCAACTGCTAACACACACACCATTCCACTAGCGCGGCGACCTCTCTGCGACCGCTCTGCGACCGCTCTGCGACCGCTCTGCGACCTACAAATTGATAACGCTCAACGAATTTCGTAGAAAAAGAATTTATCTTTTTACACTTTGTGTGTTTTGCTGTCTTTCAGACATGCTTTTTACATTTTGCATGAAATTCCACTTATAAAGTCAAGTATTACACAAATGTAATTTAGGTCGCAGCGAAGTCGCAGCGAGATCGCCGTCTAGTGGAATGAGGACTTATATGAACTCAAAAATGGCACCTTTCCATCGTTGCAATGCAAAAGTTATACGATCTTTGCGTAGGTTACCTACGCATGCGAATCATGTATAGACGATGAACATATACATAAAGATGTGCGTAAAATGTGTAAATAATTGATATATCTATTCCTCACACATATAATGAATTCTCCATTGACAATGTACATTGTCAATGCCAATTCGCCATATTTGGTGGGAGAGGATATGTATTGCTATGTGCCTTGTCCATCATTATAATCAAGAAACTCTACATGAAAAACCTACCTATACCCGAAAGATCTCTACTTTTTCTAAGTGTATATAGCTCAAAGAGCCTACTGTACTATTTCGTGAACTGTGAAAAACGTATTTTCATAGTTGAGAGTATACATGTCTGTCATGTACAGTGTTTGACAGCCAGTAACTACATGTATGTATTAATGTATAGTTTGTAAAAAATGCTTTGGACATTCCAATATGTATTACTTGTGCAGCAGATTTTTCTGTATATAGAAAAGAGAAGATATAACTCTAGTTCAATTGTATAAAGGTGGCATTGATGGTTGTGATCCTTGTAACTAAAACGTGTGTCTTATTACAATCAAGGAGATGAGAAGTATGCTAAATCAGTAGAGTAAGAACAGATTTTATCAGTCATGTTGAGCTTCCCTCTTCACAGTGAAATAGAGACACTATAAGCACGCATACGTATACGTACACACACACAATACAAGCACACGCACGTATACGCATACACGAAAGCCATCCTTGGAGAGATACAGTTATATATCCAGAGCACAATGATATTATGTTTCATAAGTAGCTGCATCTCACGATGAGAGAAAAAGGTCTTGTGCAGACAATAGATTTGCATGATTTTGCACTTATTCCAAATCTGAATGCGAGGCGCCGATCCAATTATCATTGTGCAGTACGGCAAAAAAAACGTGGACTACCTTGATTATGACTATACTTTATTGAGCACAAATTGATAAGAAAAAAGCTCTGCATAAGAACCATCTAAACATTGCGGCCAATTTTTTGGCAGTCCCCCATGTAATTTTTCCATTGCCCCAAGCCTTGAGATTCCTGTCTAAACTGACCAACCGTCTACTGTGAACATTTTCGTCAAGTCCGTTGAGTTTTGCTATGGACAGGTTTGACTGCGCACCTTACTGCATTCTCTATATGTAAGGCCATGTTGATTTGATTATATAGATGACATCTTCTGGGGACTCTAAAACTGATGCGAGCGTGCGAATAAATTAAAAGTTCGGCAAAAAAAGTTGCCTTCATTATGAAATCTACGTGAAAGATTAAGAAAACTAAACACACAAATTTAAAGTATGGTATGCCGAATAGTAGATACTTAATTTTTGTTTTTTGACATCTTCTTCTTTGACTTGGGCATTCTACGACGCTAGTATTCGTTTTCGAAATATTGTTTGCAATTTACAGCATATATTTTCTCATTTTGCAGCTGCTGTGTACGATCTAAATTATGGTTCGAAAACCTTTTCTTTAAACGGACGAAATTTGCGCGCAGATGTCATCCATATACTAGTAATCAAATCCACATGGCCTGATCAAAGAAAACATCTTGAACATTATAGGCTAAATACAAGCATCAACGAATAACCTTCTTGACGAAGGTAACAAGAGAACTATAAGGAAGTGTATGTATAAAAAAAGGCAATCAGCCAAGAATCAGACTATTGTAATGCCTATCTCTGTAAATAATTTTTCCAAAAGCCAGAGAATATTCACTATTTATTACATGCGTCGCTCTAAGTGTGAGACTATTCGTGGCAGGTTGTTCAGCCTACCGGCATTGAGTTGAATTACAAATGTTGCGTGACTTGATCTCGTGGATGAATGTGTGCAATCAGAAAATCCTTGAGTCGAGTGTTTTGAACTTGCTTTTCTCGGTAATGTTAGTTATCGGTGAGTGCTTCTATGATTGCTATGTTTAAATGGAGATTATTTGCACTGGCCTTGGGCAAGCAGAATACTCTACAAAAACTTAAGATATCAGTTCGACGACCGTAGCATGTTGCTAGTGTTTGGTCGAAGCTCCGTATCCGACTAAACGGCTTATAGTGGAACTACTTAAATCGATTAGATTCTGAATAAGTATGCCCATTAAACTGCTGTGTTTTAACTAGCATCTATTGAAATCGGTCCAGCTGTGCGAATCTATAAAATGCCCCTTAGGGCATGTGGATTTAATCATATGGATGTCATCCGCGAGCGCATCAATTTTCGTCCAGTTCAAAACAAAATTCAGCGATACTGTAAATCGTAAAAAGAAGCTGTCGAATAAGAAAATATGAACAAAAATATGAACAAAAAAGAAGAATTTACTATTCGACATACCACACGTGTGTTTAGCCATGTGCCCATCCTTCCTGACCACGTAGATTTCATAATGTCAAACTTTTTTTTATTCGCACGCTCGCATCAGTTTTGGGGTCCCCCGGGGGATGTCACCCATATAATCAAATCAACATGGCCTTAGGCCTAGAAAAAAAGTTGTTTCCGGTCACCCGTCCGACCCAAACAAAAACCTGTCAACCCTAGCCTTTGTTGTCAACCACTGCCAAGGGGCATGAAATTTTCAATCTGACAATGTGCAATGCATATCTGTTATACAATGATTTGTTAAGATGTGTTCTTGGATTGGTTCAAATTCTGAAGAAAAAAAGAGAGTTACTAGCTACCGGGGCAAATTGAGAAATAATGATAATTGAAACCCAACAATGAGAACAACAAAATACTAATACCTGATAGATACGGCAATTTAAGTGAATAATTAACAACTAATAGTTATAAAACAGTTAAAGTAGGGCCAGCCATATCTCACTAGCACTTATTCGATTGCGTTACTTGCATTTCGTGCTGCAACGACTGAATACATACCCCTCAATCCATGACAAACTCGACTAACAAGATCTTTCTGCCCCTAAGGATCCTACATTCCATATCATTACGCGTCACATACGCGAATAGCAGTTCTTACATGTTTTGAACCCAAATCACGCAAACGAAAATAACAGCTGCAGCTATTTCTCCTTATTTAAGGGCCAAGTGCACGTCGACAAATATTTCATCATCTTCTCCAAACAACGTAAACGTGTAAGACATTCACATGTGGTAATCTTTTGTTTATTGTCATCACATCGACCCAACAAAGGAAACAAGAGGCGTGACCCTTAATAACCCGCTGTGTTTGTTGTCCCTTCCATTGACTTGTGTAATGAATAGTGCAAAGTTTTCAAGTTCCCATAGAGACTAAGTCGAACAGGCCTTTTGTGCGATGTGAAATATGAAGTTCGTACGACATGGCCGTGGGTCAAACAGTCCCCAAAACCCTCTTGTGTAAGCAACATTCTGCACATAACTAGTTATAATCCCTCAATGACGTCAGGTGTAACATCGTTTCACCATTGGTGTGGGTGTATATCACTGCGCAGGGCACTGCGTGCACTAGCCAGACGGTGTTCTGCCGAACGCGTTGGCGGATTCAGGCACAGTCTGGTGCGAAGCACACGGCTTGTGTTACACTTACGCTCTTCGCGAATGGACTTTTCTTTGTCTTGGATATTTGAGAAGAACGCGTACGGGGCTCTAACAGTGAACTAGGCGTTGTCGGCAAGCTAGCGCACAGGTCGTTTCCTTCTCGGCGGGGCAACAGGTACTGATTCCCAACAACATAGCCAGGAGGAGTTGGCCTGCTTTACGGGACCTTCCAGCCGACGGAGCTTCGCTTCGGGATTAGCGTTTTCCACGGATTTTACCTTTGAGGAACTCATGAATGTTCATGCGGAACTGCAGGCCTGGAATCTCAGATGAAGTATGGGAACGGCAGGGTGCCTGGTGGGTTGGGTCTTCCTCACCGTAGTCTTCCTTTCACTTAACAAGGTAAGTTTCTACTTCGATTTCTACATTTTTGATTGACGTGTTAATCGTGCAATCAATCATTCATAGGCACCAGATGCTGATATGGACGTATCGCGCCGCGCCAATGATTAAAAACCGGTTAGATGTCTGACAGTACAACAGACTACTGTGTAAACAAAAGCGCGGTAGTCCTGCCAGCGGCCATGGCAGTTATGTACAGAAAAAATGTACCAAAAACATGTAGGATGTAAGAACGCAGAACAAATAGAATCATTTGATGTAAAGTGTATGACATGAGAGCAGTATAGATTTTTTTGTTTAATTTACGGAAAATACCAACGATCAAACTAAGGAGAAATTACCCCCAAAAAAACAACGTTTCAACGTCATAATTTGTGTTTAAATCCTAAAACAGTCACAGCGCCCTATCACTGTCAGAGAGCAAAGCGTATCATTTTATCTATACGACACTTAAAGTGAAGAGTAAAGGAGTTCAATCAACCGTTCGGCATGTAAATAAATGGTCTAGATTTCAACTGACCCCTCAACAGCTGGGTATTGTTGATTGATTGATTGATGATTATCCGTTCTTCGCTCAGATGTTTGAGATGTTTTGTAGCACATTGATTGCAGTTTCCTCGTATCACTGCTGCGAGGTTCTGATTTTTGTGTCAGACGCTATTTAGTCTATTCAGATGGATCTAAGGAGATTGCTGTCGTCTGCTTGACCCACTTTACAAGATTCTCGACAAATATTGATCAAAGGCAGGTGTATCTACAAAACGTGATCCCAGAAGGTCTAAGAAACAGGATTATCCATAAGATGAGAGTGCTGCATGGCGCTCCTAACGCACATGTGTATCCCAAAAACTTGCGTTGATTAGATAGTATATGTACCAGTTCCCATTCTCAACATACGTAAATATCCAGGTCAAATCTCAGACACGCCATGGAATTTCACTCGACTGTAGAAACCGTAAGGAGCGATTTCACCCATGCGTGGTGTCAATCAGAAAAGACAACATTATCCGACAAACGCAGCTTTCGAAGCCTTGTCAGAAGCTTACAGTGCTACTATATATGTTTACCGTCTAAAAAGATTTACATTTTTCCACATATTTACACAAAACTGTCTGGGATAAACATAGCTCATGTTTACACGGTACGATAACCACCAATAGCTTCAGCCCACCATCTTCAAAACTCTTTCAACGAGATGGCCTTTGCTGTACCTTTGATGCTGTTCCGTTCATGCAACCAGTACAAGTGGCCCCGAAAGCTGTTGACCGTTCCGATTCAAAATATATCATATTACCTATCCGTGGACTTTCAGACCACCTGCTTTTAACCACAGGATCTAAAACACACACATACAAACACACCTTAAGCCCACCTCATTATGTTTGAACCCGTCATGTTTACCATGTCTGTCTTCAGGCAACCCATAGCATAGAGCGTCCTTAGTCATCTACAGTTAAGCAGAAGAATATAAGGTCTCATTCATTAGTTTTTTCGCCCTATATATAGGCTTACATGTTATAATACGTGTTTTACATGGGCGTTTTCATAATGAAGCTATAGAAAATACACCAATGTTTTTCATTTTATATTGAGAACATTTACCCTAGATCATGTAAACAAATTGCCAACAGTTTCACTACATACAATCTCTTTTTATAGCAATTACAAGCTGCACTTAGCTACACACCCAAAAATACACTTTCCAGCTGAAGAGCTCACGACCGCATCACCTATATACAATGCCGGGCTGTGCACGTCCGACCTCGCGCGCGGCTACCGAACTTTACCTGCTAATTTCTTCAGTTACAAACAAGCTTTCATCAGTTTGACTCTTGAGAACTCAGCAAGCAGACAGAAAAGTAATAAACCACTTATTGGTACAGGGTTGTAATTATATAGTTTATTTAGTATGTTTTTATGATTTCAAGTCATTTAAACGAAGGCCGCTCATCTTCTAGAGCAGTCTCAAAGGCCTGGTTCATAACATATATTAAAGCTACATGATCACATTGTTTCTGAATTAGAATACACGGGTATTATCAGCGTAACCTCCTGTATGTAAGATTCTATTAAACACGCCTAGCAGTAAGCTTTATGATTACGAAAACACATTTTCAGCAGGTGAGATTTATTGGTTGTGTAAAAAGAATCTCCTTTATCTATCCTATGTTCAACCAACCTGATGAAATTATTTTAAGAAAATGTTTTTCCCTTGTCTGTACTTGATGTACATGTGGGCCCCTAACAAACATGCTTACCAGAGCTTCGTTCCCTTTTGCCGTTGCGTTTTATCAAGCGTAATCGAATCTAATGGCCCGGTAATCAAATCCTATTCACAATAACGGAAGAGTGACTCCCGCTGCTGTTTTCTTGATCGTCAGCATAGCAGACATATGTTGGACGTCAGACGGTATCTTTGGGAAATGAAGCTTCTGGAGAAAACAGTTACACGGCCAATTCTGCACGTACTACAGTAGCCAACAAAGCATTGACACAAACATTACAAGGACTACTTAAGCAAAATATTCAAAAAGATCCCAAGGACGAACCTTGCGAACGTGCACTTGACGTACCACAAGTATCGGTGCTTGAAAAGCAATCAATCCAATAAGGGTAACAAGAGTATGGGTCCTTGAATCCTGATCATTTCGATTGCTGTAACAAGAGTATACGTATGTGTGCTTGAATCACAGTCAATAAACGTTTATCACGAACTATTGGGTACTTGAAATATTTTGCTTCTCAGCAGCAAAACAATTTTGAGGACGTCATTTAAAATAATTGACGTGCAAGGACGACAAAAGACATAAATGTAGTGGTAAAAACCGAGCATACATTTGATTCACTTTCAAATTTCAATCTATATAGTATCTATCGGCGTTCAGCCGGGACTAAACAAGAGGTACATATTTCACTCCACATTGCCCTATCCAGCATCATTTTTCCTAAGTGTTCATATTTAACCCCAGTGTCTCTAATTAAACTGTCGGTAAAAGTAAAACTTCTGCATTGCAGTCGGCCTCTTGGTTGCCATATAGAAGGACGTCTGAAACTATTTCCTGGTTGCCTCAACAACAGTGCCCGGAAAATGTTACTCGACGGTGGGTGAGCTTTTGAGACAGCTGTGGAAGACTTCCATAGATTGTTTTGAACGCAGCATGTTACGGGGTGACATACCCTTTCGTTGGCTGATACAAGACGGGGATGCACCAGGTCACCCGTCCGGGTGAATGGTATAAATCACCATATGGCTGGTACGAGACGGAGGTTTGCCAGGCCTCCATCCGGGAGATTTGTAGTACTGAATCGCCAACTCCAGACAGAACATCCCTACTCCTTTACGAAAGGCGTGGTGGTCTCTTTAACATGCGTGGGGTGTGGCTCTCCTCAAACACGGGATCTCTATTTAACGTCCTATCCGAGGGACGTCTCCAACCGAAGCTAGATACTCATTTCCACCTGAGTGAAGTGAGCAAGGTCGTGTTAAGTGCCTTTCCCAGGGGCACAAGATCGGTTACATGACAGGATTCGAAACCGGAACCGCTTGGTTCTTAGCCAAATACTCTGTCGTTATGCCGCACGACCCCACAAAGTGTCATTTATTATATTGTCCATTTAATTACGATTCGAACTAGAGTTAAGTATTTGTGCCACATATACTTCAGGTTTGCTGTCTTGGTTAGCGATTACAGGGTCTTTCTATAGATATGAACTGATATCAAATTTTTTCATGAGTTAAATGTATGATAGTTGTGTGCCAATGTGTTAAAAATAGAAAGAACACTAGCGACCTCAAAAAACACCCCTCCCAATGAAATATTATGGCTACCCTGCGACGTCGCAAATTCAAGATGGCGGCCACCACACATGCCAACGGATCCAACAAAGGTTTTGCTACGCAAACATGTAACTTTTTCGTTTAATACAGGGAGGTGATGCCGCCGTCGCCGACATCGGAGACGAAATCATGGCGGCCGAGAGGCAGTGCGAGGCACAGATGTCAGTCAGCAGCCCACCCAATCACAATGGTAGGCCATAATACAATTAATATAATAATAATCGTTCATTGGTCAGAAATTACCCGTGCAATGGCAGCCAGTGCTGAATTGCTGAAAGGTTTACAATCACATAATACACAACAGATACATACTTTATCCCCACTTGCACTTATCAGTGCTGAGTTGCTGCAGGGTTTGCAATCACATAATACACAACAGATACATATTTTATCCACACTTGCATTTTGTGGAACTGTCGCAAGGGTCTGGGAGGCTGCCATTCGGCGCCAGCAGGTGACCTCAATACGATCTTCCCCAACCGAAGTCAGGTACCCGTTCTCACCTGGGTGGAGTGATGAAAGTAGTGCCTTTCCCAAGGGCACAGCATCGGAGCATAGCAGTGGTTTCGAACCCGGGACCTCTCGGTTCTGGGCGAAACACCCTACCGATTGCGCCACACGATGCCACAATATTTATATACACTCAAAACACAAAATGTTAGGAAACTTGAAGTTGGTCAATAATATCTTCTTTATTTTTTCAATCATAATGTTATGTATCATTGTAAAGCTTTTTGGCCCTCGCCTTTCCTGTGTTCACCTATTACGCCTTCGCATTGGCACCTGTAGTCTAAACCACAGTCTCTTTACTCGAGGATTGCTAAACAGCCCAGCATGTAACTGCGGGTGCCAACGCAAAACAGTACCACATTATTTACTCCACTGCCCTATGTACAATGCCCAACGCTCAACCCTCCTCGGCAAACTCTCCAGGCTCTTAGGACACACCCTTAACTTCCCATCATTATCGGACAACGCTAAAGTTTCCGTTTTACTCCGTGGTAGTCCTTCACATTCATCTGTTGTTAACTCCAATATTCTATTAACAACCCAAAACTTCATCACTACAACTAAGCGTTTTTAAAACACAGTTGTCCTGGCATTTTTTGTAATGTGTCCAACTATTTCTTCATTGGGTGTGAAACTGGACTTGCGCTTATCCTTTCTTGTAATATTAAGTAAAATGTATTATCTTCTGTCTGATGTGATTTTCCTTTGCTTTTCACTTGTACTTGATTTCTCTCTGTAAAATATGTATGTTTTTTTTATGTAAGGGGTAGCGTCAAAATAAGTCTTGCACTTGAGTGCGCCCCCTTTTGTCACTCTGTATTTCTGTTTAAATGTTTGAATAAAAAAAATTAAAAAAATAAAAAATAAAAAAGCTTTTTTACCGCCCTTTGAAATGGCCCTATTTGCTATGCCCGTACATTCATGGATTGAGCACCAATGCTACCTATTTACGTAGGTAGGTCGCGAAAAAAAAGTACCGTGATTTGTTGGTGGGTTGGACTATCTACATCGTGAACTTTTAAATCATGGGGTGTTTTGGCATCATCATAGTGTATATAGCCACCACACAACTGCTTTGTGCTTACACTGTGTACACGGTATGCGGTACTAATCACTATGTACAATGGTGTGCTAGCTACATATCGTGCACACTGAGCTCATTAGGTGCTTGATGGCCTCAAATCATAGAGTCAAGCTATCTGTATCTGTATCTATATAGCCGGTATGACCGCCCTTCGGCGTAACACACCAGCTTCGTAGACACGCGGCGCAGCAGCAGCTGGTTATAGTACACTGTCACACCTTACCTTTGCACATCTAACTGCAATTGTTGATTTCTTCACAGGTACGTACTGCCCACAGGAGTGGGACGGGGCGTTCTGCTGGCCCTACGGCACGCCAGGAGTGAGAGTCAGTGCACCGTGTCCCGCTTTCTTCCGAAGCCGAGGTAATAGTTCATGTTCATAGTTCATTTCGAGTTATGGGTGTACAAAGTTCTTAAGCGCTAAGCCCAACCCTAACCCCAGCTTTTAATAAAGTGTCTTATAATGGGCAAAACTTGGGCTCATTAGAAAGGTCTTTTGGAGGGAATTGTAAACTGAAAACGGGTTTTAGATATCGTGCGTTGTTGTCGAGTTATGGGTGTATAAAGTTCTTAAGGGCTAAGCCCAACCCTAACCCTAGCTTTTAATAAAGTGTCTTATAATGGGCAAAACTTGGGCTCATTAGAAAGGTCTTTTGGAGGGAATTGTAAACTGAAAACGGGTTTTAGATATCGTTCGTTGTTGTCGAGTTATGGGTATATAAAGTTCTTAAGGGCTAAGCCCAACCCTAACCATGTTTTTAAACGTGTCTTCAAATGGGCATTACTTGGGATCATTAGAAAGGTCACTTGGAGGGGAATTATAAACTGAAAACGGGTTTCAAATATTGTGCTTTGTTGTCAAGTTATGGGTGTTTAAAGTTCTTAAGCGCTAAGCCCAACCCTACCCCTAGCCTTTTTAACGGAGTCTTCAAATGGGCAAAACTTGAACTCATTTGTATCTGTCTGATCTCGTGAAAGGAATGGTAAGCTGTAACCTCCCCTATAAGCCCTTATTGTGGACTGAGTTGGAGGTAGCCAGCGTCGAATTTTTATTTTTTTTCAATAGGGATTTAGCGAATTTGAGACTTAAGGTCTCTCTTCTTGCTGCCAAAGTACAAGTCTGGAGAGTGTATAAGTATAGGAAATGTAGCTAGATCCAAGAATTATTCTAAAGGCGCGCTTTTGGATACGTTCAAGCTGGTGGGATTGTAGAGTGGTTAAACCTGAGTGCCATACTGGGGCTGCATATTCTAAAGTTGGGCGAACATACAGCAGATAGATTTCGCAGTGCAGACACCACAGCGTTTTAGTGTCGTAAGCTCCCCTCTCACTGGACCTGCGGCACGCTGGCGGCGTCGGTGCGGCCGATCAAATTGACAAAGCACTGAACGAATTTCATTCACGAAAAACGAATCTTTTAAAGCTTTGTGTGTTTTGTTGTCTTTTTGGTCATACTTGTACGTTTTGAATGATATTCCCATTATAAAGTCAAGGGTAACACAAATCCAGTTTAGGACGCAGCGACGCCGCCAGCGTGCCGCGGGTCCAGTGAGAGGGGAGCTTTAAGCCAGAAAAGGCGGGAGCTTGCTTTGATACGGGCCAACCCGTTGCCTGGTTACATTGTTTACAATGAGATGAATCAATGCCCTTAAGCTTTGCATAAATTTCTGGGCCAATGATGATTAATGGTCTGACCTACACATACTGACACTAACCTATATTTATCATATTTATCATGCATTGACCCATAGATGTGCAGCCGAGTTGTTTTTACGCTACTTCATTACAGGCAGCACATTCATATTTGATCAATATCTTTGTAATACTGTAAATGCCGAAATGTTCGTGGGGATTTAATTTCGTGGTAGGGAGAAAATGGAGTGTTAGTAGCGCTTCAGTCACACAATTAATGGAACAGCTTTACGCGGTGGTTCGACTTGAAGTTCGCTGTAAAGAGTTCACCGCGAAAACCGAGAACATAAAACCGTCGCGAACATTTCTGCATTTACAGTATCATTGCTCTTGCTATGTATAGGAAGAAAGAATATTGAAAAGTCATTATCATTTAATATAATTAATCATGATATCGTTTTAAATGACCCTATGACTTTGTTGTATGTGTCCTTTCAGGACATGCGTACAGGCATTGCGAACGCTCAGGCAAATGGAGGATCAACAGAGCAACCAACAAAACGTTTCTAAACCACACGGAATGCACGGAAATACCGGTAAGAACACAGAGGAACGTACAAGAACACTGCTTTTCTGTTCTCCATTGGGCTGCAGAACACTGTTGACCTTTCTGTTTGTTTCTTTGTTTTATTTAGATTTCTATAATGGTTCAACTTTGAAAAATTTCACACTATATATTGAGCTTTCTGTAATGCGTAAGAGAAAGAATTGGAGCAAACGCTACGTTGCTTAGTTACTCTTTTCTTTCGGGTAATAAGTACTGCGGCTGCCTGGCTATTTTGGGACCGGCCAGGACCCCGAATCATTTTAACCCGGGCTTAAAATCAACGTGGGACCCGGTAACAAATAGACGCCGCGAGCTAATCGTGCGAGCACCGGGAGACAGCCCCACCAGCACCCACACCCCCCCCCCCCCCCGATACCCGGCATTTGAGATTTCGGGGACCGGCCGGGACTACATCTCCGACGGGCATCGGCGCAATTGGGACCATAGCATAAGTAATTATACCGTTTGTTGTGATTTTTCCAGAACGACGAACCTCTTATTCCAAGACACGTTATAGACAACGTGACGAACATCTACACCATCGGGTACTCCATCTCACTAGTATCACTCTTCATAGCGTTCATCATACTGGCTCGCTTTAAGTAAGTAGCATTTGGATGTTACACCCTTCGTAGCCACTTCAGTGTGTGTGAATACCCTTGAAACACACTTCAGAACAAGCACCGCAATGAGTAAATGTGCTGTGATATTGTATAAAGCGTATTATTCCAATGATAGAAAATATATGAGATACAAGATATATATGTAAACATTAGAAATATTGTGGAATATCAGGAGTAAAAAATGTTAGAGATAAAATTAGGGTAAATATCAACGCACTGAGAAGTACTGTAAATTTACGAAATGAGTTGTTTCATTATTTGAATCTTGATTGTTTGTTTGTTTGTTGTTTATTTGTAGAAGGCTACATTGCACGCGAAACTACGTCCACATGCACCTCTTCGTGTCCTACATGTTACGGGCCTTCTTCATTCTCCTTCGAGACGCTGTTCTCTATTCTCAAGACACTAACAACTCGACAACAGTTCCAAGAAACACGGTAAGATATTACGGCTACGCCAACACGTGCAAACACGTGGCAGTAAGGGGGAGACTAAACAGTTCGCGCCTGCGCCTAGACCCCACGGTGAGAGACCAGGGTTTAAACCATTGTAAATCCTTCTCTGGTGGATTTTTTTGTGAAATCTGAGCAGTGGCCTACACTCTGTATTTGCTGAATTAGTTGAAATACCTTGTGGGTTTTGGCAATTCCCCCCCCCCCCCGGATATAGTGGGGTGGTCTTCAAATGGGTGTCTGAAGCCTGTAGGACCTATCCAAGGGCTCTGATTTGGGGGGCGGGGGGGTTATCCGGAGAATAGCCGTATAGAATTTGTCAGGAATGCATCTAATGACAGTTGACATAACTGGTTAGTATTTGAGGGTAAGTTTTTGTAGTCTGATGTTTTGATTCCTGAGATAATGACACCTTTTTTCTTCACTTCTCCATAGGCCTACATGTTTTACTGGCATTTATTGTAACTGTATAGTCTCCCCTAAGGTCCCAACATTTGTACTGAACGAGACAGGGAGATATGCCGTTATGATGGCATCTTTCTAGAACTTTCGTTTCTGTGTGCTTCATACTCTGAAAAGCAAGAGATTGTTTTGAACGTAATGACACTGGAGAAAGATAAAGAGTCACAAAAGGATTATATCAATCACTTACTTATACCTATAAAATATGTAAGGTATAAAAGTACATATATGAGATATAGTTGGCAAGCTGCTGTCTTGCGCTTTTTCAAAACACCTATTTTTTCTTAATGACAGCCCTGCTTCTTTGCATGAAACAGGTCGGCTGTAAACTACTGTATACCTGCTTCATGTACTTCATGGCCACCAACTACTTCTGGATCCTGGTGGAGGGACTGTATCTCCACAACCTCATCTTCGTCTCAGTGTTTTCTGAGAGAAAGTTCTTCTACGGGTTCATCGCTATTGGCTGGGGTAAGTACGCTAAGAGAGGCGCGGTCTTATTACCATCATCGTTATTACCCCCATATGACCGGCCCAATCAGGGGCAAAGTAGGCGGGGTTGAGATCCCGGGATAAGGCAGGCAGGCTTACAGCCTGGCACGGTGAGAATCAACGGTGGGAGCCGTCACAACCGTGCCAGGCAGGGCATTCCACTGGGAAATGGCACAGGGAAAATATGAGTATTTGTATGTGTCGGTTCTGGCGTCGATGGTTTGACATTTGAGATGGTGACTGGTGAGATGTGACTAGCTAACATGTAAGTGACATATACGATGAAACATACACAGTACATAGTTTAGACATACATGGTGGACGAAAATGATAAGCTAAGCTAATTCAGTAGAGTCAACTTCTTCTCGCTTCTTTGTACATGTGTAGATGTATGAACAGATTATGTTTCTTATACAAGGGTTGTCTAGACGCAACAAAAATATGAATTTATCCGTTGTGTTTAGATATTCAAAGTATGGGAATTTTTCATTAATATGATTGTTAACTAGTTTGTAGAAAAGGTGAGGCGGGCGTTCCTCCTCCTTTCGGTAGGGTAGAGTCGACACTCCATAGATTACGACCGTTATGCAAACGACATTGTTCTGATGTAAAATCAGCACAATGCCTTGCCGGCTCCACTTAATGACAGTTACATTCAAAATTACTTAGAGCAAACCAATTATTCACCATTAACAGAAGCATAAGAAATAGTGAAATTAAAAATTGCTTGAAGCAAGCCAATTATTCACCATTAACAGAAGCATAAGCATAGGCAAAGCGACTGGTTGATCCGCATGCTGCCTAACAAATGATCAATCATAAATCATAAACACAATTAGGCTGCTTGCCTTTAGCAGTATGGCCTTTTCCCCCTACAATAATGGAAGTCATGTCATGTTGTTGTATAGTCAATACCAGGTCTAATTAGAAAAGCGAAGACAGGGAGCTAAAATCTGTAGAAAAGAGCATTTTTGTTGAGTAATTACTTTAGAACGGGCCTTGAGATTGTTAATGCTGTTTGGCTAATCTAGTCAATGCAAACTGACCTCAAACGCTGATTGGCTATTTTACACGGGCACCTTAACCTGCCTATAACCTAACGATAATTGGAAGGCTAGGTGCGGCTTGACCCTTTGTCATTTGATAAAGACTCTCAAATAAGAAGTCGAAACCGGTATATGTATCGGATTGTTACTCCTACCGTCAACATATCCTTCCGACTTTCCTTTGAGTAGACCAGCGAAGATAGATGTTTTTACACATCGTTGCCTTCGGACTTCCGTCCCGCGCACATAAAGAAAAGCCCTTTGCGACTGTTATGGGTCCCTTTAATGCGGTTTTTCCTTCAAGATTTACCCTGACTGCAGCAAAGCCGCGCACCGTAAATAAGAACACTGGAATTTATCAACTTAATCATGCAGGTATATTTATGACGTGCAAAACTGTACAAGTGCTCTCATCCCATATTACAGACTATTAATCTCTTTAGAAAAAAATAACGGCTCTTGGTGGATGTCAACGTGCAGTTGTGCGTAGTGTGTTTTTGACACACATTCTGACAGAATAGCCGATGTGGCTCGGTGGGCGTCACTCCACCGCCAGGGAAATCTCTTAAAGTCTCCTTAAATTGTAAATCAAAAGAAATCGTTGATTACTAGAAAATGCCATGCTATGTTTCTTTGATATCAGAGTTAATGATAATAACTTGATTGTTGTACAATGAAGTTATCATCATTATGACACAGACATAAGCAAAGTACAAATAACATAAACAAGAGGTGTTTTTTGAAATTATTTCATAGACATGAGAGTGTCGTCATACCTCTTTTTCGTCGCCTTTGCAGTGTTCCCTCTGACGTTTGTGGTCCCCTGGGTGGTGGTACGAGCTACGATGGAGGACACTGGGTACGTAGCTTCCATCTTCCTCTGTAGCCTCCGTTGCAGACCCCACAAAGCCTTCAGTTGTCTCTTTCCCTATTATAGCTGCAGAGTCTCCTTCGTCTCCTCCCAAGTAGCTGTTTTCGGAGAGGACGAAAGAGACTCAGCAGATAGTGATGGATAACAGGCTAGACGCCATAGTGGCGTACAGAATGTACGAAATAGAACGGATTTGAACGAAATGGAACGGAATGGGTCTTGCACCGCCACATAGGGCTTTTTTTCAACTTCACGTAGTTGTTTTATAGCTACAACAGGTTCCGTTTGCTTGCCGAGGCGGCCATCAGGTCGCGGCAAGCAATAAAAACCCGGCAGCTGTAAGAAAACTTCGCGTAGCTGTTGAAAAAACGACCGACGGGGACTGCAATGGAGGCTACTATTCCTGAACCTGGAATCAGACAAAGTAAAATGAGTCAGTATTCTACTAGAGGTTGCTCAGACAGCAATTTTCTTGAACAAACGCTGTAGGATTCGGTAGAAACAATACAGTGGATTTGTCATGATTTGGTTAACTTGTTGGTCTTTAGCAATTTCTTCCTGAGATGCACAAATCTATCATTTCCAATGATATCATAATGCCGCTCAATGAGGTATCAAGCAGGCATTTTGTTTTGTTATTTTAGGTGTTGGGACACGGACACGATATACAAATGGATCTACAAGGCCCCCATTGTGCTCTCTATTGTGGTGAGTAATTATAAACCTTGTTGAGCAAACCTTTTTTACATTGATGAAGCAGACATACGCTTAGTATGTATGTGCGCAAAACAGATAAGAAATCTGAATCATATAATTATATGATATGATAAATGATACAAATCACGTCCAGAAGGAGGGGGAAAGCCTTTATTGCTTATTCTAGGACCTCCTCCACTATACTTATTATAATTGATTATAGTCTTAATTACCAATAGTTTATGAATAATGATAAATACAAGAAGTACAAAGAAAGCGATAACGATACATGTACAATAAAGATAATCAAATAATCAATGATATGAATTAAGACAAGTACTGAACATATGAGGCTATGACAGAAAATTAGGTATATGGCTTTAGTTATGATATGGCTTTTTAGTGCATTTTTAACAGCAGGAAAGTTTAAAAGAGGAGGCTGCGATTTGAGTAGTTTCTCCTCTTTCTAGGTCAACTTCCTCTTATTCCTGAACATCCTGAGGGTACTCGTGAAGAAGCTACGCATGCCGGCTGATGTAGCCAATCAGTAAGTCTTTTTACTGTCTTTCATCATTTTATTGGTTGATTACGCCATGTTGATTTGATTTGATTATATGGATGACATCCTTTGGGGACGCCAAAACGGACGCGAGCGCTTGAATAAAAAAAGCTTGGCAACAAAAAATTTGCCTTCATTACGAAATCTACATGGTCAGGAAGGATGAACAAAACTAAACACACAGAGTATGGTACACCGAATAATATTAGGTTCTTCATTTTTGTTCTTTCACATCTTCTTCTTTGACTTCGGAATTGACGTCGGTATTCTACGACATTGGTATCCGAAATATTTTTTTGGAATTTACAGAATATATTGTCACATTTTGCAGCGATTTACAGTATGGCCGAAAACATTTTTGGGAGGAAACGGACGACATTTGATGCGCGCGTGGATGTCATCCATATAATCAAATCAGCATTTTATATTCGAAACGCCAGTTTACCCTGTTCATCTTAAAGCGCATTTCCTAAAATTGAACAGCCTTTATTCAAACTGTAGATGTAGAAACCATGTGTCCTGTGTTTTTGCATTTACATGTTAATAAAAACCCTGTTTTGACAACTAGGAACCGCAGAAAATGCTGTTCGTGTTGCTTTCCGCGACCAGCACAACAGGACAGGTAGGCATTTATAGCTTTCTGTTTCCAAATATCTTAAAGTTTTATCTTTCACTGAAAAAAGCACTTTAATGCATGTAACTGGACCACTATCTAACCACATCTATGCATTGAAAAATCTCATGTAAAAGCGCACTGGTCCGATTGAACCAGTACGGTAGGACATACGTTTGCCTGAATAACACTTTCCTTTGCCATCGGGGCAATGGACTTGTCCAACCCTGCGGTATCAATGGGTTAATAGTAGCTGAACGGTACCATTAGCGGCTGCACAAAATCCCTATTATCTGCGTTTCAGTGGAGCGGACAACCGTTACGGAGGGCGGAGAAACAGTGTCCAACTGCAGATGCCAATGTGAGTATGATTAAGTCTGAGATAGTCTCCTACTCGTATGGATTTGTACTCTCTTATTGATTCCTGCTGCTTGCCACTAGCTAGATATATATACCGTCGGGCATCCTTCTGTTGTAATCTCAATGCATATTTCTCCTTCATGATGCTTCATATCTTAGACACATAAATGGTAAACGTTCTATGATGAAGACCTTTTTCACCGAAAAGGCTATGATTATCATATGGCGTCAATGAATTGCCCATCACCATACCGTGCACAGAAATCGGTTAAGATACACACTTGTGTGTGTTTGGTGTGTGACCGCCCTTCAGTGAAACATCCCGGCTTTGCACGTATGGCAGACTGGCATGTCTAATCAAGCAATAATCCTCTCGATTAAAGTCAGATACAACGGGGCCTTTGACCAATAACCCTAAAAGTAAGATGATTGGACCATTACTTTCTTATATTTACTTTTATCTGACACACATGCAAAAGATAGATGAATCACCGGATTTTCGGACGTGTCCATCGGCTCTGACCCACTTTCCTGACCCTCGCTAGCATAAATTTCTGAGGAAGGCTGACAGACCCAAGGCCGCAAATCCGGCGAACCATCTGTCTATTGCGTTGGATGAAAGTAAAAGAAATCTTTATGTATGTATCGCATCAACACAGATAAAGTTTCGTTCTAATGAATGAATGAACGACGTTGTAAATGCATGCAAACCCGCCTGTGTTTTCAAAGCATTGAAATACGATAAGGTCTATCCGGCATTGGTCTTGTCTTTTTTTTTCTAGTAGCTAATCAACCTACTCTCTTCTATATAAAGATACGGCTACTTCTACGTACTAGCCTGATGGATAGTTCTGACTTAACGTTCGCGAGGTGGTGGGTTCATACCAAAGACTTGGTACTAGTACTTTCTCTGATTAACAATCAGAACGTATGTTTAAGAGTGTGTATTAACAGCCACTCCATTGACTAGGGCGAGTCTACTAGTGGAGTCAGTTCTTTTGTTGGCGAGCTTTCCTAGCCCCTCTCTTTGTCTCGGCAACAGCTACTCTCTCAGTTTCAAATGTTGAAACGCCGTTTTGGATCAGCTGTCGCCAGGCACTGCGGTCATGGTAAAGGACTTAAAAGTTTGCGGGATCAATATGACCCAGTATGTCGTGTATCGAAGTCGAACACACATCATGTACCTGTACCAGTGTATCCCCCCCCCCCTCTGCGGTAGTGATTGCACAGCTGTGTGGCCTAAGGGCTGTAGAAACTGAGATGGGAGTCACCCTATACACCGAAAGGTGCGGGAATCCAAAACTTTTTAACTTTTTAACTTCTCTGTGTAGGAAACTTGCCAAGTCCACCATGGTTCTCATCCCACTGTTCGGGGTCCACTACATCGTGTTTGTGGGCATGCCTGATGACACCAAGGGACTGGCACAGGAGATCAGACTCTACTTCGAACTGTTCTTCAGCTCATTCCAGGTAAGACTATCTTCTAACAGTACGGCTATTTCTACATAGCCTAACGGGTAGAGTTCTAACTTTGCGTTCGGGAGATGGCGGGTTCATACCAAAAAGACTCATGACAGTTATCTCTTTGGAATTTTAGTTTTCTTCCATACCTAGGTGCCGATGAGCCAAAAAGGGAACAAAATTGGCTTTATATCCTAAATAAAAATAAGCTGACGTTTTGAAATGGTAAATTGAGGGAGGACGGGAATTTGAAACAACTGCATTAAATAGGAAAAGGAAAATCTTTTTTCTGTCCCTTTAATTGCTAATTCAGTAACTTATTGAAAATGCGCGCGCTATGTACCTTACTTTCAGCTTTACGCTGCATTTGTCTAGCCCTTACACAAACAAGATATCCAGAATGCGACGTAAGACATTTAGAGTGTTCATTAATTATCATAAGAGAGAAAAACCTAGATTGTTTCACACTCTACTACTGGCAATTAGGTACTTGACATCACTCACCATTGTACATAAGGACAATGAGCCATCCGACGTGCCTGTTTATGCTAGGGTTACATGTTCAAAGCAGGGCCCAGCCGGGTACCTTGCGGGAACGAAACTTTTTATATAAAAGACAACAAAACACACAAAACGATAAACATACACATAAATTGTGTAATCTTGATACGCATTCGTTATTCCTTGTTTTCTCAAACAGCCCGTTCAGGCCCCGGTTTGGAAATGTGACCCAAGCATAAGTGTAGCCTGGTATCCATCCCTATCATGATCCGGTCCTGTTATAGCCACCGGGTTTATAATGGGGATGGGTACCAGACTTTCCTTTGTTTCTTCACAGGGTTTCTTCGTCTCCATCCTCTACTGCTTCCTAAACGGAGAGGTAAGTCAAGCTCTATGAATGCTGGCTTAACATCCCTACGGCCATGTTGATTCGATTATATGGATGACATCCTCTGGAGCATCAAATTTTGTGTATCTACAAAACATTTCGACCAAACTGTAAACTGTACAATGCAGCTGCAAAATGAGCAACTACATAACGTTAACATATATGCAACAACAACAACATATTACAGAAAACGGATATCGATACTAATATCGTTGAATCACAGGCAAAATATGTTCAAAAGTCAAAGAAGGATATGTGAAAGAACAAATATGTATGCCTTACTCTACGTGTATGTGTTTAGTCATTTCTCCAATCTTCATGACCACTTAGATTTCATAATGAGAGAAACTTTTTGCCAAGCTTTTTTAGCCGCACGCTCGCATCAGTTTTGGGGTTACCAGAGGATGTCATCCATCTAATCGAATCTTTATGTCCTGACATAAAGGAAATGACTCTGAAGAAGCCGAGTATTCACCGTGTTGATGTAATGGTGACCATACAGCGACACTCAATCAAGTAATCAGATGATGCTTACGTTGTGCCAAGAGGTCGGAGGTCACCAAACTTAGCGTCTTGAGTTTTCTAACAAATTTCATGGTTTTTCGTCGTAAAAATGGCGTGACCACACTGTTATGGTATCTGGAATACTTTCAGTGCTGTGTGGTGCGATATGTGCATCACATAAATGAAAACCTGGCTTCAACAGCTCTACAATCAACTACTAAAATCTCCTTCCTCGGCATGAATTACAACAACCCCCTCCCCAGCTCTAGAGTCAATATTAGAGCCCAAACTACCAAAAGATCACAGAAACCACAGCCATGTAGGGATAGACTAACGCTAAATCTCTAGTCGCCCTAGTTTATAATAATAGGAGTGTTGACATCAAGGTTAATGAACTTACTTGTGGAGCAATCGTCTCGCCATCTTCCAAACACTGACAGAACTGTTTGGCGGGAATCACTGACCTCTGACCTCGTCACCTGATTACTCAAAAGTTGTCCATGTGTCTTTCATGACCTGTGGCGACCTGATGATCCACAAGTTCTTAACACATTTTAGAGACTTTACTGGTAACATGGATAGGAAAGTTCTCACTCTTGTGTGAAATTATCACTTGGTTAAAGGTCCGGGCTGAGTTTAAGCGCAAATGGGAACGATGGAAGCTTGCCAGGAATTTCAACTCCAGAGGGGGGAACATGAGTCGGTCTCCTCTCAGTCACACGGCCGTCACATCCATGGACTACAGCCACAGGTTAGATCGCTGTTAATGTAGTTACCTTGGACAAGAACGTTATGTTTTCGTGTGTGTGCGTGTACGTATGTATGTGTGTGTGTCTGTGTCTGTGTGTGTATGTACGTGTGCGTGTGTGTGCCTGTGTGTATGTGTTTGTTTGTTGACAGCATGACTCGATATGGATAAATATTTGTATTAGTAGGTGTTGGCCGAGTGAAGAAATTGTTAGATTTGGGGACCCCTAGCGTCTTTCCATGGTACAGCAGAAGGATTTCCTATAGCCATGATTTTAGGGTGGCAGATAGCTCTTGTGATTGGGAAGAAGCGACATAAGTTTGGGCCCTCTAGCATATTTCTTTGGAACTTCAGGGGCGTTCCAGTTACAGACTTTGAAACAAGATAAGTCAAAAGAGGACGAATGAATTTTCATGATTTTAAACCTGTAGATAACCTTGATTTGAACTTCTTGTTTTCTCGCCATTCCAGTCCCAGTGTCAACTCCATCCGTAACGGGACTCCCCCAAGCTCTCACAGCCTACCGAGAAACGGATCTCTTTGGAACGGAAGACTGAATCACCACAAGGAAGATTGCCTGCGCGTTCCAGACATCGCGATGCAGAAGCTAGCTTCTTTCAGCGACGACGTCTCATCACAACAGATTGATGAAGAGCGGGACAAGTGTTCGGAGAACGCTGCGCTAGTCAGGAAAACTAGTACTGCCTCAGAAATGGAGTCAAATGTGTGATCCTTTGCCAACCTCCCAGCGGCGTGCTCTTGATATATGTACCGTGTACAAACCTGTGTGCCAAGTAGTAAACATTTAAGGCTCAGGATCTCTACTCTATGTTTCACTGCCATTTTGTTGAGCATTTGCTGCTTAGGCCATGTTGATATGATTATATGGATGACATCGTCTGCTGACCCTAAAACTGATGCGAGCGTGAGAATAAACAAAAAGTTTTGAAAAATAATTTTTAAATCTACGTGGGCAGGAAGAATGAACAAAACTCAATATAGGTTCCGAAAATAATTTCAGTAGGTTGGTAGATCATAGGATATTTGGAGTTTCTTTTTACACAACCAGGAATCTCACCTACTGACGAGACGAGGGGGATACAAGCTCAGCCACGTTTGGGATTGCGTTCTCGCCGCAAAAGCGCCACCTACATCGGCTACCTATAGCAGCGAGAAGCAATGCTCCAGTCAAAAGCTCTGAAGTAGGTGTATGACAGACACCGAAACGTCAGCAGGTGAGATTCCTGGTTGTGTAAAATCAAACTCCAAATATCCTCAATATAGGTTCTTTTTGTTCTTTCAAAACATCCATTTTCTGAATATGTTTTTACAATCTACAGCATGTTTTTCTCATTTTGCAGCTGCTTTTTACGATTTACAGTATAGCCGATTTTTTTTTTTAAACGGACGAAAATTGATGCACGCGCGGACGCTATCCATATAATAAGATCAACATAGCCTTATTAAATGATATTCCACTACATCTATACCGTGCACATAGACATAGTATGCAAAATAGTTGAACATTCCGTCTTGGCAAGCTCTGTTCTATCATTCCATTTATTGTGTGACCGTTTGAGACTATACCTATATAAGATTACACATATATGTGCACAAGAAGGAAGTTATACATGTATTTTCTTGGTTATAGTAAAAAATGTAATTATGTCGATAACGTAATACAACGTTGTTTTGTTTTTTAATTTGGTATCAAAGTTTAGTCGTAGTTATAGGTGTGTATCATTGTGTTTTTGTACCGTGAAAATTTTATTGTTTGAGAGTTGGTGAGTTTGTTATAGTGACATAATGGTGGTATGAAGGTTTTAATCCACCACGTAGGGAAGTAGCTTATTGTATATATGTAATATATGTATTTCAAAAGAAATACCGTATATATTTGTAGTCCGTGACCTCTGTATGGATCTATTGCTAGAAGGCAGGGTCCAACTAAAAAAAAAGAAAATTGCTAATGGCATATTTTTGTTTGGACAGCGATATTTTATTTTGTAATATATATATCAAACTATATTGTAAAGAAATAAGCCTAAAACTACATTTATGTGAATATGCATTATACCTAAATATTCAAGCATGTCACTTTTGCTAGTGGATAGCTCAGAGATTAAAAAATGTATTTGTTCATAGATAGCAAATATACTGTGTGCATGTAAAGTGACAGTTCAATAAAGAATATCCATGAATATGATAGTAAAAAAAATCATGCAAATCTGTCATGTTAACATATAGAAATGTCTGTACAAAGTTATGATAAGGCTCAGTAGAGAAATGATTCAATCACAGCTATATCAATGATACAAACGTTCTATGCGCGAAGGACATATCTGATATTGTCCATCAATTTGCATGCAGTATAAATTGTTGGTGAAAGCACTGATACCAATACTTTGTCTCACGTTATAGCATTTAAATTGGTCAACCTATACGTTTTATCTCCCATTTCCCTCTCTTGAATCCCATTCCCATAGTCTGTCTCTTGTCATTGTTTGAAATAAAGTTTACTTTAAGGCATAATTGTACTACTCTATGTACTAGTCCATGTAGTGTCCAATGTCTGTCTTCTTGTTACTTTCGTGTACAGAGCCGAATGTTTTGATTTCGACGTATTTTCTGTTTGTTAATTTGTTTGTTTGTTTGTTTGTTAATTTTGTTTGCTCGTGTGTCCGTGTTTATTTGAATGCATTGGAATGTATCGCGTCAGGGACACTAACAGGAAGTTAGGTCAAAGCTCCCAGAAAGGTCCTATAATATGTTATATGACGTCATGTCTTCAATTTCCTGTTCTCTGTATGCCTGTTGCCAGTGGGAAAAATGAATGAGCGAGAAATGCACCTGGATGATTTAAACAAGAAATTCAAAGAAAGAAATATTTCACGTAGGTATAAGATCTTAGATTTAGATACAGAAGATATTTTAATGCCACTTTTTTTAATGTCTTTGATAGCTGCTTCAAATTATGCGAACATTGGGAGTATAGCGTTTGATTTTTCAGTGATTTGAAACTTTTTACAATAATTCGGTGTTGATATCTTTAGTTTGGGTAAAATAGTCCGACATGCCACAAAGTAGACATGCACTTCACATCTGAATCACTAGGGGGTAACACTGCATACACTACAATAAGGAAGGAAGAAAAGCACTCTCTTGTCTTTCTCTTTTTGTCTGTCGGTCTCTCTCTTTTCCTCTCTTTCTCTCCCTCTCTCTCTCTTTCTCTCTCTCTCGCTCTCTATCCCTCTCCCTCTCTCTCTCTCTCTGTCTCCCTCTTTCTCTCTCTCTCTCTCTCTCTCCCTCTCTCTCTCTCTCTCTCTCTTTCTCTTCCTCTCTCTCTCCTTTTCTCTTTCTTTGGTCGGATGACAAAGTGGGAACGCCAAACATTAAACTGACGGTAAGTTTATTACCTCATAACCGACACAGACACACCATACTCCTATAATCGTATGATCTTCTAACATTTAGCAACGAAACAAGCCAACCCTGTTATCCATATCAATAAAACCTTGTACAGTCCGGCTACAACCGCAAACATATATATATATATACATACACCTCTCCAATTCTACATCGTGATATATAAATATAATAGTACAACGACCAACGTATGACATACATTCAAATGTGTACCACTCGATGTATATTATTACTTTCTTTGATATAGACAAATTTCACAACACATAGTAACGTTACAGCACATAGTAGTACAATTGTCATGTATGAATTGCTGCTATCTTTCCTTTCATTTCAAACTCACACCAAAAATACGTATCCAACGATTCCCACACCAACCTAGCTTCAACACAGAGGCTTATTTAGACAAAAGTACAGTTAACAGCAAAAATATTAATACTCCTTTAAAATGTGTTGTGTTTTCAATAATAAAATGCTCTACAGTAGAATTTGGACAGTTATTTTAAACTTGTGATGTTGTCAGTTTTAAATCAATAACACTTGTGATTTGATCACATTTGAAAAACTACTCGCATGACTGTGAACTTAAACATCTAAAAAGGGCCTAATGGTATGGAGAGATAATTACGGACATGGTATCTTTTGTAAAATCATGAATAGAGCATCTCTGAACAGTGACATTCCAAAAAGACTATAATTGTGTGAATACATTTATCTATGTTTCTACCTTGCACCTTTCAAGAAGAACAAAAACACTTTTCACAGAAGACAATGTATGAAAAGTTATGGGGGGATGAATAGTTTTGTTACCATCTGTACATGCTCTTTATTCTTTAACGTTCTCAATTGCAGTGTAGAGCATAGTCTGCAAAACGCTTTTAGGTTTTGTTGTTTTAAAATCGACAAATGTAGTCAAATTTTTACATTCTTGCTTTGTCACAACCATGGACCGTTAGATGTAAGGTGTACCAAAGCTACTACCTCCAAAAGAAGGTAAGTAAACTATACAGTGTCAATTTGACAATAGTTTCTCTCACCATGGCCACAGTAATACAGCCTCGGTACCATCCTCCATGGTAACCGTTGGCTCAATTTGTTCGTTCCGTGGTTAGCAAGCGAAAATATTGTTGTTGTACGTCGTTTTTGGACAGACAAGGACGACGTGGCACTGCATTCAAGTTTTTCATAACTTATGTCAACAGTGCCACGTACAGAGAACAATATACCCATTTCTATACCTGGGTACAGTGAGGAAAGTAGTGTTAAGTGCCATTCCCAAGGGCACAACATTGGTGGCGTCAAGGGATTCGAACCCGGGACCGCTGGGTTCTGGGCCGAACACCCTGCCGTTACGCCACACGACCCCACGAAAACCGAAAAGCCAGCGGTTAAAACTACCCGAGGATGGCACTCAGATTAACACAGTAATACTGGTTCACTTCATTTTGATAAAACCCACCATCTTATTTCCGAAGTATCTTACGTTTAACGTTTCTCCCTCTACGTTTCACAGAACTTGGTTCCTCAGACATTTACAACAATGTTCTGAGAAACGTACGAAAATTTACAACCTGAATTCTCAAAAATTTACAACGAACAGTCGACAAACTCTTGTCAGAGAGAGGACTCCATTTCTAGCACCTCATCCTTGATGAGGGAATCTTTCTCATCAGCACGCTCTTCTGAGATCCTCTCGACGACGACGTTAAAGGAGGCCCGCTTCTGAGCACTTCGCGGGACAAGGGAGACATCATCCCCACATTTCCCGTTAGCTTGAAGCAGCCCGTTCCTGGTGGGGGAGCCATTTTGGGCGACGTTGTTGTTAGTCTTGGCGGCGGGACCTCCGTTGCTCACCGGCTGTGTCGTGACGCTGATACCACGAAGAACAAAAGGAAAAAGCAAACAGTTAAATCTTTGTCAAAATCACGATGACGTGACATTTACTATGAGAATGCTTTTGAAATTATCATTAACATTTTAGTACCAATGATTCACTTTGAACATGTGCAAAGGGTTTGGTAAGATACCAAATTTCAGCATCATGTTATTTTTTATATTTTAACAGTTATCCCTGCACTATTAACAACACTTGTAATCTTACCAGCTTCGTATTCTAGTTTAGTAGATATATAGATACTAGTAGACTAATAGTGATTTTAGCCTAGAACTGAACGATGTGTCCCCTTGACATTTACTTTCTTTGCTTGTTTGTTTGTTTTTTCTTGGAATAAACAAAAACAACTTTCTAACCTATAGCTGTAGTCCATGGAGGTCCGGGATGTGAAGCTAAAAGCGCCCCGGCTGTTTCCGTTGGCATTCAGGCTTCTCTTCAGCTTCCAGTGTTCCCATCTCCGCTTGAACTCGGCCCGCACCTAACAACAAGAAATCAAACTCTCATACCTCCGTAAAATAATTCTAGCTTCCCTGAATGTATTGTTTTATCTCTATTATGATATTGATAATGATAATGATAATGATAATGATAATGATAATGATTATGATTATGATTATGATAATGATAATGATTATGGTTATGATTATGATTATGATTATGATGATAATAATAATAATGATAACAATAATAAAAATGATGATAGAAAAAAATGATAATAGTAATAATAGATCTAATAATAATAATAATAATAATGACAATAATAGTGATAACAATAATGAGGTAAAAAACAACACAGGATCAAATGAAACGACTTTGGGATACTTTTTCTCCAATGATATGACACAATGCCAACCATGAAGACCAACGATAAGATATCGTCGAACAAACTCAAAGAGAAACTCACCTCTCCGTTTAAGAAGCAGTACAGGATGGCGACGAAGAATCCCTGTCAAAACAAAACAGGAAAAATTGTCAGCTTGAAGAATGCATCTCATATCACTGTCACTTACAAGTTTTTAATCCGCTATTTTTCAAATGAGTTTCAGGCTTATTGACAAGAAATCAATAGTTACTGTCACTTGTATCTCACTTTATGCGCTTAGGGCGTGGCTTTACTTAAGAAATAAGATTATCCTTTTAATCGAACAAGACTTGGAAGTTTATCAGAGTGTTTCATAACAGGATGCAAAAGTAATTTACCTGGAATGAGTTGAAAAACAAGTCAAAGTACAGCCGAACTTCGTAGGCGGTGCCGCCGACATTGTCCGGCATGCCCACAAACACGATGTAGTGGACTCCAAACAACGGGATCAGCACAAGCGTTGACTTGGCCAGTTTCCTACAAATAGACCGTTATACATATTGTGATGTGCTATTATATATAATACTTTGTAATAAGAAAAACAAGTCCTTTTTGTTCTGTTGGGTTGAAGTTTATGTATCAAAACGTTTATTTTCATAGATTTTATCAATTTTCAATAAAATGTGTGTTTCAGTAAAATCCTAGCTCAACCATACGAAATGGTAGGGTAAAATCAGGGCTCTACAAACATCTTTTGATATAGACGGGGGACGCCATAAACTTCTTTCGACTTTCTCATTTTTGCCACTTTTCCTCTCTGTCGGAAATTGCAGTTCAAATCATGCATGCTACAGAATGAATTCTGTCCACACAAATTAGATTTCAAGCTATGAAAAGATATGGTAACGTATATTAAAGTCTTAGTTTTTGAATATGTTTAATGAAAAAAATATTACAGTTAATGAAGAAGGATTTAATTACTCACATTGGCATCTGCAGCTGAATGCTGCTCCTTCGCCTCCCGTAGCTACCCCTTCTGCCACTGAAATACAAACAATCGACATAAGGTCTCTAAGCATCACAGAGCTGTGTTTACTACGTGGTACTTAGATTATCAAATATGTGCATTGCCTCTCTTCTTTGTTTGTAAATACAGAGAATGTAGAATGGAAATACAGTTATCAATCTTTTAATTTTCGTATACATGGAACCAAATTGAACAAAGAAAATTTTTCCATTTTTTGTATGCTGATAGAATCTATAAACTAACACGAAAACGTTCTTCAGAATTGACAAATCATACGTGTTACATACTCGAGATACAAATTGATAGCATCCGCATTACTTTTCTATAACCTGGTATGAATAACCGCCACCCAATCACTTATCATCAGGCACACAGATTGTACGCTCGGGCAGCTTGAATCACTACCACCAAGTTTGTACTATTCCGCCGCACATGGCTTGACAGTTCACATTGAAACTGGATTCGGCTCATCTATCGGTGTCCTTCTTCCTCGATCCTATGAAGTTACGGACTAGCTAACATAACAATGACCCCTTTAAGTCTAATAAGTGTGACAATTAAAAAGTATTGCCATGGCGAAGGTGTCTGTGTTGACTTCTTTGTAAGGAAAGTACCAACGTAGCTCTCTTATTTCTATTCATAGTATCTGTTCAAAAACCACTTAGAAATCGGTAAGGCGTCTGGCAAGCAGATATAGAAAGGCACCATAACTCGAGGAGTTCCAAGCAGATATCGAAACCACAGAGTTTGCGCGGATGGGTTGCAGAAATTCCTGTGCAATTCTGGGAATTCTTGAAAATCGGGCGTAATATATACTATTAAGCTCGCTCCTGAAGCTTCGCCAAAAATGATACGTACCTCCGAGTCGGTTCTTCTGGTTGGCGACTGAGGCAGAGGCCACAGCACTGTTGGACGGAGCCATTCCTGAAAATGATTAGAAAATGATTAGAAAATTATCTAGAAAAGCTCAGATGTCATTCATGACAGAAGCTGCTCTCTGAAAAATAATGAAAACTGACTGTTTCTTTGGTTGTTTGGTTGTTTAGTTATCTGGTTGTTTGGTTGTTTGGTTGTTTGGTTATTTGGTTGGTTGGTTGTTTGGTTGGTTGGTTGGTTCGTTGGTTCGTTGGTTCGTTGGTCAATTGATAAACTATCCATTTCCTGTCCACAACAATACATTGTATAAAATTGAAATATTCATAGTTTACCATACATAATACATAGCATATGATACAATTTTAGCAATAATACCAACTTGAAGGCTGTCTAAGCCTCTTCAAAGATAGTATATATATTTCCAATTTCCTTGAAAACGCAATTGAGAAAGTAAAATACTTTCAACTCACTGGTCAGCTATTGAAGCAGGTGATCGCATCTTTTTCGCTAGTACTCTCAGGATGTTCAGGAATAGGAGAAAGTTTAGCTGCAGATGGAAAACAATCATCCACATTGTAACGTTATGATTATGAACAATCTTGGATACCAGCAGGAAAGTTCATCTGAGTTGGTAAAATACATTATGAAGAATTAAACTGTTCTCCAACGGGGGCGGGGGTTGGTATCGACTTCCAACAACCTTTGACCCATTGCTGACGTCACACGTGAGACTCCAGAGAGATTGTGTCAGAAAGTCGAAGACAGTCATAAATGCCGGTGAGTACTTTTGTTGAGTTGCACAACAGTTTGATTCTTCATAAGTATTTTATACTACATATTTACACATGGAGATCATTACAGCAGTAAAGTTATTGTGATCATTTTTCCACCTCGTTTTGGGGAGGGCAAAAGGTAAAAATAGTTACACAAATTGGCTATGAAATACAGGCTTAAAAATTGTTAATTATATCTAATAAGCAGCGAAATGTATCCATAAGATATGACTGGATAAAAACACTGTACCAACATATGTACACACAAAATCTTTCCTCCCATCGGAATTCAAGGGATTTTTCAGATCCTGAAACAAGTTAGATTTGTTAACACAAAAAGATTCTCACCAAAATGGCGGCCACGATAGGAGCCTTGTAGATCCAGGTGTACCCTAAGTCGTCTGTGTCCCAGCACCTGCAGAAATTACAGTACAATTGTGTTGGTTCTACAGTTTATCATCATAAGGTTATACAGTAATCATAAAACAAGGTATGCAGTAATCATGAAATAGTTGTCGTCAGAAGCCCTTCCTTTAGGGGTATCATTGGATACAGGGCAATCAAATGAAGTTCAAGTTTCTTGAATATATCTCTGTAACGAAAAAGGTATTGGTAGTTGGCTTGAGGTCCTCTTAAAGCGTATCGCATTGCTTTTCTGTGTGAATGTAGAAAATCACAGATTACTCACCCATTATCCTCCAATGTAGCACGTACCACCACCCAGGGAACCACGAACGTCAGAGGGAACACTGAAAGAACGTACAGAAAGTAACATATGAAGCAATGCTATCTAGTTACATCAAACTAGATTTATTCCCATGTAGGTGACTGAATGCTGTTTGTTCAACATACCCATCTCAAAAATACGTTAATATAGTTATGAGATGTTGTTGTATGCTATGTTATGCTGTCCATGTTTTTCTGTTTGAATTTGATACACTTGAAAGCGTAGCTGCCTCATTCCCATGCGACAACTAAATTAGTAAATCGACCAATAATACAGTCGCCGTAATGTAAATATGGAAATATTACAGTCACTGGAAACGACCTTAGTTCTGCAAGGCAGAATAATGTTACAAAAAACCATGACCATTGAGGTTTGTTTCAACCTAAGGCACCATGAACTTTGACCTAGACCATAATGCATAGCGTTTGCACATGCGCACTGTTCATTCTCTCACCCCAGCCAATCGCGATGAATCCGTAGAAGAACTTTCTCTCGGAAAACACGGAGACGAAGATGAGGTTGTGGAGATACAGTCCCTCCACCAGGATCCAGAAGTAGTTGGTGGCCATGAAGTACATGAAGATGGTCTGCACAACTTTACAACCAGGCTATATGATGAAACAAAACATGAAAACAATAGTCAACAATGAAACACGGAAACTTTTGCATAGAAATTTGGATCATTCGCCCATGTTTGGTTGATGGACTCGTCTGTGGACTGATCTACATATAACGTTAACAAACGCAAACTTTAGCGAATATTACAAATTTCTTTCCAAAATGCATATGTCACTATAGCTATGTTCCATCGTTAAAGAAAGACAATGTATGACTATATGATTGTCCAAAGTCATGAAGTGCATTACCAACGTAGATAGTTGCTTACTTAAAAATATTTCATTGCTTGAATCCAAAATACGTTCAATTGGATAAAAAAGTATAAACAAAACTTAAACGTTAGTAAAAGAGTCTAACAGAATCATACATTTGAACAGATGTTTCATGTCCTATGTACTAGCCAACAAGGTTTAAACTTTAACGAAATATCTATGAGTCGATTTTGCTATGGTAAATGGCATAGACCTGCTTGACATCATCAACGACAAAGTGTTAGCGCCACAAATAAGCATTTAGATGAGTACACATATATTTCAAAACTGTATATTTAAGGTTTGAAATGTTTAGGTAATGTATGTATCTATATTGCTTTTAGACTACTCTTGGTTATAAATTCATACTGCATTTCAGCCAATGAAGGTTGTTACTGTTTGTTATGCTTTGCAATTGCAACGACGTAATAGAACCATTCACAAATAGCTGAAGCTGTGTTACCGTGCCCCTTGGTGTGTCCGCTGAGGCTGAGACCCCGACCAGCACAGCGTCCTTCACCAGGATGAAGAAGGCCCGCAACATGTAGGACATGAACAGATGCATGTGGACGTAGTTCCTCGTGCAGTGTAGCCGCCTAAAACACACAAACATAAATGTATACCTCTGTCAATAACTTTACCAGGTTGGTGAATGACTAACAAATTAGTAGCAATGACTAGCAAAGCAAACTGAAGTTTTGAGTCATGGCAACATGTGCTAAAAGTATAAATTTATGAGTGGCATTTTTTTTTTATTCACAACCATATATTCACATGAACCGACGTTTCGATGACTGTCATCTTCATTAGGGGAATACTGACGGGTTCACTGTGCACTGAAGCTAGCTTGTGAACCCGTCAGATGATGAAGATGACAGATAGTCATCGAAACTTTGGCTCGTGTGAATACTTGGTTGTGAATAAAAACAACAACTTTGCCACTCATAAATGTATACCTTTAGCACATGTTGCCATGACTCAAGACTTCAGTTTGCTTTGCTATATTCGTAACCTTTCAACACATGGATTTTTGTGCTAAAAATTCTAATATCTTTACAACAAAGATGAAGAACAACATCTCATTTCACTGCTATGGTAGTAGTAGGCCACTGTGTTCTGCTGCTGCAGTGGTCTGAACACCCTGCAGCTGCAATCAGTCTTTCTTCAATTCTCTCCACTTTGTCCGATTCATCGCAAGCTTCCTTAGCTCCCGTAGTTTTCTTTCTGACCGCAACGTTCCTAGTCCCCTTGAAACTAAATTACTTTCACTGCTATAGCTTAGGTGGATACAAAAAAGTGTCAATTTACTATACTTACTTGAAGGAAGCTAGAATGATGAATGCTATGAAGAGAGACCCTAGTGAGACGGAGTACCCGATGGTGTACATGGTTGTAACTCTTTTAAGGACCTCTCGAGGGATCCGTTCGGCCTAAAACACGAAACACATAGAAAAAAATACATTTTGAGTACAAAAGCACCGGTCATAGACGTGGGGATCTAAGTGATGAGTACGGTTACAAAAAAAAAAAAATTTTAGTGATGACATATCAGTCAGTTACATACGTTTTAAATATCCAAATGGACACTGCAATGTAATTTGATATCAATTGTACTTTTCGTATTCTAAAATTGATAAATGTATCGAATCTAAATATGACCACGATACAGCAACATATTTTCAACTTTATTTGCAACTTTATTTAACAGATAATTCATACATCGGACGTGAGAACACTGTAGTGTGAGGGATCATGGTAAATGTAACGTAATAAGCAGAACAAGCATACTATTGTGTAATACGTGGATGGAATTATACAACATGAGCTCTGTGCTTACCTGCTTGTCTTCCAAGCATTCTGTGTAATTTGCATACGTTTTGTTGGTAGCCGGATTGACCACCCATTTTCCGGTGACGTCACAAAATCTGAACACGTGACCTGGAAGGAAAGTTAGATGTCAGTAGATGTCAGTATTGGAACAATAGAGTAGTAATGTAGCATTATCATATATACTGTAGTGTTACCATAGCAATCATGTACCATAACTGTAGCAGTAACAGTAGCAGTAATTAATAGCAGTGAAGGCATCCGTTGCTTATCATCATTAGCTTGTTTTATGAAAAAATATAACATTCATATACACTTGTTCTTCAATTCCAAAACAAGATTGTTATCTCCGAGACCTCATGTTCTAAAGTCTATCTTGTATATTTCAAACCCTGAACGATTTGTTAACTGTTTCCTACCTTCGTTGTTGAAGTCCGGTAGGTACTCCGGGCACAGTAGATCGACTTTTTCACCCGGCTCTCCATATGGCCAGCATGTAACTAGATCCCACTCGGGTGGACAGTACGTTTCTGCAAATTATGGATATTTATTTTTCAATAATCAATGTCCGTTTTGCATGAAAGGTATCGAATACACAAACTTAATTTACACTGATGTCTTCTGTACACTGTATCATACTGATGGAGATTTATAAGTATCAGAAAATATACTAATGTTATGAACCGCAATGAGGGGGGATGCAATCTTAGCCACATTTGGGACCGCATCTTTGGGACTGCAGCGCCACCTAGCATGCAGTGAGAAGTAGAACCAGTCATCACCATGGTTTTCTTTTCTATGTACTCTCACAAGCACTTCGGTCAGCTATTATGTCTTTCTACGTTTATCAGAGTAGAGGTTGGTCATAATTACCTCGTTCAGAAGGTTATATTTTTGGTAGCGTTTGTATGTGTGTATGTTTGTGTGTATGTTTGTATGTGGATGACCAGGAACTCGAGAAAGCCTGACTGGATTCCATTGATATTTGGTGTATGGGTAGGTCTTGATGAGAACTCAGAAGGATTATATTTTGGGTCCTCTAGCATCTTGTTATAGTACTGCAGTGAAACGTCTGGTTTTGATATCTCGTGTTCAGGACATGCTGTGGTCGTGATGTTTGGGTGGTAGATTGTTGTCTCTGAATACGTACTATTTCCATCCGGAGGGCTGCTCTCACAACAACTTAGGCTTCGTTATATCTGTGGTGTAGTGGTCTGCGCTTCTGGTACTTGCCACATCTGGTTCAAATTACTTGGACCAGAAGGCCTGGGTTCAAGCCCCGGGTTAGGATACTTCTGGACAAGAGGCGCATTGAGTCATACCAAAGACTTTATAAAAATGGTACATACTTCTGAAACAGTATGGAAGTTAAACACACTCCACTGCCCGTGGACTAGCCCCCTGCTGCAGTGATTGCACCACAGTGTGGCCCAGGGCTATGAAACGGGGATAGGCACCGCCCTATACATCAACTAACACCTTTCTACGTTTATCAGAATAGAAACTGGACATAATCTGTGAATCTCCATACGTACTATTTGGATCCGGAGGGCTGCTCTCGGCTATTTGTGTCAGACACTTGCTCCCTTCTTTTCTCAGAATGTTCAAGAGTTCATTCTGGTCCGAAGCGGTAGCCATCTGAAATTGATGAATAAATTTCCAACAATCAGCGTAAAGATAGAAAAGCAGATGATGAGGGGGGGGGGGTCATTCGCATCGTGTAAACATACAATTATGACATTTCTTTATTAATTTATTAATCTATTTATGTTTTTCCAACACAGTCTAAAGCCCCCCTCTCACTGGACCCGCGGCACGCTGGCGGCGTCACTGCGTCCTAAGCTAGATTTGTGTTACCCTTGACTTTATGATGGGAATATCATTCAAAACTTATGACGAAAGTGAGACCAAAAATACAACAAAACACGTAAATCTGAAAAAAGATCCGTTTTTTGTCGATGAAATCCGTTGAGTGTTTTGTTGAGTGTCTTGTCGATCGGCCGCAGCGACGCCGCCAGCGTGCCGCGGGTCCAGTGAGGTGGGGGCTTAAGGTATGGTGCTACAGGTGTTTCTTGTCAAGGGTCGCCTTTTCAAGGCCGCCATACCGAAATTAAGTAATGCAACAAATAATCGAAACACATTGATAAAATATAAGAAATAGATGCTAGTGAGAGAAAAATTATTCACAAAGTTTGCATTGTACACTGTTTCCTTTATTGATTTTATCGGTACAAGTATCATACCCTTATCAAAGCACATATCCCTATATCTATGTTAAAATCGAAGGTTCCTGTTCGTGAAAAACACTACAGTGACTAAGTCAAGTGTTCTCGATCAAGAGAACCCCTACCATGCTCCACATGGGTGAATAAACACATGGATTCTAACAAAATGTCTACGATTGCCGTTCAACCGTGTTCCAATACTGTATCATACTTCAATATCAAAATATTTGTAAACAACCTCTGATGTATCTTAAAATATTGATTGAATACGGTATCTAACATAACTTTTGATGTAATATCTGTGAATTGAGAATCAGTTTTATTTACATGGCATTGAGTATGTCGCGATGTTCTTATATTTCTTATATTTCAACCTGGAAAGAAAAAGGCTGTTGCCGTTCTGTCACTGAACTGGAAAAGTATGTGCCTCACAACGTTACCTCTGTTTTGGCTAAATACCTTAAGTGGATACCGTTACGGCCACGGAAAGTTTAAGTAAAACTCAAAAAAAACATGTTGGACATGTTGAACATGTTTAAGCATTGACGTGACAAGTCCCTTGGTTGTTGTTGATACATAATATCACCATTACATTTTTTAAACAAAATGCTCCGCTGCTTAACTACCTTCTTTTCTTCTGACTTCCTTAAGACATGCTAGCAGAAAAATCTTTCTCTCTCTCTCTCTCTCTCTATATATATATATATATATATATATATACATATATATATACAAATACAATTAATATATAATCATAAATAACAGTGATGGAACATCATGGTACATTTGGTATCTGCAGCACAATTCAAAGGTCAAGTAAAAAAATAACATCAAATTGCAAAAATCAACTCTACCTACAATAACATGAATATGTTGAAAATTGTTAACATCTCTACTTGAGTCCATCCATGAATAAGAGATGGGACTACATGGCAGGCATTGCTCATGACAAATGCTTGTCCGGGAAATAATACGTGCACATTGCATAGAGTCAAGTTCTCAATAAGTATGACTGACAGCTGTCAACGCTTCGTTACAACCTCAACCAATCACCCAACCGTATTACTAATTCACTTTACATTATGCGAGTTGAACATGTTTTAATTGACGTGAAAAACCCCTAGGTTGTTTAAGACAAAATGCGTAAGCCGGATAATAATACGTGCACGCAATAAGTATGACTGACAGCTGTCAACGCTTCGTTATAATATCAACCAATCACCCAACCGTATTACTCTATGCGAGTTCTACGGCAAAAACAAAAATCATGAACTATTTTTAACCCGTGCAAAACGCTCTACTGAGTAGTTCATTGTCAAGGGGCTTTTCACATTATGTTGAGTCCGTCTACAAATAAGGACCTAGGCTGTGTGAATAGGATCTGTGCCGTTGTTTTTCTACCTTAGCGAGCGAAGCGCAGGTGGTCTAAAAGTAGGCGAGTGGGTAACCCGATACACGGTGAATAGAGAAGTTCAATAGCGCGTACAGCCACACATTCTTCTGCGGGCGCTTGCGATCAAAATACCCGTACAGCAACAACACATTCTGTGGCGCAAAATAACAGTTTGGAGAAGAAGAAAAGGGAAGAATTGAAGCACGTAAATGTCCGACATAGTTTCGGAGACGCAGAACTTTGCCCGTTTTGTTTGCACGTTGGCGAAATGAGTTTTAAATGGTTAGTTTAACTTCTAAAATACTGTTGTTTTGTTCCTTTTCATTGTTTGGCACGTTCTATTTTTAGCGTGCCAGTACATGTTTTTTAATGTAGCTTGAGTCATATGCGTAGATTAGTCATCCTCGTTTGGCTTTGAGGATACAAATTTACTAATCATAATCCACAACATACCGTTCCAGATTAGCTAAGCCCATGAGAAATTTATGTAGATCATTATGATGTGATATTTTTCAAACTGCTGGTTGAAAATATATCCTATCATGATCAAGAAAAATATGCACATGTAGCTTGGGAATAAACTCCAATTTTGTCATTTAAAAAATGTCGAAAATGTATGTAGATAATGGTAGGGAAAGAATGGGCCATTTGTGTTGCTGTAATAACAAATAAAGAAGAAATAGAGCAAATCCTAGTGTGATGGCAAATAGACCTAAGAAATCTGTGAAATATATGCCTAACATCTTATGCACACAAAACACATTATACCTCCGTCAATAGCAACACAAGCGCACAATGTAAAACGTTAACAGAAACACGTATTGGTCCTAAATATTATCCACTTAAGTACTTATCCAATAGGAGACTAGAGTGGTACTGACAGTTTTACTGAGTGCCTGTCAATCACAAAATGGTTTTATATAGCTATAAGATGGGAAGGCCCAGCTGCGTAAATGGTTCAATGTAAAATGATATGAAATATTAATGATCAAAAGTGATGTAGACAACTTGTACTACATTAGAGATCTTTACAACTAGGCTAGGAACCGTCTATGTAACATCATTGTGATTGATAAGATCGTTTTTTTTTCACATTACACTGGTAGGACCAATGTCAGGATACTAGTACATACACCAGTGTGCTACTGCTAAGGTGCGGGACCTTTCCGTCTGGGTTCCAAAAACAGGGCAGTCCTGTGTCGCAAACACCATCAATCAACATGTCGACTGTCTGGCCTAACCCATGTTTGCTAAAAAGATGGGCCATGGAAGATTTGGCCCCCTTGTTGTTCGTCTACGCAAAGTATTTTTAATCTTCGATAATTGAAAGACATCCCGAAAACGCAACATTGCGTGATATCCGAAAAGCGCCGAAAGCATTTCTCTATCTCTTCCTATATGTTGCTATGGTATTTTTACACCCGGTTGGTAAGCTACGAGATCTAGTATGTGTCCTATGCCCTACATGTATTCAGTTTCAGCATTTTGTATCTATCTAACATCAGGGGTAGCTTCTATCGATGAATCTGTTGTGATACGGTTATAGCAAGACGCGTTGTCACGCAACTAAACTATTTAGGTTAACCATGTTGTTTGGGCTAAACTGAATTGTTCGATAAGCTCTTGAGTTTACTTGGACTTCGTTCGAATTAGTTTTAATGGGGCATGACCTTTATTAACACACCTAGTTAACGCCCTCCACTGCTGGTGGTAACAGCGTTTTTGTGTTTTCCTAATTGAAAAATACTTTATCGTCTGGTAGCTACATACATAGTGACCTTTGGCGTGGTGTTGACATAACATGACCTCCTGTGGTTTGATCTAAGTCACAAAAATGTAAAAATCCAGTTCTAAACTTGTATAAAACGTATCCAACGTACTCATTGTATGGAGAACTGGAAAATTAGACTAATTTTACGACTTAGATGGTGTGAAGTAGCTACCTTAAGAAATATTGTGGTTAGATTGTAGCATTGTCACTGCCTTAATAGTCAATAGTATGGCTCCCTTTTTTGCCAATGCATATTTACTCGACGTCAACGTATTTGAACAGCTCTCTCCATTACGATTCTTAATCTGCCACCTCTACTACTTGATTTCTTCTGATTAGCGTCAGTTTCTCAAAATGTTTTTCTTTTCTACGTGGTTTCCTTAAAGGACCATCATGGCGGACGGAGCAAGGCTGAAAAGAGATCGTCTTACCGATGTTTGTTTAGCGCCCAGGTTAAACATTTCGACGCTTTCTCTCCATTCTGAGTACATCTAATTAGTACACACGCCTAGCTATGACGTCCGCGGGGGTAACAGTGGTAAACTTACTTTCAAAGGTGATAAAAACTCACCTGTGTGAATGATAGGAGGGCTGCTACAAGCAGTACCCTGTCCGCAACGTGTTTCATCTTCATTATCCGCTTAGCATACCAGGTCACCGGCAAGCCTTAACAGTTGTAGAGTGCGTAAAACCAGCATCCGTAGTCCATGGACTGTTAGTCCCTTTGAAAACGCCGACGGTCTCCTCTCTCAAGGCGGCTACGTGGCTTCTCGCAGGGTCCGTAAGAAAAGTGTTGTTGCTTTTGCACTTCCTCGGGAAGTCGTTCACTGTCGTCGATGAAGAACCCGTATGTTGCCCGCTCGTATGACGCGTACAAAGAGAAGTCCATTCTGTGGTACAACGTTACTGTAACAGTAGAAGTGGCCGGCTCTACCCGGATCAGACCTGTACAATACAATACCAATCCGCGGCGGGCACAACAACAACAATCACATGATCCGCACCCACGGTTGTGCAGAAGAAGCCATGCCGTACCGAACTCCACCAAACACCCACAACGTATCGAACCACACACAAGATGATATCACCAATCTAGGATGTGTCTTCAAAAAGTCCAAACCCGGCGACGTAACCGTCTGTCAGTACCTCGCACGTAACGACACAAAAGAACCCTTGCGGTTTCCATGGGTACCACAGAGCCTGCCCTATTGATTGCCATCAGTCAGGCAGAGCGGTACAAACAACCCCGAGGGGCACTTGAGTTCAGACGTCACGTTACCATTGTTGGACACGCCGTCAATAAATGTCTCAACACCACCTGTAGATGTTGCAAAAGCTTTCGACATATTTGCTACCGGTGTGGTAACCACTTTTTAAAGTGGTTAAAAATCTCTGTCTGTTTGTCTGTCTTTCTGTCTGCCTGACAGAGTTTTTGTCAATACATGTCTCAACACCACCCGTAGATGTTGCAAAAGCTTTGGACATATTTACTACCCTTTTTAAAGCGGTTAAAAGTCTCCGTCCGTCCGCCCGTCTGTCTGTCTGTCTGTCTGTCTGTCTGTCTGTCTGTCTGTCTGTCTGAGTTTTTGCTTATTTTTTTGCTGGGTTCTGTCTAATTTGTATTTTTGATTTGTCCAGCGGTCAATGCCTGTCTCACCACCAAGATGTTTCAAACGCGCGTTATTTTTGGACATGTTTGCTCACTCGCTCATTCACTCCCTCACTCACTCTCGCTCATGATCAATTGCTCACTAGCTCGCTCACTAACTCACTCACTCAATCACTCACTCACTCTCGCACTCTCTCTCTCGCTCACTCACTCACTAACTCACTCGTCCTCTTGCACGTGGTGCGTAGAGCCCACTAGTTTCACAAGGCCATCTGCTTATGTCTTCCGCCAACTGCGATGCCTTTGGGAACGCGATGCCGCATATTTTATGTCACCGATGCGATAACCGCTAGCTAACTTTAGCTTTCTCGTTGACAGGCTTCTTATTTTGCTGGATTCTATCCAAATTGTGAGCTGAAAACTCTGTGTAGTATGTTGCAGTTGACCCAACTGAACAGCCCCTCTTTTGTTGATCTTACCCTACTGACCAAGCGTACCAAATGCTATTGAGTGCTTTTAGATGAGGGTCAAGCCTCCAAAAGGCGTCCACACGGATGTTGAATGCATATTGAAATCGACAAAGGCACACGCTGTGCAATCATGATTCATCCCGACGTTTTGTATTGGACTCTTTTGAACTGTTACCTACCCCCCGCACACACTATAGTTCATGGTATAATAGTGTGCAATGCTATTGAGGTTCGGTGATTGGAACGCTGTGCCAATGTCAAGGGCGGCTCAGAGCCTAGGAATGGACTGGGGTCCTTTTGTCGAAGTTAGATAACGAAGGACATCTATTTTCACTACAGTGAAGATTGGTAATTGTATTTTTTTAACTATCTGTTACGTATATACGTTACCTTTTGTAATACGCTTGCAGAAAAACTTTCTGCGTTGAGAAAAGGAATTGTAAATGTCATTATGCTGATCGTAAATCGTGATTGTTAAAAAAATGCCGTTTTCAATCAACGATATGCAGTCAGTGATGCCAAATATTGGTCAACATCATTGTTCAATTATTGTGTTTACATGGTCTATATATGCCACATTAATAATTTACATATAGGTTTACAATATAAATAGAAGCTTATTTCTATGTATAGAGAGACTTGGTCACCTTATAACCTCAGCACTGAAATCGACAAAAATTCACCTAACGCCGTCGTACAAAAGTAAATATTGCAGGTAAGACCCCCGAACGACAGGTTTACGACAGAAAAAAGGGGACTTTCATAGTCGTGAATGTGTCTTACAAACTTCAGCTGTCTTGTGAAGGAAAAGAATGTCGCAGGTCGTTTTGCTGCTTAAAATGAGAATCGGTAGGGGGCGTCGTTCCTCCAACCACGCTTTGCGGCGATGCAATTCTTCTATTCCAAGGATAGGGTTGATTTTTTTTCAGTGATCCCAGGCCGGATGACGTTTGTTCAATCGTAGCCTAGTCCCTTGACCTCCGGGTCGTTGGGGGGACAAGGTAGCAAAGGTAGTAAACGTTTTATCGGCATGTAGGTTTTGATATCTTTCTTTTACTTACACTACTCGATATTCAGTTGACCTGTAGTAATCTTGCAAAGTAGTCGATGGTCTAGTCTGCAAATCTAGAGCAGCATCATTATTTTCCATCGTTAGTGTAAACTACTACTACTATTGTGGACAGTCTCATACATTTCCAACATATAAGCGGGTTCATGACTCCAACTGCGCATGTTCGAGGTCAAAGGTGAAGGCACCTAACTTGTAATCAGTTCTAGTCAAGAACGTTCTTCGTGCATGTCCAGACGTGTTTTTCCTATGTTTCTATCAACTTTGACCTTTTGTACACATCGCATCACACTGCGAACGCACAGTGGGAACTGTGAACTCGCTTATACCAGGTATGCAGTATCCTGACTATTGATAGTCATCATTGGTCACCTGGTTAGAGGAATGGTCTAGCATACCAGAAAATGTCATTTCTGTGTTATTTCAATCCATGGAAATAGTGTAACGTTACATACACAATCATTGATTCTTTGAATCTACTCCTTCTTTCGGAGACTTTAAGCTACATCGAATATTCATGATTTAAAAAAGAGTAATAGAGTAGATGGTAATTATGCGTGCGAAACTACCAGCCGCCATAGCTCAGTTGGTTAGAGCGCTGGTCTAGTAAACCAGAGGTCATGAGTTCAAATCTCATTGGTGGCTTTACTTTTTTCTTCTGATAAATTTGGTAAATATGCGTTTTTCATCGTACAGATTTATTTGGAGGATGTGACTGAACGTTGTGCTAATGTTTTTAGTAGGTGATATTTAAAAGTATCTATTGTTTCCGATCGATCCACGCACCTATCTATATCTTTTACTGTACATTTCTGTACATAAATTAATGTCAACTTAAATAAACGTGTGTGTGTACATGTAATCTACCAAAAGTGACTGAGGTATCTACCAATATTTTATCTTTTTTCATAAATGTGTCCTGTTGGTGGAGGGGTATGATTATAGATTTAGGTGCCGGACAGGCGCTAGGCCCTCATTTTTTTGTGAATATATTTTAGGTACTTTTGGAGTAACGGTTATATATATAGTACCAGAATATACATATTCTTGTGAGGGTAAATTAATTTGGTCAAAACTAATCTAACCAAATTATTTCTACCGACAGATTGCATATTCTAGTTACTTTAATATCTAAAACGGGATAGAAAAGGAATGGGCCTGTCCGGGAGTCGAACCCGGGACCACTCGCACCCGAAGCGAGTATCATACCTCTAGACCAACAGGCCGATGAAGAAGTACTGGAAAATGCAAAAAGATGTCCATAAGGTCTTTGTATACTTTCGTCCTAGACTATTTTCAAAAGACATTCTATCATTTATAGACTGATATGAATGATTTAAACGCTGATGTCTGTTTCACGAAAAAGTGTTCATATTGCGAAATGCGAATGATTTGCCAGCCAGTATCTATCACCACTGTTGTTGCTTTTTTATCTATGTAACGTTATGAATAACCAATTCAGCAGCAAATACCTATTACGTTTAGAATGTTAAACATACCTGCGACTTTCTAGTTGGAGAGAGGCTGGGGAAAGTACCGTACGACGTTGTTGTATCACAAACGCGTCGTTTTGCCAGATAGGCTCCTAGTTCCATCGGGGATATCCGAAACAGATCACGTGCATAACTACCTGTTTTGGGATATCCGAACAGGTCGCGGGCGATACTATCCATCTGTGATATCCCAAAAAAGTCGCGGACAAAAACTTACCAACGGGGATATCCCAAACAGATCGCGGGCAAAACTTCCCGTTTGATATATCCCAAACAGATCGCGGGCAAAACTTCCCGTTTGATATATCCCAAACAGATCGCGGGCAAAACTTCCCGTTTGATATATCCCAAACAGATCGCGGGCAAAACTACCTGTTTTGGTATATCCCAAACAGGTCGCGGGCAGAACTACCTGTTTTGGTATATCCCAAACAGGTCGTTTTCAAAAGTAACTGTTTTGTTATATCCCAAACAGGTCGCGGGCAAACTTTGGCTACCTGTTTTGCAAATGCCAAACAGGTCGTGGGCAAAACTACCCGTCTGCAAAATCCCAAACAGGTCGCGGGCATCCCAAACATCAACGTGTCAACAGCAGGACCCATCCGGGCAAAGTACGTAAGGTGAGGACCTTCGTGTTTTGTGATTTTTTATAAAAGCCTTTTTGAAGACTATTTTGTAATCTCAATTTTGAAATGAAATAACTTATCGACATTGTTAAGTTGTTTTGTAATCAGATATTACATTCAAGATTGTTCAATATGGTGACTCTTTATAGTTTGCGCAAGCTTCTTTTACTTAATATGTAAAACTTTATACGAAGAAGACGCCACCAAAAGAAACTTTGGAAAAAACTTTGAAAACAAAAAGTAGCCACCAATGAGATTTGAACTCATGACCTCTGGTTTACTAGACCAGCGCTCTAACCAACTGAGCTATGGCGGCTGTTGGATAGTAAGTTGTAGTTGTCTGTGTTGTTAAATTGTCAATATTGATTCTTGTCTGTGGAAACGTTAACTTTCTGAAGGCTTTTGTTATCGACAAAATCAATATCTGCATTTGCGAATCATTTTTAAAGATACGTCTGAGTAAAGTATGTATATTTTGATCGGGTCGTTATCATCAGTGCTCTTTCGATTTAATGGTAACATTTTATCCTGCAAAATTAGAAATGACGAAAGTCCTCTCTTCTATCAAGGACCTCCTTGCTTCTATTGATCTACGAAATGTTTTAGGTAAGTTTTAGCAAGGTTTTAGGTGAAAATGGAGGATTCAACTGCCCCAATACAAACGGAACCTGCAAATAGAACGACTACTTTATCGACGTAGAGCGACTACAGTATAAAAAGATTAGGGCCTGTCCGGGATTCGAACCCGGGACCTCTCGCACCCAAAGCGAGAATCATGCCCCTAGACCAACAGGCCGGCTGTCACCCGTAGTTCTAGTCTATAACGATGATCGTATCTAATAACTTGAATATCTTAAATCAATGTGTCTTTTTTCAGTAATATTTTCCGAATTTGGCTTTTACCAGATATGCAAAAACCTGGAAGCTTACACAAATGTTAGTTTTATCCATTATTTTTTTATCAACTGCGTTGTTCTTTAGCAACTTCATAAGTACTTGTTTGTCTTTCTTTTGTTTATGTTCGTTTACACCTGTCAGATGGCCGTCTCACCTTTTTGTCTTGTCGTCTCGACAATGTTAGGTATTAAAGGCACTTTAAAGTAACGGATCGACCCAGTTGTTTTGCCAATGTATGTACAGAACAAGCATTTCAACAATTTATGTGTTTACGATTATGTTAATTATTGATGGACCACCATTCGCTTTTTCAACCAGACAAACGAATTCTCTCTATGAACAAATTCTGATTTTAGTTTTTGTCGTGCTTGCAGGGATAAGGTTATGTCGCAGTGTTGACTTAGCGGGCTGATATCGATTACGTAACCACTTCGCCTCCAGGCGAGTTACGCGAACTTTGATCCACTGTCACAAAGTAAACAGCTGGCACCCGGATACACCGGCTGACATCGCAGTTGTGTTGGCTCTAATACTGTTCATAGTTCAAATGGTTCCTAACAGCCGCCATAGCTCAGTTGGTTAGAGCGCTGGTCTAGTAAACCAGAGGTCATGAGTTCAACTCTCATTGGTGGCTTCTTTTTAAATTTTTTATTTCATTTCATTTTTTCAAAAGTAATTTTTGTAACACGTCTTCTTCTCCTAAATGTTCAGATATCAAGTAAAAGCTATCCGGTTAGCTGAAAAGGCTTATCCAACAACAATGTGAAACAAATCAATTATGTAGACAATTAAGTTCATTGATTTTATTTTTTACAAATTAGGAAAAAGATATTGTCAGGACGCTAAAAATCCTATGATACATACAACTGCTCGCATGCACCAGCCGCCATAGCTCAGTTGGTTAGAGCGCTGGTCTAGTAAACCAGAGGTCATGAGTTCAAATCTCATTGGTGGCTTTACTTTTATTTCTGCTCATTTTTCTGGGACATTCTTTAAATTTCACATATTAGGTTTAAGAAAGACTAAAACACAAAGTTAGCTAGAGTACAAATTCAAAGCTCTTAGTATCCCTCTGCGTAGCTTAGCATGAACAGATCATTAAATGTAAAGCTAACATAAATATCAAATTTTGTTATCGGGTACGTTTGTTGTAGTTTGTGAGAGTTAAGAAGTTTTATAAGACGTAAAAACATTTTTGAGGACTCTATATTAGTGCAGACAATTACATAAAGCAACGACCTAACTATTTGGTTGCATTCCCAGCCGCCATAGCTCAGTTGGTTAGAGCGCTGGTCTAGTAAACCAGAGGTCATGAGTTCAAATCTCATTGGTGGCTATCTTTTAATTTTGTTTATATAAAGTAGGTGACAAACTGTGGGCATTTCGGCCTTTTTTTGCATTTAGGTTAACTCTTTTTCCGTCTTTTTTCCGCTTTCTTTATTTAGTTGTACTGTGAAGAAACCTTTACATTTGGTCAAGACAGCTACATATGGATGTTGATGTATTCAAATTCTTTTGTTACCTCTTGACAGAACACTTTCTTTGTTCAAATTGATTTTTTTAGTCTATATGCTGTAGCAGCTGCTGAATGACCAATGTTGTATGCAAAGTGATACATGTTGGTTTACATGTTATATTTTTCATGAGGTTGGTAACTTTACATGAATGGGTCATATTTTTGATTCTTTGCAGACATGGTTACAACAGGGGAAAGAAAAACAGGGACTTGCTTCAGAACTAAGACATTTATATTGTAATAACAAACCATAAGTACATTGTGTAGAATATGTACTATTCATAGTCTTACGAGACTGACGAATGCCTACTAGTTCAATGTTGCATAAGGAAAACGATTTTTATGCCAACGTTTAGGTCCTCCTTCTGCAAACTTTCTCAGTGTAATACTGACTGGTTCAACTTCAAACTGGTAGGTGGCGCTGCAGTGAGAAGAATGTGGCCTCAAACATTACTAATTCACTCCAGTCATGAACCTGTGGTGAGGGGGGATACAAACCTAGTCATGTTTGGGGCCACAGTCTTCTCACTGCAGTGCCACCTAGCAGAACCAGTCAGTATTACATTGACAAAGGTAGCAGAAAGAACCTTCATTATCTATATCCTCACCAATTTTGAAAACTGTTACAATCTCTGTGCAATAAGTGTGTATGAATGATATTACATAGTCAGGGATTTGCGTAAACAGTCTTTTCAATCAAACCATCCACGCTAGAACCGATACATATAAACACTCTTTCTTTCCCCGGACCATCCCACAATGGAATACCCTGCCTGGCAGGGTTGCGGCGGCTCCCACCGTTGAGTCGTTCCGTGCCAGGCTGGAGGCCTGCCCGCCTTAGCCCGGGACCTCAACTCCCCCCTTCTTTGCCCCTGAAGGGGCTATTTGGGGGTATCATATGTAGATGTAGATGATAAAAGTATTCAAATCAAAAACGTTAACCCATACAAACACATCCCAAGTAACTATTCTTGCTGGCTGAAACTAGAGTATGCCCCAAATGTACATTAATATATATGTATATATTCATAAAATAAACTTAAACCGAACGATGACCACAAGAACTGAAACAACTGAACCTCTTTCTTAAAATCAATGGAACAGAGTTTTCTTAAACTTTGTAGAAGGTACTTGGTCCTTAAGTCTGAGTCTTCTGACAGCCTCTCGGATGTGTTTGGGTTGGAGCGGTCCTGAATCACCTGACTTTTCCATCACATCCAGGGCTGTGGGGAACATTGAACAGTTTAAACTGGTACATTCTGCACCCCGGGTATAGCAATGACCATAACATTATGTCAATAAATCACCATAACATGATGTAAATTTTTACATACAGAGCAAGGTGTTAAAGATATACAAAATGTACAGGTTCAATATCATAAGCCAGTCTGTTTGTATTGCATACCCAGCAATCCACCTCATAACGTAACACATGAACACCGGGTTTCTCTTCTGGACAGATTTTTTTTATCAACTCACACTGGGAAGGATCCCTACTCTTTTCGATAAATGTGCTGTGATCTCTAAGATGATTGAGGTGTGGCTCTCCTCAAACACGGGACCTCCATTTAACGTCCTATCCGAGGGACGTCCCTAACCAACGCTAAGTACACATTTACACCTGAGTCAATCCTTCCCTGTTAATGTACATCGTCTCTAGCTGATGTTCTAAATTCTATAAGGTTATCGGATATGTATTAACGTACCTTCTTCTACTACCTCCCCTACAAACACCTTGGAGATACCCGCCATGGCGATCACCACATTCTGGGAAACACTGGTGCCCGTCATCTGCTGCATGATCTGTACGTGGAGAGAACAGCAAAATGTTTCAAAAACTTAATAATGTTATGTACAAATGACAAACAAAGAAGTGGACATACCAACTACTATGTTATGTATGATATATCAGATCAGAAAAGGACAAGTAGGCATGACTAAGTGTGAGAGTTATCAAGCGCTAGCCAGGATTGAGGTTTTCAAAAATTTTCTTTGTCCAAGAACTATCGTAGGATAGAACTCATTGTCACCAAGTATGCTTGGGCATTCTAAAAAGCGAGCTTTGAACAATGCTTGCAGGCAGATGGGCAAAGGTTGTAGGTTATTTAATGTGAAAAAAGAACTACTATAAACAACCGCTGTTTCGACATTTCTGGGATGTGAAGCTTGTGTCTTACCCCAAGGGACTGTTATACAATACAGAAGCACTTTTGAACTGTTCAACATCTTGGAGATTCATATGTAGAATACATCCAATATGAGTGAGAGCTCAAGGTACTTGGCAGTGGAGTGCTTTTTAAATTCAGATAAAAAAACAATACTGTACCCTCTTGATAGAAGCCTTGGGGAAAGCTGATCTTCTAAACATCTCATAGCGATTCAGCTGCTCTTCTGAGAAGGATGCAACCAGGACCCTGAAACATAAGTTATGATAAATCATATTGGCATTTCAATATTTATTTCAAAAAAAGATTTCTGATTGACTCTGGTTCTGATTGGTTACACAGCCGTTGTAATGGCATAGCCTGGATACCAGACCCTTTGCGTGATGCGAGACGATGACCCCTTTTGGCCGGGGAGCTGATCTTGGCAGCCAACCTCTAATATTTATTAGATATTAGAGGTTGGGCAAGTTGCTTCCCCTGCCGAAGGATTAGCGATTGTAGCGCGGTGGTCTGGTAGCCAGGCTAGTAATGGTATGGTACCGGGGTTCAAACAGACATTCAGAGGTTTGATCTCATTACAGTGCACTACACTAGTACTTCTTCTGAAATTATATATTAGATTCCTGAAGTAATACAGGATTCGAGGACCAAACAATTCAAGTTCAATAGGGATGGGGGAAGATGGTTTTATAGAGACTAGCGCTACATGTGAGAAGAGGTGACACCGGCTACGTAAGATGGCACCAGTAAAATTACTATGTAAGGGGTGACAAAATATTTGGCTAAGTAAAATTATGCAAGGCTAAGTAAAATTATGTAAGGAATGACAGATTTATTTAATGTTTAAGTTTAATTTAACAGTTAGCCGCGGCGACTGTTGGAGGGCTTGTTTAACTTGCAGTCTTATACATTAGCCCGTTCAACACAATATATTTCTGTTGCTGTGTGGGGGCCCTATTCCATCCCACCATAAGTACAAGCTGATTATAAAAAACTCCAACATCGCCCCCCTCCCCAACTTACTGCATTTTCTGTCTCTCCTCTTCCAGTTGTTCCATCTTTGTCTTCCTCGTCTCTCCCTCCTCGACACTTCCCACCCGTTCTAGCACCAGCCTCTTAGTCTCAGAGGGCTCTCCCTCCGCATTCTTCTCGGAGGAACTTGTCGTCGCGCCGGGAGTTTCTTCAGAAGAAGACGGTCGTTTCTGAGTTGTCGAGGTTTCGTCTTTGTTTTGCCCGCCTTCAAAAATTCGTTCCGAGTCTTCCTGGGCTGTTTTCTGACCCGAGGGTCCAGCAAACACTTCCGCCATGTCTTTAAGGGTCGCCACGTCAAGTTTAAGGAACTATCTCACGCCTAAGATGCTAGAAATAGCTAGAAATCCTGTGCCAAGGATCAAGAAAATCCGTACAGATCTGGGCATCGTTTTGCAGGGTACCACAGGTCAGAGGTGAACGGAATAGTCTACTTAATGTGGGGGTCACTGTAAGAAATTGTATTAATTTAGGTCACAGTAAATATGCTAATATTTGTGTGTATTTGTACATTATAGATAGCAATACGTAATTCAAAGCTGTCTATGATGTTTTAGTGTCACTGTATCTTCTCACTCATTTTTCTTTGATATCGCTCCCAGATATGTTAATGGCATAATCCTTCTAGAGTTTCCTACCTGGTAACGTCGATGAAGGTTTGACACCCAGCTGAACGATATTTAGTGGCAAATAACCACCTACGACAGGATGATTCTGGAACTTTCACTCTTTCTGTTATGTCGTGAGATGGGTTGCCATACAAGTTTAAAAAGATGCATTGTTACCTCCTTGGCTCTATGTCAGTCATGTCAGTGTAGTTCCATACAATGCCGATGCCCAAGTTTATTCATGCTCCTGCTATAGTTAATATGTCATCGAAACTGAAAGAAAATCTGAAGCTAATTTTAAATCTGAGATGTAAGGTATATTACAAAGGATCCGACTCAAGAAATCCTTGCTTGGCCATCTACCATCTACTAGTAACGGCTTGGAGAAGACGTCAACGATTGAATGTTTGCTGAGTGTTGCTGGTGTGCTAAACTTTTCTTCGTTTGTATCGCGTATCGGTATGATGATATGCCTAGTACACGCATGTGTAGGGACTGAAATTGAATTTTCCAAGAAACAAATCAAAATTTCAGTATTTGAGTATCTTGTTCAAGAAGTTTATTTTTTTATTACGAAGAATACATGTACAACAGTCTCTTTTATCATTCGACGATAGAGAAACAAAATATGACTTCCTTTGGTTAGTTTGTTTGCTTTGTAACGTTAAGATAATCTGTTTCTCGTATACTATACATCTACCATGTTGATTGAAGCAAGGAGGTTCCTTGATTGAAGACACTAGTGTAAAATGCGCAAAATTTCATCCGCTGTTTCTTTAATGTTATACTGTATAATGTATTGAATCATATCAACACTAATGAAGATCTTCACATAGAAAAATGAAATGTTTGAACAAAATTAGCATTTGAATCTATACAGAAATATAGAAACTGCAAAAACAGATACCACCAAAGTGAACTATTCATGAAGTACATCTATAAAAGAAAGAAGTTGACTATAAAGGCTCATTTGTCACATTTTGTAGTTGTATTTGTCACATTGTCTCTCGGAATTCAGACGGTCAAAAAAATTGTAGTGGACTCCACTCATTAAACTACTCAGTACGCAGTAACAGCCTGCTACTAAGTTGTTGCTTTCTGTCTGGATCTGCTAAATGTTATAATCTCACCGTCGTTCCCAAAATCTTTACAACTTAAAACTCATATTTCATTCAACTTCGTCGTATCGGCCTGCGATCCGCCCTGCGTTAGCGCCAACTGGTCAGCTGTCAGCCAATCAGATACTCCCTCTTTTTCAGCCAATCATGTTACCTCTTGACCGTAGGCGGCAACGTGATTGGCTGGTGATAACTGGCCAGCGAGAAGGACAGGTCGAAGGCCGGTACGCCAGGGTCGTTGCTTGATGATATACAAGCGGTGGGTCTAGCATGACAGAATGACAAAACTGTGTATCTTTACCATACTCATCTGTACTACTTCTACCATTACTTCTTTCTTCCCTTCATGGCCAAAATGTAGCTATTGGAAGCGAAGACCTGATTCAAATCAAACGGGGTCTGCTTCGCTAAGAGAGACCCAAACGGGTTGACTCCACTCTGTACGTAATTTGGTCGAAAGGGAATCAGAATTTCCAACGAGTCGTCATACTCTGCGACGTTATACATGGTGAAAACCGTCGAAAGCTCCCTGTCTAGTAAAAGGTTTATGGTTGGAGTCCATGGTTCGATAAGAACTTCGGTGTGAAGCCCTGGATGTAGAGCTACGACTAGATCAGCTTTCGGACACCTGTTGTGATCAACGTATCTATGTACGAAATCGTGGTACAACTCATTAGAATACACATACTCTATCTTTCCTTTGCTGATAGCCTTGTTACTAGGGGGGTTGCCGAGGGCAAGTTTGTGAGGAACCTCGGGCCCAACTAGAAGAATCCGCATGCCCTTGTGATTGGGAAACATGGCGGAGAGTTCTTTCGTGGTGTCGATCTCTGACATTAGCAGTTCTGGCTTGGCTGCGCCTACCATGTGTATGTGGACGGGTTTTGCGCGGGGGTCCACGTTAAAAGTCACTAGTCCCTTGCCGATGACAATGGGGTGCGTTAACATCTCGGTACAGCAGCGTTGAAGGGATTCGGTCACGGCGGTCTCGGAAGCCGGCCGCCCGATGAACTTGTACCATTCCACCATGGACGGGACGTTCCGCTTGATCTCGGCAACCACCGAGGGGTTCATGTCCAGCCAGTCGGCCCAGGTCTCGACTTTACCCGCCGGCTTGCTCCAAGTGCGCCCCGGCTTCAGGACATGGCAAGCGTTTTGGCACGGGAGCGTCTCCGCAACCTGTATTCAGTGATGAAAATAAACCATTACAAAATTGTGCGATATGAAAATTTCTAATTTGAGAGAATCTTGTATTAAAATCTTCTCAAATCCAAAATGAAAATGAATAAATCATTTTGAATGTATTATTACAACAAGAAGATAATTTGGAATCGCAAATCATAATTGATTTTGAAAACAAAGCATTAAAATGAGTGACTGTCCGGGATTTGAACCCGGGACCTCTCGCACCCAAAGCGAGAATCATACCCCTAGACCAACAGGCCGCGATGTAAATGTAAGTTGAATGTGAGTGAATACATATATCTAAACAAATCTAGAAAGAGAACGCACATTCATTGAAATGGACAGATGAATAGATACTGGAATTCAATTTATCTTCACAATAGCAAAAATGCACGGTGTAATGGACATTATCACTGAACTTTAACTTCACAGTGGCAGCAAGTGAATTACAGAACGGATGTGTGAAGGAATCATAAATAATAACAGGGTTTTTTTTCACGGTGATGATAAGTTCATGGTACAGGGGTGACCGTGAAAACAATGAAAGTTACAGTGAAAGAAACAAATGAATAGATGGGTGGATGGATGGATGGACCAGATAGAAAGATTCTAGTAGTAACATTAGCCATTATACCAGGTAATTTCCATACAATAAAACAATAACTATAAACAAACTCTTTAGCGTTTAATCTTGAAACAATTACGTTACCTGATCTATTCTTTCACCGCCCAAGAACTTGCAGACTTTCTTGTGTCTCCCCCAGTCCTTCTTCTGACACTTCTGTCCGCAGTAATACACCATCTGACACCTGGCGCATCGATTCACTTTATCCGACCGTTCGCACACAAAACAATACCTCCGAAGATCGTCCAGTTTCTCGAAAGTCTGTTCGAGAGCTCTTGCGACGGCGTCGTGAGTCTTCTTGTTCCTTTTCTTGAGTTGATCGGGGGTCAGGAGGCTTCCACCTTGGTTCATGACGTGACCGAACGTTTGCCGGAAGTGACGTTGTGGGTAGTGTTCGTCCCGGAAGTGACGATCCTCGTCAGGAGGAGGCTCCATGGTGAGATGTTGTTCTGACTGGAATGTCACTTCAGGGTTACCGTACTTCTGTGCTGTCTTGTCTCTGCGTCTCTGATCCTCGTTTTTCTCTCGATTCTGGGTACTTGAGATCTGAAGAAAGAAAAAGACAGGATAAATTCTTAGAGTTTAGCGTACTTTTTACCACTTAACACTCGTGCGATGATTTGAAAATGCAGAAAAAAGACAACATCAGAATATTAAGTACAATACGTCAATGTTTTCACTGAAATATACTTCAAAACTAAGCAATAAAGTACTATGTAACCAAAACAAAGTAAAATATAACCAGAAATACACAGTGTAACGGCGTGGTTGCGTGCCTGGTACTGAAACTAATATCTACTGAATCACAGAGGCGGTCTGTAGTCTGTAAGAAATACAAGCCTTTTTATAACAAAACCCTACACTCAAAAGGAACTTGGCTAGACTCAGAGCAACAAACTAGGAACTTCTACATTCTCAGACCGCCCTTTTGCTTTGCGCTGTTCCCTTTACTAGTATAGATTTCTGTTTAAGTTCTAACATTGGCACAAAATACAGACAACGTATTTCAGCTGTTGTGAACATCTGTTCGATTGAAATATACAAGGCAAACTGTCGTAATTTTAGGTGTTACGAGGTTGTTTTCGCTTAGCTTTAAAATGAAAACAGTGTCTAAAGTTTTTACAAGTAAGATCTGGACTTGGCAGTGGGGATGTACTTGGCACAAAAAGAGTTTGCAGCTGGCGTTACAAACGTCTATGTGGACGCGAGATTATGACAAGTATTTCCAGTCTGGCGTGGATACAAGTAAAACTGCATGCGAAAAGTAGCCACCAATGAGATTTGAACTCATGACCTCTGGTTTACTAGACCAGCGCTCTAACCAACTGAGCTATGGCGGCTGATCGTTGGTCGTACGTGTATTTGCCATTTTCCTTATTGTGACTTTTTATTATGAATATTTGATATAAAGTATAGATATCAGTTGACGCCTATGAATTCTGCTTTTCTTACATATTGGCCTGTTGGTCTAGAGGTATAATACTCGCTTCGGGTGCGTGTGGTCCCGGGTTCGACTCCCGGACAGGCCCTTTCTTTTTCTCTCTCCTTTTTATTCTTAGTTACTATTACATGTGCTTTTCGCAAAACAAGGGCCTGTCCGGGATTTGAACCCGGGACCTCTCGCACCCAAAGCGAGAATCATACCCCTAGACCAACAGGCCGCGTTGATGTTAATGCTCGAATTAAAATAGATATGTAGATTACCCACATGTAACGTATAGACACATGGGTGTGTACATACTCATGAATAAAGGAATAGATTAACAATTTTAAAAAAGAATAGATAAATGCATAAATAGAAAGTCGACCGGTGGTTGAATGGATTGGCAAAATGGTAGATATCATAATTATATAACTTTTATGTCCCGCCACTTACTGAAACTGTACAAACTACAGTATCATCAAGTTAACAAAACAGCCACCAATGAGATTTGAACTCATGACCTATGGTTTACTAGACCAGCGCTCTAACCAACTGAGCTATGGCGGCTGGTACTCTCCACTGTATAGCATATACTGATGACGCGCAAATTACAAATTTATACACATGATTATGACGTATGGAACGGTTTGTGTTATATTTCGGACATACAAAATACGCTCCGTGTACATAGACTTTCTGATAGTATATGACTTATTGACTGATTTATAATATTAGAAAAATTAACAATAGTTGACGATGCATGAGTTCGGTTAGACTCTTCATGGTTTTGCAATCTTCATGTCGGCCTGTTGGTCTAGAGGTATGATACTCGCTTCGGGTGCGAGTGGTCCCGGGTTCGACTCCCGGACAGGCCCTTTATTGTTCACTTTTACATCCTTACAATAGCCCTCTTTTGACCTCTTTCAAATTCTTACAGCTGCTAAAAAAGAGCTTTAGAAATTGTCTTTTCTTATTATTTATTGTGAAATACATATTCTTACCATTGTTGAAAGATATGTATATAAGTATCTTGAAAGTGCAAATACATGATTACTTTAGAAAGCAATAAATCAAAACAAGGGCCTGTCCGGGATTTGAACCCGGGACCTCTCGCACCCAAAGCGAGAATCATACCCCTAGACCAACAGGCCGCGATGCATTTCACGTAAAGAATCCACAGATATATAAGCAATCTTAGATAAATTAGACACATTCGTTGATTTGTACGTGTATGATAGACAGATGAATAAATTGAAGGATGGAGGGATGCATCGGTAAAGAGAAGGTATGGACAATTTAGGCAGTTTGATATCAAACAATATACCTCCATGCGTTTTCCCCTAAAACACTAGCCGTGGCGACTCTTTAATCGGGTATATTTTGCTGTATGTCTAAAGACTCTTTTACATTACTGTAATGTAAAAGAGTCTTTAGACATACAGCAAAATATACCCGATTAAAGAGTCGCCACGGCTACTAAAACACTAACTTTATACAAATGTATAGACAGCCTTTGAAAACAATACAATTCCGTTTACATCATCAGCGTTATCATACAGTATCTGGTAAAGACTACCGCCGACTCCGTAACATACCCCCAACCCCACTCCGGTTTACCAAATCCTCCTTGGGTTTACCTTGGCGCATGTATGCAATACCCTGTGGTGTTTGCACAGTTGAGGGATTGTTATCGTTTCGCTTAACGTACAAATTATGGTCTCAGAGCCCGATAGATCGTCGGTTTAAGCGACTCATAATCACTCATTCATGTGCATCTTCAAAACGTTTACGCTAGATATCTCTTCTGACAAATACGTACATGTGGTTCATGTCTTAATCATAACCAAATGACCCAAGATATGGAGCTGGTAATTGTGGTATAAATACATGAAATAACTGTCTTACCGAGTTTATTAGCTCGATTAGAGTGTACGTATCCACTCTCATAATATAATCCCATTTTATGGTATCTATATTTGTCTCTATTGAAAGCCCTTAAAAGCCGAAGCTTGTGCAAATAAAATCAGTGAATCTTTGTTGAACTGAATTGGGCTCAATATACAGATATACTTCAACGCACAGTGCCACACATGTGTATTATCAATCACAGCACAACTATATTCACACGTATAATGAACAAAACCGTAGAGAGTATAGCTACATGTATTATAGGGAGCTATGGAAATCTGGTTTTAAAAAGAGTGCATTGTACTTACCGAGTGTGTGTCGAGCCTCCCTGACAAGCAAATGATCTGTGCCAGTGGCTATTTTTGGCAAGAACGGATCGTGACCCCGCGCACGCAGTTTCCTTATTTGGAAGCAATCTAGTATCCGACACTTTGAATTCGTATTTCCAAAGTACCGTCCCGGAAGTTACTTCAGTCTAGATTCTTGTGTCAAGTCGTGACGTGACATACATTTCAACGCCATACATATGCTTGAAAATGTGTCAATGGGTCTGGCAGTGAGGTAGCACAGTTAGGTGTCGTACATAATAAAGTCGCTAGGTGGCGCTTCTGCACTACAACCAACTGCAGCAGATTTTACGACGTACGGTACCGATTTGCGGCACCAAAATATACGGGCGCCATCTTGTGAACAAGGAAAATTTGCAAATCATCGAGCGAAGGGGATACCTTTCCCATCCGTGACATCAGGAAAAATTGTGGCTATCTCGGTAGCCAGAATTTATTCCGTCAAAATCTATAACTTCTAGAGCAGGGGGTGATTTGATTCGTTTTCGCCAAAATGGTAAGTTTATGGTTTAAAATCTATGATATTTCTAGTCGAAACCCAGGTGTCAGATTGGGTAGTTATACACAAGAATAACTTGAAAATCGATACTATTAAAGTTAACCTATATAAAAGCTTACAGTAAGCTATGGTCATGAATATATTGCTGTTGATGTTTTTTTTCTGTTACAAAATTTATTAGATGTAGTTGGCAGCGCTTATAATTTGTGGGTATGGAGTCAAAGAAGTGAACCAGAAAATGGGGGAGGGGGGCAACCATCAAAATTGAGTGTTTCTGTTTGTTTTATGCAGTTTGTATTGCTATCAGTTCAAGTTTGATACTGTTGTTGGTCATCTATGATTTAATGTGTTTTTGTGTATGCTCCCTCCTTCGGATCTTGTGAAAAAAACTGTTTTAGAGGTCTCAAACTCAAGAAAGATGTCCGCAGCTAGTGACTTGCAAGTTTTATAAATATTATTTCTTGATGTCATGTTTGTTATGGTTAATATAGTACACATGAACATGTTACTGTACATGCATCTGATCAATTGATATGGAGAAGACTACTGAGTATTTAAGTGTGCAGTCTGAATTATATGGATATATCTTAATCCATTACTGGACGACTAACATAATTCCGCCACCCTGAAAAGTCCAGACAGATCTCCAACCCAACGTCCCCCAGTATAATGCACTCCTGTATATCTAAACAACACATGCATACCTGGAGGGTGCTACGCAAGAAATCTCTCAAACCCACTGTTTTTCAAAGTGGCGGATTTATTCAACCTGTCTGATTAATGTTAATGGATGTTGTTAGTACTGTTCACCTGTAAAATGGTGAGATAGAACCTTATTGGTCTGAGCCCTCACATACTTGGCACACAAAATACTCAAGGATTGACAAAGTATAGGACTGTCTGCATATGTCTAACTTTGATTCTTTGTCTCAATTCCAGTCTATCATGTCCTACAACGGAGCCGCCATCATTGCGATGGTTGGCAAGGACTGCGTTGCCATCGCGGCGGACCGTAGATTCGGCGTCCAGGCCCAGACAGTGTCCATGGACTTCCAGAAGGTGTTCCAGATGGGGGACCGCCTGTTCCTGGGTCTACCTGGACTGGCCACGGACGTGCAGACTGTGTAGGTCAACTTTTTATTTGGCGACACCTCAGTGGTGGAGCCTTTTTTGTAGTACTAGACTAGCTTGGAAAATACACATTCCTTGGGAATGTCATATTTTGTTGGTTTTATGGCTGTTCCTGGGTCTACCAGGACTGGCCACGGATGTGCAGACTGTGTAGGTCTACTTTTTTTTTGCCGACACCTCAGTGGTGGAGCCTTTTTTGTAGTACTAGACTAGCTTGGAAAATACACATTCTTGGGAATCTCATATTTTGTTGTGCAGACTGTATAGCAGTATAGGTCAACTTTTTTTTTACTGACACATCAATAGCGGAGCCTTTTTTCGTAGTACTGGACATGCATGGAAAATACACATTCCTTGGGAATCTCATATTTTGTTGGTTTTATGTATGATTTGACAAAAACAATATGATTCGAATCTTGATGGAATACATAAAGGCATGCATGGATTCTTCTTGATTTAAGTAGATTTCATTTTTAGAATAAAGTTAGTTTGTATGTCCCACCGTAGTACTATGTGCACTCACTTTAAACTCACTGACTTATTTTTATTTGGCTTGTCTGTTGCGCTAAGAAGTCAGTTTTTATTGGGAACTATCAAGCAATAACAACAGATAACAAAGTTATATCATATTGCCCATAAAAATAGACTGTTTTGAATGTATATCGATTTCAAGGGTCAATTGTGTACCGTTTGAATGATTTCAATCATTATTTTATAGGACAGATTGATAATTTTTGTTATTTGTTTCCCCCAGTTCCAACCGTATGAAGTTCCGTCTGAACCTGTACGAGTTGCGTGAGACGCGTCAGGTCAAACCCAAGACCTTCCTGTCCATGGTGTCCAACCTGCTGTATGAGAGAAGGTCTGATCATCACATACTACTTCTGAATATCATATATAAACATCCATCCAGTATTTTCTTTGTTAATTTGATTATGTTCAACTCTGTGTACACTGTACAGAGGTTTTGTTATCAACGTATCTTTCTGTGAGTATGCTTGGATGTCCATAGTTATTTGATCGCAATAGAGTGACTAGTGCAAACATGCAAGGCATACTGACAGGAAGTTAGGTCAAAAGTCCCTTGATAAGGTTATCTTCTTTCCTGTCTTCATTCTCTTTCTACAAGCATGTCTGCTGCCCTATGAGAGCTATTAGGAACAATGCATTCAACAGAATCAGAAAGAAGTTCACAATAATGGATAAACCAAGAAAGGCACAAAAACTAGAAGTATTGTAGGTATGGGGTCATCAATATCTTTTTCTTTTCCAGGTTTGGACCATACTTTGTAGAACCAGTCATAGCCGGTCTGGACCCCAAGACCTTTGAACCCTTCATTGCGTCCTGCGACCTGATTGGCTGTCCCATGGTCACGGAGGATTTTGTCGTGAGCGGGACGTGCTCGGAACAGATGTACGGAATGTGCGAATCACTCTGGTCGCCAAACCTGGTAAGGTTCCTATGATATTGCCAATTAACTAACCAACCCCCTGCTGTAGTTTGTAGCTGTGTGGCCCAATGGCTATAGAAATGGAGATAGATACCACCCCATACACTATATTATGTACATACATACATGTCAAGGGTCTGGGAAGTACTTGAACTAGCATTGGTTCGTTGGTATTTGAACCCAACAACTTCGCAGTTTTAAACAGATTTGTATGAATTTTTGTTTGTTTTTGAGTAGGCTTTGACCATGGTTTAAAGAAAAAAGTGTTTATATTCTGCGTACCTAGAAGCTGCTTTTCAAATTGTACCCTCCTAAAAAATAATCACCATCACATGGCATAGCTCATGTAAGGTGCCAAAATGGGGAGTTCTGCTGCAGTACCAAGAAAAGATGGTATGGGGGACATGGATCCAAAATGGAACTTCTCCATCGTTTTGTTGACACCTATCAACTTACCAAATACATTGCATAAAGATACATTCATAGATTTTTTAGCTATAATGTAAAAAATATGGGTGTGGAAACACACACATAGGTCTTATCTCCGAGTTCTCTCCCAGTTGTCTAATCCATGGTGTATTGTCTTTACCTTGTTGTAGGAACCGGACGACTTGTTTGAGACGATCTCTCAGGCCCTCCTGAATGCTGTTGACAGAGATGCTGTTTCAGGATGGGGGGCAGTTGTACACGTCATGTAAGTACAACTGTAAATCTCAAAATGTTTGTAGTGGTTTTATTCTCACGGTTTTTGCAGTGTCACTGTGAATTCATGACACCGTAAATATGCGTCTCCAAGGTTTTTACTACATACTGTGTACTACAGAATTGTTTTAGCAGTGAACTTAAAACACACAAAATTAAGTCCCTGCAAAAATAAATAGATTTACAGTAAACAAACTGAGACATTACATGCCTCCTGTTTAACCTTTAGCACACTGACCTAGCCGTTTGGCACCCCATTCTCTATTGGTTAGGCATCAGGGAGAAGGGTAAAGATGGGTTGAGAAAGAATAACCAGTATTGTGTATTTCGTTCACATGGTGTGACCATTCACCAGTTTATGTTGTTGGCAGAGAAATCTGTCTACTTTCAAACTATATTGGCATTGCAAGCCTTTTCAAAGTTTATGTCTTACATTGTCAATGATGCATACTATCTTGGATTTATATCATTAAGTAAATAGAATAAAAGAAAGGAATATCTTTTCTTGAAATATTTCAATGCCATTATGGTTTCTAAATAAGTTGCTATGTATTACCATTCTTATAGGAATAGGACTTATTTGCCAAGATTTGTCAAAGCAGAATCTTTGTGTGGTTCACTTGCATATGTACACTAACATTTTATCTTTCCTCTTTCAGAGAAAAAGACAAGGTGACTACAAGAACACTGAAAGGAAGGATGGACTAGACACTTAACACACATAGACATTTCTTATGTAAACTGTTCCCTAACTTAGTGGCACTGTAGAACAGAAACTTGCAGAAATTAATGAAACTGTTAGCAACTTCATTGACATTTGATGTCTTGCACTGTATTGTACTGATGGAATAAATGGGAGACATGGGTACTCGATGACTTATGTTTTTGTTTTATTTGCTTAGTAAACAGCCTTAAAGCATAACACACAAGTCGCTCGTTCTCTTTTGAATGTACAAATTGCTGTGGGCAACCTTAAGCATTACAATTTGATATGAGACAAATTACGGGCAACATCGATGCTTTCTTCATTTTCCCACAACACCTGTTATGTTTCATGGAAAATGCACCACAACATTACTTATGTTTGGACATAGAAGAAGTTATAGCAATGGGTGGCCTAAAAAAAACAGCTGTAACGATAAGTGTAGTGGGTTCTTTAACATGCTTGAGGTGTGGCTCTCCTCAAACACGGGAACTCCGACTTTACATCCCATCAAAGATGATGTCCCTAACCGAAGATACAGTGTAGGTACTCATTTTCACCTGCGTTAAGTGAGGAAATTGGGGTTAAGTGCCTTTCCTAACGGCGCAATATTGGGATCTTGAAAGTTGAATTTGTAGCTTGATGTTTGGCCTACTGATTTAAAGTATGGTCACACATGTAGCACCAAGAACAGTTGTGGCCAATAGCTAAATATGATTGATTAGAACTGGGCCTGTGACAATATCCTGCAGTTTATTGAAATCCTGCAAGGTGGCAGTCTTAGCCTTGCACACTTCAACATTCTACCAACTTTTAAGATAGATTGCATTTCACAAAATGGAATTATGAATGCGAAGAAATCTGACTGATGGACACTAGACATGTACAAAAATTAGTCATTTTACCACCATCCTTTTTAGGGAATTTATACAAACAAAACAGCTTACATAATCTTTGTTTTTCTCTGCAGAAATAACTTGCCCTCCCACTGTACCGCCTTATTACGTCAATACTGGGCTGGTTTAGAAGGTAATCTGTATCTCGGCATGCACAGCTCAAACTTAGGGGAAACAGTGCTTAATTTTTTCTACACATTGGAGGAGAATCTTCCAAATTAAATTTCTTTGTTATATTTGGTGCGATTTTCGGTGTGTTATTGCAATGTTTTTACTATTATATACATGAATGATGATGCTGTAGGGCCGCTGTGAATTAGGATTTTACCATGGTCAATATTGACCCACGGAGGCCATATATATACATGAATATTTGAATAGTAGCTTTATGACAGGGATTTTCCTTTCTGTGATCAGTTGTAGTGCCATGGCTTTGTTTCTACAAGCAGATGGGTCTGGATTCACACATAGCTTTTAATCCGTTTTTGTGGTGTATGGGGTCGATTGAGCTTCCAAAGTCCTGACAGAAAGCTGCGAGGAGTTTTTATACTGTTTTATGGTTATTGTGCCCAGGGTACAGAATGCCTCAGTTTAAACTGACACATTCTGTACCCTGGGTACAATAACCATACAATACAGGACCATAACCATATAGGTGTTACTATGACAGTCCGTTTACTAACGAACCAAAGGTCACTTGTGTTGTCCCCTGCCGGGCACGTTGCTCTTCTTTTGGGTGTGGTTTCCATGGTCGGGACGGACTGAGTAAGCTGGTCTCGAACCAGACTTCTTGGGCTGATGCAAAATGATAAAAATCGGCAACATTAATTTTTGATATGAATTGGTAGGAGAATTTGCCGGCCATTGAGTTACATGCTGGCACTCACGTGCACGTGCGCCTATGGCTGTCTGATTTCTGATATTCAGTCTCTCTGGCCAATTTTGCTATTTTTCCAGCAGCCCAATGAGTCCGTTAGAGACTATAAGTGGCCCACATATGCGGCATTGCGGACATGGCGGGACCAAATCGCCCCCCGATGTCATGATACCGTGGGAATGTAAACACGCTGGGACTGTGATCGGGACTTTTACGTCAACATGTTCTCTACATGTAACAACGTTCTCGGTCTTTTCTCCTTCATATTTCCTTCATCTGAAGTACAGCCAGTAGGTACCCATTTGAGTAATGAGACTATTGTAGTGCACATCCTTGGCTACAGGACCCCCTATTGTACGAAAAACTTTTAAAATTCTCCATCCCTCATATCTCCCTATTAAAAGTATTATGGATGTGTAGATAGTTCACTCCTTTGTAAACAACATTGTTTTGATTAATCGTCACTATCTATTCTAGTTGGGTATCATGGGTGCTTAAGTATTCAGACGAAATCCTACGGAATTCATACGAGTTTTACGGAATACATACGATCCTTACTAATAGTTTAACCGGTATAAATTCGGTAAAATTTGTATGTTTCTTAGTCGTGAATCTTTATCATTCCTTAAAACTCGTATGCATACCGTAAAACTGGTATAAATTCCGTAAAATTCGTACGAATACTTAGGCACCCCTGGGTATGATAGAACGAGGGCATGTTTATCAAGTTATTTCTTTGGCCCTGTGTAGTCATACAGATATGGAACCGTTACAGGAGCAGGCGCATCCAATAGAATCGCGTATACTTAATCTACAATGAATCTGCAAAGGGAACACGTTTTTGTGTCTCTGTACAAGAAAGCTAAAGAGAGTTACATTTGACACAGGCAGAGAAAGCGCTCCTGGTACACTTAAATGAGATAGTTTGGAATTAAATTTTGGTACATGTATTTTCTACAGTATATCGCAATGCACATGTTACACTTAGGGGCATGGCAACGCCGGCTAGAAAATTGAATTTTATCCATACAAAACAATTACTAATTAAACGATATTATTGTTTCTGGTAATGATATTACTAGTGAGCGCCGTCTCATGCCAAGACGTTCAAACTGATTTACGTAATTACGACTGAAAACGGAAGCCTCCTTTAAAAACCATTTCGCCCCTTTGGAACCTTCTTTTCCGACAGATGCGTGTGTAATCAAACCGGACTGCGCTACAAACTGCCCGCTGACAGGCGTGAGACAAGCTGTCACGTACAGGGGGAATGTTATCGATCGAGCCAGCTGGAACCACACCGCCAATTACACCGACTGGCCCGGCGTTTATATCAGCAGACAGGGCCCAGAGGGCGTACGGGGAGATGCCGACATCATGCCGTAATTACCACACAATCTTGTAGACATGGAAGGAAATAATTGGGGTTTGGGTAGAAGCACCCAGGCTTAAAGGAAACCCAAGCAATAATAGGGCCCTAAAATTGGATTTTGAATGTCATTTCTAAACATGATTAGTTCAAGCAACAATTTCACAGTGTATAGCGACGCCCATGATGCAAAAATATGACGTCGGTGTGATGTAAGAACTCACTGAAAATCGTCGCGGGGTTTTTGTAGGCTCGCAAAACTAAGGGGATCATTGTATGGCTCGTTTTTGCGCGGTTTTAAGATGCTCAAAGTGTGAAGCTATTACGCAAATATGCTTAACAATGTTAGTAAATGTCACTACCATAAAGACTAAACCATTTTTTTATTTCCATTTTGGGGCCCTAATGTTGCTTTGGTTGCGTTCAATCTCCAAGCAGATCTTGGAAGCAAAATCGTGAAGACTTCCAAGCTTCCAGTTTATTTTATCTATGGAGGTAGTTTGTAACAGATGCGGGTAGCTATCTAGGAAATACGTCACCGAGCAGTTGATTGTTGAGGTGGAAAATCGTTAAGTTTTCCAAACGGCCCTTTCTCTCCCTAAACAGTCCTCTACTTCTCCACCATAGCATCTGCTTTGAGATTTTTTTAACGTTGTTATATCGATAACGTAGCAAAAACGGAAATACTAGTGTAAACCATGTAGTTCACAAAACGTTGGAAAAAAGATCTACAAAAACAATCTACAAATCTATTTGACGATTGGGTTAATGTCCTTTAACAAGACCTGCTCACATACCATATTCATCCCAATCCATCCAGAGGTTCTTAGGATATTCTGATCATGAATATCTAGAAACACAGACAGACACACCAAAAACAATACCTTCATTTTTCATGGAGGCAAAAAAGACCATAGACAGAACGAGGTATCAAAACAGGAAGTTCCGCTGCAGTACCATAACAAGCAGCTAGGGGGCCCAAAATTTGATCATTTCAAGTTCTCATCAAGACCTACCCACATACCAAATATCAAGACAATTCATCGAAGCTTTTTTGAGTTCTTCTGCTCTCTCACACACACACACATACACACACACACACAAACGCTACCGAAAATATAACCTTCTTGGCGAAGGTAATAAACACCACAACATCATCAGGGTTCTAAAGATGGGGTTTATTCTCTTTTTTGTGAACAGCTAAAGGTAACGGACCGGCTCGTAGGAATTATACAACCGCGTATAAAACAGGCGTGGATGGAAAAGTACGATATATATCAGATATGTGATCACATAGCTGTCATATAGATATACGGGTGGGGCTCTCGTTCGCCATAGTAAAAACTCTCACTCCGAAAACGCAATTTTTTCTCTCAATAATTCTGACCACTTCTCGTCGCCCCGAATCTATAGGCTCTCTGTATTGCACTATCATTTTTCACCTACGCAGTGGGTTTAGCTGTGTTAAAACAGCTCGGTACGAAATGCACCTTATATACAGGCTTTAATACTAAGCCCTTTTGTGTGCCGCATATATCGAACTCAACGTATCCTAACGTTGTCCGCGTGAGACTCAATCTTGTATTTTTTTCCGAACACACAGTTTTTTCTCTCAAGGCTTGAAACAGCTCCTGTCCAGCCTAGGCTCGCCTAGGTCTCGTTCCCAGGAGATGTCGGCTGGAGACGTCGACAGTTACGATGTCACGTGACTAGATTCGAACTCGTACTGAAAACCTCTCGTTCCCAAAAGATCGCTGTCCAAGCTGACTGACAGTTCCTCCGATAGATGCCTCACAGTGTCCACGCGGACTGTACGTAGGATACTCCGCCGCCATTTCTTTCTCTTCTCCAAGAATGATATCTTGCTGATTTTGGGGGCACAACGGCCCCTCAAATTTTCGCTCGAGTGTTTCCTTCCATAAATACGTCTGCGCATGCCCAAACGCATGCTCCGTACCTCCAGAGACCGTCTGTCGTGCCCATGCGGGCTCCCGTCGAGCGTGTTCTCCGGGGGCCCGCCGGACGCTACCGGCCACCGCCCCACCCCGACCGACCCCCGGGGAAGGGACGGCCCCACCCGTGGGCCAACGTCCGTCACCCTAGCAGGTGGCTAGTCATTAACACTACAGCTACCGTTTCCTACATACATTGCGGGGAAGGGGGTTGGGAAAGGGAAGGGGAGGGGAGGGGGTGCTGAAAAGCTGCTCGTCGAAACGCTTTTGGAGAAATTGTTATTATTACTGTGTTTTGATGTTAAACTGTTTTAGAACATGTTGAAGGGAAGGAACTGCAGGTGGCCAGCGTTAACCCTGGGGCGGGCGCGCGCGGCGACTTGCTGCATCAGCCCCCAGGGACCGCCCCGCGGGGGTGGGGACATCCCAGCCTCCGGGGAGGGGCGACGGGTAAGCGTCGGACTACCCTCGGGGGACGCCCGTGCCCTGGGGATAGTGAGGGCGCCCTCGTTCTGAGAACGGAACATGGCGGGGCTCCTGCGGGGCATCTGCGGGGAGGGGGGAGGGGACATCGGGGGGAGGGGGGACATGGTGCGCCGGGGGAGGAGTGGAGAGGCGGGCGGGGTGGCGTCGGACTGGCGGGGGGTGTTCTTCCTGGCCAGCTGGGGAGAGTTCCGCGGGGTGGTGTTGGCGGACTTGATGACTTTGCGGGTGACCTGCGGGGAAGCCGGCTTGGGTTTGCGCGGCTTGTTGACGATGTTGTCCAGTTTGATGTAGGCCAGTTTGACGGAGTCTTCCCTCAGGAGCGGATCTCGCACAAACTCGCTCAGCTCCTGTACCAGCTCAACTTTGATGCTGGAAAAAAAGAGACACAAAATTCAACACAAAATAATGGACACCATTTTCCCCATCTTTTGTAGTCCTCTAAGCTCAACAGCAAAGCTGGAGTATGAAAGATACCATAATTTTTCTCATTCATAAGCCTATCGTTTTCTTCACGTGATGGACATTGACACTTTGATACTACTGTACTATCTTCTTGTTGCGATACGTACACGTACTGTTTTCTCATTGCTACCTCGCCTAGAGTTTGCCTAGCCTGAGTGTCATCCTAGTTCCAGGTTCGAATTCTACCCGCAGAACTCCTATGTTCTGTGAAGGTAGAGCCTGGAACTAGGATTACGCTCACGCTAGAGCTTGCCGTCCACCAAATGAAAATGACAATATCAAGACGCAGACTAGAGCCAAAACCTTTTGTTTGGAGACCAGCGCCTTACCCTAGGATACGGTCCTCAGCACGTCCGATGAGTGTGTGGTAGTGTTCTATCTGTGCATCTCTCAGCTTTAAGGCTAAGTCCTGGTGGAACCGTTCCCACTTGTCCTGTAGCCCGAACAGACCGGCCTCCAACGCAGTGTTAGAGACGGTCTTGGGCCGCAGGTGCTCCGGTACGCTTCCCAGGCGGCGATGGTCCTCAAGATCCTGAAAACACGAGAAAAAATCTTTGTTAGACATCTGACTGGTTACTTGTCTGAGGTCCTATATATAATAAATAGAATATAATAAAAAAAATATGATAAAACTCATTTTGCCAGTTGGATACGGTCTTTGCCACAGAAAGATCTGCTCGGAGATTAGCAATGGTCCTCAAGATCCTGAAAACACGCCGGAGAAAACGGATTTTTGTCAGAGACGGGGGTCGGTACCGACTTCCAATCACCTTTGACCCGGTGCTCACGTCACACTTCCGAAAGATGACGTATCCTAAGCAATAGAGTTCCCAGTTAGCATGAAGAAGACCAGAGGACTCGCCCAAAAACGTTACATTTTTTAAAAATGTTAGAGTCAAGTTTAACCCTCATATTGCTGTAATTGTTCTACTCGTAAGAACAATTTTACAGCTTTGACGTTTCGATAACAAGTTTTGCACCTATCTATGTACGTCGGTATTGAACCCAACTGTGCCGTGAAATTCTGGCTTTGATCCGGGTGCGACCGGGTCACCGACCTCGCTGTGCGCTGAACGCGGCGGCCTAAAATATACCCAGACGGCCTGGTCCTACGTACTGTATTTATATCGACCTGGTGCTCACGCTGTGCCGACTATCATTCTGTACATAGGTTATGTTTGTTTCTTTGGGGCATAACGTCGCTTGTGTTTTGTTTTTGTTGTTCAATTAAAATTTGAACGTATAAGGAAATATCTGTAGTGTAGACTCACTAGCTTGCAGACGTTCCGAAGGAAAGTATTCTATCTGAGGGTTTACAATTTATAAATAGAAATACTTGTATTTTTGTTTTCATTCCATAGAAACACTGCTTTGTCTTCGTGGTCTCATACTCACCGCCCAACTCGCTCCAAAGTCATTTCTGCGTATCAAAGAATCCCATCCTCTGATGCCTACATCTTTTTTAAAGCTTTAGAAGTTTGATTTTCAATGCAGACAAAAACAAGACGCATCTGACGTAAACAAAAGGATTCATATATAGTGAGATGGCAATGGTTTGCTCATGCCATGTTGAGGACGAATCTATACAGACTTTTCATATGGCCTCATTGGCGCCATATTGGAGTACATTGCATGACTGCCTAACATATGCTCTTGCTGTACTCCAACATGTCCTCCGTACGATCTAAACTAGAGTATAAACTATATCATTACGACGTCAACGAAAATCCAACTTATAGATGTGTCTACCTTTTTTGTTTGTATTGCATACCCGGTAAGCCGCCTTAAGGAGTAACACACCAGGTTTGTATTGACACTGGTATTGAAGAGTACAAGTGCATATCCGGACAGATTTAGATTATCTTGACTATCATGTCCGTCCGACAAACTGTGGAATTCTGTGCCCTGTTAATTTTGCCCATTGTACCTATCGGCCACGGTACCTGGGTACGACAACGTGCATAAACCTGTTATAACCCTGTCTGCCTTTCCGTTTATATGTCTTTAATATAGCACTGCAATGTGCTCGTATCGTCCTATTGAAAATAGACAAGATATATCTGGAGACTGAGCATATTTTCACGTAGGGAAGGGTTCCCTGTTCTCATAATGGCCTTACCTGTAGGTACAGGGTAGCCTGGGCTTTGTGTTCCAAGATTTTGTCCACGGCGTTTCTGGCGGTGTTGATCTTCCTGAGAACCTCCTCGGGAACCTCCAGCCGGGGTGGGGCTGGCTGTTCCTCGGCGCCACAGGGCGACTCGTCCCGAGAAAGGTCCCTCAGTCGGTGCGGTGGGCAGGCATCGGACTCCGACCTGAAGTGTGGTCTGTGTTGGGTGAAAGGACATGATAATGCATATAACTTCATTTCTTATTGCTCAACAATGGTATATGATACAACGTATTGCAATTTGTACAGCAATTGTAAGAAACTACAAGATTTACAATAGACTATGTAGTACAGGGTGAGACTATATTGTAACCATATATATATATACCTGTGCAATCTTTGGTGGACTCGCTAAAGCCTAGACGCTTTCTTGTGTACATAAATACACAGTGCTGAAATACAGTTACGACAATATATTTACATTATCATATCACTGTAGATGACGGCAAACTTTACCTTTAGGTGTAATACTTATCAGAAGATTTTGTGTTAAGTTCTGTGTAGTAATATTACTAGTAGTATCATTTTTCCTCGAAATCGATTATATTTTTCTACCACTACCGTGTTAGGGATGTCCCTATGAGTCAACTGGCAGCAGCCTCACAGTTGAGCTCCTGGTTCCAAATAGTTGTTCAAGTCCTGGGGTCAGGACATCTCGGTTGGGGCTGCAGCCGTCTTTCGGAAGGGACGTAAAATGTGTGTTCGAGGAAGTGCCCTCCCTGTGAAAATATACCCTGCTACTGAAACAGCAAGGAAACTTACTGCCCTATGTGCCACTTAGCCTCCACCAGGCCTTCCTACGGGGGCATGGATCGTAGAATCGCAAAAAGGGGAATTTTTGGCCAGGTGAGTCAGTCCACGGGAAGGTTTAAAACATTCGCCTGAGAATGAAACCCTCTGGTGGCCAAACTTCCCTGGCAAATATTCTCCCTATAGCCGGCGTAGTTTAAGTCTGGTAGATCCTATGTACCACTATGTAGTACAAGGGTCTGAACCGAACCAACGAAGCACCACTGTGTCAGTGACCTCTAACATTGATTCTAAGTCAACAGAAGTGAGCTGAGTGACCTTGAAACGGGACCGCGTAACCTGACGTCCCATCCTTGACACGTGTCACCCCTGTCCTGTTATTTTTCTAAAAATGGGCGTGGCCCCATTACTATTGATGACGTCATCGTGAAGTCATAAAAATTTGCATAAATTACCGTCTTGCAACAAGGTATTATGTTACAAAAGCTCAAAGTCCATAGTTAACTGCAACATATAGTTTGATATACCCTTTGAATTCCTCAGCCCGGGTTTAGGAGTACCTTAAACCACTCGACAATGTTGACATATGCGTCACTGAGAAAGATCCCCCCGATCAGTGTTGATATGATTATCTGTGGGCTATCGGATCACCGCTACTGATATACTGGGTGTGTTCATAGTTGCTACAACCCACCCCCCTCCCCTGACCAAAATTTGCGCAAGAGGACAACGAAACTCGGCAGCTATGCAATATATTTGGATAGCAAGCTACCTGCTTCATACTGTAAAACACTTTGACAAATATGTATGTGGGGAAGTGTCAAAGTCAGTTATATACATCCGTCCTACTACAAAATCGCAGCTTAGAAGACCCTCGGCGGTCTTTTAATTTCCCGTTCTCTGAATCAATGGAAAAATGAGACAGTCACATACTTGAGTTTTTGTTACGTTTGATATCGTTTTAGTGGTCATTGATGTAAGGCTTTGTAGTTTATAGTTATGGTTATGGCCATTTTTTCCGAGAGAGGTCGCGAACATTTTGTATGAACAAGGAGGTTTAAATAGAGATTTAAACCTCCTTGGTATGAACGAGTATGGCCAGTGCGCGTCGACAGACATAGAGGCAACGATCGAGGATAAAGTGCAATGTCCTTCAGTGATGGCAACGTTAACAATATGACAGTGTGCAATTGATGTGTCATTGTCAGTGCATAGGTAACTAATACCCGAGAAGAAAAAGAAGTGCATAAATTCACTGTATCCAGATACAAATCACAACATTATTTCTTTGTTTCCTTGTTTTTAAAAAAAATACTCAGTTATACATCAACATTGACGTATGACAGAACATACTACGATTGATTCACAAGAAGAATGGACATACATGTACGTGTACTGAGGTAAACATATGTGGATCATTATTCATAGCAAAGACATGAGTCCCTTTCTATATGACATCTTCTAACATGATCCCACCAGGGCACATATGCATAATTCCGCCACCCTGAAAAGATACGTCCAAATAGATCTCCAACCCAACGTGTACATCGAAACTGTGTATGCCTGCGAGTGCTGCACTAGAGATCACTCAAACCCACTGTTTTTCACCGTGGCGGATTTATGTAACCCGGCGTATTAAAGTTAATGGAGGTTACATAGTTTTAGGTGACTTTTATTTCCCATATTCCATATTGCTGAATAGTTGTTACCCTAAATGTATAGGATCGCCATATATTGATATCTAAATATATCTCAATATATAAGATGTATAAACTGAAGGTGACTACGTGTATGAAAACATATTCTCCAAGCAGAGGCTTCGATCGAGAGGGGTAGTTTTGAGCGGAACGTTAAAAATCCCGGACAAAATTAAACTACCCCTCTCGATCGAAGCCTCTGCTTGGAGAATAATAAAAACAGATCCCTAATAAAGCCCCGGTCCCGTTTAGGAGGTGAAGACTAGACCCCCCGTAGAGATTGTGGACCCCCCGCAGACTTTATGGACCCCCTGCGGAGGGAAGCGGCAGGTGGTGACGTCACCCTGCTGGGTGAAAATAAACTCCTCGCCAGGCATGCTCGGAATGTTATCAGAACTCGTTAACCGTTACAACACCCCACCAACGTTGTCTGCCAAGTACAGAATAACTGCTCAGAATAGTCTCCTAATCAGACATCACAGAGATGGCAATCAATTGTACGTCGTTATCATAACCATAGTGCATGATATTATAATTTCTAGTGGCCCGGGACATGTAATTTTGAGCCTATTAAAGGATGTAGGCTTCTAAAGAATAAAACGCCATACGCACAATCCCTTTCAAAGTTTCTACAAGTGATACGTTCACGTTTTTCTCCGTTTTTTCTGTTCTGTTCTGTTCTGTTCCCTTCTTTCTCTTTTGCTCTATTTAACCATTGTGTCCTCCTCTTCTTTCATTCTGTAATTTCTGGGATTTTTCCCCATACCAAATCGTGGCCTGGTTGTTCCTTTCTTCCTGCTTTCTTAATTTCTTCCCCTCTCACACTTCTTTCCACTCTCTTTTCTTCTCCCCACTTTTTACCTTCGCCGAGGTTATGTTTTCGTCAGCGTTCGTGTCTGTGTCCGTCTGTCAACACGATAACTCAAGAATGCCTGGATGGATTGTCTTGATATTTGGTATGTAGGTAGATCTTGATGAGACCTCGAAACGATTAGATTTTTGTCCCCCTAGCAGCTTGCTATGGTACTGCAGTGGAACTTCAAGGTTTGATATTTCGTGTTCTGGACATGCTTTTTTTCTCTCTCTCAAACGTCCTTTCTTACATCTGCTTGGTACAGGAGATGACACATCGTATGTATATTACACTGACCACCCATATCTCCCGGTCATTGCTAAGTATACGATGATGACTGACACAGTATTTCTGAGTAATGATCTATTCTTTTAAACAGCAGCCGACTTTGTGCTTTCAATATTTCATGATACAGGGCATGCCGGCAGCATTCTAG